>OZ010657.1:5000916-7434250 GCA_963932375.1 Phania funesta | reverse complement strand
ACACTCGCAACAAATATTTTATGTTTAATATTATTGAAGGAATTGATATATGCCAATTTTATTAATTTTGGTTTATTTTTGATTTCTTTCAATAAAAAGAATTTTGAATTATTAAAAAAAAAAAATAATAAAAATTATGATGTTGACTCTAAGCGGTGGATCACTTGGCTCATGGGTCGATGAAGAACGCAGCAAACTGTGCGTCATCTTGTGAACTGCAGGACACATGAACATCGACATTTTGAACGCAAATCGCAGTCCATGCTGTAAAGTACTTAAATTTTATAATTAAAGTGCTGCCTGGACTACACATGGTTGAGGGTTGTAAGACTATGCCCTATAAATAATGAAGTTGCTTTTTATAAAGTTTACTTTTTAAAGCACATATTGTATTAGTGGGTAGATGCACACAAAATTGTGTTTATACTATTCATAATACTAAATGATAAAGATATCAAAATACCACATTTCTCATATATGATTAAAATTAAAAGTATTTTTTATTAAATACTTTTTTATTTTATTCGTGGAAGATGATCCTGGCCTAAAAGTCTCTATATTATATATAATATATATATATATATATAATTACTTTCCATGCAGGCTCTAGGTCCAGTCCTTTAATTTTTATATTTAAATAAAACTCTTGATTGGTTTTTTTTCTAAATATAAATTATTTTATTTCGTTCAATAACACCTACAGAAAAGATTTTTAAATCAATGACATATATCCCAGGTTTTTCCGAACGTATTACCCATTCGAATATTTTTGATAGAGATAAAGTAAATATTGCATTAAAAACGGAAAAAACGTTAAACAAACTCTTTTCGAATACGAAATCTAAAATAGATATATTGGACAAATCAAACATAGTTTATAAAATACCGTGCAACGGAAACGGTTTGGACGAATGTAATAAAGTATACGTTGGAACGACAAAGTCAAAATTAAGAACAAGATTAACGGCACACAAATCAGATTGCAAAACACGTAAAGGAATGGCTGAACAAAAAACAGCATTAGCAGCCCATTGTGCGATCACTGGGCATTCTCCCAATATATCAAGTACAACAATATTTTAATATGATTCGCATTGCTCTATTTTGTAGTTTTTGTAGTCGATCTATCTGTTGTGTAGTGCAGCATGAATATAAAATTGTAGAAAATTTTATTATGGTATAATATATGTTTATTGCCGTTATAACTGATATATGCTTTCTTATTCTTTTGAAAAAACAAATTTTTTTGCCAATTTTTTTACATATATAGTCAATATGTTCTTTGAATTTCAGTTCTTTATCGTTAACAAATCCTAAATATTTTATCTGATCCACGTTTTCTATCACTTGATTATTTATTTTAAAAACTTGGTTACTATTTGTATTTATTTCTAATATTTTCGTTTTGTTTTCGTTCAATTTAAGTTTGTTCATTTTTAGCCACATGCTAACACGTTCCATATCTTGTGTAAGATTATCGTAGCATTGTTGATTCGATTCACCTTCTGTAAAGATAAGCGTATCATCTGCATATAGAATTACTTCACATTTTTCCAACATTTTTGGCAAATCATTTATATATATTATGAATAATAACGCTCCCAGAATTGAGCCTTGTGGTACTCCATATTCGTTAGTAACTGAATTAGATTGCATGTTGTTCACTTTTGTTATTTGTTTCCTTCCCGTCATATATGATTCAAACCATTTTAATTCTGTATCTCTAATTCCGTAGCAATGTAGTTTCCGTAGAAGAATATGCCTATCAATGGTTTCGAAGGCTCTTTTAAAATCAAGGAATATGCTAATAATTTTATTATTTTTTTCAACTTTTTTCCACCTATTAATAACGTAGTTTACTGCTGTTTCGCATGAGAAATTCTTTCTAAATCCAGATTGGTATTTTGATAATATATTTTTAGATTCCACATATTGTTCTAATTGTTCTTTTACCACCTTCTCTAATATTTTTTCGCAAGTCAATAACGTATTAATTGGTCGTAACGCTTCACATTTTTTTGTTTTTGACACCTTTTCAATGGGGGTTACCATTGAGGTTTTCCAGTTTTCCGGAAATACGCCTGTTTCTAAAGATTTGTTTATTATATGAAGCATTACTTTTCCTAATATATGCCAGCTATTGAGTATTATTCTAGTATCTATCCCATAAAAGTCTGGCTTATTTTTTAAGTTCTTACATATTACTTTTAATTCTTCTAACGTTATTGCACGGAATTTAAATTGGGAATTTATCACTGGAACGTTTTGAATATATTGCACATTGCTTATCTCGGATCTTATTGATTTCACGCTATTTATAAAGTAATTGTTAAATTTTCAGCTATTTTCAAATTATTCTTATATTCTACATTATTAAATATCACAGTTTCAATTGTATTTTTAGATTTTTTTAAAATTAGATTTTTTATTTCTCTCCACATTTCTTTTTGATCTTTGGCAGAAGTGATTTTGTTATTTACATACTTCCTTTTTTCATTTTGAATTTTGATTTTGTAAATATTTCGAATTTTTTTGTAATTTGTCCATGCTTCGTTTGTATTTTCGTATCTTGCGATTTGATATTTATAAATTTTTTCTCTTTTTATTCGTCGAATTTCATCGTTAAACCAATTACATTTAAAATTTTCTCTATATATTTTCTTTATGTTAATTTGTTTATTGCGTTTCTTAAGTATTCATCGAAGAGATTGACGTTGTGGGTTAAGTCATTATTGTTGTTTATTATTTTTTGTAAATTTTGTATTTCAATGTTAAATTGGTGTCTATTATATCTAAATATTTCAATTTCTTTATTGGTGTTTTTATTAGGATTATATTTATCACTATCTATTATTATATCTATTGCTTCGTGGTCCGAAATTTTATTCGTAATGTTAACCTTTGCCGAGATATTTCGATTATTCGTTACTATATAATCTATTAAAGTTTTGGAGTTCTTTGTAATTCTCGTGAATTCTTCTATTATTTGCTTAAGGCCATTATCATCGAGTATACACTTAATTTTGTTTTTATAAAAACTTTCTCTATACCAATCGATATTAAAGTCACCCGCTATTATAATATCGCAGTTTATTTCATTTAGTTCTTCTACGATATCTGCAAATGCTCTCAAAAATTCATATTCTGAACTGCTTGGGGACCTGTATACAGCAGCTACAATAAATTTGTTGTTTTTATTATGCACCATATATGCTATTATCCACATTTTCGAATCAACAATTTTTTCGGCGATCTTTCTTACTTTCCATTTCTTTTTAAAATATATTGTAATTCCACCTGTTCTTTTTGAGTTCGATAGAGATGAGAATTGATTGTAACCTGTTAACTGTGTTTCGGCTTCGCCTACGTCTATAGTTAAGTGAGTTTCCGATAAAATAACGAATTCTGGCTATTTTGTTTCTAAAAGTATCTCCATCTGGTTGAAGTTATTTACCAAACCTTGTATATTAGTGTATATTCCGTATATTTGCCATGGTTGTTATGCCGCGAGGCCTATCCTTCTTCTCTTCGCGTTTAGTTTGTTTTGAAAAACTGGACATTCCCTATTTGTTGTTGCATGATTCTCATCCAGGCCAAGGTTCAATCTTTTGTTCACTCTTTCACAGTTTATACATTTATTTATAATATTTTTTGTGCATTCTTTAGATTCATGATTGCCGTGACATTTATAACATACTTCTTCAAATTTACAATCCGTTGATTTATGATTATATCCGCTACACTTGTAACATTGCATGATATGAGTACCTTCATAAATTCTGCAGTTTTCCCATCCAATATTAACTTTCTGAACATTCATTACTTTGATATATGATTCTTTATCTATTTTAATTATTGCATTGTATATTACACGACCATTTTTCTTATATTCAAATATTTTTATAACTTCAAGTTTGCTTTCGTAGAGTATATCATTTTGCCTTCTTAGTTTTTCCACAATTTTATTCTCCGTGAATTTAAAAGTCATACCAGTTAGTTTTATTTTCATTTCTATTTGATTGGGAACTTTAATTTCGTATAAATCACTCATTTCATTCTGCAAGGCTTCTTTAATTTTTTCCCTTTCTTCATTATTTTCACTTTGTATAATAACAGATCCATTTTTCCTTTGTTCCACATTTAAAATTTTAAAATTCGATGGATTAACTTTTTTATTTAAATCTTCTTTAGTTTTTATAATAGTTTGTTTGTCTTTTGGTTTTAAAACAAGCGGGTTTTGTTTATTTTCGTCCGGCATCACTATATTTTTTTTCAATGCACCAGCAAATGATAAGTTATTTGTTTTAACACTTGTTTCTGTTATTGTTTTTTTTTTATTTCTTCACACATTTTTTTGTTCTTGTTTTCAATTGTTTTGCATATTTCTTCGTTACTGTTTTTTTGTTCATTTATTTTTTCGTAAACTTTTTTAATTTCTTTTACATTTATTTCACAATGTTTTTGTGCCTCATCTAATTTTCTTAATCTTTCGTTGTATCTTTTCTCAATTGCTTCAAGTAGATTTTTAATTTCATTTTCGTTTTGTTTTAATGCTTATTTAAATTCGCCTTTATATTCAGCTAAGTTATTACTGTTTTTTTCAACATTCTCTTGGACTAATATCAGCGCTTCATCTAGGTTATGTATATATTGAAGACAATCCTCACATATAAAATGAATTAATCCACCGGCTTCTAGTATTCCTCGAGAATATTGGTTTAGACCTGAGCATTTCTTTGAACAATGGTACACATTTTTACATATTCCTTCGCACATGAGACCAGTTTCACCACGTATTGCACTTTTAAATTGATGGCACTCGGCCATATTTGTGACGATCTTTGATTGTATATAGTCCAAAAACTTTATTATTTCCTTATTGTCCGTTGTTAATTTTATAGTTTTAAATAAATTTTTTTATTTTTGGTACACAATTTCTATTTTATTTTAACAATTTATCAGAGCTATATAATTTTTGCTTCTTTATTTAATAAGAACAGATGCAGTGTATGGTATATCAAATTTCTAGTATGAGAAATTAACAATTTAAGTCCTTCTTATATGAGGCCATTTACCCATAGAGGGTGCCAGGCCCGTATAACGTTTAATGATTACTAGATGGCATTTCTAAAGAGTCGTGTTGCTTGATAGTGCAGCACTAAGTGGGTGGTAAACTCCATCTAAAACTAAATATAACCATGAGACCGATAGTAAACAAGTACCGTGAGGGAAAGTTGAAAAGAACTCTGAATAGAGAGTTAAATAGTACGTGAAACTGCTTAGAGGTTAAGCCCGATGAATCTAAATACCCCATTATGGAAAACTCATCGTTATGATTTTAATATTTTACAAATATTATGATAATGATGTGCATTTTTTCTATAAAGGACATTGTAATCTATTAATACAAAAAAAAATTTATCATAAGATCATTATGCACAGGTTTATTCGAATTAATTTTCTTGCAATTTTAACATAGAATAAACGCTCTTGATTTGATAAAGTGTTAATAGATTTATTATGTATATAGTGCTTAAATATATATATATTTTATGATAGTATTATTAATCATAGACTTTTATGCTTATCATATGCACTTATATGATTAACAATGCGAAAGATTTAGGATACCTTCTGGACCCGTCTTGAAACACGGACCAAGGAGTCTAACATATTTGCCAGTTATTGGGAATGAGAAAACTTAATAGCAAAATTAACATAACTTTTACAAATAAATGGGATTAGTTTTTGTAGCCTATTTTTATATAAAATATACTTATTAATTCAATCCCGGGGCGTTCTATACGGTTATGTATAATAATATTTATATTATTTATACCTCTAACTAGAGCGCACCTTGAGCATATATGCTGTGACCCGAAAGATGGTGAACTATACTTGATCAGGTTGAAGTCAGGGGAAACCCTGATGGAAGACCGAAACAGTTCTGACGTGCAAATCGATTGTCAGAATTGAGTATAGGGGCGAAAGACCAATCGAACCATCTAGTAGCTGGTTCCCTCCGAAGTTTCCCTCAGGATAGCTGGTGCATTTAAAAATTATTTAAAATAATCTTATCTGGTAAAGCGAATGATTAGAGGCCTTAGGGTCGAAACGATTTTAACCTATTCTCAAACTTTAAATGGGTAAGAACCTCACCTTTCTTGGTAATGAAGGTTGTGGTTGTGATATAATGTGCCCAGTGGGCCACTTTTGGTAAGCAGAACTGGCGCTGTGGGATGAACCAAACGTAATGTTACGGTGCCCAAATTAACAACTCATACAGATACCATGAAAGGCGTTGGTTGCTTAAAACAGCAGGACGGTGGACATGGAAGTCGTAATCCGCTAAGGAGTGTGTAACAACTCACCTGCCGAAGCAACTAGCCCTTAAAATGGATGGCGCTTAAGTTGTATACCTATACAGTACCGCTAAAGTAAATGGCTTATGTTCAATTTCGGTTGGATTTTTATAAGCTTTGAAACTTTAGTGAGTAGGAGGGTACAATGGTGAGCATAGAAGTGTTTGGCGTAAGCCTGCATGGAGCTACCATTGGTACAGATCTTGGTTGTAGTAGCAAATAATCGAATGAGATCTTGGAGGACTGAAGTGGAGAAGGGTTTCGTGTGAACAGTGGTTGATCACGAGTTAGTCGGTGCTAAGTTTAAGACGAAAGTCGAAAATTTTCAAGTTATAATGAAAAAAAAAAGAAAATATAAAAATATTTTTTTAGTTGTAATTAAAACACTTGAATAATTTTGAACGAAAGGGAATACGGTTCCAATATCCGTTTGTTATTAAATATGGGCCATTGTGCTCATCCTGGCAACAGGAACGACCATAAAGAAGCCGTCGAGAGGTATCGGAAGAGTTTTCTTTTCTGTTTTATAATCGTACTACCATGGAAGTCTTTTGAAGAGAGATATGGTAGATGGATTAGAAGAGCATGACATTTACTGTTGTGTTGATATTTTCTCCTCGGACCTTGAAAATTTATGGTGGGGTCACGCAAACTTCTCAACAGGCCGTACCAATATCCACAGCTGGTCTCAAAGGTGAAGAGTCTCTTGTCGATAGAATAATGTAGGTAAGGGAAGTCGGCAAATTAGATCCGTAACTTCGGGATAAGGATTGGCTCTGAAGATTGAGATAGTCGGGCTTGATTGGGAAGCAATAACATGGTTTATGTACTCGTTCTGGGTAAATAGAGGTATTCGTATCTTGTTCCCCGGATAGTAGTTACGTATCCAATTGTGGAACTTTCTTGCTAAAATTTTTAGGGCTTTATCGAAAGATATATTCCTTTTAAATTATAACGACTATCAATTAACAATCAATTCAGAACTGGCACGGACTTGGGGAATCCGACTGTCTAATTAAAACAAAGCATTGTGATGGCCCTAACGGGTGTTGACACAATGTGATTTCTGCCCAGTGCTCTGAATGTCAAAGTGAAGAAATTCAAGTAAGCGCGGGTAAACGGCGGGAGTAACTATGACTCTCTTAAGGTAGCCAAATGCCTCGTCATCTAATTAGTGACGCGCATGAATGGATTAACGAGATTCCCTCTGTCCCTATCTACTTCCCCCCGGGGGCATATAACATCATGGTGAACCCTGCCACCTTGATGGATTGCCACTGGGGGAATAGAGGGGCACCAGTTCCTCAGATTTGTCAGGAACCTGAAACTGGAAGAAGGTTGGTATGACTTCTATGTTCGACCAGTAGCGAGAGAAACTGGTACCACGGGAACCAGTAAGCCCCTGGAACTTCGGTTCCAGACTGGTTATTGGTGAGGCTCCTTTGGGGGTGCACGTGGTGGCTGTGGTTTATACCCAAAGCGGGGAGGTCCTTTAGGATCGATAGAGCGTCACATGAACGCAAGATGTCAATATTATTTTTTGTTGGCAGAAGGAGATTAGGTAGCTCCGAACCCCTCAGCAAGGGGTGGGGCCGGGGGCCTGGCAAACCTCTACCCTAATTTGCAACCTATGGGATGGCATAGGTGCTATTCCGGTGGTGCCTATGCGGTCGCATAGGGGCGCTGGTTTGGCCGCTTAATGTCACACCCGTGGTTGGACCACCGTGAGATGGAGCCATCGTTGGCAGGTGCTCACGTAAATCTAATCATAATCTGTCCCTATCTACTCACTCTCAGTTGGATCGTTGCCGTGAACGGATGTTTTAAATCGAGTGCGCATAGCGAATTTATATGTGAGTTTTATATAGTGACAGTGCGGAAGAGCGGGAAAGAAAAGTTTTGCCTAACGAGTATAGCGTTAGAGCAAGACGGAATTTTTGAAAAGTGCAAGTGTTGTGACGTCATTTTTGAGACACCTTTGAAGGGTGCTCCAAAATACGTATTTCAAAAACTTGTGTCTCCGGCCAAAAGTGAGGTTAGAAAAGACAATCCGTGTATTGCGCCTCATTTGGTGGTATTAGTTGTGATACCAAGTGACTTAGTGAAGTGGTACCAAGTTGTACAAGACAGTCGGCTGGTGACTGCGGTAACCTGGTTCAGGTTCCTGCTGAACATTATTACCAGTGCCATCTACTGGTAATCCTGTGTTGCTGCTACAGGTTGGTTGCTGACTTGGGTAGTGCTTTTGCTGGTTTGTTTGTTGGGTGTAAGACAAGGTAAGTGAAGACTTTTTCATTTTCCCTTGTTTATTTGGTGTTGCCATGCCACCCGCTGGCAAGCGTAGGCCGAAGGCAAAGGGCGATGCGTCCGATGCCACTACGGATGACGTTCGGGGTCCGCCGCCGGTTGGTGTACCGAAGGTACGACATACGGACAGCGAGATGTCAAGCACAGAGGATGCCGAGAGGTCTGATGCCAAGCGGCATAAGCCTGGTTCGCCCATGGCTAAGCGGGCTGCTGCTGCCGCTGCCGCTGCTGCTGCTGCTGCTGCTGTTGTTGGGGGTGGTGACGTTTCCCCTGCCGTGTGTGTTGCGGACAAGGGCAACGCTGGTGCTCCGGGTGTTGCTGCTGTTGCTGCTGTTGCTGGTGTTGCTGGTGCTGCTGGTACTTCTGGTGTTGCTGGTGTTGCTGGTGCCGTAACGGACACCAGCGTGATGTCTGTCGGCTCTGTGACTGGAGCTGCCTCGCAGAGGAAGCCCCGGCAACGTAAGAGAGCTGCGGCCGTTGAAGGCGACAGGTCGGATGTGACTGTCGCGGAGATGAAGGAGGTGTCCGACGGACTGACGGACCTGGTCCTCGATGGAGGAGTCGCCCTGGGGATCGCCAAAAAGGTGATCGAGTACTCGTCGAGGTACGAGTCACTGCTGATGCGGCTCATGCTGGAGAATGAGCGGCTACGGGGGCGCCTTGACGTTTCAGGGCCCCAGGTGCCGCCGACGTTCGCTGTGCCGAGGGCTCCAGTCCCAGCGAGGACATCGGCCCCGGCGACTGCTGTTGCGGCTAGGACTGCACCACCTCCTCCCAAGCCGGTGGAGACGTGGTCAGTAGTTGTCCGGGGTAAGAGCGGGGCTTCCTCCAAGGAAGTCGTCGACAAGGTGGTGACGGAAGTGGGCCCCACTCTTGGAGTTCGTGTCCACGAGTTGCGGCCCCTTCGGGATGGTGGAGCAGTACTAAGGACCCCCTCTGTCGCAGAGAGGGAGAAAGTAGCTGCCAACAAGAAGTTCGGCGAGGTAGGGCTTGAGGTTTCCGTAAAGGACAAACTCGGTCCTAAGGTTGTAGTGCAGCGCGTTCATCCGGAGATCACCCCGGATGAATTCATGACGGAGCTGTATGAGATGAACCTCAAGCAGAGAATGTCCCCAGAGGCATTCCGGAAAGGCGTGCGTCTCGTGACCGGCCCATGGAGGCTTACAGGCGGACCAGTAAACGTGGTCCTGGAGGGAAGTGGCGATGCCATGCAGCATCTGCTGGACACTGGCAGGTGCTACATAAAGTGGTTCTCCTTTGGGGTACGGCAACACGATGCCATACCTAGCTGCTTCAGATGCCTTGGATTTGACCACATGGTGCGCGATTGCCGTATGAAGGAGGAGGTATGTCGCTTATGCGGCCTACCCGGACACGTAGCCACAAGATGCGCCAACGAGATCAGGTGCAGGAATTGCGCGTTTAAGGGGCTACCAGCAGACCATCTGATGATGTCTGCTTCCTGCCCTGTATACAGCGCGATAGTCGCCCGGGCGAACGCACGTCATTAATATGGAAACGGACTTGAAATTGTTACAGCTTAACTGTCAGCGGTCATATGCGGTGATATGCGAGCTCGGGCAGGCGATATGCAACCTGGGTGCGACTCTTGCCCTTGTGCAGGAGCCGTATTTCACGGGTGGCCAAGTTAGGGGTTTGCCGGGGGGTATGCGAGTCTTTACTGACAGTGGGGGTGACTCTGCTGTGATTGTAAATGACCGGGACCTGGACTGTACGTTAGTTAGTTGTAGCCAATGGGGGGTCTGCGTGTCAGTGGAGGGCGCGTTTGGGAGGTTGTTCGTGGCTAGCATCTACTGCAGGTATGGGGGTTCCTTGGTAAAAAGGGAGGTGTAGTGTGTTTGACTAGTTCATGTTGCCATACCCTCTGTATGCAACATGATATTCATACTTTGTTATGAATAAATGTCCACTCCACACATTCCATAAATGACTGTGGCTGTATTTAGAAACTGCAGCCACAGCATATTCCCACGATATGCCTCACCTATAATATAAATATTATAATATAAACAAAGGAATATGTTCAGGTGGCTAAGCAGCTATTTGATGTTTTCTTTTAAATTATTATTAAATATAAACTAAAAGCAAACGGAGCAGTTTCGCTCCGTCCAATAAAGTAAATTTAAATAAATAAAAAAGATATAGTTTAAATTACAGGTGTTAGCGACATCGACGTGACAGCCGCAAACGGGGCGGCAATGACGGCGTTTGACTTTAGGTGGAAGGTGAGCGAGGGCTGGGGGGTGAGTGATCATAACCTAATCGAGGTTATGATTTCTTCACAAGGACGTACTCCGGTGACTGAGCTCCCTCGATCTTGGAGGGATCGAGACGTCGACTGGGACGTATACGCGGACTACTTTAGGGCGGTGGCCTCAGAGGTACCATTAGATGACTTTAGGGCACTGACTATAGATGACCAGGTCAGCAGACTAGATAGCTGGATGTGCATAGTCAATGATGCACTCCTTGGTAGACGTCGCAAGATTAAGCCAAGCACGGTCAAGTGGTGGACCAGGGAGCTGGATACGATGCGGAGGCGCGTCAGGAGTCTCAGGAAGTTATTCCAGAGAGCCAGGCGGGCCAATTCTGAAGATCTAGCTCAGCGTAGAGCAGACTACTCAGCTGGCCTCAGAACGTACAAGGACAGTATAATTAGGGTGAAAGAGGACGAATGGAGGAGCTTCGTACGGGACAATAGAGACGATCCCTGGGGTAGGGTTTACCGTATCTGCAGGGGTCGATGTAGGCAGGTGGACCTAGCATCCCTTCGGGTTGGCGATAACTCGTCGCTAAGCTGGAGGGAGTGCGTTGAGACATTGCTGGGGGCCTTCTTTCCGGCAGCGGAGATGGTTGACCACTCTCCTCTCATTAGGGAGATGGTTGCTTCTCCGGTCCTGGAAAGGTCAGAGGTCTCGGACAGTATCTGTCGGGTTAGGAGTAGGAAATCGCCAGGCATTGATGGTATGACTGGAGAGATGTGTAAAAGCATCTGGAAGGCCATACCGGAATACCTGGAGTCAGTCTTTGGGAGGTGTTTAAGCCAGGGTTATTTTCCTGAGGCTTGGAAGATTGCCAAAGTTGTCGTTCTCCTGAAGTCTCCCGATAGAGTGAGGAGTGATCCTCGATCTTACCGGGGCATCAGTCTCCTCCCAGTGCTTGGAAAAGTACTGGAGAGGATAATGGTGTCACGACTGAAGGAGGATGCCAATGAGGCTACTTCCGAGTACCAGTACGGCTTCAGGGAGGGGAGGTGTGTCGAGGACGCGTGGCTGCATGTCAGGCGCTGCGTTAGCAACTCGACTGGTAAGTACGTTCTTGGCATATTCGTCGATTTCAAGGGTGCGTTTGACTATCTCTCATGGGGTAGAGTTCTCGATAGGCTGCGCGTTGTAGGCTGTCGGGAGCTTTCCCTATGGAATAGTTACTTCGACGGCAGGAAAGCTTGTGTTGTCGGTGCCAGCGACACGGTGTGGAGGGGCGTTGTACGTGGGTGTCCGCAGGGCTCCATCTGTGGTCCATTTATATGGAACCTCATGATGGACCCACTGCTGGCACAGCTCGGCCGTTCCTGTAAATTGTGTGCGTATGCGGATGACCTGCTCATCCTGATTGAAGGCCAGTCTCGTGCTGATCTAGAAATCAGGGGTGAGCGGGCCATGCACGACGTTATTGAGTGGGGCGAACGTGTAGGTGTTGGGGTGGCAATGGACAAGACCGTGACAATGCTGCTGAAAGGCAGATTGTCGCGCGGTCGTCCTCCACTCATTCGGTCTGGCGGCATTAGTCTCAGATGTGTGACTCAGGTCAAGTATCTGGGAATAGTGATGACTGAGAGGATGAACTTTTTAGCTCATCTTACTCACGTAAGGGACAAGCTGACTGCTGTTGTAGGTAAGGTCAGACGCATCCTTAGAAGCGATTGGGGCCTCAGCAGGCGTGCTGTCCGTACCATATACGATGGGCTATTTGTCGCATGCGCGACATATGGTGCGTCGGTGTGGTATGAGACCGTCATGTCTGTAGCGGGTCGTAAGAAGATATTGACATGCCAGAGGGTTGCTATGCTCGCTTGCATGCCGGTTTGTCGAACGGTCTCGACGGATGCTCTCCAGGTCCTGCTTGGTGTGGCCCCCCTTGACTTGGAGGCGATACGCCGTGCTATCGCTTTCAAAGTTAAGAGGGGTTTACCACTTCTTGGGCATGACTGGCTTTCCGCTGCTGATCTGGCAGAAGAGAATAGGTGCATCAAGACACTTTTAGACGAGTGTCTGGTTGCTAGGTGGAGGACGAGATGGACGAACAGTGACCATGGGAGGGTAACGTATGAATTCATACGTGACGCGGACTTCGTACGACAACGCCCAGACTTCTGCTTCGGCATGAGCCTGGGATTTTTACTGACGGGGCATGGTTCTCTCAATGCATTCTTGCATTTGAGAGGCCTGTCCGAAACTGCTGACTGTGGGTGTGGGAGGGGACCTGAGGACTGGAGGCACGTACTGACAACGTGTCCCGACTATGATGACATTAGAGAGCTAGATGGTATGGGCATTACCCACAGGGGTACTGACCATACTGGGGGTTGGGATTTTAGTAGGGCCTTAGAAGACAGTCGGACTCTTAGTAGGTTGGGTGAATACGCCAGGAGGGTATTTAATAGGAGGAGAACTGGACGTTAGCGGAGGTGATCCCTGGGTTGGCTGCCCGTGGATGCGGCTGCTGCCGAGCGCACAGTCCATCCATGCAATATCGTCGGTCCCCGGCATGTAGGTATGCATATGACGGTTGCAGAAGCTATCTTCTGTTGCGTCCGTGCTACCTCGTCCGTCTTCGTCTACTATTGCCGTATTAGCTGCTTCTGCTTGTTGATTCTGTCTGCTGCTCTCGCCGTTGTGTTTGCCGAGTCACGATGTGACACTGACTTGCCCGTGAGGGCAACTGCGTTTATTGTCGTCATTTGTCAATTTGTCGTACGTATTGTCCTTGCTGGGTCACTCATTGTGACCAATGAGTCGCCCGTGAGGGCGGCTGTTAATTGTCTGTGTGTACTTGTTGTCCCCTTGTCCATCCATGTTGATGTTTGTTTTTTGTTGTGGCGGGCTACCAGTCCCGGATCATTTTGGGGTCCAACTGGAAGTAGCTTCGGCTACGAGGTCTGACCGGAGACTTAATTCTGGTACCACGGGTGTCAGGAGCCCATGGAACTTCGGTTCCATCCTGGCAATGGTGCGGCCCTTCGGGGAGCTTCGTGGTGGTTGTGGTTTAAACCCAAATCGCGGGTAGAGCGCAAGCTCGATGTGGAGTTGCATTGCAACCGGGTGCCGTGACCCATAGATCGGTAGGAGTTTTAGGTAGGCTCCGCTCCTTACCAAGGGGGAGGCCATGTCCAAATTCATGGTTTCGAATTGGTACTCATGTGTAGTGCGTGGGGGCGTTGATGGACGCATTGTATTCATCCGGTGCTGAGAGCACTGTGGGGTGAGGCCGTAGTGGCAGGTACCCACATTAATCTGCAGCATTTCTGTCCCTATCTACTTTCCCCCCGGGGGCATATAACATCATGGTGAACCCTGCCACCTTGATGGATTGCCACTGGGGGAATAGAGGGGCACCAGTTCCTCGGACTTGTCAGGAATCTGAAACTGGAAGAAGGTTGGTATGACTTCTATGTTCGACCAGTAGCGAGATAAACTGGTACCACGGGAACCAGTAAGCCCCTGGAACTTCGGTTCCAGACTGGTTATTGGTGAGGCTCCTTCGGGGGTGCACGTGGTGGCTGTGGTTTATACCCAAAGCGGGGAGGTCCTTTAGGACTGATAGAGCGTCAAATGAACGCAAGATGTCAACATTATTTGTTGGCAGAAGGAGATTAGGTAGCTCCGAACCCCTCAGCAAGGGGTGGGGCCGGGGGCCTGGCAAACCTCTACCCTAATTTGCAACCTATAGGATGGCATAGGTGCTATTCCGGTGGTGCCTATGCGGTCGCATAGGGGCGCTGGTTTGGCCGCTTAATGTCACACCCGTGGTTGGACCACCGTGAGATGGAGCCATCGTTGGCAGGTGCTCACGTAAATCTAATCATAATCTGTCCCTATCTACTCACTCTCAGTTGGATCGTTGACGTGAACGGATGTTTTAAATCGAGTGCGCATAGCGAATTTTAATTGTGAGTTTTATATAGTGACAGTGCGGAAGAGCGGGAAAGAAAAGTTTTGCCTAACGAGTATAGCGTTAGAGCAAGACGGAATTTTGAAAAGTGCAAGTGTTGTGACGTCATTTTTGAGACACCTTTGAAGGGTGCTCCAAAGTACGTATTTCAAGAACTTGTGTCTCCGGCCAAAAGTGAGGTTAGAAAAGACAATCCGTGTATTGCGCCTCATTTGGTGGTATTAGTTGTGATACCAAGTGTCGTAGTAGAGTGGTACCAAGTGTACAAGACAGTCGGTTGGTGACTGCGGTAACCTGGTTCGGGTTCCTGCTGTACATTATTACCAGTGCCATCTACTGGTATTCCTGTTTGTTGCTGCTACAGGTTGGGTGCTGACTTGGAAAGTGCTGTGTTTCTGGTTTGTGAGTTGGGTGTAAGACAAGGTAAGTGAAGACTTTTCATTTTCCTTGTGTATTTGGTGTTGCCATGCCACCCGCTGGCAAGCGTAGGCCGAAGGCAAAGGGCGATGCGTCCGATGCCACTACAGACGACGTTCGTGGTCCGCCGCCGGTTGGTGTACCGAAGGTACGACATCCGGACAGCGAGATGCTGAGCACAGAGGATGCCGAGAGGTCTGATGCCAAGCGGCATAAGCCTGGTTCGCCCATGGCAAAGCGGGCTGCTGCTGCCGCTGCTGCTGCTGCTGCTGCTGCTGCTGTTGTTGTTGTGGGTGGTGACGTTTCCCCTGCCGTGTGTGTTGTGGACAAGGGCAACGCTGGTGCTCCGGGTGTTGCTGCTGTTGCTGGTGTTGCTGGTATTGCTGGTGTTGCTGCTGCTACTGGAGCTGCTGGTGTTGCTGGTGCTGCTGGTATTTCTGGTGTTGCTGGTGTTGCTGGTACCGTAACGGACACCAGCGTGATGTCTGTCGGCTCTGTGACTGGAGCTGCCTCGCAGAGGAAGCCCCGGCAACGTAAGAGAGCTGCGGCCGTTGAAGGCGACAGGTCGGATGTGACTGTCGCGGAGATGAAGGAGGTGTCCGACGGACTGACGGACCTGGTCCTCGATGGAGGAGTCGGCCTGGGGATCGCCAAAAAGGTGATCGAGTACTCGTCGAGGTACGAGTCACTACTGATGCGGCTCATGCTGGAGAACGAGCGACTACGGGGGCGCCTTGACGTCTCAGGGCCCCATGTGCCGCCGACGTTCGCTGTGCCGAGGGCTCCAGTCCCAGCGAGGACATCGGCCCCGGCGGCTGCTGTTGCGGCTAGGACTGCACCACCTCCTCCCAAGCCGGTGGAGACGTGGTCAGTAGTTGTCCGGGGTAAGAGCGGGGCTTCCTCCAAGGAAGTCGTCGACAAGGTGGTGACGGAAGTGGGCCCCACTCTTGGAGTTCGTGTCCACGAGTTGCGGCCCCTTCGGGATGGTGGAGCAGTACTAAGGACCCCCTCTGTCGCAGAGAGGGAGAAAGTGGCTGCCAACAAGAAGTTCGGCGAGGTAGGGCTTGAGGTCTCCGTAAAGGACAAACTCGGTCCTAAGGTCGTAGTGCAGCGCGTTCATCCGGAGATCACCCCGGATGAATTCATGACGGAGCTGTATGAGATGAACCTCAAGCAGAGAATGTCCCCAGAGGCATTCCGGAAAGGCGTGCGTCTCGTGACCGGCCCATGGAGGCTCACAGGAGGACCAGTAAACGTGGTCCTGGAGGGAAGTGGCGATGCCATGCAGCATCTGCTGGACACTGGCAGGTGCTATATCAAATGGTTTTCTTTCGGGGTACGGCAACACGATGCCATACCTAGCTGCTTCAGATGCCTTGGTTTCGACCACATGGTACGCGATTGCCGGATGAAGGAGGAGGTATGCCGCTTATGTGGCCTACCCGGACACGTAGCCACAAGGTGCGCCAACGAGATCAGGTGCAGGAATTGCGCGTTCAAGGGACTACCAGCAGACCATCTGATGATGTCTGCTTCCTGCCCTGTATACAGCGCGATAGTTGCCCGGGCGAACGCACGCCATTAATATGGAAACGGACTTGAAATTGTTACAGCTTAACTGTCAGCGGTCATATGCGGTGATCTGCGAGCTCGGGCAGGCGATATGCAACCTGGGTGCGACTCTTGCCCTTGTGCAGGAGCCGTATTTCACGGGTGGCCAAGTTAGGGGTTTGCCGGGGGGTATGCGAGTCTTTACTGACAGTGGGGGTGACTCTGCTGTAATTGTAAATGACCGGGACCTGGACTGTACGTTAGTTAGTTGTAGCCAATGGGGGGTCTGCGTGTCAGTGGAGGGCGCGTTTGGGAGGTTGTTCGTGGCTAGCATCTACTGCAGGTATGGGGGTTCCTTGGAACCGTATTTAAGGTATATGGATTCGGTGCTACTCCTTGCGAGTAGCTATCCTGTAATCCTTGGTTTAGACGCAAACGCATGCTCTCGCATGTGGTTCAGCAAGATGGCCAAGACTGCTCCTGCCCATCCGAACTACGTGCGAGGAGTTATGCTTAGCGAATGGCTAGTCGCAAAGTGCGTCATGGTAGTCAATGAGCCGAGCGACTTATATACCTTTGACGGTCCCATGGGTGTTAGCGACATCGACGTGACAGCCGCAAACGGGGCGGCGATGACGGCGTTTGACTTTAGGTGGAAGGTGAGCGAGGACTGGGGGGTGAGTGATCATAACCTAATCGAGGTTATGATTTCTCCACAAGGACGTACTCCGGTGACTGAGCTCCCTCGATCTTGGAGGGATCGCGACGTCGACTGGGACGTATACGCGGACTACTTTAGGGCGGTGGCCTCAGAGGTACCATTAGATGACTTTAGAGCACTGACTATAGATGACCAGGTCAGCAGACTAGATAGCTGGATGTGCATAGTCAATGATGCACTCCTTGGTAGACGTCGCAAGACCAAGCCAAGCACGGTCAAGTAGTGGACCAGGGAGCTGGATACGATGCGGAGGCGCGTCAGGAGTCTCAGGAAGTTATTCCAGAGAGCCAGGCGGGCCAATTCTGAAGATCTAGCTCAGCGTAGAGCAGACTACTCAGCTGGCCTCAGAACGTACAAGGACAGTATAATTATGGTGAAAGAGGACGAATGGAGGAGCTTCGTACGGGACAACAGGAGCGATCCCTGGGGTAGGGTTTACCGTATCTGCAGGGGTCGGGGTAGGCAGGTGGACCTAGCATCCCTTCGGGTTGGCGATAACTCGTCGCTAAGCTGGAGGGAGTGCGTTGAGACATTGCTGGGGGCCTTCTTTCCGGCAGCGGAGATGGTTGACCACTCTCCTCTCATTAGGGAGATGGTTGCTGGAAAGGTCAGAGGTCTCGGACAGTATCTGTCGGGTTAGGAGTAGGAAATCGCCAGGCATTGATGGTATGACTGGAGAGATGTGTAAAAGTATCTGGAAGGCCATACCGGAATACCTGGAGTCAGTCTTTGGGAGGTGTTTAAGCCAGGGTTATTTTCCTTAGGCTTGGAAGATTGCCAAAGTTGTCGTTCTCCTGAAGTCTCCCGATAGAGTGAGGAGTGATCCTCGATCTTACCGGGGCATCAGTCTCCTCCCAGTGCTTGGAAAAGTACTGGAGAGGGTAATGGTGTCACGACTGAAGGAGGATGCCAATGAGGCTACTTCCGAGTACCAGTACGGCTTCAGGGAGGGGAGGTGTGTCGAAGACGCGTGGCTGCATGTCAGGCGCTGCGTTAGCAACTCGACTGGTAAGTACGTTCTTGGCATATTCGTCGATTTCAAGGGTGCGTTTGACTACCTCTCATGGGGTAGGGTTCTCGATAGGCTGCGCGTTGTAGGCTGTCGGGAGCTTTCTCTATGGAATAGTTACTTCGACGGCAGGAAAGCTTGTGTTGTCGGTGCCAGCGACACGGTGTGGAGGGGCGTTGTACGTGGGTGTCCGCAGGGCTCCATCTGTGGTCCATTTATATGGAACCTCATGATGGACCCACTGCTGGCACAGCTCGGCCGTTCCTGTAAATTGTGTGCGTATGCGGATGACCTGCTCATCCTGATTGAAGGCCAGTCTCGTGCTGATCTAGAAATCAGGGGTGAGCGGGCCATGCACGACGTTATTGAGTGGGGCGAACGTGTAGGTGTTGGGGTGGCAATGGACAAGACCGTGACAATGCTGCTGAAAGGCAGATTGTCGCGCGGTCGTCCTCCACTCATTCGGTCTGGCGGCATTAGTCTCAGATGTGTGACTCAGGTCAAGTATCTGGGAATAGTGATGACTGAGAGGATGAACTTTTTAGCTCATCTTACTCACGTAAGGGACAAGCTGACTACTGTTGTAGGTAAGGTCAGACGCATCCTTAGAAGCGATTGGGGCCTCAGCAGGCGTGCTGTCCGTACCATATACGATGGGCTATTTGTCGCATGCGCGACATATGGTGCGTCGGTGTGGTATGAGACTGTCATGTCTGTAGCGGGTCGTAAGAAGATATTGACATGCCAGAGGGTTGCTATGCTCGCTTGCATGTCGGTTTGTCGAACGGTCTCGACGGATGCTCTCCAGGTCCTGCTTGGCGTGGCCCCCCTTGACTTGGAGGCGATACGCCGTGCTATCGCTTTCAAGGTTAAGAGGGGTTTACCACTTCTTGGGCATGACTGGCTTTCCGCTGCTGATCTGGCAGAAGAGAATAGGTGCATCAAGACACTTTTAGACGAGTGTCTGGTTGCTAGGTGGAGGACGAGATGGACGAACAGTGACCATGGGAGGGTAACGTATGAATTCATACGTGACGCGGACTTCGTACGGCAACGCCCAGACTTCTGCTTCGGCATGAGCCTGGGATTTTTACTGACGGGGCATGGTTCTCTCAATGCATTCTTGCATTTGAGAGGCCTGTCCGAAACTGCTGACTGTGGGTGTGGGAGGGGACCTGAGGACTGGAGGCACGTACTTACAACGTGTCCCGACTATGATGACATTAGAGAGCTAGATGGTATGGGCATTACCCACAGGGGTACTGACCATACTGGGGGTTGGGATTTTAGTAGGGCCTTAGAAGACAGTCGGACTCTTAGTAGGTTGGGTGAATACGCCAGGAGGGCATTCAATAGGAGGAGAACTGGACGTTAGCGGAGGTGATCCCTGGGTTGGCTGCCCGTGGATGCGGCTGCTGCCAAGCGCACAGTCCATCCATGCAATATCGTCGGTCCCCGGCATGTAGGTATGCATATGACGGTTGCAGAAGCTATCTTCTGCTGCGTCCGTGCTACCTCGTCCGTCTTCGTCTACTATTGCCGTATTAGCTGCTTCTGCTTGTTGATTCTGTCTGCTGCTCTCGCCGTTGTGTTTGCCGAGTCACCATGTGACACCGACTTGCCCGTGAGGGCAACTGCGTTTATTGTCGTCATTTGTCAATTTGTCGTACGTATTGTCCTTGCTGGGTCACTCATTGTGACCAATGAGTCGCCCGTGAGGGCGGCTGTTAATTGTCTGTGTGTACTTGTTGTCCCCTTGTCCATCCATGTTGATGTTTGTTTTTTGTTGTGGCGGGCTACCAGTCCCGGATCATTTTGGGGTCCAACTGGAAGTAGCTTCGGCTACGAGGTCTGACCGGAGACTTAATTCTGGTACCACGGGTGTCAGGAGCCCATGGAACTTCGGTTCCATCCTGGCAATGGTGCGGCCCTTCGGGGAGCTTCGTGGTGGTTGTGGTTTAAACCCAAATCGCGGGTAGAGCGCAAGCTCGATGTGGAGTTACATTGCAACCGGGTGCCGTGACCCATAGATCGGTAGGAGTTTTAGGTAGGCTCCGCTCCTCACCAAGGGGGAGGCCATGTCCAAATGCATGGTTTCGAATTGGTACTCATGTGTAGTGCGTGGGGGCGTTGGTGGACGCATTGTATTCATCCGGTGCTGAGAGCACTGTGGGATGAGGCCGTAGTGGCAGGTACCCACATTAATCTGCAGCATTTCTGTCCCTATCTACTTCCCCCCGGGGGCATATAACATCATGGTGAACCCTGCCACCTTGATGGATTGCCACTGGGGGAATAGAGGGGCACCAGTTCCTCAGACTTGTCAGGAACCTGAAACTGGAAGAAGGTTGGTATGACTTCTATGTTCGACCAGTAGTGAGATAAACTGGTACCACGGGAACCAGTAAGCCCCTGGAACTTCGGTTCCAGACTGGTTATTGGTGAGGCTCCTTCGGGGGTGCACGTGGTGGCTGTGGTTTATACCCAAAGCGGGGAGGTCCTTTAGGACTGATAGAGCGTCAAATGAACGCAAGATGTCAACATTATTTGTTGGCAGAAGGAGATTAGGTAGCTCCGAACCCCTCAGCAAGGGGTGGGGCCGGGGGCCTGGCAAACCTCTACCCTAATTTGCAACCTATGGGATGGCATAGGTGCTATTCCGGTGGTGCGTATGCGGTCGCATAGGGGCGCTGGTTTGGCCGCTTAATGTCACACCCGTGGTTGGACCACCGTGAGATGGAGCCATCGTTGGCAGGTGCTCACGTAAATCTAATCATAATCTGTCCCTATCTACTCACTCTCAGTTGGATCGTTGACGTGAACGGATGTTTTAAATCGAGTGCGCATAGCGAATTTTTAATTGTGAGTATTATATAGTGACAGTGCGGAAGAGCGGGAAAGAAAAGTTTTGCCTAACGAATATAGTGTTAGAGCAAGACGGAATTTTTGAAAAAGTGCAAGTGTTTTGACGTCATTTTTGAGACACCTTTGAAGGGTGCTCCAAAATACGTATTTCAAAAACTTGTATCTCCGGCCAGAAGTGAGGTTAAGAAAGACAATCCGTGTATTGCGCCTCATTTGGTGGTATTAGTTGTGATACCAAGTAACATAGTGAAGTGGTACCAAGTTGTACAAGACAGTCGGTTGGTGACTGCGGTAACCTGGTTCAGGTTCCTGCTGAACATTATTACCAGTGCCATCTACTGGTAATCCTGTGTGTTGCTGCTACAGGTTGGTTGCTGACTTGGGTAGTGCTTTTGCTGGTTTGTTTGTTGGGTGTAAGACAAGGTAAGTGAAGACTTTTCATTTTCCCTTGTTTATTTGGTGTTGCCATGCCACCCGCTGGCAAGCGTAGGCCGAAGGCAAAGGGCGATGCGTCCGATGCCACTACGGATGACGTTCGGGGTCCGCCGCCGGTTGGTGTGCCGAAGGTACGACATACGGACAGCGAGATGTCGAGCACGGAGGATGCCGAGAGGTCTGATGCCAAGCGGCATAAGCCTGGTTCGCCCATGGCTAAGCGGGCTGCTGCTGCCGCTGCTGCTGCTGCTGCTGCTGCTGCTGTTGTTGGGGGTGGTGACGTTTCCCCTGCCGTGTGTGTTGCGGACAAGGGCAACGCTGGTGCTCCGGGTGTTGCTGCTGTTGCTGGTATTACTGGTGTTGCTGGTGTTGCTGGTGCTACTGGAGCTGCTGGTGTTGCTGGTGCTGCTGGTACTTCTGGTGTTGCTGGTGTTGCTGGTGCCGTAACGGACACCAGCGTGATGTCTGTCGGCTCTGTGACTGGAGCTGCCTCGCAGAGGAAGCCCCGGCAACGTAAGAGAGCTGCGGCCGTTGAAGGCGACAGGTCGGATGTGACTGTCGCGGAGATGAAGGAGGTGTCCGACGGACTGACGGACCTGGTCCTCGATGGAGGAGCCGGCCTGGGGATCGCCAAAAAGGTGATCGAGTACTCGTCGAGGTACGAGTCACTACTGATGCGGCTCATGCTGGAGAATGAGCGACTACGGGGGCGCCTTGACGTTTCAGGGCCCCAGGTGCCGCCGACGTTCGCTGTGCCGAGGGCTCCAGTCCCAGCGAGGACATCGGCCCCGGCGACTGCTGTTGCGGCTAGGACTGCACCACCTCCTCCCAAGCCGGTGGAGACGTGGTCAGTAGTTGTCCGGGGTAAGAGCGGGGCTTCCTCCAAGGAAGTCGTCGACAAGGTGGTGATGGAAGTGGGCCCCACTCTTGGAGTTCGTGTCCACGAGTTGCGGCCCCTTCGGGATGGTGGAGCAGTACTAAGGACCCCGTCTGTCGCAGAGCGGGAGAACGTAGCTGCCAACAAGAAGTTCGGCGAGGTAGGGCTTGAGGTTTCCGTAAAGGACAAACTCGGTCCTAAGGTCGTAGTGCAGCGCGTTCATCCGGAGATCACCCCGGATGAATTCATGACGGAGCTGTATGAATTGAACCTCAAGCAGAGAATGTCCCCAGAGGCATTCCGGAAAGGCGTGCGTCTCGTGACCGGCCCATGGAGGCTTACAGGCGGACCAGTAAACGTGGTCCTGGAGGGAAGTGGCGATGCCATGCAGCATCTGCTGGACACTGGCAGGTGCTATATAAAGTGGTTCTCTTTTGGGGTACGGCAACACGATGCCATACCTAGCTGCTTCAGATGTCTTGGATTTGACCACATGGTGCGCGATTGCCGGATGAAGGAGGAGGTATGCCGCTTATGTGGCGTACCCGGACACGTAGCCACAAGGTGCGCCAACGAGATCAGGTGCAGGAATTGCGCGTTCAAAGGACTACCAGCAGACCATCTGATGATGTCTGCTTCCTGCCCTGTATACAGCGCGATAGTTGCCCGGGCGAACGCACGCCATTAATATGGAAACGGACTTGAAATTGTTACAGCTTAACTGTCAGCGGTCATATGCGGTGATCTGCGAGCTCGGGCAGGCGATATGCAACCTGGGTGCGACTCTTGCCCTTGTGCAGGAGCCGTATTTCGCGGGTGGCCAAGTTAGGGGTTTGCCGGGGGGTATGCGAGTCTTTACTGACAGTGGGGGTGACTCTGCTGTAATTGTAAATGACCGGGACCTGGACTGTACGTTAGTTAGTTGTAGCCAATGGGGGGTCTGCGTGTCAGTGGAGGGCGCGTTTGGGAGGTTGTTCGTGGCTAGCATCTACTGCAGGTATGGGGGTTCCTTGGAACCGTATTTAAGGTATATGGATTCGGTGCTACTCCTTGCGAGTAGCTATCCTGTAATCCTTGGTTTAGACGCAAACGCATGCTCTCGCATGTGGTTCAGCAAGATGGCCAGGACCGCTCCTGCCCATCCGAACTACGTGCGAGGAGTTATGCTTAGCGAATGGCTAGTCGCAAAGTGCGTCATGGTAGTCAATGAGCCGAGCGACTTATATACCTTTGACGGTCCCATGGGTGTTAGCGACATGGACGTGACAGCCGCAAACGGGGCGGCAATGACGGCGTTTGACTTGAGGTGGAAGGTGAGCGAGGACTGGGGGGTGAGTGATCATAACCTAATCGAGGTTATGATTTCTCCACAAGGACGTACTCCGGTGACTGAGCTCCCTCGATCTTGGAGGGATCGCTACGTCGACTGGGACGTATACGCGGACTACTTTAGGGCGGTGGCCTCAGAGGTACCATTAGATGACTTTAGGGCACTGACTATAGATGACCAGGTCAGCAGACTAGATAGCTGGATGTGCATAGTCAATGATGCACTCCTTGGCAGACGTCGCAAGACCAAGCCAAGCACGGTCAAGTGGTGGACCAGGGAGCTGGATACGATGCGGAGGCGCGTCAGGAGTCTCAGGAAGTTATTCCAGAGAGCCAGGCGGGCCAATTCTAAAGATCTAGCTCAGCGTAGAGCAGACTACTCAGCTGGCCTCAGAACGTACAAGGACAGTATAATTAGGGTGAAAGAGGACGAATGGAGGAGCTTCGTACGGGACAATAGAGACGATCCCTGGGGTAGGGTTTACCGTATCTGCAGGGGTCGAGGTAGGTAGGTGGACCTAGCATCCCTTCGGGTTGGCGATAACTCGTCGCTAAGCTGGAGGGAGTGCGTTGAGACATTGCTGGGGGCCTTCTTTCCGGCAGCGGAGATGGTTGACCACTCTCCTCTCATTAGGGAGATGGTTGCTTCTCCGGTCCTGGAAAGGCCAGAGGTCTCGGACAGTATCTGTCGGGTTAGG
Source organism: Phania funesta (assembly GCA_963932375.1). Classification (NCBI taxonomy): domain Eukaryota; kingdom Metazoa; phylum Arthropoda; class Insecta; order Diptera; family Tachinidae; genus Phania; species Phania funesta. The sequence continues at coordinate 7,409,487 of OZ010657.1, read as the reverse complement.
AGTAGGAAATCGCCAGGCATTGATGGTATGACTGGAGAGATGTGTAAAAGCATCTGGAAGGCCATACCGGAATACCTGGAGTCAGTCTTTGGGAGGTGTTTAAGCCAGGGTTATTTTCCTGAGGCTTGGAAGATTGCCAAAGTTGTCGTTCTCCTGAAATCTCCCGATAGAGTGAGGAGTGATCCTCGATCTTACCGGGGCATCAGTCTCCTCCCAGTGCTTGGAAAAATACTGGAGAGGATAATGGTGTCACGACTGAAGGAGGATGCCAATGAGGCTACTTCCGAGTACCAGTACGGCTTCAGGGAGGGGAGGTGTGTCGACGCGTGGCTGCATGTCAGGCGCTGCGTTAGCAACTCGACTGGTAAGTACGTTCTTGGCATATTCGTCGATTTCAAGGGTGCGTTTGACTACCTCTCATGGGGTAGAGTTCTCGATAGGCTGCGCGTTGTAGGCTGTCGGGAGCTTTCCCTATGGAATAGTTACTTCGACGGCAGGAAAGCTTGTGTTGTCGGTGCCAGCGACACGGTGTGGAGGAGCGTTGTACGTGGGTGTCCGCAGGGCTCCATCTGTGGTCCATTTATATGGAACCTCATGATGGACCCACTGCTCGGCCGTTCCTGTAAATTGTGTGCGTATGCGGATGACCTGCTCATCCTGATTGAAGGCCAGTCTCGTGCTGATCTAGAAATCAGGGGTGAGCGGGCCATGCACGACGTTATTGAGTGGGGCGAACGTGTAGGTGTTGGGGTGGCAATGGACAAGACCGTGACAATGCTTCTGAAAGGCAGATTGTCGCGCGGTCGTCCTCCACTCATTCGGTCTGGCGGCATTAGTCTCAGATGTGTGACTCAGGTCAAGTATCTGGGAATAGTGATGACTGAGAGGATGAACTTTTTAGCTCATCTTACTCACGTAAGGGACAAGCTGACTGCTGTTGTAGGTAAGGTCAGACGCATCTTTAGAAGCGATTGGGGCCTCAGCAGGCGTGCTGTCCGTACCATATACGATGGGCTATTTATCGCATGCGCGACATATGGTGCGTCGGTGTGGTATGAGACTGTCATGTCTGTAGCGGGTCGTAAGAAGATATTGACATGCCAGAGGGTTGCTAGGCTCGCTTGCATGCCGGTTTGTCGAACGGTCTCGACGGATACTCTGCAGGTCCTGCTTGGTGTGGCCCCCCTTGACTTGGAAGCGATACGCCGTGCTATCGCTTTCAAGGTTAAGAGGGGTTTACCACTTCTTGGGCATGACTGGCTTTCCGCTGCTGATCTGGCAGAAGAGAATAGGTGCATCAGGACACTTTTAGACGAGTGTCTGGTTGCTAGGTGGAGGACGAGATGGACGAACAGTGACCATGGGAGGGTAACGTATGAATTCATACGTGACGCGGACTTCGTACGACAACGCCCAGACTTCTGCTTCGGCATGAGCCTGGGATTTTTACTGACGGGGCATGGTTCTGCTTGTTGATTCTGTCTGCTGCTCTCGCCGTTGTGTTTGCCGAGTCACCATGCGACACTGACTTGCCCGTGAGGGCAACTGCGTTTATTGTCGTCATTTGTCAATTTGTCGTACGTATTGTTCTTGCTGGGTCACTCATTGTGACCAATGAGTCGCCCGTGAGGGCGGCTGTTAATTGTCTGTGTGTACTTGTTGTCCCCTTGTCCATCCATGTTGATGTTTGTTTTTTGTTGTGGCGGGCTACCAGTCCCGGATCATTTTGAGGTCCAACTGGAAGTAGCTTCGGCTACGAGGTCTGACCGGAGACTTAATTCTGGTACCACGGGTGTCAGGAGCCCATGGAACTTCGGTTCTATCCTGGCAATGGTGCGGCCCTTCTGGGAGCTTCGTGGTGGTTGTGGTTTAAACCCAAATCGCGGGTAGAGCGCAAGCTCGATGTGGAGTTGCATTGAAACCGGGTGCCGTGACCCATAGATCGGTAGGAGTTTTAGGTAGGCTCCGCTCCCCACCAATGGGGAGGCCATGTCTAAATGCATGGTTTCGAATTGGTACTCATGTGTAGTGCGTGGGGACGTTGGTGGACGCATTGTATTCATCCGGTGCTGAGAGCACTGTGGGGTGAGGCCGTAGTGGCAGGTACCCACATTAATCTGCAGCATTTCTGTCCCTATCTACTGGATGTGTTTGGCCTCCAGGCTGGCGGTTCTGTGCTGACGACCTGGAGGGATAGTGTGGTTTCTCTTTTGGGGGTTTTCTTTCCTGATGCTAGGCATCACATTTCTCCTCCTCCTGTTGGGGAGCCGCAGGTTCCTCCCTTGAGAGGGAGTGAGGTTGAGACTGCTATGGCACGTATGAGGAGTGGAGGATCACCGGGTAACGTGGATTGACTGGTAAGATGTGCGAACGCATCTACAAGGTCATTCCTGAGTATCTTGTGGCTCTCTACTCCAGGTGTATTGATGAGCGCTACTTTCCGCGTGAGTGGAAGGTTGCTAGAGTGGTTGTTCTTCTGAAGTCACCTGATAGGGTTAGAAGTGATCCTAGGTCTTATCGGGGCATCAGTCTACTTCCGGTGCTTGGGAAAGTTCTGGAAAGGATTATGGTAGATAGGCTTTTGGAGCGATCGGGGTACTTTTGTGAATGGCAGTATGGTTTCAGGACAGGGAGATGTGTTGAGGACGCCTGGACGAATGTGAGAGATGTTGTATGTGGAAGCTCCAGCAGATATGTGCTGGGGATTTTTATTGATTTTAAGGGTGCTTTTGATAATTTGTGTTGGTCTGCAGTTATGGATAGGTTGAGAGAGATTGGATGTGCTGAGTGTCGACTCTGGGAGAGTTATTTTTCCGAGAGACGTGCGTGTGTTGTAGGTGTGAATGACTTGGTAGAAGTGGATGTGATGCGCGGCTGTCCGCAGGGTTCTGTTTGTGGTCCATATATATGGAACCTGATGATGGATCCCTTGCTGCGTCAGCTCGGGCAGGATTATAGGGTGTGTGCTTATGCGGACGACCTCCTAATTTTGGTTGAAGGGCAATCTCGTTCTGCCCTTGAGGCTCAGGGTGGGAGGGCGATGAATGTCGTTGTTGAATGGGCCAATCGTGTAGGGGTGAGTGTGGCAGTTGATAAGACTGTGGCGATGTTGCTTAAGGGCAAATTGTCCTCTGGTCGGCCTTCACTGGTAAGGATGGATGGGGCGAATCTCAGATACGTGACTGATGTTAAGTACCTGGGAGTCACCATGCCATGTTTCTGCCACATCTTGACCGTGTGCGGGAGAGGATGGCTGGTGTTGTTGCTTGTGTGCGTCGTGTACTTAGGAGTAGATTGGGGCCTCAGCATACGTGCCGTCAGGGCCATATATGGTGGACTGTTTGTTGCTTGCGCCACATACTGTGCCCCGGTATGATCTGATGTGGTTTCGACTGCTGCGGGTTATCGTAAAGTGGTGGCCTGTCAGAGAATTATGCTACTTGGATGTGTGCCTGTTTGCCGCACGGTCTCGACTGAGGCCTTGCAAGTGTTGGTTGGGGTACCTCCCTTGGACTTGGAGGTGATACGACGTAGTATATCCTACAGGTTGAAGAGGGGTATTTCTCTTCCGCGGAGTGGTTGGTTGGATGTGAATGGGGCTGATAATATGGGCGTGTCTGAGCGTAGGGCTTTGCTTGATAGGTGTGTTCTCGATAGGTGGCAGTCGAGGTGGGATAGCAGTGTGAAAGGTAGGGTTACATACATGTTTCTGAGGGAAGTCCGGTTTGTGGCTTCAAATCCTGACTTTGGTTTTGGACTCAGTCTGGGTTTTCTTATCACGGGACATGGTCCGTTTGGTGCATATTTGCATAAGAGGGGTCTGAGTACAACGTCTGAATGTGGCTGTGGTGCAGAATGTGAAGATTGGCTGCATGTGTTATGTATGTGTCCGTACTACTTGGACATTAGGGACCTTGGGAGTATGGGGGTGGTCATCACTGATGGTGGCTATGACGTGGGGAACTCGCTCTCCACCCCTGATTGTAGGCGTAGGCTTAGTAAGTTTGCGTGTGAGGTGGTTAGGAGGCGACGCATTAGGGTGTAGTTATTCCTGTTTGTAGGATTGTGGTCTGTTTGGGTGGGGATGATTTGTTGGTGAGCAAACCGACGCTCTGGCACTGGGCTATAGGTGACCAGTCCCGGATCTTAGTAGGCTGGTATTAGTAGGCTTGCTACGAGGTCTGACCGGAGACTTAAGTCTGGTACCACGGGAGTCAGGTGCCCCTGGGACTTCGGTTCCAGCCTGACTATGGTGCGGCCATTCGGGGAGCTTCGTGGGGGCTGTGGTTTGGACCCAAATCGCGGGTAGAGTTTCCTAACTCGGTGTGGAGTTGCACTGCAACCGGGTGCCGTGACGCAAAGATCGGTAGGAGTGTTAGATAGGCTCCGCTCCTAACCAAGGGGAAGGCCATGACCGAAATCATGGTTTTGAATTGGTACCTGATACCTAATGAATGTTAGGTTGGGGGCGTTGGTGGACGCATGTATCCACACAGTAGTTTGACTACCATGCGGTTATGCCAACGTTGGCAGGTACTCATGTAAATCTTGGATGATTTGTCCCTATCTACTCACTCTCAGTTGGATCGTTGCCGTGAACGGATGTTTTAATACGAGTGCGCATAGCGAATTTTTAATTGTGAGTGTTATATAGTGACAGTGCGGAAGAGCGGGATAAAGTTTTGCCTAACTAGTATAGCGTTAGAGCGAGACGGAATTTTTGAAAAGTGCAAGTGTTGTGACGTCACTTTTGAGACACCTTTGAAGGGTGCTCCAAAGTACGAATTTCAAAAACTTGTATCTCCGGCCAAAAGTGAGGTTAGATAAGACAATCCGTGTATTGCGCCTCATTTGGTGGTATTAGTAGTAATGCCAAGTGTCGTAGTGAAGTGGTACCAAGTTGTACAGGACAGTCGGTTGGTGACTGCGGTAACCTGGTTCAGGTTCCTGCTGCACATTATAACCAGTGCCATCTACTGGTATTCCTGTGTGTTGCTGCTACAGGTTGGTTGCTGACTTAGGTAGTGCTTTTGCTGGTTTGTGAGTTTGGTGTAAGACAAGGTAAGTGAAGACTTTTCATTATCCCTTGTTTATTTGGTGTTGCCATGCCACCCGCTGGCAAGCGTAGGCCGAAGGCAAAGGGCGATGCGTCCGATGCCACTGCGGACGACGTTCGTGGTCCGCCGCCGGTTGGTGTACCGAAGGTACTACATACGGACAGCGAGATGTCGAGCACGGAGGATGCCGAGAGGTCGGATGCCAAGCGGCATAAGCCTGGTTCGCCCATGGCTAAGCGGGCTGCTGCTTCTGCTGCTGCTGCTGCTGTTGTTGTGGGTGGTGACGTTTCCCCTGCCGTGTGTGTTGGGGACAAGGGCAACGCTGGTGCTCCGGGTGTTGCTGCTGTTGCTGGTGTTGATGGTATTGCTGGTATTGCTGGTGTTGCTGGTGCTACTGGAGCTGCTGGTGTTGCTGGTGCTGCTGGTGTTTCTGGTGTTGCTGGTGTTGCTGGTGCCGTAGCGGACACCAGCGTGATGTCTGTCGGCTCTGTGACTGGAGCTGCCTCGCAGAGGAAGCCCCGGCAACGTAAGAGGGCTGCGGCGGTTGAAGGCGACAGGTCGGATGTGACTGTCGCGGAGATGAAGGAGGTGTCCGACGGACTGACGGACCTGGTCCTCGATGGGGGAGTCGGCCTGGGGATCGCCAAAAAGGTGATCGAGTACTCGTCGAGGTACGAGTCACTACTGATGCGGCTCATGCTGGAGAATGAGCGACTACGGGGGCACCTTGACGTCTCAGGGCCCCAGGTGCCGCCGACATTCGCTGTGCCGAGGGCTCCCGTCCAAGCGAGGACATCGGCCCCGGCGACTGCTGTTGCGGCTAGGACTGCACCACCTCCTCCCAAGCCGGTGGGGACGTGGTCAGTAGTTGTCCGGGGTAAGAGCGGGGCTTCCTCCAAGGAAGTCGTTGACAAGGTAGTGACGGAAGTGGGCCCCACTCTTGGAGTTCGTGTCCACGAGTTGCGGCCCCTTCGGGATGGTGGAGCAGTACTAAGGACCCCCTCTGTCGCAGAGAGGGAGAAAGTAGCTGCCAACAAGAAGTTCGGCGAGGTAGGGCTTGAGGTTTCCGTAAAGGAAACCTCAAGCGTTCATCCAGTAAACGTGGTCCTGGAGGGAAGTGGCGATGCCATGCAGCATCTGCTGGACACTGGCAGGTGCTATATAAATTGGTTCTCTTTTGGGGTACGGCAACACGATGCCATACCTAGCTGCTTCAGATGCCTTGGATTTGACCACATGGTGCGCGATTGCCGGATGAAGGAGGAGGTATGCCGCTTATGTGGCCTACCCGGACACGTAGCCACAAGATGAGCCAACGAGATCAGGTGCAGGAATTGCGCGTTTAAGGGGCTACCAGCAGACCATCTGATGAAGTCTGCTTCCTGCCCTGTATACAGCGCGATAGTCGCCCGGGCGAACGCACGTCGTTAATATGGAAACGGACTTGAAATTGTTACAGCTTAACTGTCAGCGGTCATATGCGATGATCTTCGAGCTCGGGCAGGCGATATGCAACCTGGGTGCGACTCTTGCCCTTGTGCAGGAGCCGTATTTCACGGGTGGCCAAGTTAGGGGTTTGCGGGGGGGGTATGCGAGTCTTTACTGACAGTGGGGGTGACTCTGCTGTAATTGTAAATGACCGGGACCTGGACTGTACGTTAGTTAGTTGTAGCCAATGGGGGGTCTGCGTGTCAGTGGAGGGCGCGTTTGGGAGGTTGTTCGTGGCTAGCATCTACTGCAGGTATGGGGGTTCCTTGGTAAAAAGGGAGGTGTAGTGTGTTTGACTAGTTCATGTTGCCATACCCTCTGTATGCAACATGATATTCATACTTTGTTATAAATAAATGTCCACTCCACACATTCCATAAATGACTGTGGCTGTATTTAGAAACTGCAGCCACAGCATATTCCCACGATATGCCTCACCTATAATATAAATATTATAATATAAACAAAGGAATATGTTCAGGTGGCTAAGCAGCTATTTGATGTTTTCTTTTAAATTATTATTAAATATAAACTAAAAGCAAACGGAGCAGTTTCGCTCCGTCCAATAAAGTAAATTTAAATAAATAAAAAAGATATAGTTTAAATTACAGGTGTTAGCGACATCGACGTGACAGCCGCAAACGGGGCGGCAATGACGGCGTTTGACTTTAGGTGGAAGGTGAGCGAGGACTGGGGGGTGAGTGATCATAACCTAATCGAGGTTATGATTTCTCCACAAGGACGTACTCCGGTGACTGAGCTCCCTCGATCTTGGAGGGATCGCGACGTCGACTGGGACGTATACGCGGACTACTTTAGGGCGGTGGCCTCAGAGATACCATTAGATGACTTTAGGGCACTGACTATAGATGACCAGGTCAGCAGACTAGATAGCTGGATGTGCATAGTCAATGATGCACTCCTTGGTAGACGTCGCAAGACCAAGCCAAGCACGGTCAAGTGGTGGACCAGGGAGCTGGATACGATGCGGAGGCGCGTCAGGAGTTTCAGGAAGTTATTCCAGAGAGCCAGGCGGGCCAATTCTGAAGATCTAGCTCAGCGTAGAGCAGGCTACTCAGCTGGCCTCAGAACGTACAAGGACAGTATAATTAGGGTGAAAGAGGACGAATGGAGGAGCTTCGTACGGGACGATCCCTGGGGTAGGGTTTACCGTATCTGCAGGGGTCGAGGTAGGCAGGTGGACCTAGCATCCCTTCGGGTTGGCGATAACTCGTCACTAAGCTGGAGGGAGTGCGTTGAGACATTGCTGGGGGCCTTCTTTCCGGCAGCGGAGATGGTTGACTACTCTCCTCTCATAAGGGAGATGGTTGTTTCACCGGTCCTGGAAAGGTCAGAGGTCTCGGACAGTATCTGTCGGGTTAGGAGTAGGAAATCGCCAGGCATTGATAGTATGACTGGAGAGATGTGTAAAAGCATCTGGAAGGCCATACCGGAATACCTGGAGTCAGTCTTTGGGAGGTGTTTAAGCCAGGGTTATTTTCCTGAGGCGTGGAAGATTGCCAAAGTTGTCGTTCTCCTGAAGTCTCCCGACAGAGTGAGGAGTGATCCTCGATTTTACCGGGGCATCAGTCTCCTCCCAGTGCTTGGAAAAGTACTGGAGAGGATAATGGTGTCACGACTGAAGGAGGATGCCAATGAGGCTACTTCCGAGTACCAGTACGGCTTCAGGGAGGGGAGGTGTGTCGAGGACGCGTGGCTGCATGTCAGGCGCTGCGTTAGCAACTCGACTGGTAAGTACGTTCTTAGCATATTCGTCGATTTCAAGGGTGCGTTTGACTATCTCTCATGGGGTAGAGTTCTCGATAGGCTGCGCGTTGTAGGCTGTCGGGAGCTTTCCCTATGGAATAGTTACTTCGACGGCAGGAAAGCTTGTGTTGTCGGTGCCAGCGACACGGTGTGGAGGGGCGTTGTACGTGGGTGTCCGCAAGGCTCCATCTGTGGCCCATATATATGGAACCTCATGATGGACCTACTGCTGGCACAGCTCGGCCGTTCCTGTAGATTGTGTGCGTATGCGGATGATCTGCTCATCCTGATTGAAGGCCAGTCTCGTGCTGATCTAGAAATCATGGGTGAGCGGGCCATGCACGACGTTATTGAGTGGGGCGAACGCGTAGGTGTTGGGATGGCAATGGACAAGACCGTGACAATGCTGCTGAAAGGCAGATTGTCGCGCGGTCGTCCTCCACTCATTCGGTCTGGCGGCATTAGTCTCAGATATGTTACTCAGGTCAAGTATCTGGGAATAGTGATGACTGAGAGGATGAACTTTTTAGCTCATCTTACTCACGTAAGGGAAAAGCTGACTGTCGTTGTAGGTAAGGTCAGACGCATCCTTAGAAGCGATTGGGGCCTCAGCAGGCGTGCTGTCCGTACTATATATGATGGGCTATTTGTCGCATGCGCGACATATTGTGCGTCGGTGTGGTATGAGACTGTCATGTCTGTAGCGGGTCGTAAGAAGATATTGACATGCCAGAGGGTTGCTATGCTCGCTTGTATGCCGGTTTGTCGAACGGTCTCGACGGATGCTCTCCAGGTCCTGCTTGGTGTGGCCTCCCTTGACTTAGAGGCGATACGCCGTGCTATCGCTTTCAAGGTTAAGAGGGATTTACCACTTCTTGGGCATGACTGGCTTTCCGCTGCTGATCTGGCAGAAGAAAATAGGTGCATCAAGACACTTTTAGACGAGTGTCTGGTTGCTAGGTGGAGGACGAGATGGACGAACAGTGACCATGGGAGGGTAACGTATGAATTCATACGTGACGCGGACTTCGTACGACAACGCCCAGACTTCTGCTTCGGCATGAGCCTGGGATTTTTACTGACGGGGCATGGTTCTCTCAATGCATTCTTGCATTTGAGAGGCCTGTCCGAAACTGCTGACTGTGGGTGTGGGAGGGGACCTGAGTACTGGAGGCACGTACTGGCAACGTGTCCCGACTATGATGACATTAGATAGCTAGATGGTATGGGCATTACCCACAGGGGTATTGACCATTCTGGGGGTTGGGATTTTAGTAGGGCCTTAGAAGACAGTCGGACTCTTAGTAGGTTGGGTGAATACGCCAGGAGGGTATTCAATAGGAGGAGAACTGGACGCTAGCGGAGGTGATCCCTGGGTTGGCTGCCTGTGGATGCGGCTGCTGCCAAGCGCACGGTCAATCTATGCAATATCGTCGGTCCCCGGCATGTAGGTATGCATATGGTTGCAGAAGCTATCTTCTGCTGCGTCCGTGCTACCTCGTCCGTCTTCGTCTACTATTGCCGTATTAGCTGCTTCTGCTTGTTGATTCTGTTTGCTGCTCTCGCCGTTGTGTTTGCCGAGTCACTATGTGACACTGACTTGCCCGTGAGGGCAACTGCGTTTATTGTCGTCATTTGTCAGTTTGTCGTACGTATTGTCCTTGCTGGGTCACTTATTGTGACCAATGAGTCGCCCGTGAGGGCGGCTGTTAATTGTCTGTGTGTACTTGTTGTCCCCTTTTCCATCCATGTTGATGTTTGTTTTTTGTTGTGGCGGGCTACCAGTCCCGGATCATTTTGGGGTCCAACTGGAAGTAGCTTCGGCTACGAGGTCTGACCGGAGACTTAATTCTGGTACCACGGGTGTCAGGAGCCCATGGAACTTCGGTTCCATCCTGGCAATGGTGCGGCCGTTTGGGGAGCTTCGTGGTGGTTGTGGTTTAAACCCAAATCGCGGGTAGACCGCAAGCTCGATGTGGAGTTGCATTGCAACCGGGTGCCGTGACCCATAGATCGGTAGGAGTTTTAGGTAGGCTCCGCTCCTCACCAAGGGGGAGGCCATGTCCAAATGCATGGTTTCGAATTGGTACTCATGTGTAGTGCGTGGGGGCGTTGGTGGACGCATTGTATTCATCCGGTGCTGAGATCACTGTGGGGTGAGGCCGTAGTGGCAGGTACCCACATTAATCTGCAGCATTTCTGTCCCTATCTACTTCCCCCCGGGGGCATATAACATCATGGTGAACCCTGCCACCTTGATGGATTGCCACTGGGGGAAAAGAGGGGCACCAGTTCCTCAGACTTGTCAGGAGCCTGAAACTGGAAGAAGGTAGGACTTCTATGTTCGACCAGTAGCGAGATAAACTGGTACCACGGGAACCAGTAAGCCCCTGGAACTTCGGTTCCAGACTGGTTGTTGGTGAGGCTCCTTCGGGGGTGCACGTGGTGGCTGTGGTTTATACCCAAAGCAGGGAGGTCCTTTAGGACCGATATAGCGTCTAAGGAACGCAAGATGTCAATATTATTTGTTGGCAGAAGGAGATTAGGTAGCTCCGAACCCCTCAGCAAGGGGTGGGGCCGGGGGCCTGGCAAACCTCTACCCTAATTTGCAACCTATGGGATGGCATAGGTGCTATTCCGGTGGTGCCTATGCGGTCGCATAGGGGCGCTGGTTTGGCCGCTTAATGTCACACCCGTGGTTAGACCACCGTGAGATAGAGCCACCGTTGGCAGGTGCTCACGTAAATCTAATCATACTCTGTCCCTATCTACTCACTCTCAGTTGGATCGTTGCCGTGAACGGATGTTTTAATACGAGTGCGCATAGCGAATTTTTAATTGTGAGTGTTATATAGTGACAGTGCGGAAGAGCGGGATAAAGTTTTGCCAAACGAGTATAGCGTTAGAGCGAGACGGACTTTTTGTAAAGTGCAAGTGTTGTGACGTCACTTTTGAGACACCTTTGAATGGTGCTCCAAAGTACGTATTTCAAAAACTTGTATCTCCGGCCAAAAGTGAGGTTAGAGAAGACAATCCATGTATTGCGCCTCATTTGGTGGTATTAGTAGTAATACCAAGTGTCGTAGTGAAGTGGTACCAAGTTGTACGGGACAGTCGGTTGGTGACTGCGGTAACCTGGTTCAGGTTCCTGCTGCACATTATTACCAGTGCCATCTACTGGTATTCCTGTGTGTTGCTGCTACAGGTTGGTTGATGACTTGGGTAGTGATTTTTCTGGTTTGTGAGTTGGGTGTAAGACAAGGTAAGTGAAGACGTTTCATTTTCCCTTGTTTATTTGGTGTTGCCATGCCACCCGCTGGCAAGCGTAGGCCGAAGGCAAAGGGCGATGCGTCCGATGCCACTACGGACGACGTTCGTGGTCCGCCGCCGGTTGGTGTCCCGAAGGTACGACATACGGCAGCGCGATGTCGAGCACGGAGGATGCTAAGAGGTCGGATGCCAAGCGGCATAAGCCTGGTTCGCCCATGGCTAAGCGGGCTGCTGCTGCCGTTGCTGCTGCTGCTGTTGTTGTGGGTGGTGACGTTTCCCCTGACGTGTGTGTTGGGGACAAGGGCAACGCTGGTGCTCCGGATGTTGCTGCTGTTGCTGGTGCTGGTATTGCTGGTGTTGCTGGTGTTCCTGGTGCTACTGGAGCTGCTGGTGTTGTTGGTGTTGCTGGTGTTGCTGGTGCCGTAACGGACACCAGCGTCATGTCTGTCGGCTCTGTGACTGGAGCTGCCTCGCAGAGGAAGCCCCGGCAACGTAAGAGGGCTGCGGCGGTTGAAGGCGACAGGTCGGATGTGACTGTCGCGGAGATGAAGGAGGTGTCCGACGGACGTTAGCGGAGGTGATCCCTGGGTTGGCTGCCCGTGGATGCGGCTGCTGCCAAGCGCACAGTCCATCCATGCAATATCGTCGGTCCCCGGCATGTAGGTATGCATATGACGGTTGCAGGAGCTATCTACTGCTGCGTCCGTGCTACCTCGTCCGTCTTCGTCTACTATTGCCGTATTAGCTGCTTCTGCTTGTTGATTCTGTCTGCTGCTCTCGCCGTTGTGTTTGCCGAGTCACCATGTGACACTGACTTGCCCGTGAGGGCAACTGCGTTTATTGTCGTCGTTTGTCAATTTGTCGTACGTATTGTCCTTGCTGGGTCACTCATTGTGACCAATGAGTCGCCCGTGAGGGCGGCTGTTAATTGTCTGTGTGTACTTGTTGTCCCCTTGTCCATCCATGTTGATGTTTGTTTTTTGTTGTGGCGGGCTACCAGTCCCGGATCATTTTGGGGTCCAACTGGAAGTAACTTCGGCTACGAGGTCTGACCGGAGACTTAATTCTGGTACCACGGGTGTCAGGAGTCGATGGAACTTCGGTTCCATCCTGGCAATGGTGCGGCCCTTCGGGGAGCTTCGTGGTGGTTGTGGTTTAAACCCAAATCGCGGGTAGAGCGCAAGCTCGATGTGGAGTTGCATTGCAACCGGGTGCCGTGACCCATAGATCGGTAGGAGTTTTAGGTAGGCTCCGCTCCTCACCAGAGTCGATGGAACTTCGGTTCCATCCTGGCAATGGTGCGGCCCTTCGGGGAGCTTCGTGGTGGTTGTGGTTTAAACCCAAATCGCGGGTAGAGCGCAAGCTCGATGTGGAGTTGCATTGCAACCGGGTGCCGTGACCCATAGATCGGTAGGAGTTTTAGGTAGGCTCCGCTCCTCACCAAGGGGGAGGCCATGTCCAAATGCATGGTTTCGAATTGGTACTCATGTGTAGTGCGTGGGGGCGTTGGTGGACGCATTGTATTCATCCGGTGCTGAGAGCACTGTGGGGTGAGGTCGTAGTGGCAGGTACCCACATTAATCTGCAGCATTTCTGTCCCTATCTACTCCCCTCCGGGGGCATATAACATCATGGTGAACCCTGCCACCTTGATGGATTGCCACTGGGGGAATAGAGGGGCACCAGTTCCTCAGACTTGTCAGGAGCCTGAAACTGGAAGAAGGTAGGACTTCTATGTTCGACCAGTAGCGAGATAAACTGGTACCACGGGAACCAGTAAGGCCCTGGAACTTCGGTTCCAGACTGGTTGTTGGTGAGGCTCCTTCGGGGGTGCACGTGGTGGCTGTGGTTTATACCCAAAGCGGGGAGGTCCTTTAGGACCGATAGAGCGTCAAATGAACGCAAGATGTCAATATTATTTGTTGGCAGAAGGAGATTAGGTAGCTCCGAACCCCTCAGCAAGGAGTGGGGCCGGGGGCCTGGCAAACCTCTACCCTAATTTGCAAGCTATGGGATGGCATAGGTGCTATTCCGGTGGTGCCTATGCGGTCGCATAGGGGCGCTGGTTTGGCCGCTTAATATCACACCCGTGGTTGGACCACCGTGAAATGGAGCCATCGCTGGCATGTGCTCACGTAAATCTAATCATAATCTGTCCGTATCTACTCACTCTCAGTTGGATCGTTGCCGTGAACGGATGTTTTAATACGAGTGCGCATAGCGAATTTTTAATTGTGAGTATTATATAGTGACAGTGCGGAAGAGCGGGAAGGAAAAGTTTTGCCTAACGAGTATAGCGTTAGAGCAAGACGGAATTTTGAAAAAGTGCAAGTGTTGTGACGTCACTTTTGAGACACCTTTGAAGGGTGCTCCAAAGTACGTATTTCAAAAACTTGTATCTCCGGCCAGAAGTGAGGTTAAAAAAGACAATCCGTGTATTGCGCCTCATTTGGTGGTATTGGTTGTGATACCAAGTGACATAGTGAAGTGGTACCAAGTTGTACAAGACAGTCGGTTGGTGACTGCGGTAACCTGGTTCAGGTTCCTGCTGCACATTATTACTAGTGCCATCTACTGGTATTCCTGTGTGTTGCTGCTACAGGTTGGTTGCTGACTTGGGTAGTGCTTTTGCTGGTTTGTGAGTTGGGTGTAAGACAAGGTAAGTGAAGACTTTTCATTTTCCCTTGTTTATTTGGTGTTGCCATGCCACCCGCTGGCAAGCGTAGGCCGAAGGCAAAGGGCGATGCGTCCGATGCCACTACGGACGACGTTCGGGGTCCGCCGCCGGTTGGTGTACCGAAGGTACGACATACTGTGACGACACGTACTCGCTGGTTGCTGGGGTAATCTCAGCCGAGTCCAGGGTCGTTTTCCACAGAATAAAAACACGGGGAATTTCTACTTAACGTTATAATCCTCCTTTATTGGTCTTCTCTTTACACAAAATCTACACAGAGCTCTTGTGTGATGTGTACTCGCGTGGTGACTTCTCTCGCGGCCAGGTTTCTCTGAGAGTGTGGAATTTGCCTTCTCTCGCACCACAACCGAGAGATTTGTAGCGGAAGAATGTCCCACTCTCCGATAGGATCTCCGGCACGTGGTCAGGAATCAACTATTAGTAGGGTATCCTCCCACCAATAGTAGTTTCCGGATGCTGCGAAGGCTTGACCAACTCTTCGGGAGCGATGAGTTTGCGACCGTACACCACTACCCGGAGAATCTATCGAAGGGTACCCCACTACGATCGAACCTCCGGCGTATACAGGCTTCTGTATTGGTCCCACCAATAAGAGGCCTGGGTGCGACGCTGGTGCAGCGAGCTCTTGGGTGCAGTTAACTTTGGCTCAACAAGAAGATCCTCCACTGAAGCGGTAGCCACGCTCAAGTATTGGTTGCTTCCAACAAACACTACTTTAGTCCTTATATTAGAGCAGGTACCCCGCACTCTAATAGCAGTTCTTACCGTAGCGCGACCTGTAGCTAACTAACTCTTTGTTTAACGATCACTCGTCTTTTATACTTGTTTGCTTGTACACACATGAGTACACATACACACGTACTAACACACAACATGAATACACACTGCATGTGGGCCTTCATACACAATTGACAACATATGTTTGTCAGACGCAGTGCTGTATTAATGCGGGTAAATCCGCTAAATTTAACGAGAAATGATGGTTAATAATAATTCTTTCAGGTAAGTAACTTATGATAAATACAAAATACAAATAATTCATGGTAATAAGTAAATAATAATAATTCATCTAATTAATCCAATGACAACAATAATATGAAATAATAATAAAATAATACTTCATTGTAATACAAAAAAATAATAATTCATATTAGTTGTTGCTGGTACGTTTAAAACAAGCCCGCGACTTTAATCGTTACAATACTGACAGCGAGATGTCGAGCACGGAGGATGCCGAGAGGTCGGATGCCAAGCGGCATAAGCCTGGTTCGCCCATGGCTAAGCGGGCTGCTGCTGCCGCTGCTGCTGCTGTTGTTGTTGTGGGTGGTGACGTTTCCCCTGCCGTGTGTGTTGCTGGTATTGCTGGTGTTGCTGGTGCTACAGGAGGTGCTGGTGTTGCTGGTGCTGCTGGTGTTTCTGGTGTTGCTGGTGTTGCCGGTGCCGTAACGGACACCAGCGTGATGTCTGTCGGCTCTGTGACTGGAGCTGCCTTGCAGAGGAAGCCCCGGCAACGTAAGAGGGCTGCGGCGGTTGAAGGCGACAGGTCGGATGTGACTGTCGCGGAGATGAAGGAGGTGTCCGACGGACTGACGGACCTGGTCCTCGATGGAGGAGCCGGCCTGGGGATCGCCAAAAAGGTGATCGAGTACTCGTCGAGGTACGAGTCACTACTGATGCGGCTCATGCTGGAGAATGAGCGACTACGGGGGCGCCTTGACGTCTCAGGGCCCCAGGTGCCGCCGTCGTTCGCTGTGCCGAGGGCTCCAATCCCAGCGAGGACATCGGCCCCGGCGACTGCTGTTGCGGCTAGGACTGCACCACCTCCTCCCAAGCCGGTGGAGACGTGGTCAGTAGTTGTCCGGGGTAAGAGCGGGGCTTCCTCCAAGGAAGTCGTCGACAAGGTGGTGATGGAAGTGGGCCCCACTCTTGGAGTTCGTGTCCACGAGTTGCGGCCCCTTCGGGATGGTGGAGCAGTACTAAGGACCCCGTCTGTCGCAGAGCGGGAGAACGTAGCTGCCAACAAGAAGTTCGGCGAGGTAGGGCTTGAGGTTTCCGTAAAGGACAAACTCGGTCCTAAGGTCGTAGTGCAGCGCGTTCATCCGGAGATCACCCCGGATGAATTCATGACGGAGCTGTATGAATTGAACCTCAAGCAGAGAATGTCCCCAGAGGCATTCCGGAAAGGCGTGCGTCTCGTGACCGGCCCATGGAGGCTTACAGGCGGACCAGTAAACGTGGTCCTGGAGGGAAGTGGCGATGCCATGCAGCATCTGCTGGACACTGGCAGGTGCTATATAAAGTGGTTCTCTTTTGGGGTACGGCAACACGATGCCATACCTAGCTGCTTCAGATGTCTTGGATTTGACCACATGGTGCGCGATTGCCGGATGAAGGAGGAGGTATGCCGCTTATGTGGCGTACCCGGACACGTAGCCAAAAGATGCGCCAACGAGATCAGGTGCAGGAATTGCGCGTTTAAGGGGCTACCAGCAGACCATCTGATGATGTCTGCTTCCTGCCCTGTATACAGCGCGATAGTCGCCCGGGCGAACGCACGCCATTAATATGGAAACGGACTTGAAATTGTTACAGCTTAACTGCCAGCGGTCATATGCGGTGATCTCCGAGCTCGGGCAGGCGATATGCAACCTGGGTGCGACTCTTGCCCTTGTGCAGGAGCCGTATTTCACGGGTGGCCAAGTTAGGGGTTTGCCTGGGGGTATGCGAGTCTTTACTGACAGTGGGGGTGACTCTGCTGTAATTGTAAATGACCGGGACCTGGACTGCACGTTAGTTAGTTGTAGCCAATGGGGGGTCTGCGTGTCAGTGGAGGGCGCGTTTGGGAGGTTGTTCGTGGCTAGCATCTACTGCAGGTATGGGGGTTCCTTGGAACCGTATTTAAGGTATATGGATTCGGTGCTACTCCTTGCGAGTAGCTCTCTCGATCTTGGAGGGATCGCGACGTCGACTGGGACGTATGCGCGGACTACTTTAGGGCGGTGGCCTCAGAGGTACCATTAGATGACTTTAGGGCACTGACTATAGATGACCAGGTCAGCAGACTAGATAGCTGGATGTGCATAGTCAATGATGCACTCCTTGGTAGACGTCGCAAGACCAAGCCAAGCGCGGTCAAGTGGTGGACCAGGGAGCTGGATACGATGCAGAGGCGCGTCAGGAGTCTCAGGAAGTTATTCCAGAGAGTCAGGCGGGCCAATTCTGAAGATCTAGCTCAGCGTAGAGCAGACTACTCAGCTGGCCTCAGAACGTACAAGGACAGTATAATTAGGGTGAAAGAGGACGAATGGAGGAGCTTCGTACGGGACAATAGAGACGATCCCTGGGGTAGGGTTTACCGTATCTGCAGGGGTCGAGGTAGGCAGGTGGACCTAGCATCCCTTCGAGTTGGCGATAACTCGTCGCTAAGCTGGAGGGAGTGCGTTGAGACATTGCTGGGGGCCTTCTTTCCGGCGGCGGAGATGGTTGACCACTCTTCTCTCATTAGGGAGATGGTTGCTTCTCCGGTCCAGGAAAGGTCAGAGGTCTCGGACAGTATCTGTCGGGTTAGGAGTAGGAAATCGCCAGGCATTGATGGTATGACTGGAGAGATGTGTAAAGGCATCTGGAAGGCCATACCGGAATACCTGGAGTCAGTCTTTGGGAGGTGTTTAAGCCAGGGTTATTTTCCTGAGGCTTGGAAGATTGCCAAAGTTGTCGTTCTCCTGAAGTCTCCCGATAGAGTGAGGAGTGATCCTCGATCTTACCGGGGCATCAGTCTCCTCCCAGTGCTTGGAAAAGTACTGGAGAGGATAATGGTGTCACGACTGAAGGAGGATGCCAATGAGGCTACTTCCGAGTACCAGTACGGCTTCAGGGAGGGGAGGTGTGTCGAGGACGCGTGGCTGCATGTCAGGCGCTGCGTTAGCAACTCGACTGGTAAGTACGTTCTTAGCATATTCGTCGATTTCAAGGGTGCGTTTGACTATCTCTCATGGGGTAGAGTTCTCGATAGGCTGCGCGTTGTAGGCTGTCGGGAGCTTTCCCTATGGAATAGTTACTTCGACGGCAGGATAGCTTGTGTTGTCGGTGCCAGCGACACGGTGTGGAGGGGCGTTGTACGTGGGTGTCCGCAGGGCTCCATCTGTGGCCCATTTATATGGAACCTCATGATGGACCCACTGCTGGCACAGCTCGGCCGTTCCTGTAGATTATGTGCGTATGCGGATGATCTGCTCATCCTGATTGAAGGCCAGTCTCGTGCTGATCTAGAAATCAAGGGTGAGCGGGCCATGCACGACGTTATTGAGTGGGGCGAACGTGTAGGTGTTGGGGTGGCAATGGACAAGACCGTGACAATGCTTCTGAAAGGCAGATTTCACGCGGTCGTCCTCCACTCATTCGGTCTGGCGGCATTAGTCTCAGATGTGTGACTCAGGTCAAGTATCTGGGAATAGTGATTACTGAGAGGATGAACTTTTTAGCTCATCTTACTCACGTAAAGGACAAGCTGACTGCCGTTGTAGGTAAGGTCAGACGCATCCTTAGAAGCGATTGGGGCCTCAGCAGGCGTGCTATCCGTACCATATACGATGGGCTATTTGTCGCATGCGCGACATATGGTGCGTCGGTGTGGTATGAGACTCTCATGTCTCTAGCGGGTCGTAAGAAGATATTGACATGCCAGAGGGTTGCTATGCTCGCTTGCATGCCGGTTTGTCGAACGGTCTCGACGGATGCTCTCCAGGTCCTGCTTGGTGTGGCCCCCCTTGACTTGGAGGCAATACGCCGTGCTATCGCTTTCAAGGTTAAGAGGGGTTTACCACTTCTTGGGCATGACTGGCTTTCCGCTGCTGATCTGGCAGAAGAGAATAGGTGCATCAAGACACTTTTAGACGAGTGTCTGGTTGCTAGGTGGAGGACAAGATAGACGAACAGTGACCATGGGAGGGTAACGTATGAATTCATACGTGACGCGGACTTCGTACGACAACGCCCAGACTTCTGCTTTGGCATGAGCCTGGGATTTTTACTGACGGGGCATGGTTCTCTCAATGCATTCTTGCATTTGAGAGGCCTGTCCGAAACTGCTGACTGTGGGTGTGGGAGGGGACCTGAGAACTGGAGGCATGTACTGACAACGTGTCTCGACTATGATGACATTAGAGAGCTAGATGGTATGGGCATTACCCACAGGGGTACTGACCATACTGGGGGTTGGGCTTTTAGTAGGGCCTTAGAAGACAGTCGGACTCTTAGTAGGTTGGGGGAATACGCCAGGAGGGTTTTCAATAGGAGAAGAACTGGACGCTAGCTGAGGTGATCCCTGGTTTGGCTGCCCGTGGATGCGGCTGCTGCCAAGCGCACAGTGCATCCATGCAATATCGTCGGTCCCCGGCATGTAGGTATGCATATGACTGTTGCAGAAGCTATCTTCTGCTGCGTCCGTGCTACCTCGTCGGTCTTCGTCTACTATTGCCGTATCAGCTGCTTCTGCTTGTTGGTTCTGTTTGCTGCTCTCGCCGTTGTGTATAGGGATAACTGGTATTATTATTGACATGGATAACTAGCATGTTTTTAATACAAAAAATTACAATATTTGGGTGATACTTGATGGCACGCAAATACGAATTGGCGGGAACAAGTTGTCCATAAAAAAAAAAAATATAGGGATAACTGGCATTATTATTGACATGGATAACTAGCGTGTTTTTAATACAAAAATTACAATATTTGGGTGATACTTGATGGCACGCAAATACGAATTGGCGGGGACAAGTTGTCCATTAAAAAAAATATAGGGATAACTGGTATTATTATTGACATGGATAACTGGCACGTTTTTAATACAAAAATTACAATATTTGCCTGATGATACTTGATGGCACGCAAATACGAATTGGCGGTGACAAGTTATTCCATAAAAAAAAATATACGGATAACTGGCATTATTATTGACTGGGATAACTGGCATGTTTTTAATACAAAAATTACATTATTTGGGTGGTACTTGATGGCACACAAATACGAATTGGCGGTGACAAGTTGTCCATAAAAAAAAAAATACGGATAACTGGCATTATTATTGACATGGATAACTGGCATGTTTTTAATACAAAAATTACAATATTTGGGTGGTACTTGATGGCACACAAATACGAATTGGCGGGGACAAGTTGTCCATAAAAAAAATATACATGATGTATATGTGTTTTGTATTGAGTTGTGTCGCAAAATCAATCTTGTTTTTTTAATACAAAAATTACAATTATATTGAATTTTCGATGATACACACACACCCGCTTTATTAATGGCAAGCAAAAATACGAATTGGCGGACAAGTTGGCCATTAACTATACATAATAGGTCGCACAGTCTTGAGTTGTGTGTCGCAAAATATCATGTTTTTAATAAAAAGAATTACAATATTACGACAAGGATTAACTGGCATTTTTATCGGCTGTTCGATGTCGGCTCTTCCTATCATTGTGATGCAAATTTCACCAATGTTATTTGTAATATAGCAAGTACGGGAGGATAGGTCGCATAATATTGATTTGTGTGTCGCAAAATATCATGTTTTTAATACAAAAATTTCAATTTATATTGAATTTTTGATATTACCCACTAATAATGACAAGCAAAAATACGAATTGGCGGACAAGTTGGCCATAAACTTTTTTTCTCGGCTGTTCGATGTCGGCTCTTCCTATCATTGTGATGCAAATTTCACCAATGTTATTTGTAATATAGCAAGTACGGGAGGATAGGTCGCATAATATTGAATTGTGTGTCGCAAAATATCATGTTTTTAATACAAAAATTACAATTTATATTGAATAATTTTTTATGGTACTTGTGAGATGTGGGCAGCAAGTACGAATTGGCGGACAAGTTGGCCATAAACTATACATGGATAGGTCGCACAATTCTGAGTTATGTGTCGCAAAATCATGTTTTTAATACAAAAATTACAATTTATATTGAATTTTTGATAATACCCGCTACTAATGACAAGCAAAAATACGAATTGGCGGGCAAGTTGGCCATAAACTATACATGGATAGGTCGCACAGTTTTGAGTTATGTGTCGCAAAATCATGTTTTTAATACAAAAAATTACAATTTATATTGAATTTTTGATAATACCCACTACTAATGACAAGCAAAAATACGAATTGGCGGACAAGTTGGCCATAAACTATACATGGATAGGTCCGCACAATTTTGAGTCATGTGTCGCAAAATCATGTTTTTAATACAAAAATTACAATTTATATTTAATTTTTGATAATATCCGCAACTAATGACAAGCACAAATACGAATTGGCGGACAAGTTGGCCATAAACTATACATGGATAGGTCGCACAATTTTGAGTTATGTGTCGCAAAATCATAATTTTAATACAAAAATTACAATTTATATTGAATTTTTGATAATATCCGCAACTAATGACAAGCACAAATACGAATTGGCGGACAAGTTGGCCATAAACTATACATGATGGATAGGTCGCACAATTTTGAGTTATGTGTCGCAAAATCATGTTTTTAATACAAAAATTACAATTTATATTGAATTTTTGATAATACCCGCAACTAATGACAAGCAAAAATACGAATTGGCGGACAAGTTGGCCATAAACTATACATGATGGATAGGTCGCACAATTTTGAGTTATGTGTCGCAAAATCATGTTTTTAATACAAAAATTACAATTTATATTGAATTTTTGATAATACCCGCTACTAATGACAAGCAAAAATACGAATTGGCGGACAAGTTGGCCATAAACTATACATGGATAGGTCGCACAATTTTGAGTTATGTGTCGCAAAATCATGTTTTTAATACAAAAATTACAATTTATATTGAATTTTTGATGATATCCGCAACTAATGACAAGCACAAATACTAATTGGCGGACAAGTTGGCCATAAACTATACATGGATAGGTCGCACAATTTTGAGTTATGTGTCGCAAAATCATGTTTTTAATACAAAAATTACAATTTATATTGAATTTTTGATGATATCCGCAACTAATGACAAGCACAAATACTAATTGGCGGACAAGTTGGCCATAAACTATACATGGATAGGTCGCACAATTTTGAGTTATGTGTCGCAAAATCAGGTTTTTAATACAAAAATTACAATTTATATTGAATTTTTGATAATACCCGCAACTAATGACAAGCACAAATACTAATTGGCGGACAAGTTGGCCATAAACTATGCATGGATAGGTCGCACAATTTTGAGTTATGTGTCGCAAAATCATGCTTTTAATACAAAAAATTACATTATTGGTGTATTTACGTATTCGCGAGTTCACTGTATATCGCTAAATTTACATCGAATAAGATAATTGCTTTTTTGTTAAAGTTAACCGTCATTATTGGTGTATTTACGCTTTCGCGAGTTCACTGTACATCGCTAAAATTACATAGAATAAGATAATTGCTTTTTTGTTTCAAAGTTAACCGTCATTATTGGTGTATTTACGTTTTAGCGAGTTCACTGTACATCGGTAAATTTACACCGAATAAGATAATTGCTTTTTTGTTTCAAAGTTAACCGTCATTATTGGTGTATTTACGTTTTAGCGAGTTCACTGTATATCGCTAAAATTACACCGAATAAGATAATTGCTTTTTTGTTTCAAAGTTAACAGTCAATATTGGTGTATTTACGTTTTAGCGAGTTCACTGTACATCGGTAAATTTACACCGAATAAGATAATTGCTTTTTTGTTTCAAAGTTAACCGTCATTATTGGTGTATTTACGTTTTCGCGAGTTCACTGTACATCGCTAAAATTACATCGAATAAGATAATTGCTTTTTTGTTTCAAAGTTAACAGTCATTATTGGTGTATTTACGTTTTAGCGAGTTCACTGTACATCGGTAAATTTACACCGAATAAGATTATTGCTTTTTTGTTTCAAAGTTAACCGTCATTATTGGTATATTTACGTTTTCGCGAGTTCACTGTACATCGCTAAAATTACACCGAATAAGATAATTGCTTTTTTGTTAAGTTAACCGTCATTATTGGTGTATTTACGTTTTCGCGACTTCACTGTATATCGTAAATTTACATCGAATAAGATAATTGTTTTTTAGTTTCAAAGTTAACCGTCATTATTGGTGTTCACTGTATATCGCTAAATTTACATCGAATAAGATAATTGTTTTTTTGTTAAAGTTAACCGTCATTATTAGTGTATTTACGTTTTCGCGACTTCACTGTATATCGCTAAATTTACATCGAATAAGATAATTGCTTTTTTGTTAAAGTTAACCGTCATTATTGGTGTATTTACGTTTTCGCGAGTTCACTGTACATCGCTAAAATTACATCGAATAAGATAATTGCTTTTGAGTTTCAAAGTTAGCCGTCATTATTGGTGTATTTACGTTTTCGCGAGTTCACTGTACATCGCTAAAATTACATCGAATAAGATAATTGCTTTTTTGTTTCAAAGTTAACAGTCATTATTGGTGTATTTACGTTTTAGCGAGTTCACTGTACATCGGTAAATTTACACCGAATAAGATAATTGCTTTTTTGTTTCAAAGTTAACCGTCATTATTGGTGTATTTACGTTTTCGCGAGTTCACTGTACATCGCTAAAATTACATCGAATAAGATAATTGCTTTTTTGTTTCAAAGTTAACCGTCATTATTGGTGTATTTACGTTTTCGCGAGTTCACTGTACATCGCTAAAATTACACCGAATAAGATAATTGCTTTTTTGTTAAAGTTAACCGTCATTATTGGTGTATTTACGTTTTCGCGAGTTCACTGTATATCGCTAAATTTACATCGAATAAGATAATTGTTTTTTTGTTTCAAAGTTAACCGTCATTATTGGTGTATTTACGTTTTCCTCCAGATCACTGTACATCGAATACGATAATTGCTTTTGAGTTTCAAAGTTAGCCGTCATTATTGGTGTATTTACGTTTTCGCGAGTTCACTGTATATCGCTAAATTTACACCGAATAAGATAATTGCTTTTTAGTTTCAAAGTTAGCCGTCATTATTGGTGTATTTCCGTTTTCGCGAGTTCACTGTATATCGCTAAACTTACACCGAATAAGATAATTGCTTTTTAGTTTCAAAGTTAGCCGTCATTATTGGTGTATTTACGTTTTCACGAAATCACTGTACATATCTAAAATTTCCTCGAATAAGAAAATTGTTTTTAATTGCAAAGTGAACCGTCATTATTGGTATATTTACGTTTTCGCGAGTTCACTGTACATCGCTAAACTTACACCGAATAAGATAATTGTTTTTAATTGCAAAGTTAACCGACATTATTGGTGTGTTTACGTTTTAGCGAGTTTACTGTACATCGCTAAAATTACACCGAATAAAAAAATTTTTTTTAATTTTAAAGCTAACCGTCATTATTGGTGTATTTACGTTTTCCTCGAGATCACTGTACATCGAATAAGATAATTGCTTTTGAGTTTCAAAGTTAGCCGTCATTATTAGTGTATTTACGTTTTCGCGAGTTCACTGTATATCGCTTAATTTACATCGAATAAGATAATTGCTTTTTAGTTTCAAAGTTAGCCGTCATTATTGGTGTATTTACGTTTTCACGAAATCACTGTACATATCTAAAATTTCCTCGAATAAGAAAATTGTTTTTAATTGCAAAGTGAACCGTCATTATTGGTATATTTACGTTTTCGCGAGTTCACTGTACATCGCTAAACTTACACCGAATAAGATAATTGTTTTTAATTGCAAAGCTAACCGTCATTATTGGTGTATTTACGTTTTCCTCGAGATCACTGTATATCGCTTAATTTACATCGAATAAGATAATTGCTTTTTAGTTTCAAAGTTAGCCGTCATTATTGGTGTATTTACGTTTTCACGAAATTACTGTACATATCTAAAATTTCCTCGAATAAGAAAATTGTTTTTAATTGCAAAGTGAACCGTCATTATTGGTATATTTACGTTTTCGCGAGTTCACTGTACATCGCTAAACTTACACCGAATAAGATAATTGTTTTTAATTGCAAAGCTAACCGTCATTATTGGTGTATTTACGTTTTCCTCGAGATCACTGTACATCGCTTACATTACATCGAATAAGATAATTGCTTTTGAGATTCAAAGTTAGCCGTCATTATTGGTGTATTTACGTTTACGCGAAATCACTGTACATCGCTAAAATTACATCGAATAAGAAAACTGTTTTTAATTGCAAAGTTAACCGTCATTATTGGTGTATTTACGTTTTCGCGAGATCACTGTACATCGCTAATATTACATTACATCGAATAAGATAATTGCTTTTGAGTTTCAAAGTTAGCCGTCATTATTGGTGTATTTACGTTTTCGCGAGTTCACTGTATATCGCTAAATTTACACCGAATAAGATAATTGATTTTTAGTTTCAAAGTTAGCCGTCATTATTGGTGTATTTCCGTTTTCGCGAGTTCACTGTATATCGCTTAATTTACATCGAATAAGATAATTGCTTTTTAGTTTCAAAGTTAGCCGTCATTATTGGTGTATTTACGTTTTCACGAAATCACTGTACATATCTAAAATTTCCTCGAATAAGAAAATTGTTTTTAATTGCAAAGTGAACCGTCATTATTGGTATATTTACGTTTTCGCGAGTTCACTGTACATCGCTAAATTTACACCGAATAAGATAATTGCTTTTTTGTTAAAGTTAGCCGTCATTATTGGTGTATTTACGTTTTCCTCGAGATCACTGTACATCGCTTACATTACATCGAATAAGATAATTGCTTTTGAGTTTCAAAGTTAGCCGTCATTATTGGTGTATTTACGTTTACGCGAAATCACTGTACATCGCTAAAATTACATCGAATAAGAAAATTGTTTTTAATTGCAAAGTTAACCGCCATTATTGGTGTATTTACGTTTTCATTTACATCGAATAAGATAATTGTTTTTAATTGCAAAGTTAACCGTCATTATTGGTGTATTTACGTTTTCATTTACATCGAATAAGATAATTGTTTTTAATTGCAAAGTTAACCGTCATTATTGGTGT
Source organism: Phania funesta (assembly GCA_963932375.1). Lineage (NCBI taxonomy): Eukaryota > Metazoa > Arthropoda > Insecta > Diptera > Tachinidae > Phania > Phania funesta. The sequence goes on along the minus strand of OZ010657.1, from coordinate 7,383,146 downwards.
ATTTACGTTTTCGCGAGATCACTGTACATCGCTAATATTACATTACATCGAATAAGATAATTGCTTTTGAGTTTCAAAGTTAGCCGTCATAATTGGTGTATTTACGTTTTCGCGAGATCAATGTACATCGCTAAAATTCCATCGAATAAGAAAAATTTTTTTTAATTTTAAAGCTAACCGTCATTATTGGTGTATTTACGTTTTCCTCGAGATCACTGTACATCGCTTACATTACATCGAATAAGATAATTGCTTTTGAGTTTCAAAGTTAGCCGTCATTATTGGTGTATTTACGTTTTCGCGAGTTCATTGTATATCGCTAAATTTACATCGAATAAGAAAATTGCTTTTAATTGCAAAATTAACCGTCATTATTGGTGTATTTACGTTTTAGCGAGTTTACTGTGCATCGCTAAAATTACACCAAATAAGATAATTGCTTTCTTGTTAAAGTTAACCGTCATTATTGGTGTATTTACGTTTTCGCGTGTTCACTGTACATCGCTAAAATTCCATCGAATAAGAAAAATTTTTTTTAATTTTAAAGCTAACCGTCATTATTGGTGTATTTACGTTTTCGCGAGTTCACTGTATATGGCTAAATTAACATCGAATAAGATAATTGTTTTTTAGTTTCAAAGTTAGCCGTCATTATTGGTGTATTTACGTTTTCGCGAGTGCACTGTACATCGCTCAAATTACATCGAATAAGATAATTGCTTTTTAGTTTCAAAGTTAGCCGTCATTATTGGTGTATTTACGTTTTCGCGAGTGCACTGTACATCGCTCAAATTACATCGAATAAGATAATTGCTTTTTAGTTTCAAAGTTAGCCGTCATTATTGGTGTATTTACGTTTTAGCGAGTTCACTGTACATCGCTCAAATTACATCGAATAAGATAATTGCTTTTTAGTTTCAAAGTTAGCCGTCATTATTGGTGTATTTACGTTTTCGCGAGTGCACTGTACATCGCTCAAATTACATCGAATAAGATAATTGCTTTTTAGTTTCAAAGTTAGCCGTCATTATTGGTGTATTTACGTTTTAGCAAGTTCACTGTACATCGCTCAAATTACATCGAATAAGATAATTGATTTTTAGTTTCAAAGTTAGCCGTCATTATTGGTGTATTTACGTTTTCGCGTGTTCACTGTACATCGCTAAAATTCCATCGAATAAGAAAAATTTTTTTTAATTTTAAAGCTAACCGTCATTATTGGTGTATTTACGTTTTCGCGAGTTCACTGTATATGGCTAAATTTACATCGAATAAGATAATTGTTTTTTAATTTTAAAGCTAACCGTCATTATTGGTGTATTTACGTTTTCGCGAGTTCACTGTACATCGCTCAAATTACATCGAATAAGATAATTGCTTTTTAATTTTAAAGCTAACCGTCATTATTGGTGTATTTACGTTTTCGCGAGTTCACTGTACATCGCTCAAATTACATCGAATAAGATAATTGCTTTTTATTTTCAAAGTTAGCCGTCATTATTGGTGTATTTACGTTTTCGCGAGATCACTGTACATCGCTAAAATTCCATCGAATAAGAAAATTGTTTTTTAATTTTAAAGCTAACCGTCATTATTGGTGTATTTACGTTTTCGCTAGTTCACTGTACATCGCTCAAATTACATCGAATAAGATAATTGCTTTTTATTTTCAAAGTTAGCCGTCATTATTGGTGTATTTACGTTTTCGCGAGTTCACTGTACATCGCTAATATTACATCGAATAAGATAATTGCTTTTGAGTTTCAAAGTTAGCCGTCATTATTGGTGTATTTACGTTTTCGCGAGTTCACTGTACATCGCTAATATTACATCGAATAAGATAATTGCTTTTTAGTTTCAAATTAGCCGTCATTATTGGTGTATTTATGGTTTAGCGAGTTCACTGTACATCGCTAAAATTCCATCGAATAAGAAAATTGTTTTTTAATTTTAAAGCTAACCGTTATTATTGGTGTATTTACGTTTTCGCGAGATCACTGTACATCGCTAAAATTCCATCGAATAAGAAAATTGTTTTTTAATTTTAAAGCTAACCGTTATTATTGGTGTATTTACGTTTTCGCGAGTTCACTGTATATGGCTAAATTTACATCGAATAAGATAATTGTTTTTTAGTTTCAAAGTTAGCCGTCATTATTGGTGTATTTACGTTTTCGCGAGTGCACTGTACATCGCTCAAATTACATCGAATAAGAAAATTGTTTTTTAATTTTAAAGCTAACCGTCATTATTGGTGTATTTACGTTTTCGCGAGTTCACTGTACATCGCTCAAATTACATCGAATAAGATAATTGCTTTTTAATTTTAAAGCTAACCGTCATTATTGGTGTATTTACGTTTTCGCGAGTTCACTGTACATCGCTAATATTACATCGAATAAGATAATTGCTTTTTAGTTTCAAAGTTGACCGTCATCATGGGTGTATTTACGTTTTCGCGAGATCACTGTACATCGCTAATATTACATCGAATAAGATGATTGCTTTTGAGTTTCAAAGTTAGCCGTCATTGTTGGTGTATTTACGTTTTCGCGAGATCACTGTATATCGCTAAATTTACATCGAATAAGATAATTGCTTTTTAGTTTCAAAGTTGACCGTCATCATTGGTGTATTTACGTTTTCGCGAGATCACTGTACATCGCTAATATTACATCGAATAAGAAAATTGTTTTTAATTTTAAAGCTAACCGTCATTATTGGTGTATTTACGTTTTCCTCGAGATCACTGTACATCGCTAATATTACATCGAATAAGATAATTGCTTTTGAGTTTCAAAGTTAGCCGTCATTATTGGTGTATTTACGTTTTCGCCGAAATCACTGTACATCGCCAAAATTACATCGAATAAGATGATTGCTTTTGAGTTTCAAAGTTAGCCGTCATCATTGGTGTATTTACGTTTTCGCGAGATCACTGTAAATCGCTAATATTACATCGAATAAGCTAATTGCTTTTGAGTTTCAAAGTTAGCCGTCATCATTGGTGTATTTACGTTTTCGCGAGTTCACTGTACATAGCTAAAATTACATCGAATAAGATAATTGCTTTTTTGTTAAAGTTAAGCGTCATTATTGGTGTATTTACGTTTTCCTCGAGATCACTGTAAATCGCTAATATTAAATCGAATAAGCTAATTGCTTTTGAGTTTCAAAGTTAGCCGTCATTATTGGTGTATTTACGTTTTCGCCGAAATCACTGTACATCGCTAAAATTACATCGAATAAGATAATTGCTTTTGAGTTTCAAAGTTAGCCGTCATTATTGGTGTATTTACGTTTTCGCCGAAATCACTGTACATCGCCAAAATTACATCGAATAAGATGTTTGCTTTTGAGTTTCAAAGTTAGCCGTCATCATTGGTGTATTTACGTTTTCGCGAGATCACTGTAAATCGCTAATATTACATCGAATAAGCTAATTGCTTTTGAGTTTCAAAGTTAGCCGTCATCATTGGTGTATTTACGTTTTCGCCGAAATCACTGTACATCGCTAAAATTACATCGAATAAGATAATTGCTATTTTGTTAAAGTTAACCGTCATTATTGGTGTATTTACGTTTTCCTCGAGATCACTGTAAATCGCTAATATTACATCGAATAAGCTAATTGCTTTTGAGTTTCAAAGTTAGCCGTCATTATTGGTGTATTTACGGTTTCGCCGAAATCACTGTACATCGCTAAAATTACATCGAATAAGATAATAGCTTTTGAGTTTCAAAGTTAGCCGTCATTATTGGTGTATTTACGTTTTCGCCGAAATCACTGTACATCGCTAAAATTACATCGAATAAGATAATAGCTTTTGAGGTACAAAGTTAGCCGTCATTATTGGTGTATTTACGTTTTCGCCGAAATCACTGTACATCGCCAAAATTACATCGAATAAGATGATTGCTTTTGAGTTTCAAAGTTAGCCGTCATCATTGGTGTATTTACGTTTTCGCGAGATCACTGTAAATCGCTAATATTACATCGAATAAGCTAATTGCTTTTGAGTTTCAAAGTTAGCCGTCATTATTGGTGTATTTACGTTTTCGCCGAAATTACTGTAAATCGCTAATATTACATCGAATAAGCTAATTGCTTTTGAGTTTCAAAGTTAGCCGTCATCATTGGTGTATTTACGTTTTCGCGAGTTCACTGTACATCGCTAAAATTACATCGAATAAGATAATTGCTTTTGAGTTTCAAAGTTAGCCGTCATCATTGGTGTATTTACGTTTTCGCGAGATCACTGTAAATCGCTAATATTACATCGAATAAGCTAATTGCTTTTGAGTTTCAAAGTTAGCCGTCATCATTGGTGTATTTACGTTTTCGCGAGTTCACTGTACATCGGTAAAATTACATCGAATAAGATAATTGCTTTTTTGTTAAAGTTAACCGTCATTATTGGTGTATTTACGTTTTCCTCGAGATCACTGTAAATCGCTAATATTAAATCGAATAAGCTAATTGCTTTTGAGTTTCAAAGTTAGCCGTCATCATTGGTGTATTTACGTTTTCGCGAGATCACTGTAAATCGCTAATATTACATCGAATAAGCTAATTGCTTTTGAGTTTCAAAGTTAGCCGTCATCATTGGTGTATTTACGTTTTCGCGAGTTCACTGTACATCGCTAAAATTACATCGAATAAGATAATTGCTTTTTTGTTAAAGTTAGCCGTCATCATTGGTGTATTTACGGTTTCGCGAGATCACTGTAAATCGCTAATATTACATCGAATAAGCTAATTGCTTTTGAGTTTCAAAGTTAGCCGTCATTATTGGTGTATTTACGTTTTCGCCGAAATCACTGTACATCGCCAAAATTACATCGAATAAGATGATTGCTTTTGAGTTTCAAAGTTAGCCGTCATCATTGGTGTATTTACGTTTTCGCGAGATCACTGTAAATCGCTAATATTACATCGAATAAGCTAATTGCTTTTGAGTTTCAAAGTTAGCCGTCATCATTGGTGTATTTACGTTTTCGCCGAAATCACTGTACATCGCTAAAATTACATCGAATAAGATAATTGCTATTTTGTTAAAGTTAACCGTCATTATTGGTGTATTTACGTTTTCCTCGAGATCACTGTAAATCGCTAATATTACATCGAATAAGCTAATTGCTTTTGAGTTTCAAAGTTAGCCGTCATTACTGGTGTATTTACGTTTTCGCCGAAATCACTGTACATCGCCAAAATTACATCGAATAAGATGATTGCTTTTGAGTTTCAAAGTTAGCCGTCATCATTGGTGTATTTACGTTTTCGCGAGATCACTGTAAATCGCTAATATTACATCGAATAAGCTAATTGCTTTTGAGTTTCAAAGTTAGCCGTCATTATTGGTGTATTTACGTTTTCGCCGAAATCACTGTACATCGCTAAAATTACATCGAATAAGATAATTGGTTTTTAGTTTCAAAGTTAACCGTCATCATTGGTGTATTTACGTTTTCGCGAGATCACTGTAAATCGCTAATATTACATCAAATAATATAATTGCTTTTGAGTTTCAAAGTTAGCCGTCATTATTGGTGTATTTACGTTTTCGCCGAAATCACTGTACATCGCTAAAATTACATCGAATAAGATAATTGGTTTTTAGTTTCAAAGTTAACCGTCATCATTGGTGTATTTACGTTTTCGCGAGATCACTGTAAATCGCTAATATTACATCAAATAATATAATTGCTTTTGAGTTTCAAAGTTAGCCGTCATCATTGGTGTATTTACGTTTTCGCGAGTTCACTGTACATCGCTAAAATTACATCGAATAAGATAATTGCTTTTTTGTTAAAGTTAACCGTCATTATTGGTGTATTTACGTTTTCCTCGAGATCACTGTAAATCGCTAATATTACATCGAATAAGCTAATTGCTTTTGAGTTTCAAAGTTAGCCGTCATTTTTGGTGTATTTACGTTTTCGCCGAAATCACTGTACATCGCTAAAATTACATCGAATAAGATAATTGGTTTTTAGTTTCAAAGTTAACCGTCATTATTGGTGTATTTACGTTTTCGCGAGTTCACTGTATATCGCTAAATTTACATCGAATAAGATAATTGCTTTTTTGTTAAAGTTAACCGTCATTATTGGTGTATTTACGTTTTCCTCGAGATCACTGTAAATCGCTAATATTACATCGAATAAGCTAATTGCTTTTGAGTTTCAAAGTTAGCCGTCATTATTGGTGTATTTACGTTTTCGCCGAAATCACTGTACATCGCTAAAATTACATCGAATAAGATAATTGGTTTTTAGTTTCAAAGTTAACCGTCATTATTGGTGTATTTACGTTTTCGCGAGATCACTGTAAATCGCTAATATTACATCAAATAATATAATTGCTTTTGAGTTTCAAAGTTAGCCGTCATTATTGGTGTATTTACGTTTTCGCGAGATCACTGTAAATCGCTAATATTACATCAAATAATATAATTGCTTTTGAGTTTCAAAGTTAGCCGTCATTATTGGTGTATTTACGTTTTCGCGAGATCACTGTAAATCGCTAATATTACATCAAATAATATAATTGCTTTTGAGTTTCAAAGTTAGCCGTCATTATTGGTGTATTTACGTTTTCGCGAGTTCACTGTATATCGCTAAATTTACATCGAATAAGACAATTGCTTTTGAGTTTCAAAGTTAACCGTCATTATTTGTGTATTTACGTTTTCGCGATTTCACTGTACATCGCTAAAATTACATCGAATAAGATAATTGCTTTTTTGTTAAAGTTAGCCGTCATCATTGGTGTATTTACGTTTTCGCTAGTTCACTGTATATCGCTAAAATTACACCGAATAAGATAATTGCTTTTTTGTTAAAGTTAACCGTCATTATTGGTGTATTTACGTTTTCGCGAGTTCACTGTATATCGCTAAATTTACATCGAATAAGATAATTGTTTTTTAGTTTTAAAACTAACTGTTATTATTTGTGTATTTACGTTTTCGCGAGATCACTCTACATCGCTAAAATTACATCGAATAAGATAATTGCTTTTTATTTTCAAAGTTAGCCGTCATTATTGGTGTATTTACGTTTTCGCGAGATCACTCTACATCGCTAAAATTACATCGAATAAGATAATTGCTTTTTATTTTCAAAGTTAGCCGTCATTATTGGTGTATTTACGTTTTCGCGAGTTCACTGTACATCGCGCAAATTACATCGAATAAGAAAATTGTTTTTTAATTTTAAAACTAACTGGTATTATTTGTGTATTTACGTTTTCGCGAGATCACTCTACATCGCTAAAATTACATCGAATAAGATAATTGCTTTTTATTTTCAAAGTTAGCCGTCATTATTGGTGTATTTACGTTTTCGCGAGTTCACTGTACATCGCGCAAATTACATCGAATAAGAAAATTGTTTTTTAATTTTAAAACTAACTGGTATTATTTGTGTATTTACGTTTTCGCGAGATCACTCTACATCGCTAAAATTACATCGAATAAGATAATTGCTTTTTATTTTCAAAGTTAGCCGTCATTATTGGTGTATTTACGTTTTCGCGAGTTCACTGTACATCGCGCAAATTACATCGAATAAGAAAATTGTTTTTTAATTTTAAAACTAACTGGTATTATTTGTGTATTTACGTTTTCGCGAGATCACTCTACATCGCTAAAATTACATCGAATAAGATAATTGCTTTTTATTTTCAAAGTTAGCCGTCATTATTGGTGTATTTACGTTTTCGCGAGTTCACTGTACATCGCGCAAATTACATCGAATAAGAAAATTGTTTTTTAATTTTAAAACTAACTGGTATTATTTGTGTATTTACGTTTTCGCGAGATCACTCTACATCGCTAAAATTACATCGAATAAGATAATTGCTTTTTATTTTCAAAGTTAGCCGTCATTATTGGTGTATTTACGTTTTCGCGAGTTCACTGTACATCGCGCAAATTACATCGAATAAGAAAATTGTTTTTTAATTTTAAAACTAACTGGTATTATTTGTGTATTTACGTTTTCGCGAGATCACTCTACATCGCTAAAATTACATCGAATAAGATAATTGCTTTTTAGTTTCAAAGTTAGCCGTCGTTATTGGTGTATTTACGTTTTCGCGAGTTCACTGTACATCGCTAAAATTACACCGAATAAGATAATTGCTTTTTAGTTTCAAAGTTAGCCGTCATTATTGGTGTATTTACGTTTTCGCGAGTTCACTGTACATCGCGCAAATTACATCGAATAAGAAAATTGTTTTTTAATTTTAAAACTAACTGGTATTATTTGTGTATTTACGTTTTCGCGAGATCACTCTACATCGCTAAAATTACATCGAATAAGATAATTGCTTTTTATTTTCAAAGTTAGCCGTCATTATTGGTGTATTTACGTTTTCGCGAGTTCACTGTACATCGCGCAAATTACATCGAATAAGAAAATTGTTTTTTAATTTTAAAACTAACTGGTATTATTTGTGTATTTACGTTTTCGCGAGATCACTCTACATCGCTAAAATTACATCGAATAAGATAATTGCTTTTTATTTTCAAAGTTAGCCGTCATTATTGGTGTATTTACGGTTTCGCCGAAATCACTGTACATCGCTAAAATTACATCGAATAAGATAATAGCTTTTGAGTTTCAAAGTTAGCCGTCATTATTGGTGTATTTACGTTTTCGCCGAAATCACTGTACATCGCTAAAATTACATCGAATAAGATAATAGCTTTTGAGGTACAAAGTTAGCCGTCATTATTGGTGTATTTACGTTTTCGCCGAAATCACTGTACATCGCCAAAATTACATCGAATAAGATGATTGCTTTTGAGTTTCAAAGTTAGCCGTCATCATTGGTGTATTTACGTTTTCGCGAGATCACTGTAAATCGCTAATATTACATCGAATAAGCTAATTGCTTTTGAGTTTCAAAGTTAGCCGTCATTATTGGTGTATTTACGTTTTCGCCGAAATTACTGTAAATCGCTAATATTACATCGAATAAGCTAATTGCTTTTGAGTTTCAAAGTTAGCCGTCATCATTGGTGTATTTACGTTTTCGCGAGTTCACTGTACATCGCTAAAATTACATCGAATAAGATAATTGCTTTTGAGTTTCAAAGTTAGCCGTCATCATTGGTGTATTTACGTTTTCGCGAGATCACTGTAAATCGCTAATATTACATCGAATAAGCTAATTGCTTTTGAGTTTCAAAGTTAGCCGTCATCATTGGTGTATTTACGTTTTCGCGAGTTCACTGTACATCGGTAAAATTACATCGAATAAGATAATTGCTTTTTTGTTAAAGTTAACCGTCATTATTGGTGTATTTACGTTTTCCTCGAGATCACTGTAAATCGCTAATATTAAATCGAATAAGCTAATTGCTTTTGAGTTTCAAAGTTAGCCGTCATCATTGGTGTATTTACGTTTTCGCGAGATCACTGTAAATCGCTAATATTACATCGAATAAGCTAATTGCTTTTGAGTTTCAAAGTTAGCCGTCATCATTGGTGTATTTACGTTTTCGCGAGTTCACTGTACATCGCTAAAATTACATCGAATAAGATAATTGCTTTTTTGTTAAAGTTAGCCGTCATCATTGGTGTATTTACGGTTTCGCGAGATCACTGTAAATCGCTAATATTACATCGAATAAGCTAATTGCTTTTGAGTTTCAAAGTTAGCCGTCATTATTGGTGTATTTACGTTTTCGCCGAAATCACTGTACATCGCCAAAATTACATCGAATAAGATGATTGCTTTTGAGTTTCAAAGTTAGCCGTCATCATTGGTGTATTTACGTTTTCGCGAGATCACTGTAAATCGCTAATATTACATCGAATAAGCTAATTGCTTTTGAGTTTCAAAGTTAGCCGTCATCATTGGTGTATTTACGTTTTCGCCGAAATCACTGTACATCGCTAAAATTACATCGAATAAGATAATTGCTATTTTGTTAAAGTTAACCGTCATTATTGGTGTATTTACGTTTTCCTCGAGATCACTGTAAATCGCTAATATTACATCGAATAAGCTAATTGCTTTTGAGTTTCAAAGTTAGCCGTCATTACTGGTGTATTTACGTTTTCGCCGAAATCACTGTACATCGCCAAAATTACATCGAATAAGATGATTGCTTTTGAGTTTCAAAGTTAGCCGTCATCATTGGTGTATTTACGTTTTCGCGAGATCACTGTAAATCGCTAATATTACATCGAATAAGCTAATTGCTTTTGAGTTTCAAAGTTAGCCGTCATTATTGGTGTATTTACGTTTTCGCCGAAATCACTGTACATCGCTAAAATTACATCGAATAAGATAATTGGTTTTTAGTTTCAAAGTTAACCGTCATCATTGGTGTATTTACGTTTTCGCGAGATCACTGTAAATCGCTAATATTACATCAAATAATATAATTGCTTTTGAGTTTCAAAGTTAGCCGTCATTATTGGTGTATTTACGTTTTCGCCGAAATCACTGTACATCGCTAAAATTACATCGAATAAGATAATTGGTTTTTAGTTTCAAAGTTAACCGTCATCATTGGTGTATTTACGTTTTCGCGAGATCACTGTAAATCGCTAATATTACATCAAATAATATAATTGCTTTTGAGTTTCAAAGTTAGCCGTCATCATTGGTGTATTTACGTTTTCGCGAGTTCACTGTACATCGCTAAAATTACATCGAATAAGATAATTGCTTTTTTGTTAAAGTTAACCGTCATTATTGGTGTATTTACGTTTTCCTCGAGATCACTGTAAATCGCTAATATTACATCGAATAAGCTAATTGCTTTTGAGTTTCAAAGTTAGCCGTCATTTTTGGTGTATTTACGTTTTCGCCGAAATCACTGTACATCGCTAAAATTACATCGAATAAGATAATTGGTTTTTAGTTTCAAAGTTAACCGTCATTATTGGTGTATTTACGTTTTCGCGAGTTCACTGTATATCGCTAAATTTACATCGAATAAGATAATTGCTTTTTTGTTAAAGTTAACCGTCATTATTGGTGTATTTACGTTTTCCTCGAGATCACTGTAAATCGCTAATATTACATCGAATAAGCTAATTGCTTTTGAGTTTCAAAGTTAGCCGTCATTATTGGTGTATTTACGTTTTCGCCGAAATCACTGTACATCGCTAAAATTACATCGAATAAGATAATTGGTTTTTAGTTTCAAAGTTAACCGTCATTATTGGTGTATTTACGTTTTCGCGAGATCACTGTAAATCGCTAATATTACATCAAATAATATAATTGCTTTTGAGTTTCAAAGTTAGCCGTCATTATTGGTGTATTTACGTTTTCGCGAGATCACTGTAAATCGCTAATATTACATCAAATAATATAATTGCTTTTGAGTTTCAAAGTTAGCCGTCATTATTGGTGTATTTACGTTTTCGCGAGATCACTGTAAATCGCTAATATTACATCAAATAATATAATTGCTTTTGAGTTTCAAAGTTAGCCGTCATTATTGGTGTATTTACGTTTTCGCGAGTTCACTGTATATCGCTAAATTTACATCGAATAAGACAATTGCTTTTGAGTTTCAAAGTTAACCGTCATTATTTGTGTATTTACGTTTTCGCGATTTCACTGTACATCGCTAAAATTACATCGAATAAGATAATTGCTTTTTTGTTAAAGTTAGCCGTCATCATTGGTGTATTTACGTTTTCGCTAGTTCACTGTATATCGCTAAAATTACACCGAATAAGATAATTGCTTTTTTGTTAAAGTTAACCGTCATTATTGGTGTATTTACGTTTTCGCGAGTTCACTGTATATCGCTAAATTTACATCGAATAAGATAATTGTTTTTTAGTTTTAAAACTAACTGTTATTATTTGTGTATTTACGTTTTCGCGAGATCACTCTACATCGCTAAAATTACATCGAATAAGATAATTGCTTTTTATTTTCAAAGTTAGCCGTCATTATTGGTGTATTTACGTTTTCGCGAGATCACTCTACATCGCTAAAATTACATCGAATAAGATAATTGCTTTTTATTTTCAAAGTTAGCCGTCATTATTGGTGTATTTACGTTTTCGCGAGTTCACTGTACATCGCGCAAATTACATCGAATAAGAAAATTGTTTTTTAATTTTAAAACTAACTGGTATTATTTGTGTATTTACGTTTTCGCGAGATCACTCTACATCGCTAAAATTACATCGAATAAGATAATTGCTTTTTATTTTCAAAGTTAGCCGTCATTATTGGTGTATTTACGTTTTCGCGAGTTCACTGTACATCGCGCAAATTACATCGAATAAGAAAATTGTTTTTTAATTTTAAAACTAACTGGTATTATTTGTGTATTTACGTTTTCGCGAGATCACTCTACATCGCTAAAATTACATCGAATAAGATAATTGCTTTTTATTTTCAAAGTTAGCCGTCATTATTGGTGTATTTACGTTTTCGCGAGTTCACTGTACATCGCGCAAATTACATCGAATAAGAAAATTGTTTTTTAATTTTAAAACTAACTGGTATTATTTGTGTATTTACGTTTTCGCGAGATCACTCTACATCGCTAAAATTACATCGAATAAGATAATTGCTTTTTATTTTCAAAGTTAGCCGTCATTATTGGTGTATTTACGTTTTCGCGAGTTCACTGTACATCGCGCAAATTACATCGAATAAGAAAATTGTTTTTTAATTTTAAAACTAACTGGTATTATTTGTGTATTTACGTTTTCGCGAGATCACTCTACATCGCTAAAATTACATCGAATAAGATAATTGCTTTTTATTTTCAAAGTTAGCCGTCATTATTGGTGTATTTACGTTTTCGCGAGTTCACTGTACATCGCGCAAATTACATCGAATAAGAAAATTGTTTTTTAATTTTAAAACTAACTGGTATTATTTGTGTATTTACGTTTTCGCGAGATCACTCTACATCGCTAAAATTACATCGAATAAGATAATTGCTTTTTAGTTTCAAAGTTAGCCGTCGTTATTGGTGTATTTACGTTTTCGCGAGTTCACTGTACATCGCTAAAATTACACCGAATAAGATAATTGCTTTTTAGTTTCAAAGTTAGCCGTCATTATTGGTGTATTTACGTTTTCGCGAGTTCACTGTACATCGCGCAAATTACATCGAATAAGAAAATTGTTTTTTAATTTTAAAACTAACTGGTATTATTTGTGTATTTACGTTTTCGCGAGATCACTCTACATCGCTAAAATTACATCGAATAAGATAATTGCTTTTTATTTTCAAAGTTAGCCGTCATTATTGGTGTATTTACGTTTTCGCGAGTTCACTGTACATCGCGCAAATTACATCGAATAAGAAAATTGTTTTTTAATTTTAAAACTAACTGGTATTATTTGTGTATTTACGTTTTCGCGAGATCACTCTACATCGCTAAAATTACATCGAATAAGATAATTGCTTTTTATTTTCAAAGTTAGCCGTCATTATTGGTGTATTTACGTTTTCGCGAGTTCACTGTACATCGCGCAAATTACATCGAATAAGAAAATTGTTTTTTAATTTTAAAACTAACTGGTATTATTTGTGTATTTACGTTTTCGCGAGATCACTCTACATCGCTAAAATTACATCGAATAAGATAATTGCTTTTTATTTTCAAAGTTAGCCGTCATTATTGGTGTATTTACGTTTTCGCGAGTTCACTGTACATCGCGCAAATTACATCGAATAAGAAAATTGTTTTTTAGTTTTAAAACTAACTGTTATTATTTGTGTATTTACGTTTTCGCGAGATCACTCTACATCGCTAAAATTACATCGAATAAGATAATTGCTTTTTAGTTTCAAAGTTAGCCGTCGTTATTGGTGTATTTACGTTTTCGCGAGTTCACTGTACATCGCTAAAATTACACCGAATAAGATAATTGCTTTTTAGTTTCAACCGTCATCATTGGTGTATTTACGTTTTCGCGAGTTCACTGTATATCGCTAAATTTACATCGAATAAGATAATTGTTTTTTTAATTTTAAAGCTAACCGTCATTATTGGTGTATTTACGTTTTCGCGAGATCACTGTACATCGCTCAAATTACACCGAATAAGATAATTGCTTTTTAGTTTCAACCGTCATCATTGGTGTATTTACGTTTTCGCGAGTTCACTGTATATCGCTAAATTTACATCGAATAAGATAATTGTTTTTTAGTTTTAAAACTAACTGTTATTATTTGTGTATTTACGTTTTCGCGAGATCACTCTACATCGCTAAAATTACATCGAATAAGATAATTGCTTTTTATTTTCAAAGTTAGCCGTCATTATTGGTGTATTTACGTTTTCGCGAGTTCACTGTACATCGCGCAAATTACATCGAATAAGAAAATTGTTTTTTAATTTTAAAACTAACTGGTATTATTTGTGTATTTACGTTTTCGCGAGATCACTCTACATCGCTAAAATTACATCGAATAAGATAATTGCTTTTTAGTTTCAAAGTTAGCCGTCGTTATTGGTGTACTTACGTTTTCGCGAGTTCACTGTACATCGCTAAAATTACACCGAATAAGATAATTGCTTTTTAGTTTCAACCGTCATCATTGGTGTATTTACGTTTTCGCGAGTTCACTGTATATCGCTAAATTTACATCGAATAAGATAATTGTTTTTTAGTTTTAAAACTAACTGTTATTATTTGTGTATTTACGTTTTCGCGAGATCACTCTACATCGCTAAAATTACATCGAATAAGATAATTGCTTTTTAGTTTCAAAGTTAGCCGTCATTATTGGTGTATTTACGTTTTCGCGAGTTCACTGTACATCGCGCAAATTACATCGAATAAGAAAATTGTTTTTTAATTTTAAAACTAACTGGTATTATTTGTGTATTTACGTTTTCGCGAGATCACTCTACATCGCTAAAATTACATCGAATAAGATAATTGCTTTTTAGTTTCAAAGTTAGCCGTCATTATTGGTGTATTTACGTTTTCGCGAGTTCACTGTACATCGCGCAAATTACATCGAATAAGAAAATTGTTTTTTAATTTTAAAACTAACTGGTATTATTTGTGTATTTACGTTTTCGCGAGATCACTCTACATCGCTAAAATTACATCGAATAAGATAATTGCTTTTTAGTTTCAAAGTTAGCCGTCGTTATTGGTGTACTTACGTTTTCGCGAGTTCACTGTACATCGCTAAAATTACACCGAATAAGATAATTGCTTTTTAGTTTCAACCGTCATCATTGGTGTATTTACGTTTTCGCGAGTTCACTGTATATCGCTAAATTTACATCGAATAAGATAATTGTTTTTTAGTTTTAAAACTAACTGTTATTATTTGTGTATTTACGTTTTCGCGAGATCACTCTACATCGCTAAAATTACATCGAATAAGATAATTGCTTTTTAGTTTCAAAGTTAGCCGTCATTATTGGTGTATTTACGTTTTCGCGAGTTCACTGTACATCGCGCAAATTACATCGAATAAGAAAATTGTTTTTTAATTTTAAAACTAACTGGTATTATTTGTGTATTTACGTTTTCGCGAGATCACTCTACATCGCTAAAATTACATCGAATAAGATAATTGCTTTTTAGTTTCAAAGTTAGCCGTCATTATTGGTGTATTTACGTTTTCGCGAGTTCACTGTACATCGCGCAAATTACATCGAATAAGAAAATTGTTTTTTAATTTTAAAACTAACTGGTATTATTTGTGTATTTACTTTTCGCGAGATCACTCTACATCGCTAAAATTACATCGAATAAGATAATTGCTTTTTAGTTTCAAAGTTAGCCGTCATTATTGGTGTATTTACGTTTTCGCGAGTTCACTGTACATCGCGCAAATTACATCGAATAAGAAAATTGTTTTTTAATTTTAAAACTAACTGGTATTATTTGTGTATTTACGTTTTCGCGAGATCACTCTACATCGCTAAAATTACATCGAATAAGATAATTGCTTTTTAGTTTCAAAGTTAGCCGTCATTATTGGTGTATTTACGTTTTCGCGAGTTCACTGTACATCGCGCAAATTACATCGAATAAGAAAATTGTTTTTTAATTTTAAAACTAACTGGTATTATTTGTGTATTTACGTTTTCGCGAGATCACTCTACATCGCTAAAATTACATCGAATAAGATAATTGCTTTTTAGTTTCAAAGTTAGCCGTCATTATTGGTGTATTTACGTTTTCGCGAGTTCACTGTACATCGCGCAAATTACATCGAATAAGAAAATTGTTTTTTAATTTTAAAACTAACTGGTATTATTTGTGTATTTACGTTTTCGCGAGATCACTCTACATCGCTAAAATTACATCGAATAAGATAATTGCTTTTTAGTTTCAAAGTTAGCCGTCATTATTGGTGTATTTACGTTTTCGCGAGTTCACTGTACATCGCGCAAATTACATCGAATAAGAAAATTGTTTTTTAATTTTAAAACTAACTGGTATTATTTGTGTATTTACGTTTTCGCGAGATCACTCTACATCGCTAAAATTACATCGAATAAGATAATTGCTTTTTAGTTTCAAAGTTAGCCGTCATTATTGGTGTATTTACGTTTTCGCGAGTTCACTGTACATCGCTAAAATTACACCGAATAAGATAATTGCTTTTTAGTTTCAAAGTTAACCGTCATTATTGGTGTATTTACGTTTTCGCGAGATCATCGCTAATACTACATCGAATAAGATAATTGCTTTTGAGTTTCAAAGTTAGCCGTCATTATTGGTGTATTTACGTTTTCGCGAGTTCACTGTACATCGCTAAAATTACACCGAATAAGATAATTGCTTTTTAGTTTCAACCGTCATCATTGGTGTATTTACGTTTTCGCGAGTTCACTGTATATCGCTAAATTTACATCGAATAAGATAATTGTTTTTTAGTTTTAAAACTAACTGTTATTATTTGTGTATTTACGTTTTCGCGAGATCACTCTACATCGCTAAAATTACATCGAATAAGATAATTGCTTTTTAGTTTCAAAGTTAGCCGTCATTATTGGTGTATTTACGTTTTCGCGAGTTCACTGTACATCGCGCAAATTACATCGAATAAGAAAATTGTTTTTTAATTTTAAAACTAACTGGTATTATTTGTGTATTTACGTTTTCGCGAGATCATCGCTAATACTACATCGAATAAGATAATTGCTTTTGAGTTTCAAAGTTAGCCGTCATTATTGGTGTATTTACGTTTTCGCGAAATCACTGTACATCGCTAATATTACGTCGAATAAGATAATTGCTTTTGAGTTTCAAAGTTAGCCGTCGTTATTGGTGTATTTACGTTTTCGAGAAATCACTGTACATCGCTTAAATTACACCGAATAAGATAATTGCTTTTTAGTTTCAAAGTTAGCCGTCATTATTGGTGTATTTACGTTTTCGCGAAATCACTGTACATCGCTAATATTACGTCGAATAAGATAATTGCTTTTGAGTTTCAAAGTTAGCCGTCGTTATTGGTGTATTTACGTTTTCGAGAAATCACTGTACATCGCTTAAATTACACCGAATAAGATAATTGCTTTTTAGTTTCAAAGTTAGCCGTCATTATTGGTGTATTTACGTTTTCGCGAGTTCACTGTACATCGCGCAAATTACATCGAATAAGAAAATTGTTTTTTAATTTTAAAACTAACTGGTATTATTTGTGTATTTACGTTTTCGCGAGATCATCGCTAATACTACATCGAATAAGATAATTGCTTTTGAGTTTCAAAGTTAGCCGTCATTATTGGTGTATTTACGTTTTCGCGAAATCACTGTACATCGCTAATATTACGTCGAATAAGATAATTGCTTTTGAGTTTCAAAGTTAGCCGTCGTTATTGGTGTATTTACGTTTTCGCGAAATCACTGTACATCGCTCAAATTACATCAAATAACATAATTGCTTTTTAGTTTCAAAGTTAGCCGTCATTATTGGTGTATTTACGTTTTCGCGAAATCACTGTACATCGCTAATATTACGTCGAATAAGATAATTGCTTTTGAGTTTCAAAGTTAGCCGTCATTATTGGTGTATTTACGTTTTCGCGAAATCACTGTACATCGCTCAAATTACATCAAATAACATAATTGCTTTTTAGTTTCAAAGTTAGCCGTCATTATTGGTGTATTTACGTTTTCGCGAAATCACTGTACATCGCTAATATTACGTCGAATAAGATAATTGCTTTTGAGTTTCAAAGTTAGCCGTCGTTATTGGTGTATTTACGTTTTCGAGAAATCACTGTACATCGCTTAAATTACACCGAATAAGATAATTGCTTTTGAGTTTCAAAGTTAGCCGTCATTATTGGTGTATTTACGTTTTCGCGAAATCACTGTACATCGCTAATATTACGTCGAATAAGAAAATTGTTTTTAATTGCAAAGTGAACCGTCATTATTGGTATATTTACGTTTTCGCGAGTTCACTGTACATCGCTCAAATTACATCAAATAACATAATTGCTTTTTAGTTTCAAAGTTAGCCGTCATTATTGGTGTATTTACATTTTAGCGAGTTCACTGTACATCGCTAATATTACGTCGAATAAGATAATTGCTTTTGAGTTTCAAAGTTAGCCGTCGTTATTGGTGTATTTACGTTTTCGAGAAATCACTGTACATCGCTAAAATTACACCGAATAAGATAATTGCTTTTGAGTTTCAAAGTTAACCGTCATTATTAGTGTATTTACGTTTTCGCGAAATCACTGTACATCGCTAATATTACGTCGAATAAGATAATTGCTTTTGAGTTTCAAAGTTAGCCGTCGTTATTGGTATATTTACGTTTTCGCGAGTTCACTGTACATCGCTCAAATTACATCAAATAACATAATTGCTTTTTAG
This sequence comes from Phania funesta, assembly GCA_963932375.1. Classification (NCBI taxonomy): domain Eukaryota; kingdom Metazoa; phylum Arthropoda; class Insecta; order Diptera; family Tachinidae; genus Phania; species Phania funesta. The sequence goes on along the minus strand of OZ010657.1, from coordinate 7,364,326 downwards.
TTTCAAAGTTAGCCGTCATTATTGGTGTATTTACGTTTTCGCGAGATCACTGTACATCGCTAATATTACGTCGAATAAGATAATTGCTTTTGAGTTTCAAAGTTAGCCGTCGTTATTGGTGTATTTACGTTTTCGAGAAATCACTGTACATCGCTAATATTACGTCGAATAAGAAAATTGTTTTTAATTGCAAAGTGAACCGTCATTATTGGTATATTTACGTTTTCGCGAGTTCACTGTACATCGCTCAAATTACATCAAATAACATAATTGCTTTTTAGTTTCAAAGTTAGCCGTCATTATTGGTGTATTTACATTTTAGCGAGTTCACTGTACATCGCTCAAATTACATCAAATAAGATAATTGCTTTTTAGTTTCAAAGTTAGCCGTCGTTATTGGTGTATTTACGTTTTCGAGAAATCACTGTACATCGCTAATATTACATCGAATAAGATAATTGCTTTTGAGTTTCAAAGTTAGCCGTCGTTATTGGTGTATTTACGTTTTCGAGAAATCACTGTACATCGCTAAAATTACACCGAATAAGATAATTGCTTTTGAGTTTCAAAGTTAACCGTCATTATTGGTGTATTTACGTTTTCGCGAGTTCACTGTACATCGCTCAAATTACATCAAATAACATAATTGCTTTTTAGTTTCAAAGTTAGCCGTCATTATTGGTGTATTTACGTTTTCACGAGATCACTGTACATCGCTAAAATTACACCGAAGAAGAAAATTGCTTTTGAGTTTCAAAGTTAACCGTCATTATTGGTGTATTTACGTTTTCGCAAGATCACTGTACATCGCTAAAATTACATCGAATAAGATAATTGCTTTTGAGTTTCAAAGTTAGCCGTCATTATTGGTGTATTTACGTTTTCGCGAGATCACTGTACATCGCTAATATTACATCGAATAAGATAATTGCTTTTTAGTTTCAAAGTTAACCGTCATTATTGGTGTATTTACGTTTTCGCGAGATCACTGTACATCGCTAATATTACATCGAATAAGATAATTGCTTTTTAGTTTCAAAGTTAACCGTCATCATTGGTGTATTTACGTTTTCGCGATATCACTGTACATCACTAATATTACATCGAATAAGATAATTGCTTTTGAGTTTCAAAGTTAACCGTCATTATTGGTGTATTTACGTTTTCGCGAGATCACTGTACATCACTAATATTACATCGAATAAGATAATTGCTTTTTAGTTCCAAAGTTAACCGTCATCATTGGTGTATTTACGTTTTCGCGAGATCACTGTACATCGCTAATATTACATCGAATAAGATAATTGCTTTTGAGTTTCAAAGTTAACCGTCATTATTGGTGTATTTACGTTTTCGCGAGATCACTGTACATCACTAATATTACATCGAATAAGATAATTGCTTTTGAGTTTCAAAGTTAACCGTCATTATTGGTGTATTTACGTTTTCGCGAGATCACTGTACATCACTAATATTACATCGAATAAGATAATTGCTTTTTAGTTCCAAAGTTAACCGTCATCATTGGTGTATTTACGTTTTCGCGAGATCACTGTACATCGCTAATATTACATCGAATAAGGTAATTGCTTTTTTGTTAAAGTTAACCGTCATTATTGGTGTATTTACGTTTTCGCGAGATCACTGTACATCGCTAATATTACATCGAATAAGGTAATTGCTTTTTTGTTAAAGTTAACCGTCATTATTGGTGTATTTACGTTTTCGCGAGATCACTGTACATCGCTAATATTACATCGAATAAGATAATTGCTTTTTAGTTTCAAAGTTAACCGTCATCATTGGTGTATTTACGTTTTCGCGATATCACTGTACATCACTAATATTACATCGAATAAGATAATTGCTTTTTAGTTCCAAAGTTAACCGTCATCATTGGTGTATTTACGTTTTCGCGAGATCACTGTACATCGCTAATATTACATCGAATAAGGTAATTGCTTTTTTGTTAAAGTTAGCCGTCATTATTGGTGTATTTACGTTTTCGCGAGATCACTGTACATCGCTAATATTACATCGAATAAGATAATTGCTTTTTAGTTTCAAAGTTAACCATCATCATTGGTGTATTTACGTTTTCGCGATATCACTGTACATCACTAATATTACATCGAATAAGATAATTGCTTTTGAGTTTCAAAGTTAACCGTCATTATTGGTGTATTTACGTTTTCGCGAGATCACTGTACATCACTAATATTACATCGAATAAGATAATTGCTTTTTAGTTTCAAAGTTAACCGTCATTATTGGTGTATTTACGTTTTCGCGAGATCACTGTACATCGCTAATATTACATCGAATAAGATAATTGCTTTTTAGTTTCAAAGTTAACCGTCATCATTGGTGTATTTACGTTTTCGCGATATCACTGCACATCACTAATATTACATCGAATAAGATAATTGCTTTTGAGTTTCAAAGTTAACCGTCATTATTGGTGTATTTACGTTTTCGCGATATCACTGTACATCACTAATATTACATCGAATAAGATAATTGCTTTTTAGTTCCAAAGTTAACCGTCATCATTGGTGTATTTACGTTTTCGCGAGATCACTGTACATCGCTAATATTACATCGAATAAGGTAATTGCTTTTTTGTTAAAGTTAACCGTCATTATTGGTGTATTTACGTTTTTGCGAGTTCACTGTATATCGCTAAAATTACATCGAATAAGATAATTGCTTTTTAGTTTCAAAGTTAACCGTCATTATTGGTGTATTTACGTTTTCGCGAAATCACTGTACATCGCTAAAATTACATCGAATAAGATAATTGCTTTTTAGTTTCAAAGTTAACCGTCATTATTGGTGTATTTACGTTTTCGCGAGATCACTGTACATCGCTAATATTACATCGAATAAGGTAATAGCTTTTTTGTTAAAGTTAACCGTCATTATTGGTGTATTTACGTTTTTGCGAGATCACTGTACATCGCTAATATTACATCGAATAAGATAATTGCTTTTTAGTTTCAAAGTTAACCGTCATTATTGGTGTATTTACGTTTTCGCGAAATCACTGTACATCGCTAATATTACATCGAATAAGGTAATTGCTTTTTTGTTAAAGTTAACCGTCATTATTGGTGTATTTACGTTTTTGCGAGTTCACTGTATATCGCTAAAATTACATCGAATAAGATAATTGCTTTTTAGTTTCAAAGTTAACCGTCATTATTGGTGTATTTACGTTTTCGCGAAATCACTGTACATCGCTAAAATTACATCGAATAAGATAATTGCTTTTTAGTTTCAAAGTTAACCGTCATTATTGGTGTATTTACGTTTTCGCGAGATCACTGTACATCGCTAATATTACATCGAATAAGGTAATTGCTTTTTTGTTAAAGTTAACCGTCATTATTGGTGTATTTACGTTTTTGCGAGTTCACTGTATATCGCTAAAATTACATCGAATAAGATAATTGCTTTTTAGTTTCAAAGTTAACCGTCATTATTGGTGTATTTACGTTTTCGCGAAATCACTGTACATCGCTAAAATTACATCGAATAAGATAATTGCTTTTTAGTTTCAAAGTTAACCGTCATTATTGGTGTATTTACGTTTTCGCGAGATCACTGTACATCGCTAATATTACATCGAATAAGATAATTGCTTTTTTGTTAAAGTTAACCGTCATTATTGGTGTATTTACGTTTTTGCGAGTTCACTGTATATCGCTAAAATTACATCGAATAAGATAATTGCTTTTGAGTTTCAAAGTTAACCGTCATTATTGGTGTATTTACGTTTTCGCGAAATCACTGTACATCGCTAAAATTACATCGAATAAGATAATTGCTTTTTAGTTTCAAAGTTAACCGTCATTATTGGTGTATTTACGTTTTCGCGAGATCACTGTACATCGCTAATATTACATCGAATAAGATAATTGCTTTTTTGTTAAAGTTAACCGTCATTATTGGTGTATTTACGTTTTTGCGAGTTCACTGTATATCGCTAAAATTACATCGAATAAGATAATTGCTTTTTAGTTTCAAAGTTAACCGTCATTATTGGTGTACTTACGTTTTCGCGAAATCACTGTACATCGCTAAAATTACATCGAATAAGATAATTGCTTTTGAGTTTCAAAGTTAACCGTCATTATTGGTGTATTTACGTTTTCGCGAAATCACTGTACATCGCTAAAATTACATCGAATAAGATAATTGCTTTTTAGTTTCAAAGTTAACCGTCATTATTGGTGTATTTACGTTTTCGCGAGATCACTGTACATCGCTAATATTACATCGAATAAGATAATTGCTTTTTTGTTAAAGTTAACCGTCATTATTGGTGTATTTACGTTTTTGCGAGTTCACTGTATATCGCTAATATTACATCGAATAAGATAATTGCTTTTTAGGTTCAAAGTTAGCCGTCATTATTGGTGTATTTACGTTTTCGCGAAATCACTGTACAGCGCTAATATTACATCGAATAAGATAATTGCTTTTTTGTTAAAGTTAACCGTCATTATTGGTGTATTTACGTTTTTGCGAGTTCACTGTATATCGCTAATATTACATCGAATAAGATAATTGCTTTTGAGTTTCAAAGTTAGCCGTCATTATTGGTGTATTTACGTTTTCGCGAAATCACTGTATATCGCTAAAATTACATCGAATAAGGTAATTGCTTTTTTGTTAAAGTTAACCGTCATTATTGGTGTATTTACGTTTTTGCGAGTTCACTGTATATCGCTAATATTACATCGAATAAGATAATTGCTTTTTAGTTTCAAAGTTAGCCGTCATTATTGGTGTATTTACGTTTTCGCCGAAATCACTGTACATCGCTAAAATTACATCGAATAAGATAATTGCTTTTGAGTTTCAAAGTTAACCGTCATTATTGGTGTATTTACGTTTTCGCGAGATCACTGTACATCGCTAATATTACATCGAATAAGATAATTGCTTTTGAGTTTCAAAGTTAACCGTCATTATTGGTGTATTTACGTTTTCGCGAGATCACTGTACATCGCTAAAATTACATCGAATAAGATAATTGCTTTTGAGTTTCAAAGTTAGCCGTCATTATTGGTGTATTTACGTTTTCGCGAAATCACTGTACAGCGCTAATATTACATCGAATAAGATAATTGCTTTTTTGTTAAAGTTAACCGTCATTATTGGTGTATTTACGTTTTTGCGAGTTCACTGTATATCGCTAAAATTACATCGAATAAGATAATTGCTTTTGAGTTTCAAAGTTAGCCGTCATTATTGGTGTATTTACGTTTTCGCGAAATCACTGTACAGCGCTAATATTACATCGAATAAGATAATTGCTTTTTTGTTAAAGTTAACCGTCATTATTGGTGTATTTACGTTTTCGCGAAATCACTGTATATCGCTAAAATTACATCGAATAAGATAATTGCTTTTGAGTTTCAAAGTTAGCCGTCATTATTGGTGTATTTACGTTTTCGCGAAATCACTGTATATCGCTAATATTACATCGAATAAGATAATTGCTTTTTTGTTAAAGTTAACCGTCATTATTGGTGTATTTACGTTTTTGCGAGTTCACTGTATATCGCTAATATTACATCGAATAAGATAATTGCTTTTGAGTTTCAAAGTTAGCCGTCATTATTGGTGTATTTACGTTTTCGCGAAATCACTGTATATCGCTAAAATTACATCGAATAAGGTAATTGCTTTTTTGTTAAAGTTAACCGTCATTATTGGTGTATTTACGTTTTCGCGAATTCACTGTATATCGCTAAATTTACATCGAATAAGATAATTGCTTTTTTGTTAAAGTTAACCGTCATTATTGGTGTATTTACGTTTTTGCGAGTTCACTGTATATCGCTAATATTACATCGAATAAGATAATTGCTTTTTAGTTTCAAAGTTAGCCGTCATTATTGGTGTATTTACGTTTTCGCCGAAATCACTGTACATCGCTAAAATTACATCGAATAAGATAATTGCTTTTGAGTTTCAAAGTTAGCCGTCATTATTGGTGTATTTACGTTTTCGCGAAATCACTGTACAGCGCTAATATTACATCGAATAAGATAATTGCTTTTTTGTTAAAGTTAACCGGCATTATTGGTGTATTTACGTTTTTGCGAGTTCACTGTATATCGCTAATATTACATCGAATAAGATAATTGCTTTTTAGTTTCAAAGTTAGCCGTCATTATTGGTGTATTTACGTTTTCGCCGAAATCACTGTACATCGCTAAAAATTACATCGAATAAGATAATTGCTTTTGAGTTTCAAAGTTAGCCGTCATTATTGGTGTATTTACGTTTTCGCGAAATCACTGTACAGCGCTAATATTACATCGAATAAGATAATTGCTTTTTTGTTAAAGTTAACCGTCATTATTGGTGTATTTACGTTTTCGCGAATTCACTGTATGTCGCTAAATTTACATCGAATAAGATAATTGCTTTTTTGTTAAAGTTAACCGTCATTATTGGTGTATTTACGTTTTCGCGAAATCACTGTACAGCGCTAATATTACATCGAATAAGATAATTGCGTTTTTGTTAAAGTTAACCGTCATTATTGGTGTATTTACGTTTTTGCGAGTTCACTGTATATCGCTAATATTACATCGAATAAGATAATTGCTTTTGAGTTTCAAAGTTAGCCGTCATTATTGGTGTATTTACGTTTTCGCGAAATCACTGTACAGCGCTAATATTACATCGAATAAGATAATTGCTTTTTTGTTAAAGTTAACCGTCATTATTGGTGTATTTACGTTTTCGCGAAATCACTGTACATCGCTAAAATTACATCGAATAAGATAATTGCTTTTGAGTTTCAAAGTTAGCCGTCATTATTGGTGTATTTACGTTTTCGCGAAATCACTGTATATCGCTAAAATTACATCGAATAAGATAATTGCTTTTTTGTTAAAGTTAACCGTCATTATTGGTGTATTTACGTTTTTGCGAGTTCACTGTATATCGCTAAAATTACATCGAATAAGATAATTGCTTTTGAGTTTCAAAGTTAGCCGTCATTATTGGTGTATTTACGTTTTCGCGAAATCACTGTACAGCGCTAATATTACATCGAATAAGATAATTGCTTTTTTGTTAAAGTTAACCGTCATTATTGGTGTATTTACGTTTTCGCGAAATCACTGTACAGCGCTAATATTACATCGAATAAGATAATTGCTTTTTTGTTAAAGTTAACCGTCATTATTGGTGTATTTACGTTTTCGCGAAATCACTGTATATCGCTAAAATTACATCGAATAAGATAATTGCTTTTGAGTTTCAAAGTTAGCCGTCATTATTGGTGTATTTACGTTTTCGCGAAATCACTGTATATCGCTAAAATTACATCGAATAAGATAATTGCTTTTTTGTTAAAGTTAACCGTCATTATTGGTGTATTTACGTTTTTGCGAGTTCACTGTATATCGCTAAAATTACATCGAATAAGATAATTGCTTTTGAGTTTCAAAGTTAGCCGTCATTATTGGTGTATTTACGTTTTCGCGAAATCACTGTACAGCGCTAATATTACATCGAATAAGATAATTGCTTTTTTGTTAAAGTTAACCGTCATTATTGGTGTATTTACGTTTTCGCGAAATCACTGTACAGCGCTAATATTACATCGAATAAGATAATTGCTTTTTTGTTAAAGTTAACCGTCATTATTGGTGTATTTACGTTTTCGCGAAATCACTGTACAGCGCTAATATTACATCGAATAAGATAATTGCTTTTTTGTTAAAGTTAACCGTCATTATTGGTGTATTTACGTTTTCGCGAAATCACTGTATATCGCTAAAATTACATCGAATAAGATAATTGCTTTTGAGTTTCAAAGTTAGCCGTCATTATTGGTGTATTTACGTTTTCGCGAAATCACTGTATATCGCTAAAATTACATCGAATAAGATAATTGCTTTTTTGTTAAAGTTAACCGTCATTATTGGTGTATTTACGTTTTCGCGAAATCACTGTACAGCGCTAATATTACATCGAATAAGATAATTGCTTTTTTGTTAAAGTTAACCGTCATTATTGGTGTATTTACGTTTTCGCGAAATCACTGTACAGCGCTAATATTACATCGAATAAGATAATTGCTTTTTTGTTAAAGTTAACCGTCATTATTGGTGTATTTACGTTTTTGCGAGTTCACTGTATATCGCTAATATTACATCGAATAAGATAATTGCTTTTGAGTTTCAAAGTTAGCCGTCATTATTGGTGTATTTACGTTTTCGCGAAATCACTGTACAGCGCTAATATTACATCGAATAAGATAATTGCTTTTTTGTTAAAGTTAACCGTCATTATTGGTGTATTTACGTTTTCGCGAATTCACTGTATATCGCTAAATTTACATCGAATAAGATAATTGCTTTTTTGTTAAAGTTAACCGTCATTATTGGTGTATTTACGTTTTTGCGAGTTCACTGTATATCGCTAAAATTACATCGAATAAGATAATTGCTTTTTTGTTAAAGTTAACCGTCATTATTGGTGTATTTACGTTTTCGCGAATTCACTGTATATCGCTAAATTTACATCGAATAAGATAATTGCTTTTTTGTTAAAGTTAACCGTCATTATTGGTGTATTTACGTTTTTGAGAGTTCACTGTATATCGCTAAAATTACATCGAATAAGATAATTGCTTTTGAGTTTCAAAGTTAGCCGTCATTATTGGTGTATTTACGTTTTCGCGAAATCACTGTACAGCGCTAATATTACATCGAATAAGATAATTGCTTTTTTGTTAAAGTTAACCGTCATTATTGGTGTATTTACGTTTTCGCGAAATCACTGTACAGCGCTAATATTACATCGAATAAGATAATTGCTTTTTTGTTAAAGTTAACCGTCATTATTGGTGTATTTACGTTTTCGCGAAATCACTGTATATCGCTAAAATTACATCGAATAAGATAATTGCTTTTGAGTTTCAAAGTTAGCCGTCATTATTGGTGTATTTACGTTTTCGCGAAATCACTGTATATCGCTAAAATTACATCGAATAAGATAATTGCTTTTTTGTTAAAGTTAACCGTCATTATTGGTGTATTTACGTTTTTGCGAGTTCACTGTATATCGCTAAAATTACATCGAATAAGATAATTGCTTTTGAGTTTCAAAGTTAGCCGTCATTATTGGTGTATTTACGTTTTCGCGAAATCACTGTACAGCGCTAATATTACATCGAATAAGATAATTGCTTTTTTGTTAAAGTTAACCGTCATTATTGGTGTATTTACGTTTTCGCGAAATCACTGTACAGCGCTAATATTACATCGAATAAGATAATTGCTTTTTTGTTAAAGTTAACCGTCATTATTGGTGTATTTACGTTTTCGCGAAATCACTGTACAGCGCTAATATTACATCGAATAAGATAATTGCTTTTTTGTTAAAGTTAACCGTCATTATTGGTGTATTTACGTTTTCGCGAAATCACTGTACAGCGCTAATATTACATCGAATAAGATAATTGCTTTTTTGTTAAAGTTAACCGTCATTATTGGTGTATTTACGTTTTCGCGAAATCACTGTATATCGCTAAAATTACATCGAATAAGATAATTGCTTTTGAGTTTCAAAGTTAGCCGTCATTATTGGTGTATTTACGTTTTCGCGAAATCACTGTATATCGCTAAAATTACATCGAATAAGATAATTGCTTTTTTGTTAAAGTTAACCGTCATTATTGGTGTATTTACGTTTTCGCGAAATCACTGTACAGCGCTAATATTACATCGAATAAGATAATTGCTTTTTTGTTAAAGTTAACCGTCATTATTGGTGTATTTACGTTTTCGCGAAATCACTGTACAGCGCTAATATTACATCGAATAAGATAATTGCTTTTTTGTTAAAGTTAACCGTCATTATTGGTGTATTTACGTTTTTGCGAGTTCACTGTATATCGCTAAAATTACATCGAATAAGATAATTGCTTTTTTGTTAAAGTTAACCGTCATTATTGGTGTATTTACGTTTTCGCGAATTCACTGTATATCGCTAAATTTACATCGAATAAGATAATTGCTTTTTTGTTAAAGTTGACCGTCATTATTGGTGTATTTACGTTTTCGCGAAATCACTGTACAGCGCTAATATTACATCGAATAAGATAATTGCTTTTTTGTTAAAGTTAACCGTCATTATTGGTGTATTTACGTTTTTGCGAGTTCACTGTATATCGCTAAAATTACATCGAATAAGATAATTGCTTTTGAGTTTCAAAGTTAGCCGTCATTATTTGTGTATTTACGTTTTCGCGAGATCACTGTACATCGCTAATATTACATCGAATAAGATAATTGCTTTTTAGTTTCAAAGTTAGCCGTCATTATTGGTGTATTTACGTTTTCGCGAAATCACTGTACAGCGCTAATATTACATCGAATAAGATAATTGCTTTTTTGTTAAAGTTAACCGTCATTATTGGTGTATTTACGTTTTTGCGAGTTCACTGTATATCGCTAAAATTACATCGAATAAGATAATTGCTTTTGAGTTTCAAAGTTAACCGTCATTATTGGTGTATTTACGTTTTCGCGAAATCACTGTACAGCGCTAATATTACATCGAATAAGATAATTGCTTTTTAGTTTCAAAGTTAACCGTCATTATTGGCTTATTTACGTTTTCGCGAGTTCACTGTACATCGCTCAAATTACATCGAATAAGAAAATTGTTTTTTAATTTTAAAGCTAACCGTCATTATTGGTGTATTTACGTTTTCCTCGAGATTACTGTACATCGCTAAAATTACATCGAATAAGATAATTGCTTTTTAGTTTCAAAGTTAACCGTCATTATTGGTGTATTCAGTTGATGAGTGACCGTGTTTGAGTACAAACGTACGTTATATTTAACGCATAACAAATATATATATTTTTTTAAGAATTCAATTGAACAGTGAACAGTTAGTAATAACAAAGAAACAACAAAAAATAAAAACAATATAATATACTGTGTGTAAAAAAACAACAACATATAGTGCATGGTTAAACCGGTTTGAACAATTGATAGTGAGTGTATGAGCGCACCAAATATTAATGAAAAACATATAAAAGGTAATAGTATTATTATTAATGTAAGGGGGGATATCGAAGCAGACCACTTACTTTCTGGGTCCCTTTTCGACCCCCATTTCGCTCCTCAAATTGATTTCAGGGAACCGATTCGTAATCACAGCCACCTTACTTTCAAAGTGATTTCAGACTGTCGACTGGTAACTGTCGACACTCTTCCTCATCACGTAGTCTTTTGTAATTGCTAGCATTTGTCTAAGGCTTAGTTCCCCCATGGCATTCACATCTAGCAAGTGTCTGCCCGAGGTCTTCAGCCTTATGCTAGCCAGTGCTGGACATTCACACACAATGTGCGCTAGCGTCTCAGCCTCTTCATCTTAGCTCTTTCATCTTAGCCAGATGGTACTTGAAGTTTCCATGTCCTGTCACAAACGCAGTGATCCAGCTAAAAGTAGTCCTATTATACCCGAGCACCTTGCTGGCCTTCCTGCCGAGGGGCTCTTTGAACACCATTCTAGCCTGTCTACATGTGGTATTCTCCCTCCACCTATTCAGGTGTAACGAGTTTACCCATTGAAGAACTTTAGCTCGCACTAGGCCATTTCCCAGGGCAATCCTGGGTTCTGGTCCACAGAAATCCACATCAGATCCCGTTTTTGCTAGTTCGTCTGCACTCGGCTTTCAAGCAAGTGATCCAACGCATGCAGCAAACCAAGCAGTTCTGCCTGGTAAACTGATACGTACCTCTCCAAACACAGACTACAGGACAAGTTCAGCTCAACTAAGAATACACCTGCGCCTGCCCTGCCACTCATAAGAGAACCATCAGTAAAAATGCTGATGTTGTTCTACATACACTCATTGTGCATAATGCCTTCCGCAATGAGTGTCCGATGCAGCCTCTCGACTACCTTTCTTCTACTCATGCGTTCCATCGGCATCTAAGCAGCCCTAACCTCTTTCCCAACGAGGTCCAGGATACTCTTATGCCCGATGTTCGGCCCAAAGCTATGCCAAACCGCATCGCTCCTCATTCGCAAAGCTGACAATGCGGCTGTTGACCTAATGAATAAGTCTAAATCGTGTCTTTCTACAAATTTCAACAATTGTGGTCCTCTGTAGATATCATCTGTGCTGTCCCAAACCATATTATGCGAGTTGGCATCACAGCCCATGATCAGCGCCATACCTCTTTGCCTGCAGAAACTCACCAGGTTCTCCACCTCCAGTGACGTATGTCTACCTGTCGTCTCATAGGGAAGGTAAGCCGACGCAATAAGAAATGATCCCGAACCACTGCCAAATATTACTACCGTAATATCCGGCGAGCAGAGATGTGTCATAGGTACGGTTGTACGCCATGTCGCACCAGTATGCATGACCTTAATTTACAGATTAGCGGTCTGTTGAGACAGGCCCCTGATATTGACTTGGACAATCCAGGGCTCCAGTAGCAAGGCTATATCCAGCTCATCCTCCTCAAAACATCGCACCAACATTGCTGATGCTGCTTTGCTGTGATGAAGATTGAGCTGGCATATACTTATTTTTTCCTGGTATGAGCCCACCACCTTCCCTGAAAGACATCTCTTTTCAGAGTTGCCAACCCCCGCACCAGGGAGGACGTCGTGTTCACTGGTAATTCCTCTTGAATTTTCCTTCAGCCTGGTCAAGTCCGCAGTTGAGTTTCCTCCCTGCTTTCCTGATGGCCTCCGCATCCTCCTTCGGACACCATATCGTGAGCACTACGCCCTCATTTTCTGCATTAGCAAATTTTTCTGCGCGAGTAACCCTCCATTTAGAAGTGTCCTTCACGCATCCATTTTGCTTCTGCATCCTTTTCAGGATAATGTCTTTACCCTCGGTAGAACCGTGAGCAAGGACGATCATCCTGACTTCGTTCCGCAGCGCCTGCAAGGTATCGACTCTTAGTTTAACCCCTTCCCAAAGATTGGTCAGGGATTTCGCTAGTTCGATCACCCAGCTCTTCGTCGATTGGTTTTTGCACGTGAGTACAATAAACCCATCAACAAGTTTAGCGTTTCCTACGAAACCTATGTCACCAGCATCATCACAAAGGTTATCCAGAGCACACAGCAGTGATGCCTTGAAGGCATCACTCCAGAGGGCCCTCCATAGATATGTCAGTGATACCTAAAGTGAGATCTCTATTTGCAACTTGTGCAAAAGATGGTCTCACTTTTGCACCAACATTCGGCCTAACATTAGTACTACCACTACTGTTCTGCTTCTGGTTAGTGCCCTTTTTAGCCACATTCATTTCGACAACTTTTGAGGGTTGTCCAATGGGCTTTTTTTCAGGATTCTTCTCCTTCTGTTTACGGATCTTTTCCGAAATTTTAGGGTTTTCACCCTTAAACCTTTTCAAAGTTCTTTCAACTTCTGGAGTCGTCTCCTCGCTTAAAAGGCTATCAATCCGATTTGTCATCTTTTCAATAGCCTTTTTCTCCCTTTTACGTCTCCTCTTCTGCCTTCGCCTCTCAATTTTTGTTTTGAGCTGCAAAGACTCCGACTCAACGTTGCAGGGAAGGTTTGAGGATCCTGCTTCCGAAACAGACTTGCCTAACTCAACTTGGGTAGGTGAATCCAGTTCTTTCACATTCACCTCCATGGACTCAGGAGTATCTTTGGCGACTAACTCGTCCACCCCTCGCGAGGTGTACTTGTCCATCCTCTTAGAATATCTCCATTAGCCAAATACCGGAGTTCCCACAGAGATTAACCTCTCCGCCTCTTCTGAAGCTTCCTTGTCCGTCCCTATAGGAGTCTCACGGTACAACGCCTTAGGAGTACCTTTACAGATTAACTCGTCCACCCCTTGCGAGGCGCACTTGTCCATCTCCGGGTTTCTCCTATGCCCTATGAAAGGTAATAGTAACAATGCTTATTACGCTTTTTCTTTCACAAATGCTAATAATGAAATGAACAATACAAATAATAAAACAAAAGATGACAGTGCTTTTTTAGCGCCAGGCCAATTGACCGGATGCGTTCTTTATCCGGAAATATAAACTTGTCTTCGCAAGTAACAACACCAGGAGAAATTACAATTCAACCAAAAAACAATTCATGTACCATATCAAAAATAGTACAACAAACCAACGAAACAGGTAATTTAAAAAATCCCGTTTAAAAGTGCAAACAGGTATGGATCGTTGTATAACCATAACCAAAAGGAAGGCCAGTCCTAAGTCTTCGTAGCAAGAGCGCACTGCTAAACAATATAAAAGCTCCCCAAGTACTGTAATGCCGGTAAGCGAAAACAGATTCTCTGTACTTGCTACAGCGGATGATGAAGCTGAACCCGCTGTCAAGGAGCAAAAACCGCCGCCTATTTACTTGCGCGAGCAAACATCTAACGAAATTGTTAACATGTTGTCTCAGCTTGTGGTAAGGAAAGCTTTTATTTAGCTTCTATACGAAGAGGTCAAATTCAAGAAACAAAGATCCAAGCTCACACTGAGAAAAATTATCGCCTAATCGCAAGTCGCCTCGATACGGATAATAAGAGCTATTATACGTCCCAACTCAAAAGTACTAAAGATTTGACTGTCATCGTAAAGGGCATTGACAGTTCTGTTCCCACTGAGGAAATAAAAAGTGCCATAGAAGTGGAAGGTTATGCCGTAAGGTCAGTGCACAATATTCTAAACAAGAATAAAGTTCCCCAACCTATGCATCGTGTTGAAATCGTATTTAACGCATCTCAGCTTAGATCAAAAAACTCGGTTCATCCTATATATAATTTGCGCTACCTTTTAAACAGAAGAATAACGGTGGAAGAGCCTCTAAAACGTAACGGTCCCCGTCAGAGTACCAACTGCCAGGAATTCGGACACACGAAAACCTACTGCAAGCTACCATCTGTATGCGTTGTTTGCGGTGATGCGCACCGGACTTTGGAATGCACTTCTTCCAAAACAGACCCCAAGGTCAAAAAATGCAGCAACTGTGGTGAAAACCATACAGCAAATTACAGCGGCTGCAAAGTATTTCAATATGTAAAAAATAATGCGAAAGTCGTACGTAAACCTGAATATGAGCAATATAAAGCTTCCCAATTTCCTCGGCTTTATGCTGGTTCTATTGCTAGTACACAAGCTACACAGCCACACACTAAGCCAAACTTTTCATATGCTCATACATTGAGAAATGATTTACCTAATGCGAATGCCAAAAGTTCTAATGCGCATAAACATTCATATGCCCACGTCTTAAAAGAGGGTGCTCAGACACCCCTCACCAACAATTCGATTTCGATCGAGAACTTAATACAGACAATGAATAATTTCATGACACCTATGCAGGGTATGTTTCAGGAAATGATGCGAACCCAAAACATGCTTCTGCAAGTTTTGCTTGGCAAAAAATTAACCAGTTAAAAATATGCTTCTGGAACACTAACGGGCTCTCCCAACATAAACATGAAGTAGAATACTTCCTGCTAGCACATGATATAGACATACTGTTAGTTTCTGAAATTCACTTCACTATAAAAAACTGCTTTAGAATTGATGGGTTTTTTATATATGACACCAAACACCCAAGCGAAAGGGCATTATAGTCCGAAAAAACGTAAGGCATTTTCCATTGCCTGAATTCAGGGAAGACTTTTTGCAAGCCACGACCATAAATCTAACAGATTTTAAAATTGTAGTCTCATCAGTGTATTGCCCGCCTAGGTATAAAATTGAACACCATGAATTTCCCAGATTTTTTGCTACACTAGCACAAAAATTTATTGCCGCTGGTGATTACAATGCAAAGCACAAATATTGGGGATCCAGACTCCTTAGCCCTAGAGGTAGGCAGTTGTATTATACAGTTCAAGCGAACAAGCTGGACGTCATATCTGCCGGTAAGCCCACCTATTGGCCCACAAACTTTAATAATTTGCCAGACCTTACTTATTTTGCTATAGTAAAAAGCATCAAACGCGATCAACTGTTAGTTAGTTCATCCTATGACCTATCTTCTGATCATTCACCTACAATTATTATTTTTCACGACAGTTTTGTCACTACACCTAAAACCCTTAGTTTCTACCCGAACAGAAACACGAATTGGTTAAATATAAAATGTATGTGAGCTCTCGCTTATCTTTGAACATCCCACTGAGAAATCCAGCTGATATTCAAGCAGCTTTAGATCATTTTACGCCAACAAAGCCATCAGCTAAAATAATATCGTACCAGGCAACAGCAGGTATTCAAGTGCTCGTCATTGAGAAAAGAAGACTAAGAAGACAATGGCAAATTAGTCGTTCTCCACACATAAAAATGCAAATGAACTTATGCCAAAAAAAACTTACGCAGTAAATTGAGACAGAAACACCAATTCGCTATCGACAACTTTTTAAAAAACTTGGATCCATTGAAAAACACGGATTATAGTCTGTGGAAAGCTGTAAAGCACTTACAATGTCCTATTGCTTACGAATCCCCACTAAGACTTTAAGACGGGCTAGAAACTCAAGTGAAATGACAAATGCATTCGCAAAGCACTTAGAGAAGGTTTTCGCACCTCATGATATAAGTAATTCCACTATTCCAATTATTAGCGACATCGTGAATGATCCTATGAAATTTCGGTTGTCTTCCTTAAAATCGACAATTGAAAATACGGATATGAAGAAATCACCTGGACCTGATCGTATAACAGGAACAATGATAAAAAACTTACAGATGCTCACGCTTTACAGAGCTCACATGACAAATAGATACCTGACAAACAATAAAACACTAACGAATTGATACAAACTTCTCAGAACGAAAAATAACACTGAAGATGGCACATAGCCGAAACCGGTTTGTCTTCAAACCAAACTTGACAAGGGATGACGGAAATTCGTTCCAAAATTCTACATCAAAACACCCTGTCGGAATATCAAATCAAGAATCAACTAAAGCCAGTCAGGCTAATTTATACATGACCAGACTATTGACAATATACAAAAGAATCTCACAGAAAATGCACAACACAAAAGCAAGTATTTGGTTTAACAAACAATGCCTCTCATTGAATGTTATACCAAAATTTGCGAAGTTAAAATCAAAGAATAACACCAGAGCGGAAAAAAGAACGTTAGAGAAGGCAGAACAGGAATACGTTAAAAACGAAATACGAGACCTGCACACCAAAAAAGATATAATTAACCGCAGGTTACTGACGACACACTTAGAACTAACGGAATACATACCAACACATTGCACACACAAGCATTGATGGACATTTTCGAAACAATTAGAAGCGATATCACAAAAACCATTTAAGAAAAGTATAAAACCCTACAAAAGAAACTGGAGAGATTATCAACACCAAGGATGCCAAATAAGCAAAGAAAGGAGGAACATAATTTTAACTCAAGGTTTGTGAACTTAACAGAAGTAATCATCAACAAAGAAGAAGCGATAATGCTAGAAAAAGGACTAAAGCACAACATCCACAATCACAACAGGAAGAAGGAAATCGAGGAAGCTATTGTCGATGCGGAAATGGGTATAGCAATACTACCAAGAGAAGAACAAGACCATGCGAGGCACATGTGCAAAGAAATAATAGAGAGAGAAGCCAAAACAAAAAGAAAAGAACAACAGAACAGGGAATGCAAAACAGTAAAAAATCTTAAACAAAAACTGTTAAGAAACAACGCGATCACAACGAAAGCTGACAATGGCAATACTACAGTGTTAATCAGCAAGGAAAAATATATCAAAAAACGGAACAATTAATTAAAGAAGCAAACTGTAGAAAAATTAGAAAAGACCCTACTGATGAATACCAAGCTAGCATCAAAGAAGCTATAAAGAAAGCGACCAAGATATTAAAACCAAATATGGCACATACTCTGACAAATATGAACCCGTCAGTCCCACCAATGATCGCACTGCCAAAAATACACAAACCAGACACTCCAATGAGACCAATAGTGAACTACAAATCAGCGCCGAGCTACAAACTTTCAAAACATTTAAAAGTTGTATTGAAGAATACATTAGAACTACCAAACACATACACAGTAACCAACACGACAGAACTAATTGAAAAACTAAACACCGTAGAGATTACAGAAAACACGAAATTAATATCATTCGATATTAAAGATCTATATCCATCGATACCCATAGCAGAAACTACAAACATAGTGCACGAAACAATACTGAGAAACACGAAAGACAAAGACCTTGCTTCACAACTCGCAAATACCTTAAAAACTACACTACAACAAAACTACTTCCAATTCAACAACGCCATATATAGACAAACCAACGGACTTGGAATGGGAAACCCAACCTCGGCAATACTCATGGAAGTATTTATGCAATATCTGCAAAGCCAATACATGGAACAAATGATTCGTCTCGGAGTAACGTTCTACGCACGATACGTAGATGACATAATATGTGCAATTACGGGAAATAACAAGGTTGAAATAATAGAACACCTCAACAAACAACACAAAAACATTAAATTCACAATGGAAGCGGATGAAGATAACAAAATAAATTATCTGGACCTGACAATAAAGATAAACAAAAATACCAACAAACTCGAATATGAAATATACAGAAAGCCTACGGCCACAGACACAATAATACATAATACTTCAAACCACCCACAGCAACACAAGCACGCGGCGATCAGACAACTAATAACTAGACTAGAACGAACACCGCTAACAAAAGAAGCCTACGACAAAGAATTAAATACGATATATACCATAGCAGCAAACAACGGTTACAAGAAAGACACGGTAGACAAAATCAAGAAAGAATTTCAAAAATTCAGAGAACACAACAGCGAGAACGAAAGAAAAACATGGACAGCTTTAACTTACACCGGAAAATCAGCGTACAAAATAGCCGACTTTCTCAAGAAGTACAACATAAATATAGCATTCAAAACAAGAAACAACCTAGGACGAATATTACAAACCAACACAAATAAAGACGACCAGCTAGATAAACAGGGGGTTTACAAACTGACGTGCACCTGTCAACACAGCTACATAGGACAAACAGGCCGCAAAATAAAAACAAGATTTCGTGAACATATAAGAGAATATAACAAGAAGTTGCGTTATCCCGGCTCGACACCAGAATCTAACTTCGCGAACCACATGTTCAACAACAAATGTAATCCAGCTCATATTAGGAAAACGGTACAACTACTACACACACAGCAAAAGGGACGACGACTAAACATCCTAGAAAACATGGAAATATATAAACATAAGACATTTGACGGACGCATCATAAACGAACAAACAAACTCAGATTCAGACGTTATATTCGAACCTCTAAAATTAATCTACAAGATACACAACAAAAATAACGGACAAGACACTCCAAAAACAATAAAAACACATTACAAAAATAATAAACAAATCCATAATCCAATAATCACTGACTTCTTTCAACCCCAACAAAAAACACTATAAGGAATTAAAAACAAAGCCCGCACCACAAATTATGATGCAATAAAATAGTAGTCACAATAGTCTAATATATACAAAAACACCAAACCCACAAGCTTATAAAAAGCTATTTGTCCGATAGAACTTTTAAAGTAATGTCAAAGGACCAGCTTTCAAGATGTGGGAAAATCAGTGCAGGAGTACCTCAAGGTAGTGTGCTAGGGCCGCTATTATATATCATCTATACATCGGATATGCCGATAATCCCACATACATATACATCAACCTTTGCAGACGACACTGCAATTATAAGTGTCAGTAATGATCCAAAGGATGCATCTAAAAAGCTGCAGTCCTATATTCATAAGCTGGAAGACTGGCTAAAACAGTGGAGAATAAAGGTAAATCCATCAATATGTGCTCATGTAACTTTTTCCCTTAGAAGGCAAAATTGTCCACCAATCACAATAACTAATACCACGGTTAAAGCGGAAATTAAATATTTAGTTTAATATTTATTAAATACCACGTTAAATATTTAGGTATCCACCTAGATGGGCACTTTACTTGGTCCCTTCACATTGAGGCAAAAATAACGTCCATAAAGCTTCGAACAAATCAACTGCATTGGCTAACAAGTCCTAACTCAACTTTGGCTTTGGAATATAAAGTCCTTTTATACAAATCCGTTATAAAGCCAATATGGTCATATGGTATCCAGCTGTGGGGTACTGCCTGTACATCAAACATCCAGAAGTTACAGAAAAGACAGCTTAGGATTTTACGTCGTATCGTATGCGCCCCCTGGTACATAAGAAATGAAAACATACATAGGGATCTCAAAGTTCCCACTATCCACGAAGAAGTTAAAACGTACACGTCCAAATACGTGAACAAACTAGTCGCACATCCCAACACTCTACCATGCAATTTATTGCAATTTGACGGCCACCAGAGACTAAAAAGAACTGACACATTGAAAAAGGGGTGATAAAGGGGAGGAAAAAGGAGTGGAAAAGGAGGGGGAAAAGGGGAGGAAATTTATAATATAAACGTAGGTTTATTAAAACAATTGAGAAGTGAAAATGAGGCAGTGTGTTTAGTTATTCGATTTCTCCAAAATTTTTTCTTCTTAACAAAAATGAGACGTGAAAAGGAGGCAGTGTGTTAAAAATTTTTGTCCTCCAAATATCCCATTCATAAAAAAATTTGCTTCCTAGTAATAAAATAAAAAAGCTTCAAACATCGAAATATTTGGCAGTTGACATGTTACAAAAATGTTCATTTTAATCGAAGTTGAAGACGCTGGGTGTTTTTATTTGATTTGATCTACGTGAGCTAAGAATGTATAACAATTCAACTCAAATGCAAATACATATATATTTTTAGTGCAACCAATTAGAACATGTCGACTGATGAACTACTTGTTTGTGGATGGGTAAGTTGAAGTAAAAGCAAGCAAACATTTTTTAATGCAAAAAGAAAAAAAACAAACAAAAAATTTAGCTTTCTTAGTTTTCCCGAAAAGTTGTTTAAATTTTTCACACAAACCAACAAAATCAGTCAAATCGCTCCAGCCGTTTTCACGCCAATGCATTACATTCGTGGACCATTTCATTTGTATATATGCATATATAGATGATGTTTGCTATACTACTGGCTAGCAAAGGCAGACCGAAGGCGAAGGATGACGCATCCGAAGCCACCACAGCCGACTTTCGTGGTCAGCCGCCGGTTGATATGCCTAAGGTATGCCACACCGACAGCAAGGTGTCGAGTAGGATGGACACGGATAATAGAGAGGGGAAGCGTTCTTAGCCTGGCTCGCCCATGGCAAAACGCTCTGCTGTTGTTGCTGCTGGTACTACTGCCCCTGCTGATGCTGATGCTGATGCTTCCGTCGTTTTTGTTGCTGAGTCACTTTGCCCGTGCGGGCAATCGAGTTTATTGCAGTCATCTATTTGTTGTGAGTATTGTCCCGTGCAAGTGTAACACATTGTGACCAATGAGTCGCCCGTGAGCGCGGCTGTTAATTGTTTGTGAGGTTTTTGCCCCTTGTCCATCCATGTCGAAATACGTGTTTTTGTTGTGGCGGGCCACCACTCTCGGGCCATTTTGGGATCCAATTGGAAGTAGCTTCGGCTACGAGGTCTGACTGGAGGTTAAATGCTGGTTACACTGGTTTCAGAAGCCCGTGGGACTTTAGTCCCATCCTGAATATGATACGGTCCTTCGGGGAGCTTCGTGATGGTTGTGGCTTAAAATCGTGGGTAGAGCGTACGTTCAATGTGGAGTTGCATTATAACTGGGTGACGTGACCCATGGATCGGTAGGAGTTTTAGATAAGTTCCGCTCCTAATCAAAAGCCACACCATTTTTAAATAAACGGTTTCAAATTGTTACTCATGCGTAACGAATTTGCTGCACATGGGAGTGTTCGTGGACGCATTTCTTTTCACCCAGTACTGAGAGCACTGTGGAATTAGCCCGTAGTGGCAGATACCAATATTAATCTGCAGCATATCTGTCCCTATCTATTTACTCTCAGTTGGATTTTTTAAGTGAACGGAAGTTTTTATACGAGTATGCGTAAATAATTTTTAAACTGTAACAGCCTTATGCAAAAAAAAAGTCTTACTTGAGGTTTGAAGTTCATGTCAGCTACCATCGATATTAACGCTAACATACCGATGTTAAAAAATAGTATGCAAAAACACTATGTTAACTACTTTATGCTTCAATAAATTTGGCATGTTGATAGTGGCAACACCACCATTCTCTCTTGTCTCTTTATAGTTAACGATGCACAAAAACGATTAATAATTCATCTGGATATTCGGATATTTAGTAATGTTGTGTTAAAATTTGAATAGTTTAAATATAAAATGATATTTTTCTCTATTTAAGATGTAAATGAATATTTATACAACATAAAAACATAAACTAAACACATTTATAGTAATGTAAAATAGTAAATAGAGGTGTAAATAAGTATGGCGTTAATATATAGCCGGAATCGCCAAGCAAACGACCTCGAAATTCCCGGTTTTTAAACCGTTCTCTTATTGCCGATTCATTAAATATCCGGCAGTCGTGTGTGTTACCTCTCCGCCTTGCCACAAGGTCCAATATCTTCAGTTGGGAATCACAAATGACCTTCAAGAAAAGTTTATGAAATCTTGGTAAAAAAAAGTTTACACCTTTAATTACCTGGACATTGAGCAAGTAGAATCCTTTTCATCTTATGTAATATTGCGCGGCATCACCAACTGTTTTCTTTATTTTTATGTGGCAGCCGTCAATTGCGCCAATGACTCCTGGAAAATTGCAAATTGCTTTAAAGCTTTTTGCCAATTCTACTTTTTCTGCAACACAAGATGGCATTTTTATAAATTCTCTAGCGTATTTCGCTAAAGCGCGAGATACTTTGGCACAACTTCTACTGACCGTGCTTTGTGACAGGCCATGAAGGTCAACAGCATCCATCGTCTTGGCACTAAATATAATCAAAAGTGTATTCAGCTTATTGTAACATAATCATCTATGTACATATTTCCCCTCGTCCCCAGCAACGTAAAGCTACCAAAACTTGCAGTTCTGGTGAGGTTCCACACCCCCTGCGGTCTACTTCAATATCCGGTTTTATCAGTTTTAAAATTTTCCTCACTGTTTCCTTGCAAAAACGATATTTCCGTTTGAAGTCGTCATCAGTAAGGGAGAAGCCACCAATCCTCGTTTTATAAATACGTTACCGATAATAGCTCCAAATTGGTTTATACGTTCTCCATGCAAAATTACATATGAAAAAAATATTTTTCACATAAAATAAATATTGATTTTACCAATTCTGTTCATTGAATTCAAAGTATCCATATTTGATTTCCTATATCCACACAATTTAAATTTTTTTCGCAAACACTTTATTCGTCAAAACAATAAAATATTGAACATCGCTTTAAAGTAGGTGAGTAGCTACTTTAAATTATTTGATGTTGACATCGGTTTACTTAACGCGTGTTAAGCAAACATTCGTTTTTGCATCATACTTTAAGGAATTTTTTTGCATAAGGTTGAAAATCCTTATGTCTCCGGTCGAAAGGCAGGTTATAAAAGACAATCGGTGAATTGCGCCTCATTTGGTAGGGTTAGTGGTAATAGAAAGTGTTAAGGTAGTGATACCAATCTTGACTATAATACTTTCTGGCTTGTGACTGTGGTAACCTGGTTTGGGTTTATTCTGTCCGATAGTAGTGCTATCTGGTGCATTTTGTATGTGCTTTCAACATGTTGGTTTGTGTCTTGGATACGCGATTTTTCTTCTGGTTTTGGTATTGGTCGTTTATGGTGTGAAAACAAGGTAGGTGGAACTTTTTATCCACTTGTATTATATATTGTGTTTGCTATACCACTGGCTGGCAAAGACAGAGCGAAGGCAAAGATAGATTCATTAGACGCCACCGCAAACAACTTTCGTATTCAGCCGCCGGTTGATGTGCCTAAGATACGCCACAAGCTAACGAGTACGTGGACACGGTCAGGACAGAGGAAAAGCGTTTTAAGCCTGGCTCGCTAATTGCAAAACGCGCTGCTTCTACTGGTACTGTTGCTATTGCTGCCGCAGGTGGTGTTGGTGCTAATGCTGCTGCTGGTGCGACTGGATTGTTGAAGTGAATGGAAGTTTTTATAGTAGTGCGCGTAAATAATTTCTAAACTGTGAGTTTTTAGCTAACTGGTGTGTTATAGTGAAACGGAGTTTTTTATTTTTAAAAAAAAACTATATCTCCGGTCAAAAGTGAGTTTAGAAAAGACACTCGGTGAATTCCGCCAATTTTGACAGGTCTGGTGGTAATACCAAGTGGTAAAGTAGTGATACCAAATTTACTATAATGTTTTCTGGTCTGTGACTGCGGTAACCTGGTTTGGGATTGGACTGTTCGATGGTAGTGCCATCTGTTGCCTTTTGTATGGCGCTCAACATGTTGGTTGGTGCATTGGGTACGCCTTTTGCTGCTTGTTTTGGAATTGGTCGTTTATAATGTGAAAAGAAGGTTGGTGGGACTTTCATTTACTTGGTATTATACATGACGCATCCAACGCCACCACAGACGACGTTCGTTGTCAGCCGCCGATTGATGTGCCTACGGTACTCCACACCGACAGCATGCTGTCGAGTAGGGTGGACGCGGACAGGACAGAGGGAAGCGTTTTAAGCCTGGGTCGTCCAAGGCGCTGCTGCTGGTACTGCTCTCCCTGCTGATGCTGGTGCTAATGCTACTGCTGGTGTTGCTGGTGCTGTGTAATAGTCACACTTAACCTCTCTATAACATCAACCAAAACTATATAGCGCCACCCTATTGTTCCTAACTGAACTCAACATAAATTAGTGCCTTCCTATTTTTCCGTACACGTGCCAACATATTTCTTTGGTTTTCACGCGAATTATATATTTATCATATATTATAGAAAAAAAAAACTTTGGTGAATTTTTCGTTATTACAATAAATGTTGTTTATTAAAAAAAATGAATCTTAAGACTAAAAATTATTTTAAACTTAAAGCTAACTTAAGCTAAGCAACGCAAAGAATTTTTGCTTGCGTTGCTGTCTGGTAAAGTGTGGGAATAAAAATATAAATTTAATATAAAACTTCTATGTTTCCCTACACTTAACCTGCAGTTAATATTAATTTACTTGCATTTTTATAAGTTAAATAATTTTTATTAATATAGTTTTATGGATAATTTTGTAAAAGAATTAAAAGTGGCAAGCAACTCCACGGAATGGTTTACCAAATAACAATTGCATTGCATTTTACCGCAAGTGCCTTTTTTACAGAATTGTTTACCAAAATAATTGTTTCACAGACATAACGAAAATTCTAAGATTAACATTTTCATTAGTGTAAAAGGTTTGGGTATAAAATGTGAGAGGGAATTAACTAATTAATAAAGATAACTCTAGCAGTCCATCAGTAAAATCAAGTGCATTTAGTCTGTTATAAATATAATTATAAGTAAAATTAAGTTACTAACTCGTAAGTTAACAACGATGGTAACACTGTCGCCAAAGAATAATTTCACAATTCATATTTTTACTTCAACACGCGCATCCGATCCGATTACAAAAATTTCATTTTTGCTAAAACTGTGGGAAAACAATTTTGCATGATCAGCGTCTGCATACTCGCGCATGTTGGTGCAACGTGATCGTTCATTTGGACGAGACAACAAGTTGGCTGGAAAAATGGCAGTCTTGGTTGCGCGCTTGATAAGTCCGGTTCGGTTATTTTTAATTGAGTAATTAATTTAAGGTTCAATTGTGAAATTTAATTTTATCAGAAAGTATACATTGTTGAATTTAATATAAAAAATTATAATAAAAAATAGATTGTTGAATTTAATATTTAAATATAGGAAAAAGTGAGTTTTATTCCCACCAGGCGCGGTTGGTTGCGCCTTAGTAAATTTTTTTAGTTAAACCGTGTTAAAATCCTTTAACTGGCGCCCGAGCAGGGACCCGCGAAAAAAATAGCGGAGTCCTTAAATAAAAAATAATAATAATAAAAAATTAAAAAGTTTTTGCGATTCCTACGGGACCCTCCAAAAACATGTATATAATAAGAATTAAAAATAATTTATAAAAAAACTGCTTCTCCTCCTTCGCTAATCCGGTATTCCTGGCGATTAACAAATTAAAAGCATCGCAGAAGGTTACCGAGGCGAAAGTGAAGTAAACCGTACCGTAGTAGGTATCCACGATTATAAAAGTGGATCTCCAAACCGGAATCATACGGAGCTTCCGTGAGGAAAAAGGGATTTTAACCGGTCGCGGCGCGTCGTGCAGCCAAGACTCGTAAACATTAAAAACAAAAATAACATATTCATTGAATGCAAAATTTTATAAAAATTCCCAGTGCCTTAAGAGAAATTTTTTTTATTTGAAAAAATATATAAAATTGAAGAAATTGATAAAAAATTTGGAAATTTAAATAAAAAATCAAATTGAAGAGAGAAAATGATTTATTGAAATAAATTCGAAAAATAAGAATTGGAAATAAAAAATTAAGTTAAGGAAAGAAAATATCCTTATAAAAATTGATGCAAAAATTAAAAAGTTTAAATAAAAAATTAAAGAAAGAAAATATCTTTATAAAAATTGATAAAAAATTAAAAAAAAAATTTTTAAATAAAAAATTGAAGAAAGAAAATATCCTTATAAGAATTGATGCAAAAATTAAAAAGTTTAAGTAAAAAATTAAAGAAAGAAAATATCTTTATAAAAATTGATAAAAAATTAAAAAATTTAAATAAAAAATTGAAGAAAGAAAATATCTTTATAAAGATTGATTAAAGAATTTAAAAAAGAAATTAAAGAAAGAAAATATCTTTATAAAAGTTGATGCAAAAATAAAAAATTTTTTAAATAAAAATTAAAGAAAGAAAATATTTTTAAAAAAAAAAAAATTGATTTATCAAAAAAAAAAAAGAAGGAAAATAGTGAAAGTGTGCAAAGGATCCTCCTCAAAGTGTTCCAGATATTCCAGGTAAGTGAAAATTCTTTCCCCCTTGTCAGTTTAAAATGGAAGAACTGAAAACAACGGTAACTACTATGACTGGTGCCATAAATCGGTTTATGGAACAGCTTAGGGCGGTAGAAAATAGAATAGGTGCTATAGAAGCGAGTCTCAGTGATAACGCATTAGGCAATGTTTTAAGTAGGTTAGAACGTCTTGAAAGTAGACAGGTTGCCGCAGTAGCTCCAGTGGTCGCCGATGAGGGATCACTTCAACGGCCACGAACCGAAATTGAACTGAAGGATATAAGCCGCCTTCCTGATAGTGTTAAGGAGTTACGAACCTTTGAAGGAAATCCGACCCAGTGTGTCTCATGGGTTCATTCCGTGGAGACCATACTTAAGGATTTTGAAATTGTGAGGGACAAGCCAATTTATCGCGCAATTATACAAAGCGTCCGCCAAAAAATTATTGGTGCCGCTGACACAGCTTTGGTGTCTTACAATGTATTCGACAGCGATTGGGTAGAAATAAAAAGAATTCTTTCCCTTCACTACGCTGATAAACGAGACATCCAAACTCTGGAGCATCAACTCAATCAGCTTTCCCAAGGATCTTCGAACATAGACGAGTTTTATTCTACTGTTAATCACCAACTTTCGCTTATCATCAACAAATTGAAGACAGAATCCTACAGCGAAGAAACTATTAAATCCCTAGTGGGAACATACAGGAATAGAGCATTGGATATTTTCGTCCGCGGATTAAAACCTGATCTTTCCCGCATGATTATTATTCAAAGGCCGGGAACGCTTCCGGAAGCATATTCTGCTTGCTTGGAATTGCAGAACCTAACGATGCGAAACAACATAGGTTATGCAAAAACAAGGCCTCATGATTCAATCTCTCCAGAAACAACTTATCGTCCTGGGCCTTCTAGACCACCGAAGTCATTTCCTACGCGATTGGGGTGGCAAAATCAAAAAGCTCGGCCTAGGATTTGGCAACAGAACAATTATCCTAACTTTCGGGCAAATGAATATACAAATTATAGCAAGCCAGCCTTACCGCCACGGTATCCGGCCATAAAACATGAACCGATGGAAGTCGATAGGACAATACAATCTCGTCGAGTAAATTACAAAAATTTCATTTTTGCTAATACTGTGGGAAAACAATTTTGCATGATCAGCGTCTGCATACTCGCGCATGTTGGTGCAACGTGATCGTTCATTTGGACAACAAGTTGGCTGGAAAAATGGCAGTCTTGGTTGCGCGCTTGATAAGTCCGTTTCGGTTATTTTTAATTGAGTAATTAATTTGAGGTTCAATTGTGAAATTTAATTTTATCAGAAAGTATACATTGTTGAATTTAATATAAAAAATTATAATAAAAAATAGATTGTTGAATTTAATATTTAAATATAGAAAAAAGTGAGTTTTATTCCCACCAGGCGCGGTTGGTTGCGCCTTAGTAAATTTTTTTAGTTAAACCGTGTTAAAATCCTTTAACTGGAAGAATAGTTTTAAATGAGTGTGACGAAAAAGGATCTGTAATTGTTTATAAAACAACGTTTTTCTTTGGACTTTGTCCATTCAAATTTTTTATATGTTCCTTGTGAATCTTCCTTCCACTCCTTGTCAGCACAGTTACCCTATTATCTTTCTCAACTATTTCTTTTCTATATAGGGCTTTATTCTTCCCTTTAATTGTTTTAATGGCTACATAGATTCTATCTCCCTTTCTATATTTTTTAGGGCTTTGTCTTTTTTTATTCATTTTCGCATTGCGAGCTGCCATGTTTCGTTTAAGCAAATGTCTGAGATCCATATTAACTTTCTTTTGTTCTGATAATAGATTTTCATAGTTAGCTTCGCCATTTCTATTGAAAAATAAATCACGGGGTCTTTTCTTCGTTGTTGAATGGATGGTATTATTGTACCTATCGACACAGATTTCAATTAGTTCTTTTACTGATAAATTCGGGTACTCAACTCTTAAACATCTATAAATTTCAATTATTGTAGAATGCAGTCTCTCGACCTGTCCATTTACCTCACTTCTCTGTACCGGCGTTAGATAGAGTTTAATGCCTAGTGATTTAAGGAAAGTTTCTATTAAAGGGCTAATGAAGCTACGTTCGTTATCAGTGACGAGAATTTTTGGTACTGTAAAATAGTGCAAAACTTTAATTAATTTTCTCCTGACTTGTACTAACGATCTATCTTTAATGCCAAAGAATTTAGCGAATTTTGTAAACTTATCTATACAGGTAATAAACTTTTGTCCTTGAATTTCCATAATGTCCATGTGAAGAATTTCGCATGGATATTTAGGATCAGGTGTTGCTTGTCGATGTATTTGTGGTGGTTTCCTGTCGTACTTACATTTATTACAAACGTCGCAGCTGGCAACGTATTTCTTTATACTAGCGCGCAAGTGCGGGAAGTAGAATTGTTCCAAGATTTGCTCACCATTTTCTCTGGGATTACGATGTGCTCTTTTATGCTCAGTTTCGATTATTTCGAACTGACGTTCTTTTGAAGTAATGTCCGTAACCAACCTTTGCGCAATTCTTACTTTATATCTTGAAAAATGATCAATATAAGTTTCCTGTATAGCACCAAGAAGACTTTCTGGTGCTTTTATTCCGTTAAGGATATTTGGGAGAAGGTTTTCTTTGAGAATAGTTACAAGTTCTTCTTTAGACCAATTTTTCAAGGATATAAAATGTCCTGTATATCCACGGTGTGGTTCCTCAATTGCTGTCATGTCCCTTCCGATTCCTAATATAATCTGATTTTTAAAAACGTTTATAGGTACCTCCACATGGGGTATCAAGTCAGAAGCATCTTGTTCTGCGCTGTGCACTGTTGCCGCTGGTGAAAGGTCGTCGTCTTCTCGGCCCTCTGAGGCAGTTAAAGTTTCATCCGAACTCATAGCCATTCCTTCACTTGCCGTATCAGTAGAAGAATTATATAAATGATTCGAGATGGTTTTTAGCCTCGAAAGGGCATCAGCCACGTGGTTTGATTTACCAGGCTTATAAATCAACTCGTGGTTATACTCTTCGATGCGTGCTTTCCATCTTTTTAGCTTGGCATTAAAATTTCGATTTCCCAATGCAAACGTCAAAGGTTGATGATCGGTGTAGATTTTGATTTGTTTTGCACCATATAAATAGTTTCTGAGACTATCAAGAGCCCATACAATGGCTAGCATCTCCTTCTCGTTCGTGGCGTAGTTTTCTTCAGTTTTGTTGAGCGATCGAGAAATGTATGCTATGGGCTTATCCTTGCCTATTTCACCCTGTGATAAAACGGCACCTACCGCAATATTAGAGGCATCCGTTGTTAAGTTAAACGGCTTCTCAAAGTCCGGAAAAGATAGAAGTTCCGCTGTGGTTAACATAGATTTAAGTCTATTAAAAGACTTTAAAGATTCATCATTTAAGGAAATCAGTACTTTTTTAGATTGACTGGCTTTTATTTGGGCATTTTCTCCTCTTGTAAGGTTTGTAAGGGGTTTCGCCACTTTAGCATAATCACGAATAAATCTCCTATAGTAAGAGGTCATTCCCAGAAAACTTTTCAATTCTTTCAAGTTCGTAGGTGGTAACAGATTTTCAATGGACCTTACTTTGGCAGGATCCGGTTTGATGCCCTCAGAACCGACGATATATCCAAGAAATTCCACCTCCGTCTTCATAAAATGGGTTTTTTCGAGGTTTACCTTAAGATTAGCTTCGCGAAGCCTTGCAAAAATTGTGTCTATATTCCTTAAATGATTTTCTATATTCTCACCAATTACTATTATGTCATCAATGTAGACAAAGCAAATTTTCCCTATGTACTCGCGAAGGATATCGTCTATCATTCTCTGAAATATTGCCGGCGCGTTCTTCAGGCCAAAAGGCAATCTTAGGAATTCAAATTTACCGTTTGCTGTAGAAAAAGCAGTTTTTGGGATATCCTTTTGTTTCATGGCTATTTGATGAAAGCCTGATGTAAGATCTATCGTTGTGAAATATTTTGCTTTACCTAAACTAGCTAAAGTTGATGTAATGTCCGGAATTGGGTAGGTATCTGGAATTGTAACAGCATTAAGACGTTTGAAGTCCACTACCATTCGATATTGTTTTTCGCCATTTGGTTTTGGTTTTTTTGGCACTACCCAAATCGGTGAATTGTATGGACTCCTGGAAGGCCTTATAACACCTTCTGAAAGTAGTTCGTTTATCTGCCTCTCAACTTCTTCCCTCATGCAGACTGGGTACGGATAGCTTTTTGTATATATTGGTTCTTCCGTACTTGTCCTGATTTCTGCCTGGATATTTGTTGATGCAAGTTCACTACCATCGAGTGGACCAAAAAGTGGTTTGTATTTATTAATGAGGCTCTCTACCCTTGACCTAACTTGTGGCACATATTCCTCACCCAAAATATAATTTGACTCCGTTGTTACCTTTTCT
This sequence comes from Phania funesta, assembly GCA_963932375.1. Taxonomy (NCBI): domain Eukaryota; kingdom Metazoa; phylum Arthropoda; class Insecta; order Diptera; family Tachinidae; genus Phania; species Phania funesta. The sequence goes on along the minus strand of OZ010657.1, from coordinate 7,332,860 downwards.
TTCAAAGGAATTCTAAAACTATTTTTTAGAACTAAAACATTTTCCTTCCTATCAACTAAAGCACCTAATTCCTTAAGTGTATCATCCCCAATAATTCCATCGAATGTTTTTAATGCTGGCAAGACGTAAAATTGAATAGGTTCGTCTATTCCTAAAAATTTGAAAAATGGTCCAACTACTTTTCTGTCTATATTGACATCTCCTCCCACTGATCGCACATTTATTGGTTTGTCTAAAACTATGCTACCGTATGATAAGCGCGGGCTGCAAAAGTTCTTATTAGAGTCCGTATCGATCAAAAAACACAAAGTATCACCGGTAGCAGAAGGGTACTCTATATAGGGTAAGCTTGACGGCCTTCCCCCATAAAATTTACTTCACCTACAGGTTCTTCCTGACTATAATCTTCCCCCAACCCATTCTCCGCTGGGTGATCTCCTTCAGGAAAAGTTTCTAAGTGGTAAAGTTTGGATTGTCTATTAACCGTGTTTATGTCGGAGGCACCTCTTTTTTCCGCTGATCTAGGGTAGTTGAGGTAATTTACTCGACGAGATTGTATTGTCCTATCGACTTCCATCGGTTCATGTTTTATGGCCGGATACCGTGGCGGTAAGGCTGGCTTGCTATAATTTGTATATTCATTTGCCCGAAAGTTAGGATAATTGTTCTGTTGCCAAATCCTAGGCCGAGCTTTTTGATTTTGCCACCCCAATCGCGTAGGAAATGACTTCGGTGGTCTAGAAGGCCCAGGACGATAAGTTGTTTCTGGAGAGATTGAATCATGAGGCCTTGTTTTTGCATAAACTATGTTGTTTCGCATCGTTAGGTTCTGCAATTCCAAGCAAGCAGAATATGCTTCCGGAAGCGTTCCCGGCCTTTGAATAATAATCATGCGGGAAAGATCAGGTTTTAATCCGCGGACGAAAATATCCAATGCTCTATTCCTGTATGTTCCCACTAGGGCTTTAATAGTTTCTTCGCTGTAGGATTCTGTCTTCAATTTGTTGATGATAAGCGAAAGTTGGTGATTAACAGTAGAATAAAACTCGTCTATGTTCGAAGATCCTTGGGAAAGCTGATTGAGTTGATGCTCCAGAGTTTGGATGTCTCGTTTATCAGCGTAGTGAAAGGAAAGAATTCTTTTTATTTCTACCCAATCGCTGTCGAATACATTGTAGGACACCAAAGCTGTGTCAGCGGCACCAATAATTTTTTGGCGGACGCTTTGTATAATTGCGCGATAAATTGGCTTGTCCCTCACAATTTCAAAATCCTTAAGTATGGTCTCCACGGAATGAACCCATGAGACATACTGGGTCGGATTTCCTTCAAAGGTTCATAACTCCTTAACACTATCAGGAAGGCGGCTTATATCCTTCAGTTCAATTTCGGTTCGTGGCCGTTGAAGTGATCCCTCATCGGCGACCACTGGAGCTACTGCGGCAACCTGTCTACTTTCAAGACGTTCTAACCTACTTAAAACATTGCCTAATGCGTTATCACTGAGACTCGCTTCTATAGCACCTATTCTATTTTCTACCGCCCTAAGCTGTTCCATAAACCGATTTATGGCACCAGTCATAGTAGTTACCGTTGTTTTCAGTTCTTCCATTTTAAACTGACAAGGGGAAAAGAATTTTCACTTACCTGGAATGTCTGGAACACTTTGAGGAGGATCCTTTGCACACTTTCACTATTTTCCTTCCTTTTTTTATAAATCAAAAATTTTTTTTTTTTTTTAAAAAATATTTTCTTTCTTTAATTTTTATTTAAAAAAAAAAATTTTTTATTTTTGCATCAACTTTTATAAAGATATTTTCTTTCTTTAATTTCTTTTTTAAATTCTTTAATCAATCTTTATAAAGATATTTTCTTTCTTCAATTTTTTATTTAAATTTTTTAATTTTTTATCAATTTTTATAAAGATATTTTCTTTCTTTAATTTTTTACTTAAACTTTTTAATTTTTGCATCAATTCTTATAAGGATATTTTCTTTCTTCAATTTTTTATTTAAAAATTTTTTTTTTAATTTTTTATCAATTTTTATAAAGATATTTTCTTTCTTTAATTTTTTATTTAAACTTTTTAATTTTTGCATCAATTTTTATAAGGATATTTTCTTTCCTTAATTTAATTTTTTATTTCCAATTCTTATTTTTCGAATTTATTTCAATAAATCATTTTCTCTCTTCAATTTGATTTTTTATTTAAATTTCCAAATTTTTTATCAATTTCTTCAATTTTATATATTTTTTCAAATAAAAAAAATTTCTCTTAAGGCACTGGGAATTTTTATAAAATTTTGCATTCAATGAATATGTTATTTTTGTTTTTAATGTTTACGAGTCTTGGCTGCACGACGCGCCGCGACCGGTTAAAATCCCTTTTTCCTCACGGAAGCTCCGTATGATTCCGGTTTGGAGATCCACTTTTATAATCGTGGATACCTACTACGGTACGGTTTACTTCACTTTCGCCTCGGTAACCTTCTGCGATGCTTTTAATTTGTTAATCGCCAGGAATACCGGATTAGCGAAGGAGGAGAAGCAGTTTTTTTATAAATTATTTTTAATTCTTATTATATATGTTTTTGGAGGGTCCCGTAGGAATCGCAAAAACTTTTTAATTTTTTATTATTATTATTTTTTATTTAAGGACTCCGCTATTTTTTTCGCGGGTCCCTGCTCGGGCGTCAGTTAAAGGATTTTAACACGGTTTAACTAAAAAAATTTACTAAGGCGCAACCAACCGCGCCTGGTGGGAATAAAACTCACTTTTTTCTATATTTAAATATTAAATTCAACAATCTATTTTTTATTATAATTTTTTATATTAAATTCAACAATGTATACTTTCTGATAAAATTAAATTTCACAATTGAACCTCAAATTAATTACTCAATTAAAAATAACCGAAACGGACTTATCAAGCGCGCAACCAAGACTGCCATTTTTCCAGCCAACTTGTTGTCTCGTCCAAATGAACGATCACGTTGCACCAACATGCGCGAGTATGCAGACGCTGATCATGCAAAATTGTTTTCCCACAGTTTTAGCAAAAATGAAATTTTTGTAATCGGATCGGATGCGCGTGTTGAAGTAAAAATATGAATTGTGAAATTATTCTTTGGCGACAGTGTTACCATCGTTGTTAACTTTCCTAAAAAAACATACTTGCAATAAATAAAAGAAACAGAACAAAAACAAAATATACAGAATTTTTTATGAGCATATTAAAGCGAATCATATACATATAATGAAATAAGAGAACATCAGCTCAGGGCTGGTCAGTTTCCGGATGATGCACTGATACCATGGATTGACGAGTTTCATCAAGGCTTACAGATGTAATGGCGGCATGGTATAAGATCATCATTTAGTGTTCCGAGCGAACCAAGGAACTATCCAAAAACTGACTGATGAAGAAATATAACAAATAAATGCATAATAAGAATAAAATATAGAAATAGAATAAAGAGAAAGAATTTTTAAACTCCTAAATAAAAATAAGCATAGAACAAAAAACCTTAAATTTAACCATTTGGCATCTTTACATTTCATTACCATGACACGCCTCATTTTTATTGATTAACCTATACTATTTTCAGAAATTAAATTTCTATAACCATGCATCTGAGTAGTTTGCAAATCTACCAGTACAAAACACCCCTGGTTTCATTAAAAATTGGCAATGGATGGATAGTCGATGGTAACTTTAAACTAATACATGTCATCAACTTGGAACGATACAAGGAAATGGCCGCAAACATATCGTCCCTTATTCAAAAGCACATTCCGCCAAGCAGAAACAAGGAACTCATTTTGCACCACATGTTGCAGATGCAAGAACGTCTGAATGAATTGACAAATGTAAAAAGAAGATCGCCTAGATCAATTGATTGGATCGGATCGGCTTGGAAATGGGTCGCTGGAAATCCTGATTCAACAGATTGGAATAATATACTTAAGAGTCAAGACGACATCATCGCGAATAACAACGAACAATACAAAATTAACAAAGAACTTCAGCAGACGACGAACCAAGTTGCAGGAAAGGTCAATGAAATCATCACCAGAATAAACAATTTAACGAGCGGTAAGGACTATGCCTTAATAGAGCAAAGCGCCATCAATGAGGTCATTATCTTGAGGGAAGAAATAAATGAAATCATCCGAGCTTGTCAGCTGGCCAAGAGTGGCATCATCAACACAAATCTGCTAGACCAATCAGAGATAAACAGAATAATTGACGAGCTAGAAACGTTGCCTTATGGAAATGCAATAGAAGCCGTGGAGTATGGTACCCCATCAATTTATACAAATGGCTCATTATTATTGTACATCCTCTCAATACCTAAACTTGAAAGAAACTTTTATAACTTGCTTCTCACTAGAGCTTCTATTAATGAAGGAAAACAAATAGATCTGTCATTTGAGAGAGTGCTTGTTAGTGAAGCTGAGACCTATGGCATCAGAGGTAACTGTCTATTAATAAGTAATTCGACAGTCTGCAAACGATCATCCATAGTTAAATTAGAAGAAGACGATTGCCTTAACACCATCCTTAAAGGCGGATCGGCAAGATGTAAATACAGACGTACCCAAGAAGAAATCGTCGAGTTATTAAGTGACGATGTTATCTACGTGACGAACTACAAGGGTTTGATTGAAGCGAATGGAAAAACCGAGTTTCTCAATGGCACCTATCTTCTGCAACTCTCCAATGAGTCGGTGGTGATAAAGAACCATACTTACTCCAGCAGCTCAATCACAAAGGTTCAAGCCCTACCGCCAGTACTAGCGAACATTACACATGATGACCTGCTGCTGGACATCAAATATGTCCACGAAGTAAGCCTCAATAATATAATCCGACTGAACCAATTAGGAGTAAAATTCAACGGAACCATTGGAATTAACGTCATGATCATTGTTTCCATGACCTTTTGCATTGGGTGGCTTTGGTATCAACAGACAAAAAAATTAAATATCCCAAAGCTACGAGTCGAACTACCAACCATAAGCTCCCAGATCTGCGGGACGCAGACATTTAAGGAGGGAGGAGTTAACAACGATGGTAACACTGTCGCCAAAGAATAATTTCACAATTCATATTTTTACTTCAACACGCGCATCCGATCCGATTACAAAAATTTCATTTTTGCTAAAACTGTGGGAAAACAATTTTGCATGATCAGCGTCTGCATACTCGCGCATGTTGGTGCAACGTGATCGTTCATTTGGACGAGACAACAAGTTGGCTGGAAAAATGGCAGTCTTGGTTGCGCGCTTGATAAGTCCGGTTCGGTTATTTTTAATTGAGTAATTAATTTAAGGTTCAATTGTAAAAGTTAATTTTATCAGAAAGTATACATTGTTGAATTTAATATAAAAAATTATAATAAAAAATAGATTGTTGAATTTAATATTTAAATATAGGAAAAAGTGAGTTTTATTCCCACCAGGCGCGGTTGGTTGCGCCTTAGTAAATTTTTTTAGTTAAACCGTGTTAAAATCCTTTAACTATAATAATAATAATAATAATAATAATAATAAATAAAATCCTTTTTTTTCATTAACTTAAAAATAAGATCCTTTTACTGGCGCAGTCTGTAGTATCTGTGTAGCAAATTTTAAAACTCGGTTTTATTTCAACGATTTATCGCGGATAAAACAAGGAACAGTTATTTCCTTTCTACACAACAAGGATAATCAACTTACTCTTCCTACAACGAGGAAAATTATTTTCCTCTTACTTTAGCAAGGAAAATTTAATTTCATTTACATTAGTGTCAAAAAGAACTAAACCAACTTAAATAAATGCAAAAAAAAAAATTTTATAAAACCAAAAATACAATTATAAATGAAAAGAAATTAAAACAAACAAGGACACTAAGCGCAGTGATCATATTTTCCATAACCAAATACAAAAGCCGTGGCTAAAAGGTATCAACAAAACACAACAGGAATCAAAACATCAAAAAGTAACCAACACAGCAGAAGTCAACATAAAGGCGGACGGAGCTTAATACAGTATAATAAAAAGTAAGAAGAACAATTTCCTTTTTTTAATAGTATTTTTTTCTTAACTGTTTTATTTCTATAACAAGATTAAACTTTCCATATTTTAAATTCAAATGAGCGAAAACGACGCAGTGTAAGATTATCCCTCAGATTTAGAATTCGTGGAAGAATCAATCAAATATACAGAATATCCTTTAGAGTCTGGAAACGAATCAAACGATGGCTACTGGACAGACATCGCCGAAGACAACGGACGAGAAAGACGAGCAAGAAATATTAAAAGGAATAAACGCTTCGTTAGAAAGTTTTTAAGACGTTGTAATAGAAATATTCATATATTACACGTATTTAATATGTACGAGGGTTGCATTTTATATTTCGGGATTAGAGAACAAAAACAGATTGCAACACTAGGGTTGCCAAATCCCGAAACATAAAAGGCAACTGTCGTAGAAATACAAACACCCTGGGGCAAGCAAGGTAAATATTGTTTTAGTCCGGATACGCGTACTCAAAGACTAGAAGCTGCCGTTTGTGAACAAAAGGATATGACAATAAAAATTCTCACCATAATCAGACGCCTTATAATGGACAAAACCAAAGCCAGGGAAAGAACAAACATTTTATCGTCAGTGAAATAACCCTATACTAATGATACAACCTCAATACAATTACAGGATCAACGGGCATGAAAACTTTCAACAAAACAGGAGCAATCACAGATTCCTAAATGTACAATATCGACCTTAAATACTCAATGCAAACCACCTGTGGAACCCATGTATGTGAAAATGCTCGAAACAAATTGCCATCAAAATCGTAATAATAACACTGTGATACAAAAGTTGAGAAAAAAATTATTCAGGGATTCTAATGTACCAATTCTATTTTGTTGGAGTCCATGGATGACGAAAATACCGTTGGTTTTTTTAGGTCACTTCATAAAGTGATTTTATAACAGTTGTAACATCTTTGTTTCCCAACGGATACAGTTTTTGTAAATCGATTAACAAGTGGCTAAGTTACAGTCGTTGAAGTGTACAAAAAACGCATTAAAAAAGTATTCTTTTGTTTTCCTCAGGCTATAAGTTGCTTATGAGTTACCAAACACTATAGATATTTATGATTGCAAAAAATGCGAAGTAAATTAGCTTCACAAAATGGGTAATAACGGTACAATCGGATAAAAAATATGCAAATTTTTGTGCTTTAACTTTTTGGTTTTTTATTTAGAAATAACTTGCATTTCTCTGCTTTTTATTATCTCTGCTGTCAGTATTCCGCTTTAAAGACCAGCAGTAGTTAGTAAGCATACTGATTTTATTTGTTCCTAAATAACGCTGTTCAATTTCAAATATTTCCTGGTGAAATCGTTCACCTTGTTCATCACTCATCTGTCCTAACTTTGCTGGAAATCTTACCAAGTGAGCATGCAGATAGTGCAATTTTATTGACATTTTGCAACCCATCGCATGGTAGGCAGACAGCATATTGTTTACTATTTGCTCATAGTTTTCAATTTTTGTGTTTCAAGATATTTGAATGTGGGTCCATTTTTATCAACTGCTTTCACGAATTGCTTTATCAAGCCCAACTTTATGTGCATCGTAGGTAAAATAATATCTGTTGGATTGACTAATGGGATATTTATGCTATTTTTTTCATCAACAATAGCTGTTGTACGCGGTTTCCAATATCTCTGTATGTAATATTTGGAGGTTACTCGGCTGCCCCATTCACAAAAATAGCAGGGATATTTTGTGTTACCACCTTGCATTCCATTCAACATTGATTATTTTTGTTGAACCATCAATAAATAATCGCCATTCTTGTGGGACATGATTATATCCAAGTTGCTCAAACAATTTATTTACATTATTGCAGTAAACATGTAACGATTAAAGTCGCGGGCTTGTTTTAAACGTACCAGCAACAACTACTATGAATTATTATTATTTTTTTGTATTACAATTAAGTATTATTTTACTATTATTTGTTGCGGGTAATATAGGACACAGTTTTTATTTTTTATTAGTTTGCGTACTTCTCTTGTTTATTATAATATGTAGGTGTCACAATAAATTAATACCGGCCGGCGAGAATACTTTCTCTTGCCGCCGATAGGCTTAAATATATCCGGCTACGTGATGTGCCGGTGTTTTATATTTTAATTAATAAAAATTTAATTTTAATGGCACCAGAAATGGTTGATGAGTTCTTGTCCACGAGTCCTTCTATGTGGGCCCTTGAAGAAATAGATATTTTAAATATAAGGCCAATTTTTGTGGTAACTAAATACCTAGTGTCCACACAACACAATGATTCCATGCAAACAAACAGGCGATCTCACTTCCGTTTATTTAATTTGATAACAAAGATTTCTTCGATAAGATTTCGGAATATGTATTCGATAAAAAAATATTCTTTTTATTGGTATCTTTTATTTTATTTTAATTAGCTAGTTTTTATCGTAAGTATATTGTCCTGTGCGTAGGTAATTAAAGTGTGACTTGCTTGTTTTCTGTGAAGTATGTGGGGGTGTTGTTGGTATTCGTGTACGTGCTTGTTATTTTTGGTATGAAAATACTACGGCTATAGTGGCATTGCCAATGTGTGATTGATACAAGGACAGGGCCGGCATATAGATGTAGGATTTTCATTCATAAATCAGAGCAAAAATATAGCACCACTACATGCCTGTTTTACATTGTATGTAAACTGAAAATGGAAAAATGAGCTTTTTGTGTAAATGCACAGGAAAATGGAAATATGCATAAACAAATGGAAATGTATGGAAGAGAAATAGGCTTAGTATAGACAAGAAAAATAAACGATCGCCATTATAAAAGAATCATTAGACTAAAGTGGTTGTATTTCTGTTAAATTAAAATAGTTAATAAATACAGTTTCTTTTGTTGGTGAAAAACACAATTTTTATTTAAAGAAAAAAAACTAAGCCTAATAAAGGGCAAACAAAATATAGGTAATTAAAAATTTCCTATAGCTTAATATTTTTTGAGTAATCAAATTAAAAATAATATAAATTCAAATAAATAGCGGGTCAGTGTACAGTGTGCCTAGTTAAGCATTACTGGCGACGGTGGAGCAGGCTAAGTTTGGTCCTTAGAGGCGCCCAGAAGAAGAGCGAATCTAACACAGAGGACTCGAGATATATGAACCCTAAAAGAAAAAGGTCAAAGAATCAAAAAAGTACAGAAAGTCACAGGTAACAACAATTTTTATCGAGTTGATTAGTGTGAGTCAAAAGCAGCCATATTTTTTTATACATATATCAGATACTTACAATCGAAGGCGCGCCTCAAACCGCGATTTTTACGCTTGGGCAAGCGCCAAAGTTAGCCCAGAAAATCGGTACGCCATTAGTAAAAAAATATTTTGTTGACACCTAAAAAAAAATTAAAGAGGAAAAAGATATAAACATTTTTAAATTTTTGATAAAACACAAAATTTATTTTATTACATCGTAATTTTTAATAATTGTTTTATGTAATTTGTGGGTAGAATTTAGTGTGAAGTAAAATTATTAGAGTAAGCAGAAACTTTTAGTGTAAAGAAAATTTTAGTATATAAGGTTATTGCTTTTTGGTATTGTTAGTGCCTAAATTAAAAATAAGAAAGTAATTACGTGCTAAGAGTCGAGATTTCTATTTGTTAGTGATTACGTAAGGGGGGAAATTTTAAGTAGAGGAAAATAGAAGGAATATTTGAATAAGTCAGTACTAGCATATAAAGTGTAGCCAAAACCATCTAAGGGAGCTCTTTTAGGTAGGTTGTAGACAAAATATAACAGTGTTCAAAAGTGTTTTTTTTATTCCTTAAATTTTCTTCCTAGTTTCTTGCCGTAACTGAGCAAATAGAAGTTTTCTTAGGCGTTAAAAGATATTTTTTTTTTTGGTTTTCTTTGTTTTTCGATTTAGGCACATTATAAACATTTGTCATCAGGATTAAGTCTACATTAAGCAAAAATAATTAGGAAACGATTAGGTTTAAGTATATTTTAATAAATATGTAAATGTTATTTTAGTCAACCAAATATATGTTTGTTCTAACTTTTTTTTTTACAGGGTGAGGTTGGAGATGTGAGGTGAGTGCGCTGGGATAAGTGTGTGTGTGAATATAGGGGGGCATTATTTAACTTAAATGTATAATGAAGCAAAATTGCCCCAGGTTGGGAGGGCAAGTGGGGGACAAAACATCAGTCCTCCCTCTTAAGTGTTTCCGGTTGTTTGTAGTTTTTTTTTTTGTTTTGCTTATCTCATTCTTTTTTTTTTTGTTATGCTGTCTCAGGGCTGGAAATGAGAGTTGGAACCTACCCTGGTGATGCGTTAGAGCTGGCCGGCTACATCATTTCAGCGCCGCGACGAGGCTAGACATAACATATTTCATATTATTATTGTCATTGTATTAATTAGATGAATTATTATTATTTACTTATTACCATGAATTATTTCTATTTTGTATGTATCATAAATTACTTACCAGAAAGAATTATTATTATACTATCATTTCTCGTTAGTTTTTGAATTTAAATTTAACGGATTTACACGCATTAATACAGCACTGCGTCGGACAAACATATGTTATCAATTGTGTATGAACGCCCACACGCAGTGTGTATTCATGTTGTGTGTTAGTACGTGTGTATGTGTACTCATGTATGTACAAGCAAACAAGTATAAAAGACGAGTGATCGTTAAACAAGGGAGAGTTAGCTAGCAGCTCGCGCTACGGTAAGAACTGCTATTAGAGTGTGGGGTACCTGCTCTAATATAAGTACTAAAGTAGTGTTTGTTGGAAGCAACCAATACTGGAGAGTGGGTTACCGCTTCAGTGGAGGATCTTTTTGTTGAGCCAAGGTTAACTGCACCCAGGAGCTACTGTTGGTGGTGGGTTACCCTGTCAATAGCAGAACCTGTTCCTAGACTAGAGGTTTATCGTGGAGTGGGGTACCCTTCCGATAGGCTATCTGTATAGTGGTGCTATAGACTAGGAGCAACTTCCAAGAGCTCGCTGCATCACCGTCGCACCCAGGTCTCTTATTGGTGGGGCCAATATCGAAGCCTGTATACGCCGAAGGTTCTATCGTTAGTGGGTTACCCTTCGATAGATTCTCCGGGTAGTGGTATACGGTCGCAAACTCATCGCTCCCGGAGAATTGGTCAAGCCTTCACAGCATCCGGAAACTACTATTGGTGGTGGAATACCCTACTAATAGTTGATTCCTGACCACGTGCCGGAGATCCTAGCGGAGAGTGGGACATTCCTCCGCTACAAATCTCTCGGTTTTGGTGCGAGAGAAGGCAAATTCCACACTCTCAGAGAAACCTGGCGAGAGAAGTCACCACGCGAGTACACATCACACAAGAGTTCTGTGTAGATTTTGTGTAAAGAGAAGCCCAATAAAGGAGAATTATAACGTTAAGTGGAAATTCCCTGTGTTTTTTATTCTGTGGAAAACGACCCTGGACTCGGCTGAGACTACCCCAGCAACCAGCGAGTACGTGTCGTCACAGTGGCGCCCGAGCAGGGACTTAATTGTCCAACAAACGCAACCACAATAACTACAACGGCAGCAGCAGCAAAAGTAGCAACGTATATTTGCCCTGCAACAACAACAAAAACAACAACAACATCAGCAGCGAAAATAATAACTACGAGCCGGCAAATCTTTCGTTATATAAATCGCCGAAAGATCGCCCGACAACATCATGCTGAAAACAACATGGGTATACTCCTTAAAGAAGGAGGAGTTAGCCAACTATTTGTCACAATGTGGACAAAGTGTGACCGGAACTGTAGAAGAAATGCGAGGTTCGTCAAATTTGTAAGTGCTGAGCATGACGAAGAAGAAACAAAACAACTCCTCGTGTGGCAAACCCAGCACGACACCGTGAGTTCCGTATCACTCAGCAACGAACTACAAACACCGACTATTGTAATAGAAGAAGACAGTAACTCTCCTCTCAAGATAGAGACTCCAAGCAATTCAGCACTACCATTACGCCGAAGTGAACCATGTACAGACACCAGAATCTCAACGATTGAACTCGTCAGAAAATGGGGACTAAAATACGACGGCGGGAGAGACCCACTCAGTTTTCTCGAGCGAGTGGAAGAACTCGCTAGTATGTATGAAATTGAGATAAATAGAGTCCTGCCCGTCCTGTCGGAACTATTCCGTGAGAAAGCGCTGATCTGGTGGACGAATGGTCTAGTTTTAGAGTCGATTTTTATGCATTTTTCTTGCCGCCACGATATTTCGAAAAGTTGGATGACGAAATTCTTAAAAGGACACAACGACCACGAGAAGCTTTTAAAGATTATGTCCTAGCACTGTAGGATTTGATGCGTCATGCACATTTGAGTCCAGACGAAAAACTATACCGAATTTATCGCAATACCAATGCAGACTATCTATGGTATATGCGGCGTAAGGATTTTACTACCCTGGAGGGGCTCATCAGCCTTGCCACCGATTTAGAGAGTATTCCCCGTGGGACTTCACCAGCACGAGGAGAACACCATCGCATGGTTAACAGCTTAGCCGCATGCCCAACGAGTTTTCAAGAACGAAAGACAGGTCAAAAGCGGATCATGAAGCATCCTAAAAATCAAACACACCTCATCTGGGAGGATGAAAAGATAAAAGCATTTATCAACGTTGAAAACCAAGCAATCACCGCCACCATCGACACCGGCGCAACGCGAAGTTTCATTCAGGACGCCTTAATAAAAAAACTAAAAACGCGACCGCCATACGTACAGGTGGACTTCTAGTTATTTTTAGCCGATGGCTCTAAAAAAGTTATTTCGCACGCCGTCCACTGCGAGGTTTCCCTGGGGGACAGAACCGCAAAGCATGAATTTTTAATGATGAACGCCGGTACCGAACCCCTCTTACTGGGACTAGATTTCCTGAAAGCGTTCAACACCACAATCACCTGTGCCGGGCTATCTACACACTCTAACCAAGACTCGAAGCAGCCGCTAGATCAGGTAAGCCCCATCATTTATAGATCCGCCTGTATTAATGAAGGAAGTAACGAGGAGACTTTACAACGGCGAATCAATAAATTTTTGGATGAGGAACTACCCAAGTTTCAAGAATTAACCGGGTTGTCCTCAGCCGCAACCCACCGAATCATAATGAAGGACGAACGCCCCATCAAGATACGCTATGCCCCAAGAAATCCCGCCATGCAAGCTATTATTGATGAAGAAGTAAATAAACTCATTGCCAAGGGATGTATTGAACCCTCACATAGCCCATTTTGTTTTCCCATCACCTTAGTAAAAAAGAAAAATGGGACGTGGAGAACGTGCATGGATTTCCGGCAACTAAATGCCCGGTCCATACCAGACGCCTATCCACTACCAAGAATAGATACCATTCTAGACAGACTGCGCAACGCGAAATTCATAAGCAGTCTCGATCTCAAGGATGGGCACTGGCAAATTCCTATGGATCCTGATAGTAAAAAATTCACCGCTTTCGCAGTTAATGGACGAGGATTATATCAGTGGCGAGTAATGCCGTTCGGACTGCACTCCGCCCCGGCTACATTTCAACGAGCTTTAGATACCATCATAGGTCCAGACATGAAGCCACACGCATTTGCCTACTTAGATGATATTATTGTCATTGGCACCACTTTCGAAGAGCATGCCAAAAACTTGCGAGAAGTATTCCGTCGATTACGCGCCGCCAAGCTGCCACTTAATATAGACAAATGTGAACTCTTTAAGTCAAAAACCAAATACTTAGGACATGTGGTTACCCAAGAAGGAATTCAAACGGATCCAGACAAAATAGCAGCGGTTACAAAGATGCTACCACCACAAAACATTAAGGAAGTGCGACGGTTCCTTGGAGTTACTTCCTGGTATAGACGGTTCGTCCCGCATTTTGCCGAAATAACCCAGCCACTTACACAGTTGTTGAAAAAAGGTAACCACTGGGGGGCCGGAGCAACAAAAAGCCTTTGACACGCTAAAGCAAAAATTGACGACCGCCCCGGTTTTGACATGTCCAGACTTCACCCGAAACTTTACCTTACAAACCGATACGAGCGATTACAGCCTAGGAGCCGTGCTAACACAAGAATTTGATGACGGAGAACACGTCATCGCATATGCCAGCCGACACCTTAACAACGCTGAGAAGAATTATTCAGCTACGGAAAAGGAATGTCTGGCCATCATCTGGGGCATCCGGAAAATGCGCAAATACATAGAAGGCTATGAGTTCAACGTCATCACTGATCATCTGGCCTTAAAGTGGCTCAACTCCATTGAAAATCCCAGCGGCCGTCTAGCCAGATGGGCGCTGGAATTACAACAATACAGGTTCACAATTATTTACAGAAAGGGAAGCAAAATGTTGTAGCCGATGCACTATCCCGACAACCAACCGGGGAGGTTAAGGTCGCACAAGCAGTGCCAAAACCTACGTGCTCATGGCTAGCAAACAAAATGGAAGAAGTACGCCGCCACCCGAAGGAACACCCCGACTACGTGATTGTCGATGAGCAGCTGTACCGTTACATGTCCAAGGCATCAGGTACTGATGATCCCACACCATGGAAGCTATGCGCAGCAACACCATTAAGAAAACAGGTCTTACAAGAAACGCATGACCAACCCGCCGGTGGCCATGTAGGAGTAAAAAAGACTCTAAGAAAAGTCGCTAGTCGCTATTACTGGCCGGGCATGGCACGAGACATTAACCAATATGTCCGAAGTTGTGAGAGCTGCCAGCAATATAAAGTCTCACAACAAAAGACAGCGGGGGAAATGCTTACACGCCAGCCACAAGAACCATGGTCATTAATTTGCGCATATTTCATAGGTCCCTTACCCAGAACCACACATGGCAACACAGTGCTCCTAGTATTCTTCGATCATTTTTCAAAATGCTGCGAACTGATTCCAATGCGCAAGACCACGGCCGAGGGGGTAGTGAAGGCATTCAGAGAGAGAATTCTATCGCAATATGGTGTTCCCAAAACGTTTCTTACCGATAATGGTGCCCAATTTACGTCACGAATACTACGAACATATTTAGAGGAACTGGGTGTGAAACAACAATTCACAGCTCCATACACGCCGCAAGAAAACCCAACAGAAAGAGCCAATCGTACGGTCAAAACTATGATGGCCCAGTTCACTAGGCGAAAGCATACCAAATGGGATGAACTATTGCCGGAAATCATGTTGGCCATAAATACCAGCACGTCCGAATCAACGAGCTATAGCCCAGCGTATATAACCCAGGGGAGAGAACCACGTTTACCAAAGGTTTTATATGACCAAGTTACTCGCGGTACCGGAACTCGTAGTGTAAGCCCTGAAGAGCGAGCAGACCAATTACAAGAAGTGTTCCGTATCGTTCGACGAAATCTACAAAAGGCATCACAAAAGCAAAAACATCATTACAACTTGCGACGCCGCCAGTGGAAGCCCACGGTTGGAGACCACGTTTTGGTGCGACAACACCAGTTGTCAAAGGCTATCGATAATTTTGCCCCTAAACTGGCACCTGAATTCGGGGGGCCTTATGTCGTTACGGGATTGTGTCCCCCGTCATAGTATCATTTAGTAGAGTAGATCGTAGTGAAGTGCGCACTGCTCACCTTAGTGAATTGAAACCTTTTGTAGCAACCCAAACTAATAGACTATTTTCTTTGGATCTTCCTGGACTACCCAACACTGAAGCCAACAAAATACGCGTGATGAGTAAGGAACTGGGAAAATTCGAGGCCTCCAGAAAGAGATTCCGCCGCAATTGGGAACGCGAGCAAGCCAAAGGACGACACACTATTTTCCTAAATGATGATGACGTACCAAGTACTAGTCGAGGACGGCAAACTTATCGCAAATCAAAAAATACGCGTCGACATCAACAACCGTCACCCACGGCCACCAAAAATACACGGCGAATGAAAGCTCACCTCCGGTAAAAGTGACTCCTGTGGTTACTATAGACAGCGATAGTGAAGAAAATGAAAGTAACCAGTGGTCACAGCCTAATGTGGAATGGAACGACGAAGAGCTCGTGGAAATTCGGCGTGTACTCTTTGGAGCGGATGATAGGACCCTTGACGTACGAGCCGCCACGCCACCCTCACCACTACCACCGAGATCACCATCATCGCTCGACTGGGAAAACGAAAATTTCAGGCCTCCAACTCCCCCACGTAAGCCCGTTCTGTGTTCATTTGATGTAAATGATAGGCAATATATGCATCTTGGCCAGCGTTGTTATGAACGCGTTTGGAGAGCCAGAATTCTAGTACCAAATACCAACCCAACGCCGATGATAGGTACTCACGCACAATCGGCCATGCCACAGCGAAACGAGATTTCCATGGGAAGCGGGTCCGCTATTAACTCCTCAACTTCGTGCACACTCCATCAATACTTTAGCGAAGAGGAATCGCAGTCATCCGCCAAAAAACAATACCAACCGAATGCCAGTCCTGACGGTCCTAGAGGAAACCCCACAACCAACTCATGCGAGTCTGTCCACTGGGTCGCTCAAAGAAAGACCACAATCAGTAATTGCAGCATCATCCAGTCCATCACCAACCTCGTCATCCAGCTCAGCATCATCATCATCATCATCAACGTCATCTTCATCTAGCTCATCATCGTCCACCGCACCATCACCTAGCTCCCGATCATCCAGTTCATTATCATCAGCATCATCAGTTACCACCCCAACCGTATCTCCTTTGAAATCGAGTGTGGGCCCAAATGAGACCCTGTCGAGCAAAGCTACACCACCTCCTAGCACCGGATCGCGTCCTGTAGAGCAAAATACACCGCCATTGCCCAATGAACCAATCGAGATTCCACTACACCGAGCCCCAGAATGTATCCGAGCCGAAATCAAAGAAAGGCTAGCCGGGGCCCCCACCCTAACGCGTACACGCCTAATGACAATGGTGGATGGACAGCGATACCGAATCATCATCTATCGGACCGGAGTGGTACGGATATTATGGCTAAACCCGTAATCATCTTCAGAAGGAGGGGGTAGTGTAACGATTAAAGTCGCGGGCTTGTTTTAAACGTACCAGCAACAACTACTATGAATTATTATTATTTTTTGTATTACAATGAAGTATAATTTTATTAATATTTCATATTATTATTGTCATTGTATTAATTAGATGAATTCTTATTATTTACTTATTACCATGAATTATTTCTATTTTGTATGTATCATAAATTACTTACCTGAAAGAATTATTATTATACTATCATTTCTCGTTAGTTTTTGAATTTAAATTTAACGGATTTACACGCATTAATACAGCACTGCGTCGGACAAACATATGTTGTCAATTGTGTATGAACGCCCACACGCAGTGTGTATTCATGTTGTGTGTTAGTACGTGTGTATGTGTACTCATGTGTGTACAAGCAAACAAGTATAAAAGACGAGTGATCGTTAAACAAGGGAGAGTTAGCTAGCAGCTCGCGCTACGGTAAGAACTGCTATTAGAGTGTGGGGTACCTGCTCTAATATAAGTACTAAAGTAGTGTTTGTTGGAAGCAACCAATACTGGAGAGTGGGTTACCGCTTCAGTGGAGGATCTATTTGTTGAGCCAAGGTTAACTGCACCCAGGAGCTACTGTTGGTGGTGGGTTACCCTGTCAATAGCAGAACCTGTTCCTAGACTAGAGGTTTGTCGTGGAGTGGGGTACTCTTCCGATAGGCTATCTGTATAGTGGTGCTATAGACTAGGAGCAACTCCCAAGAGCTCGCTGCATCAGCGTCGCACCCAGGTCTCTTATTGGTGGGGCCAATATCGAAGCCTGTATACGCCGAAGGTTCTATCGTTAGTGGGTTGCCCTTCGATAGATTCTCCGGGTAGTGGTGTACGGTCGCAAACTCATCGCTCCCGGAGAATTGGTCAAGCCTTCACAGCATCCGGAAACTACTATTGGTGGTGGAATACCCAAATAATAGTTGATTCCTGACCACGTGCCGGAGATCCTAGCGGAGAGTGGGACATTCCTCCGCTACAAATCTCTCGGTTTTGGTGCGAGAGAAGGCAAATTCCACACTCTCAGAGAAACCTGGCGAGAGAAGTCACCACGCGAGTACACATCACACAAGAGTTCTGTGTAGATTTTGTGTAAAGAGAAGACCAATAAAGGAGAATTATAACGTTAAGTGGAAATTCCCCGTGTTTTTTATTCTGTGGAAAACGACCCTGGACTCGGCTGAGACTACCCCAGCAACCAGCGAGTACGTGTCGTCACAAACCAAATCACTATTTTCAGTGCTTTCGTTGAATAGTGATCCAAACAAACTAGTTTCCTCGATCCTCCGAAATGTAATATTTAAATTTTTTTGCAAATATTTCCACTGTTTTAATCTGAAACCTAGGAGCTCGGTCTGTCTTTTCGACAATTCTAAATCGCGAACAAGATCATGAAATTCCGCTTGAGAAACAAAGTGTTGTTTATTAAATTCTCCTTCAGGTGGAACATATTCTGATGCGGGATCATAGCTTGACTTGAAGATAGTTCAAACTCAGATAAATCTGGTGATATTTCTTTAACAAATTTCTTACGCAGTACACCCTTAATAGCACTATCAACATTTGCGTATTTAATCTGTTGCCTTATTTTGAAATGATATCCTTTCGTTTTTGATAAACAGAAATAGCAATTACTTTCCCTATTCACACGTAGTGGAAGCCAGTTGACACGTTCGATAAACGGCAATGCAAAAGAACCACGTGGATCGTTTTTCCAGGATCTTAGTATTGCATAACACGATGAAAAAAAATCTGATGATATATACCATTTCCCTCGTACTAAGCAACGACTAAAATATTCTTCATATAGAGGAATAATATGTTTTTTTACCGACACGTCTATTTTATGTCGTTTATCCACAAACAATCCACATATAAAACAAAAATTGTCGCTTTTATAACAAATTGTTTAAGTTTGTTAAGTTTCTTATCTTTGTAAAATTTTAAAACTAACAGTTTGAATTAATTCACTTATTAATAGTACTTTTATCAAATACCACTATTGTGTGTATCAAATTCAGCAGTATAAAAGCGCAATAAAAAAAAAAGGAAAATACTTTTCATTTTTATGACAGATGCATATCTGCAAAATTAAGGAAAATCGGATAATATAATTGGGGTTTAATCACATTTTACCGCAGGTACTCAATATCGATAAAATTTGCGTCATACAGAAATACAAGTTATTGCTAAATAAAAAACCAAAAATTTAAAGCACAAAAATTTGCATAGGTATTTTATTTTTTTATCAGATTTTCCCGTTATTACCCATTTTGGAAAGCTAATTTACTTCGCATTTTTTGCAATCATAAATATCTATAGTGTTTGGTAACTCATAAGCAACTTATAGCATGAGGAAAACAAAAGAATACTTTTTTAATGCGTTTTTTGTACACTTCAACGACTGTAACTTAGCCACTTGTTAATCGATTTACAAAAACTGTATCCGTTGGGAAACAAAGATGTTACAACTGTTATAAAATCACTTTATGAAGTGACCTAAAAAAACCAACGGTATTTTCGTCATCCATGGACTCCAACAAAATAGAATTGGTACATTAGAATCCCTGAATAATTTTTTTCTCAACTTTTGTATCACAGTGTTATTATTACGATTTTGATGGCAATTTGTTTCGAGCATTTTCACATACATGGGTTCCACAGGTGGTTTGCATTGAGTATTTAAGGTCGATATTGTACATTTAGGAATCTGTGATTGCTCCTGTTTTGTTGAAAGTTTTCATGCCCGTTGATCCTGTAATTGTATTGAGGTTGTATCATTAGTATAGGGTTATTTCACTGACGATAAAATGTTTGTTCTTTCCCTGGCTTTGGTTTTGTCCATTATAAGGCGTCTGATTATGGTGAGAATTTTTATTGTCATATCCTTTTGTTCACAAACGGCAGCTTCTAGTCTTTGAGTACGCGTATCCGGACTAAAACAATATTTACCTTGCTTGCCCCAGGGTGTTTGTATTTCTACGACAGTTGCCTTTTATGTTTCGGGATTTGGCAACCCTAGTGTTGCAATCTGTTTTTGTTCTCTAATCCCGAAATATAAAATGCAACCCTCGTACATATTAAATACGTGTAATATATGAATATTTCTATTACAACGTCTTAAAAACTTTCTAACGAAGCGTTTATTCCTTTTAATATTTCTTGCTCGTCTTTCTCGTCCGTTGTCTTCGGCGATGTCTGTCCAGTAGCCATCGTTTGATTCGTTTCCAGACTCTAAAGGATATTCTGTATATTTGATTGATTCTTCCACGAATTCTAAATCTGAGGGATAATCTTACACTGCGTCGTTTTCGCTCATTTGAATTTAAAATATGGAAAGTTTAATCTTGTTATAGAAATAAAACAGTTAAGAAAAAAATACTATTAAAAAAAGGAAATTGTTCTTCTTACTTTTTATTATACTGTATTAAGCTCCGTCCGCCTTTATGTTGACTTCTGCTGTGTTGGTTACTTTTTGATGTTTTGATTCCTGTTGTGTTTTGTTGATACCTTTTAGCCACGGCTTTTGTATTTGGTTATGGAAAATATGATCACTGCGCTTAGTGTCCTTGTTTGTTTTTATTTCTTTTCATTTATAATTGTATTTTTGGTTTTATAAAATTTTTTTTTTTGCATTTATTTAAGTTGGTTTAGTTCTTTTTGACACTAATGTAAATGAAATTAAATTTTCCTTGCTAAAGTAAGAGGAAAATAATTTTCCTCGTTGTAGGAAGAGTAAGTTGATTATCCTTGTTGTGTAGAAAGGAAATAACTGTTCCTTGTTTTATCCGCGATAAATCGTTGAAATAAAACCGAGTTTTAAAATTTGCTACACAGATACTACAGACTGCGCCAGTAAAAGGATCTTATTTTTAAGTTAATGAAAAAAAAGGATTTTATTTATTATTATTATTATTATTATTATTATTATTATAGTTAAAGGATTTTAACACGGTTTAACTAAAAAAATTTACTAAGGCGCAACCAACCGCGCCTGGTGGGAATAAAACTCACTTTTTCCTATATTTAAATATTAAATTCAACAATCTATTTTTTATTATAATTTTTTATATTAAATTCAACAATGTATACTTTCTGATAAAATTAACTTTTACAATTGAACCTTAAATTAATTACTCAATTAAAAATAACCGAACCGGACTTATCAAGCGCGCAACCAAGACTGCCATTTTTCCAGCCAACTTGTTGTCTCGTCCAAATGAACGATCACGTTGCACCAACATGCGCGAGTATGCAGACGCTGATCATGCAAAATTGTTTTCCCACAGTTTTAGCAAAAATGAAATTTTTGTAATCGGATCGGATGCGCGTGTTGAAGTAAAAATATGAATTGTGAAATTATTCTTTGGCGACAGTGTTACCATCGTTGTTAACTCCTCCCTCCTTAAATGTCTGCGTCCCGCAGATCTGGGAGCTTATGGTTGGTAGTTCGACTCGTAGCTATTTTTTTTCGATATTTAATTTTTTTGTCTGTTGATACCAAAGCCACCCAATGCAAAAGGTCATGGAAACAATGATCATGACGTTAATTCCAATGGTTCCGTTGAATTTTACTCCTAATTGGTTCAGTCGGATTATATTATTGAGGCTTACTTCGTGGACATATTTGATGTCCAGCAGCAGGTCATCATGTGTAATGTTCGCTAGTACTGGCGGTAGGGCTTGAACCTTTGTGATTGAGCTGCTGGAGTAAGTATGGTTCTTTATCACCACCGACTCATTGGAGAGTTGCAGAAGATAGGTGCCATTGAGAAACTCGGTTTTTCCATTCGCTTCAATCAAACCCTTGTAGTTCGTCACGTAGATAACATCGTCACTTAATAACTCGACGATTTCTTCTTGGGTACGTCTGTATTTACATCTTGCCGATCCGCCTTTAAGGATGGTGTTAAGGCAATCGTCTTCTTCTAATTTAACTATGGATGATCGTTTGCAGACTGTCGAATTACTTATTAATAGACAGTTACCTCTGATGCCATAGGTCTCAGCTTCACTAACAAGCACTCTCTCAAATGACAGATCTATTTGTTTTCCTTCATTAATAGAAGTTCTAGTGAGAAGCAAGTTATAAAAGTTTCTTTCAAGTTTAGGTATTGAGAGGATGTACAATAATAATGAGCCATTTGTATAAATTGATGGGGTACCATACTCCACGGCTTCTATTGCATTTCCATAAGGCAACGTTTCTAGCTCGTCAATTATTCTGTTTATCTCTGATTGGTCTAGCAGATTTGTGTTGATGATGCCACTCTTGGCCAGCTGACAAGCTCGGATGATTTCATTTATTTCTTCCCTCAAGATAATGACCTCATTGATGGCGCTTTGCTCTATTAAGGCATAGTCCTTACCGCTCGTTAAATTGTTTATTCTGGTGATGATTTCATTGACCTTTCCTGCAACTTGGTTCGTCGTCTGCTGAAGTTCTTTGTTAATTTTGTATTGTTCGTTGTTATTCGCGATGATGTCGTCTTGACTCTTAAGTATATTATTCCAATCTGTTGAATCAGGATTTCCAGCGACCCATTTCCAAGCCGATCCGATCCAATCAATTGATCTAGGCGATCTTCTTTTTACATTTGTCAATTCATTCAGACGTTCTTGCATCTGCAACATGTGGTGCAAAATGAGTTCCTTGTTTCTGCTTGGCGGAATGTGCTTTTGAATAAGGGACGATATGTTTGCGGCCATTTCCTTGTATCGTTCCAAGTTGATGACATGTATTAGTTTAAAGTTACCATCGACTATCCATCCATTGCCAATTTTTAATGAAACCAGGGGTGTTTTGTACTGGTAGATTTGCAAACTACTCAGATGCATGGTTATAGAAATTTAATTTCTGAAAATAGTATAGGTTAATCAATAAAAATGAGGCGTGTCATGGTAATGAAATGTAAAGATGCCAAATGGTTAAATTTAAGGTTTTTTGTTCTATGCTTATTTTTATTTAGGAGTTTAAAAATTCTTTCTCTTTATTCTATTTCTATATTTTATTCTTATTATGCATTTATTTGTTATATTTCTTCATCAGTCAGTTTTTGGATAGTTCCTTGGTTCGCTCGGAACACTAAATGATGATCTTATACCATGCCGCCATTACATCTGTAAGCCTTGATGAAACTCGTCAATCCATGGTATCAGTGCATCATCCGGAAACTGACCAGCCCTGAACTGATGTTCTCTTATTTCATTATATGTATATGATTCGCTTTAATATGCTCATAAAAAATTCTGTATATTTTGTTTTTGTTCTGTTTCTTTTATTTATTGCAAGTATGTTTTTTTAGGAAAGTTAACAACGATGGTAACACTGTCGCCAAAGAATAATTTCACAATTCATATTTTTACTTCAACACGCGCATCCGATCCGATTACAAAAATTTCATTTTTGCTAAAACTGTGGGAAAACAATTTTGCATGATCAGCGTCTGCATACTCGCGCATGTTGGTGCAACGTGATCGTTCATTTGGACGAGACAACAAGTTGGCTGGAAAAATGGCAGTCTTGGTTGCGCGCTTGATAAGTCCGGTTCGGTTATTTTTAATTGAGTAATTAATTTAAGGTTCAATTGTAAAAGTTAATTTTATCAGAAAGTATACATTGTTGAATTTAATATAAAAAATTATAATAAAAAATAGATTGTTGAATTTAATATTTAAATATAGAAAAAAGTGAGTTTTATTCCCACCAGGCGCGGTTGGTTGCGCCTTAGTAAATTTTTTTAGTTAAACCGTGTTAAAATCCTTTAACTGGCGCCCGAGCAGGGACCCGCGAAAAAAATAGCGGAGTCCTTAAATAAAAAATAATAATAATAAAAAATTAAAAAGTTTTTGCGATTCCTACGGGACCCTCCAAAAACATATATAATAAGAATTAAAAATAATTTATAAAAAAACTGCTTCTCCTCCTTCGCTAATCCGGTATTCCTGGCGATTAACAAATTAAAAGCATCGCAGAAGGTTACCGAGGCGAAAGTGAAGTAAACCGTACCGTAGTAGGTATCCACGATTATAAAAGTGGATCTCCAAACCGGAATCATACGGAGCTTCCGTGAGGAAAAAGGGATTTTAACCGGTCGCGGCGCGTCGTGCAGCCAAGACTCGTAAACATTAAAAACAAAACTAACATATTCATTGAATGCAAAATTTTATAAAAATTCCCAGTGCCTTAAGAGAAATTTTTTTTATTTGAAAAAATATATAAAATTGAAGAAATTGATAAAAAATTTGGAAATTTAAATAAAAAATCAAATTGAAGAGAGAAAATGATTTATTGAAATAAATTCGAAAAATAAGAATTGGAAATAAAAAATTAAATTAAGGAAAGAAAATATCCTTATAAAAATTGATGCAAAAATTAAAAAGTTTAAATAAAAAATTAAAGAAAGAAAATATCTTTATAAAAATTGATAAAAAATTTTTAAATAAAAAATTGAAGAAAGAAAATATCCTTATAAGAATTGATGCAAAAATTAAAAAGTTTAAGTAAAAAATTAAAGAAAGAAAATATCTTTATAAAAATTGATAAAAAATTAAAAAATTTAAATAAAAAATTGAAGAAAGAAAATATCTTTATAAAGATTGATTAAAGAATTTAAAAAAGAAATTAAAGAAAGAAAATATCTTTATAAAAGTTGATGCAAAAATAAAAAATTTTTTTTTTTAAATAAAAATTAAAGAAAGAAAATATTTTAAAAAAAAAAAAAAAAATTTTTGATTTATAAAAAAAGGAAGGAAAATAGTGAAAGTGTGCAAAGGATCCTCCTCAAAGTGTTCCAGACATTCCAGGTAAGTGAAAATTCTTTTCCCCTTGTCAGTTTAAAATGGAAGAACTGAAAACAACGGTAACTACTATGACTGGTGCCATAAATCGGTTTATGGAACAGCTTAGGGCGGTAGAAAATAGAATAGGTGATATAGAAGCGAGTCTCAGTGATAACGCATTAGGCAATGTTTTAAGTAGGTTAGAACGTCTTGAAAGTAGACAGGTTGCCGCAGTAGCTCCAGTGGTCGCCGATGAGGGATCACTTCAACGGCCACGAACCGAAATTGAACTGAAGGATATAAGCCGCCTTCCTGATAGTGTTAAGGAGTTACGAACCTTTGAAGGAAATCCGACCCAGTATGTCTCATGGGTTCATTCCGTGGAGACCATACTTAAGGATTTTGAAATTGTGAGGGACAAGCCAATTTATCGCGCAATTATACAAAGCGTCCGCCAAAAAATTATTGGTGCCGCTGACACAGCTTTGGTGTCCTACAATGTATTCGACAGCGATTGGGTAGAAATAAAAAGAATTCTTTCCTTTCACTACGCTGATAAACGAGACATCCAAACTCTGGAGCATCAACTCAATCAGCTTTCCCAAGGATCTTCGAACATAGACGAGTTTTATTCTACTGTTAATCACCAACTTTCGCTTATCATCAACAAATTGAAGACAGAATCCTACAGCGAAGAAACTATTAAAGCCCTAGTGGGAACATACAGGAATAGAGCATTGGATATTTTCGTCCGCGGATTAAAACCTGATCTTTCCCGCATGATTATTATTCAAAGGCCGGGAACGCTTCCGGAAGCATATTCTGCTTGCTTGGAATTGCAGAACCTAACGATGCGAAACAACATAGTTTATGCAAAAACAAGGCCTCATGATTCAATCTCTCCAGAAACAACTTATCGTCCTGGGCCTTCTAGACCACCGAAGTCATTTCCTACGCGATTGGGGTGGCAAAATCAAAAAGCTCGGCCTAGGATTTGGCAACAGAACAATTATCCTAACTTTCGGGCAAATGAATATACAAATTATAGCAAGCCAGCCTTACCGCCACGGTATCCGGCCATAAAACATGAACCGATGGAAGTCGATAGGACAATACAATCTCGTCGAGTAAATTACCTCAACTACCCTAGATCAGCGGAAAAAAGAGGTGCCTCCGACATAAACACGGTTAATAGACAATCCAAACTTTACCACTTAGAAACTTTTCCTGAAGGAGATCACCCAGCGGAGAATGGGTTGGGGGAAGATTATAGTCAGGAAGAACCTGTAGGTGAAGTAAATTTTATGGGGGAAGGCCGTCAAGCTTACCCTATATAGAGTACCCTTCTGCTACCGGTGATACTTTGTGTTTTTTGATCGATACGGACTCTAATAAGAACTTTTGCAGCCCGCGCTTATCATACGGTAGCATAGTTTTAGACAAACCAATAAATGTGCGATCAGTGGGAGGAGATGTCAATATAGACAGAAAAGTAGTTGGACCATTTTTCAAATTTTTAGGAATAGACGAACCTATTCAATTTTACGTCTTGCCAACATTCGATGGAATTATTGGGGATGATACACTTAAGGAATTAGGTGCTTTAGTTGATAGGAAGGAAAATGTTTTAGTTCTAAAAAATAGTTTTAGAATTCCTTTGAAAGAAAAGGTAACAACGGAGTCAAATTATATTTTGGGTGAGGAATATGTGCCACAAGTTAGGTCAAGGGTAGAGAGCCTCATTAATAAATACAAACCACTTTTTGGTCCACTCGATGGTAGTGAACTTGCATCAACAAATATCCAGGCAGAAATCAGGACAAGTACGGAAGAACCAATATATACAAAAAGCTATCCGTACCCAGTCTGCATGAGGGAAGAAGTTGAGAGGCAGATAAACGAACTACTTTCAGAAGGTGTTATAAGGCCTTCCAGGAGTCCATACAATTCACCGATTTGGGTAGTGCCAAAAAAACCAAAACCAAATGGCGAAAAACAATATCGAATGGTAGTGGACTTCAAACGTCTTAATGCTGTTACAATTCCAGATACCTACCCAATTCCGGACATTACATCAACTTTAGCTACTTTAGGTAAAGCAAAATATTTCACAACGATAGATCTTACATCAGGCTTTCATCAAATAGCCATGAAACAAAAGGATATCCCAAAAACTGCTTTTTCTACAGCAAACGGTAAATTTGAATTCCTAAGATTGCCTTTTGGCCTGAAGAACGCGCCGGCAATATTTTAGAGAATGATAGACGATATCCTTCGCGAGTACATAGGGAAAATTTGCTTTGTCTACATTGATGACATAATAGTAATTGGTGAGAATATAGAAAATCATTTAAGGAATATAGACACAATTTTTGCAAGGCTTCGCGAAGCTAATCTTAAGGTAAACCTCGAAAAAACCCATTTTATGAAGACGGAGGTGGAATTTCTTGGATATATCGTCGGTTCTGAGGGCATCAAACCGGATCCTGCCAAAGTAAGGTCCATTGAAAATCTGTTACCACCTACGAACTTGAAAGAATTGAAAAGTTTTCTGGGAATGACCTCTTACTATAGGAGATTTATTCGTGATTATGCTAAAGTGGCGAAACCCCTTACAAACCTTACAAGAGGAGAAAATGCCCAAATAAAAGCCAGTCAATCTAAAAAAGTACCGATTTCCTTAAATGATGAATCTTTAAAGTCTTTTAATAGACTTAAATCTATGTTAACCACAGCGGAACTTCTATCTTTTCCGGACTTTGAGAAGCCGTTTAACTTAACAACGGATGCCTCTAATATTGCGGTAGGTGCCGTTTTATCACAGGGTGAAATAGGCAAGGATAAGCCCATAGCATACATTTCTCGATCGCTCAACAAAACTGAAGAAAACTACGCCACGAACGAGAAGGAGATGCTAGCCATTGTATGGGCTCTTGATAGTCTCAGAAACTATTTATATGGTGCAAAACAAATCAAAATCTACACCGATCATCAACCTTTGACGTTTGCATTGGGAAATCGAAATTTTAATGCCAAGCTAAAAAGATGGAAAGCACGCATTGAAGAGTATAACCACGAGTTGATTTATAAGCCTGGTAAATCAAACCACGTGGCTGATGCCCTTTCGAGGCTAAAAACCATCTCGAATCATTTATATAATTCTTCTACTGATACGGCAAGTGAAGGAGTGGCTATGAGTTCGGATGAAACTTTAACTGCCTCAGAGGGCCGAGAAGACGACGACCTTTCACCAGCGGCAACAGTTCACAGCGCAGAACAAGATGCTTCTGACTTGATACCCCATGTGGAGGTACCTATAAACGTTTTTAAAAATCAGATTATATTAGGAATCGGAAGGGACATGACAGCAATTGAGGAACCACACCGTGGATATACAAGACATTTTATATCCTTGAAAAATTGGTCTAAAGAAGAACTTGTAACTATTCTCAAAGAAAACCTTCTCCCAAATATCCTTAACGGAATAAAAGCACCAGAAAGTCTTCTTGGTGCTATACAGGAAACTTATATTGATCATTTTTCAAGATATAAAGTAAGAATTGCGCAAAGGTTGGTTACGGACATTACTTCAAAAGAACGTCAGTTCGAAATAATCGAAACTGAGCATAAAAGAGCACATCGTAATCCCAGAGAAAATGGTGAGCAAATCTTGGAACAATTCTACTTCCCGCACTTGCGCGCTAGTATAAAGAAATACGTTGCCAGCTGCGACGTTTGTAATAAATGTAAGTACGACAGGAAACCACCACAAATACATCGACAAGCAACACCTGATCCTAAATATCCATGCGAAATTCTTCACATGGACATTATGGAAATTCAAGGACAAAAGTTTATTACCTGTATAGATAAGTTTACAAAATTCGCTAAATTCTTTGGCATTAAAGATAGATCGTTAGTACAAGTCAGGAGAAAATTAATTAAAGTTTTGCACTATTTTACAGTACCAAAAATTCTCGTCACTGATAACGAACGTAGCTTCATTAGCCCTTTAATAGAAACTTTCCTTAAATCACTAGGCATTAAACTCTATCTAACGCCGGTACAGAGAAGTGAGGTAAATGGACAGGTCGAGAGACTGCATTCTACAATAATTGAAATTTATAGATGTTTAAGAGTTGAGTACCCGAATTTATCAGTAAAAGAACTAATTGAAATCTGTGTCGATAGGTACAATAATACCATCCATTCAACAACGAAGAAAAGACCCCGTGATTTATTTTTCAATAGAAATGGCGAAGCTAACTATGAAAATCTATTATCAGAACAAAAGAAAGTTAATATGGATCTCAGACATTTGCTTAAACGAAACATGGCAGCTCGCAATGCGAAAATGAATAAAAAAAGACAAAGCCCTAAAAAATATAGAAAGGGAGATAGAATCTATGTAGCCATTAAAACAATTAAAGGGAAAAATAAAGCCCTATATAGAAAAGAAATAGTTGAGAAAGATAATAGGGTAACTGTGCTGACAAGGAGTGGAAGGAAGATTCACAAGGAACATATAAAAAATTTGAATGGACAAAGTCCAAAGAAAAACGTTGTTTTATAAACAATTACAGATCCTTTTTCGTCACACTCATTTAAAACTATTCTTCCTAAAAAACATACTTGCAATAAATAAAAGAAACAGAACAAAAACAAAATATACAGAATTTTTTATGAGCATATTAAAGCGAATCATATACATATAATGAAATAAGAGAACATCAGCTCAGGGCTGGTCAGTTTCCGGATGATGCACTGATACCATGGATTGACGAGTTTCATCAAGGCTTACAGATGTAATGGCGGCATGGTATAAGATCATCATTTAGTGTTCCGAGCGAACCAAGGAACTATCCAAAAACTGACTGATGAAGAAATATAACAAATAAATGCATAATAAGAATAAAATATAGAAATAGAATAA
This sequence comes from Phania funesta, assembly GCA_963932375.1. Classification (NCBI taxonomy): domain Eukaryota; kingdom Metazoa; phylum Arthropoda; class Insecta; order Diptera; family Tachinidae; genus Phania; species Phania funesta. The sequence continues at coordinate 7,303,046 of OZ010657.1, read as the reverse complement.
AGAGAAAGAATTTTTAAACTCCTAAATAAAAATAAGCATAGAACAAAAAACCTTAAATTTAACCATTTGGCATCTTTACATTTCATTACCATGACACGCCTCATTTTTATTGATTAACCTATACTATTTTCAGAAATTAAATTTCTATAACCATGCATCTCAAGTTAATTCCCTTCATCGCATTCAACCTGATTGCTTTGGTGAGTAGTTTGCAAATCTACCAGTACAAAACACCCCTGGTTTCATTAAAAATTGGCAATGGATGGATAGTCGATGGTAACTTTAAACTAATACATGTCATCAACTTGGAACGATACAAGGAAATGGCCGCAAACATATCGTCCCTTATTCAAAAGCACATTCCGCCAAGCAGAAACAAGGAACTCATTTTGCACCACATGTTGCAGATGCAAGAACGTCTGAATGAATTGACAAATGTAAAAAGAAGATCGCCTAGATCAATTGATTGGATCGGATCGGCTTGGAAATGGGTCGCCGGAAATCCTGATTCAACAGATTGGAATAATATACTTAAGAGTCAAGACGACATCATCGCGAATAACAACGAACAATACAAAATTAACAAAGAACTTCAGCAGACGACGAACCAAGTTGCAGCAAAGGTCAATGAAATCATCACCAGAATAAACAATTTAACGAGCGGTAAGGACTATACCTTAATAGAGCAAAGCGCCATCAATGAGGTCATTATCTTGAGGGAAGAAATAAATGAAATCATCCGAGCTTGTCAGCTGGCCAAGAGTGGCATCATCAACACAAATCTGCTAGACCAATCAGAGATAAACAGAATAATTGACGAGCTAGAAACGTTGCCTTATGGAAATGCAATAGAAGCCGTGGAGTATGGTACCCCATCAATTTATACAAATGGCTCATTATTATTGTACATCCTCTCAATACCTAAACTTGAAAGAAACTTTTATAACTTGCTTCTCACTAGAGCTTCTATTAATGAAGGAAAACAAATAGATCTGTCATTTGAGAGAGTGCTTGTTAGTGAAGCTGAGACCTATGGCATCAGAGGTAACTGTCTATTAATAAGTAATTCGACAGTCTGCAAACGATCATCCATAGTTAAATTAGAAGAAGACGATTGCCTTAACACCATCCTTAAAGGCGGATCGGCAAGATGTAAATACAGACGTACCCAAGAAGAAATCGTCGAGTTATTAAGTGACGATGTTATCTACGTGACGAACTACAAGGGTTTGATTGAAGCGAATGGAAAAACCGAGTTTCTCAATGGCACCTATCTTCTGCAACTCTCCAATGAGTCGGTGGTGATAAAGAACCATACTTACTCCAGCAGCTCAATCACAAAGGTTCAAGCCCTACCGCCAGTACTAGCGAACATTACACATGATGACCTGCTGCTGGACATCAAATATGTCCACGAAGTAAGCCTCAATAATATAATCCGACTGAACCAATTAGGAGTAAAATTCAACGGAACCATTGGAATTAACGTCATGATCATTGTTTCCATGACCTTTTGCATTGGGTGGCTTTGGTATCAACAGACAAAAAAATTAAATATCCCAAAGCTACGAGTCGAACTACCAACCATAAGCTCCCTGATCTGCGGGACGCAGACATTTAAGGAGGGAGGAGTTAACAACGATGGTAACACTGTCGCCAAAGAATAATTTCACAATTCATATTTTTACTTCAACACGCGCATCCGATCCGATTACAAAAATTTCATTTTTGCTAAAACTGTGGGAAAACAATTTTGCATGATCAGCGTCTGCATACTCGCGCATGTTGGTGCAACGTGATCGTTCATTTGGACGAGACAACAAGTTGGCTGGAAAAATGGCAGTCTTGGTTGCGCGCTTGATAAGTCCGGTTCGGTTATTTTTAATTGAGTAATTAATTTAAGGTTCAATTGTAAAAGTTAATTTTATCAGAAAGTATACATTGTTGAATTTAATATAAAAAATTATAATAAAAAATAGATTGTTGAATTTAATATTTAAATATAGGAAAAAGTGAGTTTTATTCCCACCAGGCGCGGTTGGTTGCGCCTTAGTAAATTTTTATAGTTAAACCGTGTTAAAATCCTTTAACTTACATTTGATACAATTCTCAATAATAAAAACAATAATAATCAATGACTTAGAAATTGTGACGGCGCGAGGAATCAAATTGCAATGCACAAACTTGCAGCAAGCAATAATTGCAGATTAGCAAAATTCTGGCCACACACACTATGTTAAGTATAAGCAATAGAAAATTTGGAATTAGGTCATAAGTGAAAGCATGTAAAGATTTTAGACTTAAGAAATTGATATAAATAGATGTGAATTTGATTAATGAAATGGATAATCAAAACGTCTTCTTAGCTGAATAATAAATATATTTTTTTATTCTCATCCAAAACTGCGGCTTATTAGTAGAATAAGCAAACCCGACTAAGATATAAAGAAAATTAATAATTTTAATAAAGCAAATTTTGCCGGTCTAAATGACTACTGATTGGTCAGTCTTTTTTACAATGAATTGATTATCCGGATAGAATTTATTCTTTTATCTGTAAGCATTTTAAGCATTTTTGATATGGCCATAAGCCTTCACGTTCCTAAGCTCGAACCTAAATCTTGCAATAAGCCTCCATGGTTTAATGCAAGAGTATGCCGCTTGAAAAATATTAAGAATAAATCATACATAAAATTCAGAAATTCAAAAAAATGATTTATTTCGCACGCAATTCCTTTTGGCTCGTAAAGAATACAATTTCTACAAAAATTTCCTTTATAAACAATATATATTCGAAATTAAAAACAAAACTAAGTCAGATTCTTTGGCTTTCTGGCATTTTACAATATGAATGAAATTAATTTTGTTATAACAGTAGATGATGTAACTGAAGCTATAAATGCCTTATGGTACTTACCAATACATATTTTTTTAAAAATGTTACATTAATATCGTTAAAGTTATTACAAAACTTTTTAATATGTGCCTCAAGCATGGCAAATTTTTAGATTTCTGGAAACTCTGTTGTATTGTACCAATTTTTAAATCAGGAGATCGTAGCCAAATAACTAATTATGACCTATAGTTCAATAGAGTCCAATTGCAAAGATTTTCGATAAAATTTGAAAAGATAAACTTTTTGACATTGCTAAAAGTTTTATTTCGCATCGGCAACATGGTTTTATGCAGAAATAGATCTACTTCTACGAATTTGCTATTGATAACCCGTAATTGTATAAATACTATGGAGCGTAAGTGTCAATGTGATGTTATATACACTGATTTTGATAAAGCTTTTGATGCAGCTAGCCATTATAATTTATTGCGTAGGCTTTCTTCACTTGGCCTCTCAAATAAATTATTGTTGTTCTTGAAGAGTTGCTTAAAAGATAGAAAACTTAAAGTAAAAATCGAAAATATTTCATCCTTGTCTTTAATAGACTCCTAATCTGGTATTCCACAGGGAACGCATATTAGTCCTTTGCTATTTAATATTTTTATCGATGATTTACCATTAGCCTTTCAATATTCAAATTGTTTGTTATTCGCAGATGATGTAAAATTGTACTCCTGTATCTCAAATCTTAATAACTGTCAGAAATTACAAGCCGATCTACACAAATTCTTCGAGTGGTTTTCTAATAATGGCATACACCTTTCAAAATGTTGTGTAGTATCATATACTCATATTGTAGCTCCAATTAAGTTTAATTATTCTATCGGCGGCCCTCCGCTTAAGTGTGTAGCTGAAGTCAAAGATTTAGGTGTAATCTTTGACACAAAATTAAGTTTTTCCAATCATATTATATAGTTTCTAGAACTTATAGCATGCTCGGGTTCATTAGAAGAAATTCTAAAGACTTCAAGGATGCTTTTACGCTTAAATCTTTGTATATATCTTTGGTTCGCAGTATTTGGAGTATTGTTCTATCGTCTGGAATCCTTATCATTTGGGACCCTCTCAACGCATTGAATGCTTTCAAAAAATCTTTACTAATACTGCTTTAAAGTTAAATTGACCCTATGAACTACCTTCTTATGAATCAAGAAGAAAGTTATTACGCCTTCAATCGTTAGCCGACCGTAGAACTTGTTCGTCATTATTATTGGTCTATAACGTTTTATCTGAGAACATTGACTGCCCAGAAATAAAAAATTATTTTGCCTTATATTGCCCTCCTAGAGATCTTAGATATACTCGTATGTTTGAAGAGAGCTTTCTTAGAACTAACTATGCAAAGAATGAACCAATTGCAAGATGCTTACATATATGTAATAGTTTCACTCCTCCCTTAGTAAATTAACAGAAGTTATCAAGACCGAACAGCTCAATAATAACCATAAGGGAATTTAAGTTTATAAAGAACTTAAACTAAAGTTTTATAACCCCAGCTTGAGATTAAAAATAACTAAATACATTAACAATTGCGAAACATGTATCTTAGAGAAAAACGATCGCAAACCAACAAAAATACCATATACGTTTACTGAAACACCAAATCAATCAAGAGAATTGATTCATATTGATGTGTTTTATATTTTAGAGAAAAAACAACTTTTAACAATGATAGATAAGTTCTCTAAGTACGCTATGGCTTTTCCGATAAAGGGAAAGACAGAAATTTTTAGAAAAGGCAAATATTTGTGTACATTTAACCTCAAATAGCAACCACACACACACACACATCTAACGCAGGTATAGAAAGATTCCATAATACTATAAATGAACATATACGACTCTTGAGACATGATGAAAGAAATAAGGATGAAACAATAGAGAATAAGAGGAATTATAGGGTTCTATAATAATACAATTCATAGTACCACTGGTATTAAACCAATAGATTTCGTGAATGGCAAAATAAATGAACAAAGGTAAAAAGGACAAGATAGGACAAATATAGAATTAGAAGAAGGAATCAATGATATAAAATAAGTGATTAGTAGGAAAAACTATAGCAAATATAGGAAAATCAATGCCAATAACACAAATATTACAAAAAAACATGTTAAACACCTAAATGTTAATAAATTCATCTATTTTCTTTCAGATGACAAATTGGGTACTTTTTCTGACATTTCTCACAACCGTCACATCCCAATTAATAGACATTCAGGATTTAACTAAGAATATCGGACACTTACCAATAAAAATATATGAAGTTAAAGACATAGAACATTAAGCAAAATAATTGCAATTGTCAATATAACTTCTTATAAGGACATTTGGGACTTAATATTGAAAAATATAAACACCTTTAATACAACCAACACTGAAACAAATACTTTATTAGATACGACTAACAAAAACTTCCTTTTACTGAAAGCTAAAATAGAAAATCTGACCCCACGGTTCAGAGCAAAACGAGGACTTGTAAACATTCTAGGAAAAGTTCTAAAACTTACAGAATGAACTATGGATAGTGACGATGAGACACAAATCAAAGAATCCTTGAATTCACTTTACAAGAACCAGCAAACCCTAACTGAAAGAATGAACAATCTAACATATGTTAATCATATGATGACTGCTCAAATACATAGTATAACAAAACATAAAAACCAGAAAGAATTTTTAATAAATAACTTTAGAAACTTCTTACAGAATAATATAGTGACATTCGAAATAGAAGCCACATTTTTGTCACATATACAGTATATCAAGTAAATAATGATATCTCACTTTCAAGAGACCATACTGATAATATCGGACAGTTATATTTTCTAGCAAGCTTGGTATTATTCCTTCAGACATAATGCCAAAATGTAAACAAAATCTAAATGATAGACTTCGACAGTTACGTTAATATAAAAGTTGCGGTAGCTTTGCAAGTTTCTGACAACTTAATTATTCTTCTTATACCAAAAAATTCGAAAAATAATCTTTCAAAAATCGTATTTGAACCAATTCCAAATATTGATAATTGGGTACTCAGTGATGTTAGAAAATAAAGAAGTGCTTGTAGATTTGCACAATAATATTTTTAATATAAATATAAAATATAATATGAAGACGAGTTTAGTTAAATTAAAAGATATTTGTTTAAGAAAAATAATAAATTTTAAAGACGTATTTTGCACTATGGAAAAACTGGAAGAAAGAATTGTAAGTGAAGTCACGCCTAGCGTTCTTATATTTCTAAAAACTTTTTCAATAAATTAACACACAATTGTAACAAATATAAGTATAACAGGAAATTCACAAATTAAAGTTTATGATAAATTTATATTGCCTAATATGATTACAAAAATTAAGAAAATTAAGAAACCTAATGATATGGCCAGTTTAAAATAAAGAAACCCTAGAAATCAATATTAATATGAGAACAGAAATTCAACCATAATTGGCATGCGTATAGATATAATAAATGTCCTTGTAATAATTACTTTAACTATAACATTTTTTACAAATAAAAATATGTCAATCTGAAAAATAAAATTATTGTTTTGTGCGTGGTTGAGTACAGACGTACATACTATTTTGAGCATTAATAATATTAAAAAATACATATCAACAAGTAAAGAGGCATAAGAGTAAGAAGAAAACATATAACATACTTATATATTGTGTGTTGTAAATGCAAACAAAAAGTGCATGGTTAAAAAGTTCCAATGATAGTCAGTAACATTCATGAAAAATATATAAAAGAGAATAACATCAATGCTTATTACTCCTTTAGGCATACAGATGCTATGAATGCAATAAACAAAATAAATTATAATAATAAAAAAAGATGACAGCTCAACACGCTGTCAGGGAACGAAAACCTCCACCAAACTACTTGCGCGAGCAAACTTTCAATGCAATTGTAAACATGATATTCCAACTCGCAGGAAAAGAAAGATTCAACGTCGCCTCCATTCGGCGAATACCGAAAAAATTATCGGCTCATAGCAAGTAGTCTTTATGCTGAAAAAAAGAGTTATTATACCTACCAGCTAAAAAGTGCGAAAGGTTTAATATTAACTGTTCGTTCCTAATCAACTTCACTCTGTAATTACAGTCAACACATACCAAATTTTATGATTTTATTTTAAACAACAATATATAATGAATTTATTAAACATGAATTTGTATATGTAATAATCTATAACTTAACAATTAGCACAAACTGTGGGAACTATAAATATGTATGTAAACCTTTACTTTTTACAACACTATAATGTAAAAAGTTAACCAATGCAACTAACGGCTAAATACATAAAGCCTGAATGTAAGAGTAGGGGAAACATGTATTAGCTGAAAAAGAAATATATAATTAGGTACATAGATTAAGAATTTAAAATAAATGCTGACTGTAAAAATCATAGCGGAATCAACAAGACGTGTTTCTTTTTAACATTGGCTTAACTTCTAAAAAAAGATTTGTCCATCATTTTTTATTTTTTTTTTTAACATTATTACAGCCTTAAAAACTATTAAGCCATTACATTAACCATAAAAGGCATTGATAGCTCTGTTCCTACCGAGGAAATAAAAAGTGGTATAGAAACAGAAGGCTATGACGTAAGGTCAATGCACAATATGCTTAATCAATGCTTCGTGTTGAGATTGTATTTAAAAAAAATCCAAAACCTCCGTTAATCCAATTTACAACTTATGCCACCTTCTCAATAGAGGAATAATTGTAGAAGAGCCATTACGACGTAAAGGTCCCCGTCAGTGCACTAATTGCCAAGAATTCGGCCACAATAACACATATTGCAAGTTGCCTTCAGTATGCGTGGTTGGCGGCAATGTCCACCAACCTTCGGAATGCACTTCTTCCAAAACTGATTCCAAAATAAAAAAAAATGCAGCAACTGTGGAGAAAACCACACTGCAAATTACAGGGGCTGTAGTGTCTTCCAGCATGTAAAAAAGGAGAAAATAGCGCAAAAGCCTGAATTTGAACAATATAAGGCCTCCCAATTTCTTAGGCTTCGTACTGGTTCTCTTGCTAGTACACAACCCAGTAAAGTACCACACAATAGGCTAAATTTTACATTTGCACAAAGATTGAGAAATGATTTACGTAAAAATCGAGCTTAATCGAAAATCTTATACAAAATATGAACACATTTATGCTTCAAAAATGACGCGCACCCAAAACATGCTTTTGCAAATTTTGCTTAGCAAAAAATAAACCGGTTGAAAATATATTACTGGAACGCTAACGGGGTCTTCAAACAAAGGAAATAGGCATACTTTCACTCTCGGAAACCCACTTCACTACGAAAAATTTCTTTAGAATTAATGGGTATTTTACGTATAATACCAAACATCCAAGCAGAAGGGTATGTGGTGGCACCGTTGTCATAGTGCGCAAGAACGTAAGGCACTTTCCAATGCCAGAATTCAGGGAAGACTTTTTACAAGCTACCACTATAAATATTACTGCTTTTAAAATTGAAGTCTTATCTGTGTATTGCCCCCTAGACATAGGATTCAACATAAAAGTTTTTGCAGCTGGCGATTGCAATGCTAAGCCCACTTATTGGTTCTCAAAGCTTAGTAGCTTATTAAACTTATTAGGAGGCAACTATATAACACAGTTCAAGATAATAAGCTAGACATCGTATCTGGAGGCAAGCCCACCTATTGGCCAGCAGACTTTAACAAGCTGCCAGACTTTATGGATTTTGCCATTATAAAAACATAACACGTGATCAAATAGTAGTCATCTGATCCTTCACCTGTAATCAAAATTTTATAGGAGAGTTTCTCAACTGCACCTCAAACTCTTATTTTTTACCCAAATAAGAACACAAGTTGGTTAAAATATAAAAGATATGCGAGAAATTCGGCTGATATTCAAAAAGGTGGGGATCATTTTACAGACGTCGTGTTGGCAGCAAAATCATCAGGAAAAGAAAATGTTTACCAGTCATCAGCTGACATACAAATTCTTGTCGGGGAGAAGAGAAGGCTTAGAAGGCAATGACAGAATAGTCGTACTCCAAACATAAAGATCAAAATTAAACTGTGACAGAGAACTTTGCATATTAATTTGAGACAGAAACATGATTGTGCTATCGAGAGCTTTTTAAAAAAAACTTGGATTCAACGATAAGTACGGGTTACATGCTGTGGAAAGCTGTGAAGCAGGTATAATGTCCTGTTGCCTACGAATCCCCATTAAGGCTTAAAAATCGCACTTTTGCTAAAAACGCAGATGAAAAAGAAAATGCCTTCGCAAATCACTTTAAATTTAATTGGAGTATGTAATAATTTGGAGTGTGGAAGACACCAAATGTGTACGGATTAAATTATCTCCTGGTAGAACAAACGTTGATAATTAGGGTACCTTATATGTATGTGCTGAGTAGATGAGGTTGCTCCCTTGGTAGTAGAAAGTAAAGGGAATTTTCCATTTTAGCTTCCTTTTACTGTCATTACTGACACTTTTTCCAGTACTAAATGAATTTGCTGTGTGGACAACTTTTCAAACAATGGTGAGTATAATTCAATGTTAAGTATAAACTTATGGTAAGACAAATTTATGGTAAGTATAAGTTTAGTAAATATGATTGATTCAATATCAATTTAATTTCAGGTAATGTAATATAATGACTAATAATTAGTAAAATAAATATAAGATAATATATCATCAATATAAATTCAAACATTATCAATGATAACTATATAATAATAAATGATCAAACATTAGCTTGGCCACATTTGGAAAAAGTTTTTACACCACATAATATAAATAGCTTCACTATTCCAAATATTAGTGAAACAGTAAATCATCCTATGCAAATTCGGCTATCATTACTAAAATTAACAATTAAGACTCTAGATATGAGAAAATCACCAGGACCTGATCGTATTACAGGACCAATGATAAGAAATTTACCAAATTATGCTGTTAGAATTTTACTATTTCTATATAATGCCATGTTGCGCGTTGGCTTCTTCCCACGCTCTTGGAAGATGCCTGAAATTGTTATGATCCCTAAACCAGGAAAAGACTCAAGTCAGATTACATCATACAGGCCCATTAGCCTACTCTTTATTTTTGTCAAAGTTATTTGAAAAATTATTTGTCTCTGCTTTAACTTCTTATCTTAAAGAACAAAACATTATCCCCGATCATCAGTTTGGTTTTCGAGCGAGTCATGGTACTATTAAGCAAGTCCATAGAATTGTTACCGTTATTTGATCGGCATTTAAAAATAAGCAATATCGATCATCTTTATCATTTAAACTATACCATGCGTTCGATGCAGTCTGGCATGATAGGCTAGTCACGAAAATAACTCAAGTTCTTGCTGAAAACTCCCACAAACTCCATTTTACAGATGGAACGTTTAAAGTGAAGTCAAAGGAACAATTTTCTAAAAATGGGAATATGAGGAGTAGGCTAGGGTCGGTGTTATATATTCTCTATACAGCGGATAAGCCAACAAACCCAAATACATATACGTCAACGTTTGTAGACGATACGGCATTAATAAATGTTCACGAAGATCTGAAGTCTGCATCCGAGCAACTTCAATTCCATATTGATGAGCTAGAAAACTGGCTAAAAACTGGAGAATAAATGTAAATCCATCAAAATGTGCTCACGTAACATTTTCCCTCAGAAGGGGAAATTGCCCACGCATAACAATAACAAATACCACGGTTCCTGCGGAAACCCACGTAAAATATTTGGGTATCCACTTAGATCGGCGCCATCCCGCCACATTGAAGCAAAAATAACGGCCATAAAAACAAATCAACTAAACTGGTTAATAAGTCCTTACTCAACTCTGGCTTAAGGATACAAAGTCCTAATTTACAAAACCATTATAAGCCAATATGGTCATATGGCGTTCAGCTGTGGGATACTGTTTGCGCATCAAACATCAAGAAGTTACAAAGATGACAGTCTAGGATTCCACAGAATTGTTTACCAAAATAATTAGTTCACAGATATAACGAAAGTGCTAAGATTGACGTTTTTATTAGTAAAAAAGATTTGGATTTAGAACATAAGAGGGAATTAACTAATAAATAAAGAAACGTCAAGCAGTTAATCACTAAAATTAAGTGCATTCAGTTTATTAGGTTGTTGAATAAAATTACAAGTAAAATTAAGTTACTGACAAGTGTAATGTTTAATAATAATAACGATAATAATAATAATAATAATAATAAATAAAATACTTTTTATTTAAATAACTTAAAAAGAAGATCCTTTACTAGGCTGCTGGTGCCGCTACTGACGCCAGTGTGATGTCCGCCGGTTCGGCGGCCCGATCAACCTAGCAGAGGATGCCCCGGCAGCCTAAGAGGGCTGCTGTGGTTGAGGGCGTCAAATCGAACGTGTCCGTAGGCGAGCTGAAGCAGGTGACCAGCGGTCTGGTGGAGCTGTTGCTTGAAGGTGGGGTCCTCCGTGCGAGAAATGTTTTTCTTTGAAAACTAAAGACAGATTTTTTTAGTTTTTCTTATGTCTTTATTTATTCACTGATACAATATGTATTAGGCAATATTTACTCATAGTTTCGAATTTCAACCAAACTGTATTTTGCTATGTACAGCAAAGTAAAGTTTGGGTGAATTTAAAATATGTTATTGACTTTAAGTAGCGGAAAGAGAAATCGAATTTCAGAAAGTAAAAAGAAATACAATTTTTTTATTGCATTAACATTTCTTTACAAAGTGTCTTTGACTTTGTTTTTAGGTTGGTTTAGCGTATTTAGCAATGATTGAATTTATATCTACGAGGGTTGGTTGAGTATGAGGAATTGCATACGTAACTTGCGCGACAGGTGCTCAACTACTCGTTGAGATATGAGTCGTTGCTCATGCGGCTCATGTTATCAACGGTCGTCTGCGAACTGTGCGAGATAAACCTCAGACAGCGAATGTCCACAGAGCGATTTACGAGAGGCGTGGAAGCCAACTGGTGGACCAGAAAATGTGGTCCTTGACGGTAGTTTCAACGCCATGCAGCATCTGCTGGACACTGGCAGGTACTACGTAAACTGGTTCTCATTCGGGGTACCGCAACACGATGCCGCACCAAGCTGTTTTATGTGTTTGGGCTGCGACCACAGTTGCCATAGTTGGTAACATTCTACCAAAATTGGTAATTTTGTTTAGGGTTGGTAACTTGGTAACTTTGTTTTTGTTTTGGTAACTTTTTTAAGGCTTGACAAACTATCAAATTACTGCTTTCCTTTTATCATTTTTTCGCATTACTCAACACTGAAAAAAAATCATTAAAAACAACCGTGTGAATGTGCGCCAAATTGTTCAACGGCCTAATATGCAAATGTCATAGTTAGGAGCTTTTATTCACATCGGCTTTGATGTTATGTTTGTTTATTTATGTTAAGTTTGAGTTAGGTGTGAACATTTTGGACAAATTAAAAATATTCTTCATCTTGTGTTCTGTATGGATAAGTAAGTATAAACACTACTGTTTTATGACAAATATATTGAAATATTTTTTCGTTTAGATTTATCATAAAAAAGCTAAAGGTGGCAGAGGACGTGTCGATTTTGAACAGCGACGATGAACATGGAACTTCCAAAGAAAATCGGTTAAATAAATATTGAATGCACAATGCATAAAACCAAATATTTGACAAGTTGTACAGTTTCCTTGGCTTTTGGAAAAAGCAGGCCAATGTTACTGTTCAGTCTGCGCAAGGACGTTAGTTAATAATTTGTCGCATTTTTTGATAAGAATAATATTCCCATAGAAACCCTAATTGGTTTGCCAACGGACGGAGCGAGCACAATGGCTGGAGAATTAAATGGCTTAAAAACGAAACTTAAACGCGACACAGATTTCTTCTATATAAAATGTACATGCCATTCATTGCCTTTGTGTTCAACCTATGCATGCAAAAAACTGCCACTGGATGTTGAAAATCTATGAAAGAAAGGTTTACAATTTTTTCGCGCATAGTTCTAAAAGAATCCATGAACTTCAAGAATTTCAAGAGTATTGTAACTCTGAGCCGCACAAAATGCTGCGACTTTTCGTAACTAGATGGTTAGCGTTGGAAGCGGTCGTTTCAAGAATAATTGAGCAGTGGGAGCCCCTACAGCTGTATTTTCTATCATGTGCACTGGAGGTAAACGGAGGTAAGCCGATTGAAATTTCAAATTTATTGGCAAATGAAGAAATAAGGGTTTATATGATGTTTTTGTCGTACATATTGAATATTATTAACAACCTATATAAGGAATTTCAACCCGAAACAGTCCGTTTGGCTTATTTGTTTCAGCAACTAGATATTAATTTTAAGCTTGTTGCTTTCAATTATATTAAAAGCAGTTATATAAAAAGCATCAAATGTTTAAACAATTTTGTAACCAATAATTCCGAAAACTTTTTACCTCCACTGGAAGTATTTATTGGTATTGAAGCGGAAAAGTATTTAAAAGACAAAAACTTCTCGGAATCGCAACAAATAGAAATTAAAGTATGCTGTAGGAAGTTTCATATAGAATTTCTCGATCAATGAAAGAAGAGATTTGATTTTTGTAGAACTGATTTCAAATCTTTGTCTATTATAACACCAAATAACATTATCAATCAAACCAAAGACCCTTTTTTACAACTTTTAAATGCATTTTCATATTTAAATGACTATAATAATGATACAATAATTACACAATGGAGACATCTTACTCTATTAGAAAATGATCTCAATCAAGCAGATGATATTTTATCATTCTGACAAAACATAAGTTCTATAAAAAACGGACTTAATGAATATAGCTTTAAGGAACTGACTGATTTTATATTTAATTTAATGTGCCCTCCACATAGCTCAACAGCTGCAGAAAGAAAGTTTTTAGACAGGTTAGAATTCAGTTCTTTAAACAACATAATGCTAGCTAAAGAATTGACATTAGGTAATGACCAACGTTATCTTTGGTCAGCAAAAGATTATTTTAAATGAGTGCGATATTAAATTATTTATTTAAATTAAATACGGAATTCGTAGGTATAATGAATTGAAATATTTATTTATGTTCTAAAATGAATTAAAACGTTTTATGTTATGTTTTTTAATAATAAAAGTTGTTGTTTTTATTATAATAAAAATAAAGATTTTTGTTTTTATTAAAAAAAATGTTGGTAACTTTTTGATAACATTTTCGAAAATTTTGGTAGAAAATTGTTGTACTCAGTGGCAACCGTGGCTGCAACCACATAGTGCGCGATTGCCGTATGAAGCGAATTAGTGACATCGTAGGGTAAAATTTGAGGAATGGAGGGAAACTATAGACGATACCCGGGGTAGGGTTATCGTATATGCAGGATTCGAGGTAGGCGGTGTTGGCGTTTTCTTTCGAGCAGCTTAGATAGTTGACTACTATAACCTCATTAGGGAGATGGCTGCTCCTCCAATCCTGAAAAAGTCAGAAATCACGGACAGTAACTGGCGTGTTAAAAGTAGGAAATCGCCAGGTATTGATGGTATGACTAGAGAGATGTGTAAAAGCTTCTAGAAGAGCATATCGGATTATCTGGAGTCAGTCTTCGGGAAGTAGGTTAGCCAGGGCTATTTCCTGAAGACTCTCGATAAAGTGAGGAGTAATCCTCGCTTTTATCGGAGCATCAGTCTCCTCCCTGTGCTTGGAAATGTATTGAGGCTACTTCCGATTGGACACAACTGTGACAATGCTGATAAAAGACAGATTGTTGCACAGTCGTTCGCCACTCATTCGGTCTGGCGGCATTAGCTTCAGGTACGTGACTCAGGTCAAGTTTCAGGGAATAGTGATGACTGAGAGGATACACTTTTTAGGTCATCATACTCACGTAAGGGACAAGCTGACTGCCGTTGTAGGTAAGTTTTGGCGCATTCTTAGGTGCGACCGAGGCCTCAGCAGACGTGTTGTACGTACCATATACGATAGGCTATTTGTCGCATGCACAACATATGGTGCAATGGTGTGGTATGAGACCGTCGTGTCTGTTGTGGACCGAAAGAAAATCCTGGCCTGCATGCCAGTATGTCGAACGGCCTCGACTGATGCTCTCCAGCTCCTGATTGGTGTGGCCCCCTTAAATTGGAAGTTCTACGTCGTGCTATCGCTTTCAAAGTTAAGAGGGTTTTCCACTTCTGGGGTATGACGAGCTTTCCGCCGTTGATTTATACTTTTTTCTCCGATACGAGGAGCAACGAAAAAATAAAACAACTAGTTTGAAGTTCAGTAAACAAAAAGCAATCTTTCTTTATTTTCTACTTTCTTAAGTACTATTATTTTGTTTATTGCTGCATTTTTGTTAGTGGAAATGCAGCTATTAAAAATACAAATTAATTGGTTGAAATAAATGATTTACATAATAATTCGTAAGAACTTTGTCTTGTGCAATTTGTTAATTGTTGCATTTTCGTTAGCGGAAATGCAGTCAAAATAAAACTAAAAAAAATTAAATGTTAAAATTCTTTGGGAAAAATATTGGTAAAATTAATTAAAATTCTTTGGAAATTAATATTTGGCAATATTAATACTCGTTGCGCTTTCGTTAGCGGAAATGCACCCAAACAAAGTGTAATAATTCTTTGAAAAAAATACAATTAATAAGGTTATAAATAAAATATTTATTAAAATTCCTTGGAATTAAAATTCTTTGCGTTGCAAAGTTTTGAAAACAATTACTAAAACTCTAAAGAAGTTAAAACAACATATATGTATATGTATTTTTGTATGACCAAAATAATATTAAGGGTATAGTGGGGGACACTATAACACCCCCACCGTTTGTTTGAGGCTCCGACGAAATTATATTATTTTTATTGGGTTATTTATAGTGGTTTCATTTTTTAATTTTAGGTTTGGAATATATGTTGTTTTTCTGTTCTTAAAGAAATATATAAAGATAACTAAGATACATATTGGTATGATAATTGAGATATCTATGCTATAACTAATTATTTTTGAATTTTTATCTGTATACAGTACTTGCTGCAATATTTCTTCGTACTCTATTTGCTTTAGGTATAAGGATTCAATTTTTACGTCTGCTAGTGTTGT
Source organism: Phania funesta (assembly GCA_963932375.1). NCBI lineage: Eukaryota > Metazoa > Arthropoda > Insecta > Diptera > Tachinidae > Phania > Phania funesta. The sequence continues at coordinate 7,287,070 of OZ010657.1, read as the reverse complement.
ATTACTAGTGTCTTTAATTTTTGTTATAAGATTAGGTAAAATAATTTTATCGTACAATTTTATTTTAACATTGGTAAAAGTTTTATTCAATACATTTATTTCACAATTTTCAAATTTGATTAAATAATTTCCTGTAATTTGCAATTTAGCTTTGTTGCAATTATGGGAAATTGTAACGTTAAAGTGCTTAAGAACTAATATTCCAGGAAATATTTCAATTATTTCTTGTGTATTTAATGTTTGCATTTTGCAATTAGCTTCTTCAAAGTTTAGTATATTATTTAAACAATTATCATTAATTTTTATTCGATTTATTTTTAGATTATCTTTAATATACGTACTATAAATATTGTTTTCTAAATCTATAAGAACATCAGAATGGTTAAGCATTATGGACTTGTTATTTTTGTCAGGAATGGGTACAAATGTCACCATGGATAGTTGCGAATATTGTGGTATAGAGAGAATTATTATAATGTTACCTTCGTGAAGTGCTATGGCTACTTTAATATTGGTATAACTGTCAAAGTCTGTGATTAGTTCAAGTTCGGTTTGAGTTAAAATATCTGTGGGGACGATTCCCAGTTTTCCGGAGAAAATAATGTGTCCTATTTCGTCTACATGATGCCGTAACAGTCATTGTTAATCTGATATATGTGTTTTATAAATGTTATTTCGTCTTCTATGGTTGAAATTTTATTTCCTATTATATTCTTGAATTTAATTAAGTAATCTCCGAAAGTGTTTTGCTGATAGTTTATAAGATTAGTTATGTTCTGGATTTGAGAGTTCATGACATTGTTTATATAGGTAAGTTTGTTCATTTTGTTTAAGTTTTCGTCGTTTGCGTGTAGCAATTCAAGAGTTTTACTTATTTGTTCTGCGTCGTCGCTGTCCATTGTACCTGCAATCATTTTAAGGCCTTTACCTACAATGTTTAAGAGAGCCAATTTCTTTCGGAAATGTAGATTAAGATTTTCTATTTTTGCCTTTAATAGCATAAAGTTCTTGTTAGCTGAATTTATTAATTTTTTTGATTTGCTACTGGATGTCTTTAGGATGTCAATATTGGTTTTTATTATTTCCATAGTTCTTTCATATTCTGTGGTGTTTATTATATGCAGTGCCTTTATGTAGTGTTCAACAATTTCGGTTTCCCCTGTTTTTATTGGTATGTATGTATCTGTTATTGTTCGATAGGTCTTGTAAGTCGATAGTTTGAGCCCTGAATGTTCGAACAATTATTACCATTATTATGACCCACTTAATCATCTAAAACAAAAATATCAGCCATGTCACAGAGCTAAATTCCGTTCGGAAGGGGAATTGATTCCGTATTTTGCTTCTATAGAAAACGTAAAACGAAAAAGTTTTACGGAATGAAACCACTTTGAATTTCCTATGTGGAATTGATATTATAAGCATTTTCTAGGTGTATAAATTACATAGAACATCTTTTAATTACTAAAGGATGTTGTTTTATTATTTTATCTGTCCAAAATAAGTTTACTTGGATATAACTTTGATAAAAGATTTACATTTTTCTAAATGCTTTATAAAAAAGAAAAAAATTAAACGGAATTCGTTTATTTAGTATTACCGTACTTTTATTCTTGCAATTTTTGTCAAAAAATTCCCTAATGGCAGCACATAAACAAACGAAAAAACAAAAAAAAAGAAAGAATAAAATAATTTTAACAAATTTTTGAAGCAGAAACTTCAAAATCTAAATATAAGGCAAACATGTAAGTATTTTAAGATTATCTTTTGTATTTTTGAAGTATTTTAAAATGTATTCACTTCTGAAGGGGTAAGCATCGAAGTGTAAATCAAGAGAAGGTTTTTATTAATTTTATGGAACGTCATCAAGACATTGCCAGGGGATACGTAAAAGGGGACCGTGTTTTAGTGGAGTCTTGTTGGTCTGAATTGGCAAAAGAATTAAATGCATGTGGGCCACCAACTAAAGATGTTAATGGCTGGAAGAAAGCATGGGCGGATTGGAAGACTTATGTGAAAAAAAGATGTGTCACAACAAAAAAGAAAATCAAAAGACTGGCGGAGGTGAATATAATGAGTATATATTGAGACCGATGTGGAGGAATCACTAGCAAGGATAAGTGGAATTTACAAAAGTGTCGATGGTATCAGTGGATGTTAAGGTTTGTAAACTATGTTGTAAGTTTATTCCTCAACGATTCTGATAAAGAGAATGAAGACCTTGATGTACACCCCTCGTCATCAAACAAAGTAGAGCGTGGTTCCATTTTATCGGCGAAGAGGCAAAGATCTCGATCACCATCCCCTGATGCAAAAAGATTCAAAAACTGTAGCTCTGATCCCAGATTCTCACTCCACGTCCTGATCCAGAAATCTCGCCGGTACTTCCCACAACATCGCCATTTATTTAAAAAGAGCCAGATCACACACCCCATCTAAACCTGATGTCAACGCCCTTTTAATTGAAGAAAACCAACATTTAAAAAATCTCGAAACCTAATGAGTGATAATTTTTCTGTAGAAAAAAGAATTGCTAAATTAATGGAAGAGCAACGTGACCAAATAGCTGCACAAAACCAAAGGTTTAATAGGCTTTGCAATATTTTAGAAAAAAATGAGCCAAGCAGAGGAATGATACCGAAGTGCAAAAGATTCTGTGCGAAAAAATTAATTCAAGCTCAAATTAATTGAACTTGGAACATTAAACTCGAAGTAGAACGAAAAAAAGCTGAAAGATTTTAGAAGTTTGCTAATTTCATTTTAACTGAACTAAAGATCTGAAGAAGTACAAACTACTAATACCTCAGTACATAAAATGTATGTTATTTTTATTAATTATTTTTATTAAAGAAGTAAAATAAATGAATTTAAATATATGTAAATGAATATTTTAAATTAATTTATTTGGATGACAATGTTATCTCTAAGTCGTTTGGCAATATTATATAAATCTCTTTCAGGAATTTCCTCCTGATCGTTGTCGTTAGATTCATAATCAATTTCGTTTACCCTTAATGGTAGGCCTTCCTCAAAATCTATGTTAAACTCTCTGCATATGTTGTGTAAGGCACACACAGCAAACATTTGTTATATTTACGATCTTTTCTGGGGTGTAAGCTAAGGTACCTTGCAAGCACCTGCAGCGACTTTTTAATACCCCGATTGTGCGCTCTATTATGTTGCGGCAGGACGACTTTTTATTAAATTTGTGTTCCATTGTTTCTGCCGCCACATTTATATAAGGTGTGATTAAAATGGGTTCTAAACCATATCCTGAATCGCCCAGCAGCCATGAATTTTTACCCCCATTTAAATATTGATTTAAAAAGTAAGTTTTTGCAATGCTCATGTTCCAAATAAAAGAGTCATGGCAAGACCCACGTCTGCAAGCATCCACAGCCCTGTCTTTTAATTTTGTAATCGCATATCTAACATAAAAAAGAAGTTAATTGTAATGCAATATATAAAATAAAGGTTTCTTACAATCATTGCGTTGACGCTGAACGTTCCTTTCCGGTTTAAAAAGAGGGATTCATCGTTATGTGGCTTAGTCAGCTTGATGTGTGTACCATCAATACAGCCTACTATACCAGGTATTTGGTATTTATCGAAAAAAAAAATGCTTTCGATCTTTTCTTCTCATCATCAGACATTTGTAGAATTATCCATTGTGGGCATATAAGGTTTTCAATTGCAGTAATTACTCTCCACAATATCGTAGAAACCGTACTTCTTCCAAGAGTTAGATCGACATCTTTTGCTGTAGTATTGATAATGATAAAATTATCTTATATTAATTGGTAATAATTGAAAAGAAGCAGTTGATAACTGTAGCATTGGTGTTATTGGCGAGCTCGGAAGATCATGAGATATTTTTTCCAATATCATAAGAAAAGCCTCTTTATTCAGTCGATAATAGCTTATAAAACTAATTAAAAAGTTGTGATTAATTTATAGATATTTAATTGTAAATACTCACACTGTGCTTGGGTATAACAAAGGATCTGAAGCATCCTTAAAACTCTGCGTCGTATTTTCTCTACATGCCTTTTATTTTCTTCTGCTGCAGCAATTAAAAATATCCTGGGCATTTTTCTTATATTTTTTCTTCTTAAAACAGATCATAAATTATTTTGGTTTTTGGCACTTCCACACAAATATTTTTAAAATTTTTGTTGACTTTCGAATCAGTTGTTTTTTGTTTTGCTACATTCATCGTTATATTGTCATATTTAATACATAAAAAGTGATTTAGTATTTTTTTCGGTTTATTGAATCCGAACGAAATCTATAGAAACTAAAACCATTCCGAACGGAATGGTAACTACGGAATTATTTCAATTTCGAACGGAATTTGTGACATGCCTGTATATTTATTTAATTGTTGCCTTGATTTTGGGGTTACTTTTGTCTTGGTATTTTTTCTTTGGTCTAACGTGAGCTTTATAATATTTAAGTCCTGTTCCTATATTTTCTGTGATTTTTCGCACCTCTTATCTCTTTAATATAATTTAGTCCGCCTTCCATTTTTAAATCTTTCCGGTTTTCATTTAATTTCTGAATATACTTTTCTTTCTTTGCGTTTATAAGATCACGAATTTCTGTATATCTATCCTCATATATCTTGCCATTTACAAAATCAATCGGTTTGATGCCGGTCGTGCTGTGTTGTTGTAGAAACCTATTATTCTTATCATTTTATCTTCCATGCTTTCGTCCTTGTTTTCTTTATCATGCCTTAGCAACCTTATGTGTTCATTGATTGTGTTATGTAGTCTTTCAATGTCGGCGTTAGACGTATGGTTACTATTTGAGGTATAATGAATATCTATATTTTCTTTTTTTAAAAATTCCTGCATCGGAATAGCTTTAAATACTAGTTCATTATCCACAATAATTTTATTTAATTTCCCATAAGTATTTATTATTAGCAATAGTTTTGTTTTAAATTCTGTCCAACTTCCACCGTTTATTTGAAATGCTAAAGCGAATTTTGAAAATTTGTCAATTGCTGTCATAAAAAGTTTCTTGTCTAAAGTATAAAATACGTTTATATGTAATATTTCGAGAGGTTTACATGGGGTTTCTGTTATTTCATAAGGGATCTTTGGAGGTCTCCTGTCATATTTTTCTAAGTTACAAATTTCACAATTATTTATGAACTGAGTTATCCTTGGCTTCAATTTCGGATTGTAAATTCGCGTAATTAATTCCTTATACATATACTGCCTGAATTCCTCTATGGTTTTTGTTAAGATGTTCGCTTTTGATAATTTCAGTTAACCTATTTTCATCTTCTATGTCCTCTGTTATGAGTGTACATCTAATTACCTTAAAATATGTGTTATTTGAAAACAGTTCTTCATAAACATTTTTAAGCATTGTATAAAATTCATCATCAATTAAAATAGCGCTCAGCTGTGTTGGATTAAAATGGTTCTTTAGTATTGTAATGGCTTATAATTATTCTTTTATTCCTAAAAACAGATTTATTTTTAATGATTCAGAGGTTGTTTTCATTATGACTACTTGATTTTTAAACATATTAATTGGTGAAGTAGTACTTTTTATTGTTACATTATCACATTCTAGTGTATTTATGCTGGGTTCAGTTTCAATTCTTGACAAAGCGTCGGCATTCCTATTCTTTGTTCCTTTTTTGTATCTAATTTCGTAGTCGTATTCAGATAGTTTTAATCTCCACCTAACAAGTTTTGAATTGGGTTCCTTTATAGAGAAGAGCCATGTCAGTGGCTTATGATCTGTCTCTATTATAAACGTACGACCAAAAAGATAGGGCCTAAAATATTTTGTAGCCCATATGATAGCCAATAATTCTTTTTCTATTGTGCTATAATTAATTTCGTGTGTATTAAGGGTACGATTGGCATAGCAATTGGGTGATTATCTTACGAAAGCACTGCTCCCAATGCATAATTACTTGGGTCCGTTGTCAATGCAAATGGTTTAGAAAAGTCCGGATATGATAGTACTGAATCATGTGTTAGTAGGTGTCTTGAGGGTATTAAAGCTTTTTCCATACTCCGGCTCATTTATGTTTAATTTCGAATCTTTCTTTAGGTATTTAGTCATTGGCTTAGCGATGGATGAGTAGTCTTTTATAAACTTTCTATAATAGCCCGTAAGTCCTAGAAATTGTTTAATCTGTTTTGTTGTTTCAGGTATTGGAAAGTTTACAACACATTCTATCTTTTTAGGATTGGGCTTGACTCCTTCCGTTGTAACTATATTCCGTTGTAACTATATGCCCAAGGAACTCTGATTTATCCAGTTGAACCTTCAGGTTTGCTTGCGAATATAAGTTTGAGTGAATTTATGTGTTCCTGTAAGGATGTCGAAAATATGATTATGTCGTTTAGGTATACTAAGCTTATTTTGTTGATGTAATCTTGGAGTACATTATTCATTAATCTCTGGAATGTTGCAGGACCTGTTTTCAGTCCGAAAGGCATTCGCAGAGATTCATAGTGTCCTCCTTCAACACTAAACGCGGTTTTATGAATATCTTCCTCCTCTATCTCAATTTGGTGAAAACCCTTTGCTAGATCGATCGTGGTGAAATATTGACTGCTTCCCAATTTTTCAAATATCTCGTCTATATTTGGGATGGGGAACTTGTCTCCGATCGTTACTTCGTTCAGTTTACGATAGTCGATTACGAGTCTCCACTTTGGTTTTCCACTAGCATATGGGTATCTGTATTATTTTGAGAATATTGGTATATTGTTTGTAGTCCTGATTCTATGTTTAATTGCGGAGGTAAATGAAAGTTTATCATTTTCCTGATAAAAGATAATATGATATCTATTTATTATTTGTACCAATTGTGTCAGGGTTCAAGTGTCTTATTCTAATTTGATCACTCAATGGTTTAAATTCTTTATTTTCGATAATGCTGAAATTTTCGTGATCTACCTCCTGCGTAGTCAAACGATTATTTTCAGATAGTAAATTTATTTTTACTTCTCCATTTTCCACATTCACAATACCTTCTCTTAAAATATTTCCCCCGTTTTCTTCCTTATAATATATTAGATCGGAATTAGCTGGCTGGTACTATTATACTTTTTTTATTTAGATTTTCATTTTCGAAGTATATTGGTAGTTTCTTGCTACCGATGGTTATTTCTTTTTTTTATAATCAATACATGCATTAAGTGGTCTCAATATATCGTTACCTATTAGACCATCGTAAAAATTATAAAATTTTATTATATAAAATTCAAGTGTTTTATTTGTTCTAATGTCGCTAAATTCTTCAAAAATAGGTATTACTGCTTTTTCATTAACGTAAATTTGATGCTGAAAAGTTTTAATTAAAAGTGGTTTTGTTGAATGAATCCTTGGATTTAAAATTGAGTTTGTTGCGCCTGTGTCTATAATAAGTTTTATAAAACTTATCTTTGTTTTTATTATTATAAATGGTAATTTGTTCTTGAGGCTGATTCCTGAAAATGTTCAGCTACTTCTAATTTTCCTATGTCCATTGGTTCAGGTTGGTTTCTAAAATTTGATCAGTGGAATAAAGAATTTTTAGGACTGTGGTTTTGTGGGTTTGCTTGTTGATATGGGCGGAGCTGTTGGTATGGTTGTTGGTAGTCTCTTCCGTTATTATTGAACATTGGTTGAAAATTCCTTCTGTTGTTCTGGAATGGTTGTTGGGGGTTCCTGTATTGTGTGCTATTTCCATATTGATTGCTGTTCCTATTATTCGAATGAGTTTTAAATTCTGGGCCGTTCCCATTGCTGTTCCCAGTATACCCATACCCGGCTTGAAATAGTATGTCCATAGCTTGTTCTAAATCTCCTGAATTCCTACAGAATAAAATGGATTTCATTGGCTCAGGGATTTTTATTTTGAATATGTTGAGGGCGGTGCGTTTGTTATTCATCGCACTCTGTCTAGTTGCTTCGGTTTCTCCTCGAATAACTACTAGTTTGTTATTCAATCTGTGTAACTTGTTTTTCACGTCGTTATGGAAATCTAAAGTGTTTGTTCTAAATGTCACGCTTCGTAGTTCGTCAAAAAGTTCTTCGCAGGAACGTCTGTCCCCAAAATTATTCTGTAATGTGTTTTAAATATCTGTCCGAGAAATAGCATGGCAATTTATTTCGATAGCCTGCTTTGCCTTTCCTTTAAGTTTCGATTTTATTATGTCAGAAAAAAGTAGTTGAGACAGTTCGTCATATGTTCTTAAGTGTGGGTATATTCTGTCAATAAGTGTAGTGAACGTCTGTAAATCTTTTGAGTCGCCACATACTTCAGGTAAGGTGTTTAGGTATTTCAAAGCGTCTATAATTAATCAGTTCATTGGTCCGTCCGCCTGTTCTGCCATTTTTTTGTTTATTTTGTTTTAAAATTAGTTTAAATAGATTTAAAAAAAAATCAAAAAAAATTGTCTCTCCCTTTTTATACCCTAATGCGTTTTTTTCTTTTAGATTTTGATTTTAAATAATTTTTCCTTGCCTTAACTTTTATCAAGGTTATTTTATGTAGAAATTCTTGCAACCTTTTGATTTCTTGTTCTCTAGACGTATATAATAATTTCCTTTCAATTTCTGTCCCAAATCTTTTTTTTCATTTACATACATTTAATAATATCAATAAATAAAATATAATAAAATATAATTAATTAAATGAAATTCTTACTTTCTGATATTGTTGTTCGCTGGTGTTGAAAATTATTTTGTTGTATTGCTTGGCTCTGCGTTTCCAAAGATAAAAATTGTTGAGTTTAGAGTTGATTAAGATGTATTGCCAAGGATGTATATTTGAATTTGTAGTTAAAAATTTCTACACAATTGAGTTAAAGTTGATAACCCCTTTTTTCGTAAATTGACTGATGATGGTTTGAAGATGACGTATTATTATTCACATGTTAAAATTGTCACTGTTTGTACAAAATTATTCTTTGATTTCTTCTTTTTAATAAGAAATAAGAATGTATCTTTATATTCAATTTTTTTCCACTTCTGTGTTTTTAGTGTTGATAAGGATAAATCTTTTTATCCTTTTCTTCACTTTTTCGTTGTGTTTTTTTTTCAAGGATATATCTTTATATCCTTTACTTTTTCCACTAACTTAAGTTTATAAGGATATATTTTTATATCCTGGCTTTTGTATGAATTGGTCACTATATTCTTTTTTTCACTTCACTGTTTTTAATGTTGATAAGGATAAATCTTTTTATCCTTTCTCTTCACTTTTTTTCGTTGTTTTTTCAAAGATATATCTTTATATCCTTTTACCCGTCACTGATATTAAAATATCAAGTACACTCTTTTTATTTTTTAAAAAAACACTTTGCGAGAATAACCGGGTATCCTGCCGACTGCGCCACTTTTTTCTCCGATACGAGCGAGGAGCAACGAAAAAAATAAAACAACTAGTTTGAAGTTCAGTAAACAAAAAGCAATCTTTCTTTATTTTCTACTTTCTTAAGTACTATTATTTTGTTTATTGCTGCATTTTTGTTATTGGAAATGCAGCTATAAAAAATATGAATTCATACGGGACGCGGACTTCGTACTTTTGCTTTTGCATGTGCCTGGGATTTTTACTGACGGGCATGGTCCTCTCAAACATTTTGGCATGTGGATGACCTGTCCGATACTGCTGATTGTGGGTGTGGGAGGGGACCTAAGGACTGGTGGCATGTACTGACAGCGTGTCCCGACTATGGTGACCTTAGAGATCTAGATGTTATGGGGGTTGGGATTTTAGTAGAGCTTAGTAGACAGTCGGATCTTTAGTAGGCTGTGTGAATACGTCAGTAGGGTATTCAATAAGATGACAAAAATACATATCAGGTCTTGTATAAGTTATTCTCTAAAGTAGTAGAATTCAGAAATTATAATGTAAAAACTTTGGGGAACTGATAGGTATAAAAGCGTTTCGGTTATAAATCATAAATGATTTATATGGCGTTATTACGGCTTAGCACATTATATAGAGAACAAAAATATACATATATCAGAATCAGGTTTGGTAATCAGAACTTTAAAGAATTAAAATAAAAATGCTAAAGGTGTTTAGAAACAGCTAATTCGCCTTAATTTATAATTTTAGCTTACGCCATTAAATCTAGGAATAACCTTATTCGAGTTTTTGTTGTTTTTTGAAATACTTGATGAAAATTGAAGACTTGTAAAATACGGACAAATACTTGAAAAATTCGGCCAAATACTTGGAAAATTCGGACAAATGCTGTACAAAAGCTTTCTAGTTATAAATCCTAAACAACGCCATTGGTAGAGGACAAAAGTACATATCAGCACTAATTTTGTTCACTTTTCTAAATGCTAGCATTCAGAAATTATAACAAAACACATTGAAGAATATAAAATCCCAAAAAATTTGATAAAATATTTGTTGGTTTGACAAATGACATAACAAAAAAAGGTTAAAACAAGAGAGACACTTTTTCCTTTCGCTCTTATCTCTCCGGACTCTTCTTAGGAGATCTAATATACAAATTTCGTGATGTAGAAAAAACATTATTTACTTTAAATAGGATATGTTTTTTTTATATTTCTATCCTATTTTAATTTACAAATGGTATATTTGTAACAAAAAAAATATAGAATATTTTTTAGGGTTAACTTTGAAAGACTGTACCGAATCATCACCCAAGTATGAAATAATTTTTTTCAAAGTCCAAATTAGAACCGAACTTGTAGTCCAATTTCATTTTTAGTTCTTCGAATTTTTTCTGATTGTAATAGTTTTGGTATTTGGAGCCTGCAAATCCAAAGAGTACAATTACATTGTAACGGGTTTTAAAGTTTACGAATCTATATTACACGGTTTCTTATATTATATTTATAAGTGAATGTAAAATTTTAAACAAATTTCCAAATTTCACAAAGATCGAAAAATTTTACAAGAAGTATTAAAATCTTATCTCCAGAATTTTATTTATTAATTAATACCACTGTAATAACTAATCTACTGTATTTTAATCTTGATAAAATTGGGTTGGGTTAGCCGTCCCGCCGGGCTCAATGTGACAGTCTTTTCTCTGGTGCCCGCGAAATTGTAATAATTTGCTAAAAAGAGTGTTAGTGTACGTATTTGGCGTGTATGTTTTTACTGCTTCGTGGATAGTGGGAACTTCTAGATCTCTATGAATATTTTCATTTCTTATATACCACGGACCGCCTACAATAAGTCGTAAAATCCTAGACGGTCTTCTATATGTTTGATGCGCAAGCAGTACCCCACAGCTGAGTGCCATATGACCATATTGGGTTTATAACGGTTTTGAATAAGAGAACTTTGTATTCCAAAGCCAAGATTGAGTGAGGACCTATTAACGAGTGTAGTTGAGTTGCTCGCAATTTTATGGCAGCTATTTTTGCCTCAATATGACGAGACCAAAGGTTGAAGTATACGTATTTGGACTTTTGAGCATATCCGCTGTATAATAGATGTATAATAGTCTTAGTATACTACCTTGAGGTACTCGTACAGGAATTTTCCCTTGTTTTGAAAATTTATCGTTTGATCTTACTTAAATGTCTACCCGTCCGCTCTTTAGAAGCTTGTGAGAGTTTACAGGTAGTAGTCGATATATTTCCATTAGTAGCCTACCATGCCAGACTTTACCAAACGCCTGGAAAATGTCAATAATTAAAGCTGAACAATATTGATTATTTTCAAAAGCAGATCTAATAACGGTGGACTTGCTCATTTGTGTATTATGTTCTGATCGTTTGCTTTTTGTCACGGCATCCGTAAATTGATCCATAGATGTTTGAGTATACTCCGGATTTTTCAATGGAATGTTCGGAGGTAAGTGAGAGCTCACCTACATTCTATACTTTAACCGATTCGTGTATTTATTTGGATAGGAAATAAGGGTTTCCTGTGTATTGACAATACTGTCCAGTAAAATAACGATTGCAGGTGAATGATCAGAAGATAGGTCATAGGACGAACTGAGAAATACGTTATCACGTCTAATATTTTTTACAATGGCGAAATCAATGAGATCTGGCAGTCTGTTGGCCAGTAGATGGGTTAACCACCAGGTACGACGTCGAGCTTATTTGCTTTACTTGTATCGTATACCTGTTTCTCTCTTAGGCAAAGACGTCTGGATCCCCAAAAGGTGTGCTTTGCATTGTAATCGCCAGCTGCAATGAACTTTTGCCCTAGTGTCGTAAAAAACCTGGCGAATTGATGGTGTTCGATTTTGTGCCTAGGCCGGGACAGTACACTGATGAGACTGTCATTTTGAAATCAGTGAGATTTATAAACGTAGCTTGCATAAAATCTTCGTTGAATTCTGGCATTGGAAACTGCCCTTCGTCCTTGCGTACTAATTCCCCAAAGTTTTTGCATTAAAAAAGCAAATAAGTTTTTTTTTTATATACCAAAAAGCTTTTTTACATGCCTTTAGCGAGTATTTTGATTTTTTTTATGAATTTTGCACACATCAGCAATTTATTGAATTTAATTTTTAGTAGGTGTCAATGATAAACGCAATTTAGCAGTTATTAACTAAAACATTAACAAAGATTCATGCATAACTTTACACTTTTAGCCTGTGCTTATTTATGTGCTTACATACTATATATACAAGTTGGCATCACTACTGCTTTATTGCCAAATTTAATATATGTATATGTATATTAGGGTTCCAATTAACTATATGGGAAATTTTTTTTTTTTGAAATCTGCTTCACGCCAACCCTCAGATGGTCCGAATTGCTAAAAAAAAATAGTCCCTTGAAAAATTGAGCTCAATCGGATGAGGGAAAATTTGCTAAATACCTGATTTTTGACATTGATTGTCAATAACTTCGTTAATATTTATTCTACAAAAAAATTATTAGTAAAAGTTTTAGATCAAACTCAGAGGAACAACTCTTGCTCACAAATATCTACTGAATTAAAAAAAAATAAACTGCAAACCATGGATTTATTCATATGTTTATATGGATGATTTCGTTTACTTAAGTATAGGCGTTACATGAGAAAAAAATACGTTGATACTTTAATTTTATTTTTGGCAAGTATTTTTGTGTTTGCTCTCTTCTTAATAAATATTACTGTAATTTTACTAACAATACATTGTTTATTCTCTTTATTCTTCTCATTTATTTTGTAGCAAGTATTGTTGTTTTTTTAATATTACCGTTAGTTTACTCACAATTCGACGTATTTTGATCATTGTCTTTATTCACAACTTCACGTTGATGTTTTGATTTCATTTGCAATAAGTATTTGAATCAAAACGTATGCGAGTGAATTAATAAAGTATTAATAAGATGTCTATTAAATTACGCGATAACATTTATTTGATTGGTTGTTGTTCTAATAATTTAAGTGGCAATAATTTACCATCTAATAAAAAGTTCTTTTTTTTTCATATTCGCGTTGAAAAGCAAAATTTACGCGAGAGTTCTAAAATAACAATAAAAGATGTTATAACGTTCTGGGAAAAAGCCAGAATTCCAATTAAAGAACCAAAGCACTGTATAACCAAATTAAAAAAACTGTACACAGAGTGGAGATTATTGCAAAAACATTGCAAACAGCAAAGTGAAAATAAAAAAAAATAAAAAAAAGAGGCAGAATTTTTGAAAATATTAGATGATTTGTTTAATATAGCACACGAGAATGCACTAGAAATGATAAACATTGAAGAAGATAAGAAATTTTTGATAAATCAGCGAAAGGAAGGAAGACCTGGCTATATGTATGGTATAGATTATGAATTATCACGAAAAGAACGTAGAAATGAACAACGAAGGGAAATAGAATTACAAAGAAAGGAGCGCAGCACTCGTGAAGCAACACAAATGGGTAAGCAATTGGAGCAACAGTTATATCTTTTTTCGAAATTAATTACCATTTCTGCATTATTTTTACTAGCAAGTGTACCATTATCGTTTTCGTCAGAGAGTGAAAGATCTTTCGCTTGCGACCAGGAGAATAATTATGGTTTCTGCAGTTTGTCTCCATTGGGACGGAAAATTACTGCCTGCCTTAGAAGGAAAGGAAAAAGGCGACCGTCTTCCAATTGTTATTTCAAACGGAAACGTTGAACAGCTGCTGGAAGTACCTGCTTTAAAGAGTGGTTCTGGAAGAGCACAAGCAGAGGCTATTTGTAAATCGCTATTTGAATGGGATCTACAAGATTATATAAAAGCTTTGGTTTTCGATACGACAGCAGTTGATATTGGACGATTCAATGGAACTTGTTCTATAATTGAAAATACACTAGAGAGTGATCTGTTGTATTTTTCTTGTAGGCATCTTTGAACTTGTTCTTAAAAGCGTTTTTGATATTAAATTTTGCAAGTCAGATGGTCCTAATGTTCAAATATTTCAACGATTTCAGAAGTGTTGGCCATCATTAAGCATTGATAATTTCAGGATCGGTATCGAAATTGAGAAAGTTAAAAATGCTATAAGTTTTTTTGATGTAGAGCGAATTGCATATTTTCTTAATAATGTTCTTCAGGAAAAACAACCGCGAGATGACTATAGGGAATTTTTGCGAACTGGCTCTAATATTTCTCGGAAAAACACCAACCCGATCTAACAGAGGTTGAACTAAATGCTGTTTGCGATATATCTATTTTTATTGTAAAAGTGTACGTTGAAGCTTGGTTTTGTGCTCCATCATCTATAAAAGCTCCGTATCATGATTTTATGCTTCTTACAGTATTCAGTCAATATCGAAGTATTAAAAGTGGAATTGCTACCGTAGCTTTGGACAAATTTTGCAGTCACCTGTGATATTTAGGCACAGAAAATGTTGCTTTGGCATTTTTTGATGAAAATGTACCAATCGAGACCAAAAAAATGGTAAGCTTTGAAGAATGCATCTGTTGTAAACAGCAGCTTACGTTTTCCAAATTGCAATAAAGAAACTCATTTTTAACTACAATTTAAAACAAAAACCAAAGCTATAACCAAAAAATAAATACTTGCCAAAAATAAAATTAAAGTATCAACGTATTTTTTTCTTATGTAACGCCTATACTTAAATAAATGAAATCATCCATATAAACATATGAACATATGAACTACAAACTTGGTTTGTAGTTTATTTTTTTTTTTAATTCAGTAGATATTTGTGAGCAAGAGTTGTTCCTCTGAGTTTGATCTAAAACTTTTACTAATAATTTTTTTTTGTTGAATAAATATTAACGAAGTTATTGACAATCAATGTCAAAAATCAAGTATTTAGCAAATTCTGGGGGGGTCATGAGCACCCTTTTCCCCTCTTCAGATTGAGCTCAATTTTTCAAGGGTCTATTTTTTTAGCAATTCGAACCAATGTGGGGGTTGGCGTGAAACAAATTCCAACTTTGAAAAATAACTGGCAGCCTAATGTATATGTTTAAAACAAACAAATGTTTGGCGCTGATTTTATTAGAGGAGTTGCCAGCTTATTAATAGTAATAGGCTGACTTAAAAAAAAAATATTTTTTTATCTTGTTTTGTCGCCAAGAAGAAAAACAAGTAATTTAGAAATTAAAGCGAAAAACACATAACCTTAGAGATTTTTTTAAGTTCTAATGTATTTGGGTTATATGTTCTGCTTGCGAAATTGTCAATTCTTCTACATGCCTTGGAATATATTTTGGTCCTCTATTTAGACGCGGCACGCAACAAATTTTTAATTTAAAAATAAAGACTTTTTACATCACTACCCATTTTTTCATATCCATAAAGTCTTGCTTTACTAGCATTCAGGTGAAGGATAAACACTATTTTTGATATGTATTATTATCCGATCTTTTTTACGTTTACATCCAAAAAACTGTATTACCTTATGTTTGTGATTTTTTTAATTTCTCAAATTCTGAATTTTATTGCTGGAGTACTAAAGTAATACACATAATACACATATTTGTGTGGCATATTGAGCGGTGTAAGCTATTATATACCTTATCGGAGAATTTAGAATTAAACATGCATAAACCTTGGCAACAAATTTTAGCGACTATTTTTATATCCTTATATGTTATACATAATTTGCGACTGCTAGCATTTACGAAAATTAATAAAACTAGTTTTGAGATATATATATTTTATTAAGGATAAAGAATTTTGGATTTGTAACGGAAAAATCTTTGACTTTATCTTTGCAATATTGTTGTTTTGTCAAAATTTTTACAGTACAATTTCTTCATCATATTCTTCAAGAGAATAACTAATACTGCCAACGCCACTAATTCGAACGGAGTGACAATTTATTTTATTGAAATAAATCGATATTGAATTTTGGTTTTTTTATTGAGATTAATTAAAATGTTTTTAAATATATAATTGTTATGGTTTTAAAATTCGTTCGTGAATTTTCAACTTTTTTGGTGAATTTTGTAATTTTCTTGTGAATTTCCCATTGATGGTGAAATTTAGTTTTATTATGTATTTGTTTTAAAGTATTGATTTTAAGAATATTTCGGCTTCTTACGAAATTTTGGTGAAATTAAAATTTTTGGTGTGAAATTTGGAAAAAGTGTATTTTGTTGAAATCTTGATAAAATTTCGGATTTTATTTAATTTTGTTTTTAAAATTTTCAAATTTGAAGTTGATTTAAATTTTCGCCAAAAATTAAATTTTGTTCCAATTTGTTCTGCAGTTTGGGTTTTTTTTTTTATTTCGATTTTATGGAATATTATATTATTTTTGCAATTTTAAATTTATGATATTTTCAAAAAAATATAGTTCGCTTTTGTGATGAATATTAAAATTTTGGTGAATTCTAAAATACAGGCAAAGTTTTGTTTTTCTTTAAACTAATTTATATTTTTGTTAATATTTACACATTACGAATTTTTGAATTTTTTTTTAATGTCGGGTTCTTTGTTAGTTTCAAAAATTTCCGTTTTTTTTTTAATCTTTTAATTTGGTGCAAGATTTAGGTCCGTAAGCTATCTGGGGGTCTCGAGTTGATCATTATTGCACGGCGACTTTTTAGCAAGTTTTAGAAGAATTAAGAATATGAACATTTGATGGGCTTGTGTATAAGCGTATTCCTGTAATTATGAAAGTACAAAAAAAATGAGAAAGGGGTATATCTAGTTTTGCCGTTCCATTTGTAATTTCTACAATATTCATTTCCGACCCAAGAAAGTATATACAACCAGGATCCTTATAGGCAGGGGAAGTTCAATTAACAATGTCTGTCTGTCGTTGAATGTTGAAATCCACTTTCTGATGACAACATTCCTCCAAAAAACGAAATTTCAGAAAAACAAGCCCAACCAAATTTTGAATATTAGCCGCAACTTCAAACAAAAAATTTTAAATCAAATTAATTATAACTTTTTGCGCAAACCTCAATTAATCTTAAAAAAAAACTAAATTTTACCAAAATTCAAAAATTCACCACAAAATTTAAGGTGCAAAAATTTCATAACTTTTAAAAAAATCGAAAAACTATAAGAAAAAAGTTTAATTCCCAAAGAATCTAAATTCAATACAAGACTGACAAGATTTTATCAAGAAATACCCAAAAAACTAAATTTCCTAATTTTAACACAAACAATTTAATGTAGATTTACCAAAAAAATTAATAATATGATCGAAAAGTTAAAAATTTCCAAGAAAATCTTTAAAATCATAAAAATCATAAATATTACTAATAATCATAATCAATATGAACAAAATTTTACCATAATTTGCAAACTTAGCAAAATTCGAAAATTTACCATGAAATCCTGCTATAGTCCAAAACTTTTAAATTACAAAAATTATAAAATTTAGAAGAAATCCAGAATTAAAAAACCGAAATTGCACTGAAACAAGCCAAAATTCACCAATTAATTTAAAAATCATAAAAATTAATATTTTACCAAAAATCTAAATTAAACAGAAACGCAACTAAATTATAGTCTACGAATTTCAAATTACTAAAATGGTAAAATTTTCCATAAAAAAGCGAATTGTTTTACCAGAAATAATTGGAAAAAATTAAACAAAAACGTGAAATCCGCCATATATTTAAATTCCAAAACTAATTTTAAAATTTCACCAAAATTTAAAATTTTTGCAAAAAAATGCGTGTTTTATGAAAAACGCGGCAATTAAAAAAATCATTTTACACTTGGTACGAAAGACCAAATTTGTATGAACCAGGAACCAAATACCAACTTCAAAGAGGAATTTTTTAAGCGATTGTGATATTTTGCAGATATTAGTGATTTATTACTCTTAATATTATTACGTACAACTACAATATTAACAAAGATGCATTTATAATGACGTAGTGATTTTTGTTATCCTTTTAGTCAGACCATACTTGTGCTGTCATGGATAAGCTACGTAACGCGAAATTCTATTTTCTGTAGAATATTAAACTTTGTCTTTTGAGAAAAATCTATTGATGATGGAAAAGATAAGATATATTTGCACTGAATTTTTAAAACGACTGAGAAATCGATTGCCCAAGATCATTTAGTTATTAAAAAAAATATATTAGCATTTTTTCTATTCAATACTTTAAATGCGATGAAAAGATATTTTAGAAGAGTTTAGTTATAATTCGTTCTTTATAAATATTATTCAGGATCATTAGTCGTACATTGTTAAACAATATTGGGATGAACAATTATATACAACATCTTTCTGGATTGAAGTGTTTGTTTAATTTTGAAACTCCATAGGGGAAAATGTATTAATAGTAGAATCGACATTTGTAACTTCCTTACTAATTTCATCCTTATTCTGCATTGCTTCACTCAATTAAAATAATTGAAGAAGTATTAACATTTGTAAAAGCGTGCTGCTAGACGCTTCTGGTAAAAATCGAAATGGTTATAAAGGCGATATATAGTATAGCATAGACAGACGAGTACCTTAATTTGCATTAGCAGTCTTAATTCAGATTAACTTGTGAACTCTCCCTATCTCAATTTATACTCAATTTAAGTATTTCCATATAGCATTACGGTCGACGATCAATGAGCTGCCGGCAAATGTAAGTTATATTAGTTGGTTATAGCAAAAAAAATAAGAAATATTTTAATAAACAAAAAAAGAATAATAATATAAAAATAAACAACAGAAAATAGGAAAACCAAAAAAAGTTTCTTGGGATTTACACCTTGGATCGTAAAAAATAAAAAATATTAAAACCGCAAAGTTTAAAAACTGTCGTCTGTCAGTAAAATTTTAATTCACATTAGTGCGATTTAAAATTAAAATGTTTAATGCTATTAGGAACAAATAAAATATTTACAAAAAAATAAATCGAATTTTTAATCGAATTTGAATCAATTAATTTTTTTTTAAGTTCAATGAATTTGAAATTTCCTTTTTTTAATTTTATTTTATAATCTGTTTTATGATAAGTATGTATGTATAAGGTGTTTTTATACATACTTATACGAATTTTTTATTTACATTTTGGTTTTGTCAATTTAGGATTCTTTCATATAATTTTTCAAGAAACGCGTGTATCCACATAAATGTTGGTTTCATTAATCCTTTGTTGCCACATTTAAAATACGGATATGTATAAATAAAACAAAACTTTGCTGCTTATTTAATTAGATAGATTGCCAGCTTATTTAAATTTCATGTTGATTTCATACAAAATTATTTTTTTTCTCAACTAGCTTCCTTCGTTGTATGTCAAGTTAAAGGGAAAATAGACTCCGTTTTTATTTAAAAATTAAAATCAAAAACTTAACGCTTTTTAGCAATTTTTTATTCTTTAAAGTTTTAGAAGCATAATTACTGTGCAAATATTGGAGTTTTTTTTAATTCCCCAGGTTTTACGTGCTTTAGAGAATAACTGATTCATATTTGGCGGCATAAGCCATTACAACGCCTATCGCAGAATTTAGAATTAAACACGAAAAAACGTATGTAAATATAACTTTGGAGTTTTTTTTTGCTTAAAATAATTTTGTTGTACTTTCTGGCTGGTAGCATTTAGGGAACTGAATGAAACTGTTTCTACATACATATTGTTATTCTACAGGGTGTTCGCCGGGAAGGTATACTACTTTGTTTTGCCGCCATTTTGGTAAACATTAGTCTTGACAGTTGATATATGGCAGTTGTAAAGTAGACACGTGGCAAATTTATTATGGGAAAATATTGGGTAAACCAACGTGTTTTAATCGTTAAAATATTTTATCAAAATCAATCATCGATTACTGTGACGATGAGAAAGTTACGAAAAATTTTTGGGAGAAACAACGTGCCAACAAGACGCACTATTTATCGTGTAGTGAATGATTTCGAAGAAAGAGGGACTGTCGCTGATAGGCCCAAGCATGGACCACAACATACAGCAAGATCGGCTGAAAAAATTACTGCTGTTGAAGGAAGCATTCAAAACAATCCATCAACCTCAATTCGACACAGAAGCTTGGTCAACAAAGAACAACTTTGGCCACAATTTTGCACAAAGATTTGCATTCGTTGCCATTTAAGATTCAGTTGACACAAGAGCTTCTTCCAGAAGATCATTTACGCCGCCGCGCCGTACATATGCCAATAGGATGCTACAGCCCGCCCAAGTTAGTTATATACAATATGAATACCTTTAAAAAAATATTTTTCTTTATTGTATATTTGAGTTCACTACAATTATATTTAGTAACCGGGAACAGTATGTGTTCTTGCGGAGTATCATAGTTAAACTCATTTTACATTTACAATATTTTTCTTACGTACTATTTCTTATTACAAACTTTATTATTTTTTAAATTATTTAATTTTATGATTCATAAATGTAATATGATTTCTTTTCAGTTTCGAACATGATTTACCTGAGAACAATTTATGTAATAAGAGTTCCAAGCCATGTTCTATTTAATTTATTTATTCAGTTTAATTTTACTTTTCTTACAATCTAAGTATGGTGACGCACGTCGTTAACTCCCATGACAACCCCGATTTTCATGAAAAAAAACACAATTAGTGACGAGGCACATTTTCATTTGAATGGATATGTGAATAAACAGAATAGTCGATTCTGGGCAATGAAAGACCCTCAAGTAATTCATCAGTCACCTTTGCATTTATTAAAAGTAACAGTCTAGTGTGCAATTTGATCAGGAGGAATCATTAGACTTTTCTTCTTTGAAACTGAAAACGGCGTAACGGTAACTGTCAATGGGGAGCGATATCGTGATATGATTGAAAACTTTTTAACGCCACAATTGCATGCTTTGGACTTGAGTAAGATGTGTTTTCAACAAGACGGTGCCACATCGCATACAGCCAGGATTCCACAACAAGTTATTTCAAGGAATGGTGATGTTGATAGGCCTCCACGGTCGTCTGATTTGACTGCTACGGACTTCTTTTTGTGGGGATATCTGAAAAGCAAGATTTATGGAAACAAACCAGAAACGCTGGAGCAACACAAACAAAATATTTGTGGTAAAATTAATGAAATGCCGCGTGAAATGTGTGAGAATGTAATGAAAAATATGTTCAAAAGGGCTCGCATTTGTGAGACTAACAGAGGTGGACATTTATCTGATATTGTATTCCATACATAATTGCCGACATTAAATAAATCATTGATCCATATACGATCCATTCTCTTTCCTTTAATCAAAAATTATAAACAAACAAAGTAGTATATGTATAACATACATAAGGTACATAACATAATAATAATCGGAGAAAAAATAATATTAGTCCTGATATAACTAAGATATAGATTTTAATTTAAGAATAATACACTTTTTACATAACTTTAGCGGCTAAGTATTTAAGTTATAATTTCTGATCCATAGCATTTAGGATATCACTTAGATTATTGTTTTAAATGTCTATTGAGTAGCGTAGGGTATTTTATCGCGCTACGATGAATTTAGGATAACAGCCACAAAAAGTTGTTTACCTAATTTTTGCTATATTGTCAATTCTACCAAAGCTTTTATGTTATAATTTCGGAATGGGTATATCAGGGAATAAGTAATACTAAGTTTTATATATACTTTTGCCTTCACAACATAAGCCATCATATTGCTTCTCGAAGTTTTTATAATTTAAACCCAAATAGCTTTTTACTTAACTTTGGCGTTTATTTTGTTCTATAAACCGTTACGATGTAATAACGTATTGCATGTACTCGAATTTCGGTAAATGTCTAGTAAGGTATTACTTCGTGCAATGCATAATTTATGATTTATAACCTTAAGCTTTTAGCTAAAATTTGCAGCATTTACCAATATGTAAAGTTATAATTTCTGAATGAACATATATCGGAAACTAGAATAATTTGTGCCACCATATCGATTCCTTAAGATTTGTTTGTCAAAATTTGATATCCACCAAACAACAATTTTTTTCTTATTACTTGTAAATGTAATAATCAAAAAAAGAGTCAATACACCTTTTGATTGTATGTGTAACTTCTATTGTGGCTGAAATGATTCGTTATATTGATCGGAAGTTTATTTCGAATGCAGAGATGCAATTTTATAGCGCACATATTATGAATATCAAAAATTTAAAAAAATCCGAATACATCGAAATATCGAAAAAAACATTTAATACGAAAATTTACAATAAGATGTTTAATGTGATCTTATATATCGAAACGGAATAACTCTTCTCGAGTTTAATCGTCCTATCAAGGGGGTCCTATTATTAACCATGTCTGTAATAAAAAAATCTAACTTGAAAAAGATTTATTAAGCGCTTTAAGCATCTCCTATTCACACTTTTTTTTTTTTAAAGAAGGCTTTCATTGCAGACCAGAGTAATACATAAATTTTACCTGTGCTAACGTGCTCTACGTGTGGTTATTGTAATATAATTAAAAAATGAATTCAAGGAAAATAAATACATACATATCTACATTCATATGTGAGCTTGTGTGTTTTGATTTTTCTTTGACTTATTATTGTCCAATATTTATAATCATTATATCCACATAAATGTACATTATTTTTATGAGAACACATTTATTACATCGGAATACATGCACATACATATGCATATATCGCAACCTAAATACAAAAGGGTCACAACTCAATATTTTCCAAAAATGGCTTTTAGCCATAAATTAATTCAGAGTGCATATCTCTAACTACTGCAAAAATTTCTTTCACATCACTATCTTCTTTAACTGGAAAAATACAGTTGTCTATTTTTATGGTAAGTGTGTTGCTTCTGCACGATGAACTAAAGAGAATTATTTTGAGTTAAAAATCCAAATTTTATTTTATTTTCGCAAACATAATATTAAATTGAAAAAAGTATAGCAGAACCTTCTTCAGTATTGAATTTTTTCATAATGGAACAATATTTTCTTTAAATTTTACAATCATTTTTACGTAAACAGTTTTTTGTCTCTCCTGAAAATTTTAGTATTTTGAGTTGTGACCCTTTTGTATTTAGGGTGCGATATATTGAAGGATTATGTGCAACATGCTGTTTAACAAATTTTTTTGTTTGTTCACATTAGATAAACTTTATCGATTGTCCAGAAAGGGAAACATCTTCATAAAAGCAGGTAGGGAATAACTTTGCATGCATACATAGATAGATAAATCTCAGGCTGATACTGGTAGATAATCACCACCCTCCCCTTGTGTTGTAATCATCGTTATTAAACACTTAAGCTACCGAACAAAATTTCAGCATCACGCCTGCCACGTTTTGTGGATTTAACAAGTTGATCGAATGCTGTGCATGGTGCATGCAGACTGTTTGTATCTCAAAAACACATATAAAGAAAAAATAAGACACATCCGTACACTGATATATGTAACTGCCTGTATTGGCCGTATATTAAACAGTGTACATTCTGATTCCTGCATTAATATACATACTCGTAGCTCTTTTTAAGCCTTCCTTCCGTCTATCGTCTTTTTAGCCGTTGCCAATTTTGAAATTCCTCTTACGTGTGACAAAAGTTTCAAGGAGACTTGCTAAAGGTGACGAATCAGATTTCATGGAATGCGTGAACGATTTTCATTATTCATTACACAATTTAATAAAATCTTAATTTTTTTCGTTTTCCTGCTCTTATGTTCTATTAGAAGCACACGTGTATAAATGGAGATGTGACTATGCCAGTCGTCAGCAGCACTGGTTGTAACTCTTATTTTCTTCCTTGAATGCAGGTCAATTGCTAAACTTCTGCAAATTTTTTACAAATTGTTTTTTACTATAATTAATATTTGTAAACAAATTATTATTCATATTAATTGATTTTTATTCTATTATTCATGTAATAAATTCAATCAGGTTTATAATTTTAAAAATGTTTTTGCTGCTTGTTTAAGAATACACGTCCTCTTATTTTGCTAGTTGCTTAGTGAATAGAGTAAATAATAATAATAACTTTAATAGTAAGTATATATATGTGTGTGTGTGTGGTTTGGTGACATTCATTGTTTCAATTAACAAGTTCGTTAGGTTTATTAATTCATTCATTTATTAAATTATGAAAGTTTTTAAATCATATAATTTTATATAATATAGTATAATTTCAAGTTAATTATAAGTAGTTTTAACACTTTAATTGTAACTCTAGTATTAGGTTAGTTTTAACACTTCAACTTTAGTCACTAATAAGCTTAATGGGTTCAGAACCCTTTGACCGGTCGCTTTGAACTATCAATTCCCTGTGTTCTAAAAACGTATGTCTTTTTATTGCTAGTCTAGTGTCTATGTCTGTTTTGTTGTTCTGCTGTAATTATCGTCTGTTCTTTCTCCGTATTGTCAGTGTTGTCATTGTGGCGCTTATTAATAAGCATCCCACATATATGTATATAAACATTACAAAATAACGATCACTGTGTGTTTATTTTTATTGCTATTATCAGGCATTCCCTTTTGTGTATAAGCTCTAGCCGATGTCTATTACAAAATATTAAGAAGAAATAACTATATCAAAGTTTAAAATGACTTAACCTAAACGACTGTAATCATATAATTACTTATACTTTACTATTTTTATATTCATCAATGAATATTCGTTATTGTTTTTATTATATCAAAATTCATTATTGGAAAAAATTGTTTATGGATTAGGAGGGATAACAATAAAAATCTTACCTCGTACTATTGTACGATGGCGTATCAATAAGTCCGTGACCTTTTGAATGAAACACAGGTTTTTTTTCTTGCAAAACAAAAATTTATTTTGCAACAAAATCTCCTTTTAACTCAATACTCTTAGCCCATCGTTTCTCCAGATTTTGTATTCCTTCCAAAAAATAGGATTTTGCGAGGTTCTTAAAATAGGCATTTGTTTGTTCATTAATTTCATCGTTGGAGCTAAATCTCTTTCCACCGAGCCATTTTTTTAGGTTTGGTAATAGGAAGTAATCACTGGGGGTAAATCCGCAGAATATGGCGGATGAGGTACCAATTCGTAGCTCATATAGATTTGCCATTGAGACTGCACACGTTTGCACCCGTGCATTGTCTTAATGATAAACAAATTTATTCTTGGCCATATGGCGTGGTTTTCTTTTTAAATCCTCATTAAATCGGTCTAATAAGTTGGCATAATATTCTCCGTTTATGGTTTTTCACTTTTGAAGGTACTCTATGTAGATTATCCCGCGTGCATCCCTTATTGGCCGACAAACTTACCCTAGCCTTCTTCGGAGCAGGTTCACCCGGAGAAACCCATTGTTTAGACTGCTGCTTGGTCTCCGGAGTACAGCAATGAATCCATGTTTCATCCACAGTTACAAAATGCCGCAAAAACTCATTTGGACTGCGGTTAAACAACTCCAAACAATCCTTTGAGAGCAAACGGCGTACTCATCTTGCAGACAACTTTCTTAAACCCAGCTGATCATTTAAAATCGAAACCACACTGCCATATGAAATGACAATTTCGGGTGTACTGCCCTCAATTGGCCGTCCAGAACGTTCAGCGTCATTTGTACTTGTGCGACCACAACGAAAGTCAGTAAACCACTTTTTTACCATTGAAACAGACAAATGCACGAGGTTGTATGTTTTGAACAGCTGTTAAACGCAAAATAAATGACGACACTTGCTCAATATGTGACAGTAGTCTATTAACAGGTGGTACTTGATGGGAACAGTGTTGCATTTGAAATAACTTCGAGTAAAGTTTGAAAAGTCACGACTTATTGATCCGCCCTCGTACATACAGTCTTTGATTTTATTTAATTAGTTAGTTTTCTCTGCTTGAAATTGTATTTCTCAACGGTGTTTTTGATGCTATCAGCTTGATCTTCATAATAGGGTCTATACTATTACTCTGGAATCATGTTTAATCAATTTTTGTCAATAATGTAAACTAAATATTGTATCCTCTAGGAAGAAAATGTACACTTCTGTATCAATAACTTAATTCCAGCGTTATTTAAAATACCAAGCATTTACCCGAGTCTTTCAATGTGAAATTTTCTGTTCGGTGCACTGATCAAAATGTCATCTAAAAATACCACAACACCATCCAGCTCTGCTAAAAGAGAATTCATTATTCTCTGAAAAATAGCTGGTTGACACAAAAACACATTCCGCTGAAAGTATAATTTGGCATTCTAGGCACTAGGATAACGACGACTAGTATGCTGAAGTACTTGGAAGTCAGATTTGATAGCAGAAGAACAATTGGAATGTACAGCAAACAAATGGCAAATGTGGGAGGACCAACGCAGCATAAGCGGAAATTGCTGATGGACACCACAAGCTCAGTGGTCCTATACGTTAGCGAAGTGTGGAGCCCGTACCTTGAAACGCAAAACAGACGAAACATACTATTGGCTGCACAGAGAACATCGACGGTAAGAGTAGCATCAGCATATCGAACAGTCTTACAGGAAGCTACTTTTATAATCAGCAGTACAATCCCCATAGACTTTTTAATGAAGGAGAGAGTTAAAATATGGACCGAACGAAAGCAAGGTAACAAAGTAGATGAAAGGTAGCTACGAATCGAAACTCTGAGAAAATTGCATGATTAATGGAGCAACTCTGTAAAAGAAAGGTTGACCCCAAAACTAATACTAAGTATAATTAAATGGTACAGTAGGAGAGAGGAAGATGTAAATTACTAGACAACTCAAACGCTGTCGGGGCATGGATATTACGGCAAATACCTCTTCGAAATAGGAAAACTTGACGACGCAAGTTGTATGCATGGCGACGGAGAACACACTTTCTTTAATTCCAAACGATGTGAAAATGGCAAAATTAAATTTGAGGAAGAGATTGAGACAGTCCTTAAAATGAAGAAGATTGACTTGGATAAGACGTCACAATCACCCCGACGCAGGAAACAGATGATCGTGGGTAAACCACCCTTAGTCTTTATCCGAAGTAATGCCCCGGATAAACAAATTCTCAGGAGGAGATAGGTTTTTAGTGGAAGCACCACATACCGGATGCGACGACATCCGATCCTACCTTGCACCAAAAAAAATATTATTTTGGTGAAAAATAAAATTAATTATTTTTAAACTAATTATTTATTCCCAACTCATTTTTTTAATAAAATAACTATCCACCTGCAACAATAAATTGCATTATCAGATCATACAAATGATTGTTACTTCTGCATGATGACAACGCGGGGATTCACGAGAGAGACTAAGAATAAAATCGTATATACAAACATTTCATCTGCCCGACGACCAGTACTTCGAAACAATGATGACTTATCTCCAGTGCTTCCTAAAAAATAGTGCTCTATGGGTGCTTCGTCATCTTTATGTAAAAGACCGTCAAGAAAACCCCATTTTGTAAAACAGCTAGAATTGAATGATCTTGTTCAAAATTTAGGACTGTCAAAATCAAAGGCTCAATTTCTAGCATCAAGATTAAAGCAATGGAATATGTTAAATTAAAACGCAAAAGTCTCATACTATCGAAATAGATTAGAACGTTTTTTGAGCTATTGTACCAAAGAAAACTATTTGATGTTTTGTTAAAATGCTGAAGATCTTTTACGACAACTGAGATTGCTTGTAAAGTCTGAAGAATGTCGACTTTTTATTGATTAGTCCAAGATTAGTTTAAAAGCTGGTTTACTTCACAATGACAGCAAGTACCAATCCGTTCCACTCACACATGCAACAGATAGGAAAGAAAACTATGGAAATATGAAGTTATTGCTCGACAGAATAAAATATGCACAGAACTCATGGAACATTTGAAAGTTATAGCAATGTTAACTGGGTTACAAGGAGGATATACAATAGTTTGTTGCGCTACAAAGCAAAGAGTGAGCTTAACTTCAGGAGCGCAAAATGTATTTGAAGAATTTTTAGTTCAGAGAGAAAAAATTCGTCTACCACCTTTTCATATAAAGCTAGGCCTAATGAAAAACTTTGTAAAAGCAATGAAAAAAATGGTGAAGGCTTTTAATACCTTGAAAGTAAATTTCCCCGAATCGGCGATGCAAAACTAAAAGACTAGGTCCACAAATGCGCTTATGGAGGACTTAACCTTTAAAATGAAGTTAAATGAAGCAGAAGAAAAGGCACGGGAGGATTTTGTAAGTGTGTGTAATAGTGTTTAGGGAAACAAAAAGCTTAAAACTACCAGGAAGTCATGCAATATATCCCTCAAAGTTAATTTTTGGACTCGCACTTGGATTTCTTTCCTAAAAATCTTGGTGTAGTATCAGATAAAAATGATGAAAGGTTTTACCAAGAATGGAGAAATGCGATACAATGGAAAATGGTCAGAAGAGATGCTTGAAGATGTTTGTTGGTCGATTCGATGAGAAACTCCAACTGAGAATATGAAAAGAAAAAAACCACAATTTTTTTTTTAAATTTCAATTCTTATATTTTTAAATCTTTTCTTTTAATAGAAAATTTACAATGACTCAATTCACAAGCTCGTATTAACGTCGTATATGTCGTCAAATCGTCCTTTATACGGTATAGTATTTTTGTTGTTGGTAATTTTCATACAAAAGTGTGTTCTCGTTATACGCTTGAATTTTATGTGTTTGGAAAATGTTGCATTTATGCCAGAACTGGGAATGTTTCAGTTGGATGGTGAATTCGTGAAAGTAATTTTAGTATGTGGTAACTACCATCAATAATATTATGCGCCTTAAAGGTAAATAAACATATTGAATTAATTTTAATTTAATTCCTAAACTATTTTTATTAAAATTGCTTATCGCAAAAAAATGTTATTGCCATTTTGTATTATGTTACGACTCCCATACCTGCTTTACTTTCATGCGTTAATTAATTTTCTTTTTTCACTTTCACTTTTCATTTTTTTATTTGGTAAAACGAAATGTTTTAAATAATTTTCTGAAATTTTCTGTTCACAAGCACATAATCAAATGTCGTCTTTTTTTAAACGATAACACATACGACTAAGCTTCTGAATTGAACAAATAAGTATTCATATCTTATATCTAAAATATTACTTATTAATTATTATCAATGTACTAATTCACTGTATTCAAATTCTAATAACTATCTACTATTGCGTTAGAGAGTGCCAACTCGCCAGGCTAAATGTGTCTGTATTTTTTTCAGTCTCTGGTGCCCATGAAATTGCAGTAAGTCGCGCGCTAGATTGGGATGAACCACTAGTTTGTTTACATAATTGGACGAGTTTGTTTTTGTTTCTTCTTGAATAGTGGGAACTTCTAGATCTCTATGGATATTTTAATTTCTTATATGCCAAGGAGCCCATACGATAAGACGTAAAATCCTAGACTGTCTTCTTTGTAGCTTCTGAATATCTGAGCACAAGCAGTACCTCACAGCTGAATGCTACATGTCCATTATTGGTTTTATAACGGTTTTGTATAACAAAGTTAAGCTTGAGTGAGGACTTATTAACCAGTGTTGTTAAATTGTTCTGAGTTTTATGGCCACAATTTTCGCCTCAAAATGGCGGGACCAAGTTAGGCGTCTATCTATGGAAGTTTGCCTCCTGAGGAAAAACGTTACGTGAGCACATTTCGAAGGATTTACCTTAATTCTCCACTTATTTAACCAGTCCTCTAGCTCGTGTATGTGGCCCTGCAGTTTTTCAGTTGCAACCTTGGGACCATTACTGACACTTATGTTTAAATGCAGTATCGTTTGCAAACGTTGATGTATATGTATATGGGCTTGCTGGCTGTGTAAATGATGTATAATATCAGTCAAATAGCTCTTAAGAAGCTTGTGGGAGTTCACAGGAAGAACTCGCGTTATTTTCCACACTTTATCAAACGCCTGGAAAATGTTAATAAATAAAGCTGAACGATATTGCTTATTTTCAAGTGCCGATCTAATAACGGTAACAATTCTATGGACTTGCTCTATAGTACCATGACGCGCTCGAAAACCAAACTGATGGTCGGGGATAATGTTTTGTTCCTTAAGATAAGGAGTTAAAGCAGAGACGAATAATTTTTCAAATAACTTTGACAAAAATTGAGAGTAGGCTAAAGGGCCTGTATGATGTAATCTGGATTGAGTCCTTTCCTGGATTAGGGATCATAACAATTTCAGACATCTTTTAAGAGCTTGGCATTATATATAAATATTAAAATTCTCACAGCTGAATTAGGTAAGTTTCTTAATATCGATCCTGTCCGGTTGATTTTCTGATATCTATATTTTTAACGATCGATTTTAATGAAGATAGCCGAAATTTCATAGGATCATTTACAGAGTCACTAATATTTTGAAGAGTAAAGCTATTTATGTTATAAGGTATAAAAACCTTTTCTAAGTGATTTGCGAATGCAGGTGCGGTTTTCAAGCCTTAGTGAAATTGGGCATTTCAAGCGCCTTACAGCTTTCCAGAGGCTGTAATCCGTAGTGTTTGTTGGGTCCAAATTTTTTAAATAACTCTCGGTAGTGGATTTATGCTTCTGTCTCAGTTTATTGCACACGAGTCTCTGGCATAAGTTCAGTTGGACCTTTATGTCTCGAGAGCGACTGTTTTGCCATTGCCCTCTAAGCCTTCTCTTCTCTCTGCCAATAAACCACAAACTAACTAAAATTACAGATACTAAAATTATTTATTTTTAAAGTTATTTTAAGGTTTTAATTTTTTGGAAAAAACAAATTGTAACTTATTGCAAAAGATCTCCCTTTTTTAACAATTAGGTGTTGGGTTGATAATACAAGCACATTCACTTAACTGTGAATAAAATCAAGGTGTGTTTAACACTTTCCATAATAAATATCTTGTTTAGATCGCAGGATATATTTTCGGTTATGAAGAAAACCTAAAATTTGTGTGTTATTAAGCTTTTTGTTAATTTTTTTTAAGTACAAATTTTTATTTTCGTCACTAATTTCCGAATGACTGAGGAACTGTTGAATAAATAAAAAATAAAAGTTTAGATAACAGGAAGCTAATTTTATGTCTTTATGTAGGTTTTTTAACCATAAAGTATGAAGAACATATGCTCTTATTAATGCTAATAAATTCCAATTTGTTTACTTATTTCCCAAGGCCTACCTATTATCCAAATTTCAGTTCTCTAGCTGTAGTGGAAGTGTCCCATACAAATAAGGGGGAAACCTTAGGGGGTTTTTTTGTAATTTAAATTTGTAGTGAATTTCCAAATTATGCTGAAATTTAGTTTTTTCTTGTTTTCACATTAAATTAGATTTAGGGTATAAATTAAAATTTTAGAATGTTTTTAGTGAATTTGTTAATTTTTTACTGAATTCCCCAGTTGATTCTTGATGTGATATTCCGACAGGGTGTTTTGATGTAGAATTTTGGAACGAATTTCCGTCATCCCTTGTCAAGTTTGGTTTGGAGATAAACCGGTTTCGGCTATGTGTCATCTTCAGTGTCAAACTAGACAAGGGATGACGAAAATTCGTTCCAAAATTCTACATAATTCCCCAGTTGTTTTTTTTTATATTTTTCTGAAAATAAAATTTTTGTTGTGAAATTTTAGTACTTGGTGAATCTGTTTTTCCGTATTTTTCATTAAATATTAGTTTTTAAGTAATTAAGTTTTTTTGTCCACATTTTCCATTTTATATTGAATTTTGTAAATTTATGATGAATTTCAAATTTTGAATTTTTTGCGCAGTTTGGTTTTTTAACTAAATTTTATTGTTTGGAATTTATGTTCGTATTTAGTTGAATTCATAACTATGGTAAACTAACTTTTTTTGCATTTCTCAATTTAATTGAAATTGTTGATAGAATTTATACATTTTTATTACTTTGGTGAATTTTTAATTTTTTGGTGAATTTTTTAACATTTTTGGGCATTCTTTGTCTTGGTTTTAATATGTTTGTAAAACATTGATTTTGTTAAAATGTTGAAGTTTTTCATAAAATATTAATGGTTTTGTGGTAAAACTTAAACTTGTTGTGGTAAATATTGATTTGTTTTGATATTTTTTAGTAGCAGTATTTTTTAGTGCGCTTTTGTGTTGAATTTTCGTTTTTTAGCAATTACATTTGCCATTCCAGTTTATTGGTTTTACAGTAAATTTTCGAATTTGTAGTAAATTTAAAATTTTGGCAAATTGTCGGCTTTTTTAGAAAATTATAATATTTTTTAATTTAAAATTTTTAAACTATGGTTTGATTTTGTGGTGAATTTTCGGATTATAGTTACTTCCCAAATTATTGTAGAATTACGTATTTTCTAGTTTTCAGATTAATTGGAATTTTAGAGTAAATTTATAATTTCTATCACTACGTGTTGTAACTTTTTGAGATTTGCTATATATGTGGAAAAGAAAACGGATAGATTAGCTAAAATAAATGTGTTACAGCCAGTGAACTACTGTGAGTGTGGTATTCCTATTGTCCCCATTTTCAAAAATAATGGAAGAGTTAGGATCTGTGGAGACTTTAAAATTACCATAAATCCATAAAGAATTCACAAAATTAGATTTGAGCGTGGCTTATCAGCAAATTTTTTATAAACAAGGAATCAAGAAAATATACTAATATTTCAACATCTAAGGAGCTTTTTCTGTACACCAGACTAATTTATGGGTTAGCTTCAGCCCCAGCCATGTTTCAGAGAATAATGAATTCTCTTTTAGCAGAGCTGGATGGTGTTGTGGTCTTTTGAGATGACATTTTGGTCAGTGCACCGAACAGAAAATTTCACATTGAGCGACTCGGGTAAATGCTTGGTATTTTAAATAACGCTGGAATTAAGTTATTGATACAGAAGTGTAATTTTTTTTTAGAGGATACAATATATAGTTTACATTATTGACACAAATTGACTACACATGATTCCAGAGAAAATTAGCGAAATAACTAATATTCCGTATCCAACAAATGTAAACGAACATCATGAATTTTCTACCGTATGTCTCAACTTTGTTACATCCGCTACACAATTTGATACGGGCCGATACTAAGTTGGATTGGAATGATAACCGTTTCTTTGCTGTTAATTAGCTAAGATATTTCTTACTGATAATTGATTATAGTATAGTCCACGATTGACGGTAGATGCCAGTCCAGTGGGTGTTGGTGCGGTTTTATCACAAATTGAAGAGAGAGGAGTAGAAAAGCCAATAGAGTTCGCGTCTTAACGGACATTGAAGAACGATATTCACAGTTACACCACGAAGCTGTAGCTTTTCTTTTCGGGTTAAAGAAATGCCATATTTACGTATATCGTCGCCATTACACTTTAGTGACTGACAACAAACCACTACACTATATTTTTAACTCCAAAAAAGGAATACATTTGATAGCTTCCAGTCGTTTACAACGTATTGCGTTAACCTTATATGGTTATCAGTTTGACATTTGTCACATAAATTAAAAAATAACAATACCGACTAGGAGCAAGCTTTTGATTTTTAGATTTTAAAATAATAGTTGGTGAAACAGAAAGGGACCTGTTGTTGCAGAAGATCAGAAATTTTATCAAATATTTTTTAAAACGACAAATATTTCATATCTTACGCGACAAGAAAGCCCATATATTTTTTTACTCTTAATGCCGTTTTTAAAATAAAGTGTTAACACATCACCGCAACAAAACAATAGCAAAACCCACTTTTCTGGTGTTAAGCAATACTAAGTATTTTAAATTACAAATTTCGATACTTATTACCAACTGTATGTAGGATATCTAGGTGAATACCCAAACATTTAACTTGCTTCTCCACTGGAACAGTTGTTACTTGTAGACAACTTTGTCTTCTAACGTAAAACGTTAAGTGAGAGCATATCATTATATTTAGCTTTATTATACAGCCATTTAGCTAATGAATGCGAGATTGATGTAGCTCGGACGCAACCTTCAGGTCATTATTAACACTTCTAAATGCCGTGTCGTCTGCCAACATTGACGTATATGTATTTCGGGTTGTTTGCTTATTCGCTTTATTGAGTATAAAATGCACAAAGATGTGAATGAGTTTAATAAAAGCAATTCGGGGAAAGAAAGGGGTCGAAAAGGCACCCACAAACTTAGCGGCCTACTTCGATATTCCCCTTACAAACATTAATCATAATAGTAATAATAATAGCGGCTCTAGTATATGTATTACCTTGCCGGACTCCTGCATAAATTTTCCCATTTTTGTAAAACTAATCCTATGACCTTAATTTAAAACTTATATTTGTCAAATAGCTTTAAAAAAGCTTGCGGGCGTTTTCGAATTATTTTCGTGGTCAGCATGTCAGGCTGGCAAATGTCAATGAATAAAGTTTGACGTAACTTTGTCGAACTTCAATTATTAATATTAAGTAATTTAATTTTTAGGCATAATTTTGTTTTCTTCATTCTTTCTATTAAGAAAGAACATTTATTTGATGTGATAAGAAACTTATGTGTAAAAATGGAATTACTTAATATTAATAATTGTAGTTCGACAAAGTTTCATCAAACATTAAATTTACTAATCGCCGCGCACGGTAAAAAATACATAAATATGTTTACTTCATCACAATCGGATTGATACTAAAACAGAATCAGGCGAAATGAAACAAAAATACACACAATGCTTTTATTGCCAACCAATGGTTGGCTAAAAGCAAATTGCATATGGTAACAGAGAATTCAACAACAAAAAAGTTAGATTGTGTAAACTTCGTTCTCACCCAAGCAAAAAGCAAGAACATGAAAATTATAAAATATTGATGCTCGTATTCTATTTGTTTTTAGTGTTGGGTTAATTAGATGATGTTTACAGTTGACGCAAAATTAGTAGAAAAGACACGAAGAATGTTGAAGACGTTTGCAGCGGCATAGAAAATGCATTGCCTGTATTACAAGTAATTATATCAAATAGATTTTCTTTCTTAATAGAAATATTAAAATTATATTACTTTATATGAACCGTACTTATTATCTTCAAATGCCCAACTAAGGGTGGTAACAATTCAATGGAATTGCGCCTTCCAGGAATATTATGATATTAAGTTCATTAAGATAAACAGGAGATAAGTTATTTTTCAAATAAGTTTGCTTAAAGTAAAATGTCCACAGCGTAATTAGGTAAATTTCTTATCCTGTAATACAATTAAGTCCGGGTGATTTTCTAATATCTGGATTTTTAAACCCGACAAATTATATGTAGTTAAATCCTTATACGTAGGGGAGTTAAACTAACGATGTCCGTCTGGCCGATGTTGGAACAAACTGTCCGATGTTGGAATAAACTTTTTATCGTCACTAGGTAACCTGGGATTTTGAAACGTGATAAGTAAGTTTGGTAAATTCGCGCTATTTGAAGTTCCCGAGGTATGAGCTTTTTTCTGCCGATTTTTTCACTCTTGAGGGCTAATGATTGTGCACGTAAAATTCACATATCCTCAATCCTTATCAAATCTGCTATAAATAAAGAAATGTTCACTCCGAGGACCCCACGTAACCTACGGACCCAAATGTTGGATCGAATTAAACCTCAAAGTATCAAAAACTAACAAAGAAAACTCAATTCCTTCAAAAACCGGAATTTCTCCACAAAAGTAAGAAATTTTGCCAAAGTTTCGAATTCACCACAAAAAGACTTGCACAAAAACTTAAATAAAAAAAAATGTTGTCGTCCAAAAATTAAATTCAATGAAAAACCGAAATTTTAGTAAAATAAGCAAAATTTACTAAGATTTGAATATTCACTAAAAATTCACCACAAGAGGTGAATACACAAAAAAATTTAAACATTCACCAAAGAATTTAAATTTTACCATATTATAATTATCATAAAAATTATAAATTTTATCAAAAGTCCTTATTAATCTAAAAAATAAAAAAGTAATTTTATTTGGGAATTTAGCAAAATCCGAAAATTCACCACAAAACCGAAATCTTAAAGAAACTGAATCTGCACATAAAAATTGCAAAAATTTCAAAATTTTA
Organism: Phania funesta; assembly: GCA_963932375.1. Lineage (NCBI taxonomy): Eukaryota > Metazoa > Arthropoda > Insecta > Diptera > Tachinidae > Phania > Phania funesta. The sequence goes on along the minus strand of OZ010657.1, from coordinate 7,250,827 downwards.
CGAAAATTTTAAACTTACCACAAATTCGAAAATTCACCATAGGATGGAAAAACTGGAATAAAAATAAAAATAGATGCTAGAAATCAAATTACTAAAACTTTGAAATTTTATAAAAAATACGGAAAAAAACAGTTTCACTAAGTATTAGATTTTAACCACAATATTTCTAATTTCACCAATTTTTTTTTTTTTAATTTTAGCAGAATAACAAAATTTCATAAAAAGGAGTGATTTACAAAAATTAAAAAGAATTAAATATATCAAATAAAACAAATTTTATCACAACTGGGGAACAGTGAAAAAATAAAGAAATTCGCCAAAAAAAATGTATATCATACAAATTAAAAACTTTACCAAAAATCTAATTGAATTTGGAAAAACAAAATTTCGCCATCATTTGGAAACTTCCCAAAATTCTAAAATTCACACAAATCCAAACTATAGTCTAAAAATTACAAATTGTTTCATGGTTCTTTGAAAAGGGTTGTTTACACAACCTACTCAATCCAAGTCATTTTTCCACCTTGTTCATAGCCCAAGTGCGATATGCTAGCTTTCCTGGGGATTCGTAGGTTATAGCACAATGTGTGTAAGTGCCTTACAGTTTACCACGGACTATAGTCTGTGTTTTTTGCTGAATCCAATTTGTTTATATAGTAACTCCCGATGCGGAATCATATTTCTGCTTCAATTTATTACGTAAGGTTTTTTGGCGATTTCCAGTTAACAGGTGGTTTTGTTGGCGCTGAAACTCTGCATGATGTTAAAAAAATAAAAGGCCAACGGCTTCCCCGAATTCATTTCCATTTATGACGATTTCAATGCTGTATGCGTCGATGTAACGCGATGAACGTTGTCTACCAAGTTGTCGCGGGCTCATCGAAGTATAATCACATCCAATGGCAAGTACATTTACACTTGGGACCAGTTGCGACAGATTTTTTATAAAAACAATTTTAATGTAATTAATAAGTTCGTCTACGTTTTTCTTAATTTTTTATATCTTAGAATCTAAGTACTCGTAATCACCATCTGTAAAGGAAAACAAAAAGTATTAATTGTAGCAATTTCAAAATATGAGAGTAATTCTTTATAAAAGCTTGATAGAAACCCCGCGGATTATTATTATACCATCAGTTCAAAAGCTCTCCTTCGTTAAAGTTTTCATAAAATGAAGTCATCTTACGAAAATAATAGGTGGTTGATATGTTCAAGGGAGCATTTTGGTGATTTACATTTAAGTTTTATACAAATTTACACTACTATAATTCACAATATACAACCCCATATACTAAGTGAATTTCACTTTACTCATTTCTTCTGATTGTGTTAAATTCCAACCTAAATTATTTTTAAAATCTAAGGGTTGTCGGAAACAAATTTCAAAAGTCTCAAGAACTTTGTAACAAGTTATTATTGTCTTTGTGGATGATGTTGATGTCAAATGTAAACATAATCATAATAAAGCAGAAAAAAAAATTCAATAGTTTTGTTCCGCTTTCGACTTTATAATAAATTTACAAATAAAAGCATAAAGCGGCACGAAATTATACAAAACAGCAAACATGAGAGTTATGTCAATGTGTTCCACTTGAACTACTGCTTTGTCAAAAGTTCAACATGCTTCTAAATTACGTTAATCGAACATTCAGATGCTGTTGTTTATACTGTGTCTGATATTGCTTCCAGGGTGAAGAGGCTAAATGCGAACACTTATTTTTCAATAATTTGTGAAGTGTTTGAACATGTCAACAACTACTGTTTATATTACAACAAATTAATACTACAAATATAAAAAGCACACAATGCAACAGATAATTAATGAATATTAAAGAACAAATCTATATACATATACGTACATATGTATGTATTAGGGTGGGTCGATTTTCTTTTCGACAAAACGTATAGCAAACGCGTAAAGAAACGGATAATTTTCAAAGAAATCCTAGGTCGGAAATGAATTTCTAACCCGCGCAATGCGACGTGTATGATACGAGGGCGAATCAATAAGTCCGTGACTTATTGAATGCAACACATTTTTTTTGCAAAACAAAAATTTATTTTGCAACATAATCTCCTTTTAACTCAATACACTTAGTCCAACGTTTCTCCAGATTTTGTATTCCTTCCAAAAAATAGGATTTTGCGAGGTCCATAAAATAGGCATTTGTTTGGTAAATAATGATGAAATTATGAGCGATGAAGTTGGAGCTAAATCTCTTTCCACCGAGCCATTTTGTTTTAGGTTTGGTAATAGGAAATAATCACTAGGGGCTAAATCCGCAGAATATGGCGCATGAGGTACCAAATCGTAGCCCATATAGTTTTGCCATTGAGACTGCACACGTGTGCACCCGTGCATTGTCTTAATGATAAAGAAATTTATTCTTGGCCATATGGCGTGGTTTTCTTTTTAAATCCACATTAAATCGGTCTAATAAGTTGGCATAATATTCGCCGTTTGTTGTTTTTACCTTTTCAAGGTAATCGAAGCGGATTATTCCGCGTGCCTCCCTTATTGGCCGACAAACTTACCTTGGTCTTCTTCAGAGCAGGTTCACCCGGAGAAACCCATTGTTTAGACTGCAGCTTGGTCTCCGAAGTTCAGTAATGGATCCATGTTTCATCCGCAATTACAAAACGCCGCAAAAACTCATTCGGATTGCGGTTAAACAACTCTAAACAATCTTTTGAAGTTGCCACACGTTTACATTTGTGGTCAATTGAGAGCAAACGCGGCACCCATCTTGCACACAACTTTCTTAAACCCAACTGATTATTTAAAATCGAAACCACACTGTCATATGAAATGCCTATGGCATCAACAATCTCACGCACTTTTACTCTACGATCGGCCAACACCATATCGTGGTTTCTTTCAAAAATTTCGGGTGTTCAGCGTCATTTGTACTTGTATGCCCACAACGAAAGTCAGTAAACCACATTTTTTACCATTGAAACCGATGGTCAGAGTTCCCATAGGATTTATCGAGCTTTTCGTTGGTTTAATTGGCGGTTTTTTTCACAAAAAATAATGTTACTGAGCACTCGAAATTCACTTGTTTCCATTTTTAGACAAATACAGGAGGTTGTAGGTTTTGAACAGCTGTTAAACGCAAAGTAAATGACGACACTTGCTCAAAATATAACAGTAGAGTACTAACAGGTGGTACTTGATGGGAACAGTGTTTTGTTTCATATAACTACGAGGGAAGTTCGACTTGTCACGAACTTATTGATCCGCCCTCCTATATTACACAAGTGTTGCCAGTTTAGTTGGTTTCCCCCTAGATTTGCTGGTGGTTTTTCTCTTTAGGGATAAATTTAGGCTGCAAAATTTTATATTTAGGAGAATTTCATTTTTGATTTGCCTATTGGGTACTCTACTAGGTATTGCGAAAGTTTACAATTGTTTGTAGGTTTTTGTGAAAAAATTGGCGAATTCATACCAGATCTGTCTGGCCGCTTACAATACTATGCTTAACAACTAAGAAGCCTTTAAATGTATGGTTGTTCATACAACTGATTTTTTTTCGTTTGCAAAGTTCAAAACTATAATTTCACAAATATAATATGTATGTCAAAAAAGGTAATATCTATGCGTATAAACAAAATATAAAAAACAGTGGGGAACAGAAAACCAATTTAAAGGTATTGACTTTTTAACTTAAATTTGGATTATATTAAACTTACACAAGCATTTCAGATTGGTTTAGTACCTTTAGGTGGAAATTGTAATTTAAAGTATGTAAATGTAAAGTATTTTGTAAATATTCCAAATGCATTATAGTAGCTGACAGAAGAGATCATGCATAAAAAGATTAATTAGTTTAAGCCGTATTATTTTACATTTAAATTCTGCTTTCGACTTAATATTAGCATTTTCGATCGGTGCGTTTTTCTTTTCTCCGAATACTTATCAGTTTTTATAAATTCTATATTTTTTGGTGAATTGGTGATAATAGCGGATTGGAAAAGTTTCGGTAAACTACAAAATTTTTGATTGTTGACTTGATATTCCGACAGGATGTTTTGATGTAGATTTTTGGAACGAATTTCCGTCATCCCTTGTTAAGTTTGGTTTGGAGACAAACCGGTTTCGGCTATGTGCCATCTTCAGTGTAATTTTTTGGAAAAATGAAACCAAAGATGGCACATCGCCGAAACCGGTTTGTCACCAAACCAATACAAAATGTTTGTGAAATTAAAGTTTAGTTTTATAATTTTAAAATTTGGAGAATTTAAATGTTTGTGGTAAGTTTGGAATTATTTTGTTTTATTCCAGTGTGACGATTTTGTGGTAAATGTTAAAATGTCTTATCATTTTGGTGCAATTTTGATTTTCTTTAAACTTTGCTTTTTTGCAAAATTTTGCCATTTTTGTAGCTTAAAGATTTTTAGATTAAAGTCTAAATTAAATTTTAGTAAATTCCTAAATTGAAATTTCGAATTTTTATGACTTAAAATTTTTTCGTATATTTTGAATTTGTTGGTGAATTTCTGAATTTTTTGGTGATTTTCCTAAATGTGGTTAAATTAGAGATCTTTTACATTATTGTGTAAGACATATTGCTTTGAAGTTTTTGCTATTTTCTTTTTTTTAAATTTTCGTTTTTGTGGAAAATTTTCAAAATTTTGGTTAAGTTAAAGTTGTTGTGGGAAAATTACAATTATTTATTGCAATCACATTTTTTTAATCCAGGTTTTTAATTTGTGGTATATTTTCGAATTTTTGGTGAATTTAAATTATGGCAATTTCTTAACTTTTCGATGCAATTTGGGTCAGTTTCTAAATTACAATTTTTTTTTAATTTTGCTATTTTTGTAGTTTAACATTTTTTGGACTGTAGTTTGTATTTGTGGTGAATTTATTAATTTTTCATTTTCAGATAAATTTAGATTTTTCAACTTCTCAACTTTTTTTATATTTAGATTTTTTGGAATACATATTACGATTTTATGTAATATAAAGTTCTTGCACTATAGCTTGGTGTTTAGTGAAGGCAAACTAAGTATAGTTACCAAATTATTGCAAAAACATTTTTTTTTAATTTTGCAGTTCATTTTTGTTTTTATATGTTTGTTAAAGATCGATTTTGTTAAAATTTTTAAGTTTTTTGTAAAATAATAATTTTTTGGGATAATAAAGAACATAAATTTAACGTATAACGATCAACTTAGACTTATAAGATATCAAACCTTCGCTGGAGATAGTTCTGCTATCTACTTATACACATATATATATAAGTGAAACTCTGTCTGCCTGTGTGTGTGTTAGCTATAGCCTCCCAAACCGCAAAGCCGATCGGAATCAAACTTTGGCAAGTTGTTGTACATATTCCAGAGAGTTTTTATGGGTGGTAATTTTTTTAAAATCAAATGGGCGGGGCTACGCCCATCTACATATACATAAAAATGAAATACGCCCATACAAAATAAATATTAACTGTTGCTGACCGCAGAAAAGTACAGGAGGTTTGCGATTTAACTAATACAAACCAAAATTTAATATTTGCAATAACGTTTATTTCTACAGAAAATATACTGTTAAAAATGATCACATAAAATGAAACGAATGAATACTTACCGCAGTTTTGTACCTCCTTCTTCGACGACAAATATAAAATAAAACGCGTTCGCTTTCTTATATTTTAAAACAAATAGCAAGATCAAAGAAGAGGGCAAAATAGCGGTTTACAAAACAAATGTCAAAAAACAATCAATCATAATAAATAAAATTGGCAAACAAATAAACCGCTTTTCATGAAGAACGTTGAGATCAGTGGTACCCTAACATTAACTTTTCAGCTACTTGCACTTGACCGGTTTTTCTGAAACTTTCCACACATATTGAACTCTCATGATTATACAATTTCGTAATTAGAAAAATACCATGCCCATAAAGAAAGTTATAATTTTGAGGTACTTGCACTTTTTTGCTTTTGAAAAATTGTTATGAGTGTTTGAGGAGTAAAATTTAAAATTTTTTTCTTTTCTAATTTCTAAATAACTTTGAAACTGTTCCGCATACAAAAAACAAATTTTTAAATGCTTCAAAGGCTATTTCATACCGCACTTTCTGGGGCTTCGTTTGTTGAAATCAGATTAGCTGTTCCTGAGTTATAGGGAAATGAACTAGTGTAGGCGGCCTATTAAGGGGGTCATATTTGTCACGCCCATTTAAAAAAATTGTTGCGTGATCGAAAAAAATAAGAACTGCTATATGAGAACCCCTGAATATTTTTCGTGCGGCATAGTGGTTATAACTAAAATTTTAATTTCAACAGATTTTGTAATTTTAGCAAAAAGCCGAAAATTGACAAAATTAAAAAAAGGAAAAATATAAAACAAAAAAAAAAAACAAATTTGGTAAAATTCCAAAATTTGTTAATAATACTTTTTGCATTATTTTTGGTAAAATTTAGGTTTTTTATTAAATGCTCATTTTTAACAACTCACTTATCATGTGGTTCAAGTTTTAAGATCCAGCTAGAATGTGCCGTCAGAAAGTTTATTTCAATATCGTCTGTGCGGCCAGACGGACATCTCTAATTGAACTTCCCTGCCTATAAGGGTACAGAATATATATATACGAATCGGGATCGAAAATGAACAATATAGAAACTTCAAACGGAATGTCAAACCTAATATAGCCTTTTCATTTTTTTAAAGGGTATAATAAAAGAAAATTCACTATAATTCTGGAGTTCACCTAAACTCGAAAATTCATCACAAAATGAAACTATATTCCAAACATTTTAAAATACAAAAATAATAAAACTAATAAAAAACCTAGGATCCTAAAACTTGGACCACTTGATCAGGAAATTTGGCGAATTTTCGCTTCTTTTCAGGTTGATTTTTTTTGTAAAATATTAAATTATTTTGATTTCCTAATTTTTTGTGAAATTTAATTTTTTTATAATTGTGTAAAATATGTTTATTTTGAAGTTTTTATAAAATTATTGTTATTTTAATTTTCGGCTTTTTAGTGAAATTCGAAAATCTGGTGAATTTAGCTTTTTGCGGTATTTTTCGCTAGATTTCGGGTTAAAAAAAATAATTTTTTTAAACAATAATTTTGTTTACTCTAGTTTTTCAGTTTTATGAATATTTTAAAATTTCAGAGAAGTTAAAATTTCAGCAAAACTTCGGATTTTTGTAATATTTTGGTGCCACTTTGGGTTATTTTTAATTATAATTTTTTGGAAAATTTTTTAATTTTTGTAATACGAGTATAAATTTTTGGACCGTAGTTGGATTTTGTGGTGAATTCCCAAATTATATGATATTTCGCTTATGAGATGCTTTCAGATTTTTGGTCATATTTTTAAATTTTGTTGGGTATTTTTAATATTTTTTTATGTTGAATTTCCATTTAAAATTAATTTTTTTTTATATATTTGTTTACCATTGGTATTGTTTTATATATTGAAGAAAATATTTTATTTTCCTTTAAAATCAAATATGAATGTCTTTATATTTCAAAGGTTTTGGAAAGAAAAAAAAATAAAAAAGCAAAGCTAACTACTTACATATATACATTCCAGAAGGGAACATAATAAAATAGAAACATTCACATTGATTGGGTTGCCATTTAACTTCAACAATTGGTTTTGCTAAAACGTCAATATATTGTGAAATTTAAATTTTTGTACTAAAACTTAAAAATTTTGTGAATTTGGTAGTTTTGGTATTTTTTGGGAAAATTTCGGTTTTTAATAAACATTAATTTTTTAGCAATTAAATATTTTTCATTCCAGTTTTTAGATTTTATAGCGACTTTTCTAATTTGTGTTGAATTTAAAATTTGGTAAATTTTTTTTAGAAAGTTTCTAATTTGAAATTTTTCCACTATAATTTGGTTTTGTCGTGAATTTTTCAATTGTGGTGAATTCTTTGAAGTTTAATTGAATATTTTGGTCAAATTTATAATCTTTATGATTTTTTATATTTTGGTAAATTTTTTTTTTAATATTTTGTAAAAATATTTTGTAAAAACTGTTTAAATATTTATTTTTTGTGTGTTTTTGGTGGAATTGCAGTTGATATACTTGCTTAATATCGATTTTGTTTAAAATGTGTAAAATATAGACTGCTTGTGAATTATTGGAATTATAGTAGATTTATAAAACATGGTGACATTAACTAATTGGTTAATTTTAATTTTTTGGATATTTTTTTTGGAAAATTTCGGGGTTTTTTTAAATTCGTTATTGTTATTACAATTCTTCGATTTTATGGTAAATTTTTCGATATGGTGGGAATTTTAGGGTTTTTTTGTATTTTGCAATTTAGTCAATCCTTTAAGTCCGTAATTTATCTGGGGCTTCGGGTTGATCATTTCTGTAAAATGACTTAATGGCAAATTGCAAGAGTGAAAATACCAAAAAAAAATAAAACCAGAAAACTCCATATCCCAGGAACTTTTGGACCTGCACGGCTGATTTTAAATAGCGAAAATTTGCTAAACGCACTTATGAGGTAGTACAAGTTTGAAGGTTGATTTTAACATCGGGCAATTGGACATCGTTAACTGAAATTCCCTACCTATAAGGCACCAGAATATATAATTTTTTGGGTAGGAAATGATTACTGTAGAAATTACCTACAACAAGAAATTACAAAAATATAATAATTTTCCAAAAAAAACGACATTTTGACAAAAGTTAAAATTCACCACAAATTCGAAGATTTACTTTAAAATCGAAAAACTGTATTAAAAAATGTAATTGCTAAAAAATCTAAATTTAATACAAAACCGAAATTATACGAAAAATGATCAAAACATGCTAAAATTCACCAAATTTTGATTATTCAGCACAAAATCTTAAATTTCACCACAATTTTGTAATTCCGCCGAAAAGCCGAAAAATCAATATTTTCTTAAAAATTTCGAAATTTTAACAAAATCGATGTTTAACAAACATATAAAAACAAATCTTGCAAATTCACAACGAATAGCATATTCCCAAAACAATTAAAAAAATCCCAATAAAAAAGTCCAAAATTCACCAAATCATTTAAAATCATAAAAATTTAAAATTTTTCCAAAAATCTCTATGATTTTAAAAAATGGAGAAAAAAATTTATTTTACTTTCGTTTGGGAATTTACCAAAATATGCTAATTCACCACAAAACAAAATATTACTCAGTTATTTGAAATTAAAAAAATTTTTATTTTCCAAAAAAAAACACGATTTTTTCATAGCTTTAAATTCACCACAAATTCGAAAACATACTACAAAGTAGAAAAAACTAGATTTAAGAAATTTAATTGCTAAAAAATCAAGATTCAATACAAATCCGAAATTTTACAAACAAAATATTCAAAAAATCAGAATTCACCAAAGTTTGAATATTCAGCACAAAAATTAAAATATCAACACAATTTTGTGGTTTCGTCAAAAAGACCGAAAATCACAAAACTTAATATTTTAATAATAATGTCGAAACGTTAATAAAATCGATGTTTAACAAACATATAAAAACCAAAATCAAATAGTTCCCAAAAATTTTAAAAAATTCACCAAAAAATTAAAAATGCAGCAAAGTATTAAAAAATTACAAATTTTATCAAAAATGCCAATTATTCTGAGATATGATAAATGGAAAAATTACTATGACTTGGGAATTCAACAAAATTCGAAAATTCACCATAACACCAAAATTAGTTTAAAAATATTCAATTACAAAAATATCATCAATATTCCAAAAAAAACAAAATTAAAAAAAATTTCACCACAAAAATGTTTAATTTCGCCGAATTTTGTAATTTCACAAAAAAACCAAAATTTACAAAATTCAATACAAAATAAACAAATTTACCAGAAAGTATACAGATTTAAAATTTGAAAACAACACAAAAATAAATTTTAAATTAAAAAAAGATCGAAAGATTAAAATTAAAAAGAAATGCCCAAAAAAAGCACTAATTGGCAAAAATAATAGATTCACAGAAAATTCCAAAAAAATTACCTAAATCTTAAAACTGTAACAAAATAATTTAATACCTACCAAATCAATACGTAATAAAAAACCGACAATTTATTAACAACACTACAAAACCCCTAATTAATCAGTTACAGGGTGTCCGCAACGGACGGTATACTACTTTGTTTGTTTATAATTTTTGATTAAATGAAAGAGAATGGATCGTATATGGATCAATGTTTTATTTAATCAAATCAGGCGACCGTGGAGGCCAATCAACATCACCATTCCTTGAAATAACTTGCTGTGGAAAGAGGTCTCGCTGTAATTCCATTGTAATCCTGGCTGTATACGATGTGGCACCGTGTTGTTGAAACCACATGTCAGTCAAGCCCAAAACATGCAGTTGTGGTGTTAAAAAGTTTTCAATCATATCACGATATCGCTCCCCATTGACAGTTACTGAAGTAAGGTCAGTTTTAAAAAAGTAAGGTCCAATGGTTCCTCTTGATAAAATTGCACACTAGACTGTCACTTTTAATGGATGCAAAAGTGACTGATGAATAATTTGAAGGTTTTCCATTGCCCGGAATCGACTATTCTGTTTATTCACATATCCATTCAAATGAAAATGTGCCTCGTCACTAATTGTGTTTTTTTTTTCATGAAAATCGGCGAGCTTCCCTCTTTCTTCGAAATCATTCACTACACGATAAATAATGCGTCTTGTTGGCACGTTGTTTCTCCCAAAAATTTGACGTAACTTTCTCATCGTCACAGTAATCGATGATTGATTTTGATAAAATATTTTAACTATTAAAACACATTTGTTTACCCAATATTTTTCCACAATAAATTTGCCACGTCTCTACTTCACGACTGCCATATATGAATTGACATGGCTAATGTTTACCAAAATGGCGGACATGTCTAAAAAAACCGAAATTGCAAAAAAAAAACTGTATCGAAATTTCACCACAAAATCGAAAAACTGGAATAACACACCAAAATTCACGAAATTTTTAAATTGAAAATTCGACAAAATTTTTCAGTATTACCAAAAATTTCCAAAAAATAAGTAGCAATTTAAACAAAATCGATATATAAGATCCAAAAACCCTACTTTTCACAAACAAGGAAAGAACAACCTTCATCCTCTTCTTGAAATTTAAGGACGAAATTTACGCAAGCGCTGAAATTGCACCGAAAACAATAAATTTTATCAAATATAAAAAACAAATCCTTTGTAGCGGGAAAAATCCGTAGCATATATTTTGTAGATCATATTTTTGTGAAGGATATATAAAATACGGGACACGAAATAGCTCTCTAACTTGTTTTACATTTGTTCCCTTACAGCCTTAATGGACAGAAATATTTCATTAGCGATGCGAAAAATATCGCAATTATACCTTTACAAAAAAAAAGAAAGGGGTATATATAGATTTGTCATTCCGTTTGTAATTTCTACAATATTCTTTTCCGGATTAACAAAGTTTATATATAGTATATATATTCACTAGACAACCTAGGATCTTTAAACTTTGACCACTTGATCAGTGAGTTTGCCAAATTTAAGCTATTTGAAGTCAGCCATATAGGTCCACAAGTTCCCGATACTTCAATTCACTACAATGATTACAATGCAGCGAGACGAAATCGTGTGTACACGGAAAATAGTTGTTCAGCATTACGGCGTCGGTTCACGGCAAATTTTGAAGGATGATTTGCATTTGTGTCCGTATTAAGTGCAATTGATTAAAAGAATTTTGCTACCAGAGCTGTCAGTTCGTTTTCTATACGGACAAAGAGTCTCACTCGGATAGCAGAGTTTGATGGCCGACATGGCCACGCTCCGTGGCAACGCTAACAAGTAAATTTTTTTCATTTGGAATACAAGGAATCTACACAAGATCCAGCAACTACCATTGTATGACCTAAAAGTGATTGCTTGGGGTGGCTAATTTTTTGCCAATTTTTCTTCAGGGAAAGCGAAACTCTCGGCGGGAAACGATATGTGTCTACCTGAAAATCCGTCCGTCTGGATAGTTACTGGTTTAAACAAGACGACGGTGCACCATGCTACACTGCGAAGCAAACAATGCAGTTTAGCAACAAAAATTAACTAAGTGTGTGATGTTAAAATAAGACGACTTCAATGGCCACTCAGATATGACCCCTCCGGAAGCTAGGCTCAAACCACTGATGAGCTCAAGGCTAAAATTCGTGCCGACATATTCACTATTCCACTCCAGACGCAAAAATAGCACATTTGCCATTCGATTGCCGTTAAATTAAAAATGTGCTAGGAATTAATTGGAAAGAACGAACTTAGATAAAGATATCACACATACATATGGAAATCGGTTCTTTTTTTAAGTTATTCAATATTCGCATACTGATATAAAGGACGGCGAACTCTTTTTTTTTATAAAAACTCGAATATCGGCGATAATAATTTTCTCTGTGGTAGTGTAGTTACCTCCAACAGTTGTGCGCTAATTTAAAAATTGTATGTACATTTTCCATGAATTCATTCCTTTAACGTTTTCAACGTAACAAAATTAGATTGGATCACAGTGTAAGTGTGCAGCATACACATCATGTTGAGCAAGGAGTGCGCCTGCTTTCCAGATGAACAACTTGCGACATACCCCTAAGAGTTTTATTTGTGTGTGCAAACGCTACCATGCGCTTGTTTTGTCACAAATTGCTGGCAATTATCAAGTAAAATTGTGCATTATTCTTTTGTCATACATTTAACGCCATAATGGCAGCAAAAATAAAAAATAAAAAAAGCAAAACAAAACAAAAGTGTATTGTAATATATTGAAAGAAGAAGAAATGCACAACTAGATAAAGAGTTAAAATTCTTGCTTATGGGCTGCGGTTAAAACGTTGCACTTTATGTGTCATTAAATGTTTATATTTTTTTTGTAGTTTTCTTCAATTGTTGTAGGATATAACTTTAGCTGTTTAGGATAAATTCCTTAAAAAAACGATAGGTTTCCATCAATCCTCCGGGTTCTCAATTAACTTTTAATTTCTATTACCTGTAATGTAGCACACTGCAACTTGCAATATTAATCACAAATAATTGCAATAGAAATAAAGGAATTAATAATACGCAACTTAATTTGTAATTTTTTCAATCAGTCTTAATTAGAATAGCATGTAATTGTGATTGGTAAGTGGTAAGTAAAATTTTAACTGAAGTACCATAATACGAGGGCGGATCAATAAGTCCGTGGCTTTTCGAACTTCCCTCGTATGTATATGAAATGCAACACAGCTCCCATCAAGTACCACCTCTTAATACTCTACCGTCACATTTTGAGCAAGTGTCGTCATTTACTTTGCGTTTAACAGCTGTTCAAAACATACAACCTCGTTATTTGTCTAAAAAAGTGAATTTCGAGTGCTCATTAAACATTATTATTTACGAAAAAAACCGTTAATCAAACCAACGAAAAGCTCGATAAATACTCTCTCTGCACTATCGATTTCAATGGTAAAAAAGTGGTTTACTGACTTTCGTTGTGGTCGCACAAGTACAAATGACACTGATACACTCGAAGATGTCGAAAAAATCCACGATATGGTGTTGGCCGAAGAGTAAAAGTGCGTGAGATTGTTGATGCTATAAGCATTTAAAACGATCAGCTGGGTTTAAGAAAGTTGTCTGCAAGAAGGGTGCCGCCTTTGCTTCAAAGAATTGATTGAAGCTGTTTTACTGCAATCCGAATGAGTTTTTGCAGCGTTTTGTAACTAAGGATGAAACATGGATCCATTACTGTACTCCGGAGGCCAAGCAGCAGTCTAAACAATGGGTTTCTCCGGGTGAACCTGCTCCGAAGAAGGCTAGGGTAGGTTTGTCGGCCAATAAGGGAGGCACGCGGAATAATCCGCATCGATTACCTTGAAAATGTAAAAACAACAAACGGCGAATATTATGCCAACTTATTAGACCGATTTAATGTGGATTTGAAAAGAAAACCACGCCATATGGCCAAGAATAAATTTCTTTATCATTAAGACAATGCACGGGTGCACACGCGTGCAGTCTCAATGGCAAAACTATATGGGCTACGAATTGGTACCTCATCCGCATATTCTCCGGATTTGGCCCCTAGTGACTACTTACTATTTCTAAACCTAAAGAAATGTCTGGATGGAAAGAGATTTAGCTTCAACGATGAAATTGTTGACCAAACAAATGCCTATTTTAAGGACCTCGAAAAATCCTATTTTTTTGAAGGTTTCATGAATGTATGTATGGTGTTACAACAATTTCTATTTTTTTGATTTCTTTTCTTTTTCCAATATCAGTTTTGCTTATTATTAATAGTATCCAATATCAACTTAAGTGCATTGCCTCACATAATGACTAATGCTCTTTGCTGAACAATTATTTCTGCAAGTGACCTAAATATGCACCGTTCTCAAGTTTCCGCAATTGCCCTAAATATTAAGCAATTCTTTTATGACACATGCATTCATGGCACTTTTCGTTAGCATATAAGTCTTAGTTTTATTTAATTGAATAATTAGTATTTTGATGACTTTTGTTAGCAACACTTGATATTTTTAAATCAATAAATACAATAAATAAACAAACAACAATAAAAGTTTTTATTTGTTCAATTATTATTGTGGAGTTAAGAAAGGGATACAAAAACTGGAGAAACGTTGGACTAAGTGTATTGAGTTAAAAGGAGATTATATTAAAAATTGTTTTGCAAAAAAACTGCGTTTCTAACCTTCTAGTTGAATACCTCCTAGCTAAGTTAAATATAATCTTTAAATTCTTAATGTGTGTGATCTGCAGTTTTCTAATATGAGTCTCGGCACATCTGTCTGACCACACTTGCCAATCGTAGGTCATGATTGGTCGTATGCACATCTTATAAAGTAGAATTTTGTTTTTCCAATTTAGAGAGGACTTTCGGTTTAATAGAGGATATAGAGCTCTACCGCAACTAACAGCTTTATCACAACTTTGTTTAATATGTGTTTAAGTGTTAACTTCTTATCTAAAACAATACCCATATATTTTATGGTGTCATTGAAAGGAATTTCAGTTCTACCAATAGTCAAAGGAAATGTAGGAATTCTTTTCGGTGACTTGATAAAGGGAAAAGTTATAGATTCGAACCCTTTTTTTAAGTGTTTAACAAGTGCATTTGAGACTTTGCGCGCTCTTATTATTACAGTATCGTCTGCGTACAATGCTGCTGAGTGGTTCCTTAATATTTTTTTAAAGTCCGCTATATAAGTTGAGTACAATAAAAGAGATAACACTGAGCCTTGAGGCACACCGTCCAGAATATTTCGTTTCGAGGAGTATTCGTTATCAATATTCACGACAAATGATCTTCCATCTAAAAAGCTCTGAACAATATTTTGTAAATAAACTGGGTAGCCAAAAATATTAAGTTTATATACGAGTATGAGAGCATTGTGCCACACTGAGTCAAAAGCCTCTTCAGTATCAAGGCAAATTATTCCAATGCTCTTACGCTGGATTTTATTATTAGTTATAATTTTAACAATGCGTTCTACTTGATGAACAAAATTATAAATTCACCAAAAACTCAAAAATATAGCGTAAGTAATTAAATTGCTACAAAATCAATATTTAATATAAAAAAATAAATTTTACCATTATTACTACAAAATCTAAAATTAACAAACTCAGGAATTTAGGAAATTTGCCACAAAATGCTTTTATTTAAATTTAAAGAAAACGGAAATTGCATCTGTAAGGTGTGAACAGGTAGCAGGTAAAGCTCGTAGGTCGGATGTTTTGTACAGATTGGTAGATGTAAGAAATTACAAAACACCCGACCTACGAGCTTTACCTGCTACTCTTCACACCTTACAGATGCCAACAAGATTCACGTGCTACTCTTTTCAATTCTCTATTCACATATGTAGGTATGCTTTTTAAATTAAATGTTGCATTGAAAACTATATTAACAACAGTTTTATATGTACATATGTACATATAAATAGAAAAGTAACAAAAAATTAGCAAAACATAGAAAAGGTTAATAAAATCACAAATAAAAATTTAATTTATAAAGATTCATGAAAACTTATCTTCTAATATTTATAAAATTTTGGGCAATTCGCTTAAAATAAACTTCAATTTGCTTGTCTAAATTCTTTAATTTACCCACTAACCCTTTTTGCATCTCCCTTGCTTCATCCCAAGGTTCTTTGTGTTTCAGTGAACTTGGTGACAATGCAGAAGGTGGTTTCATGTAATGCTTATTGGTAGCTTTGGTTTCAGCTTCTTAGTTGGTGAGATATATCCTTCTTCACCTTCCAAAAATTCTACTGATACACATTTGTATCACTAATAAAAAAATTGCCGCATAAAAGAAAGAAAAAAATGTACATTAAAAAATATTCTTGCAATATAACACCGGATCCGCTGTAGATTAATCCCTATCGACAACATTAACAGTTATTATTTTCAAAACTTATCAGTCTAGTCAATTTAAATCACGGGGTTTGTCTGCCCAACAACCTCCCCCTGTTTGATTCAAACATTTTATTCTTCTAATCACGCTCCCCTTAACTCCGCAATTCAGATCTCACCAATGCTACAAAAGCAGATATTTCCTTTAAAATACATGTGTATGTATTTAGACACATATAACAAAACACACTTGATTTTTTCCATTATTCCACCGATTTTTCGCTATCACTCAAAGAGTTTAGGGTTATTCTAAGCGCGTCCCATTGCTCTGTACGATTACAATTGGAAGTTTTCAGTTTCAAAGAAGTAAGGTCCAATGGTACCTTCTGATCAAATTGCACACTATACTCTCACTTTTAATGGATGCAAAGGTGACTGATGAATAATTTGAGGGTTTCCTATTGCCCAGAACCGACTATTCTGTTTATTCACATATCCATTCAAATAAAAATGCGCCTCGTCACTCGTTGTGTTTTTTTTTCATGAAATTCGGGATTGTCATGGGCGAGCTGTAGCATCCTATTGGCATATGTACGGCGGCGTAAATGGTCTTCTGGAAGAAGCTCTTGTGTCAGCTGAATCATAAATGGAAACAAATGCAAATCTTTGTGCAAAATTGTGGCCAAAGTTGTTCTTTGACGACCAAGCTCCTGAGCACGGTGTCGAATTAAGGTTGATGGATTGTTTTGAACACTTTCTTGAACAGCAGTAATGTTTTCACCCGATTTTGCATTACGTTGGGGTCAATGCTTGGGCCTATCAGCGACAGTCTCTCTTTCTTCAAAATCATTCACTACACGATAACTAGTGCGTCTTGTTGGCACATTGTTTTTCCCAAAAATTTCACGTAGCTTTCTCATCGTCACAGTAATCGATGATTGATTTTGATAAAATATTTTAACTATTAAAACACATTTCGCACCTGTTCCACAATAGTGTAACAACTCAAAATTTAGAGATTTTCGTTTTTTGCAAGAAAACAACACACTGTGGTCATCTCTACCCACTGTAAAAATCATCTATTATTTTGTCTCCTCTTTCGTGAAAAAAACCGTTATGACTCTCTCTTTGTTTTCAGAATAAGTTTTTTAGACTCAACTAAAGAGTAACATTTTTAGTTGTCTCCAAATGTTTAAGCAAATCAGTTTGTTTTTTATCATATAAAGAGTAACATTTTTAGTTTTGCCTTTTTACAATTTATAACGGCTTGGTGAAGTTGCGTTTCATTTCGATTTATCACACTTTAGTTGCATTAGGTTTGTTTATTCTATTGTTTTATTTGGTTTTGTTACCATTATGGTGAAAAATACGTTGATGTGGCCATTTTTGTAAAAAGTAAAGAATTCTGAGCAAACAAACCTGTTTGTTTGTTTAATTTATTGCACAAAAACACTATCATCAAGATAAAACTCAATTAACGTTACTGCTATGACGTAAAACTTTTACGCCTTACGTTGCCTTACGATATAAAGTTCAATGATATGTAATTACAACCATGTAAAATAAATCTAAATATAATACGACTTTGTAAAATTAGAAGAAAACAATACGGTGACATTTCTGACAACTTGCTTTAACTTTACTAATTATTGGGAATGGTCATAAATCTGACCCAAAAGTCATTCGAATATTAAAGTTATCGGAAAAGTAATCAGATTTTGCAGTTGGCCTGCCGGTTAAAAGTGTACATATTGTATTTAGTGTAATAAATAAATTACAGATTTTAGCTCTTGCTGGAAAAATTCTGCTGAAAATACGTTTTATTTGAATTTGAATTTCCGTTGTGGCTGTTTTCATAATATGGCGTGTCCAAATTTGGAACACTACAATTCGTGTGTCTACAGCGATGATAGCAGTTCAAATGGATTTAGCGACAATTCAGAGGACGATTTTTATCCGCCGGTAGTTACTGCTAGTAGTTCTTCCGAAACTGAGTCACAGGAAGCAGTTGGTGGAAGAAAAAAAAAATTCCACATACAAATCCCATAATAACAATCAGAAACGTCAAAAACATTTAAGGAACTCTGGACTTACGTACACATCACTCTCATCTCATTGCAATAAAACAATCAAAGGAAGAAAATTGCAACCGCCATGTGGTGAAAAGTGTAGATTTCGTTGCAGGGACAAAATTTCAGAATCATTACGCATTCAAATCTTTAAAAAATATTGGTCTACTGGTGACTTACAGAGGCAAAGAGAATTTATAGGTAGCCACACAAAACCAATTAAACCAAAATACAGGTACTCCTGCACTGAAGATCTTCGCAGATTAAATAACGCCTTTTTCTTGGAGTTAGACTCAACACAAATTAGAGTATGCAAGACATTTTTCAAAGCAACTCTTGATATTAATAACAGAGTTATAGACACTGTAATTAAAAAAAAAGGCGAAGAAGGTTTTGTAGAGATTGACCTTCGTGGGAAGCATAGGAACCATAAGACTGTAAGCCCTGATATTAAGAACAGTATAAGGGAATTTATAAGAAATATACCGAAAATCGAGTCCCATTACTTACGCGCCCAAACAACTCGTGAGTATATTGAAAGCGGTAAAAGTATTGGCGACCTATACATGGACTATAAAGAATTTAGAGAATCTGATAATTTAACTCCTGGAAGTAGAATTATGTTCTACAGGATATTCACAGAAGAATTTAATATTTCATTTTTTAAGCCACGAAAAGATCAATGTGATCTCTGCGAATCGTTTTTAAATTCAGACGAAAATGGAAGAAATAATCTGAACGAGGCTTACATTTTACATAAAGAAGAAAAGGAATTATGTAGAAAAGAAAAAGATCTGGATAAACAAAAATGCAATGTGGTTGTATACGATCTACAAGCAGTTCTTCCATTGCCAAAAGGATTTGCATCATGCTTTTATTATAAAAGTAAAATAAATTGCTATAATTTTACAATAAGTGACCTTAAAGCGAAAGTTGTGGATTGCTTTTTTTGGACCGAAGTCGAGGGAAAGCGTGGTTCAAATGAAATAGGAACATGCGTTCTTTTAAATATTAAAAATCTTGTACAAAAGTCAAATAATGTTCAAGAGTTGGATTTAATATTTTATTCAGACAACTGCTGCGGACAGCAAAAAAACAAGTATGTACTAGCAATGTATTTTTATGCGGTTCAGAAGTACAATTTACGAAGCATTACCCATAAATATTTAATACAAGGCCACTCTCAAAATGAAGGAGATAATGTACATAGTGTAATAGAGAAACAAGTAAAAAGACATTTAGGTAGCAAGCCGATATATATACCAAGTCAATATACCAGTTTAATAGCAACCGCTAAAAAGACCGGTCCACCATACACAGTTCATGAATTGTCGCATGATGCATTTTACGACCTGAAGTTCCTACAAGAAGAATGGGGTCAAAATTTTGTTATAAATGAGGCCAACGAAAAAGTTAAGTGGCGTAACATTAAAGTTCTACGCGTGGATAAGGACAACATTGACTCGTTTTTTTATAAAACATCGTATAAGGACACAGAGTTTATCAAAGTCAATGTTAAACAAAATAACTTAAAGTCTACTGAATATTGGAATAGTCTCAAGTAAGTGTTTTTATATTAAAAATAATGTTGCACCTTATCGTTATCAAAATTCAATTATAAAGAAACTGCAAAAAGGGAGAAAGAAGGAAAGAATGAAAAAGAAAGAAAATAAAGATAAAAAGAAAGAATGAAAATAGAAAAAAAGAATAAAATAGAAATTAGAAATGTTAAAAGAAGGCAAAAAAGACTGAAAATAAATAGAAAGAAAGGAACGTTTTAAAACATTTTTACTAAATGTGAACAATTCGTATTTTGGGATTTACAACGTTATTCGCGGCTGTGCTTCAATTAATGATTTATCCTTTTTGGTGCTAAAAACGTTACTGATTTTTTTTATACTTGTATTTTTTTCAGCCTATGTTGTGCTTATTCGGAAAATTTGCCCTTATCGGAAGTTAAAAAACGAGATATAGGGGACCTGGTCAAAAAAAACATTATTCCAAAGAATTTTTACGAGACATACCATAAATACTTAATAGAAACTTAATATAATTTTAATTCATTGTAATTTGTTTTAAATATGTAATAAATTTTGTATTGCACTACTCTAAATATGTGCAAATATTAATTATTTTTCTTAAACATTAAAAAATTGCCATTCCTCTATTTTGTTAATATGTTTTTAATTCAAGTGAGAATTTTCAGTTAAACAGGGACAACTCAAAATAATACCACTAAGTATATAACAAAATTTCAGGAAAAGAGTAACAACTCCAAAATTTGTTATTTTCCTACAACTACTAAACAAATAAAAACGCAAGCAACGGTTTTATTCTTTTTAATCATAATTTCTGACAATAACATATTTTTTTCTTGAAATATATCATCAATATTAACGGAAACAGTTTTTCGTCTCTACTGAAAATTTTGAAATTTTGACTTGTTACACTATTGTGGAACAAGTGCGATTTGTTTACCCAATATTTTTCCACAATAAATTTGCTACGTCTCTACTTCACGACTGTCATATATGAACTGTCAAGATTAATGTTTACCAAAATGGCGGCAAAACAAAATAGTATACCTTCCCGGCGGACACCCTGTATATATATATAAATATGTTTCTACTACCAAAACAAATGAAGTTACATACCTTTTCTGTATATTTATTAGAATAAATTTTTTAATTTTTTCCCCCATAATTTGTAATTTTTTTTTTTTTTTTGACAACTAAATCGTGAAGCTTCTCCCAAAAATTTCTTCACAACTTTCCAATAACTTACGTCCAAACGGCACAAATGGCATATAGTTTTTAAAAAACTAAATTACAGAAACTCTAACATGTGAGAAATGACCTTGTGTTTCGATTCACATCGTTATTTGTTCAATTCCCCATAAGGTACTGATTTCAACTTAATGACACGGGATATATAAAACAATGTGAAGAAAGAGATTTTGCGAAAAAATTGGCTTTAGCGGAACAAAATATCATAAAGCAAGCATTATCGCAATGTATATCTGAGATGAATATTGTTATGTTTAAGCTTTTTAAATTTGTATAATTTTTTGCAGGTTCTCTAGTTATAGCCTTGCCCTTAAATAACATATAACCGAATTTATTTTGTGCACTGTTATTTTATTTATTTACAACTGTTACTTTTTATCACGATCGTGTTGATGTTATGTCGTTTTTGTTGTTCTGTGTGTATTAAATTTCCTGGTAAATTGCATTATCTGATGGATGTTGGGGGTTTTTTTGTTTTGTTTAAGTAGAAGCCACAAGTATTCGTACCTTTCAGTTCCCGCACTTTCTCTATAGTGAGTGCCACAAGTATTCGTGCCATTCAATAATACTTGTGTACACTTATCTCAGTAAAAATATTATCAAGATACACATAAGCTTTACACCAAGTTGTATATTTTGAAACAAGGCCCAACAGTGATGCAACAAGCACTTTTTTCTGTAAGGGCTCTATCACAAAGCGCGGCAGTGGATGGAAACAACAATTTTCGTTAGCACAGGGAAATATATTTCTGCAAATTTGCCGGAATCAGTGTCATAAGAATAAGAATCAATCGCTTTTTGTTAACTCTAAGCCGTTCCAGCCAGAACGGCTTAGAGTTTTTATTGAAAACGTTACTTCAACGGATTGAGAATAATACAAACGATATCGGTGGATGATGCCTCATTTTGTGTGTCCGCAAATGCGTGAAGAAGACTGCATAACTATTGTTTTCAACAAGATAATACACCAGATCAAACATATTTTGCAACAAAAATTCTGTGGACGACATTGACTGGCCACACATATCTCCAGATCTCAAACCTCCACATATATTTTTATAGCGTTAATTAAAAAGAAAATTCCAAGTTTCAGATTATTGACGAACTCAAGGCAAACATTTCCACCCAATTCATCGGTATACCTCCCGATATGACCGAAAATGTCACGTCAATGCAGCAAAAGGGCACATTTTGCCGTGGCCACTTGGTTGTTATACGAGGGCGGATCAATAAGTTTTTCTTGCAAAACAAAAATTTATTTTTCAACATAATCTCCTTTTAACTCAATACACTTAGTCCAACCTTTCTCCAGTTTTTGTATCCCTTCCAAAAAATAGGAGGTCCTTAAAATAGGCATTTGTTTGGTCAATAATTTCATCGTTGGCGCTAAATCTCTTTCCGCCCAGCCATTTCTTTAGGTTTGGAAATAGTAAGTAGTCACTAGGGGCCAAATCCGGAGAATATGCCGGATGAGGTACCAATTCGTATCCCAATTCATAGAATTTTACCTTTGAGACCGCACACGTGTGCACCCGTGCATTATCTTGATTTCTTGCCAATATGGGGTCGTCTTCTTTTTAAATCCTCACTAAATCGGTCTAATAAGTTGGCGTGATATTCGCCGTTTATTGTTTTCCCCTTTTGAAGATACTCTATTTCTCTATCATTCGGATTGCGGTTAAACAACTCCAAACAATCCTTTAAAGTTGTCACACGTTTACGTGTATGGTCAACTGAGAGCAAACACGCACCCATCTTGCAGACAACTTTCTTAAACCAAGCTGATCATTTAAAATCGAAAGCACATCGCCATATGAAATGCCTATGGCATCAACAACCTCACACACTTTTACTTTTCGATCAGTAAACACCATATCGTGGATATTTTCGAAATTTTCGGGTGTACAGAGTCCCATAGTATGGTGCAGAGTCCCTATAATATTTATCGAGCTTTTCCTTGGTTTGATTGACGGCTTTTTGCTTAATGAACACTCGAAATTCATTTTTTTCCATTTTTAGCCAAATGCACGAGGCTGTATGTTTTCAAAAGCTGTTTAACGTAAAGTGAATGACGTTACTTGCTCAAAACAGGTGGGAACAAGATGGGAACAGTGTTGCATTTCACATAACTACGAAGGAAGATCGAAGAGTCACGGACTTATTAATCTGTCCTCGTACTCAAAAATAATTCTAAATAAATTGAAAATAACCAGATTAAATAATATAATATTACACATATGGAAATTGGTTGTTTGTTTTTAAGTTATTCAATATTCCTACATACCGACATAAAAGATGTACATAGTATGTAACATAAGTATATATTTATGTATGTGTGTAGATAAAACAATAAAACAATAATAATGTTTTCTATAATAAGTATTTACCAGTAGAGAATGAATTATTTTCCAGCGCTGAATGAACATTTTGTTACATAAATACGTATTGGGAATGATGGATGATTGCTGTTTTACAGTTGTTTTGTGTGTTAGTTTAAATTGTTTTGTTTAAAACTAACGGCAAAACGGCAATTGCATTCCAACATCAACCCTACATCGAGTCGCGGTGGTTTGAAGAATAAATAAAACGATTTTGTACATAAAGCCAAACACATTAATTGTTTTGTGAGAATGCACGAGTACTATAAAGCACTACTTGCAAAAATCCACCTCGTCACCATACCGTTTTTTTTTCTGTTTTATTCTTTTCAATTATTTGTGCGCGTTGTGCGTTAAGATGATTACTGAAAACGGCCACTAACCCCCATTGTAAGAAAAACAATCCTATATATGGTATGTGCATACATACATACATCCAAAAAGTACAGTGCCTATAATAAATAAACGTATTTCTTTATTACAACTTACGCTTGCTACTTTTTTTTCTACAAGAGTTATTGGGGTAGGAAGAAAACAAACAGGATAATTTTACCATAAATTTTGACATTTCAAAAGCCTTTATTTAAGAGTTCAATTTAGTTACTTGAGTGCATTTGAAGATTTGAATTCTGCATTACTTTAGATCGTTAATTCCGTAGTATCAAGCACAATCGCCGTAAGATTTTCCTTAAATTTCTGAAAAGTGTGCAAACAGTTGCAGGTAATACTTCTGCTGACAGTTTGTATTTTTTATGTAAAAGTGGTGTTTATAAAAGAAATATTTGCTAGGTAAAAAACATGAATGTGGCATAGTCATGATAACCATATTATGTTCTCTACAAAACTATTATATATTGGCAACCATATAATGATTATTTGAAAGAATTATAACCATTACTTTAGTTGTGTTAAAAATTGTACACTCGTACATTAATGTATTAATTTAGTTTGAACATTTGCAACATTTTTGAATTGGGCAAAACAATTTTTGTTTGGACTCTAACGACGTTAATTATGCATTAATAACAATGTAATACCTCTAACCATAAAATATTTTTAAAAGACATAATATGTAAAATTCTTTTGCCGTTTTATCAAAATGTGAAGGCGCGATGGCTGATGTGGTTATCTCGTTGACTATTAAGCATTAGATGGCTTTAGCCGCCTGTTTTCGTATCCCAGTCTTTACCAGGGTGCGCGTTTGTGTTTCTCGCATATGTTCTCTCTACAGCAATTTACGATAGCCTTACTTTCTCGTGCTACCCTTTAATCTTTACTGTAGTGATTTCAGACTGTCGACTGGGAACTGTCGATCTTGTCTCTCATCATTGAATCTTTTGTAATTGCTAGCATTTGTCTAAGGCTTAGGTCCTCCATGGTAATCACATTTAACATGAGTCTGTTCGTGATTCTAAGCCTTATGGTGGATATTCACAGGCAATGGGCGCTACCACCTTATCCTCTAGTTTAGGGGAATCTTCGGAGGTTGTCTTGTTCATATCTTCAGAATTCCTCCATTTAGTAATAAAGGAGTTCATAGGAGAAAAAGATATTCATCCACCTAGTGCTCCATATGCACGGGTAAGTCTGTATTGTATAATTAGAGTATGCTGTTTTTTCGTAGATTATGATTTATTTAGCCGCACATCTAGCAGAGGCAGGAACCTTTGACCGGCTGCCACCACGAGGAGGTATAATTCAGAACTTCTGACAGTGCACTCAGTTACGGTAAGCTTACTAATGCACGACTCACAAAGCGGTTGTATCTTAACTGTTTCATAGTTCTGAAGTTTATATCCGTTACAATGAATCGATACCATTGGAATATTTTACTTTTCTTATGCAGGGTTCTTCTTTAGAACAAGGGATCAAAAATATATAGTAAACCAGCTGCTATCTGAACTTTAAATATCTATTCACATTCAAAATGTAGTTCACATTCGTAAGCCAAATTAAATAAATCATATACTTTTCGGCTTTTAAGCCGAATATTTTTTTACTTTACTATACATTTCCATGCTCAATTGCTGGGGGTTTTCTATGCAACTGTCAACGCTGTTCAGCTTAACTTTGTAATACACACACTCTCTTCTCGGCTGGATCACGTGTATTCAATTAAGCTCTATTACGCTTCAATTATTGCAAACAATCATTGGCGTACCCATTAATAATTCTGAATATACTTACATCTATTATACTTGTATTTTGCTTCCAGTACTTGCTATTGCCCGAATCGTGTCGTTGTTATGCAAGTACCAAATATTCTACATACATTTTTTTCGACGTAAGTATACTGGATGTGTAGATGTGCTTTAATAAAGCCTACAATACATTTACTTAATACAAAAAACTAGTTTAATAAATATATTTTTGATTGCAATACGGTCAGTTAAAGTTGGGTTTAATAAAAATCCGCACAAAAACATAAATAAGTAAGGCAGCTATAAAGTCGATTTCACTTAAGAGTCGACTTTAGGTATTTCATAGACAAGTTAAAATATACGTTTATGGTTGTAGTCAACTTTATACATAAAATTGCTGTAGCTGTTTTTAACTAATTTAACAGCAACATCAGCTGTTCTTTCATTTTTCAGCTGATTTTCATGGAATATCTGGCTCATTTCACTGTCGGGAAAATAATTAAAAATATTTGTAGAAAAATTGCTTTATTACTCCTAGCAATGCTAAACTTGTAAGCGTGAAAATTAAATTTCACAAGTTGGCTCGATTTCCAACTGTAAATTGAAGCGTTGACTGTACGAATGTGCGTATCAAATGTTGGTCGGGAAATGGCTGGATATTACCTCGTCAAATAGTTTCCTTCTTTGTAGTGCAATTTCAACATTTAACTAATAAGGTGATGGCAAATTTAAGGAAATAAATTTTGCCGCTTCTTGTTTTTTTTTATAACTACTATCAGCTGATCAAAGATGTCACTTTCTTATAGTTTGTTCTAGATTGTATGCAAACATATTCCACATTTTAGGTGGCACCCATTTAAAGCTGGTTTAACTTAAAACATACTACCGTTTTGTCGTGCTACCAAAATTATTAATAACAACTTTTAAATTTAAAGTAGGTTTTTAAAAGAACCGACTTTGTTATTGACTATGATTATGGGCCAATGACTTTAGTGTCAGAATTTATAGACGCGACAATTATGTTAAATTGATAGCTGTTTCTGTAGGTAGCATTAAATTGGGAATCTAAGCTTGTGCACATTGGGAATTATTAGTATTATCGTTCACAAAAATGTACATAGTGATTTTCATTACATAAATTTACTTGATGTTTTGCTTGATAATTCAGTGTTTCAAAACTATGATGGAAATAGTGCTCATATCTGAAAAGCTTTATGTAGATACTGTATGTACTCTCTGGTATCCTAATATATTTTCACGCAAAATTTTAATTGACTTTAAAGGAAAGGAATACATCGATCTATCGAAAGTATATTATGATTATGCACAAGTATATTTTGATAGGAGACATTTAAAAAATATACTGCCACATGATTTTACAGCATTAACTGTGTCTGTTTTAACAAATTCTTTGCTATCCTGTATTAAGTCATCTGGCTGTTAATCAATTAACTATTGTGGCAAAATGAAGCAAACTGTTGCAATTTGAACTAACGTAAATCTTCAAAAGTTAATATTGTCAAACAAAAGTTGTTCGAAATAAGGCGAAGTTAAAAACGTAAGGAAAACATTAAAATTGCATTGAAGAGATTTAATAAAGTTATAAAAGTGGCCATTAAAGAATGTAGAGTTAATTTATATTTAGTTGAAAGTGATCCAAAGAATAAATGGATATTTATCAACAATACTCTTGGCTGATCAGAAACTAGTAGCGTCAAACTTAAAAATTCGTAAACTAAAGTAGATTCTTTGAATACTCACTTTCTTTTTGTTCGAAAAGAACTGAAACAAGCAGTTCATCGATTCATCACTGGAAGAGTCTGATGAAGGTTAGCGAACAACAAAATCTTGGCGCCCCTAAAAAGATTTTAGTCGCTGTGAAGATATTTTAATGTTCTATCCAGCGCTTTAGTTTCAAATATATTATATACGATTCCGGATCAATAAGTCCGTGACTTTTCGAACTTTCCTCGTAGTTATATGAAATGCAACACTCTTCCCATCGAGTACCACCTGTTAATAAACTAATGTCAAATTTTGAGTAAGTGTCGTAATTTACTTTGCGTTTAACAGCTGTTCAAAACCTGCAACCTCGTGTATTTGTCTAAAAATGGAAACAAGTGAATTTCGAGTGCTCAGTAACATTATTTTTTGCGAAAAAAGAACCGTCAATTAAACCAACGAAAGGCTCGATAAATACTATGGGGACTCGGCACCATCGATTTCAATGTGTGCAGTGGGCAAATGCAGGCAAAATGATAGTCAAAAATCATGTTAGCAAATGTGTGAAAAATTAATTTTTTGCATATTTTTAATTAGTTTAAATTTAGCTGTATCTTTTTATAGTTTTCCAAAGAACGATAAAGGGCTAGACTTTGGATAAAGTTTTGCAATCGACGGGATACAATAAAGACCCACAGGGAGACAATTTGTTCTCTACATTTTAAACAGGATGATTTTGAAAGAAATTTAAAATTCGAAATGGGTAAGTTACAATTATGTGTTTTAATTTGTTCAGTTCTTTAATTAAAAATTACGCATAGGATTCAGCAATCGAGCAACTCTGAAGTTGAAAGAGGGAGCAGTACCGACTATAGAAGCGGGTGAAACAGAAGAGGAGACAACAACATTCGTAGAGGAAGCAACAACATCCGTAGAGGAAACAAAAACATTCGTGGAGGAATCAACAAAATTCCCTGAGGAACGAACAACGGTGAAGACTAACACTAACCAAGACAGTTTATAGATCTACATAAAATATTTGGAAGGCAAAATGTATGTATCTACACTTTTATATATACTTTTAAATGGTTCGCAAAAACTTTTACATATATGATCGGGTCTAGGGATGCATTGCGTAAGGAAAATGATATGCTAAAAATGCAAAAAAAAAACAAGCTGAGATCACTATTAAAAATTTGTTTCAATAAGTTCAGAAGTTAAAGTTTACAAACGCAAATCTGCAGAAGGCACTGAGACGTCTTTTCACTGAAGGCCAAATAAAAAAACTTAAAACCGGTGACAAAAGACAAAACTTTACTGAAGAAGATATTGAAGAAGATATTGATAGTCAATTACGCTATATTCCACAAGTGCCAAGGCTTACAGGTTGCTGAAGAGAAAAAATTTTCGCTTCCCTCCGTAAGAACATTGCAGAGGTGGTTACAGGTATTTTGGATCCTGTTGTAAAAATATTGTCTGCGGCTAATCAAATGTCCACAATACAAAAGCTGTGTGTATTAAGCTCTAATGAAATGAAGGCAAAAAAAAGTATAGTTACGACAAGCCAAGAGACTCTTTGTTAGAACCGGCTAATTATATTCAGGTGACTATATTGAGAGGTGATTCTTATGACTATGTTGAGAGGTGATTTATATAAATCAATTTCAAGAGTTTTTATTAACATTTTTCTATTTTATTATCAGGTTTGACAGCAAAATGGAAGCAACCAATATTCTACAACTATGATTGATATTATTTGATATAGTGAAGACAATGCGGCAGTGTGGCTTTGTACTTGTTGCAATTGTTTGTGATTTGGGGAGTAGGAACCGAAAACTTTTCAATGAGCTTGAAGTTGATTTTAATAAGCCCTGGTGAGTGGTATATGTAGTAAGTATGTATTGTGTGGTAATTAAAGTAATTTTAAATTTACAGGTTTTTGTACGACGACACAAAAATATTTGTGTTTAGTGTTGTTCCACATATGATTAAACTGTTAAGAAACCATTTTATTGACGGCGGGTTCATCATTAACGGCAAAGAAGTTAAGAAGGATATTATTTTAAATCTTTTAGCGCTTCAATCTAGCGACTTAAAAATTACAAACAAAATATCAGCACATTATCTCAGCGTTGCTGGAGCTGAAAAACAAAAAGTTAAACTGGCTACGAAGCTGTTCTCACATACAGTTGCTCAATCAATTACACGAGCAGCCGGTTTAGGATTTTTGAGTGATAAAAATTAGAGTGAATGTAGTCAGTTCTTCAAATAGGTAATGAGATGTTTTATTTTAAAATATAATAAAATCAATATACATTTTTTTACTAGACAGGATGCAAGAGAGCGATTACCCGCATACGGCATGTCACTTGGAATACAAAGTGAGACGTTAAATAATATGCCGCAAATGATGTTAGATATTCGTGCGATTGGCAAAAATACGCTCTTACCATTTCAAAAAGGTACACATACATTTAATTTAAACTTTAAAAAATGTATCGATTGTAAAACATTTATTTCACAGGCATTATTCAAGCAAATAACGCATTGAAGATGCTCCACGACGAACAAAAGAATCGTTATAATATAGAATACGTCTTAACATATCGCCTAAATCAGGATGTTCTTGAGAATTTTTTTGGGATAATAAGATCTACGGTAGGTCTTCATGACCATCCCGATCGTCAAGAATTTATATATAGACTTCGGTCATATATTTTGGGGTACAATGAAGGCATCTTGGGCAGTAATGCAAATGTAGAGATAGATAATACTCCCGATTTGGAGGACGTACATTATTTATTAACAGGTAAATTTAAACTAACAATTTGAAATCATACAGTTTTTAAAGTTTCGTTTGATTTCTTAAGGTAAAATACTTAAAAGTATTAATCCCAGCATAGAGCAAGACGATTTACCAAAAGAAACTTATGAGGAGGAGGTGGAAAACCTGAATTATGATGGTTTGGAGAAATTGGCCGGCTATATTTGCAACAAAATAAAAAAAACGAAGATCCCAGTCTCGTCGCTAAACCTGTAGAGGACTCGACATACTCATTGGTTTGACATTTAAATGAAGGTGGGTTAAGCATTCCATCAAACACTTTAATGGAAACGTTAAAATCTTGTGATGCAATTTTTGTAAAACTAAATGGGGATAAGTTACTTGCTACAAAGGGATATTTAGAAAAGCACTTGGCGGAAACAAGGAATATAAAAGCAAGTGAAGAAGTAAAAATACTTTTTTTTAGATGCAGGATGTAATTTAGAATACGATCTCTTAATGCAGAAATATGAGTAAGCGTAAAAGAAAATAAAATAAAACAACAACGTAATATAAATAAAAAAAATATATTTGTTTTCATTTTATTTAATAATTTGCCCCACTGTTATGCTTACATATTTTTTGAGAGTCGTGACGTCACTTCACCTACCTGCGCAGAAGAATAAAATTTTGTGTGCGTGATGTCGCAATCTGTTTTTCTATCATTCTTGATTTCACAATGGCATTTGTTCTTTTAAATGTTCAATTGTGTTTTTTAGTTTACCGTAATGTTGTCGATTTAGAACAGAATTTAATTGTTGCATATGTTTGTATTTTCCTTAAAATTTCATGCAAATTACTAACCGTCAATTTCACCTGCTACGGCTTTTTATCGTACTTTTGTTGTCATTTTCTATATAAAAAGTTTGACAAATACCGCCTTGTTGAAGGTGCCTTGATTTTGTAATTGAATAGAGCTTTTTCTGTTCAGTAAAAATTACGTCGTTGGTTTTCGTGCATTAAATAAAACGAAAGATAAGTATTTTTATTTGATAATAATAGTTACTAGATTAATTTAATTAAAAAAGGATCACATCCTGCATATTAGTTAGGCTTCAGTTTTAATCTTTATAATTATAATCTATGCACATATGCATACAACAATTTTTGTTACAGCGAAAACAAATCGGGCATGCAGAATCACATCGCCTATCTGAATTTTAACACATTAAGACAAATGTTGGGCATACAGAATTATGGCATTTGTCTTACCTACTCTTTGCGTGTACGGTAGAAAGTAGACATTATAGTGTGTGTTTAGCAAGTAATATGACAAAAGAATGTAAAACCAAAACAAGCCGGTAATCTTAACAAATAATAAGGATATACAAGTTAGCACTATAAAAATTAGTTGTGCACCGGAAGCAGTGCCATTGACCCTCTACTAAACAACCTAAATTCAAAAACTGAATTGCTGGCGATTCGTCTGTAATATTTCAATCAATTACCTGGAAATCACACTAAAGCCCATCAGCAGTTTTGGCGTTTAAAATATTAATTGTAATTAGTTTTAAATCTCAGTTCCACTTTGTATTTTGATAAATAAAGACTAAAAGAATAATTAATACGTTGAGTGCCACGCGGTTTTATAGCGACTTCCCCGTCAGGCCGCGCGAGTTTCAGCAGTGCGAAAATATTGCAAATCGTGCTTTGAAGAAAATGCCGCACAGAGTGGCAGAAAAATAGCACGAATTTGACCAAACAGGTTACAACACATTGTGACACTTGCGAGGGACAACCAATTTTATGTTTACCTTGTTTCAATAAAATCCATTAAAGTTTTCTGAAAAATGTTTAATTTTTACCGTTATTATCATATTTTATACTGTCAGTCACCGGTGACTGACGCGTCCTCAACGGAAAGGTCAGTTTCACTCACCGGTGACTGACATGTTAAATAAAAATTAACAAAATATTTTTTTAATGTTATAAACAAGTAACCAGTTAATTTACATGCTACTTATCATGTATGCATACAATATGATAGAATACATGTACATATGTGCATGCATATAACGCTCCCATCGTTATATTGACGCTCCGAGGAGAAAAGTTATACTACTGTGGACATGTGGACATCTGTACCAAATATCACATCAAAGTAATCATTAGTGTTTAGTATACTCAAGTGCATTCGGCGATTTTTACAATGAATAAAATTATTCAACAAAGAAGTTCCATTAAATTTTGTGTGCGGAATGATAATTCTGGTGCCGAGACGTTCAGAATGTTGCAAGAGGCCTTCGGAGATAATTGTATGTCGCGAGCAAGTGTTTTTGTATGGTACAAATTATTCAAAGTGGGTCGAGAACGCGTTGACGACGAACCACGTCCAGGACGGCCATTAACATCAACTGATGATCAACACGTCAATAGAATCGACGATTAACAGTCAGAGACCTTACTGATATCGCTGGAATAGCGGAGGGATCAGTAAAAACCATTTTAATGGCCGACAACTCTTGGTTTTTGCACCACGATAATGCACCGTCGAACTGATTCTTCGTGAGTTTTTCGCCAAAAATTCAAGCAATATCGTTCCACAATCACCGTGTGACTTCTGGCTGTTCAGCAAACTCAAGCGACCGATCCGGACAAACCGTTTTGAATCAATTGAAGGCATTAAACGTGAATCGCTACGCGCATTGAAGGCTATTCCGGAAATTGACTTTAACAACTGTTACGAGGATTGGAAAAAACGTTGGCATAAGTGTATTGCAGCTGGGGGGGATTACTCTGAGGGGGACGAAATAGATTTGGCAGAATAAATAAAGAAATTTAAAATTATTAACAAAGTCTTGCTATTGTTTGCCCACAGTAGGATACATATATGTTATAGAAAATAAATTGTATATTTCCACAATTTCCCTATTTATTGATTGAAGTTTGTTATTTGATATAATTTTTGTCAAATTTTATTAATTATACCAAAGAAATTGTCAACTTTAAATGATGAATTTGAATGCTTACAAACATTTGTTATGTTTATTTAAAGAATACAAATTTAAATTTTTTTTCTCTCTGCAAAATTAGTTTTTACTACGAAAATACTTAGTTTTTTATTTTATTCTTTTATACTGGTGTAATACATATGCATGTATATGTATGTATGTATGTATGTTTGTATTTTGAATACATAGAAGAAGACAAATATTTGAATAAGTACGAGGGTTGGCTTTTAGGTTTCTGGACTTGGCAACCCTAGTGTTGCAATCTGGCAACTGACAGCTCTACCGTAAAGTTGGACATTTTCGAGGTTATACG
The DNA here is from genome assembly GCA_963932375.1 of Phania funesta. NCBI lineage: Eukaryota > Metazoa > Arthropoda > Insecta > Diptera > Tachinidae > Phania > Phania funesta. The sequence goes on along the minus strand of OZ010657.1, from coordinate 7,217,282 downwards.
TACTCAGAATTTTTTGGCATACGAGCGCTATTTGTGTTGTTTACAGTAACTTAAAACATTCATCTCGGCCGCCCAAAAATGGAATTAAATAGTGCGATTATTTTTTACAACTTTCGACGAAGATTAACTCAGTAATAGTGCACGGATGAACTTAATTATATTTTTGGCGATAAAGCTCCATCAAGTACATGTAAGTATATTATATGTTTTTTAAATCTTAAATAACAGCATTTTTTTTCTTTTAATGTCCAACTTACAACACTTTTGCGTTGTTTGAGTTATTGCATGGTCATCATCGTCCAATTTCTCTACAATAATTTTTTAAAAATTTCGCTTCTTTTTGTCCATTGCTTTTACTTTTTGAATACACCTGCTAAGTTTAAATCTCACAGACTTCACGACTGTACATAATTTAATTTAGATACTTTCTTTTCTTTTGATTTCAGAATTCGTTCCTTAATCTTTATACATATACTCGTCAGCATTTATTAGGGTGTTTTGAAAGTCAATAGTCTTATATCCTATGGTAGAGTGTACTGAATTGTTATAAAATATAGTCACTTTATGAATTTTCTCCTCAACAGTATGACTTTGTCTTTGTCGGGATCATGTTGAAGCAGAGGACGAATGTGTTCGTTCATAGTGTAATGCTGACGTTCTACATCTGCACTTGAGGTGTGGTTATTATTAGGGGAAAAATGTATTTCTATTTGTCTTTGCCTTAGGAATTCGGTCAATGGCAATTCTTTGAAACCTAACTCATTGTCAGTTATTATTTTCTTAACTCTGCCTACGATACTTAGATACTAAGTAAGGGTTATCCTAAATTCTACCCATGATCTGTTTTTAATTTTTATGGGTTGTAGAAATTTAGAAAATGTATCGATTATTGTTAAAAATGATGTTTTTCTAGGCTATAGAAAACATCTATATGTATAATTTGAACACATTTGTCAGGCTTTTCTGTTATTTTAAAATTTTGAATTATTGGGTTATTTTTTCCTTTTATGTAGGGGAGATATCGAAGCAGACCACTTACTTTTTGGGTCCCTTTTCGAACTCTTTGCTCCTCAAATTGATTTCAGGCGACTGATTACCTTACTTTCAACTAAATCTCGTGCTACCCGTAGACTTTATTCTTCACTATAGTGATTTCAAACTGTCGACTGGTAACTGTAAGCCTTCTCTCTCATCACGGAGTCTTATGTTATTGCTAGTATTTGTCTAAGGCCTAGCTCCCCCATGGCACTTACATTTAACAAGAATCTGCCCGTGATAGGACCACGCCTTATGCTAGCCAGTGCTGGACATTCACATACAATACGCGCTATTGTCTCAGCCTCTTCCAGGCATAGTCTGCAAGTATCATCTTCTATGATTTTCATCCTGGCCAGAGGATTCATTAAGTTTCCATGACCTGCCACCAACGCAGTAGTCCAGCTTAAGATTGCCCTATTATATCTGAGTATCTTGCCGGCCTTCCTGCCAAGAGGCCATATGAGCACCTCGAGTCTGTCTACATGTCTGGGGTAAAACAGCGCAAAAGGTTTCGTGTAATATACTCACTGTGCGCTTTAGGCCTGAACTTGGCCTGGTGCACTTCCTTAATTTAAGAGAATAATAATTCGCAGTTGTTTTTCAATCCGAAGTTGTCAGACTTTCTCACAAATTGAAGAACAGCGCTGTCTTATAAAGTAAAACGTATGTAAGTTTTTTTCAAATACTTGAATATTCTGAAGTTACTTTTGTGGTGGATGCCATTTGCATTCAACAATATTATCAACACGCAAGTTAAAGTCGACTTTCAGTTTTCTCAAATATATAGTGGGTTTAATATTTTTAACTTCCAGCGGCATTTGTGTAAATATGATGGGTAATTCACACACTCTTGGCTTTTGGTTAAAAAAAAACCTTTTTTTATTGCTACGTGTGCATGTGCAGCTTAAAGTGTGAGAAAGGGAGGGTATGTATACAAATGGCACAGCTCACTTGGGGGTTGTTTGGTGTAGAAAATTTAAGTTTAATCCAAATACCCATTTTGCACATATAACAGGCGCCTTCGATTACACTCACAATGAGAAAAAATAATAATACGACAGCAATCCCTTTTAGAACGCATGCTAAAAAACGTACAAAATGTTAATATTATTTATATGTGTAGATTTTTATTGCGCATAGTTATTTGAAAGTAATATTTCCGTATCCGGAATGAAATACTCTACGCGTGTTATACAAAGCAAATTGGTACGTAGGAAGCTATTTTTCGTTTCTTTTATTATTAAACAGCATTCATGTACATTACGTTTTTCTGCTCTACCGGTGTTAAAATTGCGATATTATTCCTGTTTGGACAATTATTTATATATATATATATATGTTTCACAATCACGTGTTAATGATTTTATTTTAAATCAACGTAAACAATTCTGAATTTTGAGTTAAAGTTCAAATGGTATGTTCGAGTTTTGCTGTAGCGGCCAAAGCGGCGTAATGAGCGGTCGAAAGGAAATATGTCATGCAGTGTGCGCCACTTGGAAGTAGAATTCTATTTACTTACAAATTTATACATATGTATGTACATATATGTTTTTTTTAATTTTATTCAACAGAAATTCACAAGTACGACTCTATAATATACAAATGCGTTGACTCGACATGGTTGCAAACAAATACATATATGTACGAGGGCGGATCAATAAGTCCGAGACTTTACGAACTTCCCTCGTACTTATATGAAATGCAGCACTGTTCCTATCAAGTATCACCCGTTTATAGACTACTGTCAAATTTTGAGCAAGTGTCGTCATATACTTTGCGTTTAACAGCTGTTCAAAACCTGCAACCACGTGTATTTGCCTAAAAATGGAAAAAAGTGAATTTCGAGTGCTCATTAAATATTATTTTTTAAGAAAAAAAAACCGTCAATCAAACCAAGGAAAACCTCGATAAATACTATAGGGACTCTGCACCATCGATTTCAATGGTAAAAAAGTGGTTTACTGACTTACGTTGTGGTCGCACAAGTACAAATGACGCTGAACGTTCTAAGCGGCCAATTGAGGTCAATACACTCGAAGATGTGGACAAAATCCACGATATGGTGCTGGCCGATCGAAGAGTAAAAATGCGTGAGATTGTTGATGCCATAGGCCTTTCATTTGGCAGAGTGGTTTCGATTTTAAATGATCAGCTGAGTTTAAGAAAGTTGTCTGCAAGATGGGAGCCACGTTTGCTCTCAATTGATCATAAACGTAAACGTGTGACAACTTCAAAGACTTGATTGAAGCTGTTTTACTGCAATCCGAATGAGTTTTTGCAGAGTTTTGTAACTGTGGATGAAATATGGATCCATTACTGTACTCCGGAGAACAAACAGCAGTATAAACAATGGGTTTCTTCGGGTGAACATGCTCCGAAGAAGGCCAAGGTAAGTTTGTCGGCCAATAAGGCGATGGCAACAGCTTTTTGGGATGCACTCGGGATAATCCACATCGATTACCTTCAAAAGGGAAAAACAATAAACGGCGAATATTATGCAAACGTATTAGACCGATTTAATGAGGATTTAAAAAAAAACGACCCCATATTGGCAAGAAATCAAGATAATGCACGGGTGCACACGTGTGCGGTCTCAAAGGTAAAATTCTATGAATTGGGCTACGAATTGGTACCTCATCCGCCATATTCTCCGGATTTGGCCCCTAGTGACTACTTCCTATTTGCAAACCTAAAAAAATGGCTCGATGAAAAGAAATTTAGCTCCAACGATGAAATTATTGACCAAACAAAGGCCTATTTTTAGGACCTCGAAAAATCCTATTTTTTAAGGGACTCAAAATCTGGAGAAACGTTGGACTAAGTGTATTGAGTTAAAAGGAGATTGTGTGGAAAAATAATTTTTTGTTTTGCAAAAAAACTGTGTTTTATTCAAAAAGTCACAGACTTATTGATCCGCCCTCGTTTGTCTTCGAGAAGTGAATTATGTTATAATATCGAAGGAAACGTGGATGAAATTTTTCTTGCCTTATCACAGTGGAGTATAGGTTGTTTTTCTTCCCAAATTGAGTAAAAGGGACTATGCAGAAATTCACCAAATTTTAAAATATCAAAACTAAATTGATATATCGTTTATATAAGTAATACTCTAAAAAATTAATGTAACTGATTGCCAGCGACTAAGGTACGAACCCAGAAAACTAAGTCCATCGATTGCTGAGTTGTTAGTTTTTGGTAAAATGTATATTCTTTAACAATTTCAAAAATTTTGGTGACTATTAAACTTGTTGACTTTGTCCTAATTTCCGATTTGTGGTGAAATTTAAAATATTGTAAAAGTTTTTAGTAAAACTTCGAATCGTTTATGAAATTTGAAATTGTTGCTAAAAACGTAGTGACATTTCAAAGTTTGATGAAATTCGGTAAAAGGGTTATTTTTTTGCCATTTTTATGGTGAATTTTTCGATTTTTCGATGTTTAGTAAAATTTTTAGCTTCTACAATTTTTATAGCCTTTACAAAAATGAAAAGGCTATATTATATGTATACGTTTGTAAATTCTACAATATTCATTTCCGACACAACAGAGTATATATATTCTGGATCCTTATAGGTAGGGAAGTTCAGTTAACGATGGTTGCCTGCCCGATGTTGAAAAAACTTTCTGCCGGCAATAGACAACCTAGAACCCTAAAACTTGGACCACTTGATCAGTGATTTCGGTGAATTTCCGCCATTTTCTGGGGTGTTTTTGGTATTTTCATTCTTGCGGGAAAGACTTACACACAGGCCCATAAAATTTGCATATTCGGAATCCTTGTCAAATCTACCTTAAAGCATAACCTACGGAGTTACAAGTTATACCAAATTAAAAAAAAAACCATAAACTGAAACCCGAACTTCTCCAAAACCCGAAATTTTGCTAACATTTTCACTAGAAATTCGAAAATTTACAATAATATAGAAAAACTTTAATAAAAAAATGTTTTTTGTTGAAAAATCGAAATTCAATAAAACGAAATTTAAAAAAAAATAATTTCACGAAATTTTTAATATTTACCACAAAAATGTTTACTCGTATTTAACCACACTTTTGTAATTTCGCAGAAAAGCAGAAATTTAAAAAAAATTCCAAAATATCAGAAAAATCAAATTCACCACAAAAACCGAAAATTAACAAAAAATCAATATTAAATTAAAAACATCGAAATTTAAAAAAAAAATCGATGTTTTGTCATAACAAACATAAAAAAGTCGTGAATGCCAAAAAAAAATCAGCGTAAAATTATAAATTTTATCAAGTATCTCAATTATTCTGGAATAATTTGGGAAGTCACCATAATCAGAAAATTCACCACAAAACCAACCCATAGTTTAAAAAATTGTAATTACAAAAACATCAAATTTATCAAAAAAAAAAAAAAATCGAAATTTTAAAGAAACCGAAATTACCCCAAAAAAGTTTAAAAAAACCCGAAATTTTGCCAAAATTTTAAAATCACAACAAATTTGAAAATTTACTACAAAATCGGAAAATAAAGAAATACATTTTGCAACAATTTTAAATTCACCACCAATTTGAAAATTTACTGTAAAATCTAAAAACTGGAAAAAAAAACATTACTTGATTCCTAAAAAGTCACAAGTCTCCAAAGCTAATGGGTATAGTAAATTATTGTTTTAGAATGACTTATGCCTTTTTAATTTGGAAATTGTGGACATATACCACAACGAAATTGAACAAGGCGTTTGAAAGTTATGATAGGATATGTGAAGCAGCCTTTTCAAAAATATCATATTTGAAAAAAAAATGTAAAAAAAACCGATCCATAGAATTCGAAATAAATGCGATTTTTGTAGTTAGGCAACCACAATATATAAAAAAATATAGTGGTTGTTCATTGACAGAAATTTTTTTTTCAATTTGTTGCATAGTGTTATCTTGATACCCAACTATAAATAACAATTTTACATATATTGTCTGATGAACAATTTGGTATTGGGAAAGCTAATGTAAAAAACGATCCACACAAGCCAACAAATAATGCTGACCATTTGATGGAGCAAGAAGACTAACAATATCAATGTGAATTTTTGTAAAACATTATGAAACTAAAGGAAAACCTCCAACTGAGCTTTTAGTACCACGAGAAATTTAATTTTTTCACAAGCTTGCAAAGTGTTTGACCATATTCTGCAATCACGCTTCACAAAATGCCAGTCGTTTCGTTCAGATACGAGCTTGGCTATAGCTTTACCACCAGAATGAACCAGGCAAGGAGAGAAGTTGGAACTTTACAGACGTACTTGAATTCAAAAGATTTTGGGGTTCCACAACATTTAGTTTTTCGTAGTCAAGTAGAGCTACTAACTTGATAAGCGAATAACTATCAGCTACAATATTATTACGACAAGGAGTCTCAACATAATCACGAAAATATTAAACGGCAGCATAAGTTGCTGATAATTATCCATCATAAGCAGCGATTTCGTTTTTCAGTATTCGAGAACTTTCTAGTAATAAATTACAATTATCAATTATTTGTTCCAGAAGGCCACCAATTTCAAAATCAGATGCATCACTTAACGGAAGGGATAATAAAGTGGATTTTGCAAGACTTAACTTGCATTTTTCAAAAGCTTTTTCGGTTTATGTAGTCCATGACACACACCGTCTATCGAAGGCAGTTAAATGTGCTTGTTCTGTGCCAGATTGGAGTAGAAAACGCCGATAAGAAGTTAATCATGGTGGGAAAACGTCTTCTACTTTTGATCACCTTAGGTTTGAGGAAGTTTTGAATAGCTTAAATTTTACTCGGCGTCGCAAGAAGCCCGTTAGCACTCATTTGACATCCAAGAAAGTCGAGTTTTACCAAAACTGAATTTATCCTGATTTATAACATTGCCATAATCTTAAAGTCTTCGAAATATAATTTTGAGGTGTTTCATGTGTTTAGTGGAAGATTTTGAACATCCTCTATGTACGCAAAGGTACAAAGAACTTCATCCATAAGCCTTTGAACGCTCTGAGCGGCAGTCCATAACCCAAACGGCATTTCAATAAATTCATGTTGGACGAAAGGTGTTATTACAGCTGATGATGCTTGAAAGCCTACGGTAAACTCTTCTTAACATTTGCAGGGGACTGTGCTTGCGGGGCCACGTAAGAGGCACCATTTTTATTAGGGATGCAAGAACAATTCCGCCTAACATTTACAATATCGCAGTCAACATGATACCGCTTGTGACACAAGTCGCACTGTACTATCTTTCGCATCTATCGCAATTAAAATCAGTTTCTGACAATAAATAGTTTTATTTTTACACAAAAACTTGAGCCAAGTTTAGGTCACATGCACGCATTATTAAGACGCATGGTAGTGCGACATCCATGTTCAGGCCTAAGGCACACAGTGTGTACTGGTATATTATATTACATACCATTCGCGCTGTTTTTACCCCCTTCATAACCTGATAGGCCAAGTATTACCAATAAAGCTTCCCGAGATTTGAAGGTGTAAAAAATGCATACTTTAGTACATATTCACTGACTCACTTACTCATCAATATTATGGGGCACTCCGCTGTAGCTAGATTTGGTATACAGGTAGGCCTTTGAGAATGAGTAACGAGAAAAATTGGCGGTTTTCGTCTAGGGGACTAGGGCGCCCTCTTATTTCTATGACGCATTTCCATTTTGATGTAACCTACCCGTTTTATACATACATTAACAAACAAAAATAACTTGGAGAAAAGGACTCAGATCAGCCCAAAAACATAACTTTTAAAAATGTGAAAATAAGGCCAAGTTCCAATCCAAAAATGTTGGTCACACTGAAATCAAAATGAGGACGAAGTTCTTCATATGCACAATACCATCACATTTCTAATATTTCACATTTGTAATATGAGGAAGGATTATGAGAAAAATATTACCAAGCTTGCAAGTTGCCTACAAATGGGACGGTATTGTGCATATGAATAACTTGGTCCTCATTTTGCTCTCAGTACTTTTTACGGCCGAAATTTTTGGATAGGAACTTGGCCTTAATTTCACCCTTATGTTTTGTGATTATTAGGATTAAATAGGAGAACTTTAAATTAAAGCATACAAGTTAAGTTATCATATTAAGCAATTCTTAAACAGGGGCTCCCAAACTGCAATTATTTAAGTCGCGAACCAAAGTAAAACCGAAACTGGTACTATATCAAAAATATTACAAAAAGACATTCAAACAGGTATGGTTAGGTTTATCACCATCACGAAAAGGAAGGCAAGTCCTAAATCCTCACAACAGGAACAGAACCTGCTGTTAAGGGACATAAACCTCCACCAATCTATATATGCGAGCAAACATCTAACGCCATCGTGATCATTTTGTCCGAAATAGAGGGTAAAGAAAACTTTCCTGTCGTTTCTATTCACAGAAAAAAATTATAGGCTTATTGGAAGTAGGCTTGATGCAGAAAAAAGAAGTTACCAATTGAAAAGCGTGTTAAAGTTCCCAGAAATTAAATTATGGCTTTTTTACCTCTTCTAAATAAATTGATGTTCTAAATTATTGAAGCTTGAAGGTCTTTTTTTATATAAAAGCGCTTTTATTTTTCACGATATTTTGAAATGTTAATAAAATATAAAAACATAAATCAAAATTTCACCACAAGTTGTAAATGCCCAAAAAAGTTTAAAAATTCACCAAAAAATTAAAAATTTACAAAAATATTTAAAAATCATGAAAGTTAAAAATATTATTAAAAATCTTTTTTAATCTGAAAAATTAAAGCAAAAATTCGTGAATTCACAACAAAACTAAATAATAGTAACAAATTTATTATAGTTTATGCACAATGGGGTCATTAAAAAAAAATTTCAACACGTAGCGTAAAAAATGTTCAGCACGCGTAGCGTAATAACGACTATAAATAATAAAATTGTGTTGGAAAAATTTTATTAAAGACCTTATCGTGATTAAATTATTAAAATTAAATACAGTTTTCCAAAAAAAAAAAAAATTTAAAGAAAAAATTCGAATTTTTATAGTGAAGGAAAATTTAATTAGTTTAGTGTATTTCGGCTGCACTTTATTTACCACACTTTATTATGTACTATATTTTTCAACTCTGCTTTACTACAACAAACTAACACTGACTACTTGATAAGTGAAAGAGCGTTAGTTATACTTTACAGTTGAGTAAAACAATTTGATCCAACAGGCTATGGGCCACAAGTAGCCCAAGAGTTTGTATATGTATACAGAAATAAAGTATTTTTTTAGGTAAACAATTTTTCCCCTAAAGCAGCTAAGATGTCAAGTCCTCCAGTAGGGTTTTCGTTGAAGCGTTTAAGGGCATATGGAATTTTCTATGTGTGGAAGAGTACAGGCTAAATCTTTTGTAGTTACTAAAGGTTGCTAGAAAGTTGTGAATGTTGACGTGACTGAAGCCGGCGATGCAAACTTGGATAAACTTGCTTTGGCAGAAATAACGTTAATGGTAGATCCTTATAATTATGGACACAACGAAAGAAGCTTGGGATGCATTGAAGAGTGCTTATGGGGATACAAGGCTAACGCGGAAAATTTAGCTCAGTTCAAGGGTATGTAAGCAAATTGTTCATGGTTGCATAAAAAGTGATGAACGCATAATGTCAGCGGGGCTGCCAGATGAATATTCAGCTTTTGGTGATGGCTGTAGATAATTCAAAAGCAAAGCTAGCTGTTGATGTCTTAAAAAATCTTCTATTTCAATATATGTACATATGTACATCTACTTCGACACACAATGTCTAGCGAAAAAGAGACTGCATTGTACACAAAAAATGAAAAAAAAACAGTTCATCGTTACAACTGTAAGGAATTGGGGCACGTTTTTAGGAAGTGTACAAATAAAAACAACAATAACAAAAGTATTGGCAAGGTACTCGTAAAAAGAAAAAACGAAAAGAAAGACATTTCATCCACACATACATATATAGTATAGCATTAGGCATGTGTATAAACGTTTCCGATTAAAGACAAACATTACAACTACAACAACTCTGTAGATTGGTATGTAGAGAGTGGCGCTAGCAACCAAATGACGAACAACCGCAGTCATACATAACTACTCCTATAAACAAGACGGACGGTATCCTACTTTGTTTGTTTATAATTTTTGATTAAATGAAAGAGAATGGATCGTATATTGATCAATGTTTTATTTAATGCCGGCAATTATGTATGGAATACAATATCAGATAAATGTCCGCCTCTGTTAGCCTCACAAATGCGAGCCCTTTTGAACACATTTTTCATCACGAATATTTTGTTTGAGTTGCTCCAGCGTTTCTGGTTGGTTTGCACAAACTTTGCTTTTCAGATATCCCCACAAAAAGAAGTCCGTAGCAGTCAAATCAGGCGACCTGGCTGTATGCGATGTGGCACCGTCTTGTTGAAAACACATCTTACTCAAGTCCAAAGCATGCAGTTGTGGTGTTAAAAAGTTTTCAATCATATCACGATATTGCTCCCCATTGACAGTTACCGTTACGCCGTTTTCAATTTCAAAGAAGTGAAGTCCAATGATTCCTCCTGACCAAATTGCACACTAGACTGCTGCTTTTAATGGAAGCAAAGGTGACTGACGAATAATTTGAGGGTTTCCCATTGCCCAGAACCGACTCTCCTGTTTATTCACATATCCATTCAAATGAAAATGTGCCTCGTCACTCATTATAGTTTGATATTTTCATGAAAATCGGGGTTGTCATGGGCGAGCTGTAACGTACTATTGGCATATGTACGGCGGCATAAATGGTCTTCTAGAAGAAGCTCTTGTGTCAACTGAATCTTAAATGCCAAAGTTATTCTTTGACGACTAAGCTCCTGAGCACGGTGTCGAATTGAGGTTGTTCTGCACAGCAGTAATATTTTCAGTCGATCTTGCTGTACGTTGTGGTCGATGCGTGGGCCTATCAGCTAAAGTCCCTCTTTCTTCGAAATCATTCACTACACGATAACTAGTGCGTCTTGTTGGCACGTTGTTTCTCCCAAAAATTTCACGTAACTTTCTCATCGTCACAGTAATCGATGATTGATTTTGATAAAATATTTTAACGATTAAAACACGTTGGTTTACCCAATATTTTTCCATAATAAATTTGCCACGTCTCTACTTTACGACTGCCATATATCAACTGTCAAGGCTAATGTTTACCAAAATGGCGGCAAAACAAATTAGTATACCTTCCCGGCTGACACTCTGTTCAATATACACAGCATAGAAAGCAAGACTGTTTTAGTGGTGAACAGAAACAAATTTTACGTTAAATGCGCTGACGATGTTGACTTAAATGTTTTGTGTGCAAAAGAAATAAAAAGAGTAACGATTCAAAATCTCGAGTATGTACCGCAGTTATTTATGTATGTGCAAATCTTCTTCCAATAAGTCACAATGACAACAAACCGGGATAAAATTATTTTGAAGGGGAAAAATCCCGTATCTTCATAATGATTAGTGTTGAATAGACAGTGAAGAACAAATTAATAGAATACAATATTGTTGCATAGACGAATGGGCTACATTTGCAACTAAAAATTAAATGAAATAAAAGAAGTTTTGGGTATTATATTTAAAAATGAGAGCAAAGAGCCATGTGTGTTAAATACAAACAGATCAGACGACCAAATAGAGCAGATGATACAAGAGCTACAAAGTTATTAGAGCTGGTACATTCTAATGTAGCTGGGCCACTGAATGTGTATTCATGTGAATGATTTTTCGAGAAAATTATTTGAGCACCCGCTAAGGAGCAAATCTGACGTTTTTGCCGCATTTGTGGAGTTTAAGATAAATAGAAATATAAATTTTTAATCATTTTCGGAGGGCGATCGATTAATTCATCAATAGACGTGCCTATATTCTCCAGAACAAAGTTATACAGCAGAAAGAATAAACCAAACTTATGGAATGCGTAAGGAGTATTATCATTGATAGCGGTTTAGACCATCATTCTTGGGCCGAAGCTGCAAACACAGCGTGTCATTTGATCAACAGAGTGTCCTGTCGTGGCGAAAAAGATATCGTGACTTAAAATTTTTAAGGGGTTTTGGATTCCCTGCTCTAATTCACATACCAAAAGAAAAGCGGCATAAACTAGAGACACAATCTATCGGGTGCATGATGGTGGGATACAGTGCCGAAAACAATGTCCTTTGAAGCGAGCAGAGTACCTCTGGATGCCGGACAAGTTTTTTATAATCTCGAGTTAATGCAAGTTTACGATAGTGTTAATTCAGACGAGGGAAGTTGATGGAGGCAATGATGGAGGCAATGTCATCAAACAACTAAGCCGAATGTAAAGCTGCCATGAATACAGAGTTTTATTCATTGCTAAAATGACGAATTTAATTTATCACTGGGTCACAAGGCAGTCAAGTCGAAGTGGGTGTTTAAACCCAAAAAAAAAATAGCAAGGTAAAGCTGTAAGTCGGAAAGCTAAACTAGTGTTTCTGGGGTTATATCAATGCGTACACCAAATGGATACAGTGAGCGCATACATACATTTGTATTTAAATGGTACGTTGAAAGAGACGATATATATGCGACAACCTTAAATCTTCGAGGATAGCACCGACAAGGTAAGTATGTAAACTTCAAAAATCCATTTATGGGTTGAAACTATCAGATCGAATTCCTCAAAATGAGTCTAATAAAAGGTGAGGTGGATCAATGCGATTACCACAAAATATACGATGGCTATAAGCTGTTCGTACCTATTTACGTTGATGATGTGTTCATATTTTCTAACAACTAGAAGCACTAAATGCCAAGCTAGCCAGTTTAAAATGAAGCACAGGGGAGAGCTGTCGTCAGTATTTGGTACACAAATTTACCCGAAGTAAGGGTGCTATCAAAATTGATCAATCACGTTACGTAATAGATTTCTTGGTACGATTTGCTTTGGAAGATTGTAACTTAATATCAATCCAATACCAATGGATAGACAGAAACTTTCGGCCAGCATGTGTCTCAATGATGAAGAATCTAAGCAGCAAATGATAAAAACTCCTTACATGCAGGCGATTGGGTGCTTGGTGCTCGCAGCACTAATTACACGATGTTTGCTACACCGTACATTTTTCAAGTCGATTTGGAACAAATCCTGGCAAACCCCACTGGGAAGCGATGAAACATGTAATGCGTTATTTAAAAGGTAAAATCGACAAAGGCATTGTTTACAGGAAGCAAAATCAAGGCAACTTAAAAGGATTTTGCGATGTTAACTAGGCCGGATATGTTCTTATATATCAGTCCGGGGCCATTTCATGGTCAACAAAAAAAAAACAAAAGACGGAAGCCGAGTTCATGGCATTGACATATGCTATTAAGGAATTGGTTTGGTTAAAACACCTCGAAGCTGAACTGAATTTAGGAAACAACGAAAGTATGTTATTATATTGTGACAACAAAGGTACTCTACAAGTTGTCCTTAATAACAATTATTCGCCACGAACAAAACATGTGGATATGAAAGCCAAATTTATCCGCCGGAAAACTGATGAGAAGGATGTCCAAGACAGTTAGTCTTTACTTATCTACTTCTCATAGTTTGTAATATTTTTATTAAATAAAGAGAGTAAAAAGTGAATGAGATTTTATAAGTTTTGCCAATGTGACATTCCGGGAGTGTGTTGATAATGAACGAAAATATATTTAGTTTAGTGTATTTCTCCTGCACTTTATTTACGACACTATTATGTACTATATTTGTGGACTCTGCTTTACTACAACAAACTAACTTCAGTTGTACTTTGCAGTTTAAATTTAAAGAAAACCGAAATTGCCTAGTCTCATGCTACCACTAGCCTTTAATATCGACTATAGTGATTTTAGGCTCTCTACTGGTGACTGTCGACCTTCTTCCTCATCACGGAGTCTTTTGTAATTGCTAGCACTTTTTTAGGGCTTAGGTCCACCATGGCATTTGTACTTAACAAGTGTCTAACAAGTAGTCCTAAATCTTATGCTAGCCAGTGCTACCCACATTCACACACAATGTATGCGTCTCAGTCACTTCCTCATGAGTATCTTTCGAAGCTGTCTTTTCCACCCCTTGGGAGATATTCTTGTCGAACTCTTCAGAATTCCTCCATTGGACAATAAACCATATAATTCCTACAGATTGACCATCCCTATCGAAATCTCGCAATCTAACGCCTTAGAAGCATCTTTAAAGATTGACCCGTTCACCACTCGCGCGCCATTCTTGTCCATCTTTTTTGGACTCCCTATTTGGCAAATAAAACCGTAGATTCTGCAGAGATTAACCTATCCGCCTCTTCCGAGGCTTCCTTATTCATCGCTCTAATCGAGAAAAAAATGTCCACCCATACAGAGTTTCATATGCACGGATAAGTCTGAATTAAAACTGGAGATCGACTAGTATTCAGAATTCACATACTTGAGACTAAGCACCCTCTTGGCCACGCAAACCTGGCGTATGCCGTTCCACCGTGAATTAGGGATTTTTTAATAAGAGAGTGTTAACTTCTCTCCGCTCGACTTATTTAGCCAGACTCCTTGCAGAGACAGGAACCTGTTATCGGCCGCCACCACGTGGAGGTATAAATCAGAACTTCTGACAGACCACTCAGTTACGACAAGCCATATATGTATTTGTGCCTGCCAGCTAACGGCCTGTAGTTCATACTTGTGTGAAGGGTGTAGAAGATTCGACACAGCCGAATATAGCACTCTTACTTGTTTTATTTAGTTTTAGTTATTTTTTTCCGCATTTCGTATAGATTGATAAAATTTGGAGTTTTAGATGCAAGTTCATTCTTTGCGATAATTTTAACAATAGACAACAAAATCTGATGAAGTTTGGCCTTGTTTGGCTAAAATTAGGTTTATTGGAACTAGTGTTACATTGATTTTGTTAAAATTGATAAATTTTTCATAAAATACTGAATGTTGATTTGTTTTGATGTTTTTTGGTAAACTTGCGATTTTGTCTTGAATTTATAATTTTTAGAAATTAGATGTTTTTATTCCACTTTTTCGATTTTATAGTCAATTTTCGAATTCGCGGTAAATTTAAAATTTTTTCAAAATTTAGAATTTTTGCCAATTTGTATACAGCTTCGGTGTCTTTACAGTTTCGACTCTTGGGCAAATTATAATATTTTTGTACTTTAAAATATTTTAACTATAGTTTGGTTTTGTGCTGAAGTTTCGGATTTTGGGGAACTCCCAAATTATGGTAAAATTATTTTGTTTATTCATTTTTCAGAATAATTAAGATTTTTAATAAATTTAATGATTTTTATTTGTGAATTTTGAATTTTTTGGGATTTTTTACATTTTTTTATCTCACCAATTGTGGTGAATTTTTCATTTTTGTTTTTATATTCTTTGTAAATATAGATTTCGTTAAAATATCGATGTTTTTGGTAAAATATGGAAATTATATGACTTTTCGGCGGAATTAGAAAATTTTTGTAAAATTAAATTTTGCGGTGAATTTTCAACAATTGGTGAATTTTGTTTTTTTTTTCCCTAAAACTTCGGTTATTATTGAATTTGATTTTCGGGCAAAGAAAAAAATTTTTCGATTTTGTGAAGAATTTTCGAATTTGTGGTGAATTTACAAATTTGCCAAAATATCGAATTTTTCTAAATTTTTGTTGTGATATTTTGGGTTTCTTCGTTAGTTATTGAAATATTAAGTTTTTTAGTTTTAATTCAGTACAAAATATAGGTAATCTGGGGCCTCGGTATGATAGTTTTTGTAGGGTAGGTTTATAGCAAGTTTGATAGAGATTAAGAATATGCCAATTTTATGGCCCTTTGTATAAGCGTTCCTCCACAAGATTGAAAATAAAATAAACCACAGAAAAGTTTTTGGCCCGTATGTCAAGAACTTGTGCAATTACATATATGGTTAATTTCATATAGGGAAAATTCGTCAAACTCACTGATCAAGTAGTCCAAGTTTTAAGATCCTAGGTAGCGTAGTACGTCAGAAAGTTATTTCAGCATTGGACAGTGGGACATCATTAATTGAACATCCCTACCTATAAGGATCCAGAATATATGTACTCTATTGGGCCAGAAATGGATATTGTAAAAATTACAAACGGAATGACATTTTTGTGAAAGGTTTCTCATATATTTCCTTGGCGCGTAACCCTCACTTTCGGAAAAAGAGCATAAAGTGATAAAAATCTGAGTCCGTAGGGAGAAATGTTTTGAAATATAGATGGCGTTCTATATATATACGCCGTTAATTAGAAAATATAAGCATTTGTTGCATGAACCAATTACAAATTACGAATGTATCTCGTTAACATACAAAAGCTAATTTGTTTGTTAAAGTCTGGGAGAAATTATAATTCTCCTCGTCGATGTTAGTAAGTTTCATTGACGTACATATATAAATTGCATGATACTTTCCTACAAGGGTTGCCTTTCTATGACACACTTCCTGACCAACTTTGTACCATGTTCTCCTAGACCTAAAATTATACGCTTTTCTATTTTTCTTAAATTGATTGGTTTGCTATTGCGGCAGCCCTTTTAGCCATTATTTGTATAGTCTTCTCTATTGAAATTTACTCCCCGACCGTCCATCATTTCCAACTGTCGTAACAATAAATACGTGGAAGGATTAGTCAGCATATGTTTTCCAAAAGCAAGATAGTACGGTGAAGTATCAATCAATTCATTGGATCAATGGATCGATGGATAATGCAGAAGAATTTAATTTAGTAACATCCGTGGACATTTTCTCACTGGGTTTATAAAAGGAAATTTAGAAAAATGAGATAATGCAATGAATATGCCATTATGGGCAGAGCGTGATCTAGGGGAGAGACCTAGGAATCGATATAGAGTTTCTGAAAAAATCTCGTATCGGGTATTTCATGAACTCGCAACTGTTCACATAGTTTGTAACGTCCATTACCAGAGCTTGCCAATAGTATAGCCCACGAATTCTTCCTAGGGTTTTGATTATTCCACCATGTGAAGACAGTGGATCCTTCAGTGTGCCTTCTTTAGAAGTTCCGGAGCCATTTTATGAGAAATCCAAACTTTACATGATGGATCATATAATCCTTCTCCCTTTGCGTGTATTGCACGTGTGTAGAAGTACCCGTTATTCATTCTAGATTTCTGTCACTATTCTTTTTGATTTTGCCCAACAAGCGAATATATTCGTCTGACTGAAAATATATACGTAGAATTTCGATCGACTAAGAGTACACTGTAATTTCCGTACTCGGTCAAAATTTCAATTACTAATTTGGACAAGTACCCAGTGTTGGCCGTTTATGTTTTGGATATCACACCTGTGGTGAATGTCGAATTTAAGTTTTAATGCTCGTCGAGTCAGCCTAGTATTCAGATTACTCTAGGACATTAGAGGTTTGGGCTTAATTGAGTTTCTTCGACATGAAAGTAATTGCAATTTCTTCACCCTCCGCAGTTTTTTGCACCAAGACACTTCCTATAGCAGTTCTGCTTGCATCACACTGTGTGTAGTAAGGTTATGAAAAGTCAGGTCTATGTAGATCATGTCAAGATGCCTTTCAAACGATTCCGATATAACAAGTAAATCGTCAAGATAGGCAAACACTTCTGTGCTGAGAGTCGGAGGTATCACCTTCTCAATCGAACATAACATGGAGTAAAACAAGAGAAGACTAAGCACTGTTGGATTCCTCAATTATACCTAGAGCTACGTTTCGGTCAAGTTGCTCAAAAAATAGCTTCTGAACTGCAAAATGGCGCTGTTGTGTGGGTTCAGCATTCCCAGTGTCAAGGTAAGTGAAATTTGCTTTTCTAATTCGTTCGCTTCACCAGAAGATTGAAAAACTTATCAGAAATCAATTACTAGAAATAAATCGTCTTCAAGGCTTCAAAAAATGTAAATTGTAATGGGCTTTTCAGTACCTTAAATGTAATTTTTGTTTCTTCTACGCCAACAATATCTTGGCTATTTCCGTCGGTGGTCCTTACTGTTGATTTTAGTTTCATATAGGGAAGGTCGGAGTTCATTTAATAATAACCACTTGTAATTTCTACAATAATAACTTCCGACCCCACAAAGTATATATATATATATAAATATATTATGGATCCTTATAGGTACAATGTCCGTCTGTCCGATATTGAAATCAACTTTTGGACGGCACTCGAAAAGCAAGGATCTTGAGACTTGGACTACAAGTTCCCGCGTTATAGGATTTTTTTTTTTTTGTATTTTCCTCTTGCGGGAAAACGCTTATACATAAGCCCATAAATTTTGCATATGCTGAATCCTTAACAAATTTGCTATAAAGTCCCCCTGCAGAAATTATCATCCAGAGGCCCCAGATAACCTACGGACCTAAATGCTCAACCGAATAAAAAATTGTAAAAGCTAACAAAGAAAAACCAAATTACTCAAATCCCGAAATTTGACAAAAAAAATTCGAAACTTTGCCAAAATATTAAACTCACGACAGTGTCGAAAAACTTGAATAAAAAATTGTTTTCGTCAAAAAAACAATACTCTTTAAAAAACCGAAGTTTTACCAAAAAAAAAAAAATTCACCAAATTTTGAATATTCACCACAAAAATTTTAATTTCATCACAATTTTATAATTTCGCTGAAAACCAGTATTTTATAAAATATATAAAAATTGTTACAAAATCGATGGATAACAAACATATGTATAAAAAGTAAAATCAAGAATTCACAAGTGTTGAATTCCCAAAAAGACATGACAAAATTCACCCAAATGTTTAAAAATCACAAAACTTATAAATTCATCAAAAATCTTAATTAAATTGATAAATGAAAAAACAAACAAAATTTTACCATAATATGGAAACTCACCATAATCTGAAAATTCACCACAATTTGTAATTTCGGGTAAAAATCCAAAAAGAACGAAATTTTAACATATAAAAAGACAAATTTACCGCAAGAAAAATTTGAACAAAAAAATAACTGCCATCCCTAAATAAAAGCGGCAAGCGTTTTTTATCTGTCAAAATTTCTCATGCCCGGCGGCAAATATTTGCAATTGGAAAATCCAATTTTGACAGAGCGTTAAATAGTGAAGTTGGTTGCAAAAGACAACAAATGTAAACAAAGAAAAAAGAGGGAAAAAGTAAACATTTGCAAAAAGGTTATATGTTATTAGAAAATGGAGGTAAGTAAATGTTTAAAATTAAATATGAATATTTTTTTAATATAGAATTTCAATGAGAAAATAATAGAATTGGTGCATCAAAATCCATGTTTGTATGACAAAAGGAATATGAAATACAAAGACCTGAAGTACAAAGAAAAAATATGGGAGGATATTGGAAAGCAGGCAAACTTGCCAGGTATTAAAATAAATAATTTAAAGAAATGATGTGAATTATTTTAAATTTATTTAGTTAAAGATTGCAAAGTTAGACGGAAAAGTTTGCGCGACAGGTATAGGAAAAATAAAGTGGCAGAGGATCTTCCGTCTTGATCCTCACAAAAACTTGGATCTCCGTGGAAATATATGGAGAGTCTCAGTTTTTTGTCAGAATCTGTGGAGCCTGCAAGGCATAGTATAATAATTTAAAGTCAGGTATAAATAGGGATTCCTGGGTGGCATGCAATCTTGTTTGCGTTGTTAAAACATAATTTAAGTTGTTGTAAGATGTATAACAAATAAATAAAAAGCATTTGTATTTTTTGTAAAAATAATTATCGGCTATCTTCTAAAAAACGAAATTCAGTGAAAGTGAAAGTGAAGAGGCAAATCAACTAGAAAAATCAAAATACAAATATTGATGTATTTATGCAAAGGTGATAATACTGAAATATAATTTTGTTACTTTCAGTACAATTGGTAATACCACAGAAGAATTTGATACCAGTGTGGAGTGGTTACTTGATGAGAGCACCAGCCAGTCATCACCTTGTGCTACACAGCCAAGCAGAAAAAGGAAGAATGACGACATTTTTACTGATGTGCTAATGGCAATAAAAAGAAAATATGAGCAACCAAAAACATCAAGTAAAGAAAAATATAGTACTTTTTTTGAATTGGTAAAAGAAAAATTGGAAAAATTAGAAGAAAATGATGTGGATACAGTTCAAATTGAAATTTTAAAATTAATTAACGACAGAATTGTCCAAAAAAAGTAAAATATGCAAAATGATTAGCCTTATTTTGAAAATATATATTTATTAAAATATGTTTAAATATACAATTTAAATTAAAGGTCAATCAACGTATACATTCATTAATTAATCGTGCCTTAAATGATTACAAATCAAAAACTTACCTGATCTCATTGTTTTGCCTTTTTAATATAATAATTATAGGAATACACATACATATGTATGTAAATGTAGACTTAAGAATTTATTATATGAATTTATTTTTTATGAATAAATCTTACAGAAAATGTTACCAAATAAAAATTTGCTTAATAACAATAAAAAATATTTGAATTTTTTTTATAAAGAATTTAAATAGTTGCAAAGGTCATTTCTCAGGTTAAGGGCTGTTTGGCTTGAAGCATTTGAAGTAAGCAAATCATTTCTATTCACGCTATTTAAATTTTGACTGTCTGTTTCCTCTGTAGCGGTTGAATTAATTTTGCCAAACCTCATGAAATTGTGTAGAACAACAGTTGCCAACACTATCTAATGTGGTAAAGAAGTATTTTTGTTAATATAATATCTAGCCAATGTATGTATGAATGTTTATACCTTTTTTGCATTTTCTGGTGAAAACGATATGCTAGTCATTAAAACTCTCCAACGAGATGTTAGTATTCCTTTAAAATTAAATGTAAAAAAATCGTTTTTATTATTTTTAGTTTAATGGCGAGTGGTATGATTTTTCTTACCAAATGCAATCTCAATGCGTATTCTGGAACTACATATCCTTTTATTGTACACCTCTTTAGCTTCATCTGTAATTTTTCCGTATGGCTTCATAATATTTTCTTTTAATGGAAATGCTGCATCAGCTACAAAATAGTAAGGGAATTGGACATTTGACCCTGGCAAATTTTTTGGTGGTGGTAAATTTAAAGTTTTATTTAAAATCATTTTTCCAAATTTCGAATTTCTAAAAACTCCACCATCGCTTTGACTGCCATATGCACCTACGTCTACCAATGTAAATGTATTATTGCTGTCACAAGCCGCAAGTAAAACCTTAAAAAAACAATTGAATTAATTCTAAAATTTATGGATATAAAATATTACTTACGATGCTGTTGAATTTTTTATAATTTAAATATTGAGAACCAGAATTAGGTGGACATGTTATTCTTACATGTTTTCCATCTATTGCTCCTATACAATGAGGTAAGTTAGTGGCTCGGTAAAAATCCTCAGGAATTTTTACCCACTCTTCTGCATTAGGTGGACTTACATAGCTACTTCCTAATACAGACCACAATACCTCGCAGGTTTCTATAATTATACATCTAGCGGTCTCCAGGCCTATTCTGAACTTCATGGATAAAACATGCAAAGCGCTTCCGTGAGCTAAATAACTATATAACACAAACCATTACAATCCAGATTAAACAATAATGAAGTTGTATGTACTTACTGTAAGGTTATGTACAGCCTTTGCTCTGGTTCAATGGGTTTCCTGCGCGAGTATTTCCTAAGCCAGGGTCTAACTAAATTCAAAAGAACATAGAATTGTTCATGATCCATTCTGGTGGATTTAAAAAATAGATCAGGGTTTTTTTCAATTAAAATATTAACTCCCGTTGAATAAAATCCGTGTGATTCACGACTTTTAAACAGCTGCCGATTTCCTTGACGTCGTTTCATCATCATTCTTAAAACCACCAGATCTTCAAGAACCTCCAAATCGTCCACGTCACTCATTTCTCACAATAATTTTTTTGCTTCCAATTGGCTAATGTAAAAAGTTTTATTTTATTATTAAATAATAATTATTTTTTCTGTTTTTATTTATATTTCACTTCTGTTTATTAAATAAAAATGCAATAGTAAAATATTAAATCACCCACCTTCTTTCAAAAATTAATTTATAAAAGACAATGAATTTTAACATTTTGTTTTTACACAATTTTTATATCTTTTATTACTTGCACAAACTGTAAGCCACACAACAAAGATATAATGTACTTGTCAAAATAAACAGGGTTGTAAAAATTTTTAAAAACCCTGTTTTTATCGTTTTGACGTAAGTTTGCCGCTTTTATTTAGGTATGGCCGCAGAGCGTAAAAGCTAAGCGGCAAAAAACATTCCGCTTGCCGCTCTTATTTAGGGAAGGCAGTAAGAGATTTATGAAAAACTTAACAATTTCTACAAATCGATGTTATACAAGGTCCAAAAAACCTTTTCACTAACAAGGAAATCAAAACAAACCTCACCATATTTTGAAATTTAACGACAAAATTTGCCACAAAGGCTGGAATTGCACCGAAAGGAAAAGAACATTTTTCCCATAATCGTTTCTCATATTAGAAAGTTATAGAAAATGTTGCCAAGCGAACAAGTTGCCTAGAAGTGTGATGATATTGTACATATGAAGAATTTTTTCGTACTTTTTACGGCCGAAATTTTTGGATAGGAACTTGGCCTTATTTTCACAATTATGTTTTTGTGCAGATCTGGGTCCTTTCTTTCAAGTTACTTTTGTTTTAGAGTTTTGGCACGAATTTCCGTCATCCCTTTGTAAGTTTGGCTTGGAGACAAACCGGTTTCGGTTTTGTGCCATCTTCAGTGTTATTTTTCGAAAAATGGACTTTTTAGAGTTTGAATCATTAATTAGTGTTTGCAAAATTTATCATGACTTTTGTAAAACTATTATTGAAGTGCTTTCTGAAAGGTATCTTACTCCGGAATTCCAATCCAAAGTTGAAGAATGCATAAAGGGGTTCGACGCGATAGGCTTTCAGCAATGCTTAGTTTTATATGAATAGTGAATTAATACGACAAAAACCTAAAAAGATGGATGCTTTGTATATTGAAATGAAACCATCAGCTGCTGAAACTGTCGATCATTACGACTACAACGGTTGGTGTTCGAAGGTCTATCCTTCCTAACCGTATCTAAATTAAATCTAAATTAAGCCATATGATGGATTTATGTAATTTTTACTAATGGCAGAAAAGAAATATGTGGCACATACGTTCCAGCAGTTATTATTGGGGTCTAAGCTTTTCCCATACGATTATGAAACCCTATTCATTTTCAACTTCAGCTTCTTTAGAACAACAAATGTTCAATTATAATTTGTCTAAAGCCAGGCGTATAGATGGCTATTGGCCATCTAAAGGCTATGACCCGACGTATTGGAAATGGCCTAGATAATCATTAAGAGCTCAATAGCAGAATCGTTAGGTGCTGTTGTTAAAGGAACATAACTGTGTGATAGCCGGAATTTGGAGAAGTAACCAAAGCCGTTCTCTCCTACAACCTGAAGACAATAACACATCTGGTGATCAATCGGGGCTAGCAGAAAGTATAGGAAATGCTATTAGTAAATTTTTATGCGAAAGGAATTCTTTATTATGAAATCATATTTAAAACCATTTTACCAATCAGTAATAAGGACAACAATATACTTTTAATTACATAGAACGAAAAATAACACTGAAGATGGCACATAACCGAAACCGGTTTGTCTCTAAACCAAACTTGACAAGGGATGACGGAAATTCGTTCCAAAAACAAACACATGGCAAAGCACTTAAACCAAATATAAAAATTAAATTTACATTTGTTTAATTATGTTAACGAAAATACTCGTAAGTAAGATATGTGCATAAAATTAAATAATATAAAAAAATCCACGTAATATTTAAAATGTCTAACAACTGGATTTGGGTATATAAAATTCTGGGAGGAAATCGACTCCAGTCGTTTTAGCATTTCATTCGACTGCTCTTTTCTTTCCGCATATTGTTGCTTCTGCATTTTCGTGCGTTTTTGGGCCAACCTCACGATCTGCGAGATCGGTCTTGACAACTAAAATCACACATTCAGTGCTGCAGGAGACATTCGGATTAAACTCGACTATGTCGACTTTTAAAGTGGGCATGTCTAAAAATACAAGATTTACATTTTAAATAAATACATTTGCTAAATGGCTACTCTGTAAAAAGATTACTTTCAAGTGATTTCATACATGGAATCTTCAATGTTACAGACCTTGAATGCTCCCAAAATGTTGTGCAGTTTCTCCTAGTGGCACCATCCCAATGACGCTCCGCCTGTTGGCGCTATTTGGTTTCTATTCTGTCTGTAAAAACACAAAGAAACGATAAGTATATCATGTCATCACGAAAGAAGTTTGTTTAAAATTACTTCTACTTGCGGGTGAGATTATATATCTTGGTGCGAATATCTATCTACCTACCCAAGATACAGAAAATCGGCCCTGCTACATAATTATCGCCACTTCTTGATATAAACGTGTTCAAAAGAAAATGTGAATTTTGAGTTTTTTGAAAAGTATATAAATATCCATTTTGTCCCCTTCAAAGTAATCCCCCTCATTTGTACTGCACTTATGTCAGCGCTTCATTCAATCCTCGAAGCATTTCTGAAATGCGATTTTCGGTATGGCCATCAGCTCGTTCTTCGATTCTGACTTTATCTCTTCAATCATGGCAAAATGCTTTGCTTTCATTGGTCTTTTCAGTTTGGGGAATATTAAAAAGTCGCAGAGAGTCAAATCTTGTGAATAAGGTGTTTGAGGTATGTTGTTTTTGGCCAAAAAAAATATATTCTTTGCTCCCTTTTTTCGAAAAACAAACTCGAACGTGCCTAACCTTTTCAGTTGTCAACAAAAAACTACTAATCCAAATTGGCTGATAATGCCAACATATGTCTAACACATGTGTATCAACCGATAATCGAATATACACAGCCCGCGAAACTCAAAATTCACGTTTTCTTTTCTGCAAACCATGTATGATATATTTTTTTTATTTCGGAACCTAATAATTCTTTAATCTTCTCCTTCCACAAGTCCAGCAGCATATTTTCCGTTTCTGTGGACCAGCCAAGGCAAAAGCTGGTTTTAGATTTGAACAAAAACTTACGTGGATGTATAAATTTTGTTGTTGTTCATTTTATTTTCAATACTATTGTCATTTTATTAGTGATGACACAAATATAATCGAACTTATTTGCCATTTTTCTAGTGGTGGCACTAAAATTATTGAAAGATGTAAAAAACACAAAATGAGATAGAAACATCTTTTAAAGAGGTAGAAAGATGTTGATTTTTAGAATTGTATAATTCTATGGGACGATGTTAACATCTATGCAAATTGATGGTAGATGTTATTCAGTGTGAAAATCCTATAAGAGCGATGAGAGAGAGAGAGAGAGATGTTTATACTGTACTTGTAATTAATGACAGAGACGTAGCAGAAGCAAAAGTCCTTGACTTTTCGAACTTCCCTCGTAATTATATGAAATGAAACACTGTTCCCATCAGGTACCACCTGTTAATAGACCACTGTCCAATTTTGAGCAAGTGTCGTCATTTACTTTGCGTTTAACAGTTGTTCAAAACCTGCAACCTCGTGTATTTGTCTAAAAATGGAAACAAGTGAATTTCGAGTGCTCAGTAACATTATTTTTTGCGAAAAAAAAACCGCCAACCAAACCAAGGAAAAGCTCGATAAATACTATGGGGACAATGACCATCGATTTCAATGGAAAAAAAGTGGTTAACTGACTTTCGTTGTGGCCGCACAAGTATAAATGACGCTGAACGTTCTAAATGGCCAATTGAGGTCAATACACTCGAAGATGTCGAAAAAATCCACGATAAGGTGTTGGCCGAACGAAGAGTAAAAGTGCGTGAGATTGTTGATGGCATAGGCATTTCATAGTACAGTGTGGTTTCGATTTTAAATGATCAGCTAGGTTGTCTGATAGCTGCCGCATTTGCTCTCAATTGACTATAAACGTAAACGTGTGACAACTTCAAAGGGTTGTTTGGAGTTCTTTAACCGCAATCCGAATGAGTTTTTGCGGCGTTTTGTAACTGTGGATGAAACATGGATCGATGATTGTACTCCGGAGACCAAGCAGCAGTCTAAACAATGGGTTTCTCCGGGTGAACATGCTCCGAAGAAGGCCAAGGTAAATTTGTCGGCCAATAAGGCGATGGCAACAGTTTTTTGGGATGCACGCGGCCTAATCCACATCGATTACCTTCAAAAGGGAAAAACAATAAACGGCGAATATTAAGCCAACTTATTAGACCGATTTAATGACGATTTAAAAAGAAAACGACCCCATATGGCCAAGAAAAAATATAATGCACGGGTACACACGTGTACAGTCTCAATGGCAAAACTCTACGAATTGGTACCTCAGTGACTACTTTCTATTTACAAATTTAAAGAAATGGCTCGGTGGAAAGAGATTTAGCTCCAACGATGAAATTATTGAACAAAGAAATGCCTATTTTAAGGACCTCGAAAAATCCTATTTTTTTTAAGGGATACAAAAAACAGAAGAGACGTTGGACTAAGTGTATTGAGGTAAAAGGAGATTATGTTTAAAAATAAACTTTTGTTTTGCAAAAAACCTGTCACGGACTTTGGGTAATTTATAAAAACAGGAAAACAGCTAATTGGAAATTATTATAAACAAAAATGTCGCATTCATTCAGAAGAAGTTAATTGCACGTCCACGTAATTGAACTGGGCTATAAAACTTGTTGTCTCTTTTGTTGTATTAAAACTTTTGATGAATGATTGGGTTCTACCGGGAATTCCCTTCTGCCTCTATTTTTTTTTTTTTTTTTTTTATTTCTACGAGTTTTTTGCACACTTCGTATAGATATATCTATATAGCCATATCTAGATATAAAAAAAAACAGTATTAACACCGAAGGAGTTAAAAAAAACACAATTTAGTAATTGAAATACTCGTATTACCCCGTGGAGATGGCACCAGAGTAGTTTTGCCACTTTAGGCTTGATGGGTATGTAACTATTTTCCACATGAAAAGCTTAAAGCTAAAGATAACTGGTAAAATTTATATGTATTTGTGTACCAAGTGTATGATAACTGCAACGTTAGGGCAATAATAAATAGGGCAAAACAACAGCAGGTCTGTGTATTTGCAATAATTTTGTTTAATTTTGTTTCTAACTGATTCACTTAAACAAGATTTTCTCCTTAAATATTTCACTAAAGACTCATTTACTTTATAATGCCTGCCAAATAAGGCTCGGTTCCTCATAAATTTTTTTGCCGTAAATACCACTTTCGCTAAGAACGGAAAATGCGTATAAAGCGATAAAAATCTGAGTAACATTCACATCGACGCAGAAGTCTGTAGGTTGAAAAGATTTCATATACAAATAACGTTCTGTATGTATACATAGGTGAACATTTGTTGCACGAACCAGTAACAAAATATATATTCGTTAACCACACAAAAGCTAGTTTGCATATTAAATTCTAGGACACCATAACCATAATATTTGCCCACTCTTATGTTTGTTGATTTACGTTTCCACCAACAAATAGTATGTTTGCTTTTTTGTGATATAAATTATTTTCCTTAATAAAATGTGAAAGCAAATTTTATAATCATGTTTTAAATTGGTAATTTCTATAAGTGCTTATTTAAAGTAACTACATATGTATGGGTAAATGGATCTTGAGAGGTATTTAAACGTTTTCATCGCCTTATCGAGGAAGTTAGACATACTATACATACATATGCCGGCGTTGAAGAGCCCCCGCATACAAAGGCCAAATCATTAAATAGTATTGGCCACAAAAATCTTTCTGAGGTATTGTGAAAATTTTTTACGAGATTCTACATTTAGAGAACGTGCTAAGGTGTAATCATTACACACATAATTAACACAAGGTACATTTTGTTCTACAAAGAGGAATCTATTGCACGAATATTGCGTGCAATAATAATAAACATTCTTTCATCGTAGTTACGCCTTAAAAGATGTAAATAGTCAGGGATTTATTTTTCTACATGAGAGAGCACACGCTTTAATAATTTACAAAAAAATATCTCTTGTCGTATTTGCTATTATACCCTTCACACAATTGAAAAGGGTATATATAGGTTTATCACTCCGTTTGTAATTTCAATTAACGATGTCCGTCTCATTTAGGGTATATTTTGCCAATCCAGCCAGACTAGACCAAAAATTAAATTTAGCAAATGTAAATATTTAAGTTCGCAGGCAATAAAATTCTGTAAAATTCCTGTAAAAGTCAGGAATGTTGAGTAAATTGTCTACGTTTTTAGTGACTTTTAACGGTTTTGAGAGGCTAAACGAATAAAGATTTTTTGTCAATGATAAAAAAAATCGTTCGTAAAGAAAAGGTTTTTGAAAGTGATGGAAAGCAGTCGCGATCTATAAAATGTTATTATTATTTATTTTAAAATTTAGAAACGCTACTTTAAGGCTGAAGAAAAAAAACGTTGATCATTCTTGTGCCATTTTTTGTTGTGATTTGTTGCAAATTTCACATTTTTTTCTGTTTTTGTCCTTGCATAGGTAGATAAGATTAAGAAACCTTTTTGTCAGTCATGAAATGTTTTGGTTTTTAATGATTGCCTGTGTTAAAAAAAAGAGATTGGAGCGATACCTTTTGTTTTTTGTTTAAAGCGTACGTAATCCATTTCTTTTAATATTTACATTACTTTAAAATAAAGCTTTATGTCGCCGCCCACAAAAGGGGAGGGGTCGAAAAATGGCAGTCTACAATATCCTGGGTCCACTTTTACGTTTTTGGACTTCGCCGTCGTTAAAAGTTGCATTTCCTAACCAAAAATATGGCAAAACTTTAAAAATATAATTTGTCTGAGGTAGAATTAGTTCTTCTTAGCGGAACTTTTTTACCCTAGGTCCGACGTTTGTTATTTTCAGCGATCTAGGTGTACTCAGTAACTTTCAAGAAGCATTATAAATTTAAAAAAAAGTAAGTTCCGGCTAGATTGGCAAAATATCCCTATATCTGTCTGTCCGATGTTAAGCTTTCTGACAGCAATAGACAACCTAGGATCTTGAAACTTGGACCACTTGATCGGTGAGTTTGGCGCTATTTTGCGCTATTTGAAATCAGTCTTATTGGTCTTCAAGTTCCCGATATATGGGGTTCTTTGTTATTTGCACCCTTGACCCATAAAATTCGCATATTCTGAATCTTTATCAAATATAAAGTTCACCTACAGAAATTATCATACCTAGGCTCTCAAAAAAACCCACGGACCTAAATGTTGCATTAAATATTTTTTTAAAAACCCTCAAAATTTGAAATTCCTCCAAAAACCGACACTTTTGTGAATTCCCCAACAAATTTTAAAATCTCCGCAAAATTCGAATCTCACCAACATTTTTATATATTCGAAATTTTATCAAAAATCTCAATTAATCTTTAAAATGAGATAAAGGAAATTTTACAATAATTTGAGAGTTCACCTAAATCCCAAAACTTATCACAAACTTAAGTTCAAAGATTTTAAAGTAAAAAATATAATAATTTGCCAAAAATGCGAAATTTTAAAGAAATTGAACGAGGTCAAAATTCTAAATTCACCACAATTTCAAAAATTTACCATAAAATCGGAAAACTGTATAATCGGAATTCAGTATAAAACCGAAATTTTTTCAGAAAAATATAATAAATAGGATAGCAATTTTAACAAAATCGATGTTACACAAAGTCTAATAAACCTTATTTTTTAACAAACAAGAACAAACTTTACTATATTTCGAAATTTAACGACAAAATATACCCACCGGCTGAAATTGCACCGAAAACTCTAAATTTTATCAAGTATTAAAAATCCAATTTTTTATAGTATATATTTAGTAGTTCATAATTTTGTGAAGGGTATATGAGATTCGGCACAGCCGAATATAACTCTCTCACTTGTTTCTTATTTCCCTGTTTAATGTGTTTGTAATTCGCTCATACTGGGAAACATTTGACAACGTGTGTTTGTTTTAGGCACTTTATTTCTTAAACACTTCCTAAACTTTGTTTAAATGCACTTTAAGGAATTTAGGAAATAGAATTGTAAACGTCTTAACTTTATAAAATTAACTCAGTCACTGACAATTTACACTTTTCGAAGAGCTGTACCTAGCGGAAATCCTCAATTGTGTCCTGTTGTTTCCAGTCGTAGTTAATCGTTAATATTTAAGCTAGAGATTAAAGTTTCTTGCTTGTATGCCTTGTTTTTATTTTACTTATTTTTAAACACACGGCTTCAAGATCGCTCTCTGTTATAAGGGCAGAGATGATAAAGTGATTTTGCAGCAGTGCAATGCTTTCAAGGACTGACATCAGTGGAGAAAACATGGGTAGGGGCGTAATAGTTATAGTGAAATTAACTTTATTTGTGATATGTATGTATGCTCATTTTATTTTAATCAGGACAAACAATTAAAACTCATTAGCATACATATATAATACACATGAGCTTACTTTAAAGTCTCAGAGAAATATTTATTAGCGTCATGTCGAATATCAGAAATAATCAGAAATTTTGCCAAACAATAAAACAAATTGTCTAAAATTCTCTCAGACATTGAACTAAACAGTCACTTTTTTTAACTACTCTTGAACTGGAATCTACCTATTAATGTGAGACTATTCTCGGCACTGTGAAAACGAAAATAGTTTTTTTTTTAATAATTATCAGAAAACTTTAAACTCTTTCATCACCAGCTTCAGAAAAAATACGATAAGTTTGACCTTAGGCGAACAATTTCCGTTGTTTGCCCGAAACTTGTTCAAAAACTTTTATTCGTACAGAAATCAATCAGCACAAATGATTCATGGCCATGCATGACCATAAAATAGGTTTTTTCAAATGTCTTGTAATTCGTCGGCCGATATTGCTGCTTTAAATTGCCTAATTTCTATGTTCGTAAATTATTTGGGTCCTTCAATTGATCTAGACTCTTGGAACGAATTTCCATCATCCCTTGTCAAGTTTAGTTTAGAGCCAAAACAGTTTCGGCTATTTCGAGTAGTAGCTAGGACCACATTGCTCAGTCATTATTTAATATAAAAACATAGAGACCGTTTATTGTAGAAGATTTTGCTAGATGGACAGAAAGTAATACAAAAAATTTTTTCCGCTAAATCGTGTTTGTAAAAATCAGAACTTAAGAAACAAAATGTCGATTTCTTGAAAGAATACGAGTTATTAGGTCACATGGACATCATTCCGAACGAAGATCTTCGTAATAGTCCGCATTACTACCACCCATATCACGCCGTACTAAAGCCTGGCAGCAGCACCACGAAGTTGCAAGTGGTTTTTGAAGGATTCATTGGGGCGTTCACTAAATGATACACTTTTGATTGGACCACCTATACAACGAGACCTGTTTGGCGCAGTTATTCTATACCACAGATATTCAATCGTTTTCACCGCTGACATTAGGCAAATGTTCTTTGCCTCGTATCGTTCGAAAGATTCCGTTTCAT
This sequence comes from Phania funesta, assembly GCA_963932375.1. Lineage (NCBI taxonomy): Eukaryota > Metazoa > Arthropoda > Insecta > Diptera > Tachinidae > Phania > Phania funesta. The sequence continues at coordinate 7,185,818 of OZ010657.1, read as the reverse complement.
CTTCATCATCCATATCATCCTTGTCAACTCCAGCTCCTAGTGGAATCACACTTACCGACATCATTGCCGTTTTGATGGATAAAACTTTCCCTACTTTTTCGTTTCAACGAAAAATTACACTGAAGACGGTCCATAGCCGAACTTGTCTCCAAACCAAGCTTGACAAGGCATGCCGAAAATTCGTTCCAAAAATCTAGACCTTCAAGTAGTTGACTTCAGCTTCGACCAGGCGCACATCATTAAATGAACAGCCAAGCTACTCGAAAGCCAAAAACCTATATGCTTAATTAAATTCTGGCGCAGAAATACATATACTATATATGTACACATTCACGATCTAGAAGAAATTTATTGAAACCACAAAAACAAACGAATATATGGACAAAACTACAAAGGAGGAGTTGCAACAGCTTCAAATCCGGCAGGTCCGAGAAAAGTTCGCAGAATTTCGTCGAACTTACTCCATTTGTATCAAAAATTAGGACGGAAGGTGACACTGAGAATGTTCGGGATTGGTACACGAAGGAGGTAGGCAATTCAATGAAAACAAGCAAACTCATATCGTTGACCGTTTTCGTAAAACAGTTTGAAAACAACAAATGCGTTTTACGTTTAAAGTGCTTAGGGATAAAAAGCATAAAACGCTTAAATGCGTGGTATGTATATACTACTTACCTTTGGGTTAATCCCGTCACTCGGACACTGACAGGCACTACAAATTAATTGTGAAGTAAATATGTAGATATATCTTTCTTAAACATTAGTTTTGTGCGTTTAATAGAATTCTACGAAGTGTGTAGCGATATTGCTAAAATTTTAAATTTCATCTACTCCCAAAAAAGTATGCGTTGGTTAATATTTTTGGGATTTTGATTATTACAACTCAATGATTTCGAATTAGAAAAAATTAACGAAATGTTTTTTGTTGCCGCTTCACATCATCACAGTACCCGCTTCCCCTGCAGTGTGGTACATACTACATACATACATATCTTTATTTCATTAATGTTTCGGAAAGAACAACTGCATACATTCGTTCATACAACAAAGGGTTCCTTTGTCATTTCGTGCTCACTATACTACCATAGACACATATAGAAAATTAATGAAAAACAAAAAAAAAGGGGAAAAATATACACTTTAGTTTTTGTAGATGCCATGTCTGCGCTTTTAAAATTGGTATAACAGTTTATTTCCACATAAATACACAATAGGGGATACTTGACGACAATACGAAGCGTGTGTAAAAAATTAATTCGTTGCAGGTTTATATGTTCAAATCCAGAAAAAAAAAAAAAACTTTTACAATTTGTTGGGTAGACAGACTTTAGTTTTTTTCTCCATTATTGCATCACAAAAGAGGTGACGATTGCCTTAAATTTATTGTAATATGTTAATACGCGTCAAATCATTCGACGCAATTTTACCAAAGCGTATAGCTTTTGGCAAAAATCTAATAATGTCACAGTATACAGACTATTATCCATCCATCGAAAATAGAATAAAGGACTATTCTTGTTCTATGCTACTACTATTTGTTTTTTTAATATTTTAATTGAGGTTGGGCATAACAGTTAATTAAATGAATCGTTCTAAACGATTTGTTTCTTTCTTCCGGCTACACGCGAGGGAACACTAGAGAAAACATTGACAGGAAGGATATATTGAAATTCGTATTTGTTTTATGGTTCCCAAATATATCAAAATTATTTCGTATATTGTGTTTCGAAAACAGCCTCTGTACCGTTGTTTACTGTATTTGATGCCTTAGTTCACTGAAGGCAATAGAAATTGTAATCATCATTTGCACAAATTATTAATATAATTTGCTTCTGTGATGTTTCCATTATTCTTTTCTCTGTGGTTGCACCGTCTGTAGCAAAAAAATTAAACAAACATAATTCCCCTAACATCCCCTCGTGTGTATTTACCAATAAAAATAGACTGAACGATATTGACATACAGGAATGATACAATTAATTTAGTACCAAAACCGTACTTTTTCTTTATTAAAATGCAGCTTGTAATTAAAATCCTTCGCTAATTACGTTCTGAAACAAAATAATAAATTATTATGATTTGTGAATAATTGGTACAATTTCATGTTCTCACCGAAAAACGTGCAATTGGTTTTTGGCACTGAATGTTACAGTTTTTCAAATTCGGAGAGCTATAGTTTTATGGAGCCCAGCAAGTAATAACCGCTGTATTTTTGTTGGCTTCAGAAAAAAATAGGTGTGATATTAAACTGGCTTTCTGGCTTTAAATTCAAGCTACATTTTATACATGGATAATCATAACATTCTAATTCTCGCCTCGGCTTTGCTTCTAGATGATTTCCATCATTTACAGCGCCCACTTTGCGAACTCATGGCGTTGTCTGTCCGGCTTCAATTATTGCGTCATCGCAATCTCATGCGGATTTAAGTCCAACTATAACCACGAAATAGGACGGGTTTGGTGGCAGAGAGTTCAGCTGATCTTCATGTGCCGACATATCTGGGTCCTTCTCCCATACTGGCGGCTATGTTTTCTTTACTTCCCACCAATCTCTCTCTGGTCGGTGGCTTAAAGTTCGAGAGATTTTATTTACGCTCAAACTGTTCCATTGTTCGACGAATTGCCTGCACACTGCCATGACGATGGCCGACCTCACAACGAAATTCCCGTTGTATACCTAGAACTGCTGCCGAATTTCGAAAATATTTCCAGAGTTTTTTTTTTTTTATTTGGAAACAGAGAAGCTATTCTATCAGGGAATCATCGAACAACTCATTTCCGCTTATACATCTCTTAAATGTAATATGTTCCTTAAAGTTCATTTTTTCAACTCGCGATACAATAAAAAAATGTTGAAATCATCTTTTTGGCGGCACTCGACAAGCAAGGATCTTGAAATTTAGACCGCTTGATCAGCCATATGGATCACGAGTTATGGACCAAGCACCATTTCTCTGCGTTTTTTGATATTTTCACTCTTGCGGGGAAACGCCTATACACAAGCCCATTAAATTCCCATATGCTGAATCTTTATCAAATTTGCGATGATTACCAAATATATAAAAACTAAAATCATAAATTCACAAGTGGTAAAATCCCCAAAAAAAAAATTAAAAAATTCACCTAAATGCTTAAAAATCATGAAAATTGTAAATTTTACCAAAAATCTCAATTAATCCGAAAAATGAAAAAATACTAAATTTTACCATAATTAGGAAATTCGTCAAAATCGTCAAATGCAACACAATTTATCTAAATTTTAACAAAATCGATGTGTAACAAACAAATAAAAATAAAAAATACACCAGACGTGGTGAATTCCCAAAAAAAAAAATAATGTGAACTTAACATGAAAAATTAAGTTGACAGAAATTAAAATTATTCTGAAAACAAACAAAATATAACTTCAACATAATTTGAAAATATCCCAAAATTTTCCAATTCGCCACAAACCCAAACAATAGTCCAAAAAAAAATTTTAATTTCAAAAGGAACAAAATTTTTAAAAAAGTTCCAAGTTTTTTTGTGATTTTTAACATTATTGAAAATATGAACTGAGATAAAAACTTAACAATTGCTATATTTTTTTGTGGATTCTCGTTTCATAAGGAATATACTTGTTTGTTGTCACGTTTTATTTTTCTTCATAACTTTTTAAAATATTAGTTGAGAGATACAGTGGGATATAACTCACCATATAAGTATTAATATATATTTTTTAAACTAGCATTCAGAAAACACATTTAACGTAACAAATTTTTTTTTAATTGTAAGGAAATCGCTTAAATTTTAACGTAAAAACATTGGCGAATCGAAGAAAGCGTAAGAATTCAAAGAAATAAATTATTTTAAGAGAGTGTAAGCGTACAATTTTGAAGTGGTATTAGGCCATTTTTATAATACTTGTGTTCGAAAAATGAACACGACATAATATAATAAGATGTATAAAATAACAAAATAATTTTAAATTTGGTAAAATCTTCATTGCTAATAAGTGCTAAGATATTTCTTGATCGAAATGCTTGGTTTATGTCACTCTAAAGAAGACAAAAGGAGAACGGAGTATTAGAATTTTCTGCAATAGCAGAATTCAGAAATTATAACGCAAAAAGGAAGGAAGTTAGAAAAATTAAAAGTCCTGAGCTTTTTGATTATAAATTTCAAAATTATTTTTAGGCGATATAATGGAAAAATGTTTCATAACCGATAATACAAGCAGCAAAATGTACGAGGGCTGAACAGGTTTATGGCTCAAAGTCAAAGCGCAAGCAAGGCAAATACAACAAGATTGCAAGTTGCAAAACCAAGCAATAGCAATAAAGAAAGCTCCTAACGGTTAGGAATTTTATTAGAGAAAATTAGACTACATTTACATCATTTAATTTTTCATAAAATAAAAGTTTAGAGAAAAATATTTTAGATTATTTTTCTAGTTTTATTTTTTGCTTGGAAGGTAATAGTTACTTTGCGTGTTATATATTTTGCATAAAAAACGTACAGACTCTGGAGATAATATTCACTTTACTTACTTACCTTAACTTTATTTTACATCAGTTTTAGAAAATGCTCTATCTCCAGTGAGTTAATTATCTCACAAAAATTAAATAAAACAAAAGTGCTTTTATTTTCCAGGTAAAAAATAAAACTTATTTTTAAAGTTAATTTGTGTTAATTACACAAATTAAACTTAGTGCACCTAATGAGCGTAACATTGCTGTACTCTTCCTAACCTTGTACAACAATTCTCTCTACAGGCTTTTTTGAAATTTTCTAACAAAGTTTTTGGGTTATAAATCCTTGAATAAATCCAGAAATTATAACATAAGAACTACGAGGAATTAAGGAAATTGCAAAAAACCTTTAGACAGCTTTTTTAAGATACATATATTAAATTTTTAACGTCGCGGTATAATGGCTATCGCTACTGATGTGCTGGCAATCAGAATGGGAACCTATATAATAAAATAAGCGCCTAACAATACGTCTTGACTAGCCAAAAATTTGTTCGCACATTGAGAGAGCATCTGCAAAATAACGAGAGAAATTGTATTCGAAAGTTACTGTTTGAAGAATACGTTTAAATGTTCCTGTTCAGTTTGAGCATAATTTTTTGTCCCTCATCTAGGTTGCTTTTGCATAGTTTATGCACTGGTGTTTATAGACGAGCGCACACACACATACATACTTTTTATTTTGCTTGTATATTTTGTTTGTGTAATGTCATAACAGAGCTGCGCGAACTATTATATGTGTAAACATGAAGCGACCATTAACAGCGGCGGTCTTGGCTAGCCAAATTTCTATGCGAGCAGCAAAATGTGAGATGACTGAACAGATATATGGCTAGGCGAGACGCTATGTAAATACACGAGTACATATGTTGAATTTGGCAACAAAGAGCCAGTGACGTCGACCAGCTAAAATAAAAGCCACCTGTAAGTTAAACATGAATTTTGATTAAAGTTTTAGCTGACTACTACTAAACAACGTTTATTATTCATACATACAGTGGATCAAAATTATAATGGAACAGATTAGATTTTTAAATTTCACCCTAATACCAAATGAACCAGAAAACTTTTAGAAAGAATGAGAGATGATTTTATATATGTATATTATTTATATTTCCAAAAAATTTCAACTTTATTTGCAACAACAACAAAAATAAAATAAAATTAAATACAAATACACTTGTATTACCCTCAAAATGCACTTTTCCAAAAAACACTTTTCGAAAATATGGCAACATCCTTATTAAAACCACGTCTAACTTCGTTTGATTATTAATTTGAGCCGTTAGATTTTGTTTTCTAAGATAATATAGTTTTTTGAGTTTGGGTTGAGTCGTAAGAAGAGCAATGGCACCAAGAGATAAGCAACCATCGATTGAGCAGAGGGAAATCAATGTTCGTCTATCAAAAGAAGGTAAATCTAAGGTAATCGTGCACCAATAACTATTTTCAACATCGTCAAGCGATAGAAATATGTCAGAAGTTTTGAAAATAATCCAAAACCAAGTAGGAGCAAAATTTTTTCAGAGTCAGATGAACATTGGTTAATACAAGCCATTAAGAAAAACCCTCACACGATTCTTACAAAACTAACATCAGAAGCAGATAAGTGTCTTGGGAAAAGAGCCAACCCTGTAAGAGTTAGGAATGTACTTAGTAGACATCAATACCATGGGCGTGTAGCTAGAGAAAGCCTTTCGTTAACAGAAACGAATGAAATTTGCTAAAAACGTGATTACTAAAGATCTTTCGTTCTGGGAAAAAGTTTTTATTTCTGATGAGATTAAATTTAATGTTTTTCGTTCAGACGGATAATTATTCGTGTGCTGCACAGCTAATGAAGAGTTAAATAGAGCTATGGCCTAGGTTCAGTAATAATATGGGATGCAATATCAGCTGCTGGGTAGGGTAATTTAATTGACATCGATGTAAATAATGCACAAAATATATTATTTAAACCTCTTTCTTGGCCAAATGGGGTCGTTTCCTTTTTAAATCCTCTTTAAATCGGTCTAATACGTTTGCATAATATTCGCCGTTTATTGTTTTTCCCTTTTGAAGGTAATCGATGTGGATTATCCCGAGTGCATCCCAAAAAGCTGTTGCCATCGCCTTATTGGCCGACAAACTTACCTTGGCCTTCTTCGGAGCATGTTCACCCGAAGAAACCCATTGTTTATACTGCTGTTTGTTCTCCGGAGTACAGTAATGGATCCATATTTCATCCACAGTTACAAAACTCTGCAAAAACTCATTCGGATTGCAGTAAAACAGCTTCAATCAAGTCTTTGAAGTTGTCACACGTTTACGTTTATGGTCAATTGAGAGCAAACGCGGCACCCATCTTGCAGACAACTTTCTTAAACCCAGCTAATCACATAAAATCGAAACCACACTGCCATATGAAATGCCTGTGGTATCAACAATCTCACGCACTTTTACACTTCGATCGGCCAACACCATTTCGACATTTTGGGGTGTACTGACCGTCCAGACCGTTCAGCGTCATTTGTACTTGTGCGACCACAACGAAAGTCAGTAAACCACCTTTTTACCATTCAAATCGATGGTGCAGAGTCCCCATAGTATTTATCGAGCTTTCCCTTGGTTTCATTGACGGTTTTTTTTCGCAAAAAATAAGGTTCAATGACCTCTCGAAAATCACTTTTTTCCATTTTTAGGCAAATACACGAGGTTGCAGGTTTTGAACAGCTGTTAAACGCAAAGTAAATGACGACACTTGCTCAAAATTTGACAGTAGTCTATTAACAAGTGGTATTTGATGGGAACAGTGTTGCATTTCATATAACTACGAGGGAAGTTCGAAAAGTCACGGACTTATTGATCCGCCTTCGTATTTTTGGAGCGATAAATTTGAAAAAATTTAAATACTCGTATGCGATTAGGTAAAAGGTTAAAAATCATAGGTTAATGAATGCGCCATGTAGTGCCATTTACCGAAATTTATGTACATAATAAGTTATAAAGGCCTAAAATTTTGTGGATGTAAAAAAATTATAAAGTCTATATTAAGAGATATGGTGACTTATGCTGCTAATATTAGACTACAAAAAAAATCATGCCTAGTAATTATTCTCTTAAAGATGGTGAATCAGAAATTATAATGTAAAAACAACTTACGCCACTTAATACTGGATAACAATAAACATCAGTGCCAGTAGAATAACTTCCCTAACACTACGTCTAGAGAGAGCCTCTCCAAAATAACGTGGTCTTCTGTTTAAAGAAACCGTAAAGATGTTCACGTTCAATTTTTAGCATCATTTTTTGCCTGTCCCGAGATTGTATGGATGATTTTAGCATAGATAATGACGGGTGTTTACAGACGAGCGCGCACACATATATCTTAATGTTTAGATTTCGTGAATTTTGTTTTTTGTGGTATTTTTGGCATTATTTGGTTGTATTCCAGATTTCGATTTTTTGGTGAATTTTCGTTTCTGTGGCGAATTGAAAATTTTGGTAAATTTTCTAATTTTGTGATATTTTATCGTTAAGCTTCGGTTTTTTTTTTAAATTGTGATTTTTGGGAAATAATAATGTTTTTGTAATTTAAAATTTTTGAAGTATATTTTCGGTTTGTGGGGACTTTCAAGATTTTGGTAAATTCTTAAAATGTGGCATATTTACCTTTTTTACATGTGCGATTATTTACGATTTTTAAAAAACTTTATAATATTTTAAGCATTTTGCTGAATATTTAATTTTTTGGGGATTTTTAAAGTTTTTCGGGAATTCCCAACTCGTGGTAAATTTTGGATTTTTGTTTTCATATGTTTAGATTTTTGTTTTGATATGTTTGTAAAACATCGATTTTGTTAAAATGTTTATTATTTTCCAAAAATATAGCATTTTTATTAGTTTTCGGTTTTCGACGAATATACAAAATTAGGGTGAAATTTTAAATTTTGTGGTGAATCTTAAAAATTTAGTGAAATTTTATTTTTTTGTTTTTTAAGTGAACTTTTGGTTTCTCGTTGAATTTAATTTTAAAAAAAATCCAGTTTTTCGATTTTGTAATGAATTTTAAAAATTGTGGTGAATTTAAAATTTTGACAAAATTTATAGTTTTTTAGATTTTTTTTTTTTGAAGTTTCGGTTTTTCAAGAAATTCGGGTTTTGTTTTTGAAACTTTAAGGCTTTTGTAAAAAAATGTCAATTCGGTCCAACATTTACGCCTGCAGGTTATCAGGGGGCCAAGGGATGATAATTTCTCTAAGGGGACTTCTTAGCAAGTTTGATAGGGATTCAAAATATGCGAATTTTATGGGCTAGCTTAAATTTCCGCAAACTCACTGATCAAGTGGTCCAAGTTTCAAGATCATAAATTGTCTAGTGCCGTCAGAAAGTTGATTTCAACATCGGACAGACGGACATCGTTAATTGAACATCCCCTGCCTGTAAGGATCCTGAATAAATATCGGAAATGAATATTGTAGAAATTACAAACGGAATGGCAAACCTATACATACCCTTTTCATTTTTGTAAAGGGTATAATAACCATAATTACATAAAATGCATGTGATGACTTTGTTGTAGAGATGGGTTAACCTTGTTTGCCACTTATATAATTAGATAGGTTGCCAGATTAATAAAATTTTTCTTTTACTGCCAAAAAAGAACACATATATTTCATACGAGATTCCTTTCAACCTAGCTTGTATTGTCGTATATCAAGCACTTTTGCCCTTATAACGCTTAAAAAAGCATTTTATAATTTAAAACCAAAACACTTTTTTATCAAGTCTCTTGATATTTTAATTTGAGATTATACCCATAAACATGTTTTATTGACTATTATTGATTGCAATTGCAACAAATGTATCGAGAAATAGTAGAATAGAATTCCCGTAGCTGAATAACAAAGCGAAAGCAATTAAGCGCACTTTGATTTAGTTTAATAATTATCAAATAATTACAATTATATTGTGCTTTTATAATTATTATTTTTGTTTTATTTTCCTTTTTTTAATAAATCGTAAATGCAGTTTTGGCGTGTTTGTATGTGAAAATTGCATCATCTGGTTACTCTGTGGCAAAAATGGCGCAAATTATAAATAAAAATACCTTTGTAATGTTGGTAAGCTCGACGGCAACATCATAACTAAAATTTTATTTTAATGTAAAAAATTGCTGTATTTATTGTGAGATAAACGGATTTGTATAGATGATATAATTAATTAGGAGGGAGCGAATGCAATAAAAATTCAAAAATCTAAAAAAAATTTCTCAAATTTATATGTCCTGGAACCATGCGCAAGGCATCTCAAAAGTCGGGTAGTGTCCTTAAAGTATGCATATATCCTAAAACCATGCGGTAGCGCGCTTAATACTTTTCAATTTTAAAATCGGGCCTAATTTTCAATTTCAAAATTGCATTTTATAATTAAGGCAAATTCCAACATTTTCAATTTTATTTGAGATTTCTTTGAATACAAAATATTGTTAGATATTAAAAAACTTCGTTCTATTGAAGCATTAGACGCAGCCAATGTAAATGAAAAATCTACTCCTGATATGTTTTGATATGGTTTAAGTGTACTCAAAAAACATGTTGTAGTAGAGCCTAAAATAGTGTACTGTACATTATAATTGTGGACAGTTGATCACCGTATATAGAGCTTCCAGTATGTTTATTTAAACTTCGGATAGACATCGTTAAATAAACTCCCCTACCTAGAAGCATCCAGAATATATATGTACATATATACGTTATGAGGTCGGAAATGAATATTGTAGAAATTACAAGCGGAATGATAAACTTAAATACATACATACCAGTTGTAAGGGTATAGTAACTTGCATTAGTAAAGATTGTCTGTACAAAATGTTATTGTTCATCAGCTTTAGATGGATTAGTAGTTCGTGCGCTTTATGTGCATTCAGTGTGCAGCAAAACCTTAATGATGGCCCTATAATATTAGACAAAAAGTAAAACATGAGTACGTCGTTGCTACCTAGCTCGCTGCTTCTTTTTACCTGATTCCCTTTCTTATTAATTACCCATAGATAATGAACTGAATAGCTGTGGTAGAATTTTAAGTCTTCTCTTGTTGTATGCTGTTGCGTACTTATTTTTACTACTTTAACCCCTATTGTGAGGTTTTATTTTGATACAATGAAATCATTTCTTATCCTATTGTCTCTCTATTACCGCAAGGATTTGGTTTGGGTATATTCATTACTTCTAGTTGAAACCTCTTTCCCGAAACAATGGAATGTATGCGAAATAAAAAGGGAATTTTGTTTTTTGTAACAAAGGTTTTATCTACATATTGTAAATGTGTATACATATATGTACGTTCATATATATATATATATATATATATATATATATATATATATATATATATATATATATATTGGAAATCGCCTTTTCAGGAGTGTGGCTGGAACCGAAATTGGCTGATTACTCCCAGGGTATCACCGTTCAATCCACTTAACTGAATCTACTATCAGTTGTGTGCCGCAGGTTTCACAAAACCCCAAAGCCACCAACAGGAGATCACGAAACAGCAACGGAACCAACCGTAATACAATCCTATCCAGAGCTATGCCCATGCATCTTCAATAGACTTGCATACCCCAAACCCCTATTGGAACTAGGAAATACCATCAGTTAATACACAGTGAAACTTTACAGTAGTTTTCCAAGTACTAGTAATTTGCCTCCAACAAGAGCGAAGACTACTTTTCGACCTACCAGGAGACTAAATTCAGCCAAACAGTGTTTTCTTAACTTTAATACTAAAGAAAAATGAAATTTCTTCTGTATCTATTTTAGAAAATTTTCAATACTATGATTTCTTCTAATTTTTTAGAATTTGGGAATTATATAATACGAGTAGTTACAATAAAGTCAAAAGGGTTTCCGAAACCGGCGGGCCGCTACAGTTCAAGTATAACCATAGACGACACGTAATTTCAGCACGACGGCGCTTTGTCCCATACAGCGATCGCCACAATTGACATTCGGCATTAACGATATAAGGCTATGGTTGCCTCTAGCGGAGGCAACCAAGATTACGCATTTTGATCCCGCTAGTTTTCTCTTGTGGCGGTTGCTGATGTTTGGATAACACAGGTATTTCTTCAAACTAAGCCGAATAAATGCGACAGTTTTTGAAAATAGCTCCTTTTCAATCTTTCGTACCAGGGCCGCCATTCAAGTAAGAAAAGAATTTCGTTTATACCACACACACAGTATTTTTTGATTCTAGTATTGCAATATCAACCAGCTAATAAATATTTCAATAACCGTTTCACGAGACGAGGCTTTGGAAATTCTATTTAAACTAAAAAATAACAAGCAAGAGAGCTATATTCGGCTGTGCCGAATCTCATACACCCTTCACAAAAGTATGAACTACAAAAACTTACTACACAATTTTTCCGGCGGAAAGGTCTTTAATTTGGGCTTCATCTTCTTTGGTTTCAATATAAGCATATTTGATCGATTAACAGATGAGTTTTTTTTTTCAATGCCGACTCTTTTAATTTGTTTGTATTATTTGCTCAAATTTTGGTCAATTCTAGATAATAGCGGACTTCGATTTTAGTAAAACTAAAGAGTTTTCGATATATTTTCACTCCTTCGGCAAAATTTGTCGATAAATTTCATTATTTATTTGGTTATTATGATTCTTTTGATTAATTGTGATTTTTGATAAAAATGTAAGTTTTAATAATTTAAAACTAATTAATTAAATTGTTACCAGAAAAAAAATATAAGCCTTTTCATAATGAATTAATTTTTCAACAACATTGTATAAGATGACAGTATGACGACACCAGTCATGGCTAATCTGCGAAAAAAAAACATCCAACCCAATAACAATGAATAACCATACACTAGATCATGTTTTTAACCATGACTTCACAACTAATTGCACCAGTAGTTCCATGTTCAAGTTCTCCACATGCAAAGAAAAAAACATGGATCAGGTAACCACAATCTAAGAGCAACATATTACGATTGCCTTATATGGTTGTAAACAAATTATATTACTATTTTAAATAAAAAAGTCTTAAGCTCTAATACCTTGCATTTTTTTTTCAATGTGACCCTTAAACGACCATAACTTATCCAGACAACCATGGTCTAGGTTTTTAATAAAATGTTTGAATGAAAAAATTTTATTTGTTAAAATCGATATTTCGCTACACCTTTGTGTAGCATCATCAAATTATGTATTTTTCATTATATTATATACTCGAATAATAAATATATAGTAAATGCACTTATTATATAAAAAGAATTTGTTTAAAGACCTAAAGATTAAAAAGTAACTAATTAAACTTATAGTAAAAGGTCAAAGAAATATAATAAATTTTAATTACAAATTATATTATTTATTGTAGATTGTTGTAGATGGTTCTCTTAGTAAACCACTTACAGTCACTGATTTGCAGCAGCTGACGTACAAATACAGGCGACCGGTGATGCTAACTATCTTAGAAGTAGATACGATTTGAAAAGGAGATAGTTTTCAACAGATCTTTTTGGAGAGTATGGCATCTATCCTCTTTAGTTTTCCGGTATGTGAAACACCCTAGAAAAAGAATTTTTTATAAGAGAGACTATGAAAATCCTTTTCCAATAACATGGAATATTTTAGGTCGTAGTGATTTCTTTTTCGATTTACAAGGCGGTGCACTTTTTCCACTCTTACCTCCTCAATTGTTTTACAATTATTTATCAAATTTATATTTTTTTTTAATAAGGAGCAATAAAAGTATGTTGTGTCGGTTCCATTTAAAATTTTTTCATTTGCTTCTCTTCTTATTTATCTCATTCAAACTATAACTGGAGGAAAAGAGGTACTTTCTAATAGCGTTTTGATAGTTATTTTCACGCTTTGTACTAAAACGTATTTTACTTGAACTTCTGACTGAAAGTGGTAGATTTGTCCTGGAAAGTATAAGAAGTGAGTATGATATCCAAAAGAGGTAGGCCTGCCACAACATTGGTATAGTTGGCATCACTTAAGGCAACTGTAGTCAAGGAATGTTTAATGGTCAACGCGCTAACCACTTAACTCACAGGGCGCATATACTTTGGTTAAACTCCAAAAGAGCTTTACATTTTTGGTATATCAAGATCATTCTATGGTTCTAGTTGTTGTTTGTGATTAGAATATTAGTCAAAATTGTATTTTTCAACTCAAGCATCACTTATTGTTTAAATGCAAACAATAACTTGTTTATCGAAACTAAAATAATGTTTAAAATATTTTCAAATCAGCGTTATATGTTCGCCACAAAAATATATTGTTGTAGAGGGCATAAAATGGTTGTCGTGAACATGCCTTTTGTGTACCGTAAACATACGAGTATGTACCTAAGTATATCAAATAAAATTTAGTTAGTGGAGCTTAGTTAATATATGTTGAAGTTTATTGAATGAATAATTCTCCGCTAGACCCGCTACCTACAAGTCTACCTTTTACAATAATATATTTTTATGTTTTTAAATGATGCTGACATGCCTTTCCACAAATGCCTAAGCTTAATGTAAATTCAAGCATCACAGCGAAACTGAGTTTATTTTGTATTAATTCAAATATACTTTCAATTTTAGAGCGTATGAAATGAAAACAAAATATACATACCCACACATTTAAATATATGTAACAATAATTGCACACTACAATGAATTTTCCACATTGCCTTGAACTCTTATAATCGGCGATAATCTTAAGGCTTTGCTTTGAAGAGCTGTACAATGGCTGGATTTAAAAATAATGGTAAGTGAAGAAGGCCTTTCTTTTATTTGTTATGTAGACGGCGTGATAAAAGATTTTTTGTCAGACCATTTCAAATAGTTTTTTTCTAACAAAAAATAAAAATAAATAAGTACGGCTTTAACTGACTGTCTTACCAGAGATTACTGAGACGTGAAAGACTCGAAGTGCATGATACCAATCGAAAATACAGAGAATTAGACAAACAGCAAGAAACAATTATAAAAAGTAAACTGGAGCCCTTCATTAAAATGTTTATTATACGTAAAAAACCAGTCAGGCTCTTTCTTTTGCTTCATTTTGAAGGCTAAAGGATCTATGCACAAAGATAAGTTATTTTTGAGTTTTGTAACGGTGTTTCAAGGGAATTTACTTTTAAAATACCACCATCTCTGTTCATAGCTTTCACAAAGTTTTTTACAATATTATATGTTGTGGCGAACATGTAATGGTTATTTGAAAATATTTTCAACATTACTTTAGTTAAATTATATCTACCTATACAAGTTGCAACATGGTTCGGTTGAACAACATAATTATATCCCGAACAAAAATTGAAAAGAGTATATAAAGGTTTGTCATTGCGTTTGAAATTTCTACAATATTTATTTCCGGTCCAACAAAGTATAAATATGCTGGATCCTTATAGGTAGGGAGGTTCAATTAACGATGGGGGTCTGTCCGTTGTTGAAATCAACTTTTTGACGACAGTAGATAACACAAGATAAGAAACTTGGACCATTTGATCAGTGCGTTCAGTGAATTTTCGCTATTTGAAATAAGCAATATCGGTCCACAAGTTCCCGAGATATTGGAAAAAATTTTCATGATTTTTTTTTTTTTTTGTATTTTCACTCTCACGGGTAAACGATTATTACCCGCAAGCCCATAAAATGTTCATATTCTGAATCCGTATTAAATTTGCTATACTCCTACGGAAATTATCAACACGTGGCCGCCAGACAACTTATAGACATAAATGATGCACCGAGGTAATTTTTTTTTAAAAACCTCCAAAAACTGAAAATACGCAAAACAAAGTTCGAAAATGTTTGTCAAGATCGAAAAAATAAAAAATTTTAATTGCCAAAAATCAATATTTAATAAAAAACCAAAATATCACCAAAACATAACAAAACATCAAACTTCCACATATTTCGGCCAGAAAGCTGAAAATTCTCCATTAATCTATATATTATGAAAAAGTCGGTTTTTTAACAAAATCGATGTTAAATAAATATAAAAAAAAATTATCACAAATGGGGAATTCATCCAAAAATTAAAAAAAAACTGCTAAGAAATTAAAAGTTCGCAAAAAATTCCAAAATCATAAAAATTATACATTTTACCCCAAACGTAAATTAATCAGAAAACAAGCAAGGAAACTATATTCGGCTGTGCCGAATCTTATATAATTTTTGATTGATGCAATTTCCGGCTTTGGGAAAATTTTGTCGTTAAATTTCAAAATATGGTCAAGTTTGTTTTTGGTTCCTTGTTTGTGGAAATTAGGTTTATTCGACCTTGTGTAACATCGATTTTGTAGCAATAGCTATGTTTTTTTATAAAATACTGAATATTGGTTTGATTTGATATTTTTTGGTAAAATTTCGGTTTTGTATTGAGTTTGGATTCTTTTTAGTACAGTGTTTCGATTTTGTAGTCAATTTTTGAATTCGTGGTGTGTTCGAAATTTTGTAAAATTTTAAATTTTTGTTGATTTTTTTTTTTTTAAATTTCGGTTTTTTATAATTTCGATTTTTGGAAAATTAATATTTTTTTTTTTGTGTAATTCAACATTTTTGAACTATAGTTTGGTTTTGTATTGAATTTTCGGATTTTGGTGAGTTCTCGAATTTTGATAAAACGTTTTTTATGCATTTTCCAAATTAATTGAGATTTTTGATAAAATTAATCGTTGAATTTGGATTTGCGTCCTTTTTAAATCACCACGTGTGGTCCTAGCTTGTCGAGTGCCGTCAGAAAGTGGATTTCAACAGCGGACAGGCAGATAACGTTAATTGAACAGAACTAAATATTGTAGAAATTACAAACGGATAGAAAAAAAAACGAAGTTCCACCATAATTTGTGTATTCAACAAAATTCGAAAATTTCCAAATAATTCCAAAATTATATTTCAAAACTAAATTTCAAGTTCAATTCAATTTAACGAAAATTTACCCCAAGGTTGGAATTGTACCGAAAACTCCAACAAATACGAGTATTAAAAAATAAATGCTTTACACCGGGAAAAATGTGTTATATATTTATTAGTTCATACTTTTGTAAAGGGTATATACGATTCGGCACAGCCGAATATAGCTCACGTACTTGGTTTAAATATAAAACATGTGTCCGTAAGTGTTACTAAGAGAGCCTTTGTCGTTTTCAAGGAGAGTAATTTAAAATTTTAAAAAACAATTTATGTGCTTTTAAGATCTTATTCCCAATTCTGTGTTAGTTAGTAAACAAGTGAGAAAAAGGTAAGCAGAGATTTATTTCCATATAACTTCCCGAAAATAGAACTTCATAAATGAAATTTTGTTGAGGAGTACTTTCTGGAAAATCCCAATGAAGCTATTATACCGTCTGCTTCAGTCGACATAAAACTTATTCCTTATTGCCACCGATATATTAGCTTTATGGCCTAGTATATAGATTTATATAGATTTACTGACGGTATGTATTTGAAAATTTACCTTAACATACGAATATGTAAATTTGTTTGAGAAGTAAAATTACAGAATTCTATATGTATGTAATATAAAAGTCGAACTAGCATGTTTCGATAAATATATTTAATTGTTGCTTTTAAAAAGCTTTTGAAAGTTTCTCAGATTTAATATAAAAATGTACGAGTCATATCGGACAAAATTGTTGCAAGGCCTAGATGACCGTCCAGCAAAGGATCGATGCATAATTAAATAATTGTATTGAGTGCGAAAAAGTTTTATAAAATAAGCTAATTAGGCGGAGATTAATAAAATCCCTAAAATGTAAGCGTAGAACTTCTCTTGTCTAACTGGAAACTTCAGCATAGAAATCTAACTTGTATATATCCATACCATAAAGGAAAATTGGCATCATCAAAGTTTTTGCAATTATTCTTCTGATATGGATAGGAAATATGCATTCCAGAGTATTAACTATCCTGACAGTTAAAGACACCCTAGATATGATATAATTTACATAAGTTACTCAGAGACTTATATTTTGCAACGTATTCGGTATTCATGTCGTTCCATATCAATGGAGGCAAGCAACTCACACAATTTCTGAATCTCATCGCAAATATTTGCATGGGATTTAGTAATAACCTGCTAACACGCGATGAATTTGTTTATTTATTGACATCTTATCTTAATCTACACGTCGCTATTGAAAAATTAAATTTACCTCATAGTTTTCTTAAAAAGCCTTTGTAAAATCTAAAAAAAAAAAACAACGGATCCATAACCTTCGTCCATATTCTTACTAATTCTTTCAGTTACATCCAACGGCAATGTCGTTGTTCTCTGCCCAGCCCTAAATCCAGAATGACCAGGTGATATTCTAATTCAAATAGCTAACGATTCGCGTATGAATTATAACTTCTCTTATATTGCTGCTACATATTGGATTCTTCTTCTTAGAAATTGGTATTACTCTAGCGATTTTCCAGTTACTAGGATAAATGCTGGTCATTAAAATCGTGTTATTGATTTGTGTAAGAAGTTTTATAATGAATGATAAAATTAAGCGCAAAACTCTGGTACATAACCAAATGGAATTGAATTTAATACAACCAATTATCTGGATAACGTCAATCTTATAAATTCTACCGATGTCAAAGCTACCGGCCCTTGTATTTATGGAACTAGATGGCATTTCTAATATTGCTATCTGGAGGTAATATAAAATAGTCATTTAATATATCCAGAACCTGATGGACATCATAACTGCCTTTGTCCATCAAGCCCGGAGAATTCAGTTGCTGCCAGATGGCACATGCATCCTCCCCACTAATATACCACTCACATACCACCCTCTTTCTAGTATTCCGTTTAATCTGTTTAGGCTTATTTCGTTACCTTCAATACACTCTTAGACATGCAATATAATTCATTCTATCTTTATAAACTCTAAATGCCAAATTGCTTAAATCCCAATCATTCCCTTTCTTCACACGTTTCAGGTTAGTGGGGGCATACTTATTGTACAAATGCAAAAAAGTTTGTATCCATTATCACTTTCTGGTTCTTGTAATTTCTAAACAATATCTAATCAGATTAATAACCAGCTTGAACTGGAAAAATATAGATTAACTGCCCCGATCATTGTACCCTATTAATGTCAGACACCAGACAAAAATCAATAAGTTTCGTAACGTGAAGGTGACTGTCAAAATTGGTAAAGCTGGTAAACAGTTATGCAGCAAGTCTAGACTATCACCGCTATCCTTAAAAAATATTTGTCTTGAAGTCACCTAAAAATATACTACTTTTATACAAAACTGACATGTCGCCCAGTATATTCTCACATAACTTAATCCTACCATGATGTAAATAGACGATACCTACAAGTAATTTCTTAGCAATATTGATGTCAATTTCAACGGCGATTGCCTCACATATACGTTTATACATCATTTTATATACAAATCGAGAGTACATCCTTTGGATAAAAATACACATATCCCGCCACCTTTCCGTAAGACTACGACGATGCGCTACAACTTGAATCCCTTAATTCGTGCCGACATATCCAGAACATTTTCCCTAAGTCATGTCTCACTAACTCCCACTACATCTAAGTAGCATCCTCTTAAGATCTACCTAACATCCTCAACCTTGCCAGAACTTTTTGACGGAACAGTGCACTGAGCATTAAAACGTCCTATGTTGAGATAACCCTTAACTAAATTAGTACCTAAAGTTGTGTTATTACTTACTATGGGAGCCAGATTAATATCAATCAAATTCAAATGTAAATACTGTCAGACATATTCGTGCAATATTAAAAAATATGACATTTGCAAACATTATTATAATTTAACAAGACATCGTAGTCCGTCTATAAATTCTGCATATGCTACATTTTATTTTATATGTATTTCAACATTCGCATTATAAGTAAATACACGAAATTATAAACTTCACACGTTAATCTGCAAAATGTTCCCTAACATATCAGCAAGGCTAATTAACAAAAAAGAATAATCGTATTATTTCATTTCAATTAGATTCGAATTCAGGTAATTAATTATAACATTATTCAGCAATTTCCTTTTTTTATCATATTAACTTTTATAGTAAATTTCAATTTGATTTCATGCTTACAATCCCTGCTGTGCAGAAACATTCTTAATTATCTTCAATTACTCTTTAATCGCTTTGGCATATTTACGAGTATACAGAAGGAAAATAATAGTAATAATAATTAATACATATCTATTCCAAATTGATTTGTTATTTTATTAACTATGTTTACATCATTAAGCGAAATAATAGCTAACATGTGTCTCTTGTTTCCTTCTTATTTCTTTACCTCTTTCACCTTCTTCAGATTAAGGTGTAAAATATGCACTTTATTTTGATACATATTCACTGACTCTGTGATTTACTTATCAATATTATGGTACATTTCTACTGTACCTAGAGAGCTGAAATTTGGTATACAGCTGGTCCTTGGTGAATAAGTAATGGGAAAAACTCCTACTCTTTATCTAGGGGACTAGAGTTCCTTCTAATTCGTATGGAGCATTTCCACTATAGTTAATAAAAGTTTTATACGTTCATTTACAAACAAAAAGAACTTGGAAAAAAAGGACTCAGATCCGCACAAAAACATACATATGTATATGTGAAAAAAAGGCCAAGTTCCTATTCAAAAATTTGGGCCTTAAAAAAATGAGGACCAAGTTCTTTATATGTACAATACCATCCCATTTAGCACATAATCTGCGCATCATAAGAACTCTTTAACAGTAAATGTTGTTAAATTTTACTAGTAATCGTTTTTGGATTTAACTTTATTTGGTATTCCACAAACCATAATTACTCGTATTATTTTTAATTACAAGTTTTTTAACATTCTCTATATTCACCATAAAATTTTAAATTTCATCACAATTTTGTAATTACGCCGAAAGCCGAAAAATCAAAAAAATTCAAAAGCCGGTCAACGCATTATTCTATAATTTAAAACTTCACCATTATCCGAAAATTTTTTTGACAAAAAATAATTTGTTTATTCCTGTTTTTCGAATATGCGAATTTAAAATATTGGCAATATATCGGTTTTTTAATTTTTTGTGATATTTGGGATTTTGAAGGAATTTTATTTTCTTTGTTTGTTTTTAAAATAATCAGGTCTAACATTTAGGTCCGTAGATATCTGGGGCCTTATGATGTAGAGAGACTTTATACCAAATTCTATGAGGATTTAGCGTAAGTGAATTTTATGGTATAAGTGTTTCCCCGCAAGAGAGCAAGTGCCAAAAAGACCAAGTAAAATATAAACTTGTGGACCTATGTATATGGCTAATTTCAAATAGCTCACTGATCAAGGCGTCAAGTTTCAAGATCCTAAGTTCTCTAATGCCGTCAGAGAGTTGATGTCAACATTGGACTGACAGACAGGATCTAAGGATCTAAAAAATACGTATATAATTCGTGGGATCAGAAATGAATAGAATTACCAAGAAAAAATGAAGAACCTATACGAGTATACTATATACCCTTTTAATATTTGTGAAGTAAAGAAAAAAAATTAAATTACTAAATATTACAAACGGAATATTACACATAATAAACCCAAAAGGAAGTAATAAAAATAAAATTATTTTTATAGATCATTTATACTACATATTGAAAAACCAAAGTTTAAACCCGTCTCTAAAAAAAAGGTTTTTTTTTGCTTAATTTGAATTTACTGAATCTTTCTACTAAATGAAATTTACAATAAGTATTCAAGTCTTATTTGTAAAATAGAATAAAAGTAGTTATTACCATTGCAATAAATAATTTTTTTTATGTATTCTAATCTTAATAAACTATCTACTATTATGCAGAGAGGGCCAATGTGACAGTTCTTTTTAGGCTCTGGTGCTCGTCAAATTCCAATAAAATCCGTATAAGAGTGTTGGGATGTGCGACTAGTTTGGGCGAGTAGATCCCTATAGATGTTATAATTTCTTATATACCAGGGAACTGTCTTCTTTTTAGCTTCTGCATCTTTGAGGCCCAAGCACCCCCCAGCTGAATGCCATAAGACCATATTGGCTTTATAACGGGTTTGTATAAAAGGACTTTGCCAAGGTTGAGTTAATTTGTTTGTAGCTATATGGCCGTTATTTTTGGTGACATGGCCAAGTTAGGCGTCGGTCTGGGTGGAAACCCAAATATTGAACGTGCGTTTTTGCTGTAACCGTTGCCTTTTTAGGGAACACGTTACATAAGCACATTTCGATGGATTTACCTGTATCTGTTTCAGCCAGTCTTCTAGCTCATGAAAATGGGACTGAAGACGCTACCGTCGTCTTTATTAACTCTTGTAATTGCTGCGTCGTCTGAAAACGTTTACGTGTGTATGTGCTGGTCGCTGTAGAGATGATAAGTCTCGCGGGCCGGGCGGCATTCCTGCACTGGTCTTGGAACAGAGCTCTTCGGCTTTAGTACGTTCATTACATGGCGTCTTGACTAGCCATAAACCTTTTCGACTATCGAAGACAATCGCTGTTGATTGTCGGGTCGTGTTCAAAGAGAGTTGTCCGAACAATTGCTTGCGCAACCCTGTTATGGCATTAAACAAACAAAATACACACAGGCCAAATAAAATATATGTGTGTGTGCCCTCGTCTGCATAAACTATGCCGAGAGCATCCAACCAATCTTGATGGGACACAAAAACTTTCGCTCAAACTGAACGAAAACATTTACATGTATTCTACAAACAGAAGACCACGAACACATTTTCTCCCGTTATTTTGCAGACGCTCTTTCAATGTGCGAACAAATTTATGGCTAGTCAAGGCGTAGAGTTAGTAAATCTTTTTAAAAGATTATACCATGAGTTTCCGATATGCTGGAAGGTTGCTAATGTAACGCCAATCCCTATAAAGAGTGAGGAAATCATCCCTGGCAATTACCGCCCAATTGTAATTTGTCCTACACTTTCTAAAGTTATGAAAAGTAAATTTATTGTTTGACGTAGCTTTGCCAAACTATTATCATTAACATTAAGTAATTTAATTTTTTAAACAAAAAATAATGAAAGCGAAGTTAAGCGTAAAAATTAAATTATTTAATGTTGTTGAAAGTATTTTGAACCTCTCTCTTATCAGATATTTAGAATCTAACAAATAACTAAACGACCACCAGTATGGTTTCCGTATGGGAGGCTCTACAGGAGACTTACTAGCTCTCGGAGAGATGCTGGCGTTCCATTCATCAATTCGGCGAAGATAAAGAAGTGGCTCTTCATATCTCTAAGGCGTTTGATGAAGTGTGGCTTTCTCCTACAAAATTCCTTCTTGTATTTAATGCCATTCTATGTCAAACTTCCAATTCTATATTTTTTTTTTGCAACAGGTATTAAAGGAGTCAGAAGCTCTTGATGTCCTTGGCATCAAAAACCAGTGTGATGTTCGTTGGACTAAACACCTTTTTCAGATCGCCAAAGAAGCACTCAAGTGCCTCGGTTTCTTAAAACAGTGTACGACATA
The DNA here is from genome assembly GCA_963932375.1 of Phania funesta. Classification (NCBI taxonomy): domain Eukaryota; kingdom Metazoa; phylum Arthropoda; class Insecta; order Diptera; family Tachinidae; genus Phania; species Phania funesta. The sequence continues at coordinate 7,162,837 of OZ010657.1, read as the reverse complement.
CTTCACTCCATCATATGGGCCGGTGCTTCTGGACCGCTTACAGAAAAGCGCAAAGTGGTGACAATATAGTATACAACTCTATTGATTCACTGAACCATTTACGCAATGTGGGTTGTGTGTAACTGTTCTATAGCGATTGCAACGGAATGTGCTGCAATGAAGTACGTATAACACGTTCTTCATTAAGGGATCATCCGTTTGTGATGGTTTGGTCAGTGGACCGCACAACACACTAGGGAAAACTTGTTCTGCAGCCGTATTGTTCATATGTGGTATAAACTATCTGCAAAGGTTATTTCTACCATTTTGAATATGGGGGAGTTTAAGTGAAACGTTATTCCCGCTATCCTCCTGCCTTTAATTTAACCTTTCTTCCTGGTTCTAGCTTAATGCATTGCATACGTAGGAGTCATCTCCTAAGTGCTGGTCCAATAGAAACAAAATCGAAAAACTGGAATAAAAAAATTTGTTTCTTCCAAAAATCAAAATACAATACAAAACCGAAATTTTTCCAAAAATTTCACAAAATTTTGAACATTCTCCACAAAAATTAAAATTTCACCACAATTTTTTAGTTTCGCCAAAAAAATTCCAAAACATCAATATTTTATGTAAAGTTTCGAAATTTTCACAAAATCGATGTTAAGTCGAATATTCCCAAAAACTTAAAAATCATGAAAATTATAAATTTTGTCAAAAATGAAAAAATATTACGGTACTTTGGGAATTCGATAGAATGCAAAAATTCACGACAATACCAAATTTTAAGTTAAACAAATATAAAGTTTTAAGAAATCGAAATTTTTAAAAAAAATTTAAGCGCTCAACAAATTTCAAAAAATTTTAAATTCACTACAAATTCGAAGACTAACTATAAAACATAAAAACTGGAATAAAAAAAAACTTAATTGCTAAAAAATCAATATTTAATTTAAAAAACCGAAATTTTGCCGAAAAATACGGAAAAACAGATTTTATTTTCACCAAAAAGCCAAAAATTAACAAAAATTTGCATTTTAACAAATCTTAACAAAGTCTATGTTAAACAAATATGTCAAACGAAAAATGTTAACTCAGTAAAAAATTCACCAAAAATCTAAATTAAACTGAAAAAATAATTACACCATAATTTAGGAATTGACTAAAATTCGAAAGTTCCCCACAACTCCAAACAATAGTCCAATAATAACAAAATGTTTCGAAAAAAATAAAAATTTACAAACACAGCGAAATTGCAATAAAGAATTTCGAAATTACCAAAATTTAAAATTCACCAAAAATTAAAAATTAATCGAAAAATTTGGGGCTAATTCTCGTACTGGTGATCGAAATAATTTCATATTAAAACTAGCTTTTATCAATAGAGTTCTTGAATCTTGATCTTGAATCGAATTTTCGAACCACAGCATACAAGGGCGGATCAAAAAGTCCGTGGCTTTTTGAATGAAACACAGTTTTTTCAAAACAAAAATTTAATGCTTGGACTACATAAGTGTATTGAGTTAAAAGGAGATTATATTGAAAAAAATCTCCTTTTAACTCAATACACTTAGTCCAACGTTTCTTCAGTTTTTGTATCCTTTCCAAAAAATAGGATATTCCGAAGTCTTAAAATAGAACTTTGTTTGGTCAATAACTTCATGGTTGGAGCTAAATCTCTTTCCACAAAGCCATTTCTTTAGTTTTGGAAATAGGAAGTAGTCACTAGGGGCGAAATCCGGAGAATATGGCGGATGCGGTACCAATTCGTAGCCCGATTCATATAGTTTTGCCATTCAGACTGCACAAGTGTGCACCCGTGCATTGTCTTAATGATAAAGAACTTTTTTCTTGGCCATATGGCGTGGTTTCCTTTTTAAATTGCCGTTTATTGTTTTTCCCTTTTGAAGGTAATCGATGTGGATTCTCCCGCGTGCTTCCCAAAAAACTGTTGCCATTACCTTATTGGCCGACAAACTTACCTTGGCCTTCTTCGGAGCAGGTTCACCCGGAAAATCCATTGTTTAAACTGCTGCTTGTTCTCCGGAGTACAGTAATGGATTCATGTTTCATGCACAGTTACAAAACGCCGTAGAAACTCATTCGGCTTGCGGTTAAACAACTCCAAACAATCCTTTGAAGTTGTCACACGTTTACATTTAAGGTCAACTGAGAGCAAACGCGGCACCCATTTTGCAGACAACTTTCTTAAACCCAGCTAATCATTTAAAATCGAAACCACACTGCACTATAAAATGCCAATGGTATCAACATTTTCACGCACTTCTACTCTTCGATCGGCCAACACCATATCGTGGATTTTTTCGACATTTTCGGGTGTACTGACCTCAATTGGCCGTCCAGAACGTTCAGCGTCATTTATACTTGTGCGGCCACAACGAAAGTCAGTTAACCACTTTTTTCCATTGAAATCGATGGTCATTGTCCCCATAGTATTTATCGAGCTTTTCCTTGGTTTGGTTGGCGGTTTTTTTTTCGCAAAAAATAATGTTACTGAGCACTCGAAATTCACTTGTTTCCATTTTTAGACAAATACAGGAGGTTGTAGGTTTTGAACAGCTGTTAAACGCAGAGTAAATGACGACACTTGCTCAAAATATAACAGTAGTCCACTAACAGGTACTTGATGGGAACAGTGTTGCATTTCATATAAATATAAATAAATCAAAAACATGGAACTGTCAAGAAATTAAAAATTAGTTTTTTTTTATTTAATATTACAATTTGCAGTTTTATTACTGAAAACTAACAGTCTGAAAAATAATTACTTGGAATTCATAAACTATTTTATCAAGTCTTGCCCGCTTCTGCAAAATTAAAAAGAAATCAATTATGTACATGGTTTTTGATTTTTTCTAATAAAGTATTAATTAGTCTTACGTTTTAAATTAGAGCATAAATTTACAGGTATGTCATGGCAATCGATTTCGAAGAAAAGGTGGGATATGCTAATTTTTCCGTGTTTTATTTATTTAAAATTTTTTTTTAATGATTTCGATGAATTTCTTGTTCAGTTATATAATATAAAGTTTATTTCTTGGTCTGCATTTTTAATTACAATATTTAAAAAAATCGTTTCAAAATGAACCGAAATTCATCACATCCTTTCAAGAAGATTGTTTTGAAATCGATCGTTTTCTACCACATACCTGATAATCACAGATCATTTTAGCTTAAAATTTCTACGTTGCATTAAAATTCATAAAGAAAAAAGTTGCAATAAACTGAAGTCTGCTATTTTTACTAAACTGATTTAGTCCTAGTGTTACACTTTTTAAGGGCACTATCAATAATATTTAGTGAGGCTGCCAATTTTCAAGTAATCACTAAACATCAACAAAATTAGTGCACAATCAATGACTTCTATTTTGTAAAAAAAAGCTCTAAAACAACAATGTAATTTGCTGCATTGTTCTATAAATTATTTCGTACAATTTACTCAAATTTAAGACCAACATACGAAACAAATTTGGAATAATATTTTTCAATTTCTTTCTTAGGTTTTATAGTTTTAGTATTTTGGAGTTTGGTATGATAAGTTTTTACACAAGAACTAACCACGCAAATTAAACTAGAGAACGCACAGTGGCTGAAAATCGTTTTTCATTGGCCAAAATTCTGTAACTTTTGAACCGATTGAAGTAATTTTTTTTAATGGATAGATTTTTAGTTCGGCTTGATTCAGTTTTAATTACATTAAAATTAATTGAGGACTTTTTAAAGAATTCTAGGTCAAAGTTGAACTTTTGATTTTTTTTAACTTTTGGAGTGAAATATGGGTTTATTTTTTTATTTACATATTAAAAATTTAATATTTGGAACTTAATAATAATTATAATTATTTTTTGTGATAGTGGATTTTTTTAATGTTACACTCAAAAAAATTTTTACACTAAAAAAATGTGTACACTCAAAAAAAATAGTAAAATTAACTGGAGATTTTGCTGTTACTACAGAAAAAAATTTTATTTTTTGCTTTCAAATTTGATCATTTTAAAAATCATTTTAAAAATAAAAACTGCAATAGATTTTAATAGCATTTGTAACAATGGTGTAGGTTCTATTTATTATTATTTTTACTAATACTATGTTTCTCGTACTTAAATAACAATGAATGGCAATTATAATTATTATTCACTTGACACAAATATTGATTGCAAATATTCTATATTTTGTTCTGTGCTATTTCTGTTCTATTGGAGTTTTTTGGCTTCTTCATCTAAATCCCGATGTTCCACTTTCCATTGATTTCGAATATTGGAGATGAACGGATCTGATGTTGCCAATAATATATTAAATAGGTCTTCATTTGTGGAATTTCGTGAAATGGTTCTAGTATTGTGCTCTCTATAAAATCTGAGGAGGCTCAGGAAAAAAGGAACAAGGATGAGTTCCTTTTTTCCTGAGCCACCTCTGATAGATCTCCAAGTGGCACCAAATGATATTTAATGATATCTTCTCCATGATAAAGGCTTTTGTGAACTGTTGCAGACATATTTCTCCATGGGTAGTTGGTTGTATATATTTTTGCAGTTTCCTTAGTATAATCTCCAAATTGTCTAGAGTCAATTTCTTCATTGCACACAAGTACTTCTAGGATTATTTTAAATCTGAAAATAAGGTTTAAATCCACTCCTGTTATTTCAGATGCTGTTTCTGGATCTGAAAAGAATCTTCGTGTGGTATTGCCATCATTTGTATTGCCTGACCCTTGTTTTGGCTGATCTATTATCAATCCAATTTTCGATATTCATCTTGAACATGTTTCTTTTTTGAACTTCTTAACTCTTTGCTGGTTTCATTGTTTCTTATGGATCCTGAAGATCCGAAATCCAAATCATAACTGATTTTTAGTATTTGTTCCATAAGTCGTATTCTTGCATGTAGTGGTGATAATTCAAATTCATATGCATCGGGATTATCTAATGATTTTGTCGCAACTTGGTTTGATTGGGTTGATGCTGCTTGGCATATAATGCAGCTGAATTCAGCCTTCGTGTTAGGCAAAGCCTGACCTACTTTTCCATCTATCATTGTAAGGACTAATTAGTAGCTTACTTCAATTTGCTGCCCATCTAACTCTAATTGTAATGACTGTAGTGTTGTAATTTGGGCCTTGATATCACTAATTTTTTTGTTAATGGCATCACGAGTTTCTTTTTTGAATTCAAATTCGATTGGCCTGCAGTATTTCGTAGAAGATGGTGTCTCATTTTTCAAATATCCATTGTTTGCGTTTTACTAGTCGAAGGCTCTGAATCTGTTTCAATCGCAATGGTACAAATGATACCATGAACATATCTGAGTCCGAAATATTTTCACATACAACTTGTTTGTATTGTTTTTGTCCCGAAGAACCATCACATCCCCATTTGCAAAAAAGAATTAGCTTTGTGTTTCCATATTTCTTTAACCGAAATTGATGTGATTGTGATGGTGTCCTTTGATGGCAAACAGTCCTTTTTAGCAGCGGTTATGTGATGATATGCTGGATAGATATTTGAGCCCTTTTCAACCGCACGCAATCTGAGTTTAATATATTGCTGTTTTGTTAATTGAAAATCCAGAAATAAGGCTATTGGCTCCCCATTTGTGTTGGTATACTTTTAAGAATTCGTTTTGTTCTTACTGGACTAGCTTTAATAACTTTTTCAATTATATCCACTTTTGTTAATTGGTTCTGTGATCGTAATTGATGTAGGAAAGATTCTTTTATATTTGTACAACCAATTGCATCGTTAACATCTTTAAATTTCCGCCTCTTAGATCTATCGCTGCAGTTGTCCAATGATTTGCGTGGTCGTCCAACCTTATCTTGCTTTGCTGTTTCTGCAGCGACAGTAAGTTGGCCTTCTAACCACTTTTGAAATGATTTTCCTCTTGGTATAAGCCAGAGCACAATATCAAAAATAATAAAAAAAAAGAGTGGTGGTAGAAGAAATGGAGCAAACGTTATGTGTTAACTGTATTAAGTTTGATCCTGATAGACGTGACGAATCAAAGGAATTCTATTTGAAAAATTATAAACTCCCTGGAGAGAGGTATATCTAAAAGGCTTTATAATATAAATATTTTATAATAGTAATTGGCTGTATAGCCGGAATACATTTCGGATTACGAAACCTTCAAGATGAGCACATACATTTTTTTTTTTTGATAGCAGGGGGTTACATAGCCTTAATTCAATGATTGTAAGTATATATTTTCACTAATATGTACATACATGTAGCCTGTTTGTATTTGATTTCCAGATCTGTGACCCATAAATTGTAAATATGAAGGTGCAGCCGACGATGCCTCTGTCAGGAAAGAATCTGAAGGAAGGCTTCATTTAGAACAAAAATACAGGAACAATTTGCGAAATATTTGGCTTTTAGGTGAGAATTGATTTAATAAAAAAGTATATTTCGAATATGTATGTACATTTCTATACAAGAATAAGTTTATATTAGTGTGTACATATTTTATATTTCAAGGTGACTCTGAGCCGTTGTTGCAAACACCATACGAAAGTCCACAGGAAGGATTACATGAATCTCATTTTATTGACGTACGTTCCAAAGGCAGATGCATAGTCGAAAAAGCGATTGAAATATCAAAGGCGAGATGAAATATTTTGTGCCATGACAATAAAACTAGATACAATCCTCGAAAGGTTGCACAATTTCCAAATGTGAGTGCTGAACTGCATAACATTTGCATTCAGTTTAATGTGCCTAATTACAAATAACTAGAATTGAAAAACAAATAAGAGACAATATTGAACATGCATATTATATTCGTACATACATATATTAAACTAACTAAAAGAAATCATATTTCAATTCGGAGTAACAAATAAATTTTTTTTGGAAAGTTAAATACACTTTTATGAAAATAACTTATGTAAATGAACTTTTGATAAAATGTTGATCAGCATTTTAAGTTCAGCATTTGTTATTTCCATTTTGATTTTATCCAACTTTTAAGATCACTGGCATTTATGTTTCCTTTTAACAGAAGCGTTTTCGTGTCCCTAGCCTCTTTGCTTGTTGAAGTTGTTGCTTTAAATAGTGAGCAAGATAATTCTGATGGCGCTACACTATTTATCTTTTTACCATGCATACAATAGCCATTCGTTCCGAAATGCATTCACTGATATCGTTTTGTGATAATCTTTCAGAAGATGTACAATGGTCATCTTCCTGAATTTGGGGCCTGAATGTTTTAACTTCTTTTAAACCTGCAAGTAAGCAAATTTTTCTCCAAAAGCACCTCCGCATGTTTTCTTTATTTAACCTTTGTTAGAACAAAGTTTTTTTTTTGACTAACTGCTTTTGATCTGCATACACCTATAGAAAGTAATACTGAATAAAGTAACATAGCTGTATAACTTTGAAACATACCTGGAGCCAAGTCTTTGGATCCTTAATTGGTGTAGCAAAAGAATTTAGTTGAAAGGAAAAGTTTTCCCGTAGCTTATTAGCCGTCGCTTTTCCTTGAGACGTATTTGGTAGAACTCTTTCAGCCAAATCACTGTGCTCGGACAGGAACTCCGCAAGAATTCGCTTTTGAATGAAGTTAGTTTTTGTTGAATTTGGCTTAGTAATTGGTAAAAGATAAGAATATTTGGTAAAAATTAAATTAATTTTGTCTTACATTTTCTTCCTTTCTCAACGAATTCTTCGAAAAAAATAATTTCGAGTGCTGACGACTTATAACTCGCATGGTTGCATTCGAACGTACACTTGTTATGGAGTAACATCATAAGAAATTTTTCGATAAGAATTGATACCTAACACAATACCAAAAGAAAGCAAATTGGCACGTCGGAGTAAATTCTCGTACGTTTCGACTAAAAGAAAGTAAAAAATAGAATTGCTGCAAAATCAAACTTAAAGGAAAAAACACGGATGTTTTACAAAAAATACCACAAAAACGAAATGACCGCGAAAACTTTAACTTAACCAAAATTTTGTAAATTCACCGAAAACACAAAAATGCAAAAAAAAAACTAAATTTTATGAAAACTTCAAAACAGAATACATCTTACACAATTATATAAAAAATCTATAATTTCACCACAAATCTCTAATTTTACAAAAACCGAAAATACAACACAATTTAGAAATTCACTAAAATTTAAAAATTCTTCACAATACAACACATAATCTAAAAATATTTAAATTACCAAAGTAACAATATTTCCTAAAAAGCCAACTTTAAAGAAAAATTAAAGTTCGGCAAAATTTTATATCCACCAAAACTTCGAAAATTCACAACATAATCGAAAAACTAGAATAAAACAAAATAACTCTAAAAATACCACAAAAAGCAAAATTCACTAAATTTTTATATTTCAAAACTATATTTCAAGTTCACCAAAACTTTGCAGTTTCACCAAAAATTTGCAATAAATTAATATTTCATGAAAAACTTCACAATTTTAACAAAACCGATGTTACACAAGTCGCATCTTACAAAAAACGTAATTTTCACTAACAAGTAACCAAAACCAAACTTCAACAAATTTTGAAATTTAACGGAAAAATTTACCCAAAGATTGAAATTGCATCAAAAACTCTAAAGTTTAGAAATTGTAATCGTTTGTTCCTCATGAATATTTATCAAAATTATTTTATTTCGTTAAATATATAAATTGTAATCAAAATCCAATTCCGTTATTATCTATCTCTAATCTAATTCACCAAAAATCAAGAATATCAAAAATTGATAAGCATTCAAAGAAAAGAAAAACAAACTGATCGAAAATGCTTATATCAAGACTAAAATCCCAGGCCAAAATTAAATATATTAAACAATCGCCTGAATAGGGAAATATCTGTAGTACATTTTTAGTAGTTCATACTTTTGTGAAAGGTATACATATAAAATCCGGCACAACCGAATATATGCAGCTCTCTTACTTGTTTTAAACTTTATTTTATTTATGAATATAATTCTTTAACAAAGTTAATTGTTTATGCCTTTGATTGATTTATATGCTTTTTTGAATACTGAAATATTTAAGATATATGTATATCACTGTTTTAGTTAAATATGTACGAGTATATTCGCGATGATCGTTTCTGTTTCTTATTGTCGCTTTTGGCTTCTCTTTTGTTTAAGCTGTGTAATGTTTTTAAGACATTTTTATCTTTGTACTCGTATCTTTCTCACTGCTGCATATTTACTCAGCAATTTTATCTCAATTTCGCATTCAGCATACTACAGTTATTAATAATATAATCTAAGGAGATATCGAAGCAAACCGCTAACTTTAAAAGGCCCTTTTCAACATATATTAACAACTTTATTTAAAAAAAATTATACAAAAATTAATTTCTTGTGGGTATTTTTTTATTGTTAATATTTTTGGCTTTATTTATTTTTATAATCAACACTCACTCACAAATTATGTGCGTGGTTCAGTGATTTATGCACTACTAGATACACTTTTACACTTTTTAAACACAATATCTTCGCCATGTTATTTGCGTTTCTTGTTGCAATTTGGTTTCACTTATATTTCATATAATTATAATAATGACTAGCCATACATCTGTTCAGCCATCGTACATTTTGCTGCTCGCACAGGAATTTGGCTACTGGAGACCGTCGCTATTGATGGTCGGTTCGTGTTCAAATAGAGTTGTCCGAACAATTGTTCGCAACATTGAAAACATTTTGTATCCATTTTATTTGTTTTCTATGGCTTTAGAATTCTGAAAATTTTTTTTATTATTTAAATGCCAAATTCACGGACCAACGAAAAAACACGACCTACTCGTGCCGAGCGAGATTCTCACACCAATATCCGGTGGAGTAATGACAGTACTTATTTGATCTGCTACACTGTCTATATTACTATATTCTCCATCTCTACTCCATCTATCAATTTCCGCTTGAAGTTCAGCATTTTTATAAAATTTGAAAATCACTACACTATTACTTTACTGAGTCTTGTTCAGTAATATTCAAAAGTACTACACATAATATTATATTGCTGTATTATATATGAATAACATATAATATGTATATGTATGCCATGGGAAAGTCCCGAATTACATTAGATTTACAAGGCAAATGGTATGTCAAAATTACATACATATGTAAACCGTATACACATAGTGTGATCCCTATGAAATATCACATGTGTTATTTTTTATTTAGAGCACGTTCTATCTTCATGTGGAAAACTATGTGACACCAGCTGTGTTCAGATAAGTATGTGAACTTTTGTTTTCAAATTTCTGCCCGGTTTTTTTTAATAAGATTAAAATAACCAATATATTTAGTTCTAATTCCTGCTAGTAATCTAATTGACACAGACATACATATATCTCTAACTTACAGGCTAAGGATATAATATTCATAATATTAATTAATAAAAATAAATGAATAATTTTATTTATAATTAAGTCCGTTAATTTTAATTTTTTTTTTCATTATTAAGAACATAAGTATAACTACCTATATTCCGTTGGATAAAAAGAAAGCTATTAATGTCTTGCAGGTGCCGAATATGGTCGAAGAATTTCATTTTTTTATATTGTAATAGAAATATTAACAAAAAACTAATTTCGTTCTTAAAGCCTGGTACAACAACATCCAAGCAAAATTTTGTTCAAGAGTGTATCTTTCAGCGTGAAAGCGATTTTACGATTTTTGGTTAAATGTTTGACAAATAGGAGCGTACCTTTATACATACATACATACATATATATGTATGTCTAAAAAGCTTTATTGTGGAACTTTTTGCAGTTTTCCTTTTACAATTTCACAAGTTCACAAGTTTGCACTATTTAAAGAGTATTTCAAAACGCTTTCTGACACGTGTTGAAGCTGATTTGGTGAGCGCAATGACTATTAGAACGTGCTGTTTTTTTTTAATCGCCTGGTCTCTTCTCAGCCACTGCAAAATAAGAGATAACATTTTTAGGTCATTTGGGTTAAATAATTCACAAACAAAAAGCCATTTCTGAAAAACGGACTAAAGTTTTTATTTTAAAAATTAAAATTTTAAAATTAATATGAAATAAATTTTAATATTCAAGCACAAGTTACTTCGTAGCACCGTTGGATTAGCGATGGTTCCTTGATCCAATGCCTTAACAATCATTCAAAATTTGTATTAGAAACCGTAATTGCGATAAAATGTCCGAAAAAAAATACCACGGTTCTTCTTACTTTGTTATGCTCCCTCTATTCGACTAAAGGTCAAAAAACCATCAACCTAATTGTACATATGTATGCATTTATATAAGTATGAATATATTGTGCATATGTATTTAAATATTTAACAAAACAGAACTTTTTTAACAAAACGACTTCTTAAAATATTTGTATTGCAACGCGTTACTTTTGTACACAATTTTTTACACATTTATTTATAGAAAATAGTTGCATAGGTATGTACCTACATACGTATAGTACTTCTAATCAGAAAACATTTACAAAACAATCCTTAGTACTAAAGAAAAAAAATTTTTTTGTACCTACGTCAACGTTGTATTTATGTACATATCTGAACTGTACTAAAGAGTTGGCGTAATTGGGGCTAAAATGAAACAAAATTTAAGTAAATTTCTAGATCCATGCAATGGATATATTTTACAAAGAGATTATTAATAAACATTTTAATAGCAGTGGGCTGGTACAAAACAACATTTCTGTTCCCCTCTTTACATTTACAAGCACGCTCTTTGCAATAGGCCCTGTTCACTGCTTATAAATTCCACCATGATAGTGTTAGCTGTATTGACGATTTACATTACTCACCAATTGTAAAGCTGAAAATAAAAACCGACAACTATCTCTGTCGTACCGCTATGGAGTATCCCTATATTATTTTCATATTGAGCTGTAGATGTGTGCGTTATTTCTTATTCCTAAATGCAGTCTTATTCGGTTGAGTTACAAGTTTATTGTGTGAAAGAAAGAGATGGTTGATGTATAGTAACGTGTGCGTTAATTCGTGAGCGTATTCTGTTATGTTTTCTGTAAACATGTTTTTGTTTATGTTGTTGTTGTTCTTATGTTTGAAATTGTTGGGTTGTGGGTTGTAATTTTCTCTTAAAAACTTATTTATATTTACTTCTGGGAATAACTCCAATATGCATATATATGTATATTAATAATGGGCAAACATATGTATGAATGTATATGCATATTTGACTAAAGATGTGTGTGTGGGTTTTTATATTTTTTGTTGGAGTTCTTTTACTGCCTGTTTGTAAGTCTAACGTATCACAGCCTTGATTTGTTTTCACAATTCACGCACACCCAACCAACAAACAAAAAAATATTTCTTTTACAACATCATACAGTACTTAACATAAGAATAGAGTAATATGTACCGCAGCAAGCGCGGATCCAGCATAAGGTTTACACGGGTGGGAAAGTTTTGAATTATTAAGCATTCTTCAATTACGGAAACACCGTAATTTTTAATCGTTGCGTAAGAGGTGGGGTGAGCCAAATTCAGCCGCACGGTAGTGCGCTAGGGCAAGTTCAGGCCTAATGCACACAGTGTGTATATTACACGAAACCATTCGCACTGCTTTTACCCCCCTCATAACTTTGCTTCCTTTAGCCAATCCGCACAAAAACATAAATGTGAAAATAAGGTCAAGTTCCTATCCAAAAAGTTCGGCCGTTAAAAGTACCGAGATGAGAATGAAGACCAAGTACTTTATATGTACCATACGATCCTATTTCTATGCAACTTGCAAGCTTGGCAAATTTTTTTTTCCTTTCTAATATGGGAAAGGATTATGGAAAAAATGTTGACAAACTAGCAAGATGCCTAGAAATGAGATGGTATTTTACATATGGAAAACATGGTCCTCAATTTGATCTCAGTACTTTTAACGGCCGACATGTTTAGATGCGAACTTGCCCTTATTTTGATATTTATGTTTTTGTGCGGATATACCTACATATTTACAGATATTCTTATTTTTGTTGGATCCTTTTATGAAAATTTTAGACAAATTGAAATGCAAGACTTCCGATCACAAACAGTGAAAGCTCCTTAACGGACAGCTTTTATAACTGTACAGGTCCCATTAACCAGACTAATTTCGTCGACGCTAGATTTTGACAGTTATGATATACAAATTTGGTTTGCATAACCGGAAATTGTGTTTAAAGTATCTCTCATAAGCGGAAAGAAGCGTTTAAACACACAAACAAGGGTTGTAAGCAGCAGTTCCTCTTTTTATCATATTTGTATTAATCCTAGTAAAATTGGAAATTCCATTATTAAAACGAATAATTTTGACATCGAACTAAGTTTGACGGCATGATTGATGTAGAAATACCTGATCTATAAATCCTTATGGCAACGCATTAAAACAAATTAGTCTCTTGAAGCATTTTGCCAGATATGATTTTAAAGCATTCCAACACATCAACAACATTAAACCACAATAGACACGTTTTCCAATAAAATGTAACATTATAAAAAAAAAAAGTGTACGGAAAAAAATAACGCGGCGGCAAGTGTCCGAAGCTTTCACTATATATTTAGTAAGTGGAATTATAGAAGACTGTATATATTTAGAGAAAACCAAAAAACGACCTGAAAAATGTTATATTCTTTTTACTTCTTCTAACTTTCACAATCAATGAGAGAGTTTTCATAAACCAAGTTTCATTAAAAATAAAGAAAACCCCCGCCTTAAACCAAGAAATTTGAATTATATACTTTTTCTGAGGTATTAATTTAAACGTTCTCCTTAAAACTTTAACTAGTAAAAGTTCTAATGTAAAAGAAACAACGATCTTATTCACATACTCTTAGTATTAGAATTAGTTCAAGAAATGTTAAGTTTTAGTTAACTTTTAATTTAAATGTATTTCTTTAAATTTTTTAATAAAGGTACTCGTATGTATATAATTTTAGGTTTAATTTAATTCCAAGACCACAAAATAGTAAACAGAGGGGAAACGACAATATAGTGATCTTTTTCTCTATCAGTCTCGATCGCTCAGAACCTTAGTTTTGTTTTTAGGTTTTTGTTTTTATTTTGATTTTCTTGCCGTGTTTATTTTTGGTGCTATTAAAATACATTTTTTTTGGTAAGTATAAGCACAGATATCTGTGGTATAAGGGTGGGTTATGCACTTAAACAAATTTTAAATTTGTTTAATATAATTTTTTTATTAAAACAAATAATGAAACTTATTAATAATATTTTTATTTTACTTTTTAAAATTTGCACTTTCTAACAGAACCCAGAAACAAAAGAACAATTTGATATTAATCGATTAATCCTCAACCCCGAACAATTATTTGCTCAATTAACCGATTACAACTTAAAATCCATTTAATTGAATAACCGAGTTTGTATGTAAGTAAAAAGATATTAATTTTCTGATCTATGTTGGCAGACTTCATTTTGTGAAAAAATATTAAGCCATGATTACGCTCAACGTAACTTATATTGGAATGCGATTTCGTTCGAAACTTCAATATAATTTCTTTTAGATTTTTAATCGATATCGAGTGCCATAATTTGTCTCTGGATTTTACGAATGTGCAGGATTTTACTCCATTGGATGTACAAAACATATGTAGTTTATTTTTGCATTGAAAATGAAAAATGTTTGACTAAAAATATGTTTTTACGGTAAATTTAGCTTTATTGTTTTCGATGAAGGAAAGTGCAGCAGAAAGTCGCCGTATTCTTGTTAAAGTTTATATGTTGTTGTTGAGTTTGTGGTCTTTTTTACACAACTTTACACTTTACAGGTAGTGATCTTTGTATTTAAGGCAAATGATCTTCCAGAAGGGTACAATACTTTAAAAATTAAGATATAAGACCATTACTCGATGAAAATGCGAGCAGAATCATTTGGAGTAGAACAACAAGTTATTCCTTGCTTAATTCGATCTTAGTCTCAACAGATGAACAGAATCCATTTATTGCCAAAAAAGTGAAAAAAGATACATTTACTTTGTATAACAGGCCATTACTTTGTATAACAGGTGATTGAATTTTATTAAAAGAAATTTATATTTTTGAAATAAAAACCGCGAGAAATTTTTGTATAGCCAAGACAAATTATGGAATTTCAATGTTTTCTACTACAATTTATTTGAGTAGCAAAAAAGTTTCCATTTAGTAACCCTCAATAACTGTCATATTTCTATACATATGTATGTAGGTACATGTGTTCCGATCTTACAGCTTTTCTGAATGGTTCCTTTATTTCTTTTTTCAGTTTAAAGGAATATTTAATTTGCTGGGCGAATACATATTTCTTAAAAAGCAAACGTATTTAATAATTTGGTTGCTAATATTGAATAAGTATATGTCCATCAGATCTAAACGATGGAAAATGGAACTTCCCAACTCCTAAACTATTATAGTACACGATTGGACGCGCCCGAAATATAACACTTTATTATCGAAACTAGAACTTGACTCTCTAAATTCGAGACGACGAATCAGGCAAAACCCGTAAGCCAAAAAAATGCAAGATCGGCTGAAAAAATCAGCGTTGTTAATTAAAATGTGTCGAGACACCAGAACTCACACTTCGAATACTTAAGTTAGGCGAGTGTTACGTTGGGACTTTGATCTGCGAGCGTACGAGATCCAACATACCTAAGAGCCCAAAGTTGATGGCCAAAGTCAATGTAATGCATTCACAAAAAGTAACTCCTAGATACGGAACTTGGCTTGCCGACATCATTTGTCCGTGTTTCTTTGAAAACAACGTTGTTAAAGCAATTACCATTAATGGCGATGCATATCAACGATAACCAATCTGGCGGGAGTAACATAAATTGAACACCAATGGACTTCTTCTTGTACGGTTTTCTGAACATACGAGTATTGCCAATAATGCCATCTCCTAAAAATGAACTCGTCTCATATAATCGCTCAATTTCAACCTTAAATAAGGCGGTCTTTCGAAATTATATCATTCTGTACTTGTCGATTATGTATTCCAATTACTTTTCGAATTATTTAATTAAAGAAATATTTTTCGAAATTCTTCTCTTAAAAGCCTAATACCCTAGAAATCGATGGGGTTAGATTCTGGAATGCAAATAATATATATATAATAACTTCTCAATGCATGGTGTGGTCGGAAATGAATGACCCAACGGTCTGACAATTAATCTGCAGGATTGGACTTGAGGCCAAGAAAGTCGCACTGCAAAGTTGGACAAAGGGGGCCCTTATAGCAACGTGGAATCAAAACACGTTGGGGGGAATAACAAAGAGCCTAGGGGGAGACCCGAATGAGGATAAAACAAGGAGCATGCTGGGACTTACCAAACATTTAATTAGAAGGATGGTGAGTGCACTAACGAGTCACTCGCGCTTGAGAACACATTTATGCCGTGTAGGGTATGCGGATAGTGAGTGTAAGTGCAGTGCATGCAGGAAGGATGTCCAGACGATGGGACACTTCCTATACCACTGTCTGACTGTTCAAAGCTAAGGACTCGATATATCGTAAGCGACATCTACTCAGTAGTTCCTATGAGGGTGGATAATTTTTCTGAATGTAGAGCGCACAACGGCCGAAGTAGAGGTCTAAGTGTTTACATACGGGCGCCCTCGAGCTAACCTAACCCAACTTTTAAATGCCCCTGGATTCACGCATTATTACAAAGGCAAAAAATAGTCTTAATCTTAATATAAAAATAACAGCAGTATAAGGTATATTACATACATTGTACATATATTCCTTGCGTTGCTTCACCAAAATAACTTTACAAAAAATTAAAGGTGGAAAATTAAATTACGATTTACGTCTAATGACCAGAAAAATGTTTTTGGGAACAACACACACAACATTGCCCATTGCACGGCTAGGGCCGAAATATTCTTTTCGCCCTTATAAAGAAATTCTATTTTTATTTATTGATTTGTTTACCCTTTTTAATCTTGTGGCACTGTATACACAGTGTGTGTATTACCTTTGGCTTTCCTTTACAATTTAAGTGTGTGTATAGTGAGTGTGTTTTTGTTTTTGTAGGCAGCCATTCATGGTTGCTTATTCGTTCGAGCATGCACATGCAGCTCTTTTTATATTTACTCCTTTAGCTTTCTATTTGTGTACATAAGTATGTGCATCGGTTGGTTGGTTGGTTGGTTGGTTGGTTGGGTAGATGGAATAAATGTACGTACGTTTATGGAAACAAAATATATATGTATATCACGGCACGTTGTTTACTTTTCTCGTTATTGTTTCATTCATCATCTTGTTTTCTCGAATGTGTTTTGTAGCTGTTGCTGCCGTTTTTATTCATGTTATAAGTATGTATGTATTTTGCTTTTTTGTTGGTTTTTTTTGTTGTTTAGTAATTTTAACCGTACTCCGGTATATAAAATACTTTTTGGCACGTTTGTAGCGATATTTTTTCGCATGAGAGCTCATTAACGTTTCGCTTCGCTTAGTGCACTGTACACTCGCATTCACTGAATGTTGTCGATGAGATATTGTGGTTGAAAAAGTCGACACAAAAAAAACATAGCTAAATTACAAAAATTAAAAAAAAGCAAAAACAACCAACTGCCCACAAAACAAGAATTTAGAGTAATATATTAATTAAAAAAGCCGTGTCTTACGTTATAACCTATGACTAGCGGCTAGAGCACGAGTCAGTCATGTTAGTCACACATACATATGTTTTGTAATTCTACTCTTCACGTCAAGTGTTGGCAACGAGCATCTGCTGGCTATTTTGTTATTTTAGGAGTACATATGTACGTATATCTGATCTCTACTATTTCGCATCGTATTCTAGGAGCACTATTAAGTATGGAACCTTATACAATGTGTGTGTGCTCGGTTGTTGTTGCTGTTAAATTTTTCCCTAAAACATACATACAAAAATAGGGCAATTGCCGCTCGTATTCATATGGCGTGCATCCGTTTTTAATTATACCTAATCGAGCATAAATAAAACGAATTTAATTTAGAAATGCAAATTAAAATATTAAAAGTACATTTAATAATAAAAATAATAATAAAAAAAATAATAATAATAAAAATATAATTTTTAACAAAAGACCTTCAAGCTTAAAGCATTTTTGCGGCTTAGGGATGGAAATATGTTTTACGCATGTAACGTTTTCGCCACAGTCGTCGTATGCCGGGCTCTAGTAATATCGGCTAAAAACCCACCTCCTGGCACACCGGGAGTTCGGCTCCACCCCGCGACCGCTTACTATTATTAATAATAATAATAGTAAAAATATTATAATTGTAATTATATTTAAAATTATAATTATATACATATTATAATTATAATTAATTATAATAATAATAATAAATAATAACAATAAAAATAATAATAATAAAAATAATAATAATAATAATAATAATAATAATAATAATAATAAATAATAATAATAATAATAATAATAATAATAATAATAATAATAATAATAAATAATAATAAATAATAATAATAATAATAATAATAATAAAAATAATAATAATAATAATAATAAAAATAATAATAATAATAATAATAATAATAATAATAATAATAATAATAATAATAATAATAATAAATAATAATAATAATAATAATAATAATAATAATAATAAAAATAATAATAATAATAATAATAATAATAAAAATAATAATAATAATAATAATAAATAATAATAATAATAATAATAATAATAAAAATAAAATAATAATAATAATAATAAATAATAATAATAATAATAATAATAATAATAATGATAATAATAATAATAAATAATAATAATAATAATAATAATAATAATAATAATAATAAAAATAATATTAACACCAATAGTAATATTTTTTTGCGGCTTGGGAATGGAGAAATGTTTTACGCATCTAAAGTTTTCGTGTGATATCGGCTAAAAACCCACCTCCTGGCACCCCGGGGGTTCGACTCTACCCCGTGACCGCTTAATAATAATAAAAATAATAATAATTATAAGAATCATGCTAACAATAATAATAACAATAATGTTAAAAATAATTATAATAACTTTTTTTGCGGGTTAGGGATGGCAAAATGCCTTACGCATCTAACGCTGTCGTCACAGTCGTCGTATGCCGGGCTCCAGTGATACCAGCTAAAACCCCACCTTCTGCCACCCTGGGGGTTCGGTTCCACCCCGGGACCGTTTTAAAAAAAATAATAATAAAAATAATAATAATAATAAAAATAATAGTAATAATAATAATAATAATAATAATAATAATAATAATAATAATAATAATAATAATAATAATAATAATAATAATAATAATAATCATAATAATAATAATAATAATAATAATAATAAAAATAATATTAACACCAATAGTAATTTTTTTTTTTTGCGGCTTGGGAATGGAGAAATGTTTTACGCATCTAAAGTTTTCGGCACAGTCGTCGTATGCCGGGCTCCAGTGATACCGGCTAAAAACCCACCTTCAGGCACCCTGGGGGTTCGGTTCCACCACGGGACCCTTTAAAAAAATAATAATAAAAATATTAATGATAATAATAATATTTATTTTATTTTATTTTTTAATAATAGTATTTAAATAAACAAACCCACCGCAACTCCATTAATTATAATGTATGTGATTGTGATTTTAAAGTTTGAAAGTAAAGAGTATCCTTGATTATTAAAAAAAAATTGAAACAAAAATTTAATAACAAAGAGCCAAAGCAAATCATAAAAATTTATTGTGGGTATTCAAATATGTTTTGTAATAGAGGAAATGACAGAAATGATTTTAAAAAAGTCTACCTTATACATACATACAATATACGAATAGTTTAAGTATAAAATAATAAAATATAAATATATACTTATGTATATAAACATGTATTTTGGATAAACACATCCAAACATAATTATTTAACAAGCTAAAAATATATTTACTTCAAATTTGAAAAAAAAGTTTGAAACTTGAAGAAAAAAAATATATTAAATGATGATGCTAACAACAGAACACATCATGCATGGACATGCCTCTTCGGTAAGTCAAAGTGCATTGTTTGGTTGTTCCACAGCTGGTCATAGTGGTATCAATCAGTTAGGCGGTGTGTATGTTAACGGTCGACCGCTACCGGATTCTACACGTCAGAAAATCGTTGAGTTAGCCCATTCGGGTGCTCGTCCCTGTGATATATCTCGTATTCTACAAGTTTCCAATGGCTGCGTTAGTAAAATTTTAGGCAGGTAAGTCTTAAAAATTTTTAAACCCAGTTTATTTAGCTGATGTTTCCAAATAAACTGTAAATTATGTGCACTTTGTATTCCAGTTTAAAATGAAACATGCTATACATAGTAATTTAATTAGCACTTGACTTATTTTTCTGTCGAATAATAAATTATTTAATTGAAAAAGAGCCTTTATTATTGAATTAAGACGCACGTTAGTGATCCAGGCCTAGTTTAGACTTATGCAAACCATTCGCGCTCTTTTTACCCCCTTCATAACTTTGCTCCATTTAATCACAAAGTAATGAAACTTAAACAATAAAGACTCTACCTACGTATAGGTAACCTCATAGGTCAAACTTGAAAGTTTTGCTCTAAAAGCTTCCCGAGATATAAAGGTGTGAAAAGTGCATATTTTAGTACATAATCACTGAACCCCTCACTGGTCTATATTATGAGGCACTTCCACTACAACGGAAGAGCTGAAATTTGGTATACAGGCAGGTGTTGGTAAATAATTAATCAGAAAAATCTGAAAATGGGTACTTTGTGGCTAGGGTGCCCCCTTATTTGTATAGAACACTTCCGTTATAGGAAACAGGTTTGGTTTAACACAACAGTCTTATATATATATATATATATATATATATATATATATATATATATATAAAGTGTGAAAATAAGACCGATTAAGTTCCGGCTAGCATTTATCTGTAGTTAGTGGTTGGGATCCTTAAACGTATTCCATAAACGCGGGCATAACTATCTTCTTTTTTCACATCCCTAAAAACGGTTGTGCAATTGGATTCTCTGGAATACATTTTTGCTTGTGTAATTCTATGAATATTATTATTATCTCTTATTCGCCCTCTGTTAACTATAAAATACTTTTTATAACGTATCTCAATTTCAAATGCTGCTTCTAGCGGCTTTCGCACCCGATCCACACGTACATATAGAAATTTGCGACTAATATTTGTACAAATTTGGTTTAACTGTCTTTACTATTAGTTTCTATCCAAAATTTACCTGTAAATCTCAGTAGTGTGCCGTATAGCAGTTCCACAGTGTCCTGATAATTAAAAGAACTACTGGAATGTAGTAAAAATCAATAATATTGACGCCACAAAAATAAATAGTTAAAACAAGTAAGGGAGCTATAATCGGCTGTGCCGAATCTTATATACCCTTTTCAAACGCAAGAACTACTTAATATAAACCACAGATTCTTCCCGGTTGGTTGGTTGGTTAACATGGTAGCCTGCTGCACGCAGGCTGTCAAGTAAGGTCTGAATGACCCCGTTTTGACAAGACCATACCACTCGCCAGGTAAATGGTGTCTTAGAGCCTATGCTCGCACTAAGACTAGGGAGCTAGATCCATCCCGTAGCCGTGAGATATCTTAAAATACCGTTGAAGCGGCACCTAGATATCTCACTGAGATCCTCCAGTATGTAGTCTCCAAGAAATTTGTGTCTCCTGACAGCCAGCGCAGGGCATTCGCAGAGAAGGTGAAAAACCGTCCTTTTTTCTCTATGTCCTTACAACTGCGACAGTGGTCATTATAGGGGAGTCCAAGTCGCCTGGCATGTTCTCCTAACACCCAGTGACCTGTTAATACTGCCAGCAACCTCGATAAGTTCCTCCGATCACGACCTATCAGTTGCATAGTGCGCCTAAAATCAAAATAGGGCCACTTCAATTTAGAGACCCTACATGTGACCAGTCTCCGCCACCTATTATCAGCTTCCTTAAGAAAGTGCCTGAAGATGCCGCTCTTAATACTCCCCAAGGGGATTGCGACTGATTCCACATTAGGAGTATTTAGAGCGGTTCCTTCTTTGGCTAGTTTGTCTGATTTTTCATTACCAAAGTGGTCCCTATGCGCAGGACCCAAACCAAGGTAACATCCGCCAGGCTCCCTAGCCTTGACAACTCTCTCTTACATCGACTGACTAACAGAGACGTAGTTTTGTACGATCTGAGTGACAGAAGCGCCGCCTGACTGTCGACGAAAATACCGATATTCCCACGTATATTTCTGTCGTATAAAATCCTGCATGCCTTCATAATAGCAAGTATTTCCGCTTGAAATACGCTGCAATTATCCGGAAGACGATATGAGATGCCTATCTCAAGATCACTAGAAAAGACGCCAGAGCCTACACCGCTGTTCATCTTAGAACCGTCCGTGTATATCCTGACGTTATAGTTCTCCACGAGACTACCACCGCACCATAGTCAGGGAGTTGATTTATATCCGAAGGCAGTACGCCCAAAATATTCGCATGGCCGTACGTCCTCGCACGCCAAGTTCCCGTCGCTTTTAGCCTAACTGCACTACTAGTAGATATGACCACGATGTGAAGATCTATAGGAATAAGGTGCAGTATAGTATTCAGTGACTCTGATGGACTAGTACGCAGTGCACCTGTAATGCCAATACATGCCGATCTTTGAATTCTGTACAGTTGGTCCACCACATATTTCCTCCTTGTCGCAGGCCACCACACCAAAGATCCATATGTAAGAATCGGACGTACAATGGCTGTGTACATCCATCTAACTATAGAAGGACTAAGTCCCCATTTTGCACCGAACATCCTACGACAGGTGTAGTAAGCTACTGTAGCCTTCTTGACTCTGTGCTGAATATTCAGCTTCCATGACAACTTAGAGTCAAGAATGACACCAAGATATTTCGCACTATTCGTAAGAGGAATACCACGGTTTCCTAACCGCGGTAGTCTGAAGCTAGGGATTTTGGTCCTTGTTGTAAATAGTACCAAACTGGTTTTGTCCGGGTTTACTCCTAGGCCATTCCTCATCGCCCAGTTGCTAAGTAGCCCCAGCGCATCAGACATGATATTGCTTATCACGTCCGGGAACAGTCCTGATACCAAGATCACAACATCATCAGCATATGCGACGACCTTTATACCTTTGTCGTCTATTGCATAAGAATCGTGTTAACAACCATAAGCCAGAGTAGCGGAGACATTACAGCACCCTGAGGTGTACCTCTATCCACTAGTTTTGTCATATTTCTGTTACCAAGATTTGCAGTGACTATTCTTGATCTTAACATGGACACCAGCCAGTTACTGAGGTACTCCTCCACTCGCAGACTAGTAAGAGCATGTTGAATGGCCACAGTAGTCACGTTATTGAAGGCTCCCTCTATATCCACGAAGGATGCCATTGTGTATTGTTTGTATTCAAGGGTCTTTTCTATGACCCCTACCACCTCATGTAGGACTGTTTCCGCAGATCGACCCTTAAGGTAGGCATGCTGACTTCTCGAAATGCCCTTGGTGCTTTCCAGTCGATGCCGTATATGAAAGTCAATGAGTCTTTCCAGAGTCTTGAGCAGGAAAGATGAAAGACTTATCGGCCGAAAGTCTTTCGCATTCTCATGATTTCTTCTGCCGGTTTTTGGAATAAAAACGACCTTGACCTTTCTCCAATTTTCTGGAACGTGATTGAGAGAAAGACAAAGCATGAATATCCTATGAAGCCAGGGAGTGATAATTTTTTTAGCGCTCTGTAGCATCCTTGGCAGAATGCCATCTGGACCAGGTGATTTGTAAGGGGAAAAAGTGTCTATCGCCCAGGAAATCCTGTCGTGAGATATCATATTCCTTCTTGGGTTCCTGAAAAATGGCTTTCCTATTCTGCTCTGTAATCTAATCTCGAAGAGAATCCAGTTGTGATCCGAAAAAGATCTTTTACTAGATACCCTCCACTTATCAACTGATAAACTAGATCTGTCATTTGTCAGTGTAAGATCCAGTACCTCCAGATCCTCCCAACCTTTGTATTTGTGCCCACTCGGAAAAATAAACGTTGCGGTGGAGCCGGAGTTACATATACTTAATCTATTATTATTAATGAAATCAAGGATGTACTCACCACGTTCATTAATTTCGCTGCTGCCCCAGATTGTATGCCTAGCATTTGCATCACATCCCAGGACTATGTCAGATGCTCCTGTTGAGGCCAAGAGATTGCTCACTACGAATGGAGGAGCTGACTTCTCATGCGCCATGGAGCTTGAGGATATGATAAAGCTTCTGTTCGATCCTTGCCACCGTAAGGTCTGCTGTACTAAGCTGTGTGCAGAGAAAAATGTTAATGTGTTTTTTGGCAATTAGACATGATCTAGGCTTACCACTGTCCTTTGCATAGAAAACGTTATATTTTGACGCTGGGAACCCTTTTATCTCTGTGTTAACAACCCAGGGTTCCTGAAGTAGTCCAATATCCAAGTCCTCTTCAGCTAAGAGCACCTGGAGGTTATCTGTAGCACATTTCGAGTGCTGCAGATTTATTTGAACTACCTTAAGCGTCATTTTGTTTATTTGAGGAAGGTTCTGTAAGTTTCATCCCGGTGAGCAGATTGTTGGCGGCTTCAACAACATCAGTCTCACCACTACCAGAACCTGTTGGCCGGAACACCTTTACCTTTGCATCCCGCACTCCGAAAAACAGTTTGAAGCCGGCCTTCTCCAGCTCTACTGTTGCCTTATCGGTAATGGCGAGAATAAGGCATGTGTGGGTGTCCACTTGCTCTGTACGGATGATCGACCAGTCATCCATGGAAATGTTGGAGTTCTGGCGCTTGAGACACTCCAGCATCTTCTTTGCATCGGTTGCCATTTTTGGTAACCAAATTCTTACCCGTGGTCTCATCGGGATCTCCTCAGCAGGGATGAGCTTAAGCCTTAAGCCCTTCCACGTACCGCTAATCTTAGCGATGCATTTGCTGAGAAAGTCCTTTGAGAACTCGTCCAAGCACTTGATTACCCTGTAGCCCCGGTGTATCTCGCCGGAGTCAAAACAGGGAACCGGTCCAGTCTTCCTTGCGAGCACGTAATCCATAACGAGCTCCGCCAGTTTAGACTCTATGGCACCCCATTCTGTTACCACAGGATTGATGGCACCATCTTTTTCGCTAGCCAGAGCCACACTGAGATGGTCCTTTACCACCTCGTTGAAAGGACGTCTGGCTGATGTTGACGTGGCTGCTATATTTGGTCCTGGAGCGTTCGCCTTCTCTGCGATATTCCTCCTTTTAGGCGATTTACCTCCCTCTGTCTGAGATCGGTTCCGCTTGGACCTCTCCTCAGTTGCTGCTTTAGAGGTGCTGGGTAGAGAGTCCTTATACTTAAGGTACTCGTCTACCACAGCTTGATACTTTTTTCGATCTTCCTCATCGCGCTCATGAATTACATCACTGGCGGCGTTCTTGGCTATCTTGTCAAGTATAAACATCGCCTTGCTGTACCTTGCCTTCAGAATCTCATGCTGGCTCTTCCTTTTGCGTTTTTTCTTCAATTGGTCATCAACCTTGACATCCATTTGAAGAGTTTTCTCAGAGGGCAGTAGGGTACTATGTCTGGTTCCCTCACTGCCTGACAGTTCGACCAAGGTCTCTTGACTAGAGGCCAGAAGGTCTTCTTCGGATGCGTTTTCAAACCCATCCTGTTGTTTCTCTTTTTTACTTTCTTTATTTATTTCTTTGTTTTACATCATTTTTGGTCCCACGAGTAGGCACGTAAGGGAATGGACCATCCCGGTACATGGGATTTGTTTTTTAAGGTTTTTGATAAAAGGTAAATTTCAGCCTTTGTCATTAAATTTGACAATATTGTGAAGTTTGTTTTTTGTTCCTTGTTTAGGAAAAGTAGATTTTTTGGTCTTTGTGTAACATCGATTTTGTTTAAATTGCTACGTTTTTATAAAATAAATATCTTTTGCAAATTGCTACTTAAACTGAAAAATTTTGGCGAACTTAAATTTTAGTTTTGAAATTTTAAAATTTGTCGATTTTTTGAACTATGAACATACGATTTTTGAAAATTAGATTTTTTTGGAAAATTATGATATTATTTGTAATATAAAAAAACTATAGTTTGGTTTTGTGCTGATTTTTGGATTTTGGTATATCTAAATTATGGTACTTTTTTTGTTATTTTTAACATTCAGTAAGTACTTTAGTGATTTATCGGCTTTTGGGGCAAATATTAAAAATTTCGTAAAATTTAGTTCTTTATTTTTTTTTGTAAAATTTCGATTTTTCAATGAATATGGATTTTTTTAAATTTTGTTGTTCCACTTTTCGATTTTGTGGAAAATTTTCAAATTTGTGATGAATTTGATATTTGGGAGAATTTCAAATTTAATCGTTAATCTTCTGTAGTTTTTAAATTTAGATTTTTTGGACAATTATAATATTTTTGTAATATAAAATTTTTTACTTATGCTTGGTTTTGTAGTGAATTTTAACATTTTGGCGAATTCTTAACGTATGGAATAATTTGTTTTTTTTTTAATTTTTGGGATTAATTAATATTTTTGCTAAAATTTATAATTTGTTAAATATTTAGGTGAATTTTTAAATTGTTGGGGATTTTTAAATTTTTTTGGGAATTCACCACTTGCGGTGAATTTTTGGTTTTCTATGCTTGTTAAATATCGGTTTTTTAAAATGTTGATTTTTGCCATAAAATATAGCACTTTTTTAATTTTTGAGGGATTTTTGGGGAAATACAAATTTGTAGTGAATATTAAAAATTTTTTGAAATTTTGTTTTTTTGTGTATTCTTTTTCTAAAATTTCGGGTTTTCATAGAATTCGTATTAAGAAATTTTTTTGTTTCAGTTTTTAAATTTTGTAGTGAATTTAAAATGTTGGCAAAATGTCTGGTTTTTTAAAATTTTTGTCTAAAATTTTGGTTTTTAGGGAACGTAAGTTTTTGAAATTTTGAGGTTTTCGTAAACATTTTTCAATTCGGTCCAACATTAGGTACGTATGTTATCTGGGGCCCTCGGGATGATAATTACTGTAAGGAAACTTCTTACAAATTTCATGAGGATTCAGAATTTGTTAATTTTGTTGACTGGGAGATATAAGCGTTTCCCCGCAAAAGTGAAAATAGCAACAACAAAAAACCCACAAAAACTGTTTATGGCCTCTATCTCAGGAACTTGTGGACCTATACGGCTGATTTCAAATACCGAAATTTCGCCAAGCTTAATGATCAAGTGATCCAAGTTTCGAGATCCTAGATTGTCTAGTGCCGTCAGAAGAGTTGATTTCAGCATCGGACAGACGGACATCGTTAATAGAACGTCCCATTCCTATAAGGATCCAGAATATATTCGTATATACTTTGTGATGCGGAAATGAATATTGTAGCAATTACAAACATTTTTGTAAAGGGTATAAAAATGATAACCTAACAGATATTACAAACAAATTGTCAATTCATTTCAACAATAATGTCCAAATTACACAAATGTGATGTTTGCTGACCCCCGTTACTGAATATAAAGTATAACTACACAGTCCACACAATCGGAGAGGGTCGCTAAGATTTAGTTTTTTAGAAATATAATCCTCTTTATTTACAACTATATATGTAAGTGTTTTGAATGTAATCAGCAGAACTATAGCTTTGAACACATACAACAATCCAATATGTGTCTAGCAATTTGGCTGGAGTCATCATTAAATCAATTCCAGCTAATTCGATAATTGTACCTTGCTTGCAAGGTACATTACAATATGTATCTGTGTATATAGAAATGGGTTGACTCAATTTGGTTTCAAAGAAACAGTATCGGTTTTTGAGGTCTTTTGCAACACTTTGGTGTTTTAATGAATTTCGATCGTTGGTGGATTCAAAAATTTTGACGAAATTCCTATTTTCGGTGAAATTGCGGGATTTAAAGATTTTTCTCTTACAGTTTCTCATAAAATGTATAGATTCTAACAAGGTTTAAATTTCCCCTTTTTTGTTAAAAAGTTGTCGGTAAAATTTCGACTCTTTGTATAAATTTAATATTTATATTCGTGGTGAAATTTCAAATTCAGTAGAATTCGGTTTTTGAGCTTTTTTTCGCAATATTTAAGTTTTTGTAATTTTTGGTAACTAATTTTTTTTTATTTCTATTTTTGTAGTAAATTGTTTTTTCTCGGATTACCCATTTTCAGTAATATTTGATTTTCGGCTTAATTTACGTTGGTAAAATTTATTTTTTTTTTTTTTTTGTTAAATATTAAACGTTTCCTCGAATGTTAAATTTTTTTTCAAAATTTGTGATTTGTCGTGAAATGCGAATTTTTTTACGATACATAACATTTTGTGGTAAAACTTCAATTTGGACTTTTTCCGAAATTGGGGTATTTTAATTTTGATTTTTGGTAGTTAAAATTGTTTTTGATTTATTCTGAATTTTCTAAACGAAAAGTGACACTGAAGATGTCACATAGCCGAAACCGGCTTGTCTTCAAAGCAAACTTGACAAGGGATGACGGATATCATAAAATATTCACCAATGTCATATACAAATACATACAAACAGATAACATTATAATAAAAATATAAGTATTTCAAAACATGTACGTTTAATTCCGGTCAGAACAAATTTATTACGAGTAAAGCTATGTACTATATAAAATTAGTGAAAAAGTATTCAGGGAGAGCGCTAACAAGATGTCATGCACTGGGCGCTAGTTATGCGCGTTTCGCGAACTAGAAGTATATAATATATATCGAACTTAAAAAAGAAACAAAGATGCAGGAGCGGACGGAACCAGGCCGAAAGATCTTTATATAAGTATTTGAACGAAATGAAGTAAGAGGGATTGTTTGAAAAATACTTAGAGCTAAGAACATATGGAGTTAAAATAACTCAAACAGTAAGCAGCGAAACCTTGTCAAACAACGGGTTTCCTCAAGGATCTAAACTTTGCCGATATTTTGCCTTATATTTGTAGATTTGTAGAATTGTCGATTTTAAAACCGATAGACGAAATTTCATAAGATCAAGTCACAGATATTTGAAATAGTGAAACTACTTATGTCATGTGGTGTGAAAACCTTTTTTAAGTGATTTGTAAAGGCATTTACCTTTTTAATTGAGCTCTTAAGCCCATGCTCATAACTGATCGTTTGTTTGGTGTTAAATTTCTGACTGCGGCCGTCAAGACAGCCGGATTCCTTAGTGGGTTCGCTCGTAGGTAAGTGAGAGCTTAAAGTCATTTTATATTTCAACCAATTTGGGTTTTTATTTATATAGGACATAACGATTTCATGAGCAGTGTCAGTACTCTTTGTAAAATAACGAACTAATCACGTCTAATATTTTTTACATTGGTAAAATCAATTAGATCTTGCAGCTTATTAAAGTCTATTGGCCAATAAGTGGGTTTAGCTCCAGATACGATGTCTAACTAATTTGCTTTGTCTGTATTGTACAGCTCCCCTTGGAGTAAGACGTCTGTCGCCCCAAAAAGTGTGCTTTGTATTGTAGTCGCCAGCTGCAATGATGATGTTCAATTTTGTGACTTGGCGGACAGTACACAGATGATACTGCAATTTTGAAATTGGAAAGTGCCTTACGCCCTTGCGCACTATGGCGGGTGGCCTTTCCACTCGGATGGTTATATCGTATGTGAATAATCCATTGATTCTAAAGCAGTTTTTTTTATAGTCAAACGGGTTTCAGATCTTCTGGTCTCTATGTTTATTTTCTGTGTTTGCAGAAAATTGTAAACTTCCTATTTATGTGGAGAAAGCCATTTGCGTCCCAGAAACTTAGAAAAACTTGCAGAAGCATATTTGGGTGCGCATAATTTCTTGAAACATGCCCTGCATTGTTGTTCAATTCAAATTGTTTGTGAACGGTATCTGTGTACCCTCTTTTAAGATGTGGACATAACGATTAGCATTAACTAATTGTGCATAATTTTTCAGTGCTGCGGCATACGTGTAATTTGGTTTAGTGTGTGGTATGTTACTAGATTGTGTACTAGCTATGGATGCAGCACGAAGCCTAGGAAATTGGGAAGCCTTATATTGCTTATATTCAGGTTTACATACTATATTCGAATTATTGGTCACGCATTGGAAGACTTTACGTTTTAACGGCTCCCCTCCAGTTATTTTTAGCTGAGTTGCGTTAAATACAATCTCCACATGAAGAATTGGTTGGGGAATTTTATTCTTATTTAGGATATTGTGCACTGGCCTAATGACGTAACATTCCGCTTCTATTGCCCTTTTTATTTCCTCCAATTCACGATAAATCTTTTCGGTGTGTGTTGAATCTTTGATTCTTGGATTTGTCCTATTCGTATAGAAGCTACATAAAAGCTTTCTTTACCTACAAGCTGGGACAATATGTAAACAATTTCATTAGATGTTTGCTCGCGCAAGTAAATAGGGGGAGGTTTTTGTTCCCTGACAACGGGTTCAGCTTCATCATCCGCTGTAGCAAGTACAGAGAATTTATTCTCACTTACCGGCATTGAAGCTATTTGAGAGCTTTTGTATTGTTTAACGGTGAATGGTACATAGTTTCATCTGGTGTTGCTACCTGTGAAGATATGTTTATATTTACGGATAATGAGCGCGGTCGGTCAATTGGCCTGGCGGTTAAAAAAGCACTGTTGATTGTATTATTATGCAAACAATTTTTAAAATTTTTATATTTTGTGAAATTAGTGGTGAAATTTGAAAGTTTAATGAAATTCGGGTTTTGGGTTATTTTTTCTGCAATATATTTTTTTTTTTTTGAAACTGTAGTTCTTTTGTTTCTTTTTATTTCGATTTTACTTTTGTGGTGATAAAATTTAGACTTTTTTGCGAAATTCAATTTTGTGGTAAAATTTAAAAATCTTCAAATTTCTTTGGTAATTAAAATTATTATTTCTTTATTTTCTTTTTTTAATTTTCTAACATTAGTCAAATTTTATATATTTGGGGAAGTTACAAATTATGCATTATACTTTTGGCGTGAAATATCGGATTTTGCAAGAGTTCGCATTTTTAATTCAATTTTGCAAAATTTGTTCGATTCATAGTAAATTCTCAACACGACTAAACATTTACGGTGGTAATATGGTGGTGGTAATTTTTTTAAACTTAAATTTTATTTTATTGAATCTGTCGAACAGACATTTACAGTAAGTATACAAATCTGACTTCTAGATTATTTTTTATTGATTATAACAAATGTTGTAATTATTATGTTGTGCTGAAATCTTTAATTACTATCTGCAATTGGGTTGGGTGAGAGGCTGACCAGGTTCAATGGCTGTTTTTTTTTTAACCTCTGGTGTCCATCGAATTGTAATTAATGCCGTACCAGATAATTGGAATGGTGCTTACATATTTGCACGAGTACTTTTTTATTTCTCCTTGGATATTGGGAACTTCTAGATCTTTATGAATATTTTCATTTCTTACAGACGATAACTTGTAGGATCCTAGACTGTCTTCTCTGTAACTTCAGGATGTTTGATGCCCGAGCACTACCCCACAGCTAAATGTCATATGTCCATATTAGTTTTATAATGAATTTGTATAATATATCTTCATATTGAAAACGTCAGGGTTAAGTTAAGACCTAATAACCAGTGCAATTGATTAGTTCCCATTTTTATTGTCGTTATTTTTGTCTCAGTATGGCGGGACCAAGTTAGGCATTGATCGAATTGAATAACCAAATACTTAACGTGAGCTTCCGATGCAACATTGGTATTTATTATTGTTACCTGGGTACAGGTAAAGCGTTACATGCACGCATGTTGACGGATTAACCATCACCGCTCGTGAATATGAGACTGAAGTTGTTCATATGCCACCGTCGGTTCTTTACTAACACTTATAAATGCAGTGTCATCTGCAAACGTTGTCTTCTTGGCAAATCTGCTGCATAGATGATATATAATAGCAGCCCTAGTACACTTAAGGCACTCCTGCACAGATTTTCCCACATCTTGAAAGGTGATCCTTTGACCTTACTTTAAACGTTCTATCTGTCAAATAGCTCTTTAGAAGCTTTTAGCAGTTTTCAGGAGCAGCTCTAGCTATTTTAGTCAACAGCCCATCATGGCAGATTATCAAACGCTTGGGAAATGTTTATAAATAAAGCTGAATGGTATTGCTCTTTTTAATAGCCGATCCAATAAGGATAACGATTCTATGGACTTGCTGAATAGCATTATGCTTTGCTCGAAAACCTAACTGGTGGTCTGTGTTAAAGTTTTGCTCAGTGAGATAAGGTTTTAGAAATGAATGGAATAATTTTTCAAACAACCCTGATAAAATTGTTAGCATGCTATTGAACCTGTATGACGTAATCTGACTTAAGTCCTTCCCTGTTTTAGGGGTCAAATCGGACTTCTTCCAAGAGCATGGTAAAAAGGCACCTCGCAACATGGCATTAAATATAAATAATACAATTCTACCATCGGAATTAGGTAAGTTTCTTACCATTGAGTCTGTAACTTGATCAGCTCCGGGCGATTTTCTCACATCCCAATTTGTAATTGTTACTTTTAGAAAACATCCGAAATTTTATATCACTGTCACTAATAATTACAATTGTACTTCTCTAAGTAATTAGCGCAGGCCTTTTCTTTGGCCCAAGTGCGGTCTTCAAGTCTTAGTGGGGATTTGTAGGCAATAGGACAGTGCCTTACAGCTTGCCACTGGCTATAATCCGTGTTTTTTGTTGGATTCAAGTTTCTTAAATAGCTTTCGATAGGAGAGTCATGCTTCTGTATCAATTTAATGTGTAGGGTTTTTAGGCATAAGCCCATTTGCATTTTTGTGCCTGGAGAACGACACAGATGAGACGTTATATTGAAAATAGGTAAGATTTATAGACGTAGCTTATATTGTCTCCGCGGAATTCAGGCATAGGAAGATACCCTTCTACTTGGGCCTTAGTGTCATACGTAAAGCCAGCAGGTAAATATAGAGCGAAATATAAAACTAATAGCAACGTGATACAGAAATAGCCTTTGTCTATTTAAGTGTTAAACAAAATAAATAAATAGTGTGTGTGAAAAATAAATTCTGTCGTCTATTACTTAAAGGAGACTCTATAAAAGTCTTTTTGGGCTTGGTCTTAGCCGAAAAATTTTTATTGCATGCGTTTTGCGCTTGACTTAAGTTCTATGATTATTATAAGCATAAGCGATATTGATTTCATCAACAATTCTGCTTGTATTAAGTAATTCTGATTTTATTTGATACGGCGCAGCCGATAATAGCTCTCTTACATTTTTTTTTTGGCATTATTAAAAAAATTTGCTATAAGGTCACTCTACAGAAACTAACATCCCGACGACCCCAAATAACCTACGGACCTAAATGTTGGACTGCATTAAAAAAACTTAAAAAAATCTATATACACTCAAACCTCGTTTTATGCGATTGATCCGTTCCAGAGAAAATCGCATAAAACAAATTCGCATAAAACGATACACTAGCTCCATACTAAAATTAATGATTCGTCCCTGAATTTTGAAAAAACGCATAAATTCAAAGTAAAGCATTAAAACTCAAACAAAATCGCATAAAAAAAGTCAACCAAAAAGTAATTCATTTATTAAAAAAACAAATAAACATCAATTCGCTACGTACTTAACAAAGAAAAAAATATTTACATTGAAGAAATAAATTATATCTCATAATCAGAATCACTAATATGGCGTGTGCCGAGTTTCTGAATTAGCTCTATATCGCTTTCATCACTAGAGGAAACAAACACATCTATGGGTAGATTACTATTTTTATCATTACAAATGTTCTCACTTTGGCTGCAAGGAACATCAAAGTTTTCAGTCAGTTCTTTCTCCTTAGGTACTTGTTGAAAATAATTTGTCATAAGTTTTTGTGATGTGGATTTTTTTAACTCGTTTTGTAACTCTTGATATGCCGCAAATATATTATTAAGCCCATGCTGAATTTTGTGCCCGTTCCGTATTGGGATCAACATTAAGAATTTCGCACTGTAAGTTTTTAACTGTTTTAAGAATTTTATCAATCTTTTTTAAAGTAAGGGGCTCTACAAGTTCTTCACAATCACTTTCGCAATTATTATCTTCCATATTATCAGCAGTTAGACTAACAATGTCGTCATCAGATAACGGAACATCTACGAGAAGCTCTTCTATATCATTATGGTTCAAACAATCAAATCCATCGCTTTCAATTTGTCGAGCCAGCATTAAAATTTCTTCAGATAAAACAGATATTTCATCAGCAGTATTACTACGAACACAACCTGGCCATACAGCTTTCCAGCACCCATTTAATGTTTTTGGTCGTATACTGGATACTGCAGATGCAACTAAAACTATGCAGTCGAAAATATTAAATTTTTTCCACGCCTCGGTCAATGTTAATTCTTCATTTTCAATTTTATTTAAAATAAATTGGTATGTGCTTTTTATATAATATTTCTTAAAAGTGGAGATTACTCCTTGATCTAGTGGTTGAAGAATACTGGTTGTATTTGGTGGCAAAAATTCAATCTTAATGTTTGAATGTTCCAAATGTGGGTGTCCAGGAGCATTATCTATAACAAGTAAAATTTTAAATTTAAGATTTTTTTCCTTCATATAGCATTCAACTTCTGGTACAAAACATTTGTAAAACCATTCACTAAATAATGCAGAGGTTACCCAAGCTTTAGTGTTTGCCATCCAGTGAACTGGCAAACGTTTTAAGTCTTTTCCTTTAAGGGCCCGTGGTTTTAAAAACTTATTTACGACTAATGGTTTTAACATTTTATCTCCTGAAGCGTTGCTGCATAGTAAAACTGTTAATCTTTCTTTACTAGGTTTAAATCCACTGGCTCTTTTTTCTGTTTTAGCAATGTAGGTTTTATTTGGCAATTTTTTCCAAAATAATCCGGTCTCATCTGCATTGAATATTTGATCTGGGAAATACTGTCCTTCTTCTATTATTTTTTTTAATTTTTCCGGATAATTTATAGAAGCATGTTCATCTGCTGATGTTGACTCGCCTCTGATTTGGATGCTGTGAATATTATTTCTTTTTAAAAACCGTGCAAGCCACCCATTGCTAGCTAAAAATTCTTTTTCTTTTGGTTCAGAAGTTGATGGCTGATTTTGCTTTATTCTATCATAAAATATTAGGGCTTTTTCTTGTATCATATATCCGCTTATAGGAATCCTCTTTCTAGTTAAATCCTCAATCCACAAATTAAGAGATTTTTACATTTTTTCAATCAGTATGTCTCCTGTATAAGACGAATACTTTGAACTCATTTCTGTGCCCGAAATTACGGATTTTCTTATGGAATCTTCATTTTTTTTAAACGATCGTATAGTTGATTCTCCTAAGTTGAACTCCTTTCCAAGAGATGTATACTTTGCACCATTTTCTAAGCGTTCGAGAATTTTAATTTTTGTCTCTAGGGATATTGTTTGCCGTTTTTTCTTATTTTTATACATACTGTAATCTGAAAACCTACATAAATATTTTTGAGCATAGAAACTTTAAAATAACAAAACTTTATAAGTTCTCAGTTTAATCACTTTTACGATATATTAATCTCAATTTTTTATACGAGTAATATTCACTAAGACGTGAAAACAAACACCACAATAAACTATTTTATTTACCTTGTTGATTTAAAGGGATTTCCCCTAAGTTGAAAACTAGAATGATATTCACACTAAGTTACAGCGCGCTGCAATAAAAGTCACAAGTACATCATATGCAATTCTACAAGCGCAAATATAAGCGTGCAAAAAAATTCAAAATCGCACAAATTTGAATTCGCATAAAAAAAATTCGCATAAAACGAGGTTTGAGTGTAGTTGAAAAACTAACAGAAATTCCTTCAAAACCAGAAATTTCACAAAGAAAAATGTCAAAAACATAATACAACGGAAGACGCGACGGCAATACTTGTCATTGTTTGTTTACATTTTTATTAATTTATTTGGGCATACATTTTTAGAAACTTTTCTAAAACATTTACTGTTTGTGTTAAATGTTTTATAATGGCAGTAAATAAAAAAATTGAATCTATCAAAAAAAAATGTTAATTTGCTTGAAGCCACGTTTGATTTACATATGTGTGGAAATAGAAACCGCGACACATACTAACTAGCAGGAGACCCGTTAATGTACCAAGGGATTCGGATGGATTTTTCAAAACATGCTTGCAGCAGATTGAAAACCAGGATGAGGAGCATTTTCATCTAGCAACAACAATGAGTGTTTCTCAATAAAAACTGCTCCTTTCTCTACTTAAACCGAAACTGGAAAAACATTCATTTAGAAAACCGCTTAGCCATACCGCTTACCTTACCGTAAGTAGAAGTGATAATGTATAATGTTAAGTCTGCAATATGTTTAGGAATATGATTAAAAACTTTTTGGTTCACCACCCCCGAACCTAATTTTTTATATCTTTTCATTAAGATACCTTGCTCACGGCTATAGTATGCAAGTTTTGGCTTGGGCGTATAAAATTGGAGTCTCCATCTTCTTTTTATGAAAAAACTGGTCTTCTTCATTGTTTGTGGGCCATAGATGGCAAACACATCTGTAATACTTGCCCGAAAAGGAGTGGATCGCTTTACTATAATTATAAGAAACATTTTAGCATTGTCCTACTGGCGTCATGCGATTCTAATTTCGCTTTTACATATGACGACGTGGGAGCATTTGGAAGTCAAAGCGACGGTGGGATTTTCAGAAGAAGCAAATTTGGTAAAAGGATAATCAATAATGAACTAAATGTTCCTCCACCGGATACAATGCCCAACTCAAATATGGTATGTCCATTTTACTTCGTCGGCGACATTGCTTTTCCTCTTTTGCCTAACTTTCATATTACAATTTTCCGTATTTATATTACATCAATATAAATGGGATATATATATATATATATATATATATATATATATATATTTACAGGTATTTCACTGCAAGAAGATAAAAGGAATTTTAATAAAATCCTTTCAAAAACAATGTGCAGGATCGAAATATCTTTTAGTATATTGGCAAACCGATGGCGTGTGTTGCATACAACAATTAATGCCAGTCCAAAGAACGGTGAAAAAATTGTCTTAGCCACCGTTTTGGTGCATAACTTTTTAATTTTAAATAATGACAAAAAGTATTTCAATTGTGAGGCCAATGAAGAACTTGACCAGGGTAATTTGGTAAATATTGGGCTGTTGCGGTCGAATCATCCAACTTCCGAAGCATTCCGTTTGCGTGAAAAACTTAAGGAATACTTGGTTACTCAACAACAAAAATAAGTATTTATAACACAGTGTATCAGCAAATTTAGGGCCTCAACCAAACCAACGCTATTTTAAAGTACTTGAGGCTGTAAAAAAACTGAGACGGGGATTTTACAGGTACTTTCAAAAGGTGTTGGTTTGGTTGAGGCCTTAAAAAATTAGCCTTCAAATATCCATTAAAAAAATGTCAACATTGTGTAAAATGGTCAATAAAATAATCAATTATTTACAATTTTTCCCAATATTTTATTTATAACAAACATAAAAACAAACTAATTATAATTCATTAACTAAAAGCAAAATATTATTAACATTCTATACATTCGCAGAATAAAATTCCACTATTTGGTGTTTTTGTCACAAGAAAAATTATTTAAAGAATTATAAAAACCTTTTTAGTCTCTATTGAGAAGATTTCTTTAGAAACAATTTACTATTTTAAATTCAATTCAAAAAATAACAAAAGAAATGGTGTAGGCGATCAATATACAAGAAGCTTAAATACCATGTAATAATTCTAATTTATATATTCATTAATCATTGAATACACTAGTGTACCAACAGAGCTCTCAATTTTGGTTTTCTGCTGCATTGTCAAATTGGCCTCATTTAATCTGCTAGCAAGTAACTCAAAAACCTGTGATGTTGTATCCGTTTTTATTGAAGTTGCTAAACTTCCAATGGATATTGATGCTGCATCTAGGAAGTCTCGCATATTTTCTTGCATCTGCTCTACGTTTTTCTTTTTTTTTTTTAATGGTGGCGGAGATTTTCTGTCAGAACTATTGGATATGTCTATGAATCTTCGGAAACATTACATATAGTTCTGAAATAAAAACACATAGTAATATTTTAACTTTAGAAATTTCTAACTATATAATTTTAATTAAATAAGCTGTTCTTATGCAAATATGTATATATTTTTTTTAATTTTCCCTTGAAAAATCCATTTCCATTCTTACCTATTTTGCCACTACTTACATTTGAAGAACGATTAATGTAATACACTTTCGAAGTCTCCATGCTTTAGTACGTCAGTACATAAGGAGTAAACCATGTATGTTTTTTATATACAGTTTATCAAGAAAATGTTTTGACATAGCAAAAATAGTAATGCTTTCGACTTATTTGGTAAAAAAAATTCTTTTTTTTGTAAATTCATTTTTTTTTATATTAATTCAGTTTTATTGAGATATTAACTAACAAACAGCAACGAAAGAGAAAAAAATAAAAAAATTATAATAAGAAATTGTTTTTACATTGTAATATGAACTAAAATCTAAAATACGAAAAATAGGATAGATATCAAATTGCAAAATAATTAGTACTTTGTGTGGCCACTATTAGCATCAGTCACAGATAGTAGACACCTTTTCATCGTATTTATTATTTTTTTTACATATGCCGGAGGAATTTTATTCCATTCCTCTAAAATTACGGCTTTTAATTCTGCTTGAGTCTTTTGGCGGTATTTTTTTTCAGGTAAGCCCACAAATTTTCAATTGGGTTTAGATCTGGACTCTGAGCAGGAGTATCCAGCGCTTTGCCGCAATTGAAAAGAACCCACGTCCTTACCAAAACCGCCTTATGTTTGGGGTCATTATCCTGATAAATTTTGAAATTCGGCCTTCTGCCAGTGTTAAATCCAAATTTATAGGCGCTGTTAATTAACTGGCACTTCAGTATATTCAGGTACTGTTCCGCATCCATGGTGTTGTTAATAAAAGAAATTTCGCCTACTCCTTTACTGGACATGCACCCTTAAACCATTACCGAAAGTTTTTCGAACTTTACAGTTGGAATTATATTTCGATTTTCCAGTGCTTTTAGTGGTTTCCTCCGCACTTTATTGGGCCCATCATTATAGTAGAGCATCATTTTAGTTTCGTCGCAGAATATTACATCATCCCAGTAGTCATCAGGTTTTGAAATGTGCGTTACAGCAAAGGACAAACGCTTTTCTTTGTGTTGCACAGTAAGCAGCGTTTTTTTCGAGCAACTCTTGAAGAATAATCGCTTTTTCTTAAGACTTGCCTTATTGTTTCGTGGGAAACTGTCACACCACATTTTTCTTTCAGCTCACTTGCGAGCGTTCTCGTGGACAAAAAAGGGTTTTCATCTACTTTTCTTCGTAAACGCCTTCGGTTCTTTTTGAAATCTTGTGTGGCCGTCCGGTTGAAATCTTTAACTCTAGTCTATTTTCACTTCTAGCGCGTTTTAAAATATTATAGACAGTTTGTCCTGTTATTGAAAAAAATTCCAAAAATTCTTGTACAGTTTTTCCAATTGCGTGGTTGTAGTAAACCAACTGAATCACATCAATTGATGTTCTTTTGCCAGACATTTTCAATTTACTGTATTTAGTCAACAAAGCACAAACATAGACTGATTAAAAATCAAATGCCCATAGTTAGAGAAAAAAATTATGATACGACAGTAAAAAGTAACGGTACTTCGAAAAGAAATAGAGAAAACGACATTATGACAACAAAAAACCATAAATTGTAAAAACACTTTCTTGACACCAATATTTTACATTTTCTTCTGTTGTTCTTCTGGTAATTTTTATTCACGCTTTCATATACTGACAATATACTGACAATAATACATATACTGACAATATTTTACTAATAAAATATTTTATAGAAATAAAAGAAACATAATATTTGCTACTGCGATATTAAATATACCAATTTTGTACCATGTCAAAATATTTTCTTGACAAACTGTGCATTATAATTTATTCAGAACAAATGTGCTTCAACTTACTACCGTGCTGATGGAACTTCATCTAAAAACTTAAAGCTTTCCGCATACCTATATGGTTTTAGTAACATAGCTGCACTTCCCGATGGCAAATTGTCCTTTTGCTTCCCCTTTTTATACGTATCCCGTAAATTACGAAATTTCTTTTTGGCTTCCTCAGCTAAAATTATATAAAGTCTGACAAAAAACGAAGATAACTAAAAGAAATTTACTTACCTGGTACGCCAACATCTTTGCCAATTTTGCACCACAAATCTTCTTTCTTCTGTTGATATATTTTTAAACTTTTATATTTTATGACAAAAATTTATGAACTTCAAAATCATGTTTTTTGTTTACAATAATGTTGTGAACATCGCCAATTGTTGGAAAACTATGGCAACATCAGAAAGAGAAGAAGTGTACAAAATTGATAGAATATTAAAGTCCGCAATGAAAATAAAATAGATTTTAATTTTATGCCGATCCGCCCTGGTGTTTTTTTACTCCAAAATCGTATGAAAACCCGCACCGCAATAAATTATCGTTACATTGTGTTCAGACTCGTATATAGTTTCACCAAAAATTTTCAACATATATTGAAATTTAACGACAAAATCGTCCCAAAGTCTGAAATTGCACCGAAAACTCTAAATTCTATCAAATATTGAAATATAAATACTTAAACCGGGAAAAGTCAGCAGTATACTACCGTGGGCAAAAAATAGTAAGACTTTTTAATTTAAATTTCGCGCGGAAATCCATTCGTCGAAATTTGTTTTTTCTACGTTGGTATGACTGTCAGTGATATCTGTGCCAAATATCACATCAAAGTAATCATTAATGTTTAGTATACTCAAGTGCATTCGGCGATTTTTACAATGAGTGAAATTATTCAACAAAGAAGTTCCATTAAATTTTGTGTGCGGAATGAAATTTGTGGTGCCGAAACG
The DNA here is from genome assembly GCA_963932375.1 of Phania funesta. Classification (NCBI taxonomy): domain Eukaryota; kingdom Metazoa; phylum Arthropoda; class Insecta; order Diptera; family Tachinidae; genus Phania; species Phania funesta. The sequence goes on along the minus strand of OZ010657.1, from coordinate 7,121,894 downwards.
TTCCGAATGTTGCAAAAGGCCTTCGGTGATAATTGTATTTCGCGAGCAAGTGTTTTTGATTGGTACAAATTATTTAAAGAGGGTCGAGAACGCGTTGATGGCGAACCACGTCCAGGACGGCCATCAACATCAACTGATGATCAACATGTCAATAAAATCAAGAAATTGGTGTTCGAGAATCGACGATTAACAGTCAGAGATCTTACTTATATCGTTGGAATATCGGAGGGATCAGTGAAAACCATTTGAAAATTTCATTTGTGCCTAGGAAAAGTGAAATCACGATTGATTTCGCATACCGCATTGGTTTTTCGTGAGTTTTTCGCCAAAAATTCAATCATTCCACAACCACCGTATTCGCCTGATTTAGCTCCGTGTGACTTCCGACTCAAGCAACGGCTCCGGGTAAACCGTTTTGAGTCAATTGAAGACATTAAACGTAAATCGCTACGCGCATTGAAGACTATTCCAGAAATTGACTTTAACAACTGTTACGAAGATTACTTTGAGGGGGACGAAATACATAGATTTGGCAGAATAAATAAAGAAATTAAAAATTATGAAAGTCTTGCTATTTTTTGCCCACATTAGTATATTTAGTAGTTCATACTTTTGTAAAGATTCGACAATATTGTGAGGAAGAAAAGTGTAAACTGAATGGAACGATTACTTGTGGCACTCAAGTTCCAGCATTGGATGGTACAAATACTAGTGGCACTTACTGTACAGAAAGCGCTATGCTTAAGAAAATTAAATACACGCAGGACAACATAAACGACATAACATCAACACGTGCAGACGAATTCCAGAAATTAAATGCTGTGGGGAAACAATAACAACGCCTAGAAACTGCCACCATATGTAACAAAGCAGACAGTAGTTACAATAATAGATATGATAAAAAACAACAAAAAGGAAGATACCTATAGCTAAAGAAATATCTACTGGATTCTTGAGTGTTCTACAAGTTTCGAGGAAAAGTATATATAAAAACACTTGAGTGGTCAAGCTAAAAGTTAATATCGAGTGGACATTGTGATAAAAGAGAGGCGTTCTGTTCTATTTAAGTGTTAACCAAATCAACAGTGTGTGAAAAATAGATTCTGTTGTGCATTATTTAAATGAAACTCTCTAAGTAACAGAACCTGCGAAATATTACAGACGTTTTAAGAGACGAAACGTAATATTATTATTATCAAAGACTCTAATGTCCAATGTGGCTTATTTAAAACGCCGATATTTTCTCCGGGGCGGGTCAAAGGTGCAAAATTTATTTCTTTATTCTTCTGTGTGGAGAATACGTGTAGCTGTTCGCAGTTTTAGTAGAGTTTTTTGTTTGTATATACGGTTTTTTACGATCATACGCATACATATGTCTGTTACATATTATTTATTTTGCTTATGTGTATTGGATTAGTGTGATGGAAGAATAGCATGTAACAGGCCGTCTTGACTAGACATAGAACTGTTCTGTCAACGCATACATTGCTGTACGCTCAGGAATTTGCCTCGTAAAGACCGTCGCTGTTAATGGTCTATTTCGTGTTCAAAGAAAGTTGTACGAACAGTTGCCCGCACAACTCTGTTCTGCCATCACAATGCGCTCGTCTGCATTACATAAACTATACTGAGAACATGGATACAATATCGATGAGAAACGTAACATTATGCTTAAACTCAGCATGAACATCTACACGCATTCTCCACATAGAAAACCATGAATACATTTTTTTCTCGTTCTGCAGCCGATCAAGTTTATGGCTAGTGAAGATTTACATATATACATTCGTATATATTGATAGTTTTTTGTTTAAAAATTAGTGAATATGTAAATAAATTTTACGACTCTTAATCTTAGAATTTTTTCTATAACGAAATCGTGCATTTGAATTATAGAGGGAACGAGAACTATTCATGTTGAAGTATAGTAAAGCATTTTAATCCTTGTGATTTTTGATAATTGTTTTTTTTTTTTTGACACAAGTAAAATGTATTTTGTATATGTTTTTTAAACGAAAGTAATTTGTAATTTAGTCGTTTAAAAATTGTCTAAACCATTTTGAAGGGTACTAATTTTTGGCAATTTTAAACACTCTTAAGCGTATAAGTTAAGAATTATACAGCTAGCTACAAATAAAAAAAACTGCTGATATATTGACAGGGTGATTTAATGTAGACTTTTGGAACGAATTTTCGTCATCCCTTATAAGTTTGGTTTGGTGACAAACCGGTTTTGACTATGTGCCATCTTCAGTGTAAATTTTTTTACTTGTAGAAATTTGCATCAATTCGTTGGTATTTTATTTTTTGTCAACTATGTTTTTGTCATGTGAGCTGGTAGCAGGCGAACCTCGTTTATCACGTAGGCATCGGTTAGGTGTGAACAGGTAGCAGGTAAAGCTCGTAGGTCGGGTGTTTTTGTAAGGATTGGTAAAATTTCGTAATTGTTAAAATTTAGTTCATTCAAGAATTTTTAATTCTTTGACCAGTTTCTGGTATTACGATTAATTTTCGGTGTTATTTAAGCTTTTCCTAACTCTATAGTTAATGTGATTTTTGAAATTCTTGGTGATTTCTTAGTTAAATTTCGGTATTTCATATTTTGATGATTTTATGATTGATAAAATAAAGATTTTTCGATATATTTTCAACTTTGTGGTATAAGTAAAATATTTGGTCAAGTACAGTTTTGTTTCCTTTTTGAATAGGAACTCGAAATTGCGTTAAACAATTCAACGCAAAACTAAAAAAAACAAGAAATTAGGTAAAACGTTTTTTAGTGATATATTTGCTAATCGATATACAGTTTGTCAAGAAATTAAGGCGCACAGCGGACGACCAGATATGAAGGTGTAAAAACTGCATGTTTGGGTGCGTATTCAATGAATTATTCATCAATACCATGGGACACTTGTACTGCAGCTAGATAGCTGAATAGAGAGCTGGTACACAGGTAGGTAGGTCTGGGGGAATTAGTACACCGAAACGGGCACTTTTATGTGGGGGGCTATGATTCCCCCTTATTTGTATGAGACACTTGCACTATAGCTAGAGAGCTGAAATTTATGTAACCCAACCGTAAGCTTTAAGTTAAAAGAGGTCTTATACATACATTAACAAACAAAAATAATTTGGAAAAAAGGACTCAGATCCGCACAAAAATGAGAAAATAAGACCTATCCAATCATTTCGGCCGTTAAAAGTACTGTAACAGAAAATACGATTTTTTTAACTTAGAGCTTATAAAGTTTTTTTTTTATCTCGCTCAATGATTTTTAGTAAAGATAAGACGAGTAATTTATTTATTACAATATAGCAAAAAAAAAAAAAATTCCAATCGTTTAATCGGCTGTGCCGAATCTTATGTACCCTTCATAATAGTATGAACTTTTAAATATATACTAAAGACTTTTCCCGGTGCAAAGGATTTTTTTTCAATATTTGAGTTTTTGTGCAGTTTCAGCCTTTGCGTAAATTTCAAAATATGGTGAAGTTTGTTTTTCCTTCCTTGTTTGTAGAAAAAATAGGTTTTTTGGACCTTGAATAACATCGATTTTGTTAAAATTGCTACGTTTTTCATTAAGCACTTGTTTTTGAAAAATTTTTGGCGAAACTGAACTAGTTTTGAAATTTAAAATTTTTGTAAAATTTTGATTTTTGTTTTTGTGTGTTTGTTGAACATTTGCGAAATAAAATATTATTTTAATGTGATTTTTCGACTTTTCGGCGAAATTTAAATTTTTGTGGTATATATTCAAAATTTGGTGAATTATGTTTTTTTTTAATTTCGGGTTTTTATTTTTTGACAAAAAAAAAAAAAATGTTTATTACAGTTTTTCGATTTTGTGGTGATAATTAAAATTTGTTGGTGAATTGAAAATCTTGACAATTTATCAAATTTGTTGAAATTGTTTTTGTTAAATTTGTGATTTAAAAGGAATTTATTTGCCTTTGTTAGTTTTTGAAATAGATGTTTTTTTTTTACATTTTTAATTTGGCCCAACATTTATGTCCGTGGGTTATCTGGGGGCCTTAGGATGTTAAAATCTATAGGGTATTTCATAGCAAATTTGATAAGGATTCAGCATATGGTTTTGGCTAATAACTCGGGAACTTGTGGGCCTATATGGCAAGTTTCAAACAGCGAAAATTCGACAAGGTCACTAATCCAGTGGTCTAAGTTTCCAGACGCTATGTTGTCTAGTGCCTTCAGTTAGTTGATTTCAACATCCGATAGACGGACAGACAGACAACATCGTTAATAACTAATGTGTACATTAAACATTATAATTTATTGCCAAATTTAATATATGTATGTTTTAAGCAACACATATCGTGCAGAACTATTCCATTTTAACTTGCTGCTTTCATCATATATGTACATATTATTTGTTGTCACTTGTCAAGTTCCCATTTTTTGAGATCCTAAGAAGATTTAAATTCGACAAAAACCAAATTTTTTGTATCGAATGTTAAGAATTTTGGTTCAGTTTTTTTTTTATAAATATTTTTAAATGCCAATTTGTTTTAGGCAACCTTTTAAAAGTTTTTAATAGTTTTGGTACTTTTATTTGAAAAGTGTAACAAAAGTTGTTTTCAGAAATTAAAACATAAAAAAATATATGTTTAGAAGCCTTCTACATTAGCAAAATTAAATGGCCGACAGGCCAAGTTTGTTGGAAAGAGGGTGAAGAAGTATAGTGTTTAGTACATGACTGTCCAAGGCGAATCGGTAAACTCATGGCGCCTCTTAATGACTTTTTTTAAATGATTCCATTTTTTAAATGATTCTCAGAGAACGAAAACTGACACTGAAGATGGCACATAGTCAAAACCGGTTTGTCTCCAAACCAAACTTGACAAGGGATGACATGACGGAAATCCGTTCCAAACATCAAAATATCCTGTCGGAATATCAAATCAAGAATATAATGTTAACCTGTGTAAAGAGCCGTCTACATTAGACGTGAAATAACTTCCATTAACATATTGGTGTAACGTGAAGACTGCTCATTTTAAAGTTTTTTCCATACATAATTTTGGAACGAATTCCCGTCATCCCTTGTCAAGTTTAGTTTGGTGACACACCGGTTTCGGCTATGTGCCATTTTTCGTTCTGAGAAGTTTGCATCAATTCGTTAGTGTTTTATTGTGTGTCAGGTATCTATTTGTCATGTGAGGTCGTAGGCATCTCTAAGGTGTGAACAGGTAGCAGGTAAAGCTCGTAAGCCGGGTGTTTTGTACGGATTGGTAGATGTAAGTTATGACTGTTTTATTGCTTTGTATTGCATCAGAATTTGTGTTTTTGGATGCCAGCTAGATGTTATAGGTAATTTTTTTTTTCTTTTTTCCCGTAGCTGCACGTAATTGGGACCTGGTGTTTTTGTATAGATTAGACGATTATGATTACTATTTTATTGCATCATAAGTTGTGGTGCGGGCTTTGTTTTTAATTCCTTATAGTGTTTTTTGTTGGGGTTGAAAGAAGTCAGTGATTATTGGATTATGAATTTGTTTATTATTTTTGTAATGTGTTTTTATTGTTTTTGGAGCGTCTTGTTCGTTATTTTTGTTGTGTGTCTTGTAGATTAATTTTAGAGGTTCGAATATAATGTCTGAATCGGAGTTTGTTTGTTCGTTTATAATGCGTCCGTCAAATGTCTTATGTTTATATATTTGCATGTTTTCTAGGCTTGTACCGTTTTTCTAATATGCACTTGATTGCATTTGTTGTTGAACATGTGGGTCGCGAAGTTAGATTCTGGTGTCGAGCCGTGATTACGCATCTTCTTGTTATAGTCTCTTATATGTTCACGAAATCTTGTTTTTATTTTGCGTCCTGTTTGTCCTATGTAGCTGTGATGACAGGTGCACGTCAGTTTGTAAACCCCCTGTTTATATAGGTGGTCGTCTTTGTATGTGTTGGTTTGTAATTCGTCCTAGGTTGCTTCTTGTTTTGAATGCTATATTTATGTTGTACTTCTTGAGAAAGTCGGCTATTTTGTATGTTGATTTTCCGGTGTAAGTTAAAGTTGTCCATGTTTTTCTTTCGTTCTCGCTGTTGTGTTCTCTGAGTCTTTGAAATTCTTTCTTGATTTTGTCTACCGTGTCTTTCTTGTAACCGTTGTTTGTTGATATGGTATATATCGTATTTAATTCTTTGTTGTAGGCTTCTTTTGTTAGTGGTGTTCGTTCTAGTCTAGTTATTAGTTGTCTGATCGCCCCGTGCTTGTGTTGCTGTGGGTGGTTGGAAGTATTATGTATTATTGTGTCTGTGGCCGTAGGCTTTCTGTATATTTCATATTCGAGTTTTTTGGTATTTTTGTTTATCTTTATTATCAGGCCCAGGTAATTTATTTTGTTATCTTCTTCCGCTTCCATTGTGAATTTAATGTTTTTGTGTTGTTTGTTGAGGTGTTCTAGTATTTCAACTTCGTTATTTCCCGTAATTGCACATATTATGTCATCTACGTCTCGAGCGTAAAACGTTACCCCGACACGAATCATTTGTTCCATGTATTGGCTTTCCAGATGTTGCATAAATACTTCCATGAGTATTGCTGAGGTTGGGTTTCCCATTCCAAGTACGTTTGTTTGTCTATAGATGGCGTTGTTGAATTAAAAGTAGTTCTGTTGTAGTGTAGTTTTTAATGTATTTCTTTCCATGCCTTAGCGCGCTTGTTTAAACATTTGTTCTAAAAGCTGTTTTGTAACACAAAATGACTTTAAAGCATTTTTGTTGTTGCAGAGTAAATAAAACTGAAGCAAACAAACGAAAAATAGTTGTGACACCAACAACAGTACGTGTCCGCCGCCGAAAACAAGTAGGAATTTAAACAGAGAGTCTTAACATCATGTCTTAAAAGCATCTCATGTCTCATGTAGACGGCATGTAATAAATATTTTAAAATCATTACTATTAAGTGTTTGCAAGTACTATATTGTGGCTGGAAGACCCAAAAACTCGTACCTATAAAATGTAAGACATTTCGTGACTCATAAGTTATGCTATTCTCTTGGAAGTTTTGGATGCGTGGTTATCAATTTATGAACGGACACTCGTATACATTTTGTTTTGGAAGCACAACAGATAGTATATTTATTATTTCTAAATGTATGCACGAAATGCTGGCCCAACAATTTTGCTGATCCCGTCACAATTGTTTTACAAATAAGGCTCATTGCTGAGATTTGTAATATTAATAAAATAAATTTAATAATAACGTTCAAAGGATCAGTTTTCTAAAAAAATTTAAAATCTCTTCAGGAGTCCCTCAAGGTACTATACTAGGGCCACTATTATATATAATCTATACAGCGAATACGCTAACAGGTCCATATACATACACTGCAACGTTTGCAGATGACACTGTATTTATGTTTTAATAATAATCCAAAGGTTGCATCTTAACAACTTTAGCCTCATATTCATGAGCTAGAAGACTGGCTAAAACAATAGAGAATAAAGGTAAGTCCATCGAAATGTGCTTACGTAACGTTTTCCATAAGGCAAAATTGCCCACCAATAACATAAACAAATAGCACTGTTCCAGCTGAAACACACGTTGTTAAGCATTTGGGTATCCACCTAGACAGACGTTTAAACTGGTCTCGCTATATTGAGGCAAATCAACTAGGCTGGTTAATGATCCCTTACTCAACCTTGGCTTTGGAATACAAAGTCCTTTTATACAAAGCCGTTAAAAAGCCATTATGGTCATACACAAAATTTCTGTTGACTTTTATTAAAACGGGCTGAATCCGGTTTATATTTTAAAAATAACATATAAATACGTATCTTAAATTTCTTTTAGTAGAAAACGCTCACATTGTATCTAGGGGGACTTGGGTACCCCCTGATTTGTGTGAGACGCTTTCACTATAGCTAGAGAGCTAAAATTTGGTATTCAGGTAGGTCTTGGGAAATAAGTAATCAAAAAAATCTGGAAACGAGTACTTTTTCATCTAGCAGGACGTGGGTGCCCCTTATTTGTATGGGACCTTTCCATAATAGGTAATGAGCTGAAATTTGGTGTAACCCAAGCATCTGTAAACTTAAAGAGGTTAAAAGAAGTTGTACACATACATACTACTGTGGGCAAAAAATAGTACGAATTTTTAATTTAAATTTCGCGCGGAAATCCATTCGTCGAAATTTGTTTTTTCTACGTTGGTATGACTGTCAGTGACATCTGTGCCAAATATCACATCACAAGTAATCATTAGTGCTTAGTATACTCTAGTGCATTCGGCGATTTTTACAATGAGTGAAATTATTCAACAAAGAAGTTCCATTAAATTTTGTGTGCGGAATGAAATTTCTGGTGCCGAAACGTTCCGAATGTTGCAAAAGGCCTTCGGTGATAATTGTATTTCGCGAGCAAGTGTTTTTGATTGGTACAAATTATTTAAAGAGGGTCGAGAACGCGTTGATGGCGAACCACGTCCAGGACGGCCATCAACATCAACTGATGATCAACACGTCCATAAAATCAAGAAATTGGTGTTCGAGAATCGACGATTAATAGTCAGAGACCTTACTGATATCGTTGGAATATCGGAGAGATCAGTGAAAACCATTTTAAAAGATCACTTAGGCCTAAGAAAAGTAAAATCGCGATTGCTTCCAAAATCACTAAATATTATTGAAAAACAGCGTCGCGTTGAAGTCTGTCAAACAATGCATTCCGACTACCAGCATGTCATTAAACGTACTATAACTGACGACGAGTCTTGGATATACGAATATCGTGCCAAAGGTGAGCCGAAGCCGAAAAAACCACGTCAAAGCAAGTCAAAAATCAAGGTGTTGTTGACAACTCTTGGTTTTTGCACCACGATTATGCACCGTCGCATACCGCATTGATTCTTCGTGAGTTTTTCGCCAAAAATTCAATCAATATCGTTCCACAACCACCGTATTCGCCTGATTTAGCTCCGTGTGACTTCTGGCTGTTCAGCAAACTCAAGCGACCGCTCCAGGGAAACCGTTTTGAGTCAATTGGAGACATTAAACGTGAATCGCTACGCGCATTGAAGGCTATTCCGGAAATTAACTTTAACAACTGTTACGAGACTTGGAAAAAACGTTGGCATAAGTGTATTGCAGCGGGGGGGATTAGTAGTACATAGGCTGAACTCCTTATCGTATGTTTACAATGTACTAATGCAGTTGTTACGGCGCTGATACATTGTGTAATTACTTTTATAATACTTTGTGTACCTTTGCAATAAATTTAATAAATTTCGAACAAAATAAATCGTCAGAATTGTACGAGTTGCATTTTGAAAATAAAGCCAAGTTCCTATATAAAAATGTCGGCCCTTGAAAGTACTGAGATCAAAATTAGGACCAAGTTCTTGATATGTACAATACCATCTCATTTCTAGCCAACTTGATAGCATGACAAAATTTGTTTAACTTTCTAATATGGGAACAAATTTCGGTAAAGTATGCGCTAATTTTTCGTATAATAATATAAGCGGTACTGATTTGAAATAATTTTAAATGAAAATATTATTTATTCAAGATTATAAGTGCGATGTAAAATGCATACTTCAGAATTAACAAAACTTAAAATTTAAAGGAGTCGTATGAACGAGAACTTCATTAAGGCGTTTTCGCACTGACGAAATATGTGATTGGGTGTAGTAGGGGCTAACCATTCCCCATTCCTTAGTTTCGTATTTTTCTTTCCAGTAAGTGCCATAAATGCCCAATATGAGTTACATCTGGTGACTACGGAGAAGTTTGCAATTGGTTTTTTACATTATTCAACAAGTACAGCATTATCTTTCTGTGCAACATTCTTTGGGTCATTATCTTTTTGGAATATGTAATCACCTTCAATGCCAATTTTCTAAATAGACCTTGTAATTCATTGTCGATTAAATATATTCTAAATTAACCACGCCTTAACAAGCCAAGCACCCATACTCATGGCTGTACAAGGCTCTCACCCAACAAGCTGACGACGCACGGTGGTTCAAAATCAATTTTCATTGGCCAAAACCTATAACTTTTCTTGTCATCGATTCTTATAATTTTTACGCAATCAGAAAGAAAACATATCAAAACTGGGTAAAATATTTGCAGTAGTGAGTGTGGCATGCTGCTAAAAGCAAAGAATTTATATTAATTAAAAAAAAAGATGTGTCATATTTGAAAACGCCCGGCTTTTTTTTTGTTATGCAGGCTAAAAACCGTCGTTTTTAATAAAAGGTATGTCCACACCCAGTACAATTTGTAGTTAGGGTGCTATGTAATAAATTCTAAATACCCATATTTTTGCAAAATTGGAAGTTTACTCGCGTATAACTTTTAAAGATCAAAAGGGATCAAAAAACCGAAACCATCCAGATAAAGATGAAAGTGTACGCTTTAGGCCTACATATACGTTTTTACCTTTTTACGGATCCCTAGAAGCATTCCAACACCAAACGACAGAAAACAAATGAGGAAGATGGACAGACTATTGAAATAACTGTTGGAAAAATTGCCCAGATTTTGACTGATACATATGCTTCATCCAGCAACATCAAGTCAGTTAAACCAAGAACCGACAAAGTCAGTAGATAGTAGTAATGCATGTGAATTTGGATTATCACCGCTATATACAAGAATAAGGTTTATGGAACACATACTAAAAATCAGCAATGATTTGGTCTTTGGATCTTGAGGATCAGTAAGATGATTATTTTTAGATCCCGAAACTACATCTAATATAACAGGTTTTGATATAGATCTTAATTCAAGATTAAAAACAATTTTACTGAAGTTCTTGTGTGCAAGTAGCAAATCAATCTTAGGAAATTTGGTGATTATTCCAAGGAAACCACCAGTATATATAAATGTACATGGATAAATATGTTTGTAACAGTGTACAAAGTTATTTATCATGGAGAAGATGTCATTAAGCACCATTTATTAGCAATTGGGGATTTATCAGAGGAAGCCCAGGAAAAACGAAATAAGGATTCCAAATTTTACAGAAAACTTAATATCAGAAAATTTATTTAACATCAGATCCCTTCATAGCTAGCATTCGAAATCAATGAAAATTCGAACTTGTATGAGGAAGCTAAGGGACTGCTACACGACAGAAGTAACATAATACGGCACGGAAATATGGAATACTTGCAAACTATATTCCAGCCAAATTAATAATAATTATAATTTGCATTTACTATTATTTGAGTGAAATAGAGTCTAAAAATATATGATGTAATTTTATGTAACTGGCAATGAGAGCTCTATAAATAAATTGAAAATAAAACAAATAAGAGAGCTATATTCGGCTGTGCCGAATTTTATATACCCTTTACAAAAGTATGAACTAATACTTACTTATAAACGTTATAATAAGTGCTTATTATTATTTAGGTTAAAACTAACGACAGTTACTGCTACAGCTATACTGTTCGTCGTCAGATTACGTAGTAACGCCGCGTGGAAGTTGCACCGTTTATGCGCTGCGGTGAGGTTTGTGTAGGATATCACAGTGCTGCCCGGTAGTAATGCCGGGCAGAAGTATGCGTGCACCACAGGTTAACGATGCCTACGGCTCAGCCGGATCTGTAAGAGAAGAACACGAAAGGGGAAACCCACACAGATGTATCCTTCACGGCTCACAACGGCTATAATCTTTATAGCTGAATCTACGCGCAAGGGTGCTAAAGAAGAAACCCACGCAGAAACACACCTTCCACTCAAGTCAGATATGTCCACTGGTCTGGGTTATTTGAATTTGTGCGTAAGGAATACTAGAGAGGAGACCCGCACAGAAGTATACCTTATACACAACTCAGCTATTACCACTGGCCTGCTAGCAGTTGATCCTGATGACAAAGAATAAAATAGGGGAAACCCACGCAGAAGCATTACCTTTGCCTACAGGCAATTAGCGCTCAAACTGTTGATAAGAAAATAGGAGTATTATTCTTACCTACGCGCAGTCTGCGCACCCACTGCTCTCGAACTAATAAATGCGCGTGCTTTTATACCTGTTCGTGGGCACACGCATACACCCCCACACAGCAAGCATTTTTTTTATTACACAGCTGTCATTTTTATACTGATGGCAACATTGTTCTTACAATGATTGTGGTATTTACGTATGAGATGACACATAAATGAAGTTACTAATTAATCTGCCGTTAAATTTTAACTTAATCTACTTTCTCAATTCGAATATCAAATATTTTAACATAAAAGACAGACTTCGTTAATTGCACTTCCCTGCATATAAGGATCCATAATATATATATACATTGTTGGATCGAAAATTAATGTTGTAGAAATTACCAACTGAATGACAAACCTATAGATATCCTTTTTATTTTCTGTAAAAGGGATAAAAACAGTTACAAAGTACTGTTTATTTTTGTGTACGCAGACTTTTGCATAAGCGCAAAGTTGCAATGTCATTGTTTTCAAATTGTCAAATATTACCAAACTTTGCAAATATAAAAAGAAAATACATAAGAAAATTTCCAAATGTTAATCTGTAGGTCAAACCCGATTTCAAAGGATTGCCATTGCTATTTACCACTACACCATATTAAAATATAAAAAATAGTTTGTTCACAGGTATATGTTGCCAAGAGTACATATTGTTATGAAATAATAAACGAAGATATGTGAAACGACCTATTATACAAATACGCAATGTTATAAACATAAAGCAAAAACAATTGCCTAGCGGAAATTCCCCGATCCGCGATTCAATGTAGAAGCAAAAACAACTTCTACAGAAAGAAAAAGTAAACAAAAGATACACACACACGAACACATATACAAGACTATTAAGCCAGCAAATGAAATAAATGATGCGCAATATCACGTACATATGTTCGGGACATTTCAAGAACCGGCCGTGATCTCTATGTAAAGGCGCCGTCTACCGCAGAGAGTAGAGTTGACTTTGAGATTTCATAGAATGAACAGCTGTGTGTACAAAAGAGTGTTAAGTTTACAGTGTAAATTAGTACTGCAGAGTTGCAAATAAGAGTAGTAATTGAAGAATAAAGTTGTGTATTGATAAAATCATTAAGGACTGTGTATTTTAATTTTTCGAATTAAACGAACCCTACAAATTAACGTTGACAACATTAAATATAATCAAGCCAACTGTTTTGATTTATTCACCGCTATTTTGTATATCGACGTCAAGTTTAAGCCAACATCACACCGAGTCGATGGTAGCATTATCTCGACACTGATTTTGTATTATCTAAAAGTGTCGATGTCGACGTTGGGTTTTCATCTATGATTGAAGTAAATTACTCTTAACTAATACTGCAGTCAGGTAATTTATTTTGTCTTGAATATTTTATAAAGAGGTTGGTTTTAATAGCAATGTGTACCAAAAATATGCACTTTTACACCTTCATATCTCGGGAAGGTTTTAAGGTAAAACTTTCATACTATGAGGTTACCTATACGTAGAGTCCTTATCTTTCAAGTTTCATTATTTTATACTTAAAGGAAGGGATAATAAAACAGCACGAATGGTTTCGTATAAATATACACTCTGTGTGGATTAGGCCTACTCTTAACGTGACGCACTACTGTGCGCCTTAATAACATTTTAGAAATAAGATTAGAATTCTTATAGTAAATTTCTTTTAGTAGAAAGATTCAATAAAATAAAATCAGTTGTCTTATGTCACTGTCCTTTCAAAACATCAATTCAGTACACATTTTCCAAACCATTTGTTTTGAAAGTGGCCTAAGCACTTTACCGCAATGCAAAATTTCGATTTATCATTGACTACACAAAACCATTTATACCGAGAAAAATGTAAGTATCCTGAGATAAGAAATACAGCTAAATCTTTTCGAACGGTGGCAGCAATATATTTGAACATGTTAAAATGCAAACTGTTAAATATTTTTTTTCCTTGTTCATATTTTTATTTATTGTATCTTCAAGCATTAGAACTAACAATAATTACTCATATATTAAGTCTAAAAACATATATACTTGTTAAGTCCAGCCAGTGCTAGCCAAGGAAATGTATGTTTCACGGTTGCTGTTATCATTTGTGTGTCATCCCTCTGATGTTCGGCAGAAGGAAGCAAAATTTCTCCGTCTTAAACGAATGTAACCACGATCATTTAGGATGTTACAGGCCAGCGGATTTGGATGAGTTTGAAGCGATTTAAAATACGCTACTGCATGTTTCGCTATTTCTGATTTAACTAATGGCCGGTTTAGATCAGGAGGCAACAGTGATCAATCGTAGAATCTTATTTGTTGGATGCTGAGGCAGGCATTGCCCAGTAACTTAATTCCATAACACTATAAATATTTGAATTTAAAATCAAAGTGACTTATGCCATATAAATATTTGGAACAGATTTCCGCCATGTCTTTCCAAGTTTGGTTTAAAGACAAATCGGTTTCGGCTTCAATATCATTATTCGTTCTCTTACAAATTTAACGGCTCATTAAGACTCACGATAGTGCACCATCCCAAATTCACGGTGTGTATATTACACGAATCCATTCGCGCTGTTAAGCACCCCTCAAATTTTGCTTCATTTGGTATAAAAAGTACACATTTTAGTACGTATTCAGTGAATCACTGGCTCACTCATCAATATTATGCGGCACTTCAACTATAGCTAGAGAGCTGAAATTTGGTATGCAGGTAAGCCTTGGGGAATAAGTTATAAGAAAATCTGATAACGGGAACTTTTCTAACAGTGGTACTAGCGTGGCCCCTTATTTGTATGGGGCATTTCCATTATAGGTAGAGAGCTGAAATTTGGTATAACCCAACCGACTGTAAAGGTTAAGTTCAAAGAAGTTTTATACGTACATACAAATATTTACATAAAAAAAAATAAAATAAAAGAAGTTGGATCCGCACAAAAACATAAATGTGAAATACATGTCAAGTTCCTATCCAAAAATTTCGTCCGTTAAAAGTACTGGGATCAAGTTATTGTTATATACAATGCGACCATCTTATTTCTTGGAAACCTGGCAATTTTTTTAAGAGATGCAATTATGGGACTATCAAGCATTCGATAGCATTAGTCGCCTGTGTTTGTACCTCAGCCGCTTTACTATAGTTCTAAAAGTATCATAATATTATTATCTACAAAAATAATAAATATATCATTACAACCATATGATTCGATTATAATATGTTGCTCTAAGATTATGGTTACCTTAACCATGTTTTTTCGTTGCACGTATACTAAAATATTAATATTACTTGCAGGTATTATGAAACCGGGTCAATTAAGCCACGTGCCATTGGTGGCTCAAAACCTCGTGTTGCCACCACACCAGTTGTACAAAAAATAGCGGATTACAAACGTGAATGCCCCAGTATTTTTGCGTGGGAAATACGGGACAGATTGCTGTCGGAACAAGTATGCAATAGTGATAATATTCCCAGTGTGAGTATGATGATAAATATTTTCATTAACCCAATAATTTTATAATTGTATGTATTAAATTAATGAAAGTATTAGCACAATTTATGAATTCACAATCACTTCGAAACCTGGTTTTTTCTAATATTATTATTACGAATTTAAATAACCGTTCAATTTCTGATCATTTTTCACGTAAGCTCGTTAAGACTGGTTTAATAAACTTAAATAATGTTTTTAATAATTTTGAATGCTTTTTAATGATAAAAACTGAGAAAGAAATATACATATATTATTTTTTTTTTTGCCTTGAAAGTGGCATAAGTAAATTTTTGGTAAAAATTAAGGTAATGATAACTTTAATGACAATTAAGCGGTATCTCTTTGTTAACAAAAATTGGTTATCTATAATTTTACGTTCGATTGAGCAACCATCCAAAACTAATCTAAAGCCGCTTTCAGCAGACTATGAAAAACTTAAAGGGCGATATCTGGAATCGTATTTACATATTTATTCTTTAATCCAAGGAGGTGACTTGCGCAACTGAACCGAATCACTTTAGTATGGAGTACAGAAAAACAGAAATCTCATTTGAAATAAAGTTGAGTTACCTTCATCTGATAAATCTAAATGTACAAGTCTTGACTAAATTGGCCATAATGAAAGACTCCAAATCAAAAATCGGAATCCGAACGACACAAAGCAGATCGAACAAAGTATTAAAAACGATGCAAATCGAAAGGACGGAGCGATGCGAAACGGGAAATGTATACATAAGTATATACTTTTGCATATATGTACATAATAGTGCACATTTTTAAATTACACAAAGGAACACACTTTTTCTTTTCTGGAGCGCTGAATTCAAATCTGACATTGGTTTTTTTTTCATGAGCTCTAGTTTTCGAGATACATACTTATATCGTTATGAGTTGCACGGCATATGTTAGCATAACTGGAGAAGCGTTTGTCTTCTTGGGTTAAGTTAAAAAGTCAAAACATCAACAATGTGGGCTAACTCACGAGTAAATGTTCTTAGCACAAGACTAAAGCGAATATGTATATACGAGTGTATGTATGTAACATGAACTTACCTACATATGTATACACACATACATATGTACATATTTATATGTGTATATACATACATATGTATGCCTTTCGCCTTTATTTTGTTTAATTTAACATATAGAAAAACGAAGGTTTTAAGTTCTTAAACAAATTTGTCAAACATAACACTTTTAAATAGAGCCATGCGTATGTTTGTACGTATGTATTGTATGTATGTATATGTTTGTGTATTGTTTCGTTATGTAAGGACAATTATTATTTGGCTGCATGTATGAACGAAAAGAATCAACCCAAAAATAATATGATAAGGCACGGGTTCAGAGACAGAGAGGGAGAGAGCGTGGTAGAATATTATTGCTATGGCTGGATGTATTTGTATGTTTGTGTGCATGCGTATTTTCTTATATTTAGCTGCTGTCATCACAGATAGCATCACTTATTTGCCGCTTCGTTGCACTATTTAAAATTCAAAGAGTATCCAGCTGTGCTGCGGTTAAATATGAAATACAAAACAAGCAGGCAACCCCTGATTTTATTATCTATTGAATGTTTTTATTTGCTTAAGTTTCTTGTTATTGTTTTACTTTTTCCTAATTTGTTGTATATACATACATACATTCATACATGTACATATACTTATATTGAAGAAACAACACTTCAAAGCCAGATTTCTTGAAAATTCAATTACAATGCAATTTATTTATTTTTTTTTTTTTTATTACCTACATAATCTATTTAATTTTTTGTGGTTACAATACATGTCTGCAGAATAATCTATTTGATATAACAACCTTTACTACAAGGAAATACATGTAAATAGGTATGTATGTATGTATGTATGTATGTAGTGTGTTACTAAAAAGATGCACAGAGCTCATGTGATAAGGATGAATCATGCGTGGACACATACATACATACATATGTATGGTAGTGGGGTACTTTTGCTTTCAACAATTACACGCTCATTCGTTCGTTTATTGGTAGGGATGCACATTTAAGATTTTTATAATACTGTGGCTTTATTTGTAGGCATTTGACTTAAAACCCAACAACAACTCCCTATTGGCTCTTACTTGAAGACAATGTCACCAATGCTGGATGGACATGACTATAGCAAATCGTGGAAGTACATTGGTGATGGTTACGTTTGTCGTAATTTTTTGTTACTAAATTCCCTTATTGCGTTTTTTGTGTTTTTAATAAAACATAGATGATGATGTTACTCCACATTCAATAAAAGCATTAATCCAGACATTTTAAAAAGAAAGAACTCCTGTACAGCGGATGTGGAAAGACCAATATATATTTGGTCCGTCGTTGATAATGAATTTTGTGCAATCAGATTTCATATTATATGAAAAGAAAAGAACTGTTAAATGGGTTCCAGTATGGTTTTCGAAAAGAGTGTGACACAAAAGAAGCGGTACTAAATGTCATCAATTGCATTTGTAAGGGTATAGATGAGGGATACTCTGGTGTCGCTGGCATATTTTTCGATTTAACTAAAGCTTTTGATATTATAGGACATAAAATATTCATTAAGTCTAGAGCCCCAGTAAATGTGCTTTACTTTGTAAACTCCAGCTGCAATGAACTTTTGTCCTAGTATAGCAAAGAGCGTGACAAATTTATGGTGCTCGAATTTGTGCCTAGGCGTGCAGTAAACAGATGGTTCTGCTATTTTAAAATCGGTAAGATTGTTCTTCTCTGAATTCAGGCATTGGAAAATGCTTTACGATTTTTTTTGGCTACACTGGCAGTGCCACCCCGCATTCCCTGTCTATTATGTGTGTATTGTCATATCTAAAGCCCCCATTAATTTGAAAGCAGTTTTTTTTAATAAAGTGTGTTTCAGATACTAAAAGCTTTTATATATCCTGTGCTAACATAAAATTTTCTTACTTCATACTTATGTTGGAAGAGCCCATTAGCGTTCCATTTTTTCCTCAGCAAAACTTGTAGGAACAAGTTGTGGATTCGCATCATTTGCTGAAATATACCCTGCATAGTTCCCATAAAACTCTACATTGTTTTTGTGAAATTATCGTTCGAGCTTGAATTATTCGTAAAGGGCATCTCTGCACCCTGTTTAAGGCATGCTCATACTCGTATTAATATATTTTTGAGTTAGAACTTCTCGCTTCACGATTAGCATTAGGTAATTATACATCATTTGTCAGTGCTTGGGTATATGAGTAGTTTGGTTTAGTTTGTCGCTGCGTGCTAGTAATAGAACCAGTATGAAGTCTAAGAAATTGTGAGCCTTATATTGCCCATATTCAGGTTTACGTACCATTTTGGAATTATTTTTTACGTACAGTAAGACTTTACAGCCCCTATATTTAGCAGTATCATATTCACCACAGTTACTGTATTTTGTACCTTGGAATCAGTTTTTGAAGATATTTATTCCGATGTTGGGTGGGCGTCGCCGCACACAACGCATATGGACGGCAACTTGCAGTAAGTTTTAGTGTGAACAAACTCTTGACAATTAATTCACTGACGGGGATTATTACGTTTTACAGACTCTTCTACAGTTATTCTCCTATTCAAGGGGTATCACAAGTTGTAAATAGCATGAACTGAATTCTTTGATTTTAACTGAGCTGCCTTAAATACAATCTCAATACGATGCATTAGTTGGGGAACTTTATTCTTGTTTACAATATTATGTACTGACATTACGACATATAGTATACTTCCGCTTCTATGGCACTTTTAATTTCCTCAGTGGGGGCAGAACTGTCAACGCATATTAAAAAATCGTTTGCAGTTTTCAGTTGATAGATATAGTAGCTCTTATTTTCTGCGTAAAGTTGGCTTGCAATGGCCGATCCTCAGATCCTCGTCTCTTAAATGTGTCCTTTTAGTATGGAAGCGACATACGGGGGTTTTTTTTTGTTTCCTGACATCGGTTTTAACTTCATCATCCGCGGTAGCAAGTTAAGAGAATCTACTCTCACTTACCGGCGTTGCAGCTACTTGAGAAATTTTATGTTTCGCTGTGCGCTCTTGCTAAAAAGACTTGAGACTGGCCTTCCTTTTGGTTATGCTTATGTATCTATCCACACCTAAATATTTGTAACACAACTATAATCTTTTTTATTATTACTTAAATTATTCATTGCATTATTATGTTCCGGATAGTTCGTATATACTTACGTAGTTACGTTTGACAAATAAATTTGCTAGATTATTGGCATTCTGGTGTTTTTTATGTTAGAAGTACAAAAAAAGTGCAAAGGGCAAAGTAAAGCGAAATATTAAACCGTTTGACAGCGAAAAATATTCCATTGGGTAATTTAGAGTGCGCTAATTCTTGGCAGAAAATATTGTACTTAGTGTAGTGTGTTGATGAAGTTCTAGTAAATAAAAGTGAACAGTGGACTTAAAGGGATAACCAGGAAAAAGGAGTAATAATTAAATATTTGACTGATTTTTTTTTCTAGATTTCGCTAGCAATGGAAACTAGGCCAACAATATTTTTTCTGTTTGGCATCTCGACTTTCTGTCCCAAAGCAATGACTATCGTGGTATTCGAAAAGGGGTACACCTCTGATCAATCACTTTATAACGAACTATATCCTTATCACTGCTATCGGAACATTGTCCGAGCTTTATATTTAGCTTTATATTTATAATTTATGATATTACACTTTGTGAGTGGTAATTAACATCAGAGTATTAAAGAAAATATGAGAATAAACATACAAGTGTTTCTGAACGCATTATAAGGACATTAACTATAAAAGACCATTCCATTGTCAATCGAGTACAATTAAAAAAAGGTTTTGGAGTGATGCGATTTTGAGGGCAACCTATTTGTTTAATAGAAGTCCTAGTAGTACGCTGCGTGGTTATAACAAAACTCCATACGAAATGTGGCATAACCGAAAAGCTTTTTTGAAATATTTAACACGTTGCATGCCAAGCGCGTTTGCAGTAAAATCTCCTTCAATCCACGCGTACCGCTGTACGAAGCGTATTCTTTCGGGTAGTCTCACTGATATTTTAAAAATCTATTATAAGTTGAAGTTTATATTAATAAATATAGTTTATATGAATTAATATTCAATAGTTTTGTTACTTCCTCAGTAGGCAAATAAGCATCACCCCAATACAGGCGTAACGGCCCAATCAGAAACTTTACTGTCACCCGAATATGGATAAATAAAATGTCGTTTATTTTTGTCTATAATCGTTAAGCTAACAATAACAGCTGGTTAAACGATTGCGAATGTTGTTTAAGAAAAGTTACTGAATAGCAACATCGTTATCGATGCGATTGTCGTTAAAAAAGAATAGTGAATCGCACTGCAGCTTGATATCCCGAATGAAAGTAGGGAGTATGGTCAAAGTTATAATCTTGAATGGAACTAAGGTTTGTGGTCAGAGTGATATAATAAATGGGATATAATAAATGGGAAATTATGGATAGATTTTGGCCTAATTTTCTCATTTATGTGTTTGTGCGGATCTGGGTCCTTTTTTCCAAATTATTTTTGTTTGTTAATGTATGTATAAATCCTCTTTTAACTTAAAGCTTACGGTTGGGATACATCAAATTTCAGCTAGAGGGAACCCTAGTCCCCCTAGATGAAAAGTGACAATATTTCTCATTACTTATTCCCCAAGGCCTACCTGTATACCAAATTTCAGCCCGCTAGTGATAGTGGAAGTGTCCCATATACATAAATAAGGTTGTGTGATTAAGGATGTGTGGATGTGTGTGTATACTGTATTTATTCTATATACTTGATCAAGGGATTGGATCTTAATCATTGTTTCTTTTAAGGAGGCGTGTTGGAAAAACCACATTAAATTTCTATTATCTTTTTCTAAACACTGGACCAGTGTCATTGTGCATTGTTTCCAGAAAGAGAATGAAATGTTCAGAAATACCAACATTAATGTGGACGCAAAAGCAATCATGAGTATAGGAATTTATTTACAGTTAACTTTTCAGTGCTTACGTTTGTTTATATACCTACGTGTATGTATGTACATATGTGCTACTTTTGGTTTCGAAATATCAGTCTTGTTCTACAACTCATTGTTATTAGTTCGGAAAGCTGTGCGCAATTTGAAAATACAAAAAAAAACAATAATTGTTTTTTGAGTTATAAAGAAAGATAAACCCTTTTTTACTTATGAGTAGTCCGGGCATAATTTTGCAGTGGGTTATGGGTCCATCAATAAACAAAGCAGCATAAATATTACATTGTGTCTTGTTCGTCAGTTGTGTGTGCACTAGTGATTTAAATTAACGACAAGAGATTATAATATTTGAGTAACGGAATTGTAGAAGTGCATAATTCTTTATACATACGCGACGGTCGGGACAGTTTGTGTATGTGTGACATACATATACATACATACGAGTATGAATGTATGAATGAGTATTGTGTGACAAAGGAATTTGGTAGATCGGTGGCGCCGTGGTGTTTTTTTCATAAGAGTATTAAAAAAAGTGCAGATATACGAGGGCGGATCAATAAGTCCGTGACTTTTTGAATGAAACACAGTTTTTTGTTGCAAAACAAAAATTTATTTTTCAACATAATCTCCTCTTGACTCAATGCACTTAGTCCAACGTTTCTTCAGTTTTTGTATCCCTTCCAAAAAATAGGATTATTCGAGGTCCTTAAAATAGGCATTTCTTTTGTTAATAATTTCATCGTTGTCACTAGGGGCTAAATCCGTAGAATATGGCGGACGAGGTGTCAAATTGTAGCCCAATTCATAGAGTTTTGCCATTGAGACTGCACATGTGAGCACCCGTGCATAATTTGGATGAAAAATAACTTTTTCTTGGCCATATGCTTGCCAAAAACGGTTGCCATCACCTTATTGGCCGACGAACTTACTTTGGCTTCCTTCGGGGAGGTTCACCCGGAGAAACCCATTGTTTAGACTGCTGCTTTGTCTCCAGAGTACAGTAATGGATCCCTGTTTCATCTACAGTTACAAAATGCTGCAAAAACTCATTCTAATTGCGGTTAAACAACTCCGAACAATCCTTTGAAGTTGTCCCACGTTTGCGTGTTTATGGTCAATTGAGAGCAAACGCGGCACCCATCTGGCAGACAGCTTTTTTAAACCCAGCTGATCATTTAAAATCGAAACCACGCTGCCATATGAAATGCCAACACCATTTGGACATTTTGGGGTGTACAGAACGTCCAGAACGTTCAGCGTCATTTGTACTTGTGCGGCCACAACGAAAGTCAGTAAACCACCTTTTTACCATTCAAATCGATGGTGCAGAGTCCCCATAGTATTTATCGAGCTTTTCCTTGGTTTGATTGACGTTTCTTTTTCGCAAAAAATAATGTTACTGAGTACTCGAAATTCACTTGTTTCCATTTTTAGACAAATACAGGAGGTTGTAGGTTTTGAACAGCTGTTAAACGCAAAGTAAATGACGATACTTGCTCAAAATTTTACAGTAGGCTATTAACAGGAGGTACTTGATGGGAACATATAACTACAAGGGAAGTTCGAAAAGTCACGGACTTATTGATCCGCTCTCGTATATTGAAGTAAGAGTAGATCGCAGTGGACTTCATTTCGATAAAATTGCGTCTGACGAAAACGTAGTGTCTATAATGAGCATTAATACAATTTCGGAAAATTTAGAACTCTATCGATGATCTAGGCAAAAAAAAAACAATGGCAAACATGTACGAGATAATTAATAACTTTAAACTGAAAAAAATCTACAAATATCGAAATGAATATTGTTTTCAAGGACGAAAGTCCAATTTGTTCGCGGACGCGTAGATTGTCAATCGCGGAAAGAAATTTCATCGACCACCAGGTAGAACGGTGGTTTAGTCAGGGAGTGATTGAAAATTCCGAGTTAGAATTCAGCAGTCCGATAGTATTAGTAAAAAAGCGTGATGGATCGGCAAGACTATGCGTCGATTTTCGACGATTGAACAAAGTAATTGTGAAAGAGAGATTTTCGTTGCCATTGATTGCTGACCAGCTAGATAGAGGTTACAGGATGCAAAACTGTTTAGTACTTTTAATACAAAGAACGGAGTTTTCCTTGTCTCTGTACTTCATTCGTGACTCATGGTGGACAATATCATTTCTGTAAGATGTCGTTTGGATTTTCCAATTCTCCGGCTGTTTTTCGAAAGTATGTTAACGCTATTTTTCGACAGTTATCGTTAAATGGTATTGCTCTACCGTCTATCGGCAATATCAGTGTAAGTTTTTAAAATGTAATGTTGCGTTTTTTGGAGCACATTATAGACATTCAAAAAATATCACCATCGCGTGAGATGGTTCAAGCAGTGTTTAAATTCAAAACGCTACAAATTTTAAAGCAACTCCAAAGTTTCCTGGATCAAGCGGAATATTTTAGGAAGCTTATTTGTAATTTTTCCATTATAGCCAAGTCCTTTAGTCCTTGATCGAACAAAATAAAGTTACAAGTTTAATTATTTTATTATTAGAGGTAGCAAAGATTCGTAAAAAATTATGAAACAATAATTAAGGTGAACGGTAGTGCGCCAGGCGTATTTTTAAGATTTCTCACCAATTACCACGTCAATATCTATATTCTGTACCCTGCCAGAAACAGACAAGAAACACATCCACTTCAAAAAGCTTTTGTCCATTCAAGCTTTTATACACATTTTTTATAATTTGCTACCCGTATCGAACAGAGCAATATAGTTCATTGAATTTCTTTTTCTCACTTCCTTATTCATGAAATTATTCTTCATTGTTTTATTAATTTATAATTAAAGTTAAAGCCTTGCTCCTATAATTATAGTAATTGTAAGTGCAGACAATTTTTTCACAAGTAAATTTAAAAATGTTTATAGTTAAAAAAAAATGATTTTGCTTAACTTCACTTGACTCACAACTTACTAATCGACTTATTTTTGAATTTCACTGCTTTATAGGCTTACACTATTAATTACTATTACTTATTAATGACTATTAATTACGAGTAAAAGGAATAATCATTAATATAATCGTAATAACCAGATTAGATTTTTTACTTTCTTTTAAGACTTATTCTAAAACACCGAAAACTCCAATTTTTATCGCGGACAATAAATCCATATATAAAATAGATCGAACTTTAAAAGTGTAAATTTAGTGACAGCATGGTACTTGTCAGAAGTAAAGTTTTTGCACTGCTGGTTGAGAATTAAAATTTATTCTGTTTTAAAAATTGTATATTGCAATTTATTCCCACTTTTGTCATTAATAACACCAGTGTGCAGCGTGCATTGGTTCTAGACATGGATATTTTAAACCGCTAGAGGTGCCTCTTCAGGTTTTCACTTAGGATGAAATATTGTTTGTTTATATTGGTTTAAATTACATTTTAAATTATTATTTAACACAAATTTCTAAATTTAACTTTATATATATATTTAACTTTATACTTTCAACATTTAATAACTTTAAAATTGTTTAACCCGCTGAGTTTTCAAAGTGTCCACTCAGTAAATTTGTTTACCGTGTATAAAATTGATACCAAACAACGAACCGGAAATGTAACACGTACATTGAAAATAGTCGTTCCGTTGAGGTAACTCAACGTGCATATCGTTAAAAACATTGTGGCCAAGTGACTCCGCCTAATTTTAGGAAGGAAACATGAAATACCATTTCATCACCAAAAGCTGACTGTTTCCGTCGGCGTTTGTGCTTCAACAACCATTGGGCCATTTTTCTTCAATGAAGGCGAAACAATCGACGGAAAAATATCACACTTGTAAACTTAATTTTTTTCGAGCATATTGCATGAACAGTGTGTGTGGATAAGTGTGTGCCAAGAAATACATATGTATATATTTTTTTAAGCTTTATTATATTTTATTGAATCTTTCCAAAAGAAAATTACAACAAGTTCTCAAATCTTATCTCGAATATATTATTTAATAATTATTACTAATGTAATAACTAATTTATTGTATTCAAACCTTAATAAACAATCTGCTATTTGGTAGAGAGAGCCGTGTTGTCAGGCTCATTTACGTATTTGGGAGAGTTTGTTCTGGCTTCTTCCTGGATAGTAGGAACTTCTAGATCCCTATAGATATGTTCATTTCTTATGTACCAGCAGGCGCATACGATAAGTGGCAATATCCTAGACTATATTATTTGTAACTTCTGGGTGTTTGATGCACAAGCAGTACCCCACAGCTAAATGTTACATATAGGACAGTTTGCTTTATAAAGAATGTGTATAAAAGGACTTTGTATTGTAAAGCCTGGGTTGGGTTTGGACTTATTAACCAGTGTAGTTGATTTATTCTAAATTTTTGTTTGGCCGTTATTTTTGCCTAAATATGGCGGGAGCAAGTTGATCGTCGATCTACGTGAATAACCAAATATGTAACGTGGTTTTCCGCTGGAACAGTGCTGTTTGTTATTGTCATAGTTGGACAATATTGTTTTCTAAGAGAAAACGTTACATGAACACATTTCGGTGGATTTACTTTTATTCTGTAATTTTTTAGCCAGTCCTCTAAGAAATTGTTATGTGTCTGAACTTGTTGGCATATCCGCTATATAGCTGATAAACAATA
Source organism: Phania funesta (assembly GCA_963932375.1). Lineage (NCBI taxonomy): Eukaryota > Metazoa > Arthropoda > Insecta > Diptera > Tachinidae > Phania > Phania funesta. The sequence continues at coordinate 7,095,865 of OZ010657.1, read as the reverse complement.
GCGACCCTAATATACTGCCTTGAGGGACTGACTCCTGCAGAAATTTTCCCTTTTTTAGAAAATGGATCCTGTGACCTTACTCTAAACATTTTATCGGTCAAATAGATCTTGAGGAACTTGTGAGCCTTTTCCGTAGAACTGGACTTATTTTTGTGAATAGCCCATAATGCCAGATCTTATCAAAGGTCTGATAAATATCAATAAATAATGCTGAACAGTATTGCCTATTTTCAAACGCCGATCTAATAATGGTGACAATTTTATGAACCTGTTTAAGAGTACTATGTCTTGCTCGAAAACTAAACTGATCGTCCTGGATAATGTTTCGTTCCTTAAGATAAGGTTTCAAGCTCGACGCAAAAATTGTTTCATATAGTTTGAATAGAACTGAGAGATTGCTAATGGGCCTGTAGGGCGTAATGTGACTTCAGTTCTTTCCTAGTTTAGGGATCATGACAATTTCAGCTAGCTTCCGATTCTCGCAGGTGAATCGCGTAAGGGTCTTTTCATTGAATCTGTTATAAAATCAGGTCTGGGCTATTTTTTCATATCAAGAATTTTGATTGTCGTTTTTAGTAATCATAACCGCAATTTCGTAGGATCATTCACAGTGTCATTAATAATTAGAGTAGTGCAACTAAGCATTAGTGAGGTTTCGTAACCAATAGAACATTTTAAGTGTCTACCAGTTTTCCCGAAGCTACAATCAGCGTTTGTCGTAGGATTAATTTTTTTCAATTAGATCTCAAAAGCAGAGGCGTGCTCAGTTTGGAGCATAAAGTGCATTGACATGAGTACATTTGGATCTTGATGTCAGGAGTAATTGCCTTTTCTTTTCCCTGAGTCTGTATATCAACCGATGATTAGTATAAATTTCTTTTAACTTATCGTTTGTTTGGTGTAGCAAATCTGGTTGCGGCCGTCACGACGTCCGTAAAGTGCTCCACAACTACTTAAATATCAACTGAGCTTCTCAGAGGGATGTTCTGAGTTAAGTTAGGTTCGTATTTTTATTTGGGTAGGAAATAAGGGTTTCAAGTTAAGTGAAAAAACTGTCGAATAGCGTAATGATTGTAGATGAAGGGTCAGAAGATACATCACAGGACGGACTGTGTATTAATCAGCTGTCTCCCTCTGGGACTAAGGAGTTTGGAGCCCCAAAAGGTGGCCTTTACATTGTAATCGGCAGTTGCAATGAACTTTTGCTTAGGGTAGCAAAGAACGTTACCAATTGATCGCGATTGAGTTTGTTTTCACAGACGTGACAGCAATTTCAAAAACAGTAATATTTGTAGATGTAGTTTCTATAAAGTCTTCGCTGAATTCTGGCAATAGAAAGTTCCCTACGTTTTTGCGCACTACGAAGGCGGTGCTGCCACATGCCCTTATACTCGGCTATTCAGTGACGTATGTTAAAAATCCATTGACTCTAAAGTAGCTTTTTGGATTGCAATATATTTCAGAGACCTAAGTATATATGTTGCCTTTGTTAGCAGGAAATGTTCTGTTTCATATCTTTGGAGAGGCCATTTTTTAATTATTTTGACGTGTTGAAAGACACTACAGCCCCTATAACTTGCAATCTGGCTTTCACCGCAGTTCCGCTTTTTTTTTATGTTTTGGATCAGATTTGGAAGAAGTGGACTCTAAAGTTCGATGGGCACCGCCGCACACAACACCTGCAACGGAATCCTGACAGTCAGTTCACTGACGGGGACCATTACGCTTAAGCGGCTCTTCTACAATTATTCTTCTGTTCAGAAGGTATCTCAAGTTGTGCATGGAAGGAACGGAGTTTGTAGATTTTAGCTGAGATGCACTAAGTACAATCTCAAGACGATGCATTGGTTGAGGCATATATATATGCACGAATGACATTTCTGTCGCGAGCGTACATGTTCGTGTGTGTTCAAATGAAGCAATGATCAGGCTGAAAGCGTTTATTTCTCGACATTGCACTGTGGGCATTACGTATAGCAAAATATATACATATTTTAGAATGCACTGGCAACCCATCCACTCAAACAATGTTGTCAATATGATTGTTCTATATTTTACTATTTTTTGTTTTCGTGCTAAATTAATTGAATCTTTCGTAAACGAAAATAATAATAGGTATTCATGGTTTATTTCTTGTTGTTAAATAGTTATTACCACAGTAATAACTAACTACAACATTCGGATCGTTTTTTTTTTTTTTTTTTTGTATTAGGGTGGCCGTCCGCAAGAGGTAGAAGTTAGTGAGACGCTGAAATATTTTAAATTAAGGGTTTTCTTATGAAACAAATAATTTCTATAAGATTTAAAAAGCTTTCTCTTTTTAGTTGGAATGTATGTTAAAAGTTTAGTTTTAACTGAGTTCATTATTTTTTTACGAAAAGTTAGCGGAGCCAATATCGCCGCCTTGAATACGCTTTTAGCAAGGCAGTATTTGAAGCGACTTAAAATGTTTGCAAATACGTTATAAGACATTAGAGTGACAACTGAATATTATAAAATTCTCTATATGTTTCAACTAAAACCTCAGAAATACGATCACCCTCGGAAATTGGACTTAAAATTCAAGGGTGGCATAAATATTATTACTGAACCCTTTAGGAATTATTATAGATATTTCTACGATTTTTGCTTGCCATTGAGCCCACCGTGCATTTAACTAAAATAAAAATGAGTTACTAAATTGCGCGTAGCGATTTACGTTTAATGTCTTCAATTGACTCAAAACGGTTTCCCCGGAGAGGTTGCTTGAGTTTGCTGAAGTGCCAGAAGTCACACGGCGCTAAATCAGTCGAATACGGTGGTTGTGGAACGATATTGATTGAATTTTTGGCGAAAAACTCACGTAGAATCAATGCGGTATGTGACGGTGAATTATTGTGGTGCAAAAAGCAAGAGTTGTCGGCCCATAAAATGATTTCACTGATCCCTCCGATATTCCAGCGATATCCGTAAGATCTCTGACTGTTAATCGTCGATTCTCAGTTTATGTTGTTAGCCGTCCTGGATGTGGTTTCTCGTCAACGCATTCTCTGCACTCTTTGAATAATTTGTACCAATCAAAAACACTTGCTCGCGACATACAAATATCACCGAAGGACTTTTGCAACATTCTGAACCTTTCGGCACCAGAAATTTCATTCCGCACACAAAATTTAACGGAACTTCTTTGTTGAATAATTTCACTCATTATAAAAATCGCCGAATGCGCTTGTTGTACTTCAGAAAGACAAGCGTTTACTAAACACTAATGATCACTTTGATGTGATATTTGGCACAGATGTCACTGACGAATGGATTTCCGCGCGAAATTTAAATTAAAAAGTCCTACTATTTTTTGCCCACAGTAGTGTATGTATCTATTTTTATGAGACTGACTATGTTTTCCTTAATGTTCGTCATTATCAAACGAATAACTTACATTTTGACCCTAACACAACGAAAGGTGGGATAGAATTTGCATTGTTGGTCTTAGAACAATGTATTCGTGAAAACATACTTATCTCCCACCACTCTGCTTTAATGAAGCTGTTCAGTCAACAAACCCCGAATTGGAAGCAAACTATTTAAACACTTTTTTGTTTCTTGTTTATACACTGTTCCACTATTTTTACGTATTCTTTTGCGGTTCGATCTGTATCACATTTTCCATGCAGCCTTTCATTGCCCTCGTAGAGTCCCTGTTATTGGGTTAACAATGGGCGTGATAAAAGTTGTCCTTTACGTTTTTATCACAAACTAAATATTGAGTAAAAAAAAACAAATACCTCAACACATCATGTACGCAACACTTACTTTCTTGCCTTCTTTCATTTATGTGATGTAAGTATTTTTTGCATAAAGCCGTTGTTGTTATTGTTACTGTAGTCACGTACTAAGTATGTATGTATTTTTTTTTATCAAACATTCAAGTATATTTTTAATATAATGCACAAAAACAATTCATTCATTGATTCATTCATTCATTGAAAACTCAGTTTCAGTTATAAAAATATATAGACATACAGGCATGAACAATGGTATTGTAAGAGCATTAAAGTTAAATAAGGTTTAATGCCATATGTTGTGCAATTTTCTCTATTGTTTTCAAGTCATGTGATGTTGTTTTGGGATGGCTGGCAATAACCATAATAATGAATGGGAGCAATGATATTTTTTGTAACCAAACTCTATGTAAAATGAAAAGGCAATTGGGGTTGATTTTGTTGCAAACGCACTAGTCTATGAGTTTGTTTTTTGGACGATTTTGATATTCCTAATGAAAATCAAACAACTAATTTGTAAAATTTTATTATTTGATAGACTTAATTAAACTTGTTCATTCGTTTGTTCCTTCGTCCGCTTGGTCCCAAAAATTTACGCACACATTTTCGTGAGGGATTTTATTTATTTATTGTTGTTGTTATGTCGTCAATACAAAAACGGATGAGTCGAAAAACTATTAGGAAAGATAAAACAGATATTTACGTTACACACACTTAATACGTAAACGCAGGGGCAGACAAAATGGAAAACAAATCACAGAGCCCGAACTATGACATAAGTACAGACCCGTTATTTACAATACAGTAGATATCCAATAATTAGAACACCTCATATTATTGTTATTATTCTTAATATTATTATTGTTTTTATTATTATTACAATTTTTATTATGAATATTTTTATGATTGGTTTAATTAATATTACTATTTTTAATTGTTTTTTTAATGGTTTTTATTATTATTATTAATATTTTTATTATTACTGATATTATTTATTATTAATGGTTTTATTTTTATATTTAATATTTTAATTATCATTATTTCTATTATTATTATTATTATTATTATAATTTTTAATTATAATTTTTATTTTTTGATGAAATATTGGGAAACTCTTGTGCAACATGTAGGCTGTTATGTAAGTTAACAAAAATTTTATCATCTTTCTTACCTTTGCATGTTTCTGGTTCATTGAACTTTAAATAAGTAAAACTCCAATTTCATTTTATTTCATAATAATTGTATATATGGGAAAATGCCAAATAAGCCAAATATTTTAATTGAATTTATTATGATAAATAAAATATGATCAACTACAAATTCTTCAGTAGTAGTCAAGGCACTCGAAATCAAAAGTGTTTTAATAATAAATATTAAAATAACTTGTATATTATTTAAAATATTGCGTATTGCCTTCTGCATTTTCATTCTCATTGTGTAGTTCTTATCATTAACATTAAATTAGTTTCTTATCTTCTTTATATTTAAATAAAGTGAATTTTAACCAAAAATAAATTTATAAAATATCATTTTTATTATTATTATTTCTATTATTTAAATTATTATTATTATTATTTTTGTTATTATTATTCGTTCCGGAAAACTGTTATCAAAAGATATGTTTATATTACTTTGTTTATTCTTCTTGTGAAAGTATTTGTCACTTATTTTTAAAACCAATTCCACCAAATTTGCAGCTGTATTTATAATTATTCCTTCACTGTGCTTAGAAAAATAGTTAACGATTCTCCCAGACGTTTTTGGCTTTTGATACCATTCCATTAATTAATTGTTGCCCAGTCTTATTATTAATGTATCGAATTAAGGAAGTTTGGAATCACATTCATTTTCTTTCGTAAATTTAAAGGAATTAAAGGAATTCAATGCTTCCAAAATATTATCAATTTCATTTGTACAAAAAATGCACAACAAATCATCTACATACGAGCACTTAGTCGTCATTCTTGGTTTAATAATAAATTTACCAATGCACGTATCCAGTAACTTCTCCATAACAATGTGTGCCACAATTTTAGATACTGGAGATGCTATCGAAAGACATTTCTTTTGTACATACATCTTTTCGTTATATTGAAAATACCTATTGTCATCTACATATATAAAACTTAAATACACGTAAAAATAAGCCCTTCTCATTTTAGTGCATTCATTAACTCTTGTTATTGCTAGATGAACTGGTAGACTAAGAAATACTAATATATAGTATGTTTATCTCAATAGAAACCAATTGTTTACTCCAATTCTGTTGCTGAATTCTAAGGATACGTTAATATTAAACTCCAAAAACTGTTCAAAATGTGTGTAACATATTTGCATAATTCATATGATGGTGAATTGATCAATGAACAATGAAAAAATTAAGGAAACTCTGGTTTGTGAATTTGCTTTGCAGTCGCATTGTTTGTTTTATTTATCTATTGCAATTTATTAGTTGGATCCTTGCCTACTAACTGATATTTCGTAATATCTACTACAATATTGTTAATTCTGGTATCATAATCATGAATCTTTAAAGCTATTTTAGTGTAAACTTTATCCACTTTTAAAATAAGAAAATTTTAATTTGACCAAAATTTTGCAATTCCACAAAAAAGCCGAAAATTTAAAATCAAACAAAATTAAATGAAATCTGTGAATATGTGTCACACAATTATAAAAAACCCCAAAAGTCACCAAACCAAATTAAATATTTTAACAAAATCTAAATTAAACGATAGAAATTGAAACTAGGAATTTAAAAAATTTAAAAATCATAAAAATTAAAAATTTTACCAAAAGTCTTAATGAAACTGGACTATAAAAAGCATGTGTTATTCAGCAAAAAGCCAACCACAAAACCAAGGAAAAATTTTAAATTACACAAATAACAAAAGTTACCAAAAAAACAAGGATCCGAAGAAAAAAATTTAATTAAAAAATTGGGAAAAATTCAAAATTTTGCCAAAAATTTTAAATTTAACCATCAAATCGTTTAACTGGAATAAAAAAAAAAATTGCCAAAAAATACCACGAAAATTTACCACAAAAATTTTAATATCTTGATAATTTAGCAATTTCACTAAAAAGCCATAAATTAAAAAAACAATATTTTATTAAAATATTAAAAAAATTTAATTTCAGCACAAATCGGAAATTCAGCAAAAAATTTAAAATTCAGGCTAAAATGAAATCTTCATCGACAAAGTCGAAATTCGATATTTCAAATAAAACTCGCCACAATATTCGAATTCAACAGAAAATTGAAAACCAATCAAAAATAATCAAATTCACTAAAAACTGAAAAAAATCGCAATTGCACAAAAGGTGAAAAGGAACTACACGAAAAACTCAAAAATCTATAAAAAAATAATCTGAAGATGTCTAAAATAATTTTAAATTCCAAAAGAAATTGCACCAAAAACGTTATCAAAGATTCGAAATTTTACTAAAAATCAAATTCGCTTATTATCTACAATTCACGAACAAATTTAGAATTTATCGACAATGAATAAACATCCAGAGAAAAGGTGAAACCTATGACAAAAAAATAAAAGAGGCGAAATTGAAAATAACATCTCATCTATTAACCGATCGAAAATACTAATACGAGGGCGGATCAATAAGTCCGTGACATTTTGAATGAAACACAGTTTGTTTTGCAAAACAAAAAATTAATTTTTCAACATAAACTCCTTTTAACTCACTACACTTAGTCCAACATTTCTCCAGTTTTTGTATCCCTTCCAAAAAATTTAATTTTTCGAGGTCCTTAAAACAGGCATTTGTTTGGTCAATAGTTTCATCGTTGGAGCTAAATCTCTTTCTACCGAACCATTTCTTTAGGTTTGGAATTAGGAAGTAGCCATGAGGTACCAATTTGAAGCCCAATTCATAGAGTTTTGCTATTGAAACTGCACACGTGTACACCCGTGCATTATCTTTGCCATATGGCGTGGTTTTCTTTTTAAATCCTCATTAAATCGGTCTAATAAGTTGGCTTAATATTCGCCTTTTATTGTTTTTCCCTTTTGAAGGTAATCGATGTGGATTATCCCGCGTGCATCCCAAAAAACGGTTGCCATCACCTTATTAGCTGACGAACTTACTTTGGTCTTCTTCGGAGGAGGTTCACCCGGAGAAATATATTGTTTAGACTGCTGCTTGGTTTCCGGAGTACAGTAATGGATCCATGTTTCATCTAGAGTTACAAAACGCCGCAAAAACTCATTCGGATTGCGGTTAAACAACTCCAAACAATCCTTTGAAGTTGTCACACGTTTACTTGTTTATGGTCAATTGAGAGCAATCGCGGCACCCATCTTGCACACAACTTTCTTAAACCCAACTGATCATTTAAAATCGAAACCACACTGCCATATAAAATGCCTGTGGTATCAACAATCTCACGCACTTTTACTCTTCGATCGGCCAACACCATATCGTGGATTTTTTCGAGATCTTCGAGTGTATTGCCCTCAATTGGCCGTCCAGAACGTTCAGCGTCATTTGTACTTGTGCGACCACAGCGAAAGTCAGTTAAATACTTTTTTACCATTGAAATCGATAGTGCAGAGTCCGCATAGTATTTATCGAGCTTTTCCTTGGTTTCATTGACGGTTTTTTTTCGCAAACAAAAAATGTTTAGTGAGCACTCGAAATTCACTTTTGTCCATTTTTAGACAAATACACGAGGTTGTAGGTTTGGAACAGCTGTTAAAGGCAAAAAAAATAGTAGTCTATTAACAGGTGGTACTTGATGGGCACAGTGTTGCATTTCATATAACTACGAAGGAAGTTCGAAAAGGCACCGACTTATTGATCCGCCTTTGTATTAAAACGAAAGGAGATTCTAAACGTCACATGAAACGAATAAAAAACTGAAGCTCAAAATTAACGAACGCAAGCAATCCTATGCAGTGGAAAAAACCTGAAATACATTTTTATTAGTTGATATTTTTGTGAAGGGTAAATAAGATTCGGCACAGCCAAATATAGCACTTTTACCTGTTTTAAAATAAAGTTGTTCATAAAAAAAGTGAATAAAAGGTGAACGTATACGAGTAACACACATTTTTATTCGAACGCATATTTACCCAAAACCGGTTGCAACAAATATGATGGGAAGTTTCTTATTTTAAGGTGCAGGAAAAATTTAAAGAATTTAACGCTATTTAAGCGACGTAAGCAGAGCCATATGTAAGTGTTTGACTTCAGTGTGAAACGAAATTAAAAAAAAAATTTACATTTCTGGTTTATATTTTATGCAAGTTACTTCTCGGTTGTAATGCTTGTAACGCAACTTACATGGGATATTTTTCCACGGTATAATTATGAATTAAAATTTTGACTGATATTTTGGCAAAAAGCGATTACGAGACATCGACAATGTATTTACGGCTTTGTTAGCTGAACAATTTTGTAAACAAACTTTTCAATCATTTTGTTTAATATTTCAATAATTTTTTTACCAATACATTGAGAGCAGCTTTCCAGAATATTTATTTTTAAATTAGTTCTAAATGCGGAAAGGCTTTGCCAGCCTTGCAGAGAATGAGTTTTCCCATTCTTTACAATTTGGAAAAAGGAAATATGTAAAAGTAATATGTGAAAACGTCAAATTGTCATTACGTTGATTTGATTATATAATATATAGCGTTGTAACGCATAAACTTTAAATTCAGAAAAACCAGACATAAAATGACTGTAATGGACAACTTGTTTGTTTTCTTTTTTATTTTATTTGTTATAAAATTTTCCAGAATAAAACATTTAATTTAAACAAAATATGTGTACGTGTTTGAACTAACTGTATTTCCTTGTCCCCATCAAATATTGCCAGTGTAAAAATTTAGTAAAAAGTTCCAAAAGTGTGGACTAGAACTCTTAAAATGTACTATTGAATCCCTGGTGCCAACATCTCCCTATAGTCCCTAGTCAATATAGTTCTAACGTCACTAGTGGATTCTCAATGACAAGCAGAGACCATTGGCCGGGGTATAGTTTGTCAGTAGTACTGGCAACAAAGTCAATGGTGAAGCAGTACAGTTTATCCACCGATATTTCCTTCCACGTACCCACAAGTATGTATGTTAAATTAGAAATATTTCTATGTATGTACTAGAGATATTTGAAAGGTTTATGGAATGCTGTATAATTACATTTATGAACACATGCATGTATGTATGTTTCTTTTTGTCGACAAAATGAAGAAACGAATATTCTTTCAACTATTTGTTCGTCCATCTGCCCCGCTTGTCCTTCAAGTTAAAATATTTCACACAAAAAAATCGTGGGTTCTTTGATGTTCTTTGATGTAATTTATGTTTTAATGTTGTACTTTCTGATTTGTTTTATTTTATTTTTCTTTGTTGTTGTTGTTGCTGTTGTTGTTGTTGTGAAGGAGTCTTAAATATACCAGCTTCTGTACTAGCGCTGTTGCGGCTGCTGTTTAGAGCATTTGACGATCACCAATTAAAAAATTTCAAACGTTTCGTTCATTTTCTGTTCAACACGCGGAGGCACGTGGCGACGAGTGTTGTACATTGTGTTATTAATACATAAAAGTGACAATTTACATGTAAAGAATTAATGATGATGATATGTACATATGTACCACACACTCACTTACATACTCATGTACACACAGTCACATAGTACTTATGTGGCCACAAGAATTACTTGAGTTTCTCCTTTTTTATTCGTTTCGTTTGATTTCATAAAGAAACACTTTACACATGTACTTATATACAAGCCTATTGCTCTGACCTTTGTAATGAAGCAGCGTGCGGCTGTTATTTGGCTTATTATGTCTTTCTGTCTGTCTTCCGAGTATACAATGCAAGTGACATTTGAATTACTTTTTTGTTGTTAATAAATCAGTTTAAGATGCCACTTACTGCCAACTTAGCTCACAGTAGGTAAACTTTTGTCAAATTTTGCCATTTTATATATGTATATTTACATACATATACTTATGTATGTATGGAGTAAGCAGTTGGTTATATTGCTTTCTTTTCATTAAGTCTCACGGTAGTGCACCAGGCCAAGTTCAGGCCTAATGCACACAGTGTGTATATTACCCGAAACAATTCGCCCTGCTTTTAGCGCCCTCATAACTTTGCGCCCTTTAATTAAAAAATAATGAAACTTGAAACATAAGGACTCTACGTTTAGGTCAGCTCATAAGCAAAGTTTGAGTTTTACCATAAAAGCTTCCCGAGATTTCGACGGTCTAAAAGTGCATATTTTAGTAAATATTCACTGCCTCACTGACTTACTAATCAATATTATGGGCCACTTCCACTATAGCTAGAGAATATTGTCTACATGTAGGTAGGCCTCGGGAAATTAGTAAAGAAAAAAAAATTGAAAAAGGACACTTTTTGTCTGGGGGAACTAAGGTGTCCCCTGACTTTTATGGGACACTTCCACTAAAGGTAAGGAGCTGATATATGGGATACCCTAACCATCTGTAAACGTTAAGCTAAAGAAGTTTTATACATCCTTACAAATATAGAGTTAGAGCCGCATAAAAACATAGATGTAAAAACTAGGCCAAGTTCCCATCTAAATATTTCGGCCGTTAAACGTTCTGAGGTCAGAATGAGGACAAATGAATGAGGACAAATACAATGATATTTCATTTCTAGGCAGCCGGAATTTTCGGATAACAACTTCTCTTTATTTTCACGTTTACGCTTTTGTTCGGATAATATTTGCATCAGATAAGTGATAACCAAACCCTTCTAAATGATTTGTTATTGATATATTCATCGAAGTTAAAGTAGTGAATGCACAACTTTTTAATAACTAAATATTTCTGTGGAAAACGAAATCTTAACTGCAAAGGGCTTTTCTGAAAATTCAGTGGAAATATTTTCTCTCAATGATTTTGTTTTGCTGTATTAAAGTCCGAAAAGAGTAGCAAATTGTTGCACTGAAAGAAACATAAATAGTTTTTTTCTACAGAATTATGCTAAAACTCATTTAGCGACTTAGCGAAATGCTAAATCTTTGATAAAATACCAATGCTGTATCTGTGCTATACTTTGATTGTTGCGTACTTTAAAGCCATATTTACTTGAATTTAAATGTAATATTTATTAATTTTCTTATTATAACGAGTAGTTAATATTTTGCAAGAAACCGATATGGTCATTTCTGCCCATCAGAAGGATTGCCGCTTTTTCTTTACTGCATTTGTGCATACAGCTATGAACGGACGTTACTTTTTTGTAAAAATTCTTCAAAAGAAAATAAAGATATAATTCAAATACAAATATTTATTGACTTCATTTAATATGTTTTCAAATAACCGTTATGTGTTTGCCACGAGCATATATTGTTGTAGAGAACATAATATGGTGGTCGTGCCCATACCACAATCGTGTTTTTTTTTTGCTTATTGATATGGCAATTTGCCCAAAAATATGATTTATCAATGAACAAAAATTTCCAGTGTAAAGCGTGTTTCGGCATGTGTCTGGTAATGATGAATTGCCAAACAAAACCCTTAAACAACAGCGAAGAAATAGGCTGTGGCAAATTAAAATACTTGTTCTCACTTTTCTGGGATGTTCCCCTACAGATTAGGAAAATTCAGCACTGTTGTACTATACACTTTCTTGCCAGAAAAAAATACCGCAGTACACTTTTCTACTACTAAAAATAAGCAAGAATATACATTTTTTACAAAGAAACAGTTGCAAAACTGGTAAAATTTTTGCATAAATTTACTAAAACAAAAAAAAAAAAACGAAACAGAAAAACACCTTCTGAGTTTCGCAAGAATGAATAATTGTAAGAAGAAGTTTTGGGAAAGCACGGGTGTACCAACGTTTCACAAAGCGAGGTTGACAGCTGATCAGCTGTCAACCTCGCTTTCACATGGGCTCATATGTTTCCGCAGCAGAGGTCTTCCGCGCCGGATAAAAAATGGGGTAACTGTCCTCTATCATCTACCACTGGTGGGAGCACCAGGCCAAAGTGATATGTACTAGCTTCTATTTACATTATTATGTATAACAGCATCGGTGAAGTAAAATTACGAGCAAAACGGGCTATACTAGCTTCAAGTAATGCGCCTACATAATCGCCAAAGGCGTATAAGTGCTCGGGTAAGAACCAATTAACAGAAAGATTAAATTTTTACTATTTATTTTAAATTATTACACTTTTGTCGAACGAGTAAGAATCATATAAACCAGCTCAACTTAATTATGGTTCAATATAATCACAACAAGGAGAAGTGGCAAGTAACTGGCGGTCTCTTCAAAACAAACTTATATATATATATATTCTAAGCAACTTTCTTGCTGGCACAATAATGGGTCTTTTAAAATGCGAAGCTTTCTTTGAGTGGACAGCTATGTGTACAAAAGAGTGTTAAGTTTACAGTGTAAATTAGTACTGAAGAGTTGTAAATAAGAGTAGTAATTGGCGAATAAAGTTGTGTATTGATAAAATCAATTTTTAATTTTTCGAATTAAACGAACCCTATAAATTAACGTTTATTGTGGAAATAAACGTAACTATATCTCCAGAATATAGACAATTGAGAATTTGACAATTGTTTATCCGAATTGCTGTCACGAATAAGTTCCACAAGCGGAATCCGTAGGGGTATAATTAAAGGAATTACTGACAATGTTATTATATTTGAACTGCTAATGATACAAAATTTTTTGCATAGTTTTCCAATCTTCTGGAAATATACAAAGCAGTTTACATTTATTTGCTGAGGTACAATATTATTGAATCCTTAATTTTAAACAAACGTTCCATCATATAAAACGTGCCATTCCATTTAATGTATGTATGCATGTATCAAAGATTCGATGTAATTTTATCTAAACTTGAACTTTGTTGGGTTGTCTTGGTTGACACTGAGAGGCTGTTGATTAAACCGTACCCCTATGCAAAGTTCAAGTTGTTGCACAGAGCAGATTATGTGCACAAGGTTGGTACGATTAATCGCTCAAACCATATAATCTCCTTTGTCGTGACCAACGCAGTTGCCTTTGTCAGCAATTTCCTATTTATTTAGAATTGACTTTATGGTTGATTGAATAAGGTCTTCCGCTGGACTACTCTCAACAGCTTCGCATTTAAGTATTATATTTTGGTTATATGTATGGCGTCTTGCAGACGACACTGAAATTATAAGTGTTAATAAATATCCGACGGTAGCATCAGTACGACTGCAGTCCCATATTCATGAGCTAGAAGACTGGCTAAAATAGTGGAGAATAAATGTAAATCCAACGAAATGTGTCCATGTAACGTTTTCCCTAAGAAGGCAAAATCGTCCACCAATAAAAATAACAAATACCACGATTCTAGCGGAAGCGCACGTTAAATATTTGGATATCCACCCAGATCGACGTCTATCTTGGTCCCGTCATATTGAGGCAACAATAACATCCATGAAGCTTCAAACCAATCAACTACATTGGCTAACAATTCCTAACGCAACCTTGGCTTTGGAATACAAAGACCTTTTATACAAATCCGTTATAAAGCCAATATGGTCATATGGCATTCAGCTGTGGGGTACTGCCTGTGCATCAAGCATTCAGAAATTCCAAAAAAGACAGTCTAGGATTTTACGTCATATCGTATGCGTCCTCAGATATACATAGGGATCCACAGGGATCTAAAAGTTACCACTATTCAGGAAGATGCTGAAACATGCACGTCCAAATACGTAAACCAACTTGTCATACATCCCGACACTCTTGAACGCAATTATTGCAATTTGACGAGCACCAGAGCCTAAAAAGAACTGACACATTGAGCGTGGCGAGGCGGCTCTCTCTACACAATAGATTCGAATACAAAAAGTTTGTTATTACATTAATAATAACTACTTTTATTATATTTTAGAAAAAAGATTTGAATACTTATTGTATATTTCTTTTAGCAGAAATACACAAGTATTGGGGTCAGCCCAATCCTTAGTTGTAAGTGAATGCCTCTAACAGCTGCAGAATTTCTATTTGAATTTTTTCATACATTGTTCCACAAATGTATTGCGTGAAATCTATTTAGACGCGCGGGTAATTTATTTTCATTTCAGGGAATTCAAATGCTGCCACCGTCTTTTGCCGGTTTTGTATCTGGAATACATTGTTATTGTAAATATTGAAAATCCCACAAGGAATATTAGGAAATTGGAAGTGGTGGCAACAAGTATGGGAAATGTCTCTTATATTCCCAAGATGTAAGTGTTGGAGGCTCTGCAAGTCGAGTTGAATCTCCTTCTCTGTTATATTATGATGTAATATTGGCGGTACTAAATGAAAAGGTGTTGTCTACCAGTTCAAATAGCTGATTTTGCTGAGTGTTATTGTTTCGTTCAGGAAATTCACAATGAACCGTTCACAAACTTTAGCTGTTCCCGAAGATAATGTTCCCTAAATGATATGATAAGAAGACTGTTCCCTCTGTTATAAGATCGAGCTTCTGTTAGCCTTCGATTTCATATTCACATTTTGACCTTTCGCTATTCAAGATTGCAACTATACAATGACCTCGTCCGGCATTTCGATGTGGTTTTGCTTGCATATCTCGATGTCTTCGATTTTCAGTAAGAGAATTCAAGGCGAATTCTCTTACTGTTTATTACAGTGAAGTGTAAAAGTACGTTGTTAAATAGCGCGTCCTCTGTTTTGGAAGAGAGATAATGTAAATAAGAACTTATTGCTTTACGACCATTGTAGGTTCCCCAACTTGAAGTGCCTGCATTTCATTCTTATATGTGAGCATTTCTGTTAGGGAAAGTATGCTCTGCACATTTCCCTTGTTCGGTATTTCGGAATCCATAGTTTCTTTTTTTACCAGCAGGATGTCCATAACGATTTTGTGCTATTTCATCTGTAATAAGTCCTAGTTTATGACAAAGTACTTGCGCACATTTGTGGCCGTCATCAACATTCGTTTCTTTGACTAATCTGTTGTAATCATTATTGTTTTCTATTACATCCTCTGTTGTGCTCAGAATTTCGTGACAATCATTAGCATCAGGGTTACCTGTGATTCATTTCCAAACGGACCCTATCCGATATATGGATCTTATGGGTTGTGGAGCATACCTTGAACGGAGTTCATCCAGTAGATTATACAGGGTGTCCGCCGGCAAGTTATAATACTTTGTCTTGCCACCATTTTGGTAAACATTAGTCTTGACAGTTCATATTTGGCAGTCGTGAAGTAGAGACGTGGCAAATTTATTATGGAAAAATATTCGGTAAACCAACGTGTTTTAATCGTTAAAACATTTTATCAAACACAATTATCGATTACAGTGACGATGAGAAAGTTAAGTGAAATTTTTGGGAGAAACAACGTGCCAACAAGACGCACTAGTTATCGTGTAGTGAATGATTTCGAAGAAAGTGGGACTGCAGCTGATGGGCCCAAGAATGGACCACAACATCCTGCAAGATCGGCTGAAAACATTACTGCTGATCAACAAAGAGTTCAAAACAATCCATCAACCTCAATTCGACACCGTGCTCAGGAGCTTGGTCGTCAATTTTGCACAAAGATTTGCATTTCCATTTAAGATTCCGTTGACACAAGAGCTTCTACCAGAAGACCATTTATGCCGCCGTACATATGCCAATAGTACGCTACAGCTCGCTCATGACAACCCCGATTTTCATGAAAATATCAAACTATAATTAGTGACGAGGCACTTTTTCATTTGAATGGATATGTGAATAAACAGGAGAGTCGGTTCTGGGCAGTGGAAACCCCTCAAATTACTCATCAGTCACCTTTACATTCATTAAAAGTGACAGTCTGGCGTGAAAATTAGTCAGGAGTAATACAGCAGGATTACAATGGAATTACAGCGAGACCTCTTTCCACAGCAAGTTATTTCAAGGAATGGTGATGTTGATTGGCCTCCACGGTCGCCTGATTTGGCTGCTCCGGACTTCTTTTTGTGGGGATATCTGAAAAGCAAGATTTATGGAAACATACCAGAAACGCTGGAGCAACTCAAAGTGTGTGAGAATGTAATGAAAAATGTGTTCAAAATGGCTCGCATTTGTGAGGCTAACAGAGGCGGACAATTATCTGATATTGTATTCCATACATAATTCCCGACATTAAATAAAATATTTATCAATATACGATCCATTCTCTTCCGTTTAATCAAAAATTATAAACAAACAAATTAGTATACCTGTCCGGCGGACACCCTGTATTTAAAGGTGACTCGCAGCTAGTATAAGGTGAACTGTTTGTTTTTTTTTGACACGTAAAATTTTATGTTTTTTAAGATCAACTGAAATGTTTGTGTTTATGTTAATGCAGAATTAGCTCCTTATTATATAAGGCTATCAAACTGAAAATAGACATATTAATTTTTGTAAATAACTGCACTGTAGTTGATGCTTTTGTCCAAATCAAATAGTTGTTTTTTTACGCTCACATTATACTCGTATATTTGCATGTAAATATGTATAAAACTTCTTCTAACTTAATTCTTACAGGCGGATGAGTTATATCAAATTTCAGCTCTCTAGCTGTAGTGAAACTGTCCCCCTAGTCCTCCTAGATCCAACGTGCACGTTTTCAGTTCTTTGCATATCCTTATTCTCCAAGACCTTCTATAGTGGAAGTGTCCCATAAAAATATGTTATGATGGGCGCGCAGTAATCAGAAAACCATGTAAAGTGTAGCAATGTAATACTTGTGAACTAGTCCTTCATAAAATGCCACGCATTATTTTTATTTTTTAATTTAATGAAAATAAATTGTAATCATTTAAAAATTTACTAAGCAATCTTGACGGTTACATAGTTTGGTCATTTTAAGTATACAGATTGTTTGGCATTTGTGGCATAAACTAAAGACTTACTGTTATTAGATATATTCAAAATGTGTCTTATTTGCGCGATTTACGTCCCATGGCCGCACAGTTAGTAATTATACAAATAATTTTAAAAATTAAATTCCCCCATTATTCCCTCTGTTTTAATTTTTGGGTTAAATATTTGATGTTTACAGTGCACACAAAATAACTAGAAAGACACGAACAATGTTGATAACGTGCATTCCATTCTGCTGGATTGATGGAATTTTACGGAACAATTTTTTCGAAGAGATTTTAGGGGAAATTGTGTTTGGACAGTGTGTCTGGTGGCAAATTTATATTTTCAAATACGATCATTTCAAAAAGTATATAACGGTGCGGTGGGAGGGTGGTGCCGTTGAAATGATCGATTGTGCGGATCGAGTGTAATTTTAATTCTTTTGTGGGTGCAGAGACTCCGCGCAACTGCTTCGGATATGATCCAGTCGATCTTCAGGGACTCCCGAAAACATTGAACTGGTTGAAAGCACTTTACGTGAAAATTCGCAACTTTTAATACAGAAAAGAGCAGCCTGGGTCTTCCAAGAGACTTTCATCGTTTTAAAATTCAAATCGTTCAAGAACTGAAAGAAAGTGACTTTGATTTACGCAAAAATTTTTGTGAAACATTGTTGGAGCGTTTTCGCAATATAAATCAAATTTTTTGGAGCGACGAGGCTCATTTTCACTTAAACGGCCACGTCAACAAGCTCCGTTACTAGGCTCCAAGAACCCACAACCCTCGATTGAAACATCAAAACCCCTTGCATTGCCCTAGGTTAACTGTTTTGTTTGCCTTCTCCACGCAAGAGATAATTGGACCATATTTTTTTCGAAAATTCTTGAGGCCAGGCGACGAATGTCAACGGTGAAAATTATCGAAGCATGATTACGGATTTCTTTTTGCCAAACCTGCGAGCTCTTCCATCGTACTCATTACACACGTAGTTTCAACAGGATGAGGCGACTGCACTCACAGCCAGAGCTTTGATGAACTTGATTCGGGAAAATTTCCCTGAAAAACTGGTCAGTCGCTTTGGGGACATCCCATGGTCACCGTGGCCGCCCGATCTAATTCCAATGAATTTTTTTTATGGGGCTAGCTCATAGAGAGGGTTTATAATGACAATCCCCGATCTCTTGTGGCTTTAAAGGAAAATATTAGTCGAGAAATCAACTCAGTTGAACCAAGGCTCCGTTTTGAACAGTGTGTTTAACTCGACGGAATACATCTGGGTAACATTTTCTTTAAAAAATAAAATCCGCAATTCCATTCTATCGTTCAATGCTCTTAATAAAACTTTGTGTCAATTGTTACGTTTCTTATTTAAGTTCGAAAAATACAAATCTACTACCAGACACCATGTATAATCTAATTCTGATAGTTTTTCAATTTAAGTTTTAACGATTGATGATAGTTGATAAAATCAACTTCAAAATGATAACAACTTTTTTTAAGTAGGTTTGTAAATTTCCTAGTCGTAATATAGCAAAATATAGATAAAATTTTTACTTATGCTTAATAATAAATTCAGACTAACAAGTAAAATAAAGAAAATAAATTGTATTGCATTGTATTTTGAGCGTGGTTGAGTACAGACGTGTATCATACTTCGCGCCTAATTAATATTCGTAATAGGTGACTTATTTCTTAATTAAAAACTAAGTCTGAAGAGACTTAAGTGTCTTTTTTATAATGTACGGGGAATATCGAAGCAGACCACTAACTTTATGGATCCCTTTTCGACCCCTTTCTTTCCACGAATTGATCTTAGGCAACCGATTTGTAATTTACGACTACATTACTCTCATTCAAGTCTGGAGGTACTACTAGCCTTTGTTCTAGACTGTAGTGATTTTAGACTATCGACTGGTGACTGTCGACCTTCTTCCTCATCACGGAGTCTCTTGTTAATTGCTAAAAAACTACGAACGGGTATGGATAGATATATAACCATAGCCAAGAGTAAAGCTAGTGCTAAGTATTTCCACCCAGAGCGCATCGCAAAACAATACAAAAGTTCTAAAGTAGCTACAATGCCAGTAAGTGAAAATATATTCGCTGTACTTGCTACCCCAGATTACAAAGCCGAACCCACTGCCAACTCATAGGTAAGGAACATTTCTAGGAAATAAAGGTTTCAGGTAGAGTGAAGAAACAGGGTTGTAGCATAATAATTGTAGGGTTATGGTCAGAAGATAGATCATAGGATGAACTGGCTAGTAGTTGATTATGTCTGTTATTTTTTAAAATAGCAAAATCAATAAGGTCTGGCAGCCAATTGGTATTGCTGGCCAATAATTGGGGTTACCTCCAGATATGACATCTAGCTTATTTGCTTGACTTGTGGTATTCAGCTGTCATCCTCTGGAGCTCAAAAAAGTGTGATTTTGATTGTAATCCCCAACTGAAGTAAGATTTATAAATGTAGCTTGCCGTAGTTGAATTTCGGCATTAGAAAGTGCCTTACGTTATTGCGCACTATGATGGCGGTGTTACCACATACGTGCCCTTGCACTCGGCTATTTAGTGTACAATATTCTAAATACGAATAAAGTTCCCCAACCTGTGCATCGTGTTAAATTCGTATTTAACACATATCAGCTAAATAAACATCGGTTCATCCTATGTAGAACTTGCGCTACCTTTTGACCAGAAGAATAAATGTAGAAGAGCAACTGAATCGTAATGGTCCCCATCAGTGCACTAATTACCAGGAATTTGGGTACATGAAAACTTACTGCAAGCTACCATCCATATGCGTTGTTTGCGGCAATGCGCACCAGATTTTGAAATGCAGTTCTTTCAAAATAAGCTCCAAGGTCAAAAGATACTTCAACTATGGTAAAGATCACACAGTAAATTGTAGGGGTTGCAAAGTCTGCCAACACGTAAAAACAATGCAATAGTCGTACTTATACCTGAATTGCTAGTGCACAAGCTACACAGCCACACACTAAACGAAACTATTCATATGACCAAATATTGAGAAATGATTTACCGAATGTGAATGCCAAAAGTTTTAACGCGCATAAACAATCAGAAGCCCACATCTTAGAAGAGGGTGCACAGACACCCCTCACGAACAATTCGAGCTCCATCGAGAATCTAATACAAACAATGACTAATTACATCACAATTATGTAGGGTATGTTTCTGGAAAAGATGCGAACCAAAAAAAGGCTTCTACAAGTTTTTCGTAGCAAAAAATGAACCAGTGTGTTTCGGAAAGGAGTAGTTTAGAAATTTAAGTTTAATTACTGTATATTTTTCATATATCAAATGAATTTCACTATAATTAACTTTTATAAGGAGAGCTGTTGTATATCATTTATTGTTATATGGCATCCCTATTTAACATACATATGTAACTTAACAATATAAAATAAAAGGCAATCAGTCGCGTACCAGCAATAAAGAATAACACTCAGTGGAGATTGCTTATGGAGTGCTAACGGGCTTTACCAACATAAATATGAAGTAGAACAGGATAAAGAAATACTTCTAATCTCTGAAACGCACTTCACTATGAAAAACTGCTTTAGAATTAATAGCTTTGTTATGATGGGTTGTTATATATAACACGAAACGCCCAACCGAATTCAGGGATGAATTTTTGCAAAGCACCGATTATTAAAATTGCAGTCTCGTCAGTGTATTACCCGCCTAAGCATAAAATCGAACTCCATTAATTTGCCAGGTTCTCTTGGCTACACTAGGACAAAAGTTTATTGCCGCCGGCGATTACAATGCACAGCACACATACTGGAGTTGCAGACTCCTTAGTCCTAGAGGTAGGCAGCTGTATTATACAGTTTAAGCAAACAAGATAGACGTCGTATCTGGCGGCAAAGACACCTATTGAGCCACAGACTTTAGTAACTGATTTTGCTATTGTAAAACACATTAAAGTAATCAACTGTTAGTTAGTTCGCTTTTGACCTGATCATTCACCTACCATTGTTATTTTACATAACAGTTCTGTCACTATACCTGAAACACTAATGTTCTACCCAACTCAAAACACAAATTGATAGAAATATAAAATGTATGCGAGCTCTCACATATCTTTGAACATGCCACAGAGAATTCCAGCTGATGTTCAAGCCTCTGTAGATCATTTTACAGACGTGGTGAGTGCTGCAGCCAGAGCTGCAACGCCAAGAAAGCTATCAGTTAAAATAAAATCGTAACAGTAAACAGCAAATAATATAGATGCTCGTCATTGAGAAGAGAAGGCTTAGAAGGCAATGTCAAAATAGTCGTTCGCCGCACATAAAAACAGAAATATACTTATGACAGAAAACCTTACGCAATAAAGTTAGACAGAAACATGAATTCGCTTTTGACAGCTTTTTAATCAACTTGAATCCAATGAAAACCACAGATTATAGCCTATGGAAAGCTGTAAGGCACTTACAATGTCCTATTGTCTACGCATTCCCATTGAGACTTGAAGACCGCACTTGAGCCAAAAATTCAAGTGCAAAGACAAATGCGTTCGCTAATCAGTTAGAGAAGGTTTTCACACCACATGACATAAATAGTTGCACTATTCCAATTATTATCGAACCCGTGAATGATCCTATGCCAATTTCGCTTATCTTCTTTAAAATCGACAATTCAAAATGCAGATATGAGGAAATCTCCTAGACATGATCATATTACAGGATCAATTATAAAATACTGGCCTAATTGAGCTGAGCTTTTCATATTTAATGCCATGTTGCGCGTGGGCTTCTTCCCATGCTCTTGGAAGATGTCTAAAACTGTTAGGATCAGAGACCAGGAAAGAAATCAAGCGAGAATACGTCATACAGGCCAATTCGGCTGCTCTCAAGTTTGTCCAAAGTTTTTTGAAAAACTATTCGTTTCGAGTGTAACTCCTTCTCTTAATGAACATAACAGTGATGGTCTGGGATACCATCAGTTTGGTTCTCGAGCAAGGCAGAGTACCATTGAACAAGTCCATAGAATCGTTACCATTATTAGATCGGCTTTTGAAAGGAAGCAATACTGTTCAGCTTTATTTATAGACATTTTTCAAGCATTTAACGGGCTACTCACTAAAATAGCTCGGGTTCTTTCTGAAAACACCCACAATCTTCTGAAGAACTATGTGACAGATAGAACGATTAAAGTGAGGTCGAAGTAAAGATCAATCACATACTATCTATATATGTACATATACGTATACGTACATAACATACATATGTATTGTTTAGAAGTCAATTAAAAAATTATTCTATGTCATTCACTTGTCACATTAATAAATAAGAAGTATTTTACATGACTGCAGGTGTCATCCATCAACCGCGTTTTACGAAACTTGGCATCTCAAAAAGAACAACAAGCTCAACAACAAAGTGAATCAGTATATGAAAAGCTGCGAATGTTTAATGGACAATCTGGTGGTTGGGCGTGGTATCCAGGTAACGCAACAACTGCTCATTTAGCCCTACCTCCAACACCTGCCGGTGCAACTCTAACAAGTCAAATAACGCGCGAAGAACTACTTAAGCGAGGTAAGTGTCGTTAATAATATGTATTACCATGCTATCATTATAAATCCTATTATATACAGACTTGAACACACACATTACGTCAACGTCGTCATGCTAACAAATTTCATTCATACGTCATTCATTTATTCGTGCGATATGCTCTGTTTCTACGAACACATAATGATAATGATAAAACTTTATATTTCAATATTAAAAGCTTTACAAAATGTCTAGTTAAAATCGTATACAGATATATTTAATTAACACATACACATGCATACATAAATTTATGTACAAAAAGTGTGGATGAATCAAAAAAATAATTGAAATATTTAAAATAAAAGGGCGAAATCGTATACACCCTTTACTTAATTAGGAAGTTAAAATACGATAAAACGTTTGTTTGTGTTAAAATCAGCAATGCGAGCGATATGCGCGTGTATACAAACATACTACTTTTCCAATTAGCAGTAGTACTTATCACTGTATTGCCGCAAAAAGATTTTACCATTGACAACAAAAAATCGACAACAACAACAAATATTAACCAACAAAATGTGCGCGTAAAACCCATAAAGACGTGTAAAGAAAATTTACAACATAAATTAAAAAAAAAAATAGATACTAGGTTTCTAATCCACACACGCAAAGCAAACAGACACAACGAACATATTCAGAACAACCATATTATGTTCTCAACAACAATATATGTATATTTATGCCAGAGAGTTAAACATATCTACAACATTTATTCATTAACTTAAATTGATAATAGCTAGATGCACGGGCGATCTTAGGGCAATTCCGGCTTAATGCTATTAGTATTCATTTACGTTTCTAGTTGTGTTTTTTGTGGTGAAATACCACGATTATACTGGCATTGTAGGTCATTATTTTTATTCATAAAACGCAACAAAATTATATCACCCGCAGTACATGTCCGTTTAAAATTGTTTATAAAGACAAATGGAATTTGGAGGTTTTTATGTACATATCGCACCCTAAATACAAATGGGTCACAACTCAAAATTTTCCAAAACTGACTTTTTGCCATAAATTAATTCAGAGTACATATCTCTAACTACTGTAAAAATTTCTTTCACATCACTATCTTCTTTAACTATATTTTTATGTTACGTATATTTTTATGTTAAGTGTGTTGCTACTGCACGATGAACTGAAGAGAATTATTTTGAGTCATAATTCAACATTTTATTTTATTTTCGCAAACATAATATTAAATTGAAAAAAGTATAGCAGAACCTTCTTCAATATTGAATTTTTTCATAATGGAACAATATTTTCTTTAAATTTTACAATCATTTTGACGTAAACAGTTTTTTGTCTCTCCTGAAAATTTTAGTATTTTGAGTTGTGACCCTTTTGTATTTAGGGTGCGATATGTGAATATGCGTATGAAAATGTAAAAAGTTTTGAAAATAAAAGAGTCTTAGGCTCGAAGAAATCAAAAATCCCCACAGTAAGCAAAAAATGTTGAATACAAGTAAAAGAGCGAAACAAAGTTTTCCTGTGACAAAAGAAGTTTTTATTTAAAAGAATTTCTTTAGAACGGTCTGCATGAAAATATTCAATTCAAAAGTTATACAGATAATAAATAACAAGTGAATTGATGAGACAATATTTCGGGAAAATATAGTAAAATAATTGTTATAAAACAATTTCCCAAAAGAAAAGAGATTCTGGCATCACACGCGGTTCACTTGTATTGGGTTTTATTATAAAATAGCAGCCTTATTTTCGTTGTTCTTTAAATTTAAAAATATTTTTTTTCTTAATTACCAATTAAAAATTAAAATTCGAATTACAAAAAAAATTTCAGGCATGTACTGAAAATCACTTGATTTCAAATCACCGAATGCTGTTGATGCTGTTCTGCAAATCGCACGATTTTATGTTTTTCGGCGTGGTTTTAGTTTTCCAAAAACATCTGATCAATTGCTGGTTTAATTTGTTAATATTGTTACTTAGTGAAAATATTAATTGAAAATTAATAAAGTAAGTAATGTAGGTAGAATAAAAATATGAGTAAAATAATTATAAAGTTGCCATTGTTTTCATTGATGAAATTTGTTTACATTTTGATTTTACTTATTTAACGATTTGCACAAAAATGATCGATTATTGACTGTTATTAAATTTGTGTTAAATAAAGCATTGATTATAAGTATCTTAAATGACTTTGTAAGAATGCCTCACTGTGGCAACCTCAGTAATATCTTTCCGAAAAAACAAACCAGCTGACTGCTAAAGTGAAAAAGTAATTCATGAACATTGCCAAACAAAGCGGAACATTTTTTTTTACAAAATAAACAGTGTCCTTAGATATTTTATAATATTTAAGTTATTATGTGCATAAAACCTAATTTTATAACAATAATAAATTGAAAACACATCATATCAAATATAAACAATTTTTATTATATTCTGTACGAAATATTCGGTCTAGCTCAGGCCTAATGCACACAGTGTGTATATTACACGAAACCATTAGCGCTGTTTTTACCCCCCTCATAACTTTGCTTCCTTTAATCATAATGAAAATTTTTTTAACTGTCTAATATGGGAAAGGATTATAGGAAGAATGTTACCAAACTAGCAAGATGCAACTTGGTTATCATTTTGATCTCAGTACTTTTAACGCCCGACATTTTTCGATAGGAACTTGGACTTATTTTCACATTTACGTGTTTGTGCGGATAATATTTACATAAACTGACTCTACGAACATGCGAGTGTTGCTAAAACAATTTAAGCAAGCTCATTAGGTAGGCCAAGTTCCTGCCCAAAAATTTTGGCCGTTTAAATTACTGAGGTCATAATAAGGACCAAGTTCTTCATGGGTACAATACCATCCCATTTCTAGGCAACTTGCTAGTTTGGTTACATATTTCCCATAATCCTTTCCCTTATTGGAGAGTTAAAAAATATTGGTAAAAACAGCTGGAATGGTTACGAGTAAATATACACACTGTGTATAGTAGGCCTCAATCACGAACAAGGTGGAACAGTTAGTTTTTGTTTCTTTAATTTTTATCTGGTTTCTTTCCTGAACAGGAAAAAATAGAAATTTATCCTCTTGTTTTAGGCGTTCATTAGATATCTTTTTGTTTCCCGTTTTTTATTAAGTCACCGTACACACACCTGTAAGTAAGTCTACTATAATAAAATCGAAAATTTGTTTCTTCAAGTATTTTTTTCAATAAATGTTTAATTGGCATTCTTTAGTCGACCCAAATGTTCGTGGTGATTTATTATTTTATGGTAAGATTGGATATGAGGTAAATTCTTCAAGAAAAATAACATTAACATAGCATACAAAACAACTAACAACCTAGGAAGAATACTAAGAACCAACATTAACAAAGAAGATGAACTAGAAAAACAAGGAGTGTACAAGCTAACGTGTACGTGCCAACATAGCTACATAGGCCAGACAGGACGGAAAATTAAAACAAGGTTCCGCGAACATATAAGAGATTATAACAAGAAAATACGAAATCCCAACTCAACGCCCGAATCTAACTTTGCCAACCATATGTTCAATAACAAATGCCACCCAACGCACATCAGAGAAACCGTTAAAATACTTCATACACAGAGCAAAGGACGACGTTTGAATATTCTAGAAAACATGGAAATATACAAACAAAAGACATTTGATGGACGCATCATAAACGAACAAACAAACTCCAACTCAGATGCTATATTCGATACACTAAAAATAATCTACAATACAAAAAACAGAAAAAACGGACAAGGTACGCAAAATGATGAAATAATAAAGCCACAATACACAAAGGACAAACAATTTCGTAAAGCAATAATTACGGACTTTTTCCAACCTTCACCGAACAACCAATAAGAAAAGGTACCTGTAAACGCCAAATTGTAGAGTACAAACAACACAGAGAAATAAAGTAATGAAAACATAAGATAACAATCCAAAACAAAAATCCATAATTCCTAGAAATCAACCCCTATAAACAATTAAGAGACGTGTTACCTGCTACCTACCCATACTATACGGATGACTAGCTAATAACTTAAAACACGTACGAATTAACACACGTCTTACCAGCTACCTGCCCACATAAGACCGATGGCTAACAGACTATAAAACGTGAACGATTTAACATAAACAATTCAGAACGATAAAAATGACACTGAAGATGGCAACTAGCCGAAACCGGTTTGTCTCCAAACCAAAATTGACAAGGGATGACGGAAAATCGTTCCAAACATATATATCAGAGCACCCTGTCGGAAAAACAAATCAACAAGTATGAGGTAAGTGTTGAAATAAGTGCGTGTGTGTGGATTTAGTTGACACTACAGCAGAGTTAATGGATCCAGTAAATTTGGGAACACATCCATCCCGTTCTCCCTCGACAGTGTTTTCCGTTTGTTTTACCGTTTTTTTTGTAGGTTGGAGCTGACATCACAGATGCAGCGTCAGAAAGAGACAGAGAACAAAAGAGCTCTCAAACTAAATGGAATATTTTATTTGTATATTTTAGTGTGCAGAAAATCTAAGTGTACTAATTAGAGATTACATTTTTAAAAACTATGACGCCAAACAGAATATATATATATATATAACTTTTTAACAATATGGCGCACAAATCACTGCAGCTCGAGATCTTATGGTAATACTCGTAAGTCACTTAGATATACCAGGCAATGAAAAAATAGAGCAAACAATAAGTAGTCGAGGATGACGTATGGTATAGCTTGCAAAGGGTGAACTTTCAAAAAGCTGCTAACTTATAAGTAGGTCATCAAGCTTAACCTAGCTATGCTAAGGGATTATTTGTGCAAGCTGAAAATTATTAAATCATGATACCATCATTATGCCCATTACGCAGAAGGTATCTTTGAGCAGTAGCACAGCGACAGGGTGCTCAATATTTTGCTAAAATTAAAAAATATGTCTTAATAATTTAAATTTTTAAATGACAATAAATTTTTTACATTTAAAGATTTTCAAGCAATCTTTCTGTCTCTAAGAAATTAAAAAAAATTGTTTTAAAGGCGCAAATTGCCGGAAACTAAATAGAGCATAAAGGCCCATTGAGCCGAACGTAAATGTAAAAACGTAAATGTAACTGAATCAGCTGATAATTTTTGCTATACGAGTAGCTATGTAAATGCTTATCTGACTGTAGTAAAATGTAACCGTAACGTCTCAACCTGTAGAAAATAGAATTTCATTAAGAGCTTACGTGACAGATGTAGCCAGTGATGGTATATATTATTGTGAATGAGAAGTCGGCACAAAAACCCTTTTGAAGTACTATTTGTTTTTTGATATTTTAATATTTCAAATGATAAATTTATGTACACGCATGATATATTTTAATAAATTTGCGGTGTTTTCGTTTCTGCGTAAATAATATATGGTATGTTTGGGCTAATACATGCAAATTTAAAATACTTTTGCAATAACAATAGGGCGTAGACTTTATCCGCTCGATTTCCAAAAGTATTTGATATGCATAAATTTCCTTAAAAAAATGAATTTTGAAAATCGGTTTAAAATGCAAATTAAATGCTGCTAAAAACATAAAGAGAAGTTCAAGATTAAATTTAAGATTGTGAAATATAATGAAAATAATATACGAGTACATTTGTAATTAAAAGATATACATATAAATATTTTTAAGTGCAATAAATATGTATATAATGTAAAAATAATATGTATGTAATTTAACTCTATCAAAATTTTTTTATTAAAAAAGGTAAATTTAATTTTTGGTACTATTTATAAAATAAGTTGCGTACTTTTGGCGTATATACTACACATGCTGTACTCTCATCATTGTTTCGAACAGCTGTATTGCTTTTTATTAGTTATTTGTTAAAAAATGGATGACGTTTTTTCTTTATGCCCCTGTACATTTTACAAATACGCAAAAAGTTCAAGGTAATAAACAAATCTTCTTTATCCATTTGATTTTATATTTTTAATAAAAACACTCGGAATAAAAAGTAAAACACACAGTTTTCTCTTTTATTTAATCTGCAAATATTTTTGATTTTTTTGTTTGTGTTAAAAACACCTGACACGGATTTAGGTATTCTATAAGCGCTCAAACATTTACATTTACGTTGCATTTACATTTACGTTACATCTACGATTTCACCGGTTGGCTAAATAGGCCTTAACTCTTTCCCGCCAAACACGACGGAAAAAACTTGCACTCTTTTATAGTCCAAACCATGATTCAAATAATAATTTCTTGCTTCATGGTCCAAACCGTCCCCTACAATCCTACACTCCTTTCTACATCCGCCATATTCCGCCCGTATGAACCAGAATAATTTATTTGACCTAAGATCCGATATTTTGTGAAAAATTTATGAATACAAAAGTTTTCCTAACTAATTTTTTTTTCACAGATTTGCAACTTTCTTTTTTGAAGTATGTATATTAGTTTTCTTAACACAAATTTAAAGTGTAACACTTTTTATCAAGTCGCCTTCTTGAGAGATGGCTCTCAGTTGTCACTCTCAGTTGCACTGTTAAAGTGTACGGTCGTGTTTTCTTTAGAGCGAAATATAATAAATTATTTCGTGAGATATTCGAATTCTAGGACATATGGATATCGGATTAACCGGAGCAAACTACAGAGTTTGTTGACACTAGTGCGATAAAAATCGGTAGACTATGTTTTATTGTGAAATTATATATTAAAACAAAGTGCATGAAATTTCAAGAATACTAACGTTTGAAACAACTGAATCGGGTCGGTATTAACAGAATTATTAGTGATTTTCATTTAATTCCATAAATAGAAAACCTGTGTATGTATTCCCAAGCCATCGTGTGAAATCAGTGGCTGATAATACTTTTTGGCGTCGTCGTCTCTAATTCGACGGATTGGTGATACCAATAGTTAGCTTAAAGGTAGTGGAAAGTAGGTTATTGTCTAGGATATCATTGCATTCACCCACGAATTGGTGATACCAATTAGAAATAAATTGATGCTGACTTTGGTTGTTACTTTGGCTTAATGATACCAATTTAGAAGTGAAGTTGGTGCTGTAGAAGGTTGTTGCTTCGCCTAAGTGACATCGCGGACAACACCACTGTGTGTATCCTGAAGAGGCACATCGTTTACAGCACACTACGTTATAGACATTGGCTGGTGGATGTACCAGCTGTAATCTTGGTTCCGGTTGTTAGAAAGGTAGGTGACTTTTTCTTCCTAGTTTAAAGTCACATAGTTGCTATGTCACCGGTTGTCAAACGCAGGGCGAAGGCGAAGGGTGACGCTTCCGACGCCACCACAGACGACGTGCGTGGTCCGCGGCCGTTTGGTGTGCCTAAGGTACGCCACACCGACAGCGAGCTATCGAGTACTTAAGACGCGGACAGAGGGGAAGCGTTTTAATCCTGGCTCGCTCATGTCAAAACACGCTGCTGCTACTACTGGTGCTGCTGCTGATGATGATGCTGTCCCTGCTTATGCTGGTGCTATTGCTGCCCCTGGTACTGTTGGTTCTAATGGTGCTGCTGATGTTACTGGCGCTGCTGATGTTACTGTTGCAGCTGGTGCTGCGGGTATTGCTGGTGCCGCTGCAGACGGCGAGGTGATGTCCGTCGGTTCTGTGTCCGGCTCAGCCTCACAGAGGAGGCCTCGGCAGCGTAAGAGGGCTGCTGTGGTTGAGGGCACTAAATCGGACGTGACAGCAGTAGAGTTGAAGGCGGTGACCACCGGTCTGACAGAGCTGGTACTTGTTGGTGGAGTCGCCTTGCGCTTGCGTGACAGGTTCTTGACCTCTCGTCGCAATATGAGTCGCTGCTCATGCGCCTCACGCTAAAAAACCAGCGTCCGCGGGGGCTCCTTGACGTGTCAGGGCCCCAGGTTCCGGTGTTTGTTGTCCCTAGAGCTCTGGACTTCTGTTCCGGCGACTTCTGCCACGGCTAGGTCTGCGCCACCTGCTGCCAAGCCGATGGACACGTGGCCAGTCGCGCTCTGGGGTAAGGGCGGGGCTTCCTTTAGGGAAGTCCTCGACAAGGTGTTGACGGAAGTTCATGTTCACTAGTTGCGGGCACTTTGAGCTGGTGGAGCGGTACTAAGGACATGATCTACTGAAACAGGAGCTATTTACACAAAATACATTATTGAACTAACTGAGCGAACTTACTCAGTCAACTGAGTTTGATAAAATGAGCGGCTACTTCAGAACACAATGCAAATCTTTTTTCATATGGTTTGCTATGTTAATAAAATTGTTCTTATCATCATTAATATTTTGGTAAAAAAGAGTTTTTCTATTTTGAAGATGCAAACTTTCTGATCAGCAATATCTACTCCACCCATTATACCTACACATGTTGTAATAGTGTCAGGACAATCAACATGAATTTTTTCTCCATTTTATTGTTAGCGTGTGCGACATTTAGACAAAACTGTTACTTACTTACTCATTTCATTTTATATTTTCAGTGAACGTTCTTTTTCAAAGATTTGATCACATTTCCACTATTGGAAAATCATACAAGACGTGTGTTGGTAGAAAACCTATCAGAACTTATCATAACTTTTTAGCTACATATAGTGTTACAAAGTTATTGTACAACTCACTCTCCTAAGATATATTAAGATATTAGAGCACTTTCCTTCTTTCCGCTATACAATATTTATGTTTGACTCACATCCTAATCAATACCGCGCCTAATTGATTTAATTGGTTTATATTCTTTTAACGATGATCGACCCTTAAATTTTGCTATTGATCTCTAGAGATTGAATTTTTTATGGCTAAATTTGCAAGAGATGGATATACACTCCAGTAATTTCGAAACCTCGGAACTTTGCTGTAGATCATTATAAGGCACATTCGGATATAAATTTTAATAAGGATTTTGGAGACAATTTTTTCAAAATATATAATCTCTAAGAGCAACAATTAATACTTATCTTCGTAGAAACCTTAACTTGGCTGGACCACAATTTTTTTATATATACATAGCTTCTCGATATATGAAGGTGTAAAAAGTGCCTATTTTGGGGCACCTCCACTGTAGCTAGAGATTTTTGGAATTATGAACATAACATTTTAAAAAATCAGATTTTTTTTGGAAAATTATGACATTTTTGTTATATACAATTTTTGAACTATAGTTTGGGTTTGTGGTGAATTCCTAAGTTACGGTTAATTTTTTTTTATTCTTGTGATTAATTAAGATTTTTGATAAAATTTGTAACTTAAATATTTTGATGAATTTTAAATTTTTTGGGGAATTCGTGACTTGTGGTGAAATTTTGGTTTTTGCTTTTATATCTTTGTTAAGCATCGATTTTGTTAAAAATATAGTTTTTCTCGATTTTTCGGATTTTTGGTAAAAATACAATATTGTGAAATTTAAATTTTTATGGTGAATATTTAAAATTTTTATGAATTCTGGTTTCTTGGGCTTTTTTCGTAAAATTTCGGTTTTTAATTGAATTTTGATCTTTTTATATAAAATATTCTAGTTCCAGTTTTTCGATTTTGTGTTGAACTTGAATTTTGGGAAATTTTCTAATTTTGTGTCATAAAATATAGCACTTTTGAGATTTTTCGGCCTTTTGGTGAAAATACAAATTTGCGGTGGAATTAACATTTTTGTGGTGAACAATAAAAATGTGTTTTTTTCGCAAGACTTCGGGTTTTCATTGAATTTCGATTTTTTGAAAAATTTAAAATTTATGCAAAATTTCTAATTTTCTAAAATTTTTTCGTGCAATTTCGATTCGTGAAGGAATTCAAGTTTTGTTAGTTTTTGAAATTTTGAGGTTTTACAGTTCGGTCCTACATGTAGGTCCGTAGGTTATCTGGTGGCTTCGGGATGATAATTTCTCTAAGGGGACATCATACCAAATTTTAGGGTCCTCAGATTATAAACTGTAATCTTCGTATTGCATTTATTAGGAGTCTATTCTATGTACATATATACTATGTATAAAACATTACTAAAATAGGTTACTGATGCGGCGACCATAAGTTGACATGCAGCGGCCTGAAAATTGGATCGAAAAAGTTTAGATCGCTGGTACGTATATATAGTAGAATTGGTAGATTTGTAGCCCTTCACATATATGTACATACTCGTATGTGAATATGTAACGTAAATTTTACAAAGTAAAAATCTATAGATAATAGAATTTTACCTTACAAATATCAAACTTTTTGTTATTCCAATTACAACAATCTGACTGATTTGCTTACGTTAATACGTATTAAATATTAATATCAACAATTTAAGGATACTGAAAGTGGATTCTTGCTTTGATATTCCGTCAGGGTGTTTTGATGTAGATTCTTGGAAGGTTCTCGCGAAAAATGACACTGAAGATGGCACATAGCCGAAACCGGTTTCGTTCCAAAAAATCGACATACTGAAAGTTCGTAAGTAGCTTCAAACATTTGTTTTCCTATTTATCATTCATCCCTGACACATGACACATGCAAACATGACTTTTCTTGTCTCTCTCTCTCTCGTACACACAAAAATGAATATCAACCTAATTGGTTAATTTTAATGGTGTGTCTTACACGTTTTTGTTGCTTAACTAAGCCAACAAACAAACGCACGCAAAGCCAATGCTGACCAAAAATCTTGTGGTTGGCTGCTTGTGTTTTGCGTGCCGCCGGCATGCACATAGCCACTTCTGCATAAATATTGTTGCCCCAGCCAAATATAGAGGTGTTTAGACACGTCCGGCACAGTGCTGTTTTTTACCATCAGTGCTGCTTCAGTGTCCGTTAGATGACTTTTTAATTCGTCGCCATAAATATTTTTTTTTTATATTATTGACGAGCTGCCGTTGTTCTCTTGCAAGTTGTGTTTGATATGGAGAAAAGTACCGGACATACTACGGATGTATGTGAATTGGTATCACTGAATGGCACTGATACTGAAGTGACATCGTGACTGGTGTGTGAAAACATACCTGAAATGTTTCTTTTATAGACTGGTGCGTAGAAGAATTTTTTTTTTTTTTTTTGCAAATTTCATATATGCCTGTACTAAAGGGCTGCACAGCATATTTATTTCTTTATACATATGCAATGAATAACATGCTTCAGTGCAGCCACGAAGCTGTAGAAAGTTGTCTTGTGCATTCAACAACAAATAAACACGCAATCGAAAGCAAGCGTTGTACACAACAACAAAATAGATTTGGTGTTTCACCATACGCTTCCATATGCTATAGCTAATTTGTTTTTTTTTTTTTTATTTTAATGCCTGGTTTCACCAATTGCTCCACCTACTGCAGGAGTAGTAAAATGTAGTTCACGAGTAACGTATGCAATTTGAAATGCGCAGATATATAGAGTTGGTGTTTGATTTTTTATTATTAATAGCGGAAATCACTCTTCGTTGCATATCTGCAATTTTTGCACACTTAGTATGTTTTTCTGACACAAAGCCAGGGTGTCTTTTTTAAGCGTTTAGCAAATTTATTACAACAGCTGAACAATAAAAGTGAACAACAAACCTCAAATTCTTGATTGCCTAGTAAATAATCCAATATATTTTTGTTTATTTCATCATCCGCCCATCGCTTCTTGTTTGGTTTTTGTTTTATTATTTTAATGTTCTTTTTCATTTCTTCACCACTCATTTTTCAATTTATTATTTATTTTGTTACAGAGTTGCATAAAGTAACTTTGTCGCATGCAATAAGCTAAGCCGCACCCAGTATATAAACGCGAACGTCGCCTCTAAAATGTTTACACAAAGAAAGTATTTAGTTTGTGCATAAACTTTCTAAAAACTTATATCAATTAATAGAGTTTTGTTTGATATTTTAATGCTTACTATTTTAGTCTTAGCTTCAATTGTAGGTCTTCATAGGCAGTTGTTAAGACAGTTCTAACGCCGTGAAACTTTATAAGCGCAGGTGTCTAGTTGCTTTTATTTTAAAATGAAATACATAGCTGTTTTAGTATTGCAAATTACCAATCTGCAACGATTTTTGCCATAGCATATTTGCTCACATATTTTATTGTTATGATTTTGCAAAATGTAGCACATTTACTACCAGCACTAAGAGACTAAATTGCAACATTTTTTGAAACAAACAATAAAGAATCCTTAAAGAGTTAATTTATAAATTTTAAAAAACAATTCAAACAGATTCGTATGTGTTCTAGTTTAAAATAAATTTAAAATAAATAACAAAGATATCACAATAATGAATTTTTATCTCCAAAATTTAATCTGGTTCTTAAATGGTCGACTTCTAAATTATAATGTACATATGTATATAATGAAATATAATGAATGAGTACTCTCGTTTTGCTGTGTTCCCTTTCTAACTCGCTGTGTAATGCAAAACTTATGTGCATCGTATGAATAATAAATGTGCACTGCTTTCATAATCTGGATTATTTTTTGCTGGCTGTTAGCTTCTAGTGTATTGTCTGGAGTCTGGAGCCCCAATATGTGTAATTTGCATTGAAATCACCAGTTGGCGCAAATTTGTTTGTCCTAATGTAGTGCAGAACCTGGCAAATTGATATTGTTCGATTTTGTGCCTAGGTGGGCAGAAGACAGATGAGACGGCAATTTTAAAATCTGTAAGACTATAGACGCATCTTGTAAAAAAACCTTGCGTTTTGCGCACTATAACGGAAGTGCCACACTACATGCCCTTCCATTCGGGTGTTTAGTAACATACGTAAAGTTTCCATTAATTATAAAGCTGGTTTACAGAGTGAAGTGTGTTACAGATACTTGGAAATTTTGTATTTCAAATTTGTGTTGGGAGAGCCCATTGACATTCCAGTATCTCGTTTCTGTAGCTTTCGCATTGAAAAAGTTATATTTATAAATTTTGTTGAAGAAAAATTTCAGTTATATCATCGTCTCTTTTTTACTTCTCAGTGCTGTAAATATGTTCAGGGTTGAAAAAGTCAGTTTTTTCTTTATAAAAGCGGCGTTGTTCATTGTAATTTCATGTTGATTTCAGTGAAATTAATTCGGACAATGTATATGGGAAATTACTTAATTTTAAGTTAATTTCCGCCGAAATTACTTAATTCCAAGGCAGCTTGAATGAGCTATTAGACATTTCATTAAAATATATACTTACATATTACATACACATTGTTACGTTAGTTTGTAGGGTTCAAATCAATTTGATTGCAATAATTAAAATACACAGTCCTTAATGATTTTATCAACACTCAACTTTATTCGACAAATACTACTCTTATTTACAACTCTTCAGTTCTAATTTACACTGTTAACTTAACACTCTTATGTACACACAGCTGTTCACTCAAAGAAATCTCAAAGTCAACTCTACTCTCCGCGGTAGACGGCTGCTCTATGTGCCGAACACACGTGATATTGCGCATCATTTATTTCATTTGCTGGTTGGTATATGTGTTCGTGTGTGTGTGTATCTTCTGTTTACTTTTTCGTTCTGTATTAGTTGTTTTTCTTTCTACTTTGAATCCCGATTCGTGGAATTTTACTATAGGTTGTTGTTTTCGCTTTATGTTTATAACATTGCGTATTTGTACAATAGGTCGTTTCACACCAATTTCTTGCTGACAATTATTTTAAGATGATTTAATTTAACCGTGTAGATTATAACTTCCAACAGTATATAATAAAATACAAAAATATTAATTTTTGCATATTGATTTCGAATGTATAATATAAGCTTTTATATACATTCTTATGTACATATTTTTTTTTTATATACGAGGAAAAAATCATCGAACGACTCTGGCCTATAGGAAAAAACCAGAAGTGCGAGACTTTAACACGCTAAAACAACCTCGTATCTCTTGTCCAGAATCCCTGTGGAACCACCGAAAAAGTATTTCCTCACAGGGTGGGGAGGGTATAAACCTTAACTACTGATAGCTTCGCCTACGAATCTCATCTTGCCAGCGAATTTTTATAAGAACTAATTTAACAAATTTACATACATGCTCCCAGTTGGATAGTGAGGCTAACAGAAGCTGAACTATGTTACCTGAGCACACCGTACTTCGTATACTTTGTTCTAAATCCGACCTCTCTGGACTGAATCTTGGACATACACATTTTCAACATAGTGCGGGCAAAACGGAGAATTGTCAAGTCCATACTGATACAAGTACGATCTGAAACAGCCGTGTCCACTTAGAAACTGGGTTAGACAAAAAATTTAGGTAACCATGTTTCCTACTGCGCCATGCCTTAACATCAGGTATCAATTCATTTGTTCTCGATGCTAGCATTTCTGGTTTCACTGCCATTCTCCACAGAGCCCTGTGTGTCCGACTCATATATTGCAGTTTCTTGCTAGAATATCAATTGGTATCATAGCCGCAATGACAAAAACTGCTTCGTCTGACACTGTCCTATACGCACAACATACACGGAGTGCTACAATCCTGTAAGGAGTATCGATTTTTCGACTGTATGTCCTGCACCTGGTGGATCGCGCCCAGATTGATGCTGCGTACAGAATGGTATTGTTTACAACTCCTGCTAGAACCCTTCTTCTTAGATACTTGGGGCCCCTTGTGTTTGGCATTATTCGACATAGCGCATTACAAATATTACCAGCTTTAGTCTTCACGTACTCAAGATGATGCTTAAACGATTATCTATGATGACTCCCAGATATTTAATGCAGTCCTTGGTCCTGAGTTCATAGTTCCCAACTTGGAGAATCATGTACTCGATAACTTTACGGCTTGTTGTTAAGACCGCCTCGGGCTTATGTTCAGCCAATGTAAGACCCATTGAACTAAGCCATGACCTGACCACCTGAATACTGCTTTCCGAGACTATCTTAGCTTCACCAATAGTTTTTGCCACAATTGTCAATGCTTAATCATCCGCAAAACCAGTAATTTCAACTCTTTTTGGTAGATTCAATCTTAACACACCATCGTACATAACATTCCATAACAGTGATCCAAGCACAGATCCTTGTGGAACGCCTCCTGTTACTTTATATTCTTTGTTTCCTTCATCGGTTTCATAGATTAAACACCCTTTTCCGGAAGTAATCCTTAAAAATTTCTACTAGATATGTTGGGATATTAAGCTGTCTTAGTGCATTAATGACATTCTCCCACTTCGCTGTATTGAAGGCGTTTTTGACATCCAAAGTTACAACCACACAGTACTCCTTGTTGACATTCTTCCACCTTTTACCTTCAATTGCTTCCTTCGCTGTATTTACTACCATTTTTATTGCATCTATCGTTGATCTACGCTTTCTAAAACCGTATTGGGTATTAGAGAGGCCATTCGTTTCATCAATATGTGCTTCCAGTCTATGACATATAATGCTTTCCAGCAATTTCCCAAACGTGTCTATCATACATAACGGTCGGTACGATTACGGATCGTCAAATGGTTTCTTGTGCTTGGGTAACAGCACTAGTTTTTGTCTTTTCCTGAAGGGAATGATCCATGCTTTAAGCAGGAATTAAACAGATGCAATAGTTAGTCAGACCTGCACTTTATAACCTCTTTAAGGATGAGGTTAGAAATACCGTCAAGCCCAGGGGCTTTTCCGTCCTTAAATTTAGATACAGCCGATTGGATTTCCGGCAGTGTAATTGTTTGAAAACTAAAATTTTCCGCAGAGTTGCTTATATCCCAAGCCGTTTCATGTTGTTGTGGGAAGAGATGATTCACTATCTGCTCGAGACTTTTGGCATCTGGAAGTGAAGGCGTACTCTGACACTTTAGTTTCTTTGTAACAAGTTTGTATGCTAATCCAAACGTATTGTTGTTAACATCTTCACATATATCCAAGAAACATTTCCTTTTACTCTTTCTAATTGCAGACTTAAGGGCTTTCTTCTTTATTTTTAAAATCTGATGGTGGAAATCATTGTCCGATCTACCACGACTTCTTGTGTATCGTCTTCTGGCTCGTACGCATTCTCTCCGTATATCTGCTATTTTATTGTTCCACCAATAC
This sequence comes from Phania funesta, assembly GCA_963932375.1. Lineage (NCBI taxonomy): Eukaryota > Metazoa > Arthropoda > Insecta > Diptera > Tachinidae > Phania > Phania funesta. The sequence continues at coordinate 7,056,773 of OZ010657.1, read as the reverse complement.
ACAGGAAATTTATTAACTCCGCGTTTTCTAACCATCATAGAGGCGTTACACGATTGTGTTATCCTAGATATAAACTGCTTAGCCATGTTTTCGGGGGAACCAAACAGTTCTAAGTCCTCCATACACACGTGAAATATTTCTCTATCCAAAGTGTTGCTTTTCCAGGCAACTAGTTTGCGCCTGGAGACTGATGTAGCTACAGGTATGGAGTTTTTTATAGTTATAATTATCGCACTATGATCACTGTACGTATACTTATCACAAATATGCCAGGTAGCTCGATTGCAGATATTAGAACTTACAAAAGTAATATCAATTATTGAACCTCTTCCGTTTCGGTTAAACGTCTGCTCGCCCCCAGAGTTCAACAATACCACATCAAGCAAAGCGAACGATTCCAGGAGTATTTCCCCCCTTTCATTGGATCTTGAACAGCCCCATTCCGTTGCCAATGCATTGAAGTCCCCGGCTATTAATAAAGGACTTTTCCCTAGAGTGTCAGTTGTTAAGACGTCAATGATCCTTTTGAATTCATTTATATCATACCTCGGGGGGATATGGCCCACTAAGAAGCGCTATTTGCATATCTAGGTCTTGAACAATTTGATTCATTAGTTCCTGAGCTACTTCACAATGGTTAAGATTTAGTTGCAATAACCTCATCCTCGTGACTTCAATTTTAGGAGCGCATCTCTGTACTTAGGACACCGAACTGATCCCGTAATGTGCCCGGTATTGGACGTAGTATCCCTACATAGCAAGCAAACTGGATTTTTGGTGCAAGATTTTATCTTGTGACCATTTTCTCCACAGCGAATGCAACTACCTGAGTGGTCATTCGGGCTTGTACACCTTACAGCCATATGACCAAATTCGAGACATTTGTAGCATCTTGTCGGTGTTACTTTTTCACGAATTCGGCAAATCACCCATCCAATACGTATCTTCGCAGTCTTCAGGAGAAGGCTGGCTACTGCTTCATTTACAGCAATGGTAGCAATTTGAGTATTTCCATATGCTCTCCTCATTGACTTAATTATAGACGGTTGCACTGTACTAAGCTCTTTGGTAACATTATTAATAGCTTCGGAAACATCTTCCTTTGTGGTGACCTCATCAATGTCTTTAATTTCCAAAAGAACTTCATGTGTCAAGGCACGAATTTCTGCTACTTATGTACATATATATATATGTTTTTTTTATTTTTTTATTTACGAGGTGAAATCGTCGAAAGACTTTGACGCCCACGTTGCCAGGAGTGCGGGACTCTAACCACGCTAAAACACCTCGATACACAACCCCACTTGTCCCTGCGGAACTACCGCAAAGCTATACGTCGCAGGGTGGGGAAGGTATTAAAACCCGATCTAGTCTATGTTGCTTCTTCTTCGAAGCTCTTCTAACCTACGAAGTTCAATCAGAACCAATTTAGCGAAGCTACATACGCTTGTCCAGTTATGCAGAGAGAACAACATCGTCTGTACTATGTTCTCCGCAGTCACACTATGCCCTACTATACTCTCTAAATTCGCCCTCCCATTATAAAATCGTGGGCAGATAAAGAAAACATATCTACTACGTTACCAATACAACTTGGACAATACGGAACATTATCATGTTCTAAACGGTGCAAGTACGATCTAAAGCACCCATGTCCGCTTAGCAACTGTGTTATATAGTAATCTAGGCCACCATGTCCTCTACTCAACCAAACCCTGGTATCCGGAATCAGATAATATGTCCACCGTCCACTATTAGCTGTAGTCCACCTCATCTGCCACCTAGTCACACACAAGTCCATCGCGTCATCAGCAGTGTCAGTCATTGCTTGGAGATCAATTGGTACTATACCGGCAATGACAAGAGCAGCTTCGTCTGAAATAGTGCGGAATCAGCTGCACACTCGCAAGGCAGCTAGTCTGAAAACAGGTGCTATCAGCCTCTCATATGAGGGATATTTCAAGGAACTGGACCATATAGGGGACGCATATCGGATAATGCTCTTTACCACACCTGTGAGTAATTTCCATTGAAAGTATTTAGGACCTCTTGTATTCGGCATGATGCGTGATAGTGCCAAGCAGGTTCGTGATGCTTTAGTACTTATGTACTGCAAGTGTTCCCTGAAAGACAGCCGCGTATCGATCATGACGCCAAGATATTTCACAAATGCCTTGGTTTCCACACAACATGCGCCGATAGTCAGCTTTATAGTTTCCCTAAGTTTCCGGCTGCTAATGAGAACGGCCTCCGTCTTATGGTCTGCTAAAGTTAGTCCACCTGATCCGAGCCAGGATTTAACTATCTGTACACCGGCGTTCGTTAAGGTTTCCGCCTCTTTGAGCTTCTTCGCAACGCACACTAACGCTATATCATCTGCAAATCCCACTATCTTAACTCTTTCAGGAAGCCTTAATCTCAGAACTCCATCATACATCACGTTCCACAGTAGTGGGCCAAGAACTGATCCTTGAGGGACTCCACCAATGATTTTTCGGCTTTTAGTATTATCGGTCTCATAGATTAATTCTCTGTGCCTGAAATAATGCTCCCAGCTTGCCGTATTGAATGCGTTTTTGACATCCAATGTGACAACTACACAATACTCCTTGGCACCGTTTTGCCATCTCTTTCCCTTAATAGCCTGCGCAGCAGTTTCGACCACAACATTAATGGCGTCCACTGTTGATCTTCATTTTCGGAAACCGAATTGATTCTCGGATAAACCGTTGTTAGATTCAACAACATTTTCCAATCTCTTACAGATTATGCTCTCACGTAGCTTTCCGGTCGTGTCATTCATACATAGTGGACGATAGGAGGAGCGATCGTGTAATGGCTTCTTATCTTTTGGAAGCAGGACCAACCATGGCTTAAACATGCGTTTATCATCTTCAAAATTTGTTCCGGGCAGAGTTTAACGGTCTCCTTCAGAACCTGATTTGGGATACAATCCAAGCCAGCTGCTTTCCGGTCTTTGAACTTTGAGACTGCCACCTCTAATTCGGTGACCGTAACCGGTGCTGGATTAAAAACTTCAGATGATATAGTGTTTTCCCATGTGGACGTTTCCTGCTGAGGAAGGAGGTGCTCCACAATTCCATTGAGAACCGACTCTTCTTTAGGTGGTAGCGGCCCGAGACATTTAAGTTTCTTGGTTGCTATTTTATACGCAAGACCCCAAGGATTAGTTTGAACTTCATCACATATGTCGAGAAAACAATTCCGCTTGCTCCTCCGGATTGCCTTCTTAAGGGCTCTTCTTTTCTCCTTATAGGTTCGTTGGTGTACACTACTCTCCGGCCTACCTCTCGTTCTTGTATACTGCAATTTCATTATTCCACCAGTAAACCGGAGGCTTGTTTGACGACTTTTTCCTCCTCACCATAGATAAATTACATGCTTGAGTCATCTTATCTATCAATTGTCGTGCCATATCTTCAGCTGGACCATTTAGCCCCATATTTCCTATACAGGCTGCAAAAATATCTTTATCAAAGGTGTTTGCTTTCCAACCTATCAACCTCTGTATCTGTACTGTTACGGGGTGTTGGCCTTTTCGTATATCTATGATTATGGCGCTATGATCACTTTGGGTGTATACCTCAGATATTCTCCAGCTTACTAACCTTGAGATGCTACTACTGCCAAACATAATATCTATAGTTGATCCACTGCCTCCTCTCCTGAAGGTTTCCTCACTTCCAGTATTCATAAGTACAACACTCCATACTGAAAAGGCTTCAGGGATAACTCTACCTCTTGTATTTGTCAATGGGCAGCCCCATTCTGTTGACCATGCATTGAAGTCACCAGCTATTATCACCGGGCTTTTGGTCACAGCGTCGGACACAATGTTATCAATTATGTTCTGAAACAGTTCTGTTGAGTACCTCGGTGGAATATAGCAACTATATAAGGAAATGTTAGACACAGTAGCTCGAGTGTACCCACACTGTGATGTTATCGCTTTCTGGAGCATCAGCATGCCGGGGGACCAGATTGCCGATGTATTTGTACTATCAGATACCCAGTTTGCGGATTCGATGTTTTTGTATTGCTCACTTAGTATTAATACGTCTACACCTAACTCTCGGACACTTTGCTTCAGCAACTCTTGAGCTGCTTGACAGTGATTCAAATTCAGCTGCATTATTCTCATTTTCGAGATTGAAGTAGCTGTAGCGTTCTCTTGTTATACGGACAGACGACACAGCCAGTTACATGGTTACTGCTGACGTTTGACCCTGCTCCTTTGCAAAGCATGCACGGTGGCCTGTTCGTGCACGTTCTGATCTTGTGCCCGATTTCCCCACATTGTATACATTTGTTAGAGTGATCATGACCCCTGCATTTTACAGCGGTGTGACCGAAGTCAAGGCATCTGTAGCATCTTTACGGTAATAGTTTTTCCCGTATTCGGCATACGACCCATCCAATACGTATCTTTGCCATCTCTACAAATCGTCTGGCTAAGATCGCACTCAATCCAATGGTGGCAATTTGTGTACCTCCATACGCTCTTCTTAGGGATTTAATTGCAGACAGCTGCAGAGATTTAAAATCCTCAGATTTGTTTACAAGGGCCTCATAGATATCCTCCTGGGTAGTTACCTCATCTATATTCCTGATCTCATCAAAAACCTCCTGGGATAGTGACCGTACCTCAGCGGCAGTGCCTAGAACTTCTTTGATTGTATGTCTAAATTCACTGGTATCCTGGTGAGCAGGTTTATTAAGTTCAAGTAATAGCTCACCCTTCTACGTCTTTCTGATATTCTTCACGTTTTGGCCTAAGTTGTTCAGCTTTGGATCGCTTTTTACTTGCCTCAAGATATCAGCGTAGGACACATCTCGACAGGTTTTAATAACTATCGCATCTGGTCGAATTGGCCTTTTCCTATTTCTAGCTTTCGAACGGACTTTTATCCATTCAGTATTGATCTCAGTGAGATATCTAGGTGCCGTTTCAACGATATTTTAAGATATCTCACGGCTGAGATGGAGATGGATCTAGCTCCCTAGTCTTCGTGCGAGCATAGGCTCTAAGACATCATTTACCTGGCGAGTGGTATGGTCTTGTCAAAACGGGGTTATTCAGACCTTACTTGACAGCCTGCATGCAGCAGGCTACCATATTAACCAACCAACCAACCATTCAGCTTGGTTGTAGCTTTCTTTCTTTTTGATTTATTACCCTTAGGGCTCAGAGTATCAATATCTCTCTTCCGCTTTGGTGTTGCAAGTTGTATCCGACTTGATCGTGTTACTTCCTCTGTTTGTGTTCCTTTGCTAATCAACACTTGTTTGCAATTATCAACTGTTCTATGATTCAGCTCGTCTGACAACTGCATATACATAGCTTGTATCTCGCGAGACATCGTAACTATTTCCTTGTGGACATTGGAACGTGTCTTAAGGAACTCGATCAATTTCGTTATTTCCTCGCCTAGCTTCGTCACGTTATTAATACGAGAACTACTGTCATTTGCCACTGCTTTGGGAGTCGCTGCAGCAGGAGGTGATCTAAGGATCCCTGACTTCCTCACAAATGGATTCTCCATACCTTCCATATTTCTTTTTTCCTCTTCTTTGTTATTGTAACTTTTTATTGTATTTTTATTAATTTCTAAGTGGTCCCAACTCAAAGCCGCTATCTCCGCTCGTTGTTGTGCAGTCACGACAAGATCCCATGGGTCCCTTTGCAAGCAGTGAGGTCCATGCGAGGGTTGACGAAAGGACTTCACGAGACCTTCCGCCAGAGCCAGATCCGTGCGAATCGGGAAAGGACATCCGAACCACCAACTTAATGGTGACGAGCTTTGAGCGTTCTTTGAGATTTGCCAGGTTTTAATGGGACGGAAGCAGCTGTAACATTAGCCTGAAAGCCATTTCTGTAGCGTTTCACCCCTACATACTCAGGTTCCAGAATACCACAGCCGTCAGCCCAGGGTTCATCAGTTCCAAATCGTTGTCCAGTAACGCCATAATCAAGATCGTACTGGGCTTGATCTTGATGCCTTGCGGCAGCATCTCGTGTGCTGGGTGTAACATCCCCACACGATGTGACTAGGGAAACCACGGAGTCGTCACTCTCCATTCCACACCTATCTTGAGGGGTGCCCCTATGGTAGAATACCTAATTATGGGCGGTATTCTTTCGCCCAGTCACAGGACTTCACAGAGCACTTGTACCATTTTAGTACGCTCTCCATGCCTACTATAACTCGCGCGGGGTCGTCACTCCCGTTATCCTCTGCTGAGGATACCCTTGCGGTACGTATGTATGTATGTATGTATGTGTATGCAAATATATACACTTAATTCAAAAATATGGTGATAATAATTCAGATATCTTATCAAAATCTTTTAAGCCTGTAATATTAACTGAAATTTACATTTGTATACACATAGATAACATATGTACGTCAATATTAAAAGAAAGAATATTATTAATTTTAATACAGGCAACTTCATAATGTACAAATTTAATTTATATTAGTGTACAGTGGCGGTTTTTGAGTTTTAAACCTTTATAAATATAACAATAATGGGAACTTGAGAAAAAAATTGGTATCCTAAAAAGGAAAAATGCAACAGCTTAACAAACAAAACTCATTTATTGCGGAAATGTACATTTCAATATATTAAAGCTAAAAAAAAACGAAAAATACTTCTAATTTTTTATCACAGCTTATTTTATGCAGGTGCATATGGTGTTGAACAACTCGAAATTAAAACTGATAAACGCAAAGTTTAATACTTAGTGTGATAACCCTTAATATCTATAACAGATTTCATACGGTTTGGTATAGATGCGACCAGTTTTTGTGTCACATTCGTCCCACTTCGCCCACTCCGTCAGTAGAGCTCCGTTTCTGCTAGAAATTTTGTGTTTTCTTATATTATTTTCTAAAGTTAACCACAAATTTTCTATTACATTAAGGTCTGGCAACTTTGGTGGCGGCGTCATCAAATATCGGCACATGACAGATTTGTGCTTCGGATCATTAACTTGGTAGAACCGAAAATCTGATCGTATTCCCAGTTTCTCTGCGCTCTCCAACAAGTTGTCCCTAAAATTTGGAGGTACTTAAATTTGCCCATGGTGGTTTCAATTAACGCTCGATTTCTAGTCCCAGCAGCCGACATACAGGGCCAAACCATGACGCTACCACCACCATGCTTTACTGTTGCCTTTAAGTTTTCTTTGTTCAGCTTTGTATTAGGCTTTCGCCATACATACGACATGCCATCTGAGCCGAATATGTTGAATTTGGATTTATCAGCAAAGATGACCGAATTTCAAAATGCAGGTTCCTTGGAAAGATGTTTTTTGGCGAAAATAAGTCTGCATAGTTTATTCTTCGGGCTTATAAATGGTTTTTTGCGTGCAACCCGACCTTGAAAATCATGTTGGCGCAGGACACGGCGAACAGTTTCGGCGCAACATTGTTTGCCCAGATGAGCTGCAACTTCAGAGGTCAGCTTTGGAGCTGATAGCTTTGGGCTTGCCTTTATATTCTGCAAAATATATCGCTCGTTCTGCTCATTAAAAATTTTATTCGGTGCCTTCCTGTTTTTGTTATGAACCCGATTTTCATGTATGAAACGCTAAATGATTTGTTGGACCGTAGAAGAATTAATGTTAACCATTTCAGCTATTTTCCTGGAAAATCATCATGAATAGATTGACGTTTTAATAACGCTACTAAATTATCCAGATTTACGTTGAAAATTAGACATCAAATCAGTTCGTGATTTTTTGTGGATAGATTTCATACTAGATACTCTCTAAATGAAGCGATAACACCAACACGTCGAAGAAATGTGCATACTGAAGAGAATACCGCCGCTGTACACGAAAGTTTGGAAAATGATCCAAATTTATAGATTCATCAGCAGTGTCCATCTAGTACGTGGAAAATTTTACAAAAACATATTGGCCTTTAACTGTTTAGGTTCCAGGTTAATTAAAAGCACGAGACCATCATATGCGTCGTTCTATTGCTGATTGACTTCTAGAGCAGTTGGAAGTTCATCCGATCTATTATCGCAAAGTTGTGTTTAGCGATGAGACTCATTTTTAGCTTAACAGATTTGTTAATAAACAAAATTGCCGCATATGGAGAGAAACCAATTCACAACAGACCCCACAGACTCCCAAAAGTATCTAGAAAATTGCACCGGTTGGTACGGTCTTTGGGTCTTATTTCTTCAAAAATGAAACCGGATAATATGCAAGGAATTGATTCCGACGAGATGCGGTTTCAACAGGATGGCGCAACGTGCCATACGGCGACCGCAACCATCGACTGACTGAAAACAAAATTCGGCGATAAGTTAATTTCGATAAATGGACCTGCTGGCCTCTAAGATCGTGCGATTTGACACCACTCGATTAATTCTAACAGGGCCACGTAAAGTCAACAACAACAGACTGTAGCTACAAAGCGGATTAAATTCTTCACAGTCATGCATAAGTTCAAAGCATTATGCTGCTAAATCGTTTATCAGACTCTGAAATTATTTTAAAAACTTGTACAACTAAAACAAATAATGGCAACACAGAATTAACTTTTACGCTTTGCAATAAGACGCTACAGTCACACCACTTAGATAACACTAACAACAAAGGTCGACAATATAACAGAACATACTCGAACACACATGCATACACAATATGCAGACAGAATGAACAGAAGCAAAGAATAACATAGAGACAAGTAGAAGTAAGTCGCAGCCTAAGAGTTGAGACGAAGACGAGACCAAGTGATCGATCGCTTTATGTTATAGAGGAGACTTAAATAGTGACACGTAAGTTTACCTTAAAACCTAAAGCAATTAATCTATAAATTAACTTGCAACTTAACTCTAACTACAGAAATAAAAAGGAATTAACATTTTTAAACTTATTTTTAAATTAAATAAGAAATAATAAAATGTGAAATAATTGCTAAATTAACTGATAACCTATTTAGAATAAACTTATTACCACATCCGCCATATTCTACGGATTTAGCCCCTAGTGGCTACTTCTTATTTCCAAAGCTAAAGAAATGGCTCGGTGGAAAGAGATTTATCTCCAACGATGAAATTATTGACCAAACAAATGCCAATTTTAAGGACCTCCAAAAATCCTATTTTATGGAAGGGATACAAAAACTAGAGAAACGTTGGACTAAGTGTATTGAGTTAAAAGGAGATAATGTTCACTTATTGATCAGCCCTCGTATACCTAGTCTTGTAATTAATTATAAAAACCAAAAATGTTTGCTCTTAAAAATTTTGTTAGAGTTTTTGAAGAGCAAATTTTCTTTTTTCTTAGCCAAATGGGGTCATTTTCGTTTTAAATCCTCATAGAGTCGGTCTAATAGGTTGGCATAATATTCGCCGTTTATTGTTTTTCCCCCATTCGTGGATTTTTTTTGACATATTCGGGTGTACTGACCTGAATTGGCCGTCCAGAACGTTCAGCGCCATTTGTACTTGTGCGACCACAACGAAAGTCAGTAAACCACCTTTTTACCATTCAAATCGATGGTGCCGAGTCCCCGTAGTATTTATCGAGCCTTTCGTTGGTTTAATTAACGGTTCTTTTTTCGCAAAAAATAATATTTAATGACCACTCGAAATTCACTTGTTTCCATTTTTAGACAAATACACGAGGTTGTAGGTTTTGAACAGCTGTTAAATGCAAAGTAAATGACGAGAGTTGCTCAAAATTTGGCAGTAGTCTGTTAACAGGATGAGAACAGTTTTGTATTTCATATAACTACGAGGAAAGTTGAAAAAGTCACGGACTTATTGATCCGCCCTCGTATAACGAATAAAATAAGCCATATGTATATCATAAAAATCGTTGCACAAATCTTGGTTTTCTTCGCAATTAAACGAAGGTATCTCAGTTTGTCAAAAATTGCGTAATACATTTATCAGCATGTAACACTTGCAATTTATAGATCAAAGCAGAACTATCTAAAGTGAAGGATTGATTTTTTATGATTCTTGGAATTAAATAATACAGTAATAAAAAATTAATTATTAAAAAAAGGGAATTTTGAAAATCACTGTTGCAGGTAGATAAGCCACACTTCACCAAATATTGTAATAAAAGTTCTTTTACAGTGCAAATTTTTTTTTTAAATAATAATTTGTGTGAAACAACTTTTGTTATGGAAAAAAATGGAAAAAAGTTAATTTCGAGTTCGGGTAAAGCATTGCTTTTTGAATAAAAAAAAAATAAAAAAAATACAGTGGAAACCAAACAATGCTTCATAAACATTATTCGAACTCTGATTCATTGAGACACATGGTAGAGAAGTGGATTAAGTAATCGCTGAAAATGATGCCTATTTTGACGAGAAGGACAAATTGTGCTACAAAATTCGTTTCGAAATGTTGGAAAATCGATATACTCGTTGTATATCGCCCTCGAAGGCAACTATGTTGATTTTTTGTTTGTTTTTTTTCTCACTTATCCTACGGACTTGTTGAATGAATTGTTAAGTAGTTGATTTCTGTGATTTATGTTACTTTAATTATTTATTTGGTTTTTTTATTTTTGTGATAGTGATTTAAGATGAAATCGTAAGCTAGACTATTCAATCAATTTTTGTTTCAAGAAAATTTTACTTAAATGTGAAAAAAAATTTTTGTAAAAACAGAATTCCATAGAATGTACATCAGATGAAGTTGAGAAAACAAATTGTTTTATTAACTTAGTTGTACAAGCGACACTGACCAAAAAGGGTCCATAAGATCAAAATATGAAACCGAAATAATGTTTTTTTTATTTTTCATTCTTGGGTAAATTCTTTTCAAACATTTTTATTTGAATCTTGCATATGTTGAAAAACAAGTAAAAAAATATCCAAGGAACATGTCAAGCACACTATTTGCATCGTTTTTAACACCATTTTTATAAAATCATACGCTTCATAAATTTCCCATTTTTGATTTTGCAAAAATAATTTATTCTTTATGTTTGTTGGGAAAAACGAATAATTAACTCTCGATTCTTATATCGTTTTTCTGCAGAAATAATTGTTAGTTTCAGTTTTTGTTTTTTTGTTTGCAGAAATAGGTGTTATTATTTCGAATGCGAAGCTTGAAAAAGGTAAGATACATTCAATTAAATTAACATTAATTTTTATTACTTCAAAAAAATCAAGAAATACAGTTGCGTTTTGCTTTTGACTACTCTCTAATCTGAAGACGCGTACGCTTCCTTTTTTTCAATTGCGTGCGCCAGTGCAATAGCTATGCAACAGCCATCTACTTCAGTCATATTTCTCAGGAGTCTGCAAAAAATTATTTAGTCAAAATTGTATTGTTAAACTCAATCATAGTGGAATTCCTATGAATGGAAAGCATTTAACCAATATATGTATAACAATAACCTGTATATCATCACTAAATGAATGTGTGAAATGTTTTTTAAATTACCATTATATGTTTGCCAAATAATATGTTGTTATAGAGAACAAAATATTGTTGTCGTGACAATGGCACAACCATGTTTTTTCTTTGTGTAGAGATCTCTATTTCTCCCCCTCGTTATGTAACAAGAAGTACAAGAAAGACTATGACATTTGCATCACTTCCCGTTAGATGTCGTATTTTGTCACCTGTCGGGGTTGCCAACTTTATGTGTACTTAAGACATTATAACTTCAGACAGAACAATGTATGTATTATGTGGCAGTTGACAACCCTGTAGCTAAAGTGACGGCTACAAAATATTAGCCAAGAGTAGGTGACCAGCGGATTGATGGAGCTGGTGATGGTAGGTGGAGTTGACCTGGCGCTTCCACGCCAGGCGATCGACTACCCGTCGAGATACGAGTCGTTGCTAATGCGGCTCATAATGGAGAACGAGCGATTGCGGGGCTGCCTTGATGTATCAGGACCCTAGGCTCAGGAATTTTCCGTCCGAGGACTCTTGTCCGGACGAGTACTCGTGTTCAGGCGCAGGATAAAGGCGGGGCTTCCTCTAAGAAAGTCCACGGCAAGGTGGTAATGGAAGTGGGCCCCACTCTTGGCGTTCATGATGGTGGAGCAATGCTAAGTTCCCGCTCGGTTGCAGAGAGGAAAAGGTAGCTGCAAGCAAGAAGTTCGGCGAAGTAAGTAGGTCGTCGTACAGTGAGTTCATCTAGAAATCACTCCGGTTGAATTCATTAGCGATCTGTATGAGGTGAACCTCAAGCAGCAAATGTCCCCAGAGAAATTCAAGAAGAGTGTGCGACCGTTTAATTATGTCTGCTTCCCGCGAACGCACGTCACTAAGATGTATACGGACATAAAACTCTTACAGCTTAACTGTCAGCGATAATATGCGGTGCCGTGTGCCACGGGGGGTGCAATTAGGACTTTGCCGGGGAGTATGCGAGTCTTTACGGACAGGGGGCGTGACTCTGCTGCAATAGTTAATAACAGGGACATATACTGTACTTTAGTTACTAGTAGCCAATGGGGAGTCCGTTTTTCAGTAGATGGCGCGTTTGGGAGGATGTTCTTAGCTCGCATGAATTGTAAGTTTTGGGGTTCCCTGGGTACTCCTGGCGAGTAGTTATCCTATAATCCTTGGCTTAGAAGCAACCGCAAGCTCTCGCATGTGGTTCAGTATGATGAACAGGACTGCTCCTGCCCATCAGAACTAATTGCGAGAAGTCATGCGAGGTAGTTAATGAGCCGAGCGACTTTTATGCCTTTGACGATCTCACAGGAGTTAGTGACATCGAAGTGACATCCGCAAAGGGGCAGCGACGACTGCTCTTGACTTTGTGTTGAAGGTGTGCGAGAACAGGGTGTGAGTGATCATAATCTAATCTAGGTTAGGATCTCTCAACAAAGACCTACTCCGGTGACTGAGCCCCCTCGCACTTGGAGGGATCGTGACATTGACTGGGACATTTACGCGGACTGTGTTAGGGCAGTTGCCTCAGAGCTACCAATAGCTGACTATAGGGCACTGACTGTATATGACCAGGTCAGTAAGCAAGATAGCGTAGTTAATGATGCACTCATTGGTAGACTTCGAAAGACCAAAGAGAGCACAGTCAAATGGTGGCCCAGGAAACTAGAGGTACGTCAGGAATCTCACGTTATTCCAGAGAGGAATAACTGGCCTAAGGACGTACAAGAACACTATTGTTAGGATAAAGGAGTAAGAATGGAGGAGATTTGTATGGGTCAACGGAGACGATCCCTAGGGTAGGGTTTACCGCATTTGCAGGTCGAGGTGGCAGGTGAACCTGACTTCCATTCCAAAGTTATGAGGGCCGTAAAAGCATAGTGATCAGTTTCACTAATTACTAAGGCAGCTTAAAAACTATAAAAAGTACAATAAAGTTTGTATTTCATTTTATAATTTTAAATAAGGAATTTATTATAAAACAGTTTTTACAGCATGATAAAAATAGTAGCTGTAAAAAACTGCCAGTAATGCAACTAAAAAGTAATAACTTGGTTATGCGGTAAGGTGTGAGCTGTTCGAGAGTACAGAAAATAATTTATATTAATTCTTGATTAGGTATTCCGACAGGGTGATTTGAATTTCCGCGATTTTTTGCGTCAAGTTTTGTTTGGAGACAAACCCATTGCGGCTATGTGGCACCTTCAGTGTCATTTTTTGTTCTGAGTATTTTGTGTTAATTCCTTGGTGTTTTCTAGTTCGTCAAGTAGCAATATCTCACCTCCTGGTAGCAGGTAAAACTCGTAGATGTGTTATTGTTTATCAAGTAGAATAGGTGACTCGTTGGTCGGGGGTTTTTCGTAGGATTTGGTGGACGTTATTGCATCAGAGTTTGTTGTTTACGGGTAAATAAGCATGACCTGATCTTTTTAACGTATAATTTTCGGGTCCAACAAGTTGACCAGAGTTACAGTTATAGAGATTTTAAGCAAATTAATTTTGATCTTTTATGTGAATATGTTTCTTATATTGCCTGGAGTGATGTCCTCGGCTGATGATCAATCCTCATTTCTGGAACACAACATCAAATATCTCTTTGACTTAACTGTACCACTCAAACAAAAGAAAACAACACGGAGACAAAGACCATGGTTTTGAAATGCTATTAGGAATGCTATAGGTGTAAGAGATCTAACATACGCCAGGTGGAAGCGATTTAAAACTCCTGAGCTAAAAGTACAGTATTCCATTGCCAGGAAAAATGTTAATAAGCAAATAAAACATGCAAAGACTGAATATTATTCCAGACACTTTAGTTCTGCAATCAGTACTAAACAAACTTGGAATACCATTCGTGAAATAGGAATTGGAAAGACCAATGACAATATTAACGGCCAAGTGGATGCAAATATATTAAACAAAACATTTACCAACATCCCTGTGATTCAAACAAATCCCACATTTTTCAATTTTCCTTCATCTGCGTTAGATACAGATATTGGGATGGTCGGCGGTCATTTTAAATTTTGCTGTGTTGCGCAATATGATGTTATTTCAACATGCTTAGCTATAGAATCAAATGCAGGTGGAATTGATAATATACATCCAACATTTTTAAAATTACTTATGCACTTGATTCTTCCGTATGCTACTCATCTTTTCAATACTATTATAACGTCATGTGTGACCCGTTAAATTGGAAACATGTAAAAATTTTGCCATTAACTAAATCGAATGGAGAATACAGACCAATAGCTATATTGTGTTTTCTGTCCAAAGTTCTAGAAAAACTATTGTACAAACAGATGATGAGATATATAACTATTAATAATATGCTTTCCAATACGCAGTCTGGTTTTCGTCAGAATCATAGCTGCGTTACGGCCCTCGCAGAAGTAAGTGAAAATATACGTCAAGGATTGGAAAATGGGGAAATCCATTTTTTAGTGCTTCTAGATCATTCTAAGGCTTTCGACACGGTAGACCATGATATACTGGTAAGAAAACTAAAGCACTTCTTTAGGTTTGACAGCACATCAACCAGGCTTATATCTTCATACCTCTCGAATCGCAGGCAATCAGTATACGTAAATGATGTATGGTCGGATAGTTTATCACTTGTTAGGGGTGTTCCACAAGGTTCTATTTTAGGACCACTCCTATTTTCGCTATATGCAAATGGCTTGCCAAAGCAGTTCTCCAAATGCAAAATCAATTTATATGCAGACGACGTGCAACTTACTTTAGGTTGCTCAATTCAAAATATATCTTCAGGCATAACGTCTCTAAATGAAGAGTTAAACAGAATCCACCTATGGGCCAGTGCGAACGGACTTTGTTTAAATCCACGTAAATCGAAGTGCATAGTAATATGTAAAAAAAACTTAAATCCCTCCATTTCCAAAAATATTGTCATAAATGGCGAGGAAATCGAAATTGGCAAGGCAGCGAAAAACCTTGGTATAATTTTTAATAGCAACTTGACATGGGCCGATCATATAAACTCTCTGGTTGGTCAAACCTATATAAAGTTACGATCTCTCTGGTCAACACAATACTTCACACCATTAAGTATAAGAACTTTACTTGCCAAGACGTATCTGATTCCCAGTTTAATGTATGGGTGCGAATTGTTTGCAAATTGTGATTCAGCTAGTAAAAGGAAGCTAAATATTTTGTTTAATAATATTGTAAGATATGTGTAGGGACTGAGAAGGTTTGATCACGTCTCTCCAGTGTCCAATATTCTGTGTCTAATATTCTTACATAAAATAATAAACACCAAATCCCCAAATTATTTATTTGATAAACTACGCTTTTTCCAATCACCACGGAATGGCAATTTTATGTACATGCCGCTCGTCTTTGGAATAATCTTCCACACAGTCAACAACTAAACAGCAATGCTAATAGTTTCAAATAATTTTTGTTAAAATTTTTCGCATAATTTGTCATCAATTTTTTTACCTCAATTGTACTAATTTTATTATGTTTTCAATAAATTTATTTTTTTGTTAATAATATATTTTTTTTGTAACGTAATGCTTATCTGTACTATAAATATAAGACTCTGTCTTCTTGTACAGGAAATGAAAAAATAAATAAATAAATAAATAATAGCTCAATGTTATAGGCAGTGAGATTGTTTTGTAGAAGTTCGACAATCCCTGTGATTATTGGATTATTAATTATTTTGGTATTGGGATTTCATTCTCTCGTTGTTAAAACAAATCTTGGTCCAGCTAACAACACGAAATTGTTAATTTTATTTTAAACTATGGAGTGGCCAAAAGAAGATACATACAAGCATATGGATTGATGTTTGATTACAAACAGAAATGAGATTTGGCGATTGGGTAGGCCACTTCAAAACACATACCTCATTGAACTGCAACCACTTAGTTGCAACCTTTGAGGGGTGTTTGGGGTTGTTGTCGTGTTGATGTCTTCAAATTAGTGGCATATTTTCCCCTGCTTTTGGTTAACGTCCCAAGTATAAGCAGAAGCAGTCTATATGCTTGTGTAACACTACGTCTTGACTAGCCATAAATTTGTTCGCACATTGAGAGGGTATCTGCAAAATAACAAGAAAAATTGTATTCGAAATCTTCTGTTTGAGCATAATTTTTTGTCTCTCATCGACAATGTGTGGATGCTTTTCGTCTAGTTCATGTACGGGTGTTTACAGGCAAACGCACACACACAAACATTTTTTTTATTTTGCCTGTGTATTTTGTTTGTATAATGTCATAACAGAGTTGTGCGAACTATTGTTCGGACAATCAACCAGTTCTGTTGGTTATCATATATTTCCAGTTTGTTTAATCATACAACTTAAGCTTTTTTTTCAAGAAGTTTACGCTTCGACAACAACTTGAAAATGAATTTTTAATTGAATGAGTTTCGAATATTTCTCCAACATTTGCGTGGATAATACGTATACATAACTTTTACGCAATTACTGGCATGTGTAAATGCAGGGTAAAGAATTTAATCTGATTTGTATTGCACTCACAGACAATGAAAATGCTATCGTGTGCAGGAACGGACACTTTTGTGCTCATGATATTCAACCAGTATTTGATTTTATTTTTTATAACCAGCATAACTTTTATTAATTTTTTTTATTAAAAAAGAGCGTATATATTATTATCATATGTCCGGATTTATCCCATAGTGACTACCCTATTTCCAAACCTAAAGAAATGGCTCGGTGGAAGCAGATTTAGCTCCAACGATGAAATTATTGACCAAACAAATGCCTATTTTAAGGACCTCGAAAAATCCTATTTTTTTGGAAGAGATACAAAAAACAGAAGAGACGTTGGACTAAGTGTATTGAGGTAAAAGGAGATTATGTTTAAAAATATTCAATATATTCAAAAAGTTACGGACTTATTGATCCGCTCTCGTATATGCAAATTTCTAAATTTAAATTTGTTTATATTTGTTTCATAGTTTTAACAAAAGATATACAAGTGTCAGTCTATTAATAGTCAGTCATAAATAACAAAAAAAAAGAGATTGTAGTGCTTTTTTAACCGCCACGCCAATTAACCGAACTTGCTCATTATCCGCAAATAACTGTTCCAGAATCAACGAACTCTTCAAAAAATATTCAACAAATAAACATTACAGGTACGATACCAAAAATAGGACAACAAGAAAAAGAAACAGGATAACAAAGACGCTGAACCCACTTTAAGGGAACACAAACCCCCACCAATTTACTTGCACAAACAAACAGAAAAAGCCATTGTAAATATGCTGTTCCAATTCGTAGGTAAACAAATTTCTATGTCGCTCACATACGAAGAGGATAAATGCAAGAAACAAAGATCAAAGCTCACACGGATAATATTTAGCGCCTCGTCGAAAGTCGACTCGATGCAGAAAATAAGAGCTCTTGTACGTACCAACTAAGTGCTAAAGATTTGATAATCATCGCAGAGGGCATTGATAGTTCTGTTCCAACTGGGGAAATAAAAAGTGCCACAGAGGTGGAAGGTTATGTCGTAAGGTCAGTGCACAATATTCTAAATAACAATAAAGTTCCATTGCATTAAAATGTATTTAATGCAACTCAGCTAAAACCAAATAACTATGTTCATCCTTCATACAGCTTGTGCTACCTATTGAACAGAAGAATAACTGTAGAAGAGCCACAGAATCGTAATGGTCCCCATCAGTGCACTAATTACCAGGAATTTGGGTACAAGAAAACTTACTGCAAGCTACCATCCATATGCGTTGTTTGACTTTGAAATGCAGTTCTTTCAAAATAGGCTCCAAAGTCAAAAGAAACTTCAATTATGATAAAGATCACACAGTAAATTGTAGGGGTTGCAAAGTCTGCCAACACGTAAAAACAATGCAATAATCGTACTTATATCTCAATTGCTAGTGCACAAGCTACACAGCCACACACTAAATGAAACTATTCGTATGACCAAATATTGAGAAATAATTCACCGAATGTGAATGCCAAAAGTTCTAACGCGCATAAACAATCAGAAGCCCACATCTTAGAAGAGGGTGTACAGACACCCCTCTCGAACAATTCGAGCTCCATCGAGAATCTAATACAAACAATGACTAATTACATCACAATTATGTAGGGTATGTTTCTGGAAAAGATGCGAACCAAAAAAAGGCTTCTGGAAGTTTTTCGTAGCAAAAAATGAACCAGTGGAAATTGCTTCTGGAGTGCTAACAGGCTCTACCAACATAAATATGAAATAAAACAGGATAGAGACATACTTTTAGTTTTTGAAGCACACTCCACTGCGAAAAACTGCTTTAGAATTAATAGGTTTGTTACACAATTATATGACACCAAACACCCAGCGAAAGGGCATGTGGTGGCACTGCCATTATAGACCGTAAAAACGTGAGACATTTTCCAATGCTTGAATTAAGCGAAAACTTTTCACAAGACACGGCTGTAAATCTTACGGATTTTAAAATTGCAGTCTCGTCAGTGTATGGCCCACTTAGGCACAAAATCGAACACCATTTAGTTACCAGGTTATTTGATACTCTAGGTCAAAAGCTTATTGCACCTGTTGATTACAATGCAAAACACACATTTTGGGGTTTCAGACTCCTGAATCATAGAGGGTGGCAGTTGTATTATACAGTTCAAGCAAATAAGCTAGACGTTGTATCTGGCGGTAAAAACACCTATACTAACACTAACTTTAATACATTGCCAGACGTTATTGATTTTGCTATTGTAAAAAGTATTAAACGGTGAGTTAGTTCATCCTATGACCTATGTTTTGATCATTCACCTACAATTGTTATTTTACATGACAGTTTTGTCACTGCGTCTGAAACCATTATTTTCTTCCCAAATAAAATGAGGAATTGGTTGAAATATAGCATGTATGCGAGCTGTCACTTATCTTCAAACATCCCATTCGGCCATTTTACAGAGTTTGTGACAGCCGCAGCCAGAGCTGCCATTCAATATTCGATACGCTTGCGGTCATCATAGAGAAGAGAAAGCTTAGAGAGGAATGGCAAAGTTGTCGTTCTCTATACATATAAATGCAATTGAGCTTATGCAAAAAACCTTACGCAATAAATTCAGACTTAAAAATAAATTCGTTATCGATAGCTTTTCAAAAAGCTTGGATATAATAAAAGAACACGGATTATAGCCCATAATAGCCTCCTATTGCCTACAAATACCCACTAATACTTGAATAACGTAGTAGGGCCAAAAGTTCAAGTGAAAAGATTTTCACACCACATGACATAAATAGTTCCACCCTTCCAACTATCAGTGAACCCGTGAATGATCCTATAGAAATTTCGCTTATCTTCTTTAAAATCGACAATTCAAAATGCAGATATGAGGAAATCACTCAGACCTGATCGTATTACAGGATCAATGATAAAATCTGGCCCGTGAGAATTTTACTTTTCATATTTAATGCCATGTTGCGCGTGGCCTTCTTCCCATGGTCTTGGAAGATGTCTGAAATTGTTACTCTCAGTTTGGTCAAAGATATTTAAAAAAATATTCATGTCGATTGTAACTCCTCTTCTAAATAAGCAAAACGTTATCCCTGATCATCAGCTTGGTTTTCGAGGAAGACATATTACCATTGAACAAGTCCATATAATCGTTACCATTATTAGATGGGCTTTTAAAAGCAATACTCTTCAGCTTTATTTGTAGTAATTTCACAAGCAAATGATGGACTGCTTACTAAAATAGTCCGGGTTCTTCCTGAATACACCCGCAAGCTTCTATAGAGCTATAGATTTGATAGATAAAATGTTTAAAGTAAGATAAAAAAATAAGAAAAATCTGCGCAGGACACCATACATATACGACAACGTTTGCAGACAACACTGCAATTATAAGTGTTATTGTTTTACATTCGCGAGCTTGGAGACTGACTAAAGCAGTGGAGAATAAAGGTAAATCCATCGAAATGTGGTCACGTAAAGTTTTCGCTGAGAAGACAAAACTGTACACGTATAACAATAACAACTACCACTGTAGATTAACGCCTAACTTGGTCCCGTCATATAACAAATCAACTACACTAGCTAATAAGATGTAACTCAACCTTGGCTTTGGCTTCTATACAAATCCGTTATAAAGCTATTATGGTCATATGACATTCAGTTTTGGGGTACATCCCAAAACACTTGTACGCAATTTATTGCAATTTGACGGGCACCCGAGACTAAAAAGAACTGACACATTGTTCTTGGCAGATATTTTATTTAGATTTGATTACAATAAATTAGTTTTTATAACATTAGTAATAATTAATATTTTAGAGTTTTGAATACTTTTTGTAAATTCAATAAATTAAAATTAAGTCAAAAAAATATGTCTTAAAGCCGGGATAATTAATTAGTAAACTTAAAAATAGGTCACATAAATTTATAATAAAGTATGGGTATATAAAATAATACATTGTCTTTATTTTGATAAAAAATATTAATAACAGTTTGCCGAATAAGAAAAGTAAAACCTAAAATCAAATACTGGGTGAATGTAACGATTACCAAAGTGTCCAACCCTGCACGTGTTAATAACATTCAATGTGTGTGAGTGTAATCCAAAGCAGCTTAAGGCAGAAAAAGATCATATACGACATCAAGCAAAAAGTACTTAACTGGGTTTGCCTACAACTTCCCCAAGCAAGAATTATTGTTACTTCGACAGTGACTGCTTTTGGGATGCTAAGGAAAAGCAAGAGGAAAACAAATTCAAAACTTTTAAAGCGGTCACTGCCGTAAGTACTGTTCATCTGTTGATAAATCGTTTTTTGCTTTGACTACGACTGCCGTTTTTTAGAAGCATTAGCAGAACTCAAACCAAATGAAGTGAAACTTATGGCAGTATGGCAGTTTGTACTATAAAGGGGAAATGATAAATAAGGACGTAACACCTGTACAAATCCAGATTTTTATTACGTTATTGGATAGTATATGGATCAATGTTTTATTATATTATACAATATCAGGTAAATGTCCGCCTCTGTCAGCCTCACAAATGCGAGCCATTTTGAACACATTTTTCATTACATTCTCACACATTTCACGCGGTATTTCATTAATTTCATCACGAATATTTTGTTTGAGTTGCTCCAGCGTTTCTGGTTTGTTTGCATAAACCTTGCTTTTCAGATATCCCCACAAAAAGAAATCCGGAGCAGTTAAATCAGGCGACCTGGCTGTATGCGATGTGGCACCGTCTTGTTGAAAACACATCTTACTCAAGTCCAAAGCATGCAGTTGTGGCGTTAAAAAGATTTCAATGATATCACGATATTGCTCCCCATTGACAGTTACCGTAACGCCGTGTTCAGTTTCAAAGAAGTAAGGGCCAATGATATATTCTTGATTTGATATTCCGATAGGGTGTTTTGATGTAGAATTTTGGAACGAATTTCCGTCATCGCTTGTAAAGTTTCATTGATAAAATGACACTCAGGATGGCACATAGCCGAAACGGGTTTGTCTCCAAACCAAACTCGACAAGGGATGACGGAAATTCGTTCCAAAATTCTACGTCCAATGATTCCTACTGACCAAATTGCACACCAGACTGTCACTTTTAATGAATGCAAAGGTGACTGATAAGTAATTTGAGGGGTTTCCACTGCCCAGAACCGACTCTCCTGTTTATTCACATATCCATTCAAATGAAAAAGTGCCTCGTCACTAATTATAGTTTGATATTTTCATGAAAATCGGGTATGTCATGGGCGAGCTGTAGCATCTTATTGGCATATGTACGGCGGCGTAAATGGTCTTCTGGAGGAAGCTCTTGTGTCAACTGCATTTTAAATGGAAACAAATGCAAATCTTTGTGCAATATTATGGCCAAAGTTCTTCTTTGAAGACTAACCTCCTGAGCACGGTGTCGAATTGAGGTGGATGGATTGTTTTGAACACTTTCTTGAACAGCAGTAATATTTTCGGCCGATCTTGCAGGATGTTGTGGTCCATTCTTGGGCCCATCAGCTACAGTCCCACTTTCTTCGAAACTACACGAACTTTCTCATCCTCACAGTAATCGATGATTGTGTTTGATAAAAGATTTTAACAATTAAAACACGTTGGTTTACCCAATATTTTTCCATAATTAATGCCGCATAAATTTGCCGCGTCTCAAAACTAATTTTTACCAAAATGGCGGCAAAACAAAGTAGTATACCTTCCCGACAAGCTATATATTTGTCATAATGTAACTTTTTGCATAGGCTGTTGGCACTTTCACACCCTTGACAACACAAGAAGAGGGTAACCTTCCACCTTCACTAAATTTTTTCCACAAAGTACCATCGGCAGTTATTTCGGTCTCCTGAAAGATGTTTTCAGTTTCTTCATCAGAGTTTTTGAATATAAACCGATTCGCCTTTAGATAATAATTCGTAACTTGTTGCATCTGATGCTATATTGGAACAATCTTCACCTATTTTCCCTACCTTTTCCAATAACTTTATTCTATTCGACATTTCTTTCAAGAATTAAGAGCGCAAAAAAATCAACTGAACCATGCGTTATACCGACTGTCACTGCATAAAGCAGCCCGGTCCAAAATCAAAACGTATGCAGTTTGCGATCCTCCTACTCTATTAAAGCGTATCGATTGCAGTAAGTGATCTTAGAGTCAGTAATTTTCCTTCCCGATGAACTACTTTATACTACTGCAAAAAAAAAAATAAAAAAAAATAAAACGATGAAAATTTAAAACTAATTTAAAATTTAAAACCTGTTTGCTTTTTTTCATAAAAATTATATTTTTACTTAACTTAAAACTGTTTTAAAAAATTTTTTGTTAAACAACAAACACTCCTTTGAAGTTGCCACACGTTTACGTTTATGGTCAATTGAGAGCAAACGCGGCTCCCATCTTGCAGACAACTTTCTTAAACCCAGCTGATCATTTAAAATCGAAACCACACTGCCATATAAAATGCCTGTGGTATCAACAATCTCACGCACTTTTACTCTTCGATCGGCCAACACCATATCGTGGATTTTTTCGAGATCTTCGAGTGTATTGCCCTCAATTGGCCATCCAGAACGTTACTTTACTAAAGTATTAATAATTAAAACCTTGCAACAATGCTAGCTAACCATTTCAAATTGTAGTAGTTGCCACCTGTTACCCTTGCAATAGATAATAAAAATGCAAATTGATAACTAGTAGACTCTCGGGCGAATTCGAGGCATTTCCGGCTCAAGTGCGAATGTCAAAACTGCATATAAAAATGTAGCGGAAATGGGGAAACAAATTTTTAATATGGAATTTGACATCCATTCTGGTAAGTTAACCTGTTTTAAACAGAAAAAGCAAACACACAAAATCTACGCACAATCATTTTGTTATTTTCATTTAAAATACTTGCTCTCGCTTGCGTTTTTGTTGTTCATTAATTTCTACAGCATTATCGATTACTCTCACTGTTGAAAGTATATGGACAAATCCGCTATGTATTTTTTTAGCTGCAACATATTTTTTAGTTAAGGGTTTCTAGCAGTTTTTATGTCAAATTAAATCATTTGAATTTAATAGAAAGTGACAGTGTTCAAGCAAGGTCAGCAAGTTTTCAGTCAGCTAAATTTAGACAAATAAAACGCAAAAATCTGACTGGCAGGGTAACGGTAGGTAATGGAAATCGGTTGATTTCAAATCGCGCTAACCAAATTTCAGTTCGAATCAATACGATACCATCGTAAAAATTGTTTATGGAAATCGCACAATTTGAAATCAACCGATTTAATTGGTTTACATAATGTTTATTCTATCTTAGATATGGACACTCTCGTCAAGACGAATACTGTCTCTATTACGAAGTTCCGAAAAATTTTTTAAGTGCAATGGCAACCACTAAAATTTATTCGCTACGGATATGCACAATGTTGGATTTGGATTAAATCAATTTTTTAAGCCCTGGCAACACATCAAACTGCCTTACCGAACTTCCGTTTTGCTTATCACAGACTTATAAATTTATTCCATCAAACTTCATTTCAAAGCTGTTTTGAATGAGAAAGCACGTATAAGTTGTTGCTCGCTTCATAATTCATTATATTCCCATTTCTTTTGGTTGGTTGAAAATAATTTTTTTTGGAAAGTTGGAACTTGGAGAAAAAAAATTTAAGAAATAATAATTATTTTTGGAAAAAAAATAAAAATCAGAAAATAATAATTATTTCTAAAAAAAAATCAAACATTTTAAATTCAAAAATAATTATTGTTTTCGGTGGCTGGTTCAAAAACGGCCTGCAATTTCTGCAGCCTAGAAAGGTAGTGAAAATCACAATAGTTTTGATTTTTGTCAAACTAACATCAACCAAGACTTGTGAGTTTTTTTACTGGTGTGTGGCCATGACGTTTCAATATTAAATTATTTTCTGTATTACTGTTATACATTCAAGCCGCAAAAAGCTGCTCCATACAATAATTTAGCGGATTACTTTGGCGGGTTTTATTTTAGCAGTGGATTTTAGCTGTTTTTAGAACGTTATTTGTTGGGAAATGTCCTGGGAATTTTGGACTCCCTGGGCATTCTGAAGCACGTCATTCATTGACGATAAAACAACAACGTACAAATTACAGACCACACACTTAAAATTAACGGAATACATGCCGACACAAGCAATGATGGACATTTTCGATACAATTGGAAGCGAGATTACCAAGAGCATGGAAGGAAAATATAAAACCCTAAAGACGAAACTGTAGGTATTATAAAAACCAAGGTGGCAAAATAAGCAAAACAAGGAGGTGCCTAAGTTCAACGCAAGGTATTTGAATTTAACGGAAGTAAAAATCAACAAACAAGAAACAGTAATACTAGAGAAAAGCACAACATCCACGACCACAACAGGAAAAAGCAAATCAAGCAAGCTATTATCAATACGGAAATATCTATAACACTACTACCAATAGAAGAACTAGAACATGCGAAACCCATGTGCAATGAAATAATAGAGAGAGAAGCCAAAGCAAAAAGAAAGGGACAACAGAACATGAAATGCAAGACAGTCAAGAATTTTAAACAAAAACTGATAAGAAACAACGTGATCACAACGAAAGCTGACTAAGGCAATACTACAGTTCTAATTAGCAAGCAGGAATATACAACAAGAAAACCGGAACAACTAATTAAGAAAACAAACTGTAGAACAATTAGAAAACATTCTACTAATGAATACCTAGAATAGCTAGCATTAAAGAAAGCGATCAAGATAGTGAAACCAAACATGGCACATGCACTGACAAACATGAACCTGTCAGTCCCACCAATGATGGCACTACCAAAAATACACAAACCAGACACTCCAATGAGACCAATAGTAAACTATAAATCAGCGCCGAGCTACAAACTCTCCCACCATTTGAAAGCAGTATTGCAAAAATTTTTATAACTGCCAAGAACATGCACAGTAACCAACACGACAAAACGAATTGAAAAACGAAACGCCATAGAGATCAGAGAAAACACGAAACTAATAGCAATAGATAATTATCCATCTCTACCTCAGAACGAAAAAGACATTGAAGATGGCACATAGCCGAAACCGGTTTGTCTCCAAACCAAACTTGACAAGGGATGACGGAAATTCGTTCCAAAAATCTACATTAAAAAAAAGTATTGCGCAGTCACTTCGTACATACACACATAGTAAATCTATTAACTTATCTTTTGTTTGAGTGTACAACGTACCCCAATATTGTTACGTGTTTTCACCTCAGCCATAGTCAGCCAGTAACTGCTTTTCTATCGTTCTTATAGGACCGTCTACAATAATAATATGATTTGCTTACAATCATATAATGCAATTATAATTTGCTCCTCTTACATTATTGTTAGCGACGCAAACGTTTCTTTTTATTGAATGGCTCGGCCGTCAGCAGGCAGGAACAAATATAAGGCTTGTCGTAACTAGTTGCACTGCCGAAAGTTTTGCCTTATACGTTCACGTGGTGGCGGCCGGTAACTGGTAACTGGCGGTGGAACAGCAAACACCAGGGATGCGTGGACAAGAGGATGCTTAGTTTCTAGTATGCGAACTCTGCATACCAGTCGATCTTCAGTTTTAATACAAACTTACCCGTGCATATGGAGCTCTGTGCGGGTGGACGGACACTATTTTTTCCAGTACAGGGATGATTTATGAAGCCTCGCAATAGGCGGAGAGGTTATTCCTTGGAGAGACTACGGTTTCAATTGGCTAGGGGAGTAATCCGGAAAAGTTGGACAAGACTGCCGTGCATGGTGTGGATGGGTCAATCTTTACATGGGCTTCTAAAGCGTTGGGCCGTGATATTCCGATAGGAATGGGCAATGAAGCCTCGCAAGAGGTGGAGAGGTTAATCTCTGTAGGAAATCAGGTGTTTATTGACCAAAGGAGGAATTCTGAAGAAATGGACCAGAAACCCTCGCAAGGTGTGCACGGGTCAATCGCCAAAGATACTCCTTCGGAAGAGGCTTAGATGGTAGCGCACATTGTGGGGGAATTTCTAGCACTGGCTAGCATAAGGCTTAGGCCCACGGGCAGACACTTGTTAAATGTGATTATAATAATATTGAATGACTTGAAAGTGTAATTCCATATGCTTGTAATAATGTGTAAATATATATCCGCACAAAATTATAAAATTAACATCAAGCTTCTATTCAAAAATTTCGGCCATTAAAAGTACTGAGGTCAAAATGAGACTAAGTTTTTGATATGTATTTTTGGCAACCTGCTAGAGATGGTATTGCACATATCAAGAACTTGATCCACATTTTTATCTTAGTACTTTCTTAGTCTACGAACTTTGCCTTTATTTTTTAATTTGTGTTTTAGTGCGGATAAATTATAAATGAACATTTAACTATTAACTGAACATGTTGGCCTCATTTAGCTCCTCGATGTTTTTCTAACAGTTATATATATAGCGGCACATAGCCGTAGCAAAAAAAAATATTAACTCTGGGGTTATGTGGCAAAATTTGTTATTTGCAGTATCTTTATTTGTAAAAGACTTTTAGGAAAGTGTGGCTCTATAAGATTGTTTAGAATGTTAATAGAAGTATCTTGTAATACTCGTATAAGATTGTGACGACCACAAGTCCTTCCACTCGTTTTTGGGTCACATGTAATTTATTAATAATTACTTAGATTTAAGATTAACGGACATGTTTACGTAACACCGCTACCCAATGGTAGTACTGTTTCAATACAACACTACCATGACTGCCAAATGATCAGCTGGTACGGATCGTATGATGGTGTGTATACGTGAGACTCAGTCAAGCAAGTATAGTAGCAATGCGTATACAGTAGAGAAATCAGTTAGCCTGTGGCTAGCAAGGCGGTAAAGACTACTTAATAATTTTAGAATTTTATTCAACTTTATTATTTAAGTCTTTGGCAGACAGCAAATAGTTGGGCCAGAATTTTATTCGACTCAACTACTTGTAGCTTAGTTATTTTAGAGTTTTACTAAACTTAATTAAACTAGTCTCTCGCGCCACCAACTGGTAGCGAAACTACTGGTGTTTTCGTGTCAGGCCAGAATTTTATTCGCCCTGACAAGAGAAGCCAGTGAGTAAGGTGACGCTATACCACTTGGGCCAGAATCTTATTCGCCCCAATTGGTATAGGCTAGTAGTGGGTAGATACTCCTGAGGCGGTAAACGGTTAGGCCAGAGACATCTCTTAGCTTCGGGCCAGAATTTTATTCGCCCCGACAAGAGAGTCAATCCTTGTCCCATCACCTAGAGCAGTAGCCGGACGAAGAGAGTCCATCTGAGTGAGAGGCACAGAGCTTCTGGTATTATTCGCCCTGACAAGAGAGGCCAGAATAAGAAGTGCTCTCTTACCATCGGGGCAGAATTTTATTCGCCCCGAAGAGAAAATCGGCTCATGTGCACTCGCAACGAATAGTAGCGATATCTTCTGTAAGCGTCGGATGGTGTGAGAAGTTGATGAGAGTACCAGCGAATGTGTCAATGGCTACCGAAGGCCCATCATATTTTGTGTCGCGCTGTACTTAGTAATTTGAGTTCATGAATAAAGACTGTAACGTTATTGAAAACATTAAAATAAGCTGTCTCGTCTCTCTCTTGGAAACAAATAAATATTTTCTTGTAACGAACCCTGGGAGCCACGAGCTCTACTCCAGCTAACTGTGAAAACACGTCGTTACAATGTTAATAGAAGTATTTTGTAATATAAAACTGCATATACTCGGCTCCTGAAGTCTCGCATTTAAGCTTGTGGATCATATACTAATTCTAGGTCTAATTTTACTTTGAAATATAGACAATAAAATAAATTTGTTATTCGAGCACATTTTAGTAAATTACAGCCAAACAATTACACTACAATAAAATTCCATTAAAATTTGTCATTCCTGTAACGATTGGTGTTAAAAAATGTACCTTAAATTTAAACTCTTATTTCAGTTTATTCAAAAAGCTTTAAATAATTAAATACTCTTTATTTCAGATGTATTTTCTGGAGATATATCGCATGCTAATTCTCATGAAAGTACCTCAGATGGAAACTCAGATCATAATTCATCAGGCGACGAAGGTTCGCAAATGCGATTACGTTTAAAGCGTAAATTGCAGCGTAACCGAACATCGTTTACCAACGAACAAATCGATAGTTTGGAAAAAGGTGAACATTCTTTTATAACATTTATTTAATTATGTTACCTAGTAGGAGTTATTATTATTTTCAATGTATGTGTTTTTTTTTTGCAAACAGAATTCGAGAGGACTCATTATCCAGACGTATTTGCTAGAGAAAGGCTGGCCGAAAAAATAGGTTTACCAGAGGCACGTATTCAGGTTTGTCTTTTATTTGTTTTCTTTTTAGTTTCAGTTGTTTTTAGTTTCCATGAGTTATTTTTGAAGGAAACTGTCAGGCAAATTTAATAATCAAATTCATGGCAAGGTTAATTTGCTTCACAGATAATTGGATTCTTAGGTCGCTTTTGAAGTGAAACTTTCATAAGAAAATATTAACAAATTCAAGTTTTGCAGCAATTCATTTTGTTCTTTATGACGAACGAAAGCGGCGATCAGGAACCAGGCCAAAATTCTCCCTATGTTGGTAGAAGCGGATTATGGAGATTTTTGGGGATATTTATTCTATATTTTGTTTTCCCTTTTTCATTTAAATTGAGTATATTTTTATTATTTTACATTTCATTTGTACTCGTTCTTCATATTTTTGTATGTGCAAGTCGTTTCATGCTGTTCGTCTATGTTCAAACAACGACCTAACTTGCTTGTGTTTTTTCCCGGCGCGTGACGAGATCTGTGAGTATTACAATATTATCCGTAGGGTTGTTTCTGAAAGTAATGTTTTATCGTTAGTCCTTTCTCTCTCTCAGTCGGTTTGAGCCAATGCAACGGTGGAATGCACACATGCGTGCTCTCTCTCCTGCTTGAGATTAAGAACCCGGCTTAATAAGCCATTGATCACTCTCTTATCGCAGTTATTCTGTCCGCTTTCCGTCGTTGTGAGCCCATGCTCTCCGACTATAGCCTGCTTGAGAGTGAGAACACGGCTGAATAAACTATTGCATGCGCTCTCATCGCAGTCATTCTGTTTACTGAGTGTCGCTGTGAGCCTGTGCAATGGCGAAATGCACCCATGTATACTTTCTGACTATTTCCTGCTTGATAGTGTGAACACGGTCTGAAATTATTTCGGGCCCCTGTTAGTTTTTTTGCTCTGGCACTCTTGACTTTCTGAATAGACCTGGCTCTCCGATTATCTTCATACGCCACTGGCGCCTTCGATGTTCACTTTCGTATCCTTGCCCTCTTGGTTTTAATTCTTCTTTGCGTTTTTGGTCTGAGTGGGGTCGCTTTCCCTTTCTTGGCTCTATCGATGGATACTCGCTCCATTGATTCTCGTTCGGATGGTACGGTTTCGTCTCACCGACGATATATAACTCTCCATGCGATATGGGTTTTCATATATAGGGGCAAATTTTGCAGCGTAGCTCTCGATAAGTTATGCTTTTCCGTCAGTATTAGCTGCCATTCATGGTCTGGCACGCTCTTTGCAGGTTCTCTCTGATGGTTTATTCTATATCGTTGAGGTCCATTGATCTCTGGGTTAGATCCTTGGTACTCCGCCCGGTGTTTCTTTTATTCGCGCCGTACATAGCCCCTTAGATGTGGGTTTCTCGCAATCGGTTCAGAAAGGCCGGCAAATATCCTGCGATGTATTGGACGATAATGATCTTCTACATAGCCGGGTTCCTGGGGGAGTACCATATTTTGATGGGAATGTCATCCTTCATGCGATAGGAAATTATATCTGTGATACTTCGTAGCACATCGCTTTTCCTTGGGGAAAGCGTACCTCTATGTAACTCTCCCGCTTCTTGCTATCTTGTATCGCCTCGGTGTCTATGAATACCTCAGCTGGCCTACCACTGATATCGATGTTCGCCATGTGCCGTTTGTTGATACACCTTAAATCCTGATTTGGCTGACCCTCTACGCGTTTCCCTGCTATTTACGACAACATTCGATTGTTCTTGGCCCCTTTCGGCCACAATCCCAACAATGTAGTATATGGGGACGGTTGCATTCCGGTCCAAAATGCCCTTGTTACTGGCCGGCAGCGATGACGCATGCGACGGGCATCGAAGTGTTCTTCCTCTGCTGGCTGTATACTACGATGGACCGTATTAGAAACGTAACCCTTTTGATTCTTGTCCGTTTTGGTCCTGGGAATATCTTCATTCCTGTCTACCAACTCGAATACCTGCTCCAATATGTTCAGCTCGTGGTTGCTCATGAAAAGCTCGTACTATTTGTCGTTGTTCCTACAAATCCGATCAATCTTTTGCTGGAGATTGTAGATCGCGTGCCGCATCCAATCCTATATAGCAAATATAAGGCTGTAAATCCAATTGTCTAGACCATACTAGTTTTCCTTCGGGTCTCTGTTCAGGAGCAACATGAAACTACTTCGGTTTTCCGGTCTATAGTTAGAATAATTTCATCGTTGTCGATTGTCAGTTTTCAAGAAAATTCATAATTTCAGTTCCGAAATTTTAGTTTAGATGATTTGTGTTTTTTTCAATTACTTTTCAGTTTAGATGGACAATTCTCTGTGGATGGGAGAAACTATTATAATGCTATAAAATGACCTAAGATTAAACTATGCTCTATGCGTATTGTAAAAGCTTACTTACATCTTGTTTCCCAACGAAATTGCTTATAAATAGTTGCTTCACTTCGTTCAGCTATGTGAAAACCACGATCTAACTTGCTTGTGTTTTTGCCAGCGCGTGGCGTGGTCTGTTTGTATTAGGATAATATTCGTAGGGTGGCTTGTGGAGCTCAGGTTTTATCGTTGGCCAGCCATGGCTAGCCAACTATTTCGTGCTTGAGGGTGAATAAACGCTTGCTCGCTCTCTCCTCGCAGTCCGACTTACAACTCTTTAGGAGCGCTACGAGTGAAATCTAGACCGATATATACACCCTTCTTGCTGTATGATTTGCCCTTGCCGCATAGCTCTACACATCGATTAATGCAGTGGAGGTGAAATTAGCATTGTTTTTTTACAAGAGATTTCGTTTCAATAGCATACTATTTATTTACAAGTTAATATTGATATATATTTTAATTTAAGATTGACTGACCTCAACTAACAAAGAAAGTCGAATTTTAATTTTTACAACAAAAGCTTAAATTTCACCACAATTTTGTAATTTTGCCAAAAAATTACAACAAACTATTATTTTGTGGAATACGTCGAAATCGTTATTTTACAAACATTTAAAAACAAAAATCAAAAATTCACCACAAATGGTGAATTCCCAAAAAATTAAAATAAATATTTAAAATTAAAATAATTTTAATTTGGGAATTCTCCAAAATCGGAATATTCACCACAACACCAATCTATAGTTCAAAAATTTAAATTAAAAAAAAACCGAAACTGGGCTAAAAAATTTGGCAAAATTTTACTTTCACTATTAATTCAAAAATTCCGTCTAAAATCGAAAGGATAGAATAAAAAAAAATTTATTGCTAAAAAATTTGTATTTAGCAAAAAAAAAAGAACCAAATTTGAGCACAAAAAAAAAATTTTAACCAGATTTAAGGCGCACAGTATTGCACCAGGCCAAGTTCAGGCCTGATGCACACAGTATGTATGTATATTTACACGAAACCATTTGCGCTGTTTTTCACCCTCGTAACTTTGATTCGTTTAATCATAAAGTAATGAAACTTGCAACATAAGAACTCTACGTATAGGGACTCTACTCATAGGCCAACTTTGAAAGTTTTTCCATAACACCTTTCCGAGATATGAAGGTGTAAAAATACATAGTTTGGTACATATTCACTGACTCAGTCATCAGTATTATGGTGAACTTCCACTGCAGATAGAGAGTTGAAATTCGGTATGCAAAATGGGCACTTTTCTTCTAGGGGGATTAGAGTTTGGTTTTTGCAGCAGTTGCTGCATTTTTTCACCTTGGGGTCTGTTTTGGAAGAAGTGAACTCCAAAGTCTAGTGCGCGCATCGCTGCAAACAACGCATACGCATGGTAGCTTGCAGTAAGTTTTCGTGTGCCCGAAATGCTGGCAGTTAGTACAATGTCGGGGACCATTATATTTCAGATGCTCTTGTACAGTTATTCTTCTGTTCAAAAGGTAGCGCAAGTTGTTTGCAGGATGCACCGAGTTTTTTTGCCATAGATTTTCACAATTGCACAATTTCAACGCGATCCATAGGTGTGGAAACTTTATTTTTATTTAGAATATTGTGCACTGACCTTCCGACATAATCTTCCGCCTCTATGGCTCTTTTTATTTCCTCAGTGAAAACTGAACTATCAACGCCCTTTACGATAATTATGAAACCTTTAGCACATTTTAGTGCTTACGAATAAAAGCTCTCATTTTCTGTATCGAGTTGACTTGTGATTAGCCTGTAATTCCTCTCAGTGTGGCCTGGGATCATTCTTTCTTGTATTTGATTTTTGTTTGAGTAAGTAAAATGGTGGGGATTTTTGTAATCTTACAGCGGTTACGGCATTTACAGCATCACCCTGGGTTTGGCGGTGCGATCTTGTTACGAAGACTTAGGTCTGGCCTTCCTTTTTCGTTGTACTATTTTTGGTATAGCCCATGTAATGTTTATTTGTTGAGTTTTGTTTAATGAGGCTGGTGGTTATGGGACAAATATATTTATGTTTGCGGATAATGAACGAATTCGATTAATTGGCCTGGCAGATTAGAAAGCACTATCACCGTTTTGTTTATTTTTTACATTGCTCATTACGTTGTGACTTTAGGTTGTAATAAAAGAATTATATGTACTTCTGTTACTATCGTTGGTACTGTTGTCATGAATGTTTGGTACACTCATTTCCTAAATAGCAGTGGAATTTTGTAAACCGGTTTAATTACCATACACTCGTTTTTATTGCAATATTTGTTGTGTTATTTGTTGTTTTTTCTTTATTTATTTCCTTGTTTTTTTTTTTTAAACCAAGACAACTTGATAACAGGTAGGTTCACGGACTAATTCAAAGTATTTCAGGATTCCTTATGGATGTCAAACTCCATATACGAGTGAAAGTACCAGAAATGGCGAAATATTTTTTTATATAAAATTTGACAACCAATCAGTTTAAAAAAAGTACTCAGGTGCTCTGGTGTGTTTACCTGTTAGTCTACCCTGTCTTTAACTGTTTACGTTTTCTCTACACTTCGTTCAACTATACTTTACTAGTTGTGTATGAAAAAGCCACCCATTACCAATATTTATTACGTGCGAGTTATGATGTACGTCTATACTCAACTCCAAGAATATTTGTGTAAAATTATCGTTGTAATAATATTTTTTGAAAAGGATACAAAAACTAAAGAAACGTTGGACTAAGTGTGTTGAGTTAAAAGGAGATTATGTTGCAAAAATTAATTTTTGTTTTGCAAAAAAAAAAAAAACAGTATTTCATTCAAAAACCAAGGACTTATTGATCCGCCCTCGTAGCAATGCAATTGGCTTTATTAAAGTACTGTATATCACTAGCGTTAAAGTATTCTTTCGCGCAAATGACAACCGTGGGCCAGGCTCGCAACCTAATTTTGACACAGTATTTGTTCCGTTTACAGGATCATGACATGAAAGTACATGCTTGCATTTCTATCGAGTTGCAAAACATTATAATTTCACAGACCATATATACACACAAAGAACATGGTTGAGGTAACCATAATCTAAAAAATAGGATTTTTCGAGGTGCTTAAAATAGGCATTTGTTTGGTCAATAATTTTTCCACCGAGCCATTTCTTTAGGTTTGAAAATAGGAAGTAGTCACTAGGTGCTAAATCCGGAAAATATGGTGGATGAGGTACCAATTCGTAAACAAATTCATAGAGTTTTGCCATTGAGACTGCACACGTGTGCACTCGTGCATTATCTTGATGAAAAAGAACTATTTTCTTGGCCATATGGGGTCGTTTTTTTTTAAATCCTCATTAAATCGGTCTAATAAGTTGGCTTAATTTTCGCCGTTTATGGCTTTTCCCTTTTGCAGATAATCGGAGTGGATTATCCCGCGTGCATTCCAAAAAACTGTTGCCATCAACTTATTGGCCGACAAACTTACCTTGGCCTTCTTCGGAGCAGATTCTCCCGTAGAAACCCATTGTTTAGACTGCTGCTTGGTCTCCGGAGTATAGTAATGAATCCATTTTTCATATACAGTTAGAAAACGCCGCACAAATTCATTCGAATTGCTGTTAAACAACTCCAAACAATCCTTTGAAGTTGTCACACGCTTACGTGTTTATGGTCAATTGAGAGCAAACGCGGCACCCATCTTGCAGACAACTTCCTTAAACCCAGCTGATCATTTAAAATCGAAACCACACTGCCATATGAAATGCCTATCGCATCAATAATCTCACGCTCTTTTACTCTTCAATCGGCCAACACCATTCGTGGATTTTTTCGAAATTTGCA
Organism: Phania funesta; assembly: GCA_963932375.1. Classification (NCBI taxonomy): domain Eukaryota; kingdom Metazoa; phylum Arthropoda; class Insecta; order Diptera; family Tachinidae; genus Phania; species Phania funesta. The sequence continues at coordinate 7,021,357 of OZ010657.1, read as the reverse complement.
GTTGTACTGACCTCAATTGGCCATCCAGAACGTTCAGCGCCCGCCCTTTGTACTTGTGCGACCACAACGAAAGCCAGTTAACCACATTTTTACCATTCAAATCGATGGTGCAGAGTCCCTATAGTATTTATCGAGGTTTTCCTTGGTTTGATTGACGGTTTTTTTTTCTTAAAAAATAATGTTACTGAGCACTCGAAATTCACTTTTTTCCATTTTTAGACAAAAAAACGAGGTTGTATGTTTTGAACAGCTGTTAAACGCAAAGGAAATGTCGACTATTGCTCAAAATTTGACAGTAGTCTATTAACAGAACGTACTTGATGGGAACAGTGTTGCATTTTATATAACTACGAGGGAAGTTTGAAAAGGCACGGACTTATTGATCTGCCCTCGTATTTTCCTTTGCTTTTACTTTAATTAAAAGTGCTCTGATTCTAAAAATTTGACCGATATTTATCTGCTTTGGTTTCTTTTAAATTGAATTCTTTCTTTTCTTGAGTTAGATTTAATTTTTTTTTACTTAATATTACATATTTTGTTTTTATTAATGACTTCTTCCTGTTATAAAATTTATTTGCTTTAGTTAGTTTGAGTTAATAACGAAAATATTCAATGTTAATAATTCATTAATGTTTTCATTGTAAAACTAGGTGTGGTTTTCTAATAGACGTGCAAAGTGGCGGAGAGAAGAAAAGCTAAGGACACAACGGCGCTCAACTGATAATATTGGTCTTAATAGCGGTAAAACAAGTCTTACGAATCCCAGCGGCATCAATTCAGTTATTAGCGTCAATAACACAACATCTTTAGTTGACAACAATACATCTAGTCATACACCCAATTCAAATAGTAGCAATACGACTAACGATTCAGCACCACCAACGGTAGCGGCAGCAACTGTACCTATAAATAGTACAGACGGATCACATAACTTACCGGAGAACAGTGTCGGCAATAGCGGTTTAGGCCACGTTAATTCTGTTAGTCCGACGTTACAAACAGTTACATCCAGATTATCATTGAACTCTGGCTTTAATTCAATGTATTCACCAATATCCCAGCCGATAGCAACCATGGCAGAAACTTACAAGTAAGTGGTAGGTGACGGTTTCGGTCTAAATCCAGATTCTGGAAGCAATACATACTTTTACTGTCACTCGAACTCACTTCATAGGAAGCACTTATATTTTGTCGTAGCAAATGACAAAAAATGTGAAATTTGAAAGAAAAATTATAGTTTTACTCATTCGCTCAAGCCCTTCTGACACTTGAATTTAACACTATGTCTTGACTAGCCATAAATGTGTTCGCACATTGAGAGAACACGAGAGAAAATGTGTTCGTTATTTTCTGTTTGAAGAATACGTTTAAATGTTCCTGTTCAGTGTGATCATAATTTTTTGCGAGCGCACGCACACATATCCATACTTTTTATTTTCTCTGTGTTATGTTTGTGCAATGGCTTGACAGAGTTGTGCGAACCATTGTTCGGACAACTCTGTTTGAACATGAAGCGACCATGAACTGCGGCGGTCTTGACTAGCCATTTTTCTGTGCGAGCAGCAAAATGTGTGATGACTGAACAGATTTATGGCTAGTGAAGACGCTCTGCATTAAGCTAAAATATACTATGCTGCTAGATTAATGTGCTTAATTTATTTTAATTTTGGTGTAATATGTAATGAAAAAAATTCATGTAATTACAAATTATTTATTGTTTTAATATTGATTGATAATTTGATGTTTTTATGTTGATAAAGTAGACCAAATAACTACGAAACGTTGGGAAAAAGTATTAAAATTTTTTTTTTCCACATTAAAGAAAAAAAAAAACAAAATTTTACAAAAAAAAAAAAAATACCGAAAAAAGAAAAATTCATAAAATTTCGAACATTCGCTAAAAAAGTTAAATTTCACCGAAATATTGTATTTTTGCGAAAAAGCCGAAAAATTTGAATAAACCAACATTTTATGAAAAATGTCGAAATTGAATTTCACCAAAATATTTGAAATTCACAAATATGATAAATTTTACCGAAAACCTTAATTAATCTGAAAAATAAAACGACATTTTATCATAATTTTTGAAATCACGAAAATTCGAAAGTTTACCACAAATCCAATGTATAGTACAAACATTTTAAATAAAAAATATTATAATTTTCGAAAAAATCAAAATCTCAAGATCTAAACTGCACAAAAAAGTTGCCAAAAATTAAAATTTTCCCAAATTGTTTGATTTGAGCGAAATTAAAAAAAAATCAATATTCTAGGAAAATTTTATAAAATGTAAATATATCAAAAAAATTTTACCACAAATGGGGAATTCATCAAAAAATTAAAAAAAAACACTAAAAACTTAAAAATTCATAAAAAAATATTCTAAATTTTACCAAAAATATAAAAGCGAAATTTCACTATAATATAGGAAATTCGAAAATTGAAAACGTAATATAAAATCTGTTTTCCAAAAAGACCGAACGTTAAATAAAATTGCCTCAAACAATTAAGAAAAATCCGAAATTTCGCCAAATCTTATAAATCACCACGAAATCACCATAAAAACTTAAAATTATATTAAAAAATCTAATTCACCACAAATCCGAAATTCACTAAAATGCTAGGGAAGTTCATTTAATGATATTAACGAAAATGCAACACAATTTAGGAATTCCCCAAAAATTTAAAAATTCTTCTCATAATCTAAGAGTGTTAAATTACCAAAATAATAAAGTTTATCAAAAAAAAGCAACGTTTCAATTAACCGAAATTTCACCAAAAATTAGGAATAATTTAAAATTTATATAAATTTTATATTCACCAAAACTTCGAAAATTCACCACACAATCGAAAAACTGAAATACAAGAAAATAATTACAAAAGTACCACAAACCCTAAAATTCAGCAAATTTAAAAATTTCAAACCTAAATTTTAATTTCCCTAAAGTTTTATGAAAACCGATTTTACACAATTTCCAAAAAAAATTTACCCAAAGAGTGAAAATGTAAAAGCATTCAGAGAAGAGAAAACCACACCGATCCAAAAGGCCAAAAGGCTTATATTAAGTCGAAAGGAGAGTTTAAATGTAAAATAATACGACTAAACCCGGAAATCAAAATTAAATATCCAAAACAATCCTTTGCCCCGGGAAAAATCTGTAGTACATTTTTAGTAGTTCATGCTTTTGTGAAGGGTGTATAAGATTCGGCACAGCCGAATATAATTCCCTTACTTGTTTAATCTGTTAATAACTGCTAATAAGAAATAAAGGAATGTAGTTTCTGAAGAAAAATTTTTCTGCAAACACATTCACACATAATCTTAATCAAGACAAGAGTTATTTAAAGAATTAAACATGAACTTGAGATTGAACTTTTAATTATATTTTTTTTTATTAACTTTTAGCTCCATGACATCATTGAGTTCAATGGCATCGCCGTGTTTACAACAACGAGAAAGTTACACATACATGTTTCATGACCCACTTTCTCTGAGCTCACCATATGCTGCACATACGAGAAGCGGTTGCAACCCTTCAACAGCGCATCAACAAACACCCCAGCATAGTGTTTATAGCAGCAGTTCAAGTATAGGAGCAAGTAATTCCGGTAAGTCCAATTGATATGAAGACACGATTAAAATCTTTGTAAGACAAAGGATAAACACATGTCAGCATTGGCCGCCTTTCGTTTGATAGGTATTTCGCGGTTTCGCTTAAGGTCGATTGCCAACATATTAACTGGCAATATGACGTTTGCGTTTGATTGTTTAAACCGCCAAAAGTTATGGTCACATCCGGCAAATATTTGACGACATGAGCCATGTTAGCTACAGTCGTCGGCACAATTATTTTGACAAGAGAAAAAATCACTTATTTCTTTTTAACTTTAAAAATGCTTTATTGAAAATACGGACATATTTTTATTACTAATATATTGATTATTTGAAGGAAAAAAACAAAACAATAAACATTTTCCACATTAACTTAAAAAGTTGTGAATAAAATTAAATTCTGTACATAGGCATAAGTATTTTGACAAAGGAAAATTGTAATAAAAACAAGGCTTAATGTTGTAAAAAAGTAGTGAAGTTAATAATGATTTAGTAGAAAGTAAATCCCCCTTTGGCTTGAATGACTCTTTGAAGCCGCCGTGGTACTGAGTCTACCAAAGATTGTGGAACTTCAGTAGGGACCTTGTTCCAAAGAGTGGTGACTTCAGAGATGGTTTCTTCTCTGGTTTTTTTCAATGAAATATTTCTCTTACGTTTTATATATGCCCACACGTTTTCTATGACGTTCAAGTCCGGACTTTGAGGTGGCCAATCCAGTAAATTGAGCCCAATATTTCTAACGAAGTTTATGATTAATTTACTCGTGTGACATGGAGCATTATATTGTTGCAATACAAATGGTTCTCCTATCAGTTTGTCACCCGAGGGAAATGCGTAATCATTTAAAACTTTTAAATATTGGTTTTTTTTTCATGGAACCAGTGTAGGCACCAAATCGCCCAAGCCTCTGTGTACAATGCATCCCCAGAAGATAACAGAACCCCCACCATGGCTAACTTTTTCACAAACTGGCGCAGTTTTTTGTCTTTGAAATTGTGGAAGTCTTACAAATATCTTCTTTTTCGATGAATTGTATTGGAATGAGCTTTTATCAGTCCAAAGATCTTTTCTCCAAAACTCGACTGGCTTTTGGACATGTGCATTAGCAAAAGCTAAACGCTTGAGTTTGTTTTGTTTTGATATGTATGGGATATTTCTTGCTATGAAAGTCTTAAAACTTGCTTCCCTCAAGCGGCGCCGAATCGTCCGCTCACTAATTGAAGTAGTGGATGACTTATTCCATTCATCTGCGGCATCTTTAGGTTTTAACAGAACGTCTGTTTTAAATTTTCGCAAGATGATTCGGTCTTCGCTTAGAGTTCTTTTGCGTCTCGCGCCAGATCGCGGTAGATTTTGTACGTCGTTTTTGTTTTTAAATTTGTTTATTTGATAATAAACAGTTTGACGCGACAAAATGAACTCGTTAGCTATGTCTGTTACCTTGAAGCCGGCACTGAACTTTGCTACTATTGTGGCTCTAACAATATTAGTTAACTCAGCCGTTTTCCCCATATTTTCAAATCACTGATGAATCAAAATTATAAGTAAAGACACAAAAATTAAGTAGAACAATTTTAGTTGACCTTTAATTCAATGAACACGCAAGAAAACTGATATGAAGCGCATGTCAAAATACTTATGCCGAAGCGAAAGTCACTGCCTACTATGATTCTTATCAGCAGTTTGAGAGTGCACAAAACAATGGACAAAATATTTTACGTAAGTGTTGTTGTTGATGTGCACTTTGTTCTGAGCGAAGCTGAGGTAACGGTATCTTACGCACTTGAACGTAAAAACCGCCAATAGACAAGAGAACAATTTCTCAAAATTATTGTGCCGACGACTGTATGTAATTGATTAAATTGTTTAAATTTTACGTTAGCGGATACGTTTAGTTTAGGTAACAGGCCCACATGGGTCCGGTTATCCGATCCCTATGTGTGATCGGAATGAGAATGAGAATTAGAAAGGAAATTGAACAAGATTAGAGGACAGTAACAAAATTGGAGTCTAAATTCAAGGTTAGTGGTTAATATAGAGAGTAGGGGCTGAGTGCCCACTATATTTGTGCTGCTGTGGAGTCATTACCAAGCCAGTCGGTGCTCTTTATGAAGGCACGTAATCCCTTTAATCCTAGCTCAGTTATCTCATAGAGGCTAGCAAGTTCCTTCCCTCCTTCGATCCCAGTTTTTTTTTGTGAAAGCAAAGCAACACTCAGGCAGCTAATGCGTATTAAATGTTCTTTGGATAATTGTGTTACTTACTGTTTGGAAAGGGATAGATTGGAGAAGAGAGGTATTAAAGTAGATAGGATAGAAATGCTTCAGTTTTTTAGAACAGTATTGCTGCGCCTTTGGTTGTTAGGAATTAAGCCAGAGTAAAGCCATTTTATTGATTACCTTACATCGCCGATGATTTATATAGCACGTTGAGTAATACCAACGAAGGCGCTGCTATATATATCAGTATGAAAAAAAGCTAGTACAAACAGAAAAATTTACTGTTGTTAACATCAAACTATAAGTCATTAGTTCTGTGCCGAAGACGATTTTGGCAGGCGTAGCCGATGTTGAATCCTGCACAGCTGAAAGGTACGATAGTAGGAATTTCGGATTGTGCTTTTAGCAGTGCTTTCGACGTGCGGTCAGGACTTTTCTTATGAACTTTTCTAAAGTACTGTTACATCTCTCCACGATGCCATCAGACTGTGATTGGAGCAGTGCTGTTCTTGTTGTCTTTACCCGTGTGAATACGGAGACTCGAAATTCCTACCTTGGTTAGAATGTAGTTCTATGGCTACACCATAGCGCCATACCCAGGTGTTCACAAATGCAACCGCATTCGTGCTTGCCTACTGGTTGGGTAATCCATTACTACAAGTTCATAGCCATTTCCCGCATTGCTGATAGGAAAAGGACCCGCTACATCCCGAAGTACTCGCTCAAATGGTGCCTCTGTCTCAGGCCTTCTTACTTCTTACGATATGTATCGGTAACGGTTTATTGACAGCTAACCCAAAAAATGCTGTCTTAATCTTTCTAGAGTTATCGTCGCGCCAAAATGGCCGTCACTGGGACCGTTACCAAACTCATTTAAAACGTCATTCAACTTGGAGGTTGGCACGACTATCAGGCTGGAAGCTATTTTGCAGGTGCAATATAGGCAACCATCTATCAGCTTCATACTTTTTCATTGAGCCCAATATGATTTTATCAGTGATATTTCCGCTGATATCTCCTTCCGGGTAGGCCTGCCGGAATTATTTTTACTAGTATAAGGTCGCTCCACTCGACAACACATCACTTCTTTTCGGCCTTGACACAATGTCTGCTCTCGAGGTTACAAGGCCGTCGCGAGACAGCATCCGCTTTATATTTTGCACTCTTCTGTTCATCGGTGGCGAAACGGATCTCGCTCTTCTCCTGAGTGCACTTAGCGTTCTCTCTGTTTTCTTTTCCAGGTAGCGCTTTTATGAAGGTGGTTATGGTAGCCATTATTTCTTTAAGCTCACTAACGAAATCCCACTCTTACTGAGAAAGCACCTAACAAATTCTGACCTTGCATATTTGCGGCTTAGATATTACTTGCTACAAGTTTTATCAGAAGATCCCTCATGCCATTTAAAATGGCCTCTGTCTTGATGTGGTCCAAAAATTCATGATTTTTGCCTGGATAAGTTAGCTGCACCAACCCTTCAACTTCCATTGCAACGGCCTGTAGAGCATCTTCTAGATTTCTGCAGTCATCCTCTCAACTCCATGCGGTATATGGCTCGTTTGTGCTTGCCACTGTTTCTACGATGCAATGCCGCCATAATGTAATCATAGCTATTTCTATTTCAGCTTCTGGTACGAGTTATATTGGTCAGCCACGAAGTTTTTCGTCGATGCTGACTTCAAGCTGACTCATTTTCTTTTCCAGGCCGGAAGGCTTTTCATCGTACTATCTTGCTTGTATTCCTATGCCATCTACTCTACTATTTATTGGGTTGAAAATTTCCACGAAATTTTCGTTTGCGGTTTTATTTGTTTCACGTACCTCTTCCTTACTACTGCTGTTCACCGCGCGAGTATATACCACCATTTCTTCTTTTTCTTCGAATTTGTAAGTCTCGATGTCGATGTCACGTCGCTTGAACGCATCTATTAGACTCCTCTGTAGTTTTGCTTTATCACCAGCTTTATTTATTTTACTTAACACTTGAATCACGATGTTGCCACTTTAACGTGTTATTCAATAAAAACTTACGGCTGGACCAGCCAAGTCGTTTTATACGAGCCCTAACCACTATTAATTCGTACACAAAGCATCTTGTTGACAAATCAACATTCAAAACTACATATTTTAGAAAATAATACTGCCTGCGGCTCGAAAGATAAATGTTTTGAAAACACAAACTAAAACTTGGCATTGTAATTATTTACTTTTTACGCTCTTCAGGGGTTATTAAGTCCCATATATCAATTTAAAGTTAATAAAACAACCTTTCAGGCATTATTATTTTCTAAAATATGTAGTTTTGAATGTTGATTTGTCAACAAGATGCTTGGTGAACGAATTAATAGTAGTTAGGGCTTATAGTAGTCCTCTATTTTCTAAGTATTAAGTTGTGACCGTGGTCGAGTGCAGACGTACGTCATATTAAAAAATTTTTTTATTGTTTCTTGGCACTCTATACAGGCAATTATTTTAAGCTTACCTAGTGCAGGGGATTTTTTCTACGAATGAGGACCTTTTGGCGAAAATTTCTGGCGCTACTGCCCGTAACATAGAACGGGTTTAATAATCAGCTTGAATACCCACTTGACGCTTTAATATAAGGTGTTAATTCCTCGTGACGTTCCTATAGCATTCTTGCATATACAAATAGCTGCCATTGCATGAGTTGCGCTAGCTTCTATGTTCGGTTCCGAATGTAGCTTACTATCCTGATTTAAGACTAGATGTTTCGAGCTACTTGGTACGTTTAGTTTAACCTCGTTCTCAATTTGCGAACTTTCGCCATTCTTCGGATTAGACCAGAGTTCGACTGGATTCCATATGTAGCCAGGGAAAAATTTATGCTAGCCATCACTGCTACCAATTCTCCAAACCGATATTATATATGGCCTTGCCTCTATCGAAGTGGCGCCAAGAACTCCGTTTTCGGGACTACAAGCGCATTTCTGGTCGTACCCTCCGACGCACCTTCCAGTTCTAGGAAGGTGAAGGATACCATTCCGAATGTATACCAGAATGGCATCGGGGTCATGTGGCTCAGCCGAGCGAGCCGGTACGGACTTCGGTTTGCGTGGTATCTTCCAGATCTGGATCACGTTCGGCTGTGCGTATGACCACACCTTCGCCGGGGTAGCTATAGCAAGCTTCAGCAGGTTCGCCGATCTCTCATTGGTGCAAGCCATGAGTGTGACCAAGATTCTATACCAGAATCTTCCAGTACACTCCCAACAGTTTTTGCCGGATCATCCCTTATGTGAGATGGGTTCGTCGCAAGCACCCCTGTCGCTGATAGCCCGCACTAGCGGGTTGTGAGTTATGTTAGCAGCTGGTTTGAGTCCAGCGAAGTGTGGATCATTGATCCGTAGTGGCTTAACTTTAAGCCTATCGATCACACGTAAGGCCTTTCTGAAAAAGCTTTTCTAAGAGGATTTCTACCACCCAGACTTTCGTTCTCTGACCTTTTTGGCAGTGGTAAAGTGGGTGGTATTGGCTTTGGTATTTCTTTAGTAGTCGATTGGGGTTCCCAATGGAACCCAACACAGGGGCATTAGGCGACTTGGGATTAATCCGGTGCAATTCTTAGTGCTAATGCAGGAAGCCCTAGTATCTTACCTTTCGGTAAAAGCCGAGACGCACCTCGATGTATTTTGTGACACTACCAACTGCGGTACTTGGAACTTGTGGTTAGAATTTTAGAAAATTGTTTGTTGGTATCAACCATGTTGCAATTCAACGGTAAATGGTAAATAATAACTTGTTTCTCTATAGCAATATATATGGTTGTAGAGATCATGATATGGTTGTCTTGACCTTTTCTTTGCGTGTAGGGTAAAAGTTTGCTTAAATATTTTCAAGCTAAATCGCCAGCCATTACATTGCCCTGTCTTTCCGGGTAACACAAATATTCAGCTTATATATTAAAACAAAACACGAATTCTGAATCGAGATTAACTTAATTTGAATTACTTCGAATGACGAAAACACTCAGTAACACTTTTTTTTGGATACGCATGTAGGAGAATCGATGAAATAACTTTTATGTATTTTCAGATAATCATACATTTGCTGGCGTTATTTCAGCGGGAGTCTCTGTACCAGTACAAATACCTACCCAAAGTAGCAGCGACTTGGCAGGAGCTAATTATTGGCCACGTCTTCAGTGATCTACGTTCTTTGACCTGACTCCACAATTGCTCACAAAGTCTGCTTCTGTATCTCACAACAGCAGCTCGATTACAGCGACCTCGCCAATTGTTGTACCTTCATCCAGCACTGCGAACATTGACATAAGTAGCACAAGTGCAACAGCAGCGGCCTCAGTAGCTGTTGCAGCAGCTGCTGTTGCTTTGGAAGCAGCGGCAAGCATAGCTAATAGCGACGCACCAACACATTCGCATCAAGTAATTCCAAGTCCATATAATGAACGTACATCTCCATCTCCGCTTATGTTAACTTGCTCCAGCCAACAGAATCTGTCATCTCATTCAAATGATGCTCATATATCTTTGGAACAATCTACTTGTAAGTCTGTGGATCAACGTTTGTCAAAACAGATACATGCCCATGCCCATGCCCATGCCCATGCCCATGCCCATGCCCATGCACATGCCCATTATCATCACCATCATCACTATTTGCATCATCATCATCATCAGAACCCTCAACACATTCGCAGTGATCATCAGCACAATAACAACAATTCCAATAGCAATAACAACAACAATAATGATATAGATTTATGTTCTAGAACTTTACGGCAACATCTACAACAATAACTCAAATTCTTTCAGTTAAATAAAAAAAAAAAGAAAAATATTAGTTAGAATTACGCACAAATAAATGTCTGCGGCCACATGAATATAGAAAAGTGTTAGACTTTAATAAACTTAGGCTGAAATTTATTACTGTTTATGTTAATGTCAATCATCTGCCGAAATTCAAAAGTTTATTGTCAAATGTTCGAAATATCTATGAACTTTTAATAATTTCATGTTAACTGTTTGAAATGTTGTACGTTTATAAAAGAAATAGAATATTTGGCAGGAACATTTTATGGCTCTAGACTACAATATTTATTATTATATTCCCTTTACGAGCGTGGAGCAGAGCAGGACAGAAGAGTGTGTTTATTTACATTTTTATGACTTTAAATAAACCTCCAGATTCTAAAGAGTGGATTTCTCCGACAAAATAAAAAGTTTGGCAACTCAACGAAAAAAGAAAATATTTTTATATATTGTATGTGCATACCTATATATACATATGTGTATGTATTTAAAATAGGTACATATGTATGTATAGTATGTATATACGCATATTTAAAAAATCTATTTATATTATATACAGCATGCGTATGGTACATACATACGAGTATACACACATACATACATACATAGATATAGTTCAATATTCGTATACATAGTACTTACTGAATATGTACATAAATACATAAACATACAAACATTATAATTATTATAAAAGATAAGTGAAACAATAAAATGTATCTGATGGTTTTGATCTTTTTCAATTGTGTCTTGCGATTTTTAATTTAGGCTCTTTTAGATAAAATGGTATGTAAAGAAAAGCAAGTATGTATACATACATTTACATATACATATATACTCGTATATTAATGTAAAAATAAATGAAAGTAATTCATTAAATGATGAAAAAAGTTAGAGGATTAAACGCTAATCACAACCAACAAGATTGATATCAAATAATTTTCATTAAAATATGTTTTTTGTTTAATTTATTTAATTTAATAACCCTTTAACGACCGAACTTTTTGCCGAAGCGAAAAATTGGCCACCCACGTCCTCTCCTTGCCCCTCATTTTGCCATATCTGGCGCAACGAACGTATCGTTTCCAATTTTCACGCTTTTCCGTGTGATGCAAAGATTTCGGCTGGCTTAAATAGATATTTCCAGTTCTGTTTGCTTCCGGGTATCTGCGCGATCGTAAGCAGAAGTCACTAATCAATTCGTTTGCTGAAGCTGGCCGAAAATTAGTCCAAGTCACCTTTGTCGCAAAGCTGTTAGCCAACATGAGTTTGCTGTATATCACATAGCTATCAAGGGCGCATAACTGGAAGAGGTCAAAGAACAATCCATCCATCAATCTATATCAATTTTACCTGCTTCTCTTGCAATATGCAGCTTTATTTCAAAAACATTTAAAGCTAGGTAATAAACAGCGCGATTATCCATCCATTTGACTTTCATATTTTTATCGTCCGGAAACGGATTTGTTATGTGTTTTCTATTAGTTCGAATTGTACCGCATGCCATGACAGATTCGCCAAGACCATGCTCCACAGACGTCTTCTTTACGACGTATATAAGCACGTTACACCGGTATCCGATGTTCGACTTACACAAACACCAAAGTTTAAAGCCCCATGTCACAGGCTTGTTCTTCATATAATGTTTCATGGCCTTATGTCCCTTTAACTACACAATATGTTCGTCAATTGATAACTTTTTGCAATATCTATATGCGTCTGGCATAGCTTTATTTATATGGTTTATAATTTCTCGAATCTTGTATTAGTCAAAAACAAAAACACGTACATACAGCGATGAAAACAAAATAATATATAGTATATTTTTATGTGCCTTTCTCCGTTTCAATCCACAGGCAGACATACTTGGCAAACATATTTGAGGTCCTTCTGGGCAGGTTGATTTTCTTACCTAAGTTTTAGCCCTATATTTTTGAAAGGCATACAGTTTTTGGGCAAAATTTGAATCAACCTAGCAGGCAAATAAGGCCATATACGAACCTACCACCTACCACCTACCACCTACCACATTTTTATAGCCCCAACCCTTAGGTACAAATCAGTTTTGAACATATTTACTCTACCCCTTACGTGCACAATGATATAATGCAAAAACCCCTGGGCAAGTATGTTTGCCTCCGACCGTCAAAGGGTTAAGACAATGAATTACAATACTTAGAGACTATTTAAACATACATACATACTTATATACATGGATGGGTAATAATATTATTAAAGCTCTGTTTACATTAGCTGTACAAGTCATATGGAATGCCAAAATTACATTCGTATGGAAAACGTATCCACCTAGAGTGATCCCTATGGAATATAACATGTGTGTGTTATTTTTTATTTAGTTCTATTTTTATGTGGGAAAACTGTGACAAAAGCTGCTTTCAGTGCTGCTAACTTTTGTTATCAAATTTCTGCACAGCGCTGTTTAAAGATACGATGAACGCAGGCAAGAAAACCAATATTATTCATTTAACATTTTTTCTTTATTAAGAATGTAAGTCAACACGATTATACAGGATGTCCGCCGGGAAGGTATACTACTTACTTTTGCCGCCATTTTGGTAAACATTAGTCTTGACTGTTCATATTTGGCAGTCGTGAAGTAGAGACGTGGCAAATTTATTATGGAAAAATATTCGGTGTCGTGTAGTGAATGATTTCGAAGAAAGGGGGACTGCAGCTGCTGGGCCCAAGAATGGACCATAACGTCCTGCAAGATCGGCTGAAAACATTACTGCTGTTGAAGAAAGTGTTTAAAATAATCCATCAACCTCAATTCGACACCGTGCTCAGGAGCTTGGTCGTCAAAGAACAACTTTGGCCACAATTTTGCACAAAGATTTGCATTTGTTTCCATTTAAGATTCATTTATGCCGCCGTACATATGCCAATAGGATGCTACAGCTCGCTCATGATAACCCCGATTTTCATGAAAATATCAAACTATAATGAGTGACGAGGCACATGTTCATTTGAATGGATATGTGAATAAACATAATAGTCGGTTCTAGGCAATGGAAAACCCTCAAATTATTCATCAGGCACCTTTGCATCCATTAGAAGTGACAGATGGGCAATTTGGTCAGGTGGAATCATTGGACCTTACTTCTTTGAAACTGAACACGGCGTAACGGTAACTGTCAATGGGGAGCAATATCATGATATCATTGAAATCTTTTTAACGCCACAACTGCATGCTTTGGACTTGAGTAAGATGTGTTTTCAACAAGACGGTGCCACATCGCATACAGCCAGGTCGCCTGATTTGACTGCTACGGACTTCTTTTTGTGGGGATATCTGAAAAGCAAAGTTTGTGCAAACCAACCAGAAACGCTGGAGCAACTCAAACAAAATATTCGTGATGAAAAATGTGTTCAAAAGGGCTCGCATTTGTGAGGCTAACAGAGGCGGACATTTATCTGATATTGTATTCCACACATAATTAAATAAAACATTTATCCATATACGATTGATCCATTCTCTTTTATTTAATCAAAAATTATAGACAAACAAAGTAGTATACCTGTCCGGCGGACACCCTATATTAACACCATACGAGTATAACTATGTTCCGTTGGACATAAATAAAGATGTGGACTTATTGCGCGTGCGAATCTTATGCATTCCATTAAACTAGTCGAAGAATTACATTTTTCTTTATTGCAATAAAAATTATTAACAAAAACTAATTTCACCTTTAAAGCAACATCGAAACAAAATTTTGTTCAAGAGTGTATTTTTCAGTGTGCGTTGGACATTACTGCTTGTCTGTGAGATTTTGAAAGCGATATAATCAATATTTCTCTACAGATTTTCATAATTGGACTTAATATAAAGGAGTGAAAAATGAACGGCCTTGAGGATGAACAAAATTATTCATTTAATTATTGCCAGTATAGTTCGAATGATAATTTTAATAATTCAGATATTTATGAAAAAAAATTCAAGCCAAATGCAAAAAAAAAAAATAAGGAGAGCATCACGACCTTTTTCGGTTCTAAATCGTTTCACTTTTAATATCAATTGCCATCGGGCATTTACCGCACAATCAGGTTATCACTCAGTGGTTGACATTACTGGCTGCTCGTTTATGCAGTTGCTTTGGATTCCAATTCTTATTTAAAATTTTGTACTAAAACAGACATTTTACTGTTCTCTTTAGGTTTTTTTAAATAAGCTGTTTAAGGAATTTCATTTTCATTTCTATATACAGGGTGATCCAATCATAATGCACGACGTTAATTGTGAGTCACACCTTAACCGCAAGTTTTTTGCAAAACTTAATTTGACATTTCTTTGTTTCAGTGTTTGACAAATTCGACCATGGAGAGGTACACAATTGAGCAGCGCGTTAAGATTGTTGAAGCCTTTACGAAATGGGCGTTCAAATTAAATTGCATTTTGTGCACTTCGTGATTTCTTTGGTTAGCATAATTGAAACAATATGTTCACAATCGGGAGAATTGTGCTAAAATTTCAGCATACCGGGTCTGTAGGAAATGTGAAAACATCTGCGCATGCTCAGCCAGTTCGTTCTGCGGAAAATATTGTTGTTGTTCGCAATAGAGTTGCAGAAGAGCCATCAACCTCGCCTCGTCGTCGTGCCCAACACTTGAACATTTCATGAACATCGCTCATGCGAATTTTGAATAAAGATTTCATTTTACACGCTTACAAGGTTCAATTGACTCAAGATCTGAAGCCTCCTGAACATTTCAGGCGCCGTCAATACGCCGAATGGTTGGTTGACGACACAGATGTGAATGATGACTTTACGAAGAAAATCATCTTCAGCGACGAGGCACACTTTCACCCCAGTGGATTCGTTAACAAGCAGAATTGCCGCATTTGGGCCCAATAACTATTCACAAGGGATTGTTGAAAAACTGATACATTCACTAAGAGTGACTGTTTGGTGAGGTTTATGGGCTGGCGTCGTCGGATGACCGTTTATGGGCTGGCGGCATCGTCGGGCCGTACTTCTTCGGCCAAGCAATTACCGTGAATAGTGTAGTGTGGCTGGTGACACCGTCTTGTTGAAACTACATATCGGCCAGTTCAAAATCTTCAATTTCAAGCCAAATAATCGGTTATCGGTTAGAATTGCCGGTAACGGTTCTTCTAACGTAATTTTCGAAAAGCCCAGTGACACCTCCAGACCAACAGTCACTTTTTGAGAATGCTATGGGTTTTCCCACAATCACTTCTGGATTCTCCGAGCCCCTTATGCGAAACTGAAAAAATTTTTGTTCGAGAAATCAACACTGAAAGCATATTGCACTAGCACCCAATCATCATATATATGACGTTGTGAATGGTTAGCCGGCTTAAATTGCCACGTAAGTTGAACTTTATATGGATGGAGGTGCAAATTTAAACGCAAAACACGCCATAATAAGCCTTAAGTTTAGCCTGATTGCTGAGCAAGCTGTGAAATCGGCAAATTCGGATTATCCGCCAATCTTTCACAAACAGAAGCGATATTTTCAGCAGTGCGCCCATTGTGATAATGCACAGTCCTGACCACAGCTGTAACTCTTCCAGTATCTTAAAAATTCGTTATATATAATCTTGCTAATTCCTTGCACGGTAGGTCGATTATGACGACCATAATCACCCGTAATGCTCAAAAGAACTATGTTTACGTGTTCGGTTCGGTTGCTATACATGATCTACAGTTCCAATGTTTTTCTTATGTTTCGGAGATAAGTTTTGCAGCGAATTCATAAATTTATCTAAATTATTGTATATGAAAAATAATTCACCAAAATCGGAAAGTTTCTTTTGAAGCGACAAAAATGCTTGGTTAGTTTTTTTCAAATTCATCTTTATTATTTTTTAAAAGATATAAATTTCAAGTCCGAAGTTTCTGTAGCGAACACAAATCCAATTCACACATTTTTGCGAGTCAGAGAGCGCATCGGGATCGCGTGCCCCAAGACTACATTTAAGACGATAATATTTAAGGCATAACCAGCAAGATAACGTCCGGTCAGTTTCAGAATTGAAAAATACAACTTTTTACTTTCATTTATGAGTTTTGTTTGCAGGAAAACAGCTAATATTGCAAAGATCTACCATCTATTGATAGATGGTGCCAATAAAGACATATGTATGTTAAACTAACAAACCCAAGTTTTAATACTTCTGAAATTAATCATGTGTGAAGAAAAGTATCCAGCTGTTTTCTAAAGACAAATATACAACAACAATTGACAAAAATTATTTTAATTGTAAGTAGACCCCGCATTGTGTTATTCGGTTAAGCAAAGCTGACCAACAGATCCAGCCTATCTTCCCAAACAATTTGTACATTATAGTAACTCTTTCACTCCAGCAGTTGCACTAAGCCCATCATCAACAGAGACACTAGCAGAGTAAATGTAGTTTAAGTAAAAATATCAAAACCTTTTAGGCAGTATTTCATTTGTCCACTAAACAATAGACCAGCGGTTATCTAAAATTATGTAAATATTTAGCACAACAACACACAGTTTTTATAAATTTTATACAAATTACTCACAAAAATATATAAGATTCAGCACAGCCTTTCTTAAAAGTATGAACTACTAAATACGAACATACTACAGATTTTTCCCGATGAGAAAGTTTTGTTTTATTTAATACGAGGATTTGCGGGAGTGCTAACCTCAATTGGCCGTCCAAAACGTTCAGCGTAATTTTTACTTGTGCGACCACAACGACAGTCAGTAAACCACTTTTTTACCATTGAAATCGATAGTGCCGAGTCCCCATAGTATTTATCGAGGTTTTCCTTGGTTTGATTGACGGTTTTTTTTCGCAAAAAATAATGTTACTGAGCACTCGAAGTTAACTTTTTCTCCTTTTTCAAGCAAATACACGAGGTTGTTTGTTTTGAACAGCTGTTAAACGCAAAGTAAATGACGACACTTGATCAAAATTTGACAGTAGTCTATTAACAAGTGGTATTTGATCGGAACAGTGTTGCATTGGAAGTTCGAAAAGTCACGGACTTATTGATCCGCCCTCGTATTTGATAGAATTTAGAGTTTTCGGTGCAATTTCAGGCCTTGGAAAAATTTTTTCGTATGCGCCCCCTGGTATATAAGAAATGAAAACAACAATGGAGATCTAAAAGTTCCCACCATTCAGGAAGAAGCTAAAATATACTCGCCCAAATACGTAAACAAAGAAGTCATACATCCCAACACTCTTGAACGCAATTTAACGGCCACTAGAGACTAAAAAGGAGTGTCAGTCCTTTGATTCTGGCGAGGCAGCTCTCTCTACACAATAGTAGATATTTTATTAAGATTTGAATACAAAAAATTAGTCATAACATTGTTGATAACTAGTAAATAATATTTTAGAAATAAGATTTGAATACTTATCGTAATTTTTTTTTACTAGAAAGATTCAATAAATTAAAATGAAGTTAAAGAAATTCAAAACATGGTGAAGTTTGTTTTTCGTTCCTTGTTTATGAAAATTTGGTTTTTTTGACGTTGTGTAACATCGATTGTGTTAAAATTGTTACGTTTTTCATACACCACTTATTTTGTTTGCAAATTTTTGATGAAACTGAATGAATTTGGTGAAATTGATATTTAGTTTTGAAATTTTGGTGAATTTTTAATTTTTTTCTGGAATTCACCCAGTGTGTTGAGTTTTTGATTTTTGTTTTTAAAGATTTGTTAAAAATTGATTTTGTTAAACTTTCGAAGTTTATCATAAAATTTGAATTTTTTGCAATCTTTTGGCAAACTTTCAAAATTGTGGTGAAATTTAAATTTTTGTGGTGAATAATAAACTTGGTGAATTTAGCTCTGTTTTAATATTTTGAATGAAAATTAGGGTTTAATATTGAATTTACGTTTTTGCCAATATTTTTTTTTTAAATTTTGAATTTTTTTAAATTATTTTATTTTTGAAATTTAAAAATTTTGAACTATAGTTTTGTCTTGTGGTGGATTCGCCGATTTGGGTAAATTCCCAAATTATGGTAAAATTTCGTTTGTTGATTGATTTGTTTCTCCGACAGGGTGCCCTGATATATATGTTTGGAACGATTTTCCGTCATCCCTTGTCAATTTTGGTTTGGAGACAAACCGGTTTCGGCTAGTTGCCATCTTCAGTGCCATTTTTATTTCGTATTATTTTTATTATTTACATTAATTGAGATTTTTGATCAAACTTGAAATTCTTAAGATTTTTAAATATTTTGATACATTTTTAAACTTTTCGGAGAGTCACTACTTGCGCTGAATTTTTGATTTTATATTTGTCAAACAAAGATTTTGTTGTAATGTCAACGTTTTTCGTAAAATATAGATTTTATGGCTTTTCGGCAAAATTAAAAAATTTTGTTTTTTTTATAAAATTTCAGTTATCATTGAACTTAGATTTTGTTACCCAACAAATTTTTGTTCTTCTTGTGGTCAATTTTCGAATTTGTAGTGAATTTAAAATTTTGGTAAAATTTCGAATTTTCTTTTTTTTTCTTCCGATTTTTTGAAATTTTGAGGGTTGTTAAAAAGTTTTTAATTATATCGAAGATTTAGTTCCGCAGAATATCATAATTTTCCAAAAAATTTGAAATTTTAAAGAAACCTAAAATTCCAACCAAAAAAAATATCAGAAAATTTACCAAAATATTAAATTCACCACAAAATCAAAAATCTGGAGTAAAAAAAATTGTTTTTCTCAAAAAATCTAAATTTAATGAAAACCCGCAATTAAAAAAAAATATTACGAAATTTTGAACATACCACAAAATTTCCCCAAAATCGCGTAATAGCCGAAAATTCACAAAAAATCAAAAGCATTGAAATTTAAACAAAATCGATGTTTAACAAACATATGAAAACAAAAACCAAAAAAATCACCACGTGTGGTGGGTGAATAAAAAATTTACAAAAAAATCTAAATTCACCAAAATATTTCAAAATGATAAATTTTATCACTAAACTGTTATGTGCATCACATATTCACAACTTTTCGATTGCAAATGAATCTAAAATAAGTCTTTAAATTTTAAGGGCATATGGGAGGTAGGCGGGTCCTTGGACCGTTTTTTAAAAAATTATTATTTTTCTTAAGTAAAATATTTCGTGCTAACCTATCGCATATTCCCACAGTTTTTTACCTGAATGCACCCTGCTCTCAAAGTAAGCTGTCTTCGATTTGAGGACTATCACTACAATTTGTCTAGAACAAGTGGCATAACAGATACTATTATGTGTTGTTTACATTGTTAGCTACAAGTGAAACTAATGAAAACATTTTAAAAAGAACTTGTTTCTAATAACTGGCAATTAGTTGTTGGATTTTTGTATGTAATTTGAATTTGGCATTCTTTAATTGAAACAAATACCGACAGTGATTTTACGAAAATTCAATAAATTTCTCTCTGAAATATTAATAATTGTACCTGTCTACGAGTCTAATCAGCAGATTATTAAATCTAAAAAGCAAAAAAAAAACTTTGTGTTTGATAAGACAGATTTTTGATCGTAAAACACTTTATGTATTTGTTTTTTTGTTTGTTTTTTTTTTTGTTTTTGTTCTTTTCAAAATAGGAAATTGTCATTTGATAAGACACAAAAACATTGAACAGAAAAAATTACAGTTGGAATCGAGTACATACATATGCATACACATACCCATACCTCCATTTGAATGTATGTATACTGCTATTTTGTGTTTTATTTCTTTAAAACATTTCCGAAGAAAATTCGCTACTTATCTCTATATATGCATAAACGTTCACGACACCATACATTGAAAAATGTGGGCAATAAAAATGGACCAGGTTGCGATATTCGCAACACAACGGTCCATTAAATGAAATGCGCGTCGCCATGTGGTATCATAATTCACCAGGCAGTCGTTATATCCATATTTTAAACATACATATGTACATATGTGTAAGTATGTTTATTCAGGGGGTCAACAATGACAGAATTATAGCTAAATGAACAATTGTTAAGAAGTATTTATCTTACGGGAAATCATGATTCAATGGATTGCCTACCATTATGTGTCACGAACTAACTGGAAAAGTAGAAGGCATAGCGAGATTATTATTATCAGCACAAAAACATAAATTTGAAAATAAGGCCAAGCCAAAAATTTCGGCCGTTAAGAGTATCGAGATCAAATCGAGGACCAATTTCTTGATGTATGCAATACGATGGTTGCCTTTTATGTTTCGGGATTTGGCAGCCCTAGTATTGTAATCTGGCAACTGAGAGCTCTGTCGTAAAGTTGGACATTTTCGAGGTTATACGTACTCAGAACGTTTTGATATACGAGCACAGTCACGACGTGGATTAACTCAGCAACAGTGCATGGATGAACTTAATTCTATTTTTGGCGTGGAAGCTCCATCAAGGACCAGTGTTTATCGATGGTATGGTGAGTTCAGTCGTGGTCGCAGTTCACTCCAAGACGAATTTCGTGAAGATCGTCCAAAATCAGTTGTTGTTCCGAAAACCATTGATGCTGTACGTGAACTGATATTGCAAGACCGTTATGTGACCTATCGTGAGATTGAGACAACCTTAGGCATTGCTGGGACCAGCATACATTCAATATTGCATAAACACTATAACAACGCAGAACAGTCAATTCTGAGTGGTACACAATCATTTGTTTGCCAGTTGTCATTCAAGAAATCAGGAAAACCAACCGCCGAAGCCGGATCACTCTTCACCACGACAATGCGAGATCTCACACATCGGCTCAAACAACTGCATTTTTAAGCACCCAAAACATCGATTTGATGAGTCATCCGCCGTATAGTCCTGACTTGGTACCGAATTACTTCTTTTTATTCCCGTATGTAAAAAACAAACTTAAAGGTCACCGTTTTTCAACACTTGAAGAAGCGGTTGCTGCACTCAGAATGCATGTTCTGGAGATACCTCAATCAGAGTGGCAAGAGTGCTTCGACAATTAGTTCAAACGCATGCAAAATTGTATAGATCTCCATGGGGAATATTTTGAATAACAATAAAGTGATTTTCGATTATTAATATTTGTTTTCGTTCTCAAATCCCGAAATATAAAATGCAACCCTCGTATCATCCAATTTCAGCGCTATACTTAAAGTGCAAATCATCGATACAAACAACGAGCCACCCTAGTCCCCCTAGATGAAAAGTGTCCGTTTTCAGATTTTTCTCTTTACTTTTTCTCCCAGACCTACCTGTATTCCAAATTTCAACAATCATAGCTACATATATTAAATGTTTAAAAAAATTTAATACATTAAACAGATTGTTTAGTAACTAAGCTAAGGATAGAATTCAAAAATTGGTTAGGTCAAGTATAGTTTACAAAATAGCTTGTAAAGGAAAAGATCGGTAGGTTTGTAACAAAGTATTCATAGGTACAAAGAGAAATAAGCGAATCTAATATGCTTATATTCTCCTAATACATCATTGTCTTCCCAGGGTTTTAAACTAAATCACTATCCTAAATTTGAAAATGTTTCAGTTTTGAAAAGAGATATGAATTATAGACGTCGTTATATTAGAAATATTGCAAATCGTTTACACATCCGAAACTCAAAGAAATAACTTTAAAACAGATGCAGATAATGTTGCTCAAATACATAGACATTTAGTTCATCAAATAATATAAAAAAAGCGAGTGACATTTATAATAATTTGATTTATGTTATTAATGATAAGTGTGCACAGAGCACGTACTCGTACATATAAATACAAATGTAAAATTATTTTGAATTTCGACGAATATGTTTTTATTTGTGTTAAATTTTGAAGTTTTGTGAGAAACTTTTTTTTCATATACATACGAGGGTGGATCAATAAGTGACTTTTTGAACTTCCCTCGTTGTAATATGAAATGCAACACTGTTCCCATCATGTACCAATCTGTTAATAGACTCCTGTTCAAAACATACAACCTCGTGTATTTGTCTAAAAATGGAAAAAAGTGAATTTCGAGTGGTCATTAAATATTATACACCCGAAAATGTCCACGATATGGTATTGGCCGATCGAAGAGTGCGTGAGATTCTTCATGCCATTGGTATTTCGCATGACAGTGTGGTTTCGATTTTAAATGATCAACTGGGTTTAAGAAAGTTGTGTGCCGCGTTTGCTCTCAATTGACCATAAACGTGAACGTGTGACCTTTTCAAAGGATTGCTTGGAGTTATTTAACAGCAATTCGAATGAATTTGTGCGGCGTTTTCTAACTGTATATGAAAAATGGATTCATTACTATACTCCGGAGACCAAGCAGCAGTCTAAACAATGGGTTTCTACGGGAGAACCTGCTGTGAAGAAGGCAAAAGGTAAGTTTGTCGGCCAATAAGGTGATGGCAACAGTTTTTTGGGATGCACGCGGGATAATCCACATCGATTACCTTCAAAAGGGAAAAACAATATTATGCCAACTTGTTTGACCGATTTAATGAGGATTTCAAAAGAAAACGACCCCATATGGCCAAGAAAAAATATAATGCACGGGTACACACGTGTACAGTCTCAATGGCAAAACTCTATGAATTGGTACCTCATGACTAGTTCCTATTTCCAAATCTATAGAAACGGCTCTGTGGAAAGAGATTTAGCTCCGACGATGAAATTATTGACCAAACAAAGGCCTATTTAATGAACCCCGAAAAATCCTAATCCTAAGCGTATTGAGTTAAAAGGAGATTATGTTGAAAAATAAATTTTTGTTTCATTCAAACTATCACTTATTGATCCGTCCTCGTATTTGTTTGTATTTGTTGATTTTTTGTAAAATATTTTTTTTTCGTGCTGCACAAAGGCGTAGCGAAATATCGAGGATGAATAAAAATATTGGAATAATAAACATTTTTATTTATGACCTTAAGCTTGAATAATTAATTGATAAAAATACAAGTCGACAGGTGCTCGCTGCCGCAGATATTTCTTTTCAGCTTCTACCGGCCCAACGTGGCCGATGTGCTTATCGGTTCCCAATGTATTTTGTTCATGAACCGTAATAATTATGACTTTTTTCTTCAAAATACAAATATAATTCTTATCTCTAATTTATTCATATTTTTGGCAGATATAATTACTAGCAGTGTTTTTTGAAATCTTATTCTTTCTATTTAAAAAACAAAAATATTTTTTTAGCTAAATTTTTCATCCCAACTGATTTTATTACAAAAAAATAATGCTATTTATTGTTAAAATTACAACTTTAATGTTTTTGTCTTGATTATCTTTGGATTTCTCTTTTGGTCTAAAGAATGCCAAGCATTAGACGTTTAAGTTTTTCGAAAAAGTTGGGTAAAGGTTTCTCGCATAGCTGGCCAGCGAAATGCTAATAGCGTCGAACTTATCCACCCTCAACACTAAAATTGCATTTTTTTTTATAGTAAAATGAGTTGGGATTAAAAGTTAGCTAAAAATAATATTTTTATATAGAAACTTAAGACGATGAAAACTGTGCACTTGGCACACTTCAACGATAATATTTTGTGCTCTTTTTTGAAAATTCAAAAATAATTATTAATTGATTTTGTTCACTACAGTGCTGAACATTTTCGTACACTTCATTAAGATACATACATGTTTACAAAAATAAATATGTATGTGAGAAACATAAGCCGCTGGAATTTCCAAGAGTCGCTGCTGCTGCTACATAGGCGAAATTGCTTGCTCATTGCCGCCGAAAGTATCGGTTACTTGCTGGAAGTAAACAACTAGATACATGCG
Source organism: Phania funesta (assembly GCA_963932375.1). Lineage (NCBI taxonomy): Eukaryota > Metazoa > Arthropoda > Insecta > Diptera > Tachinidae > Phania > Phania funesta. The sequence goes on along the minus strand of OZ010657.1, from coordinate 6,997,015 downwards.
TCATTTTCATTTTATTTCAGGTGGGACAGTGTAGACATACAATGTAATGAGAATATTTTACTAGATACATGCGTCATTTTCATTTTATTTCAGGTGGGACAGTGTAGACATACAATGTAATGAGAATATTTTACTTTACATATTGTGAAACGTCCTTTGATAACATCCCCTTCACTAGGTAAGCTCGAAATACTCGCCTGTATAGAGAAGCAATTTCGCCAAAAAAAAAAAATCTCACTTTTTATTTTTACCCTATTACGGCAACGCAAAGGAGGAGGGTTAAGGCCACATAAGTCTGGACTTTCTGTGGCATGCCGTGCCGTGTCCTGTATTCTACATTGGAAGCCCGCGGGATGCCAATATTACCGAAAGGCGTTCCCGTACTCGAAAATTCTGTAAACGAGAGTGGGTTTGTGTTCACAGACTTCTTGTGGGTAGATTTGGTAAATTGTCAAACATTCAAATGTTTGAAAAATAGACAATAAAAATTAGAAAAAAAGTAATTTTAATAAAACAAAAGAAAAAATAATTAAAATTTTTATTAAAACTCAAAATCAAATTTATATTTGTTTTACTTAAATTTTATTGAATATTTCTAAAAATATAAATAAGCTTTCTCTTATTGGGTAGGGAGAGCCGTTGCGCCAGGCTCAATGTGTCTGTCTCTGGTGACCATGAAATTGCACTAAATCGCGTGCTAGAGTGTTAAGATGAACCACTAGTTTGTTTACGTATTTAGACGTGTTTGCTTTTACTTCTTCCTGTTTATTGGGAACCTCTGGATCTCTATGGATATTTTTATTTCTTATATACCAGCAGTACCCTACAGCTGAATACCATATGATTGTATAAAAGAACTTTGTATTCCAAAGTCAAGGCTGAGTTCGAACATATTAGTGAGTATAGTTGGTTTGTTTTATTATCGTTATATTATTTTGTTTTTGCCTCAATATGGCGGGACCAAGTTAGACGTCCATCTAGCTAGATACCCAGATACTTAACATATGTTTCCACTGGAACATTGGTATTTATTATTATTATTATTGGTGGAGAATTCCCTCTGAGAGAAAGCGTTACAGTCCTCTAGATCATGAAAAGGGGGCTGAAGTTGTGCAGTTGCAACCTTCGGATCAATATTAATACTTATATACGCAGTGTCGCCCTCAAACGATGACGTATATGTATAGAGGCTTATTGGTATATCCGCTGTATAGATTATATATAGCAGCCTCCTAGTATACTACCTTGAGCGACTTCTACAAACATTTTGCCATTTTTAGAAAACTGATCCCTTGACGTAACCTTAAGAGTTCTATCTGCCAAATAGCTCTTAAGAAGCTTGTGGGAGTTTTTGGAAGAGTTTGAGTTATTTTCTTGAGTTTTATACGAATATACACTGTGTCACGGTGGTGTGAAAACCTCCTTTTAAGTGATTTGCCTTTTGAAGAGAGTTTTTAGCCCAGGTGCGGTTTTCAAGTCTTAGTGGAAATTCGTAAGCAATATGACATTGGAAGTGTCTTGCAGTTTTCCATAGGCTGTAATCCTAGTTTTTTTAAATATCTCTCGATAGCGGCCTCATGTTTCTGTCACGTAAGGTTTTTAGGCAGTTTGATCTTTATGTCTGGAGAACGACTATTCTGCCCTTGAATACTAAGACTTTCTTTCTCCCTGACAGGGATTTGTATATCAGCTAATGATTGGTTTGAATTTCTCTTAACTGTTGGTTTTATTGGCGTTGAAATTCTGGCTGCTACAGTCACGATGTTTTTTAAAGTGGTCCACAGCTTCTTGTATATATGCCGGGTTTCTAAGAAGAATGCTCTGAGAGAGATGAGAGCTAGCACCGTATTTTGTATTTTAAACAATTCGTCTTTTTATTTGGGTACGAAATAAACGATTCAGGTACAGTGGAAAACATATCCAATAGAATAATGAATGTAGGAGAACGGTCAGAAGAGAAATCGTAAGATGAACTCACTGAAAATTGCTAACGTGTGATTTTTTTTTTATAATGGCCAAATCAAAGCAATCTGGCAGCTTGTTAAAGTGTGTTATCTCCAGATACGACGAAATAAAATATGAATGAAAATTTAAACAGCAGGAAAAGTGTTTTAAAAAATTAAAAAACTACAATTATCCATCTGGTTTTCTTACAATACTTTCCTTATTCCTGGTTTTTATTGAACTCAAGCGTATTAATAAACAAGTGAAAGTTAAAATTATATTTTAATTATATGACGGGGTTTTTCGCTATTGACATTTGGTTGTTTGTGTTCCCGTACTTTTATACACTTTTCTCTCTTACTCAGAGTAATTTTTGCTCATTCTCAGTTTAGCGAACTTTTCTTAAAAGTAAAGAAACCTAAAATCATTTGATGGCCACACATTTTTTGGACGTTTAGTAAGAGGTTGTGTCGAAATAGCGTTTTGTGATTAGTGTTGGTTCAAATTTTGCACTAACTGAATGTAGTGACGATTTTTGCACTAAATATCTTTAAATTTCTAGTGCAGAAATGGTTGTTATCACTAAGTTGATAATAATATTATTAATGTCAGTGCAATAAATTAATGTCAGAGTAAACACTCGGATGAAAATCGTGTGTTCTCTGCTGTCACTTACATGCGTTCTTGACTGGCCGTAGATATGTTCTGCCAACACACAGGAATTTGGCTCGTGAGAACCAACGCTTTCGATGGTCTGTTCGTGTTTCAACAACGTTGTCTGAACGTTGTTCGCACAACGGCAAAAATAAAAAAACAAAAATACCAGTGCATAAACTATGCTGAGAACATGGAAACAATCTTGATGCGAGACAAAAAATATGCTCAAACTGAACAGGAAGATCTACACGTATTCTCCTCACAGAAGACATCGAATACATTTTCTGGTATTCTGCCAATGCATTTGTGGCTAGTTGGCCAATTTTTGTTTTCAAAAGATTCGTCCGCAACACAACGAAACGAAACACAATAACTAACGACTTCTACACACTTTCCATTTGCCAAAAACAAATCAGCTCATTCGTAATGGAACAGAAAGTAAAGACTAATTCTCCCTTTATTTGTGTAACCGATATGTATGTAGGTATATACATACTTATATATGTATGTACTTATGTATGTCTATCTGTTTGCTCGTAGCTTATATACTTATCATAGTAAGTTAAATGAGGTCTCTTTGGAAGCGGCTGCTGGATGTGCGACGTTCAATTCAATTAGAAATGATCAAGTCGTAAACAAAAAGCCACTTTTTTAATGATACCGTGTTGGGTATCAAATAAAATGGCTCAATTAGCACATATGTATATAATATATTGTTAGCTGTTGTTCGATGATAGGGAATAATTCGCGTATTAGGATTAGCGGAATAAGAAATTGTATTTGTTTCCATATATTTATTCTACTTTATAATTTAATAAAGCGGCTTTGCAGATAATATGTTGGGCAATTATAACTATAACTCGACAACTGAAAAGTAACGTTCTAAACATAGTGAAACAGGAGAATATTCACATCGTGAAATTCTCAATTTTAGATACAAAATCATAATAATTTTATTATTAGTAATAAAAGATGATGTACACTTATACATGCTCCTATATATGTAAATAAAATAAAAAAAAATTAAATCATACAAAACGCTTATTACGAGGCATGTTACATTGTATTAACCTGAGTGACAAACAACGACGAATGGTTTCTGAGGTAAACAATCCTTAATATTTTGGTGAAATCTTCCCCCTAGCATCGCTGCTTACTACTGTTAGAATGCATGTATGCCTATGTTAGCGTAAATAGCTGACTTACGACCAGAGCTATCCTGTGACCATCATTGTGAATATGTATTAAATATATTTCGTATAAGTTCTTCGCGGTTCAGACTTTACTAGAAAAAAACGATTACAGTGACCTTGACTGATCTTTTTTCGTATCACCGCAAACCTATAGAGAAGGCACAATTCGAACCCCTTTTGAATAACAGTCAACGTAAAAATACTACAGCCTTCTAGTTTATACAAATTGAAAATATTTCATATATTATATGTAATTATTTTACAAATTATTACTGAATATCAACACAATGTATTTCTTTACTTTTAAAAATCTTTAGCCAGAATGCTGGTTTTTATTAAAGAATTGTTGTATAGTAAACGCAAGTCAGTCACAACATACTTATATATTAATTATACTCGTATGTACTTACATGTACACACATATGCATACATATTGTTTAATGTCAAACACAAACAAAGAAAAGAATTGTTTCAACGCAAAAAGAAAAAAATAAATATTTGGGCAGTTAGTGAAAAGTTTCCATTTCTATTAAAAAAAATAATGTAATATGTGTTCCCGGCCGTCAGCTAGCAGGCACAAAGATATGGGTTGCCGTAACTGAGTGCACTCTCAGACGGTCCGACTTATACCTCCACGTGTTGACGGCTGGTAACAGGTTCCTGTCTCTGCAAGGAGTCTGGCTAAATTAGTCGAGCGGAGTGAAGTTAACACCCTGGTATAAAAAGTCCCTAATTCACGGTGGAACAGTACATGTTAGGGATGCGTGGCCAAGTGGGTGCTTAGTCTCAAATATACGAACTCTGGATATCAGTGAATCTCCAGTTTTAATACAGACTTACCCGTGCATATGAAGCTCTGTGTGGGTGGACATATTTTTCTCGATTAGAGCGATGAATCAGACAGCCTCGTAGCTCTGCAGAAGCTACGGTTTTATTTGACCAAAGGAGGAATCCCGAAAAGACGGACAAGAGTGCCGAGCGAGGAGTGAAGGGGTCAATCTTTAATGGTACGTTAAACCGTGAAATTCCGAGAGGATTGAACAATGAAGCCTCGCACGAGGTGCAGGGGTTAATCTCTGGAGGAATTCTGAAGAAGTGGACAGGAAAACTCTACAAGAGGCAGCTTTTAGCACACATTGTGCGTAAAATGTTTAGCACTGGCTAGTATAAGACTTAGGACCACGGGCAGACACTTGTTAAGCGCCTTAAACAAATGCTAGCAATAACAAGAGACTCCGTGAATTGGAAGAAAGTCAATAGTCACCAGTCCACAGTCGGAAATCACTATAGTCGATATTAAATGCTTATGCTAGCACAGACTTGATTGAGACTAAGGTAATCGTAAATTGCAAATTGGTTGTCTGAAATCAATTCCAGGAAAGAAGAGTTTTTTAGATATTTTTATTAATGAAATTAAATTTGATTCTCTTCTCTATCATAATGTTACGAGATGCCTGTTACCAGAAAACTACTCAAACATGCGGTCTAAAGTTTTCAACCCAACTGTACGTTTCCTACAACATGTGTTCAAGAGACACTTAAGGATATATTTTCTCATTTTATGCGAGATGATACTGTACACATAGATATTTTCAAGTTAGTTACTTAATTTTATTAGTTAAATAGTTAATAGAAATTACATTTTCGCTCTTTTTATAATAAAAACAAAAGAGAAGAATACATTCATGTATGTGGGTACTCGTATATGTATGTATGGTAAATTTAAATATTAATTTCAGTTGTATTGTTTTGAATATCACACATATCATTGGAATTCAAATTTTTTTTCAATATTTTATGTTGGGCCAAACGCAACGCATCAAATTTAATTTACGTTCTTATAACTTATTCAAAGCGAACAATTTGAAAGCCAATAACTCGAAAGGTTATTGGTGTTATTCTTAATCAGCGTTACCGTTTGGGTAATTCTTTTTGTCCAATATGCAGACGTGAACTTGTGTTAATTTTGGCAACTTTTTCGACAATCGATAATATAAGTTGTTTTTTTTTTCATTCAATTAAGAAGGAAGAATTTCAATAGGATACTGAAAAAATTAAGTTTTAAACTCTAACGTTTTCTTTCGTAATTGAAAGAACTGGAGCCTGAATAAATTATTCCGCTTAATTATTAAAATTTGTAGTTCGATGAAAGCAGATAATTTGTGTTTTACTTTTCAAACTTTAATTTAAATTCACACTTTTGAATTTCAAATAATAAGAATACATACATATTCTTATTATGTTCATTTGGTAACACTGTTAACGCTTTATAAAATGCAAAATATAATAATTATTTTTATATCCTTCACAAAAGTGAAAATGCTGTATATAGGTTTGTCATTTCGTTTGCAATTTCTACAATATTCATTTCCGATCCAGCAAAGTACATATATTCTGGATCGTTATAGGCAGGGAAGTTCAATTATCGATGGTCATCTGTCCGGAGCTGAAATCAACTTTCTTACGGCTCTGTACAGCCTAGAATTGAAGCTTGGACCATTTGATCAGTGCTCGAGTTATGGGCCACTTTTTTTTGAAATTTTTGATGTTTTCATAAGGCCATAAAATTTGCATAGTCCGGATCCATAACAAATTTGATATAAAGTCTCCAGATAGAAATTATCATCCCGAGGCCCCAAATAATATACGGACCACAATGTTGGATCGAAATAAAACAATGTAAATAAAAAATGTTAAAAATTTCAAACACTAACATAGAAAACCGATTTACTCCAAAAACCGGTTTACTTCACCAAAAAAATTCGAATTTTGTCAAAATTTTAGATTCACCACAAATTGGAAAATTCACGGAAAAAGCAAAATAACAACCGTAAAAAAATTTACCAAATTTTAAATATTCACCACAACAATTAAAATTGCCCGACAATATTGAAACTTGGCCAAAATGCCTCAAAAACCCAAAGTCGACATTTTAGGAAATTCTATTTATATACTTAAAACAAAAATTCACCACAAATCGCGAACTAATAAAACAATAAACGAATTCACCAAAATATATATAGAAATCATACAAATTGTACCAAAAAATCTCAATTTGAAAAATAAAAATAAAACAATTTTTATCGAAATTAGAGAACTCTCAGGAATTCAACGCCAACCTATAGTTTAACAATTTTAAACCACAAAAATAATATAATATTCCACAAAAAAAATCGAAATTAAAAAAAAATTGGCAGAAATTCGAAATTTTACCAAGTTTTAATATCTAACCGAAAATTCGAAAATTCACCATAAAATCGAATAACTGAAATGAAAATAAATGTAATTGCTTCTAAATAAACCGAAATATTATCAAAAAAAATTGCGCAAAAACCAAGTTCACCAAAATATGGAAATTTCACCACAAACAAATTATTTTCACCAAATTTTGTAAGTTCACCACAGAGCCGAAAATTCACAAAAATCTATATTTTACGAAATTTCACCAAAATCTATGGTTAACAAATATATCAAACAAAAAAAATTAAATTTCACCACAAATGAGCAATTTAGTAAAACATTTACCAAAAAAATTTCGATATCATAAAAATGAAAAAAATTTAACTAAAAATATAGATTAATCTGAAAATAAGAAAAATTGCAAAGAAATTCGAAAATACACCACAAATCCTTACTATAGTCCAAAAATTTTATATAACCACAAATTTAAAAAAAAAATATTAAATTAAATAATCGAAAAACTGGAGTGAAAAAAATATAATGGCTTCAAAATCAACATTTAATAAGAATACGACAACAAGCAAAATTCCCAAAGTTTCGAATTTCACCACAAAACCTTAACTTAAGCAAAATTGTAGAAATTCACCAAAGAACTGAAAATATCGTATCGAATGTATCGTACACAATTATATAAAAAAAAACTCTAATTTCACCTCAACTCGGGAATTCACAAAAAAAAAATGTTAAATCATAAATATTATATATTAATTTTACCAAAATTCTGCAGTTTCAACAAAAAATTTGCAAAACACTCAAAATTTTGTATAAATAAATGTCGCAAACTGATGTTACACAAGATCCGAGAGAAATCTACCTTTAATTTTCACCAACAAGGCAGCAAGACAAACTTCACCATATTTTGAAATTTAACGAACAAATTTAACCAAAAACTGAAATTTCAGAGAAAACTGGAAATTTCATCAAAAATTATAAATTTTACTATAAACACAAATCTAGAATTTATTAAAAATTGTTAAGCATTCAGAAAGAAGAAAAAACACAGCGATCGAAAATGCTTATATCAAGACGAAAGAAGAATTTAATTGAAAATAATTCGATTAAAACGGAGACCAAAATTAAATATCTCATGAATTAAAACGTATTTAACAATTTATTTTGCCGAGCCTAAAGACATGATTTTAGTTTAAATATTTTCAGTTTTCTTGAATTGTTTCCTTAGATAACATTTAAAGCGAGTTAGTGATTCACACTTACTAGGAATTCCAAGTTCACGTGAACAGTTTGAGTTCACAATCGCAAGCATGAAAGTGGTTCAGCGGTTTAACCGGATCTCTCGATCTAAGGAAATACACGTTGGTACTTTAATTGTAGCGCGCGTACAGCCCAGGACATCTGAGGACATCACAGACCTGTTATTGCTCAATTTCATTATTGCTAGACGCAATTTGTCCATTTAAGAAGCTAGTGTCCTTATAATGGGACAAACCAACAGGTACGGCGGCTCCACCTTCATAAGCACATTCAAACAATTACACATTTTACTGTGCTCATGAATGAAGGATACAAAGGCTTCAAACACCATAATCCTGAAAGCATCTATTTAATATATTTGAGTCTCGTTCGTTATCGGAATTAACCAGACAAATCACTCCACGAACTAAGAACGGCCATGCGCCACCACCCATAGATTCGAGAAAGAGCTATCAATCTGTCTTGCACGCTCATCTTTGGACCTGGTAAGTTTTCCCTTGTTGAGTCAAATTAAGCCGCAGGCTCCACTCCTGATGGTGCCCTTCCATCAATTCCTTTAAGTTTCATCTTTGCAACGATACTTCCCCCCGAAACTCAAAAGCTTTGGTTTCCCGGGAAGCGACTGAGAGAGCCATGATAGTAGCTACACCCAATTGCCAGCTGGCCTCGTTTATGGTTAGAACTAGGGCGGTATCTGATCGCCTTCGAACCTCTAACTTTTGTTCTTGATTAATGAAAACATCTTTGGCAAATGCTTTCGCTTAACTTAGTCTTACTTAAATCTATGAAAACTTTAGCTTTAGAAAGAGTTGGTTTTCATTTGGAAACGTTTTTTTATTCTTTGTAATTGTGGCTTATAACAACAAGACAACACTTTCTGCGCAAGTGTTGCTAGTGGGATTGAGCAGCAACATCTTTAAATTATCCATCAACTTCTTTCAAATAAAATCATTGAAATAATTTTCTAATTCATATCACACAACATTGAACATCAAAGTTTATATTCATAATGAACATATGTAATGAAAATAACATTTAACTAAGAAGTGTTTAATGAAAAACGTGTTTGTTTAATTAAAACAAAAGTAGCATCATTTTTCACCACCTCGCTTCAATATCGAATGTCGCCATTCGGCTATGTGCCATCCATCTTCAGTGTCATTTCGAGAACGAAAATTTTTCGAGAACAAAAAATGAAACTGAAGATGTCACCTAATCAAAATCGGTTTGTCTACAAACCAAACTTCACAAGGGTTGAGGGGAATTCGTTTCTAAAATCTACATCGAAACACCCTGTCGGAATATCAAATCAAGAGTCCCAAATATATGATTTTTATCTCAAAATTTCTCTAGCTAATTGTACGGCAACCCAATTTATTTGTTCGAGGGAATAAGCTAAACTCTATTTGAATTTCTCTGGCTGCTTAAAAACTCTTTACCCAACCAAAAACTAAAAAATACCAAATGAGAATTTGTATGACTTTCAAACAAAAACAATAATTTGATATATTTCATAATCACCATGTTCGGCATGAAGTCGTTATATTTGACAACCCTGGATAGAGCGATGACACAGAGAGCGACCTTTATATGTACTCATCATTCTCGCCCAGGGAAAAACACAAACACAATAAAAGAAACATTAATCTACGCTTTCATGTTATAGCTCCTCTGCACGCTCATATGTACAGTTAGTTAATAATTCTATAAAAGGTTTCAACATATTCAATAATACGACTTAGATTTATCGTTGCATTCTTCCAATGCGGCCGGGAATTTTCGTCGCCCTCCATAAACTAAATTCGTGCCTAATTGAACAGAAATTAAATAAATTAAATAAGTAAAAACCAGCTACAAAAAATTTTGGATTAAAGAGAAAATAAAAAAAAATATTAAAAGTGATTGAGCAGGTATGAGGAATAAGTTTTTGAAAATCAGTTTGTGCTAAATTAATAGTTTGAAATAAATTTATACCATAAAAGACACAAAATATAAAAAAGAAATTATTTGGTTTTGTACGATATTAATAATCGATAATTATATATGTACATGTATGTATGTATGTATATTTATTAAACACTGTAATCAGAACTAACGAACCACCACACTATGAGGGCGCAAAATGATTGGCGGTTACGGCTGCGCCTGGCAGGCCAAGGACTGGCACTTTTGTGCATTTTGCTGGGAACAAATGCAGGTAAGAAAATTATTTCAATAAATAAACAAATTTAACATAATATGTAATGGAACTACTTTGTGGTAATGAATTGTTAAATTTATTTTATAATAAAAAAAGAAAATATATAAATTAAAACGGCAGAAATTTTGAGACTGTGGATTTAAAGATGCTCAAAATCAAGACTTGAATGGGTTGAAGGAAACAAAAAATTGCTCTTAATTTTGAGAATTTTATATCTACATATATACTCGTATGTGTGTACTTAGAACAAGGTGGGGGAAATGATCAAAAAAACTAACTCCATTTGCATAAACAGAATGTTTATTTTCTACCTTGTCGAGGAATGACTTAGTTAATGCGTAGTATTGTCCAGCTTTGATTCCCTCTGACTACCCGGCTAAAAATCTCGTCCGTTGTTATGAAAAATAATAAATTTCATTTGAATAATAAACAAATTCGGTACAATACAGAATTGCTATTGTTGTGCTCGTATTCGTGAGTTCAATTCAACATACACTTTTGCTCCTACAACTCCAAGTAGAATTAAGATAGCTACACATGTACATACATACGAGGGCGGATCAATAAATCCGTGACTTTTTGAATGAAACACGTTTTTTTTTTGCAAAACAAAAATTTATTTTAAAAATAATCTTCTTTTAACTCAAGGTTTCTCCAGTTTTTGTATCTCTTCCAAAAAATAGGATTTTTAGAGGTCCTTAAAATAAATCTCTTTCCACCGAGCCATTTCTTTAGGTTTGGAAATAGGAAGCAGTCACTAGGGGCTAAATTCGGAGAATATGGCGGATGAGGTGTCAAATTGTAGCTCAATGCATAGAGTTTGCTATGTGACTGCACACGCGTGCACCCATGCATTACCTTCTTGGGGTCGTTTTCTTTTTAAATCCTCATTAAATCGGTCTAATAAGTTGGCATGATATTCGCCGTTTATTGTTTTTCCCTTTTGAAAGTAATCGATGTGGATTATCCCGCGTGCATCCCAAAAAACTGTTGCCATCACCTTATTGGCTGACAAATTTACCTTGGCATTTTTCGGAGCAGGTTCACTCGGAGAAACCCATTTTTTTAGACTGCTGCTTGGTCTCCGGAGTACAGTAATGGATCAATGTTTCATCTACAGTTGCAAAACGCCGCAAAAACTCATTCGGATTGCGGTTAAACAACTCCAAACAATCCTTTGAAGTTGTCACACGTTTACGTTTATGATCAACTGAGAGCAAACACGCACCCATCTTGCAGACAACTTTCTTAAACCAAGCTGATCATTTAAAATCGAAAGCACACTGCTAAATGAAAGGCCTATGGCATCAACAATCTCACGCACTTTTACACTTCGATCGGCCAACACCATTTCGACATTTTGGGGTGTACTGACCGTCCAGAACGTTCAGCGCCCGCCCTTTGTACTTGTGCGACGACAACGAAAGTCAGTAAACCACTTTTTTACCATTGAAATCAATGGTGCAGAGTCCGCATAGTATTTATCAAGCTTTTCCTTGGGTTGATTGACGGTTCTTTTTCGCAAAAAATTATGTTGAAGGAGCACTCGAAATTCACTTTAGACAAATACACAAGGTTGTATGTTTTGAACAGATGTTAAACGCGAAGTAAATGACGACACTTGCTCAAACTTTGACAGTAGTCTATTAACAGGGCGTACTTGATGGGAACAGTGTTGCATTTCATATAACTACGAGGGAAATTCGAAGGGTCACAGACTTATTGATCCGCCCTCGTACATACAGACAAAAATTCACTTAAATGAAAAAATACGAATCATGTTACATCCATGCGTATCTACAGCCGTAAATGATATTAATAATAATATAAGTATACGGACATGTGTGTACTTAGCTTATCGCCTTTAGCTGCCTCTACTAATCAATGAAGATTAATAAAAACGAACACAAGAACATAATAATTCAGTAATGAAATCTCAAGTACATAACATATGTACATAAATGTGCTGTGTTTCTTTGAATCCGTCATAATGTGGAAGTAAGTGTGGGTGTTACAGTAAAAACAACAAGCCTAATTAGTTCGTATAATACAACTTAATGTTTATATAACGAGTACCTACATATCGCCACCTGAAATGCAGAACAGCACACATCATCATCAACAAATTCTTGAGGTCTTTTTTTTTTTTTTTTTGATGTAGAGGTAGTGAGTTATAACCAAAGTTCAATATAACATTTTATAATGTACACGATTTTTTTAAACAAATTAAACGTGGAAAGAAAAACAAAAGTGTTGTAAAAATAGTAAAACGTGTTCTATAAACGTATTTTGGTGTATGAACCAACAGGACTACTCTCATCTTTTTTCACAAGGGACTGCTAGAAATTATAAAATTCGGCAACCTTGCCTATTGCACTCCCAGAAGATAAGAAATTCCAAAAAGACATGGTCACATTTGCAGGTAATCAAATCTTTGCTTCCAGCAGGCTGCCAACACATTGAGCATATGATCAATCGCCTGTATGTTGGGTTTATTTACTTGGATTTTTCTGCTTTCTGTCTTTTTCAAAATTTGTTAAAGTACCTATTTTAGCTTAAACAAGTAGTTATTTCTAATTACAAAAAATAAAAACATAAAATTTAAAAAAAAAAAACCAACAATAGTTTTATATCAAGTAATTTTTAAACCGATTTAGCTTGATGATACGTATGTAGCCTGGTTTTGATTTTTGAAAATGTTGCTTCAATCTCTCTCTCTCTCTCTCTCGATTTTTGCTGCTCATGTAAACTTATAAAAAAAGTTTTTGCATTTTAGGTGACAATATGAGTTTGTTATTCCGTTTGTAAGATCTATAATATTTTTTCGCTACCGCAAAAATTATATAGACTCGTATGTTCATATATTCAAGGTCACGAAGGGTAAACAAGACGGTCCTAATGCTTTTACCACAGGCAATATTATTGAAATTAAAGAAAACCCATTCGCTTCTCCATCCCTTGAAATAAGTGTGTCGTAGGCCCCCTAAAACAAATGACTGTAAATGTTGAACTAGATATATGTGGGTAGTCGAGAATTTAACAACTGACCCCACCTGACCCCACCTGACTTGAAATATATTACGCTTCTTTTTGAGAAATTGTATGAACTTCTGACTTAGTAACAAATATTTGATCTCTAACAGTATAACTCTTCTGAACCCTCATACATATTCATTATATAAATAAATATAATTTTGCAAACTCGCCTTTCTTAATGCCTTTATGAAAAAAAAATTAAATTCAAAAACTTTAAATTTGAGTTAAAATTCCGAAACAACACAAAAAACCCAATTAATCAGATAAAATAATTGGAACTATGTAGATTTTTGGTTTCGGCTATGTGCCATCTGCAGTGTTATTTTTCGTTTGAGGACGAACATAGCCGAAACCGGTTTGTCTCCTAACCAAACTTGACAAGGGATGACGGAAATTCGTTCCAAAATCTACATCAATGTATGATGTAGAATGTTTCAAATTCGGCAACAATAGCCGAATATTTAGCTAAGCATTTACAGCCATATTCGTGTAAAAAATTATTTTCACCAACGATTGCGGTAGGGAATATTTAGCGGCAACACATCCACCATCTTAGTTAGTGATGAACAAAAATGTTCTAATTCATTTTGTTAGTCGAATTTAAGGAACGAGGTTTTTGTTGTTCTAACAAAATATAAATTCTTTTTAAATAAAAATATACATATGTATGTATACATGTAAATACTAACTAAATATTATATCCACCCACTTGACCTGGGATTCGAATATAATGAAAATTCTCTAAATTGAAGGAAATGTTTCATGAATTATCTACAATAACTCATACAATGGATCGTAATTTCTTCGAAAGTTGTCGACGTTCGCTTGACACTAAAGATTCGAAAATAATACCGTTAGTTAGTTTGATATAAGTTCGCAATATCGAAACTTTTTCGATAAAATCTCGAAACATAATTCTTGTACTATTTGTTTTTGTTTTTTTTTTAAATACCTAGAATTAATAAACTGTCGTCGTGCATTTTTTAGATCATGATCATCATGGCTTAAGCGAAACTTAGAATTCCTAGTGCACTGTAAATTATTAAAAATAGTACAGAAACATTTTAAGTGAAAATTTTAAAATAAGTAAAAAATATTAATGGATGTTTATAATTCACCAACAAAAACAAAAAATAATATGTAAGATTTCATACAAATTTATGTGACTTTTATTGTGTTTTCATATTAAAGAACTCCCTTCGCCGGCAGAATTATCTGTCCGAAAATTCATTCGAAATATTTACAAGATGTTTTCCGACATCCTAGCAAAACAATTGTCATGGCGGGTAGTAGCGCCAACAAATTTATACTAGACCCTTTGACGTAAGAACGTTTTACGAATTATTTATTTGTATAGACACATTATCCATTTTATACAGATTCTTTCTGGAAGAAATTTGCGCTTTCGAATGGCGACTTTAATTGAGTGTCCCAAACACATTTTCAATATGCTTCATGAGAGGTTGTCGAAAACAAAGAGAAACTTTTCTTTTGGACCAAATGATTTGGAAACAAACAACAATACGTTCGTTTTCGAAGTGTTACCAAAGTTAGTAAAACGAGCAAATCACTCGATATCGTTAAAGTTGTCAATCCAAAACATTTAGCAATATTGAGAAAATACTTTTTGCAACTTACGCCGACATCAAAGTCGATTCACTGAGAAAGTTTTTATGAATTAAAGATAATATTGCTTTAATCTCTCTTCTAAAGAAATCGATAAGAATTTGAAAAAAAATGGTGGGCTTCGTTTTGAATTGTGGATCCCTGCCGTTTTACACCAAAATGTTCGATATACGTTCGAAGGCAATATCATAAACTAATGCCTTGGTCAAGTGGGAAAGCAATTCATATTTACATGAAATTTTTATGAATTTTTATTAAAAAAACGAGGGTTTTGAAATACAAAGATGTAAAGGTAAAGCGCAATTTTATTAGTTAAAATTGTTTCTTCTAAAACAAATTTTTCCCCATAAAATAAATAAAAATGTAATTAAAATTTTTGCAGGTTTCATAAATTTTAGAGTGTGATTATCCGTAGTCGGGATTTAGTTTAGTAGGTTTAACAAAATCAGCTGTTTTGTTGCACCGAAGAAAAGTTGCGAAACATTACGAAAATGAGTTGAAAACAAATTATACGTAACCCCGCGATTTGCTGTAAGTCGTCGGAATTTCCAATAATTCGATTTTTAAGTTCTAAATTTTAGGATTAATACCTGGCAGGGTATGTTTCAGGAAATGATGCGAACCCGAAACATTCTTCTGCAAGTTTTGCTTAGCAAAAAATGAATCAGTTAAAAATAGGCTTCTGGAACTCTCACAGGCACCCGAGTGAAAGGGCATGTGGTGGCAAACATATAAGCTATTTTGTCATCCAGAATTCAGCGAAGATTTTTTTCCAGCGACCACCATAAATCTTTCTGATTTTAAAATTGCAGTCTCTTCTGTGTATTGTCTGCCTAGACATAAGATCCATCAGGATCAATTTGCCAGATTGGATAGTTCCGAACCTCTCAGCAAGGGGTGGGACTGGGGGTGGTGCTTATGCAGATTGCATAGAGGCGCCGGTCTGGCCGCTTAATATTACACCCGTGGTGTTGAACAACCGTTCAGCCATCGTACTCACGTGAATCTAAGCGCATCTGCCAAGTTCCTTGCTACTTTAAGAAAAATGTTTTTTGCAGCTGGAGACTACAATGCAAAGCATGCTGTATAACACAGGTCAAGCTAATAATCTTGATGTCATATCTGGAGGTAAACCAACCTATTGGCCAACAGACTTTAACAATCTGCCACATCTTATCTGGCTATTGTAAAAATCATCAGACGTGAACAAATTTTGGTTAGTTCATCATACGAGTCATTATTTTATGGGACAGATTTTCCAGTGCACCTGAAAGCCGTATTTTTTATAAGAACACGAATTGGTTAAAATATAAACTGCAACGCCAACAAAACCATCAGTTAAAATCCAAACGTAGCAGTCAACGGCAGATATACAGATGCTCGTCCTTGAGAAAAGAAGGCTTAGAAGGAAATGGCAAAAGAGTTGTTCTACACACATAAATATGTAAGTGAGCTTATGCAATAAATTGAGATAACTTGGATCCAACGAAAAACACTGATCAAGTGCCGTCAGAAAATTGATTTCAGCATCGGACAAACGCACAGACGGACATCGTTTATTGAACTTCGCTACCTATAAGGATCCTGAATAAATATACTTTGTTAAGTCGAAAATGAATATTGTAGAAATTGCAAATGGAATGATGAACTTATATTTACCCTTTTCACTTTTGTGAAGGCTATGCAAATTCATTGGAAATATATACGAAATAACGTTGCAGAAGTAGTATCGTGTTCACTTTATGAAAAACATCTAAAAAATTAAAAATGTTCAATTCTAAACAAATTAAAATTTTTTCAAACACTCAAAAACAAAATACATATTTATAAAGAAACGACTTTATTTACATATGGTGCTTATCAAATTTTCCAAATGAAATAATCAATGGTTCTCCACCAAACATACGAGGGCGGATCAATAAGTCCGCGACATTTTGAATGAAACACAATTTTTTTTCAAAACAAAAATTTATTTTTCAACATAATCTACTTTTAACTCAATACACTTAGTCCAAGGTTTCTCCAGTTTTTGTATCCCTTCCAAAAAATAGGATTTTTGGAGGTCGTTGGAGCTAAATCTCTTTCTACCGAGCCATTTCTTTAGATTTAGAAATAGGAAGTAGTCACTAGGGGCTAAATCCTGAGAATATAGCGGAGGATGTACCAATTCGTAGCCCAATTTATAGAGTTTTGCCATTGAGACTGCACACGTGTGCACTCGTGCATTATCTTGATAAAAAAGAACTATTTTCTTGGCCATATGGGGTCGTTTTTTTTTTAAATCCTCATTAAATCGGTCTAATAAGTTGGCATAATATTCGCCGTTTATGGTTTTTACCTTTTCAAGGTAATCGATGCGGATTATTCCGCGTGCTTCCCAAAAAACTGTTGCCATCACCTTATTGGCCGACATGCTCTTCGGAGAAACCCATTGTTTAGACTGCTGCTTGGTCTCCGGAGTACAGTAATGGATCAATGTTTCATTTACAGTTGCAAAACGCCGCAAAAACTCATTCTGATTACTGTTAAACAACTCCAAACAATCCTTTGAAGTTGTCACACGTTTACGTGTTTATGATCAATTGAGAGCAAACGCGGCACCCATCTTGCAGACAACTTTCTTAAACCCAGCTGAACATTTAAAAGCGAAACCACACTGCCACATGAAAGGCCAATGGCATCAAAAATCTCACGCACTTCTACTCTTGACAGTAGTCTGTTAACAATTGGTACTTGATGGGAACAGTGTTGCATTTCATATAACTACGAGGGAAGTTCGAAAAGTCATGGACTTATTGATGCGCCCTCGTATTTCACAAACCCGTTAATTTTGAAAATTAATTAGGTCGCTGTTCTAAGAAAATTGATAACAGGGCCTAGTTTCTCTAAGAGATCAAATTTATGTTTTATTAAAAGTGGAATAAGTGTGTGTAAAGAATTGTTTTGAATAATTTTCAGTACTTTTTTTAAGCTGTGATCCATCCGTGCTTACATTTTTATAAGTTTGAAAGAATAGTGCAGTTTTCTAAATTTTATTAAAATGATATTTAACTAGAACTGATAAAATTGGCATTATTAAAATTGCTTTTATGAAATATTACATTTAATACGAGCGATTTTAGCATATGCGGAAACAAATTCTATGGACTAATTAGAAATAGACAACAACATAACAATAGAAAGAGTGAGGATAGGAGTAGCAATATATAAAGTCATGATGGACTTGCTTCCTTGTAATACCAACAAAATACAATTTTCGATGTCGTCATTAATGACGACGATTAAATTAAACTCATGTACTTTTATATAAAATACTTTATAATTATTATTTTTGTATTTGTGACGATTAAAATAAAAATAAAATTCTTGAATAAATCTTTATATTTTATTCCTGTGATAAATAGAGTTATATAGGCCCATAATCATAGTCAAAAATAAAGTATACTTTAAGAGAACTAAAGTCGGCTTTATCTCATTCATAGACACGCTCAAGTATACTTTTAACGTTAATGTCGACTTTAAATTTAAATCTAGCTGAAGCTGTTTTTAACTCATTTAACAATAACATCAGCTGTTCTTCACCCATTAAAAAAATACGTGAAAAAAGTGAAAATGTTTTAATTGCAAGATATTAGCAGAGAGTGTGATAAAGATAATTTTGTTCGTTTGTTGTGACATCAGATGAACTTTGCATGTGATTTTTTTCAGTAACACAACAGTTGCTATCAAATAATATTTCATCATCCTCAAGCTCGTGTTCAATCATACTTTCAACAAGATTGTCTTCTGCGCTTAATTCGGGAATAGAGTTTCCTGTCGCAATACATGCCCGTTTGACTTCTGCAACAGCTTTCCTACCACTAACTTTCATGCGCACCCATTGCGCCTTTAGTTTTGAAATATCACGGTCGTAGCCTGCAGACAGCACAGTTTCCTGTATTGCTTTCCATGACTTCTTTTTTTTACCTATCATTGAAATGTCATTACCCGTATTTTCCACGACATTCAAGTGCATGTTTTCTTTGTAAATAAAATAAAAACAGCTGTGCAAGGACCACTTGATTATATTTGGTTAGAAATTATATGCAACAATTATTAAATCAGAGTTGACAATCATTTAAAGCCGGTTCAATTTAAAGTATACTTTATTTGTGACTATGAAAGCCAAAAATATAATAAGAGCTTTTAAATTCAAAGTATACTTTAGCAAGAGTCGACTTTAGTGAGTAACATAGAATTTAATTAAAAGCTAAAAGTTAATACAAAAGAAAACATTTATTAATAGCATAATAAAACAAAGTAAGGAAAATGTTACACTTCTGCACCTTCTTTCTAAAACTTTTGTTGGCTTTCGAAACCAATAAATCAAAAGAAAAATTCAGATTTCAGTTTACTCTTCGTCTAAAAATATTTTATCAGTTTTTATCACGTTTTTATGCAAATCGGAAAAGTGAATAAAATATTAAATTTATTTTAAAAAAATGGACAACTTGTTAGGGCAGTTGGCAAAAAATATAAAATAAGCATGACCATCCGATCCCTTAAAACCTCAGCATCTTGCTTTAGTCGGCAGAGAATAGTTGGTGATAGAACTGGTTCCTTAACATCAAAATATATTTGTCTATGCGAAGAATTTGTTCAAGCCCACGTAAACTGGCCTGAGGTCAACTGGAGCAGGGCAAGTGTAACATTATAAAGATGTCATTGAAAACTCAAATTTTTCTATAGACGAAAATCAACCGTTCTGAGTCTGACGGGCGGAAATACTCTTAAGGCGAATAGTTTTACTTAAACAATGAAACTCGTCGGAGGATCAATTATGGTATGGGGAGTGGGTCCATAACTAAAAATTGGCATTATGAGACAGGAGCAATACTTATAGATTTTGCAAAATAATTTGAAAACGTTATGTTTCAGCATAACAAATGGCCAGCACAATCGTCGGACATATGTACATTTTTGGAGTCATATTAATTCACAACTTTCATAAAGTTCCCGGAAGCTATCAGTGGTGTTAACGAAAATAGGGAAAGATTGAATGATATTCGGGTAACGATTCCTAATCACATTGTGAAACATTACTGCAATAGTATGCCTTAGCAACTTTGAGTAGAACATCTTACTGATATTGCTTTATTCATCATAATGTATAGATCTTTTTATTATAATTTATTCTTAAGGAAACCATAAATAACTAATGGAAAAAGCTTTTTAAATTTTATTGTCACGTAGGGAGGTGTACGTTATTGTTTTTTTTTTTTTATATCAGCCTAACCTGTTACATTTATGTTCTTCAGTGTATAAAATTTATTAATAATATTTTCTTTTCTTTTCAAACTTTACTTTAGTTAACTACTTCGGACAAAATGGATATAAGTCACATTATCGTAATGCAAAATTACGAATTTTCAATGACGAACGCAAGAAAATCTTTTCGAGAGGTGTCATTAATAGTTTTAATATGTTAAAAAATAAACCTTTAAGTAACTCAGTTGAAAAACAAAGTGACTTATGCCACTTTAAAAACAAACGGCTTAATTGAAGCAAGAAACCATATCAATTATATATAATATTTAATTGCTCACTTATAACCTTAGCTAGCCAGGGGAACATATGTGTATATATTATTATAAGACCAATATATGTAGGACTAAAATTGTATGATTAGAAAAGAAAATTTAGTTGAATACTCGAATGCTATGGCCATCATTATCTTCCCATAATAATTGTATTTAGGCTAAGCGTTCAACATCTCATATTTTCCACTCAACATCTTGTGATAATTTTATATGGTCCACTCTTAAGCCATAGCGGGTATAGGGGGCGAAGAAAAATTCGCATTTTTTACAGGAAATAGCAGCCAAGCCATATGAAGTTGGATTCTGTTGTACTTTCATATAAAAAAATTTATTTAAACTATAAAACTATAAAAGGTTCTGAATGTCAGCTGATATATTACTATCGTCTGGTTGTGGACGCGTCACAGTCTGTTCGATTTTCAACTTCTAGTAATCTACGCGAAGGCTCTCCTTAAAGAATTCCGACCTTCTATTCGGACTATCCTTTTACAAAAAGTTTTTACATAAAATCTGTATAAATTATGCACATATATTTTACTTGAGTTCAGTTGTGGCCGTGGTTAAGTACAGACGTACGGTACGTCATATTTAGCGCATAATTGATATTCGTGATAAGCGACTTTTTTCCATTAAAATATTCCGTTAAATTAGTAAAGAGACACAGGGAACAGTTAAAAAATAAAAATAAACAACAACATATTGTATGTTGTGTGTTGTAAACAATAATAACAACAAGTATATGGAATTTAAGCCGGTTTAAACACTAATAAGTGTACCAACCATCCATGAAAACAAAAATGTTTATTACTCTTTTACTCCAACAGAAACATATAACGCAATGAACAATTTAAATAATAAACAATTCAGAGAGCTATATACGGCTGTGCCGAATCATATATACCCTTCACAAAACAATGAACTACTAAATATATACTACAGATTTTTCCCGCTGCTAAGGATTTGTTTTTTAATATTTGATAAAATTTAGAGTTTTCGGTGCAATTTCAGTCTTTGGGTAAATTTTGTTTTTTGTTTTCAAAATATTGTGAAGTATGTATGTTTTTTTTTCTTGTGTGTGAAAAGTACGTTTTTTGGACCTCGTATAACATCAATTTAGTTAAAATGTCTCTATTTTTCACAAAATACTTTTGCAAATTACTGGTGGAACTGAGAAATTTTAATAAATACTTGGCGAGTCTGCTTTTCCCGTTTTTTTTGGTACAATTGCGGTGTTTCATTAAATATTAATTTTTAAGCAATTATTTTTTTTTTAAATTTTTCAAATTAATGGAGATTTTTGAGATAATATATATTTTTCATGATTTTTAAATATTTTGGTGATTTTTTAATTCTTTTGGGAATTCACCACTTTTGGTGAACTTTTGCTTTTCTGTTTGTTAAAATTTCGACGTTTTTCGTTTCGGGAAAATTGCAAAAGTGTGGTAAATTTTAATTTTTCAGAGTAATTGGGATTTTTGAGAATATTTTGGTAAAATTTTGAATCTTTTGGTGCTTTTTCAATTCTTTTGGTAAGTCACGACTTTTGGTGAACTTTTGCTTTTCTGTTTGTTAAAATTTCGACGTTTTTCACAAAGTAGTGATTTTTGTGAATGTAATTTTTTCGTTCAGCTTCGGTTTGTTTAAATTTTGATTTGAATTTTGGGAAATTATAATATTGTTATAAATTTAAAATTAAAGAACCATAGGTTCGGTTTGGGTTGAATTATGGTAAAATTTGATTTTTTTTCACTTTTAAGATTAATTAGAATTTTTGATAAAATTTATAATTTTTACGATTTTTAAATACCATTTAATATTCGAAATTCGGTGAAATTTGATTTTTTGGTTGTCGTTTTTTGTAAAATGTCAGTTTTTCATTGAACTTGGATTAAAAAAATTGTACTTCGGATTTTCGGTTTTATGGTGAATTTAAAACTTTTCCAAAATATCAAATTTTTAACAATTTTTTTGTGAAATGCTGGGTTTTGAAGGAATTCGGGTTGTATTGTTAGTTTTTGATAATTTTAAATTTTTGTAAAAAATTTTAATTTTTGTCCAACATTTAAGTCCGTAGGTTATTGGAGGGCCTCGGGAGGATAATTTCTCCAAGGCGACTTTATAGCAAATTATATAAGGATTCAGAATATGCGAATGGTCTTGGCGTTTCCCGCTGGAGAAAAACTGAGAAAACGTTTATGGCCTATATCTCGAGAACTTGTGGACCTATAGGGCTGATGGCCATATTCACCAAGCTTATTGATCAAGTGGTTCAAGATTGTCAAGTGCCGTCAGAAAGTTGATTTTTACATCGGACAGATGACCATCGATAAATGAACTTCCCTGCCTATAGGGATCCAGAATATATATATATGCTTTGTTGGGTCGGAAATGAATATTCGATACTTCACCCCATCTTATGTTTTCAACATTTATATTACTTACATCCGACTAAAAATGGAACACAACTCTCATGTATGGGCCGGGGCTCCGAAGTCTATTTTGGAGTTACTCGACCGCGTACAGGAGAGGGCGAAGAGGCTTATCGGCAACTGTAGGATAACCAACTCTATTGAATATTTTTTGGGTTTCTTTTTCAGTACGTTTTGTTTTTACTTCTGTGAATTTTGTGTTCTTTGATAATCACAGAAGGGCTTTTGCTGCTACTTACTCGTATTTAAGCATTTGTTAAAATACGAGGGCAGATCAGTAAGTCCGTGACTTTTCGAACTTCCCTCGTAGTTATATGAAATGAAACACTGTTCCCATCAAGTACCACCTGTCAATAGACTACTGTCAAGAGTAGAAGTGCGTGAGATTTTTGATGCCATTGGCCTTTCATGTGGCAGTGTGGTTTCGCTTTTAAATGTTCAGCTGGGTTTAAGAAAGTTGTCTGCAAGATGGGTGCCGCGTTTGCTCTCAATTGACCATAAACACGTAAACGTGTGACAACTTCAAAGGATTGTTTGGAGTTGTTTAACAGTAATCCGATTTGTAACTGTGAATGAAACATGGATCCATTACTGTACTCCGGAGACCAAGCAGCAGTCTAAACAATGGGTTTCTACGGGAGAATCTGCTCCGAAGAAGGCCAAGGTAAGTTTGTCGGCCAATAAGTTGATGGCAACAGTTTTTTGGAATGCACGCGGGATAATCCACTCCGATTATCTGCAAAAGGGAAAAGCCATAAACGGCGAATATTAAGCCAACTTATTAGACCGATTTAATGAGGATTTAAAAAGAAAACGACCCCATATGGTCAAGAGAAAAGATCTTTTTCGTCAAGATAATGCACGGGTGCACACGCGTGCAGTCTCAATGGCAAAACTATGAATTGGGCTATGAATTGGTACCTCATCCGCTATATTCACCGGGTTTAGCCCTTAGTGACTAATTCCTATTTCCAAACCTAAAGAAATAGCTCAGTGGAAACGATGAAATTATTCACCAAACAAAGGCCTATTTAAAGAACCTCGAAAAATCCTATTTTTTGTAAGGGATACAAAAACTGACGAAACGTTGGACTATTGAGTTAAAAGGAGATTATGTTGAAAAATAAATTTTTGTTTCATTCAAAAACTCACGGACTTGTTGATCCGCCCTCGTATCAAACGGCTATTATAAAACAAAATTAATTGTAATTTGTGATGCTCCGATTTCTTACACTTAAAGTTTCAAATTAAATTAAAATTTTACTAACGCAACCTGTCTACTTATCCATATCTTTTTTAGAATCTACCTGCAAACGTGGTTGCCCAAAACGTAAGTTAATAAAAAAACGTCATCTCTTAGCCTGCTTATAATAATTTCAAATTGTTTAGCTGATGATGGATACTTATCTTACACGCCTGGCAATGTTTACGATTATAACTTCGACAGTGTTATGACTGTTGGCATTAATCGTGGCCCGGAAAACTATGATGACACTAGCCTTAAAGTAATCGGTAATGCAAAACTGTTCGCTGAGGGCAATTGTGGTTATACCTTGCAGTTGGGAGCTGTCAAAGTAACCGCCACTAAGCAAAATATTGAAAAGAAAATTATGCAAAGCATACAAAAGCCTGTCCGCTTTGTTATGGCCGGTGGAAAAATAGAGCCTGAATTATGTACCGATCCAGGGGATAACGTCTATGCTTTGAATATTAAACGTGCTGTTATATCCATGTTACAGTGTAATCCTAATGCTGTGCAAGAAGTAGATATTTTTGGCCAATGTCCAACTCATACCACTGTTACTAAGATGGGAAATGCTGAAATTGTAAACAAGGTTCGCAACTTGAATACATGTAATTATCGTAGGATAATTAATAGTGGCATTTTAACAAATGCCGTTCAAAAAAAAGCAGGCACTGACAGCATCTCCATACTCAAGTCTGACTATAATAAAGAGTCAAAAATTGAAAAGGGCCTTGTTGGCAGTGTTCAGTTAGTCGAGGAATATGAATATGCTGAACCTTCCAAGCCCGATATTGGCATGCGTGCAAAGGTTGTAACGAACTTAAAATTAAAGAATCCAGCAGGAGTTCCTGCACCTGCTCCAGCCGCTGGTGTGGCAACTGCTAGCATAATTTTTCAACAACCTGATACTTATACATCTAAGAATATTGCAGCTCTTAAGAGTAGCTTAACGGAGTTGGTACAGCGATTAGATGGGTATGTGAAAAAAGATAGCTCCAAGGGTTTCGTTGAATTGATTCGGCTTATGCGTAACTCCGATACAGAAACTTTGCTGGAGTTGGCCGCATTCGCTCTGCCAAACAAGGTGTTGGCTCGTAAGGTCTACTTAGATGCTTTATTCCGCACCTCTACTTCAGAATCAGCTAGGGCCATCCTTAAGCAGTTAAACAAAATGAATGAAAAAGAGAAAACTATCGCTTTGGCGTCCTTGAATCTAGTTCAAACTGTTGATAAGGATACACTAAATCAAGCGTCGGTAAGTGGAATTTTTCAAATTTCGTATATAAAATTTTTATAAATTTTTAAATTTTTACACAGATTCTTATGAATGCAAATGCAATTAAAGAGGTTTACCTAGCCGTCGGTAGTTTAGTCTCAAAATACTGTGAGCACAATGAATGCAAAGGTGGTGAAGTTGATGGCATTTCAAGCAAATTCATCGAATCTCTAAAACACTGCAAAGCGAATACGAAGAAAGATGAAGAACATATACTATATGTGTTGAAGGGAATTCGAAATTCACATAATTTGGCTAGTGGCGTTGCCTCTTCGTTGCAAGAGTGTGTCGCACAAGGCCGTTCCAATCGTATACGTGTTGCTGCGTTCCAGGCTTTTTCGGCAGCAAGTTGTGATGCAAAATTGCAGAAGAAGGCGTTGGAAGTTTTAGCTGATTCTAATGAAGATTCCGAATTACGTATTGAAGCTTTCTTGGCAGCAATTGAGTGCCCCTCCGGAGACTTGGCGAATGAAATTGCTGAAATTGTTAACAGGGAAACAGTCCATCAAGTAGGTGGCTTTATATTATCCACTCTTCGAGTGATTCGTGATTCTACTGATGAAAGTAAAGAGTTGCAACGGCGTTATTTGGGTAACATTCGTGTTACTAGAAAGTTCCCAAGGGACTTCAGAAGATATAGTTTCAATAACGAAGTATCGTATAAAGTAGAAGCATTAGGTGTAAGCGCTAGTGCAGACTATAAGCTGATATACTCTCAAAATGGTTTCCTGCCACGTTCAGCTCATCTAAGTGTCAAAGCTGAAGACTATGGCATCAACATGAATATTTTAGATGCCAGCGTTCGTCAAGAGAATTTGGAAAATATTTTGGAATATTTTTTGGGACCCAAAGGCTTGGTAAACAAGGACTTAGGTGAAATCTTAGGCAAAGTGGATAATACAGTTACCCCTCGCCACCGCCGTTCGATAGCTGACGATACGTCCAAAGTAGCCAAGAAGTACAAGGCTTATGGAACAAAGAATGTTGACGATTTAAATTTAGATCTTTCTTTTAAACTATTTGGTTCCGAAATCTTGTTCCTTAGTTTGGGCGATAATATACCCTGTACTCTTGATGAAATTGCAAATGAGTTCAGCGAAAGTTTTGAAAATATTAAAAAAGATTTAACAAACTACAATAAGGAATTCACTTCTCATAACTTCTTTATTGATACCAAAATTGTTTATCCAACTGGTGTTGGTGTAGCACTGGAATTGGTTTCTGATGGATTTATGGCAAACAAAATGGACTTTGGTGTTAGTGTTGATGTGGATGGTTTAATGCAGTCCAATTGGTATAATTCAAAATACAGATTCAAACTTGTACCTAGCATTGACGCATATGTTCATCTCAAGTTTGGATTTAATGCACTTGTGCTGTCGTCCGGTTTGGGTAGCGAATTTACAATACACTCTGCAACCGGCAGTTCCATTGATGTGACCATTAGCTCTGAAGGTTCAGGATTTGATATGAATGTTGAGTTACCTCGAGAGAAAATAGAACTTATTGATATGAATTTGCAAAATAATTTCTACATTGCCGAACAAGATAAACCGGTCAAGTCGATGCCTCTAAGTAGTAAGAAAGCAGATGGTAATGTTCCTAATATTGAAAATTGCTACAATATTTTTGAGAGTTTGGGTTTTACACCCTGTGTTATTGGCAGCATTACCGATTCAAATTTGGAGGACATTTTAGTGCAACAATT
This sequence comes from Phania funesta, assembly GCA_963932375.1. Lineage (NCBI taxonomy): Eukaryota > Metazoa > Arthropoda > Insecta > Diptera > Tachinidae > Phania > Phania funesta. The sequence goes on along the minus strand of OZ010657.1, from coordinate 6,969,669 downwards.
CGATTTTTCTGTTTACATAATGACAGAACAGCATTTTAACTTAAAGGGCTACTATAATGACCAGAAAGATAATGTCCATCAATGGAAATTAGACTATAGTACACCTGGATCCAAGGAATCATATGATACATCTTTGTCTGTTGAATTAGGATCGAAACAACGTTATTACGGTCGGACTTCATTGGATAATTCTCGCTATCACTTGGCTGTTGAAGCCGGCTTGAATAACGATGAAAAAGAATTAGTCTGGTACGCTCAGTACGAGCAAGATAAGGATGTCAAGAAAAGCAAATTTGGTTTCGTTAAGAACGGTAATGAATATAGACCCATAATCGAAATACAAGATGCTGCTGGTGGAGTTAGCAACGAAATTGGTGGCTACCGTGTGGACGGTCGTGTTTTAGTCCAAAAATCTGGTGATAAAAACAGATTCAATTTTGAAAACCTTCAGGTAGCCGACAAAGAGAACAACCGCGCCTTACTTAATGGTTGGGCTGATTTGGGACCATCTTCAGTTTCTACCGAACTACAATTAACGTCAAATGAGGATACAGTGTTTATTAAGGGCAACCTTAAAATTTCCGGCACTGAATATGCTGCAGGTCTTTTTGTTAACGACGTTAAGAAACCTGAAAACATTTACGGTGCTTCCGCTGATATTCATGTTGGCGAAGAATTGATTAACGTAGAAACTATGAGTAAGTTTGGAAAATGGGATGCAAAATCGTCTAATATAGTTAACTTTGTTAAGCAAGAGGGCTCAAATCGAATTGCCTCCAGTAAAATTACTTCGGAAATAAGTATTGCACATAAGCAAAATAATGTTGCATCATTAAAGGTGCAGGGTCTTTCCGAAGGTAGAAACAAATTTGAAGTTAATATAGATGCAAGTAGCGGTAAGAAGGTTGCGACTGTTCTACTTAAATATGCCGCTAATATAAAAGCACAAAACGACTATCAACTGTCGCTGAATGCGAAATATAACCAACATCTTGTGGATATTTTATCGAAGTGCGATATAGTCGGTAATCACTATGTTTTGGAAAATGTTCTTACGACCGGTGGAGGATCGGCTTTTACCTTGAAAGGTGAATTAGGCCAGCGTTACTCACCACAAGATATCTACATGGATTTACAAGGTTCTGCTCAAATCAGCGGCAAAGAGAAACCAACACAGTGGGTTTTTAAAGCAATCGGTGTGCCGGAGAACACTAATGTAGAATTTAAGGTTTCACGTGATAATGCAGAAATTATTAAAATATTGGCTGATACTCAACATCCTCAAGACAAAGTAACATCTGGAAAAGTGAATGTGATCATCAAAAATCTGGCTACTGCTAAAGGTGATTTCAAGTTGGCTAAAAATGGCAAGGGAGATATAACGGCAGTGCTGGAAACACTTAAACCAGATGCTAAGAGCAAAATTGAGATCAGCTCGAAATTCCAAGTACAGAACCCTAAATATGATATCGAAGCAAATGTAATTTTGGATGGTCAACAAAAGTTACACATTAAAACTGAAAATAATATAGACAAGTTCAAGTTCAGTACCAAAAATGAAATAGAAGCAGGCGAAAAAAAAGTTTCAATTGATGCTAATGGCTCGATTAAGGGTGACTGGCGATTGAATGGTGAACTTCAAGGTTCTTTCAGGTTCGCTTGTCCTGAAGGTCGTGTCTTTTCTGGCTCTCTGAAGCGTAAGGTAAATACAAATGCCAAAACTGGAATTACACAAGGTCATATGGATGTGCAATTATTTGATCAGTTACCCAATGAAAGCAATAAGCGATCACTTGCTCTATCAGGTAAAATAGAGAAACTCAATATTAAATCTAAAGAATTTTCTGCAGTATCGCAATTGACATACACAAACTTTGAAGCTCAAACCTTCGATATTGATTTGCATATGAAAAACTTGCCCAAAGGTAAGAATAAAATGATTGACTTTGGCGCCATCGTCAAAGGACCATTGTCCAAATCCCCAATCGAAATTACTTTTATCGTCGACGAATACTCCACCCGCCATGCTATTTTCCAGATTGCTGGTAAATACGGTGATGCTGTCAATGGCAAAATAAACGGAAATTACGATATGGGTGAACGGGAACATGGTGCTGCTATAAAATATGAAGTAAACTGCAACGTGGATTTGCCACACACGTCAATTAAGACTTTTGAATTCGCTACAAAGGCTAAATTGATGAAACCACAAACTAGTGATGGAGACTATATTTTCGAGTTGTTTGTTGATGAAAAAACTGGTAGCGAACAGTTTGTTAAATTCGAGGCCAATGTCAAGAGTTCTGAAAGAAATGGACTACTTAGCGTCAAATTACATAGTCACAAGATGCAGGCACCCTTAGAAATAGGTGGCTCATATCTCAGTGATCATCAAGGCTCATTTAAAGAAGATACTGCAAGCGGTTCTGTAAAATACGAGTTTCATTTCAGGTGTGGTGATAAGTTTATGAAATCAACTAATGATTTTTCCATCAGTGGCAGAAGATCTCTCCATAACCGATTGACTGTATCTAGCAGCTTTGAAAGTGCTAAATCCCTTGAAATTGAAGTCAAAGGCAAATTATTGGACTCCGATTCCTATAAATTAAGCGTTGTTGGAAAGCAAAATGAGGACTCTTATAACATCGATACAATCTTATATGGTGGAATGCACAAGAAGGGAGTACAGCTTTCCCTAACCATACCTAATGGGCAACCTATTAATGTTATTGCTTTATTTGAAGTAATGGGACGTCGTAAAGCTAAAATCACCACAGAATTATTAAACGTTCTTAACCTAGACCTTAAATTTAATGGAGAAGTTTCCTACAATGCTATTGATGACTTCTACATAGCTGCTCAATGGAATTCAGCAAAACTCAAATTGGAAAGCTATGTATTAGATATACGAACTCAAGGTAAAACTTTGTCATTATTATTGAAGAATGCGCAAGGAGAAATATTTTCCGGTACTGCCACTTGTGCACTGAAAAAGGAAAACAATAAGAGCATACTTGAAGGCCAAGGTCAGCTCAAATTCCAAGGTAATTCACAAAATACTAACTTCCGTTTAACACGACAAATATATGAAATGACGACCGATAAAGAAGTTGGATTTTCTTACAATTTTAACGGCAATTTTGGACCGAAAAATGGTGTTGCCACTTTTAAAATAACGAATAAGGACTTAAACATCAAACTTTCCGTCTGCGAGGAGAAGAAACAATGCACCAATGTTCAAATCCTAGCTTCAAACGATTTAACACAGGCCGACACCTCCACTCATTCTCTGTTGATCTTATTCGATTTGCGTGAAATTGGCTTTCCGTATGAATTTGAATTGCAATCGAAGAATGTCCGGGAAGGCTTTAAATTCCAATATATGTTGGACTCAAGCATTAACTCCAACAATAACTTGAAATATAATTTATTGGCAAATATGCAACCCTCTAATGCTAAAGTGCAACTAAAGCTCCCCTCACGTGAAATTCTATTGGAAGCCAACCACCAATATCCAGTCAATGGTCAAATATTTGGTCATTACGAACATTCATTACTATTCTTCATCGACAAAACTAAAAAACCGCAAGACGTCACTAAATTCACTATTGAAGCTGACCTCACCGGTAAAGAAAATGTTGCAATTAACGTCAAGGGCATGTTGAAATTTGTACATCCTGAAATTCGACCTCTCACCGTGTCTGGTCAATTGGACGCAAACCGCGACCAGCACACAGTAAATGGTGAAATTGTGTTTGACATCTTTAAATTGCCTGAACAACAAGTTGTACTCACGAGCCATTTGAAAAATACAAAACCAAATAATGGATTTAACGTTACATCTTCCCAAGTTGTACGCTCTTCCGGCCAAGGATTTGAATATACAATTAACACCCACGCCGGTCTAAACACTGAACAATATGAATTTAGCTCTGGTGCTGATTTCAGCCTTGGCAGTCCGGACTTAAAGGCTTCTGTCTTTGCCTTTGGCAACAAGGAACGTGGTGAATTCTTACTTCACTTGCTAAATGAGGAATTAGCAAAACTTGCTGTCGAATATAACAAACCTAAGAAAATCATGAAACTGGATGCCAAGCTACAAGCTTTAGGTAGAAAACCTGTTGAAATAAATGCTGAAATTCTGCCAACTTCGGCCAAGATAATGGTGACACGTGATGACTTATTAAACGCTCAAGCAGAAATTAAATTAGGCAACGAATTCAAGTTCAAAGTTGAAGGCGCTAGCAAAGAACTAATTAGTGGTAGCGTCGGTTTAGATACAGCCAACTTCCTGCGCACCACTTACACGGCTAATGAAGAAAATGTTAAAACATTTAAGGTAGGACAATAATAAATGAGACCCTTGGTTTAGAAAATTGTGCATACAACTTTATTGTTTATCTTCTTCCAGACAACTCTTGAAAATGTAGTAGTAAATGAAGAATTAGAGACGAGGACTCAACTAGGAAAAGGATTCAAAAAACTTAAGGAAATCACCGATCGCCAATTACAGTTATGTAAGGACAGTGCTCCAGATTTTAGCCAGATAAAGAAGAGCTATCAAAATAATCTGATGGAAATTGTGAAAGAGTTGGAAGTTGATCCGGCGATGAAAAAGATTTCGGAGAATTTGTAAGTTTCCCTAGCGCATATTATGGCAAAATTATTTTTATTATTTTGAATTTTTAGGCAAACCCTTTATACAAAACTTGCTACATTGGCCAATGAACTTGCGCAATTTTGGAGTGAAACTTATCAAAAAATGCACGAATCCTATGTGTCGGCTTATGAAAAATACCAAGTTATTCTCAAGGAGACTCTTATACCAACATGGGAGAATCTTTTGACAAAGACCGGCAACATTGTCCGTGAAATGTGCTTGGAAATTATTAATTTGAGTTCAAGAATATTTAAATCGATATTGGACGATCTGAAACAATATGAGCCAGCTTTAAAGAATTATGGAAAAGCTATATCTGAAGCATTAAAACCGCTCAATGAAGCTGTCCAAGAATTATACAAGGTTGTAACCACTTCTATTGAATATTTAGTAAATGACTGGATTGAATATTGGGTAAACCTTCCCACATTTGGAGCTATCCAAAGTGAAATAAAGGATAAACTGCGAAAACTACAATTAGGCGAAAAGTTATTGCATTTAGTTAACCACGTCTTTGATCAGTTGCACGTTTTGCCACTGACACCCGAGGTCAGTGATTTCCTGCAGAAGGTTAATGTATATCTGATTGCAAAACTTAAACATGAAGAAGTGGACGATAGAAAGTTGGTCGAAGAACTTGTTAAACTACTCATCATAGCTGTACGTTCAGTATGGTCTAGTCTTCAAGTGGCTGCTCCTTCAAGTGCTAGTGTTTCTAATCTCTCGTTTAACGAAATATATCCCAATGCCCCAATTCTAATCGATTTGTTTGGACAATTGTCAGCACTCGTCACATTTCGTTCTAGCGTTTTGAACTTCCTTCTTAATGAAGACTGGGAGAATTTGTTTACTTTGGACGACATCCGCTCTTGGATATTTTTTGACACTTTCAATCTGAAAGGTCATATTGTTGATGGTCAGCATGTGTTCACGTTTGATGGGCAACATTATCATTTCAGTGGCAACTGCAAGTATATATTGGCCCAGGACTCCGTTGACAACAACTTTACCGTCATTGCTCAGGTAAATAATGGAAAGATGAAATCCATTTTCTTAACGGACCGCGAAGGCCAATTTATGGAAATCACCGACGGAGGTGTATTGAAATTTAATGGAAACATTGTCGAATATCCACAACATGAAAATGGTATGCATTCCTGGCGGCTATACTATACGGTCTATATGTTCTCCGAATATGGTGCGTACATCATATGTACCACTGACCTCAAGGTCTGTCATATCGACGTGGATGGCTTTTACACAAGCAAGATGCGTGGTTTGTTAGGAAATGGCAATGCCGAACCGCATGATGACTTTGTACAAATCGATGGCACTGTTGCTAATGATGTAGTAACCTTTATAAATGGTTACGGTTTGGGCAAATGTAATACAGCTACTGTTGGCACCACAACCGATGATGGCAAAATCCAACGAACTGAAATCTGTAATGACATTTTCGGCTACGATTCACCACTTGCCGTTGGCTACTGGTTTAATGACTATAAGCCATATCGACTTGCATGCGATCAAAATGTGTTAGCTGCTGTCGAAAAAGACAAGGAACAGGCTGCCTGTTCCATTGCCTTAGCTTATGCTTCGGCCTTAAAATTGGAGGGTATTTTCGTATTCTTACCTAAGGAGTGTCTTAAATGTTCAGGTCAGGCTGGGCAACGAGAACTCGGAGACGCGTTTACCCTGAAATTGCCAGCCAATAAAGCCGATCTTGTCTTTGTCGTTGATTTCGATATTACTCCTACAGTCATGCGAAACTTGGTTGCTCCTGTCGTTACCGAGGTGCGTGATATGCTCAAAAGCCGTGGATTTACAGATGTTCAAATAGGCGTTGTAGCTTACAGTGCCAATCAACGTTATCCCTCCATTTTGACCAGCGAAAACGGCAAACTTAACTATCAAGGAAACCTGGCCGATATAAAGCTTACCGGGCCAAAACCCCTGTTTGAGTCCAGTATATCTCAAATTATTACAGAGAAGAAAGTTCTGGATTTGTTTGATATATTGGAGAATCTAGTCAAAAGCATAGTTCCACAACCTGATGAACTAGCCTTCCGAATGGCCTTGAATTACCCATTCCGTGCCGAAGCTGCTAAAAGCATTGTTGCTGTGCGCAGTAATAATTTAGAATACGATAACATGGTGCGTAAAATTAGACTTTAATTAATATAATAAATTCAATCTTAATATTTTAGTTAAAATTTCTACGAGCTCATTTGACTGGTGCAGTAACTCAGTTTGACGCAGCGCTTTTGCATGTCATAGCTCCTGTTAAGGATTTGTCTCTAGAAGGTGTTTCCACCGACAAATTCATAGGTACCCCTGCCTTATACATTTTGTTTTACAAGAGCACTTTTTTAACAAACACTTACGTTGAATTTCCCCCTTTTTAGGCTTTAATTCTAGGTTGGTTGCAACTCTCGATGGAAAAGATGCCAAGAAACGCTCCAAATTACAGTTCCACAATGACATGGGTATTGATTTCGTCTTAAACAATGGAGGATGGGTATTTGCTATGCAAAACATTGAACAAATGAATCCCCAGGAACAAAAGAAAGCAATTAATCAGATCACCACATCTCTTGCTGATACACTTTTCAAAACAGAAATTGTAACCGACTGTCGCTGTATGCCCATCAATGGCATTCATGCCCAGCACAAGTGCATCATCAAATCTTCAAACTTTGTGCCAAATAAAAAAGTTAAAGCCTAATCCAATAACAAAAACTACCAATTTATTACAAACTATATATTTAATAAATTGATTATATGATTTCAAATTTGTCTACTTTTTATATGTATAATTTCTTTAATCCTTTTTAATATTTCCCCCAATAATTCAAATATCAGAAAAAATTAAGACCGACTCATTAAGAGTTTATCGTTTATCGACATATTTCTTTGGCTTCTAACTATGGCTTTTCCCCGCATACAAATAATAAAACAGTTTATTACACAAACCACTAAAATAAATTGTTGTTATTGAATAGTCTGGCAATGATAGCATTTCTATAAGTTGCTCGTGAAACGCTTGAGAAAGAGAACGAAGATGGCACATAGCCGAAACCGGTTTGTCTCCAAACCAAACTTGGCGAGGGATGAGGGAAATTCGTTTCAAATATCTACATCGAAACACCCCCTCGCAATATCAAATCAAGAATTAAAGAGAAAACTGAGAAATTGTTCATATGATATTTAATAATGTCGAGATACCAGACAACATACAGCATTTTATCGAACGCGCTGAAAGTACAACGAAACTGGATGGGTATATGGGCAATAATGATTTTGATATATGCAATGCTTCCCCAATTTAGGTTTGAGTTACGTTGTGTGACGTGCATGAGAACGTTAGCGTAAGATCGCAATATTACCAATCTGTTGACGAATTTTGTCTGTTTAGCCCTACAAAACTATTTCTTTACCATTGGCCACAGCTTTGTTCACATAGAACTCTCTTTTTTAGTTTATACTTAATTTATTTCTTTATACATTATATTAACACATCTTTCTCCAAGTGTAACGCGACCAGGTTATAGCTGATCTCACTACTGAGCGTAGCCGGTAAATACAATCCGCACAAAAGCATTAATGTGAAAATAACTCCAAGTTCCTATCCAAAAATTTCGGCTGTTAGTAATTGCATTACATATTTTGTGTAATACGAGGTGTGTTCAAAAAGTAAGAAGATTTTGCAGTTCATACACCATAGATTTTGATTATTAAACCAATATATATCTTTATGCGTCTCGTGTGATATATCTATTTCTTTTAGGACTTGTTTCCTTATATTCCGTTCTTTCTTTTGGTGATGTATTCTCGTCAAAAGTTTCTTTCACCTGCGGAATTGTAAATGCCAGCTTCAAAATGAACTTCATGCAACTAATTCTAGCATGTAATGGGGAAATTCCAAATTCGTATGTTGTTCTCATCACTGGTTGAACCGTTCAAAACTCTGAAAGTCTTTGTGAGCCTTTTTCCGAAGATTAAGTTTTTCAATTTGATTTTTAATATTTCTCACTGTAGACTTGATTACTTCTATAGAGCCCCTTGAATATTGAAATAATAATGGGCGTCAAAAATGTACTCATAATGGGAGCTTCTATATAACTGAAACAATTCTGAATTTTGCAAGGACATCTTAGATCTTTTAAATTCTGTGTAACACAATTTAAATAAAGAAAATGAAGAATTTATTTTGTATCTTATTTATTTGTGATTTCCTTCAACTCGTCTACTTACACCTCAGATTTAGCGCCCTCGACGAAGGTAGCCCTCTTGCGCTGCCGGGGCCTCCGCTTCGGAGCAGAATCGGCCGTCGAACCGGCACCGGACATCGCACTGGTGTCAGGCGTAGCATCAGTAGCATCTTCAATACTCAACAACTCGATATCGGTATGGCGAATTTTATGTACAGTAAAACTTCCTGCAACACGACTTCCTACAACACGATTCCACTCTAACACGAAATGATAATTACGGAAATTTCATATAACACGACTTCTTACTACACGGTTTTTCGGTCTTACACGATCTAAAAATTGTGAAAAACTTCTTATAACACGGTTTAAGTTAAATCAAGCATGTTGCGAAGATTGTGTGTTTAGTTTGGATATTTATATTGTTTGCATTATTTACAAGTTAAATGATCTCCAGGCAAGATCCTTAAAAAAATCAATTAGGCGCAACCACAGCGCCAGAACAAATAAAAGTACACTTACACAACTTTAGTTTTAGAATAATAAATTTTATTTAATATTATTTGTAATTTTAAAGAACAACCCAACAATTTACTTTAATTTAACTTCATTTATAGAAAAGGACAATAATTTACTTTATTCTCAATTTACGGAACAATGGATGACTTTAAAGAACGAGCGCGCAATCAAGACTAACTCTTCCTCCAACATATTCGGCAGCAATCCCACCAGCACGATCACGTTGCACCGACATGCACAAGCGCCCAGACGCTGATACTGCAATAACGTATTCTCACGTTACCTGATACCCTCCATGCAGGTATTGGCTGGTTGCGCGTGTGAACATTACGAAATTGTTCCTATAAAATTGTTAAATTAATTTATGCTGACTCTGCCAAATGTTAATTATCGGCAGCGTCGACAGTGTTCTCAACTTACATTGGAGTTGAATTTTTGTTTGTGTAAATGAATTTTGTTTATTTTTTTGAGTTTTTCATTCTTAAAATTAAAATAAATGAAATTTTTATTAATATTGGAACGCATTCCCCAATTTTGTATGCACTGGCTTCATACTTCCTATAACACGAATTCGTATAACTCGAAACTTTTTTGGAACCTATCTACCGTGTTATAGGAAGTTTGAGTGTATACCAGCCGTCCGCGGAGCACGAACGTCGCCTGTAGTGGCTTCAGACCTTTTGCCATTGGCCTTCGTTATTTAGCCAGCGGGATAGCAAACATCATTTACAAATAAGGAAATGAAAAACTCACCTACCTTATTCAAACACCACAGCCAACCAATCCCAAAACCACCACCAAGGTCAGTACCCCAGGCACAAACCAAGTCGTCAACTGCAGGAAGCAGAAGCATCCGATTACGCTATTGTATTACAGCGTAAACCAAAACCATGTTATCGCAGGCACAATCCAGAGTCGTCAAGTTTGATTTCACTATATGACTAGGTATTAACACTCACACATGCTACCAAATGAGGCGCCATCCACTGATTGTCTTTCCTAACCTCACTTTTGGCCAGAGAATAGTGGACAATAAGTATTTTCATTATAATATAATGGGTAGATATATGTGTACAAAAGGTCTTCCGATGGAATCTCCAGCATCTCCAATTGTAGCGGACATATGTAGTTATGAAGAAGTAGCTGGGACACGTGTATTGGGAAATTAAACCGAAAATAATGACTAAAGTATTTAGATGATTTGTTTTGAATTACTTCTGAAAGTAAAGTTCATGATGTTTTGGAAACATAGAATAGAAATAGTATCTGAGAGACTTATTGATTATTTTTCTAAGCACAATAAACGAATTATTATAAATGAAGCTACAAATTTTGTAGAGAGGGTTTTTTAATACGTGACATTAACATTTTTATAGAGTATTTGTAAATGGTGTTTGCTATGACGCTGGCTAGTTAACGAAGCCCAAAGGCAACGCATCTGACGCCGCCACTAACGACGTTCGTGGTCCGCCTACAGTTGGTGTACATAATGTACCCCATACCGGCAGCGAGCTGTGTAGTGTTGTAGATGCTACCGATGCTACACCTCTTTCTGCCACTGACACCAGTGCGATGTTCGGTGCTGGTTCGATGGCCGGGTTTGCTCCGAAGCGGAGGCCCGGCAGATCAATAAGTCCCTGACTTGTCAAACTTCCCTCGTAGTTATATAATACAACAACACTGTTTCCATCAAGTACCACCTGTTAATAGACTCCTTTCAAATTTTGGGCAAGTGTCGTCATTTACTTCGCGTTTAACAGCTGTTCAAATCATACAATCTAGTGTATTTGTCTAAAATTGGAAAAAGTGACTTTCGAGTGCTCCCTAAACAATATTTTCTCGAAAAAAAAAACTGTCAATCAACCCAAGGAAGAGCTCGATAAATACTATGGGGACTCTATACCATCGATTTCAATGGTAAAAATGTGGTTTACTGACTTTCGTCGTGGTCGCACAAGTACAAATGACGCTAAACGTTCTGGACGGCCAATTGTGGGCAGTACACCCGAAAATGTCGAATTAATCTTGGCCGATCGAAGAGTTAAAGTGCGTGAAATTGTTAATGCCATAGGCATTTCATATGGCTGTGTGGTTTCGATTTTAAATGATCAGCTGGGTTTAAGAAAGTTGTCTGCAAGATGGGTGCCGCGTTTGCTCTTAATTGACCATAAACACGTAAACGTGTGACAACTTCAAAGGATTGTTTGAACTTGTTTAACTGCATTCCGAATGCGTTATTGTAGCGATTTGTAACTGTGAATGAAACATGGATCCATTACTGTACTCCGGACACCAAGCAGCAGTCTAAACAATGGGTTTCTCCGAAGAGCAGGTCGGCCAATAAGGTGATGGCAACAGTTTTTTGGGATGCACGCGGTATAATCCACATCGATTACCCTCAAAGGGGAAAAACAATAAACGGCGAATATTATGCCAACTTATTAGACCGATTTAATGAGAATTCAAAAAGAAAAAGACCCCATTTGGCCAAGAGAAGAGTTCTTTTTCGTCAAGATAATGCACGGGAGCACACGTGTGCAGTCTCAATGGCAAAACTCTATAAATTGGGCTACGAATTGGTACCTCATCCATATTCTCGGGATTTTTTAACCGTTTGGGTTTTGAGAATTGAAAAAGAAACACAGAAAATTTGCAAATATGATTGAAATATTTATTTAAGCCGTTGAGTGAATGATTGACATTTAGTTTTTAAAGATTATTTCACGTAACTCTTGCTCGCGGCTTCGCCATAGGTGGTCCAACCGTGAGCTCTAATTTCGGCATACCTTTTCCAGCATCTAGGCCAGTATCTCACCAATGGCAGCTGTAATATTGTCTTCCAGAGCTGTCAACCTCCCTCATTAAAATTTCGATGAAAGCTGAGCTGAAAGTACGAAAATTATGAATGTGTTAGTGAAGAAGAATGTGTGTATTGCGACTTTTAAGCATTTACTTTCAGGTGTAAACGCTAGGTGAGAGCTGGCTAAAGCAGAAATGAAACAACAAAAAATACAGTGGGGTAAACTTTGTTCTAACTCAATAGAAAAATGATTGAAATATATAAAAATTATAAGAAGCACTTGTATTTAATTTTCCGCCAATATGTGAGCTAAATAGATGACGTTTGCAACAGACTCTTAACTTTTGCAGGGTTCTATAAAAACTATGGTATTGGAAAAATAAAACAAAATGTATTTGTTTAAGTTTAGCCCTGAATAAATTATTCATATTCCATTAATAAAATTTACAGTTCGATAGAATCGTAATAAATTAAAGCAGAACATTAAAATAAATTCTTCGCATTTATTTAAGGAACTTGAAGAAGTGCACAGGAAGAGAAAAGTCTTAAAGTTTTTTAAATTTAAAAATATGTCGGAGTTTTGATTTTTCATAGAAATGTTACGCCTAACTCTCTTTCGTTTACACAAATTTGCATTTCTCGTGTTGTTTCAAAATTGGCACTTGGTCTACATTAAAGCACATGTTTATACTTTCATTTGCAAAAAACCGAATGTACGAGTAAATATCTCATTTCACTCAAAATATGCAAAACACTGAGTATCGTATACATCAAGAAAAGCTGATTAAATTTCCCAAAGTAAAATCGTTACAATTTCGGTGAGCTTCAGAGCTTCATCTGTTCTAAATTGTTCCTAAAGTTCATGACTCAAGTAGTGTATGTGCTAGAATTTTGCACATCACTATCTTAGCGTAGTGTAATTTAATAGAAAGCAATAAAGTGAGCAAAGGCAACGCACGAACATCATAATCACACATAATACTCAACCCTTTAGTTGCTGTTCAATACAAAATTTATTATTGTGGACATTTGTTGAGAAGTTATAAGATATTCTTAGAAAAAAAAGAACAAATTCAGAATAGTTTTTGATTAAAAAAGAACTACACTTTTCAATTAATTTCCTAAAAACGAATTCTAATGCTCGCAGATAACGACAGAGGTGCTGATTAAAAATAACACAGTATGACAGTTTTCAAGGGATCCGAACATGCACTTTGTGGACCAGTTCACAAGAATATCAACAAATGTAAGACTTGGACATTGTTTTTCGTTTTATTGGATTTGTTACCTTTACACATCACACACGTTTTTCCATCTATTTTGTGTGATAGTGTGACACCACCAAAAACACATTTTGTTGCAATTCTATTTAAGAGGATAGAATTCTATTCGATTTTCTTGTGAATGAATCGTAAAGTGAGTCCTGACCTAAAAAATATATCACGTTTTTAAAAAAAAATGTCCTATAAAGGATCCATTTAGAAAGTTATGTTGCATGGACGTTTCCCCTAACAAGCAATTTTGTGAATTCATGTATTGCTTTGGCAAATAAGCGCTTTTAAATTATCTTTAAAATAATTAATATATATTTTTTTAGCCTTTGTAATATTTTTTTGTTTTTTTTTTTTGAACAATTTTCTACTTTAATTTTACTTATCGAATCTGTATTTTTACATTATTGTTTTAATGGAGGTAACATAATTCAATTGCTAAGGCAGCTTTTTTGTATTTGTTTTTACAAATTTTTTATTACAATATTTAAGTTTTTTATACTCTTATTTTGTTTAAAGCTTCTTTATTTCGTTAAGAGCAGGCTGAATTAAATTATAGCGATTACATGTAAATACACGGAATTATAACTAAATAAAAATTAAATGAGAATATAATATTGAAGGTTTTTTTGACAGTTTATACAAATGCTAATAAATGGTGTCTTTGGCCGTCAGCTGGCAGGCACAAAGAGATATGGCTGAGTCCACTCTCATAAGTTCTGACTTATACCTACATGTGGTGGCGGCCGGTAACAGGTTCTCCTGTCTCTGCAAGGAGTCTGGCTAAATAAGTCGAGCGGAGAGAAGTTAACACTGACGTATAAAAAATCCCTAATTCACGGTGTAACAGCCTACGCACAGTGGGCGAAAAGGCTCATCTAGCGGCGTTTAATTCATAGCGCTTAGGGAAAATTTTTTTTTCTTTGTGTACTATTTTTTTTTAGTTGAAAACAGATTAAGCTACAATGTTAAACACAAAAAATTTTTTTTTAATATTTATATATTTTTTTGTGTGTGAAAATTTCAACTTTTTTTCATATTTTAGACATTGTCTATTTCATTCAGGAAAACATGATAAATCATATTAAATTAATGTTTCATATTATTTTGGGCTAAAAATATGTTAAACTTTAATATTAAAAACAGTTGTTTTTTAAAACAATGATTTATAAAATTTTTTTTCTGTAGAAATAACTATTTTTTGCCTTATTCAGTATTCATATATTTCAGTTGTTTTCATAACAAAAATTTAATTATAATGAAAAAAAAAAATAACAATAGTAATAACAGTATTTTATTCCGATTCGGAACTACTAGATGAATCTAAGGTGCTAGGTACACAATGTTCTGTAAAATATCATTATCGACATCCTTCTTTTGTTACGTGTCGCGATGGCACTTAAGTGATTGTTCACGGTTAGCTCGCTCTTTAGAGACTTTTCGGGACGTGTGCTCTCAACCCTCACTTAAGCCCTACGGACACGCAGCAATTATAATTTATTTACTACGAACCTATTATCACTACTAACGAAAATATACACCTCACTTTCAGGGAAGCTAGATGACTCTTCCAGTCGCCCAAAATCCCAACCATGGTCATTTTTTTGATTCCAGTTGAATATTATTAATGACCCCTCCAAACCGAATATCTATTCGCACACACTTACCCTTGGTTCATTTTCCCCAAAATTCAAAAATTTTAATCACTCATTTTTTTTCTTATACACCTGTTCTAATTTTATTGACAAACGTTACTTAATACTAACAATTTTCACTTAGTCTCTATACATATTGATCTAAACGATTACATAAATTTTGCTTTACAGAACTTGTATTAACTCTTTTTCTGTTTTTTTATCTTTTTTTTTTTTATTTAACAATACATCTTATATTTCATCTATTAAGCAAATCTGTCCTAGTAGGGTATTAAAATTATTTTTATCAAAGTTTATTGTGTTCTCCGTTCGTTTTCTCTATTATGAAGTTGAAATATCCTTTACTTTCCTGACTGACATTCCTAACTGAAGGAGCTCCCTAAGGTCGGATTACGCAGCCTCTTTATCACAAACAAAAAAAATCCTGAATACTTCACACTAGTGAAACGAAAAGAAATATCTAACAATTTCCCTTTTCTTTGTTTTCTCTCTGGACAGACGTACATACTTCTCTAGATTATCGCTCGATATACATATATATAGAAAATTAAAAAAAAAACTCCAATATTTCTTATTCTACAGAAACTAATACATATTATCTAAAATTTTTTTTTTTATAAATTTTAAGCTTCCCTAAAGATTAAATGTTTGTTTTTTTATTTTAATTATTATTATTAACAGACAGGTTTTGTACATATACAGATAAGGTAATATATAGAAGTAAATAAATAAACAATACATATCATTAAATTACTGTGGTCGTTTCCTCCTTTTCAGGATCATTCCCTCTGGCTGCTTCACTGCAAGGACCTCCTTTTCGCACTTTTCAAAATTTCGGCTTTCTTCTGGCTACTGGTATCGCTGCTTTATTGTGTGGGTATTGTTAAAGTTGTTTTATTTTTAGTTTTAAGTCTTTTAAATGCTTATGTATCATATCTATTGTTTTGTCTTTTTTTTATGATAAGCACTAATTTTCTCTCTCCAACAACTTTAGTAACAATAAATCATTTTTAAAATTTCCACCAATCAAATTATGAGGTATAACTGTTTTTTATATTTTCTTTTTTTTTGGGCCTTTGGGCAGTTAGCTTTTCTTATTTTTATTTTTTTTTAGCTCGTTTTTTTTTCTTAGAAAAAAAATTTGAAAGTTTCCTTAGGATTCACTTCAAAGGATTTCCTTTTTTTCTAACTATAGTCCACACTTATTCACACACTTTTGCCAACCTTGAATTAATATAAGTTTCACAATACTGACTGTTCACTTTCACAAGACTAACGCTCCACTAACGTTTCAAAATACTGACCGTTCACTTTCACAAGACTCCTCCCCTTTCTCTCAACCAGGCTCCTTTTTATACCATTCTATTATTATTGCTTAAATGCTGAATTGATGCCGTTACTAATTCTAGAATGTACTAATATTCCCGCACAACAAAAAAATATATTCATAAGAATACCTACATAATATCGCCTGATCATGCAAAAAAAAAAAATTATTTACTTAAGTTGTTCGCGATCTCCTCCATCTTTTTTCTTTTATTTGTTCCTATATATAGTGCGGGTTAGGTCACTGACCCTTTCAGCATTCCTTCTTTACAAGCCCTTATACTTGCTCCTCGGTTTCATACCAGGCAACCATAAATGTAGATGGTGGCTTTTTTCATTGAAAACTTAGCTAAAATTTTTATTTGAAAATATCTAGTTTCCCTTCTCTGTGTTTACGCATTAATTTTTGCGTTGCCAATTTTACTACATCCCTCGTCAATTTCATTGACTTAACATACACTATTACAACAACAAAAAACCTTTGTAAATAAACCGATTGAACAAGAACAAGATTCGTTGACAAAACAAATAAGACAAAATTAACATGAGGTATGTATGTATGCGGTCGGTCAAATTATTTCTTTCTTTTTAAATTATCTGCAATTTTATTTCCAGATAAATGGGTATTGAGTAAGTATCGTTCCTCGTTTATTTATTCATTTTATTAATATATTTTTTTACTTCCAGCTAAAGAAAAATGAGCATTGTTAAATTGCGGTATTGCTCAGCCGCTACTTATATTAAAGGCCGTGTCATGGTTCCACTGCGAGAGGCCAGTCGCAAAAGCAAGGTGGACCATAAAGACATCCTAAAGTTGGGATTTGGGTTGGAGGTAATCCTTGCGAATCATTAAACCCATCCCGTCATGACTTTAGGTGTACGAATTTGCGCACACCCGCTACTATCGGGCAAAAAAAAATTTTTTTCTTGGCTATCTGCGTGCCCGCCGCAACAAAACACCATGTCTGGGAACTCCCACACCCTGAGATAAATGCCGGGCTTTTTGTCGTGCTCATGGCCGAATTGATTATGTGTAATGGAGTGCTAAGTAAGTTTACCTTTTTTTTTTATATATGCTGAGTGTTTAAGTCGTAACAAAAAGAAAATTTGACTAGTATCAATTATATGTATGTACTTTCACTTTTATATGCATGTATGAATGTGTGCATATATGTACGCATGTGTGCATAGATGTACGTATATGTACATAAGTGATATATACGCCATATAATACCGTAACGTCGCAAGCGTTGTTTCCTAGGCGACGTTTTAGAAACCAGTTTAATGAACGAAAATACTACACTGATGAAAATTCATGCGAATGCGCATATTGTTCGTGCGTTTATACTTATAAAATCAGTTACTGAGTGACACTAGGATGTTCCACTTGTTGGCATGGTTTTGCCTATCATCTATGTTTCTAATCCTAATATTGCACTCAAACTCGATTTTATCACAGAAGGTGTTAGACTGTATTGCACTATTTATATTGCACACATTATATTTTTATATCCTTGGCATGAAATATACCTATCGCTTTACCTTGTAGGTTTTCTAGTTCATACATATTATTCCCTACAGGCTTTAGAACTCGGCATTTTATAAATTTCTTGCAGAACTTTGCGTTTCTATTTCTTTCAAAATCGCTTATGGCCATGTTACGTCGGTATACCTCTTGACCAGGTATAAGTTTTACCTGTCTAGCTCGTTTGTTATAACGTTTTGCTGAGCGAATATAGGCTTCATGCATATTTTTGCGAATCTTTTCTCTTATTATTGCGAGTTTGTCACTTCTTTGTAGACTGTTTATTTCATGTTCGGATATGGATAGTAGTTTTCGGGCTATTTTATAATCATTTCCGCTGGTGAACATATGGTACCTGAACAATGCAAAAAATGGAGTAACACCAGTTGCAGAATGTACTGAGTTTCTTAAAGCGCATTCTATTTCAGACATGTAAAGGTCCCAGTCACGGTGATCATTCTCTAGATAAGCTCTAATCGCAGCTAAAACTGACTGGTTGACTCTTTCAGAAGCGTTGGACTGCGGGGAGTAAACAGCTGTTTTCAAGTGCTTTATTTTATAGGTCTCGATCATTTTTTGAAAGCTTTGTGATACAAACTGTGAGCCGTTGTCACTATGAATAATTTCCGGGACTCCAAATTTGTGAAAGATTTCATGTATCAAAAATTGTATTATGTTGTGAGTTGTTGCGTCCCTCATTGCTTTTAAAAATGTGAATTTAGTGAAATGATCGACCACGATAAAAATGTAACAGTTTCCGCTTTTAGACCTTGGATATTTACCTAAGAAATCGATGTAAATTTTTTGAAATGGCCTTTCTGTTACTACCTCTTGACCAATACCTGGCATTAGATTCTGGTTAGCTGGTTTAACTTCTTTGCAAACTTGACATTTTTTTACATATTCTCTAATTTGCATTGTCATTCGGGGCCAGTAGAAGAAGCGTTTTACCTTTTCTATTGTTTTTGCGGTACCACAATGAGCTGAAGTATTAGCAGAATGGACTTTTTCTATTATTTGAGTTGTTAAATTTGATGGTATCCATAATTTCCATTTTATCTGTTCTTCTGCGTCCTGTTCAAAATTAAGTTTCTTAAAAATAAGACCATCTTCGACTTTTAAATCTGGCAATTTATACTGGTTTTCAGTGATTTGGTTTTTTAAGTCGGAGTATTCATTTTTCTTAAATTCTTCTGACTCAATATCCAATAACTGTTCTAAACTCATTTCACTCACTGTGGCTTCTGCCGGGCATCTTGACAGCATATCCGCGACAACATTTTCGGAACCTTTCCGGTGCTCAATATTGAAATTGTAGGCCTGAAGTTGTAACGACCACCGAGCTAGTCTACCACTTAAATCTTTTAAATTCATTAACCATTTGAGGCTAGCATGGTCAGTTATTACGGTAAACTGCATCAAATCGACATATGGTCTGAACTTTTTAATTGCCATCACAGCTGCAAAACATTCCTTTTCTGTAACGCTGTAGTTTTTCTGACACGAATTCAGTTTTTGGGAATAGAAAGCTATAGGATTTTCTTGTTGCTCATCGTTATACTGGAATAAGACTGCACCAATGCCATAATCAGACGCGTCACATTGAATGTAGAAGGGTCTGGTAAAATCAGCATGCTTTAACACAGGTGATGAGGTAAGAGCTTTCTTGAGGTTTTCAAATGCTTGTGCCGCTTCTGGGGTCATTACGAATTTCGGTGATTTTTTTAGCGTGTCTGTTAGTGGTGCTGATATAGTCGCGAAATCCTTGATAAATCGCCTATACCAACCTGCGGTTCCCAGAAAACTTCTAACTTCCCTCGTATTTTTGGGCAACTTGATGTTTCGAATGGCCTGAATTTTGTCAGGATCTGTTTTTAAAACGCCTCCACCTATTATAAATCCTAAATATTTCAGCTCTTGAAAACAAAACTGTGATTTTTTTAATCCAATTGTTAACTTGGCAGCTCTTAGGCACTCAGCAACTTCTCTTAGTAACCTCAAATGTTCGTCGAATCCATTTGATATGACCAGTAGGTCATCCAAGTACACAAAAACATTATTTTTCAATTTACTTGGAATAACTTTATCCATAAGTCTACATAGCCTCTGCGCCGCATTGCATAATCCGAATGGCATAACTCGAAATTGATACAATGGTCGGCCAGCTACCGTAAAAGCTGTGTATGGTTTACTTTCATCGTCTAGCTCGATCTGCCAAAAAGCATATTTTAGGTCCACACTACTGATAAAATGTGTATCATCTATTCGGCTCAGAATTCCATTGATATTTTGTAATGGATATGCATCTTTTATGGTTAAGGCATTCAATTTGCGAGCATCTAAACAGAATCGCGTTTTACCTGGTTTTCGTACTAAGGTCGTGCGATTGCTCCACGGGCTTTCACTCTCTTCTATCACTCCCAGCTTAAGCATGTTATCTATCTCTTCATAAGTAATTTGCTGTACTGCTGGAGAAATAGGGTAGTATCGATCTTTGATCGGGATGGCACCTTCAATTAATTTTATTGTGTGTTTCTCTAATTGAGTACGCCCTAACCCTTTTTCTTCAAATGAATCAAAGCATTTGATAACTTCTTTTAACTGTTTCTGTTGATTTGCATCGAGAATGTGTGGCTTCATTCGGTGCTCTTTATTACCACTGCCAAAGTCTTGTTGAATTTTCTCGGCATTCAATTCTTCTATTTTTAAAACTTCAGGTGCTAATTGAAAAATTTTGTAAAAGTCTACTCCTAAATAAAGTTCTTGCTCCAGGTCTGGACATAAATATAAACATATTGGATGTTTTACAGCTTTAAATTCAACGCAGACATTTACTTTGCCCAAAATTCTGTATTGTTGACCTCCAGCTGTTTTCACATTGGTCCACATAGGAATGATTTCCAGGCCTGCCTCAATAATAAATTCTCGGCAATTTTTGCCTAATAAGCTCACCGTGGCTCCTGTATCTAACAATCCTGTATCTTTTTCTCGTGTATTTTAACTTCTATAAAAATTCGTGGATCGTTTCTTATATCTATAGCTCTTGTTACTGATTCTACAATTAACAGTTTCTTATTACGTTTTTCTGCAAAAATTTTTCTTATTCGCAAAATTCGTTTACTTGGCTTTCGGAGCTGGTCATCTGATTTAAATATCCTAGATCTAACTTTCTCATAATTTTCTTCTCTTACTTCAATAGGTAAATAATGCCTCAGCTGTGGTAGGTAATTGGGCCTATGGTTCTTTTTACTTGTTGTGTTATAGGAATCTGGATTATTTGGATGCTCTTGGCAATCTTTATTTATTTTCTGGGGTTTCGATACTGACGTGAGCCCCCAGTCGATCCCACGCCTCTCTGAAAGTTTTCCAGCCGACAAACTGGACACTTCGGAGCGACTACATCGGCTTTACCACATCGGTAACAAAACAGTTTGCGTTCCAAGGACTCACACTCTCAGAAACCGTGCCTTCAGCTTGGCAATTCCAACAGATTAGTGCTCGCTTTTGTGGGACATCTCTAATAGCGGCGACTTTTTCATAATTCTGCCGTTCATCCTCCCTCTCATGTTCTTCGGCTGCTTCGACCCTCATTTCATTAACCGCTCGTATGTGACGCTGAGCTATAATAGGATTCCTATTTTCTCTTCTAAGAAAATTTCGTTCCGCCTCTAGACACTCCAAACGAAGTTGCTCTACGGTATAGACTGCAATAGGGTACACTATTCTGGCGAGACTTTCTTTAATATTTCTTTTCAATATTTTCACCATGTCAGACTCGGGAATTGGCTGTATCAATCTTGAACGCAATTTATTCATATCGTAAAAGAATTTATCGATAGATTCATTTGTTTGTTGTTTTCTTTCTACCAGGTCACGCATGATTTCAAAATTGGATGTATTGGTTCTATATTGGGTCAGAAGTTCACCTCTGAGAGTTGGCCAATCCATCACTCCGCGCGTACGTATAAGTAGCCAGTACCAATCTCTTACAGGACCATTTACTAACAGGTGAAAATCCCGGAGAATTTCATCCCAAAGGATAGCGTAATGGGCTTGTAGGTGCTCCAAACGAAATATAAAATCCTCAACACTCATGTAAGTATTATTGCCTTCAAATATTAAACCCCACTTATCAACTCTAATTGTAATTTTATCTACAGCTCGCATGTTGCCGTTTGTATGTGTTCCTCTTTGAGTTGCTGTTTCTGACGTGCTGATACTTTGAACCCTGGGAGTGGCAGAATTAATAGCTACGGGTTCAGTTGAACAACGAGCTCCATAATTAGGTAAGTTTGAATTTAAGTTATAATTTGCGGCGATTCTCATAGTTTGATAAGGCCCATCTGCATTTCGTGGACCATTTGTTGCACTGCTAAAAGCGAATCGAGTTACCTCAGGAATAGCATCGATGTACCGATTTGGGTGTTCATTAGCATTGTTCTCTCTAGCATGTGTTGGATGAATGTTCGTTGGCTCGGAAATTTGAACTCGAGAGTTTGCCAGGTCTTGTACAACTGTAGACATTTCCGCCATCATTTTCTTCATTTCCACCATCTCATTTTGAATCATGCTTCTCATTTTATCTTCCAATGCCCTCTGAACATTTAATGTCTCGTCAACTACTAAATCTCTAACCTCCGGATCGATACCTCCAACAGCTCTGACAGCTTCGCTATCTGACACTTGAACAGAAAGCGCTCTTGATGTCCTTGCCGACGCTATACCTATTTGCTCTGGTCGTACATTAATTGTTTCCGACATATCAATTATATTAGAATTACTATTATCAACCATGTTTAATCTACTAACTTTCCTATGAATCTGATAAGAACTATTGAAATCGGGGTGTACTGGCCTTTTTCTATTTCTTGTTTGCGGTTTAGGCGTTTCGCTCATAACTCCCTACTCTCAACTGATTTTAAAAGCTAGATCTAATAGATGCAGGACCAAAACTTACAAAACAGACGTAGGTTGTGAAAGTGTAGACTCGGCGTTTAATAGAAAGACAAAAATGTTTGAAAAATGTTACAATTTTAAATAAAAATAAAAAAAGTATAAATAAATGATAAAAATCAAATTAATAAAAAAAATGCACTAAATATAGTGAGAAAAAAAATATATAATAATAATCGAAATATAATAAGAAAAAAAATTATAATAAAAACAATAAATTAATTAAAAAAAAAATATAATAATAAAAAAAAATACATAAATAAATAATCAAACACAATTCAATAATATAAAATACGATCACACATACACAAATTAAGGAACCTTCAGTTCTTAGTGTTTATTCTTTCTTTTTTTTATAATTTATGGGGCTGCTGATACCAAGAGGTGTGTGTGCGAACTTGAACTCTGCTTTATTAAGACTCTCTCTTTCGAGAGCTGAAGCGCTGTGCTTTAAGCCGTATAAAAAAATAATAAAAAAAATGATTTTGATGCACATGTCTGAGCTCTAACATTCCACAGGCTTTCCCCATGGAGTTGTTAGAGGCCAATATGCAGCTTTAGGCGACATACTCTTGCACTGGTCCTAGTCCTGTGTGGCGGTCGTTTAAGCTCACTATTGCTTCACAAACAGTACTTCATTAAAAAAAAAACAAATTCTAGCAAACAATATGGGAGATTAAGGACGTACAATTAAGAAAATAATATAATTTTCCTAAGAACTTTTCCTTCTTCTCCTTTTGTACTGGTAGTATTATCCCTCGCTTCCTTTACGCATTATGCAGGCCCTCGTACTTCGGACTTTCAGATCAGTTACTGAAACGGATACGAGTGACGTCTACAAAGCTTATAAATTCCACTAATGAATATACTTTGGGTTATTGTATGAATACTATTAGGCTATTGGTTTGATGTTTTGCTCTTATACACCAACACTTGGTCCTTTACGAAATCCTTAAGAATTCCTTTTTTTTAAATTTGGGCGCCATATTGTTACGTGTCGCGATGGCACTTAAGTGATTGTTCACGGTTAGCTCGCTCTTTAGAGACTTTTCGGGACGTGTGCTCTCAACCCTCACTTAAGCCCTACGGACACGCAGCAATTATAATTTATTTACTACGAACCTATTATCACTACTAACGAAAATATACACCTCACTTTCAGGGAAGCTAGATGACTCTTCCAGTCGCCCAAAATCCCAACCATGGTCATTTTTTTGATTCCAGTTGAATATTATTAATGACCCCTCCAAACCGAATATCTATTCGCACACACTTACCCTTGGTTCATTTTCCCCAAAATTCAAAAATTTTAATCACTCATTTTTTTTCTTATACACCTGTTCTAATTTTATTGACAAACGTTACTTAATACTAACAATTTTCACTTAGTCTCTATACATATTGATCTAAACGATTACATAAATTTTGCTTTACAGAACTTGTATTAACTCTTTTTCTGTTTTTTTATCTTTTTTTTTTTTATTTAACAATACATCTTATATTTCATCTATTAAGCAAATCTGTCCTAGTAGGGTATTAAAATTATTTTTATCAAAGTTTATTGTGTTCTCCGTTCGTTTTCTCTATTATGAAGTTGAAATATCCTTTACTTTCCTGACTGACATTCCTAACTGAAGGAGCTCCCTAAGGTCGGATTACGCAGCCTCTTTATCACAAACAAAAAAAATCCTGAATACTTCACACTAGTGAAACGAAAAGAAATATCTAACAATTTCCCTTTTCTTTGTTTTCTCTCTGGACAGACGTACTTCTCTAGATTATCGCTCGATATACATATATATAGAAAATTAAAAAAAAACTCCAATATTTCTTATTCTACAGAAACTAATACATATTATCTAAAATTTTTTTTTTTATAAATTTTAAGCTTCCCTAAAGATTAAATGTTTGTTTTTTTATTTTAATTATTATTATTAACAGACAGGTTTTGTACATATATAGAAGTAAATAAATAAACAATGCATATCTTTAAATTACTGTGGTCGTTTCCTCCTTTTCAGGATCATTCCCTCTGGCTGCTTCACTGCAAGGACCTCCTTTTCGCACTTTTCAAAATTTCGGCTTTCTTCTGGCTACTGGTATCGCTGCTTTATTGTGTGGGTATTGTTAAAGTTGTTTTATTTTTAGTTTTAAGTCTTTTAAATGCTTATGTATCATATCTATTGTTTTGTCTTTTTTTTATGATAAGCACTAATTTTCTCTCTCCAACAACTTTAGTAACAATAAATCATTTTTAAAATTTCCACCAATCAAATTATGAGGTATAACTGTTTTTTATATTTTCTTTTTTTTTAGGCCTTTGGGCAGTTAGCTTTTCTTATTTTTATTTTTTTTTAGCTCGTTTTTTTTCTTAGAAAAAAAATTTGAAAGTTTCCTTAGGATTCACTTCAAAGGATTTCCTTATTTTCTAACTATAGTCCACACTTATTCACACACTTTGTTGAGTTGCCTTGTGGTTTGCGTAAATTTTAAATCAAGGGATCCGATGAACAGAAAAGCGACGGAAATTGCGGTAATCTTTGTTCCGGGCTTCTAACACTTCTTCCGATATTTTTCCTATTGGAAGTGGTGATACTTTAATTATATCAGCTCCATGTATTAAGATTTTACGTATGGAACACGGCATATAAAACCAAGGATACTGTGTGATAAATAGCTCTGCGGTCTGTAAAGCATATTGCCTAAAAGATTCAATGTCGATTTTTTGCCCGCAAGCCATCGAGCGTAAAATGTACACTGAATCTGTAAATTAGCTCCTCATTCGCTCCGGTCAACTAATAAAAGTTGTCCGTCTAACCACTCCTTGTTGTTTTCTTCAAATTTGTGGCTGCTTCTATGGTTAAATTTCCATTCCTCAGCTAATTTTGCTGCAAAATTTCTTTGCTTATTAGAGGGATTTCATTAGAATTATACATGTTGATATTAATAATATTATTAAATATATGATTTTCAATGGTAGACAATTTTGTAGTAGGCACGGGCTCGTTGCGCCATAATAAATAAACTTCTCGTCTGAGCACCGACATTGTTCCTAAAAAATGCAATATCATGTAAAGTTGCAGGTGGCTGCAGATGATTTGGACATTTTACAATCACAAGGCAACATAGTAATTAAAAAAAATATTATAGCGCGAATACCCACGAATATCAGAAGTTCCGGTCCACAGAATTTTTATTTTGTTTTTTTTTCAAGCAGTTAGTATTACAATCTACTTTAACTATATTTTTTTCTACAACAGTTCAGCACAGGTCACAAATAAATATTTCTTTAGTTAATACATACCTCTAACTGTAAATAAAACCACTTTTGTTCCACTTAATTAAGACAAATCCAACTTTAGAGAAAAGTTGGCAATGCAAAGAAAACACGTGTTAAAGCTTAGTGATGAATCGGCAGAAACATATATTCAACTAGATCATGTCAATCAAAATAAAATCGATATATTAGTTTGGTAGGATATTACTAATCGATAGAAATTTTGGCGCAATTAAACACGTTGAAAATTGAATTAAACGACGCGAGATCGACCATTTTCCCACAGTGCTACGCCAGAGATGCGTGCGAAGAGGGTTCTCTGGATACCAGTCGATCGCCAGTTTTAATACAGACTTACCTGTGCATATGGAACTTTGTATGGGTGGAAGTATTTTTCTCCACTAAAGGGATGAATCAGGAAGCCTCGCAAGAGGCAGAGAGGTTAGTCTCTGCAGAAACGACGGTTTTAATGGGCCAAAGAGCGAATCCGAAAAATGTAGACAAGAATGCCTTGCAAGGGTAAACAGGTCAATTTTTAATAGTACTTCTAAGACGTAAAACCGTGAGATTTCGACAGGAATGGACAATGAAGCCTCGTACGAGGTGCACACATTGTGTGTGAATATCCAGTACTGGCTAGCTTAAGACTGAGGACCACGCGCAGACACTTGTTAAGTGTAAATGTCATCGTTGACCCAAGCCTTAAACAAATTCTAGCTACTACGTGATGAGGAAGTAGGTCGACAGTCCCCAGTCGACAGCCTGAAATCACTATAGTCGATAGTAAAGGCTAATGGTAACACGAGACTTGATTCAAATCGGTTGCCTTAAATCAATTCGTGGAAAGAAGGGGGTCAAAATATATGATAGAAAATTAATTGTACTATAAGTGACAACATTTTTTCAAAGCCTAGATATCCAAGCAGCCAAAGTTTGATATACACACATACATATATATATATATAAAGCGTATAATTGCTGAAGTTCGTGTTGAATGGGGTAAAATAGTAAAAAAAGTACTCAGGAGTCGAAAATTTTTGGATTATTTGAAAACAAACTAATTATAACAAGAGTAAAATTTTTAAAATACACGCTGTCTGGTGCAGAGATTCCGCGCAACTGCTTCGGCTATGAATGTCCCACGGCCAAAGCCCATTCGATCTTCAAGGACTCTCCAAAACATTGAACTTGTTGAGAGCAGTTTACGTAATAATCCGAGACGGAAAAGAGCTGCCTCACCGAGACTTCCAAGAGCGATTACTCATAAAATTTTAAAAAAGGATCTGAAGTTCCATCCTTTTAAAATTCAAATCGTTCAAGAACTGAGAGAAAGTGACTCTGATTTACGCAAGAACTTGTGTGAAACGATGTTGGAGCATTTTCGCACTGTAAATCCCATTTTTGGGAGCGACGAGGTTAATTTTCACTTACTGGTCTCCAAGAACCCGCAATCCTCGATTGAAAAATCAAAACCCATTGCATTGTCCCAGAGTAACTGTTTGGTGTTCCTTATCCACGCATGAGATAATTGGACCATTTTTTTCGAAAATTCTCGAGGCCAGGCGACGAATGTCAACGGTGAAAATTATCGACGCATGATTACGGAATTCTTTTTGCCAAACCTGCGGGCTCACGTGGTTTCAACAGGAAGGGGCGACTGCACACACAGCCAGAGCTTCGATGAATTTGCTTCGGGAAAATTTCCCCCAAAAACTGATCAGTCGCTTTGGGAACATCTCATGGCCACCAAGGTCGGCTGATCTAACTCCCGTGGATTTTTTTTTGTATGGGGCTACCTCAAAGAGATGGTTTATAATGACAATCCCCGATCTCTGTGGCTTTAAAGGAAAATATTTGTCGAGAAATCAGCTCAATTCAACCAAGTTTACTGCAGCGTATGTCGCAGAACACGAAGCTCCGTTGTGAAATTCGACGAAAAAAAATTAAACCCGCATGTCCATTCTCTCGCTCAATGCACTTAATCAAACTTTGTGTCAGTTATTACGTTTGGTATTTAAGTTTGAAAATATAAATCTGCTACTAGATACCCTGTAAAACCTCAAAGCATGTAGATCTCTGTCGAAATATCTGGGGAAATTAGATGACTATAAAAGCGCCTTCTTAATTTATGATGAATTTTCGCTGCCTTAGAAGTGTAAGTCGCAATACTGTCAAGAAATATTCGCATTAGTCTGCAAATAAATAATTCCTTTTTGCAATAAAAATAGCATGAAAGGAAAAGGTCTAATGTGCCTAATAATAATAATAATAATATACTTTTAGTTGTTTTTTCTATCACTTGTAAGGAGCCTAAAGCTGGAAGAAGGCATGACTTCTAAGTTCGACCAGTAACAAAAGAGCAAACTGGTACCACGGGAACCAGTAGCCCCTGAAACTTCGGTTCCAGACTGATTTTTGGTGAGGTTCCTTCGGGGGTGCATGTGGTGGCTGTGGTTATACCCAAAGCGGGGAGGTTCACTGTAGGACCGATGTGGCGTTGCATTGCAACGCAAGCTGTCAATGTCATTCGTTGACGGCAGGAGATTAGATAGCTCCGAACCCCCCAGCAAGGGATGGGACCGGGGGCCCATAAGTGCCATTCCGGTGGTGCTTATGCGTGTTTCATAGGGGCGCTGGTCTGGCCGCTTAATGTCACACTCGTGGTTGGACCACACGTGAGATTGAGTCATCGCTGGCAGGTGCTCACGTAAATCTGATCACATAGCTTTATATGAAGACCAAGTAGAAGAAATGCTTTGTGTAAAATAATAGCGCTCTTAAGCCTGTCTTGCATGAATCAATACAAAGGTGCTATTTATCAGACAAAACTCTCATTCCAAGAGCCGTAAAGAAAGTAATTATTTCCCTTAGCATGGTTTTGCCCAAATCCCTAAAATGTATTGCACAATTTTTGTCAAAGTGAGTGAGATAGCCGCACTTAATCTATATGCATATATAAAAATTAAATGGTTCTGTATGTAATCACATCACTGAGAACGGCTGGATCGATTGGCCTTGAATTTCGCTTATTAGTTTTAAAAGCTTCAGATGGCTTGCGAAAAGTCGGAAAATTAAACAGTTGTAATTGGTGTAAAAGAACCAGTTGCTTTTTTAATTGTTATGTTACTTAAGCAATTAACTTTCGAAAGCTCTTGATTCGTGGGGTTCTTTTTTATTTTTGTTCTGTGATTATATTTGGTTCTGTTGGTGAATGTCATAATTCCATTTTTCAAAATGTTTTTGATTTTCCTTAATTTTCTTAATTGCTGGTGAGTGAAATTTCAAAATTGAAAAATAACACTTACGACCAGTGATATAAAATGAAAATCTCAAATAAATGGTGAAAATATCTATGGCGCAGTACAGGAAAATTCTGTTTAAACAGAGAACAAATGCCATCAGGAAGACAAGGATGTAGGCGCCTCACCAGAAATTTTTACATACTCAAAGACAGCGAGACTGAAGAAGAGCGTACCAAAGTTTGGAGGCAAATCGTGTTTAACTTTCCCAAGCACGAGCCAGAGTAAATTCGATGAGTGAGCAACTAATTTTGGAAGCAACCCACACGAAATTTAAAGACGTCCAAATTGTCAGTTTTTTTTAGATAAAGGGAAATTAATATTTCCTAGTTATGTCTTCGGGAGTTTTTCTGGCTGGATGTTCAAAATACTCCACACCCAAGTTGAAGACTTTTACGCTGGGAGTTCCTCAGATAAAGAGAAAGTATTAATTAATATGTATAGGAGCATCCTTCTGGCCGCTGCTACTTCTTAAGATATATTTTCGGGAGCGCGCTTAGTTTTGAAAATAACCCCACCTATTTGCCAAAGCTTTTCTACCCACGAAATATCAAAATATGTGGCCTGCTAAGTAACAATAATTATGTGGCTCTAACATTTTTCGGTGTTTCGTTTGTCATGCAAATCGCATGTATTGTTCTCGAGTTACGCTAAAATAAAATAATATAACCGCCCTAGAAAGGGGGTCATATCAGCCAAAAAAAAAAAATTGAAAGTTATAGAAAGAAACTGAAAACAGGTTTTTATTAAGCTTCGTAACACTCATTTAATGTTCTTTTAAAGAATGATTTCATTACACACAACTGTTATTTTTTCTAACCCAGAGAGGAACCCAAAAACGTAGCCTATTGGCTCTTCTGAGGGTGCGCATACCTTAGGCAACATATTTAATTTATATTTTAATTTATTAAAAATTTGCCAAATTTTAATTCTATTTGGATTGAGTTATATTTGAAACTCTAAAATTTACTAAAACTTAGTGAGTTGTGACACGTTTAATAAATGTATAATTTAATTTAAAAAATTCAATAGAGTTTTATTTCGTTATTTTTTAATATTAAGTATAAAAAGCAGAAGAATCATTTTAAATTGTTTGGTTTTCAATTTAAATTTGTTAATAAGACTCAAGCAATACTATAATAAATACAAACATGTAATAGAAGTAAGTAAATTTATGAGAGATATTTTGGGAACATTCTAAAAGTGGCATTAACACAATTAGATTGGTAGATTGGTTGAGTTTGTTGAGTAGTAATTTTCTTTTTAAAAATTTAGGATTTATTGACCAGTAAAGAATTCGATTTAATATTAGGTGTACAACTTTGCTTTCACCGGTTAATAGTGGTTTGACAGTTGCTACTATTAGAGAAAAAACGTATGACCAAGGCCAAGAACTTTCTTCGCTGCAGCAAATGAATTGATGTCTGGACGCTCTAATACAAAAAGTAATGTTCCGTGACCGGTGAAAACAGCACCGGCCACTAAACTAGTACAACTAAGATAATAATAGGAACATACATATTCAATATAGAAATTATAACTGAGAGCAGTGCGTATAGTAACCGACACTGGACGTATTCTTTGTGTCTATTTAGTGAGCTGTCAGACAGAGTCTAAAAGTTATAAATTTTATGACTTTTATGCAAAATGTTAGAACTTCAACCGAACCGAACTTCAACAGTCACGTGACATATTCTGTGTCAGTTTCTTTTTCTCTAGGGTTAGTAAGACGAGCAGACTTCTCAACGCAAAAGGAATTAGGTATTTATCTTGATGAAGGCTAGAGGAATTGGGAAGGTGAAGTAAATGGAGATACCCCTAAGAATATTCGTACGATTTGTTCGCGTTGCATCCCGCACAATTTGTCAATCGCTCAAAAAAAACTCGTGTCGACTGGGCGAAAGAAATGCTCAAACAATACGTTCGCGGTGCTTCGAAACACGTCTATGACATCGTAACAGGTGATGAATCCTGGAGTTACGCGTATGAGCCCGAAAGTAAACAACAGTCGATTGTAGGGGTGTTTCAAGATGAGCCAAATCCAACAAAAGTTGTTCGCTCACGAAGCATTTCTAAGCAAATGGTCACCTGTTTTTTCGGAAAAACTGGACATGTCGCAATCGTACCACTAGAACAACGCAGAACAGTCAATTCTGAGTGGTACACAATCATTTGTTTGCCAGTTGTCTTCCAAGAAATGAGGAAAACCAACTGCCGATGACGGATCACTCTTCACACATCGGCTCAAACAACTGCATTTTTAAGCACCCAAAACATCGATTTGATGAGTCATCCGCCGTATAGTCCTGACTTGGCACAGAATTACTTCTTTTTATTCCCGTACGTAAAAATAAAATTAGAGCTCAACGTTTTTCGACACCTGAAGAAGCGGTTGCTGCATTCAGAATGCATGTTCTGGAGATACCTCAATCAGAGTGGCAAGAGTGCTTCGACAATTAGTTCAAACGCATGCAAAATTGTATAGATCTCCATGGGGAATATTTTGAATAACAATAAAGTGATTTTCGATTATTAATATTTGTTTTCGTTCTCAAATCCCGAAATATAAAATGCAACCCTCGTGCGTTCAAGTACACGCTCTCTAAATGCTGATACTTGTTTAGCGCAGTCTGTTATAAACTGGCCAAACCGACTGATGTCTGTATAGAAGTTTGTTTTTTTTAAAACATCTTCAGAATACAATATAGCTGAGCAGCCTTCCCCGGTCTAGGTCGCTTAAGCCCTTTTTTATCTCTTTAAGATTTTGGAGAACAGTAAAAATAAATTGTACTAATAAATTTTACGTCCAAATTTTTATGTATGTTATCGATAAAAAAAAAAAGCTTAAGCTGTCAAAACAAATAGCACATTTTTAGATTAAAGTTGACATTTCGAGCCTAAAGCGTTACAGTGTTGCTAATTCCCTCATTTAATACTCGATTATAGCGATTTAGCGAAAAGAGGCAACATTGTAAGCAAAACTAGGCCCGTTCGATTACTTTGCAGTGGAGTACACTGAATTAGTATTTACTTTAGGGTTCTTGTTTGAAAGTAGATCTTTGGAACGATTTGCCGTCATCTCTTGTGAATTTTGGTTTGGAGACAAACTGTCATTTTGCGTTCTGAGTATTTACTTGTTATTTCACAAAAACTACCGGCAGCAAATACTTTTGTAGCAAAAATTATGCTAACAGAAAACCCGCAAGAGCTAGAAATTTAAGCAAATAAATGTTTTGTCACTAAAATCTTTTAAACACTTTCAGATACAAAAATTGCATTTCTTTCTTAAAAATGTTGAAATTTGGTCTGCAGTCGCTGCTCTAAGTCTAGGAAGGTTTAGTTTGACTGGATTTTACCAGCACCAATTTAGGCAGTAATAACTTGCTGATAGTCAGCCATTGTTTTGTCTCTTTACTCTCCCAGTTTGTACTGTCATTCACTAGATTTCGGGTTAACGAACGCAATCCGGTAAAAGTTTGTAAAAACATGTTTATTCATGTTTTGTTTTTTAAGGAACTAAATATGAAAATAGTTAACCAAACGATTTTTCGTTAACTATTTTCATAGTTAGTCTTTAGTTCCTATACAACAATTCTGTTTTGTTGGGTTCGATAGAGTACGGAAATAATTGTAGTTTTCCTCGATCACTTCGCTTATTAGCAAATGTAATGTAATATCATAAGTTGGTTGTTCTGAATTCGATTTTCAATAACTTCCTCCTTTTAAATGAAAAGAAAATTTTTAAAAATGATTTGGAAATGGCTGAGTTACGCTCCTCACTACATTTGGTTCTAAACGAAGTGATCGGTGACTTTATGCAACCCAATAAAACAGCATTGCTATATGAGAATAACCCCTGTATATTTTTTATTTTTATTTTAACTTTTGTAGCACTGTGTTTTATCTTCATTCAATTCGTGGGAAAATTATTACCGCTCTAATTGTGTTGAAACACTTTTATATATATATATATATATATATATATATTTTTGCGTGCTAATGAGTTGTTTATGATACAAAATTACACGGTTTATTATGAACAAAGAAAAAGTGGAGACACATAAATAAAAAATCACATACTAGTTATTAACATTAGTATTAGTTATGCACAGCTCATACATAGTTTGGTTGTAGTCGCTGAAGCGACTAGTAGGCCGGAATTTCAGAGCTGCCCGGTGGTGGAACTCTCAGCTAAGACGTTGTAAACATTTTCTCATGTATGATGTTGTTCGGTTAAATAGATGAAGTTTGATGAATATGAAAATTTAGAATGTTATGTCCTATGCTCCTGGCAGCGGTAAAAGGAATAAATATATAATATATAGATATATATTTAAAATTTGTATGTTTCCCCCTTTAAAATAGTGATATCATGGACACCCGCATTCGTCGACAACCATTTTGGGAAGATCTCTTTTTATTATTCCTTCATCGCCATAATATATAAGGGACATGCTAGAAAATTTTATTGGCGCACAACATGGTTGCATTCCATTTAAAAGGCCCATTTTGCGATATTCTTCAATGAAGTGAGCATGGAATGTTTGAAATGTGTCTGGTGTACGATAGGGTCCGGTACAATCGCCACGACAATAGTTTGCAAAATAACCTCGGGGAGCTATGATCCAATCATCCCAGCCCAGAGCTTTAAAGGAGACATAAAACGATTCTTTGCAACATTGTCCATGTAATGCTCCGTTACAATTTATTGCACGCCGGCGCACGCGACGTTGCCTTCTTGCTTCGGTGTGGAGAACTAAAAATGGACGGCTTGAGTTTAGAACATCTTCATCAGCAGTGTTCTCTGCGTTTATATTATTATTCCTTCTGGCGATGGCATCTTTCTCCGATACCAATACTTTTTGGTTGTATTGCATTTTGGTGTAGTTATCGTTGTTATCGGTGATATCATTAAAACTTGCGTTACGTCTTTCATCGGAAATACGAAGTTCATTTACGCTTACATTCGCTTTGATATTATTGCCATTAAACAGATGAACCGAATACATTTTGCCGCAACCTGTGCAGTCAATGAGCAACCTCAGCTTTTCTCCTTCCCTTCGAGAATACCATTGCTTTACAGTCGATGTAATATCAAATTTTTTCCAACCTAATCGGGATGTGTCTACCTCAAAAGATGCACAAAACTGAGCCAACTGATCAAAGCTCTGAAAATAGATTGTAGATATATTTAAATATATTACTAAAATAAATAAAAAATATATGTATATATTTATTACTATACATACACTGCCATTCAATTGATTAGGTCCACATAATTTGTGTGACGTAGCACGCAGTATTTTTTTATGGTTTGTGGAAAGAACAAAAATTGTGCTACCAGAGGATAGCGCATTTAATTGAGCTCAAAAGCATATAATTTTGTTTTCTTTTTTTGTGAAGTGAAACTTTAGCGTAATTATTGCAAAAAGTTGAGAAAATAAAGCTTTATTTTTGGTATATTAGACCCATGTAACTAATTTAATGTAGATATTTAATATAGTTTATTTAGTATAGCTTAAACATTTTAATGGTGGCTGTTGCCTTCAAATATACGATCTTTTAGTGAGACCAATGATGTTTTATTTCCAACATTTTTTAATTTTAATAAGTGACTGCTTGTCATCAGCGACAAGCTCACTGGCATCTTGCAATCGACTTTGTTTGCGTGTCGAATTTAAAGGCGGATATTTCTTTAAGTTTCGCATTTTAAGTATTCACATCTTAAATTGGCTCTACGCATTGTTGAGATACTTTTCCGTGTGCCAGCTTCCGTCCTGAAAAAATGATTATATTCAACGCAATTCTGCGAACTTTTCTCGTTTCTGCCTTTGCAGTTTTTTCCCTACACTTGTTTGTTCTTCATATATCTGAGCACGTTTTTTTTTGGTTTAGGCCAAATCATTTAACCACAAATACCCATCGATTTTAGATTTTTCCACTTCACTTTGCTACTGCCGCTGTTTACCAAGTCTTAATTGAAAACTACCAAATTCATCAGCGTTTAATTCAATGTGCAAATCAGGC
Source organism: Phania funesta (assembly GCA_963932375.1). NCBI lineage: Eukaryota > Metazoa > Arthropoda > Insecta > Diptera > Tachinidae > Phania > Phania funesta. The sequence goes on along the minus strand of OZ010657.1, from coordinate 6,934,146 downwards.
TTAATTAAATACGCAATCCGCTGGTAGTGCAATTTTTGTTCTACCAAAGAAAAAATATCAAAAGTATGAAAAATTATGTGGATCTAATCAATTAAACAGGTGTTCAATAAGGTTTCAATTAAATAGCAGTAATAACTTATTATATCTTATGTTAAATAGTTTTGTTAATCACTTCGGTACAAGCGTCGACTATAGGCGACGGCCACAGTTAGCACCACACAGCCGAGTATCGCCTTTAGCCGACGGCCAAGATATAAACGCGCACGGCCAAGCGTCGACTATAGGTAACATCCACGAATTTTCTCTTATCTCTCTGTTTACGTAGTGTTTACTCGTATAATTTTAGTTTCGTTCAGACCATCGCCTAAAACGATTTCACATCTGTAAAACGGTAACTGTGAAATATATTTAGTTCTCTTCATATTTTAAAGAAATAAATAAAAGAGCGTTTCGTGGCCGACAGGCGCCGTACCAAAGTGGTCAATTATTATATTTAAATCAGTTCGTACCACCGCTTTCAACGTACCAATGAGAAAGTATATTTATTTTTATTTTAGTGAAAATTTCCTAACAACGTGCTGTTAAATGAGAGCACTTTTTCATATAATAACTGTATTTTAAACTTCAGCTTAAAGCACAGGTTAAGCAGAGGTGACAACTTTGATGTGTCAAAAATTCAAAAACTCAGATGTTGGTTCTGTTAGAAAGATAGGCATATAGGGCTTTTTGTAACAAAACGAAAATGTTGCATTGTGTGTACCAGTCCATTAAGATTTCAATACAATAGACTAGTTTTTAGACTTATTGTAAATTTCTTTTTGAAAGATTCAATAAAATAAAATTAAGAAAAAATATGTCCTGCATTAACAAACGAATTATTACTAGTCAATCGATTAAGTTTTTTCATTTTATTTTTTCGTTTAGAAATAAAAGCTTGTGACAACCAAAAGTCCCTCCACTCGTTTTTGGGTCACATGTAATTATAAGTCTTTTGTTTCTCTAATTAAATTCGTAGTTTTTATTAATAATGACTTAGATTTAAGATTAACGGAAATGTTTAGGTAACACCGCAACCCAATGGTAGTAATGTTTCAATACAACACTACCATGACTGCCAAATGATCAGCTGGTACGGATCGTATGATGATGTGTATACGTGAGACTCAGCCAAGTAAGTGTAATAGCAATACGTATACAGTAGAGTAGGCATTCAGCCTGTGGCTAGCAAGGCGGTAAGACCTACTTAATAATTTTAGAATTTTTTTCAACTGTCGTTGGCAGAAGGCCAGAATTTTATTCGACTCAACTACTTGTAGCTTAATTATTTTAGAGTTTTTCTCAACTTAATTAAGCTAGTCCCTCGCGCCACTAACTGGTAGCAAAACTACTGGTGTTTTCTTATCGGGCCAGAATTTTATTCGCCCTGACAAGAGAAGCCAGTGAGTAAGGTGACTTGGGCCATAATCTTATTCGCCCCAAGTGGATAGACACCACTCAGGCGGTAAACGGTTAGGCCAGAATTTTATTCGCCCCGACACAAGAGAGTCAATCCTTGTCTCTTCACCAGAAGCAGTAGCCAGACGAAGAGAGTCCATCTGAGTGAGAGGCACAGAGCTTCTGGTGCTGACGAGTCAGGCCAGAATAAGAAGTACTTTCTTACCATCGGGCCAGAATTTTATTCGCCCCGAAGAGAGAATCGGCTCATGTGCACTCGCAACGAATAGTGGCGATATCTTCTGTAAGCGTCGGATGGTGTGAGAAGCTGATCAGAGTACCAGCGAATATGTCAAAGGTCACTGAAGGCCCATGGCATTTCGTGTCGCTCTGTATTTAGTAATTTGAGTTCATGAATAAAGATTATAACGTTATTGAAAACATTAAAATAAGCTGTCTCGTCTCTCTCTTGGAAACAGATAAATATTTTCTTGTAACGAACCCTGGCATCCGCGAGCTCTACTCCAGCTAGCTGTGAAAACACGTTGTTACAAAATGCTAGTTCTTCCCAGCTAAATTGATCAACATTTATTTAGGAATAACTACAATATATATTAAGCCTTCCACTATTTTTAGTACATACCTTGTAAGTGTAATTGTTTTCAATCAGTTGAAATATCCATATTTTCAGTCTTTTACGTTTGCTTCCTGAGCCGGCTCTCGCTTTACTTTTTACAGAAGTTTTATCGATCCGTATATGTATTTCAGCATTTCGCACATGAAGCTTTTGTTTTGGCTTTTCATTGATTTGGTGGGCAAATTCTACAAGCCGATGATTCTTATACATGTTACCTTGATTTGAAGAAAGGACAAGATTAAGATCAATTTGACATATTTGCGATATTTATTATTAGGTTTACAACTTTGCCCTTATCCTGTAAAAAGATTTAGCAGTTAGATATATTGCAAATATATGAACATATTACCAAAGATATTTTGCTATTAATCCATCAATATAACTCAAATCGATAACATGTGACAACTTGTGTCTTCGTCATTCAAAATGTAACCGAACTCTCGCTATATGAAGAAAATGTTGATTTTAGACCTGAATAAACAGATTATGCTTATCGTCTTAATGGTACCAGTAGTGCCATCCACTACCTTTTAAAAGATGTCATGAATTTATTTGACGTTTACACAACAGCTGACTTAGTACCAATTCATGCAGATGGTTTATTGTTGCCTTATTTTCTCATCTCTATTTTAAAGCAGCTACGTAAATTTCTGAGCATTTGTGCTAGACACTGTGGCACTGACTCTTCTTTCTTCTTCTTAGAACTTTTTTTTTATTAATTTCTGCACTAGTCAAAAAAGTTTGCGTACATAGCAAACCAAAATATTTTGGGACTAATATCTCAGTATTACAAAATGCTACACTTCTAATAAATGTGTAAAACTATTTTTATGAACAACTAATCAAGTGGCAGATTTTATTTTTTTTATTATAACAAAAATATGTCATTACTGCCACAAAAAAGGTTTACGTACAAAAAAAAAACAGTTAGTTTTAAGTATAATTCTGTTGAAAACAGTTTAACAGTGAGTTTTAAAAAATTTCCAATTTTTTCAAAATTCTGTCCAAAATGGATCGAAAGGGAAAGGCTATTAATCAGTCAGAAAAGTATGGCATAGTTAAAATGTGGACGGAAGGCAAAACGTTTAGAGAAATTGGAAAAATACTGAGAAGAACACACTCTTCAATTCAAAGAGTTGTTGATAATTATAAATAAACTGAATCCACTGCACCAAAATCGGGCTCTGGGCGGCCTGCTAAAATAAGCAAACGAGAAAAGAGTTGTTAGGAAGCTCAAATGAATTCAAAATTAAACGCTTCTGCTATCGCTAAGCACATTGAAAATAGATACCAAAGGACCGTTTGCAGTAACACTGTATGTAAAATACTTAAAAAGACTGGCTATCGTAGCCGAGTTGTCCGGTAAAAACCACTTGCATCCCGAGAAGTTTTGGGAATAGGTTATTTTTTCAGACGAAAGCAAATTTTGTGTCTTTGGTATAAAAGATTGTCAGCTTAAATGGAGAAAAAACGGTAGAGCGCTAAATAAAGATAATCTCGCAGCTACGGTAAAGCAGGGTGGTGGTGATGTAATGATTTGGGGGTGTATGCCTAGTAGTCGAGTAGGTAACAGAATGTATCTCGACATACTAAAAGTCATTTAAATGATAGTACCGCAAAACTGGGCTTGTCTGCAGGATACATATTCCTGCTGGACAATGATCCAAAGCATACTGCTGAAATTGTAAAACTTTGGCTACTATACAATGTTCCAAAACAACTACATACACCTTCCCCATCCCCACACCAATAAATTATAATTTAAGCTTGTTATCGAAATTTTCAGCACAGAACTTTTTATGTGGGGACACGAAGGCTAGTGTTCCTTTTGAGACTTTTTGTTACGTATGTATGTACACATGTAACAGTTCATTCAATAAGTTAACATAGTCGCCATCGAGAGCGATACAACGAGTTTTTTATAGTACGAAAGTTTTATGGTACGATTTCTCTTTCTCGTAAAAATAGGCCACAGTTTAGCGATTACTTCCTCATTGTATTTAATTCACTTCTCTACCATGTGTCTCAATGGAATAGAGTTCGGATAATGTTTATGAAGCATTGTTTGGTTTCCATTGTATTTTTTTTTTCTCAAAAAGCAATGCGTTATCAAAACTCGAAATTGACTTTTTCCATTTTTTTCGATAACAAAAGTTGCTTCACACAAAATGCTATAAGTCACGAAGATTGCTCTCAAATTTATACACGTATCGTTTGAGGGTAATACTAAATTAAAATCATATGGAAAAAATTCTAGTACCGCCAACTAGGTGGTATCCAATGGACTTTTTTGATTGGACTGTTATATTACTTATAAATGAAATATTAAAAATTTGGGAATGTTTTACTTTTTTATGATTTAAAAAAAATATATTATGAAAGTCTTAAACGTATAATTTTTCTTCAGCAGATAACTATGTTTGTTTAATATTAAAGATTAGTCCATATTTAATTTATATAAATTATTGCTTTGGTACTCTTTGAATTGTTTTGGTACAAACCCGGCACAAAATCAAAATTCTTAAATGCAATGTCTAAAATCCCCTCAAAATCTGATTTAACAAAAAACCCCCGGTATAAATTGGCTCTTAACGAAAGCAAATATCGTTCACAAACGAATAGTGAATAGCAACAGCTTTAATTGTTTCCTTAACCTACAGTTTGTCAACCAATTCTTTTCAAAATAAAAATATTGTAAAATGTTAAAATAAACATGAACTTTTTAAAAATGGCAACACAAAATTTATTAGCGAACATTTTTTTCTTATCTGGTAGCACTGATGATGCCGATTAATCGAAATTGATTTAGGAGTACAAAAATGAAAATAAGAAAGTTTTGTGACAAGAAAAAAAGAGTTAAAGATGTCATTGCCAGTGAAATGGACATGGCCAGGGATATGGCCAGTGACATGGCCAGGGACATGGCCAGAAATATGGTAAGTGACATGGCTAGGGACATGCACATGACCAGGGACCTGGACATGGCTGGGGACTGGACATGACCAGGGACCTGGACTTGGCTGGGGACTGGACATGACCAGGGACCTGGACTTGGCTGGGGACTTGGACATGGCTGGGAACGACATGGCCAGGGACATGGCCAGGGTCATTGACACACCAGGGATTTGGACTATGGCCAGGGACATGGTCGTTGACATGGACGTGGCCAGGGACATGGCCAGGCACATGGATATAGCCTGGGACATGGATATGACCAGGTACATGGACACGGCCAGGGACATGGTCAGGGACATTATTATAAAGACAAATCTTTTAAAAAACTTGCAGACATGTTTTCATGCCTACTGAGAGCTGTATATATCGAGAAGGAAAAACGAGTAGAATTTATAAAGTCAACGGGAGGAAAAAAGCGCTTACGCCACGGGCTGAAAGAAAAAGAATTAGAATAAAAAGAAACAAGCACAAGAGTATTATCAGAGGACCTCAAATATGAATTTGGAGTAAAAGTGCCGCATGAAATAATTCGAAAATACCTAAACAAAAACAAATATTCTTTGGGTGTAGCCAGAAAGACGCCATTACTTTCAGCGCAAAATATAGAGAAAAGCCTTAAGTTTGCTAATGACTGGAATAACGTAGTTATTTGTGATGAAACAAAAATAATGCTCTACAGTCACGATGAACCCAACAGGGTATGGAGAAAAGCATTAACTGCCCTTAAAAACAAAAATATAATTTTCACGGTCAAATTTGGAAAATTGTGTGTAATGATGTGGGTACAACCCCACAAGAAAAGGAGTAAGACAAATTAAGATTTTAAAAGACGTAATGACCAAGGAGGTGTATTTAGACACATTGAAAGATGAATTAACCAGCAGTGTTCCATAGTTTTGATTTTTTGATTCTGAAAACGCGAATAAATTATAGCACAAGCTATATCAGTACAAAGATCCAAAATAAATCCTATCTGTGTCGATAGTACAGATAGTGAAAGTACAGATTTGAGTGCCATAGAAAATATGTGGAAATGCTAGCGAAAAGGAACCCCAAAAATAAAAATTATTTATTAAAGTTGAATGGTTAAAAATTCGCCTCGTGTATGATATTCTTAAACTGATATCGTCAATGCAAGCTGTGATTGATGCTAGCGATGGACACTACTAAAAACATTATATTATCGCTAAAAATAGAAATGCTATTCTAGATTACCTTATTTTGAAAAGAATTATTTGACACTCTTGAATTCAATATTTTTTTATATTTCCTAAAAAATTAAATATAAAAATATGAATTAAAAGAAAAAATCTGAAAAAACTCGAAAATTTTACTTTAACTATTAATTAACTGAAATATTTTTCAGTTTTGAAAACAATTTAACAATTTGTTGACAAAGAGTACCTACGAGTAGCGATACGGTTATCGATTAAAAAACAAAAGCATAGTGAATCGCACTACAGCCCGCGTAGTTCGATTGCTTAGCGAAAGACTGGCTGCTTATGAGCAGCACGTTAAAATCATAAATATTTAAATTAACCGCGCATTACAATAAAAAACATTTCAATTCGGAAAAAATGACGTAAAGCAATGTTGTACACCTAAGACATACTATATAGAATATATTTTACCTTTTTCAGCAAAAGTTATTATCTCTTGCGTGCTGCCAAATAAATCGTCATTCTCATCGTAGGTATCCAATTTTGAAAAATAGTTGTCATGTTGATATCGCTCATGTCCATAATCATCATTGTCATTGTCTTCAGCTTCTAAAAAAATGTTTTTATCCATGCCAACGTTACCACCTGGCTCAACAATGTTGTCAATGTTAAATGGCTGGTAACTTTCGATGGTTTTCTCATTTAAAAAAGAGCGATGTTTTTGATGTGGCTGCACTGGCACTGCATAATCAGTGTGATGTTTATTAGGTTCACGAATTTGCTTTCGAAATATGCTATTATTTTCCTCGGAATCTGCATTATTGTACTCTTCCATACTTCTTAAAATATTGTCACTACTGTTGATATCCGTTAGATATGTAAACTTGTTTGCTTTTTCATTATATTTATTGTTGTTACGAAGGTGTTTTTGTACCATAATAATGTTGTTCTTTTTGTTACTATTATTAACATTATAATTATTGATATATTGATTATTATTATTATTATTGATATTATTATCATTAATATTATTGTTTTTATTAATCATTAAGTGATGGTTAATTTGTTCATGTTGTCTTCGATTTTGTGGGTGTATTGTTGTTTTTTTGGCTGTTATTGTTGTTGATGAGTGTTGTGAATTTTTGTAAAATTGTTGGTGTTGAAATTGTTTCAAATTATTGGCCGTTTTGTTTGTGTGATTTATTAATTTGTTTTGGTTTGTTGTTGTTGTTGTTGTTGTTGTTGTTGTTTTTGTTGTATATAAAAGTAGATTCAAGTTTTTTGAAGTTAATATTGCTCCTTTATCATAATTGATATCATTTTTGTTGTAGTGTTTAGAATGTGTTTGTTGTTGTTGTTGTTGTTGTTGTTGTTGTTGTTGTTCATTTGTGATGTACTTTTTACGTTTAACAATAATACTTTCTAAGGTTCGTTTTACATTGTCTATACTGCCATCAGCATCAATTGGATCTTTAGCGCGATCGGTTTGTTGTCGCTTTGAATAGTTGTCAATGGGCACTACATTAAAACTTTTAGTTGGCGTTGTCGTCCAAAATCGAAAATGTTGCTGTGGTGTAAGCTGATGATGGTCTTGCACATTAGTTGTATTGGAAATCTCATGAAAACTCTTAATACCATCAGCACGATAAATTGTGTCCCATATAAATTGTTTGGGCAATGGATGTGATACATTGGGCTTTCGCGATAGCCCCAACTTGAATAAAATTTGATGCTTAATTGACTCCAATCGCATAAGGTCGCTTTGAGCATGGCTTTCTGTTATAAATTTTGTTGTGTATTATATATTTTGATGGTTGTTGTTGTTGGTAGTGTTTATTTGAGGTGTTAGATGTTGATAAGTTTGTTGTGTGGTGATCAGAGATACGTATTTGAATGTATTAAAAATTAATAAAAACAAAATAAGAGTATTAAAATATTGATGGAACACATTAAGCGCATTGCAAAAACTTGCAACGTATGTAAACGTAGTAAATATATCTTTTTTTTTAATTTTCTTCAGAGGTGTCTGGCTATGGATCAACTTAGATCAGTTGAACTTCTCACTCAATTGAACAAAGTAAACCCTTAAGGTTAGCAGTGACGTGACCCAAACAATTGGCACCCCTTCTAAAAAAGCTTTAGTACTAAACTTTTATGTAGTATATGAAATGTACTCCAAATATAATCGGTCTTTTGAGACCGCTATTAAATATATCTTTACTTTCTTATATAAACAAATTCTCTATTTTTTATTAAATCATATTGATAAAACGTTACTGTTTGCACTTAATCAATAATTGATTGCCAAATATAGAAATGGTATGTAAAATACTCCAGCTGTTGCTACCATAAAGTTTGAAGAAGGAACGGCTCACATGGTTTAAGCGTGGACTATTAACACGTTGAGTGCCACGCGGTTTTATAGCGACTTCCCCGTCAGGCCGCGCGAGTTTCAGCAGTGCGAAAATATTGCAAATCGTGCTTTGAAGAAAATGCCGCACAGAGTGGCAGAAAAATAGCACGAATTTGACCAAACAGGTTACAACACATTGTGACACTTGCGAGGGACAACCATTTTTATGTTTACCTTGTTTCAATAAAATCCATTAAAGTTTTCTGAAAAAATGTTCAATTTTATTTTATACTGTCAGTCACCGTTGACTGACCCGGCCTAAACGGAAAGATCGGTGTCAGTCACCGGTGACTGACGTCGCCCGCAGACCAGAACAGACGCACTTTTAAAGTTCAAAAAGTTCTCCTCGAATGCCAGGGCACAGGTTGGCTGTAAATCCAAGCCTAATCCATGCACGATGCCACTGCATGGATGCTACAAACGTTAAGGTCCTACTCGCGGGAATCACATAAAAAATAAAAACTAAAACAAAAACTAACATTGCAAGAGGCCAGCAAGGGCAGGTTCACACTAAACACTAACCAGCTCTCAGTTGGTAATGTCAACTAAGGCATTGAGGGGAAGTCTTCACTTTTAGCGAAAGATTATTATGTGATTGGCAAATTAGATGCTAAATATTCCGGTAATTGTACTAAAAAAAAAGTACGGACCGGGTTCATCTGCCAAACTTGACAAGTACCTTCGCGAGTGCTACAGCTTTAGCTTTTGGCCCTGTGTTCTGGCTGGTTTTAAACTCCCGCCAAACTCATAAGTTGCGACAATAAGTAGTAGGACATGATTATGCCCTGTAAGGTACCGCGCAACTCTTCAGGCCATTCAGGTAAACATTTGGAGGTGCTACAACGAGGCGGGCAGTGGATTAAGTGATTTCTCTTTAAAGGATAAAGGACTAACGGCTTTCTAAAATTTATTTTCTAAAGAAAAAGTCCTTACACTCTCAAAGTTTGTTTTGTTTCTTCAAAACAAAGTTTTTTCAAAGAAAAATGTTTCTTAAGCACCATAGCAAGATTTTATATTTTTCGCACAAGGAATAAAGGTAAAGATGGTTCGAAATTGCATTAGTGGTAGTGGTAGCAAGCACAATGCAAGTCAGAGAAAGTTTTAAGGTTCCTAAAGTTGTGATACAACTTCACTTCATGTGTTTTGAACAAATTCTAGCAAACCCATACCTGGAGTCGATTCATTTGCTTGACAAACTCCCATCAATACGATCTGAATGGATATTTTCTAGAAGAAGGAAAATTTATGTAAACGAAACTTTTCCATTGGCGGTGGAAAATGTAAGAAACAAAATAAGTTGAAATGGAGATAAATAAATAAAGTATTCGTTTGTGCTTTCTTTCAGTTAAAAGCAATACGCCATCGCTTAAATCCGCCAAAAATGTAGTCAGTAGGAGAAGAGAATTGAATTTTCGAACGAAATCGGGAGGTACTCGTATGTTTAAAAAGAAATACTTTTTGAGCTGTTACCTGTGCCACCGGAGATCCTTAACGGATGGATCGCATTTGATTTGGTATCTTTTGATTGAAAGTTATATGAGGAAGAAAGTATATTCAGCAATTCGACAGCTTGGCTACCCCAAATAGACAGCTTTTTAGATCTTTCCTAATAAATGGCTGTATATATTTCACACCTCTCTCTTGTTGGTTTCAAATATTTGACATGATTGGTAGGATTCGAAAACATCTGAGGAAGCCTTTGGGGTCTATGAAGCTGCTAAGAAAAACTGTTAATTTCAAAAGTTTAATCCATAATTTGTTCTAAATTTTACTATATCTTTTTCATCAACCGACAGCTTAAATATATTATAAAAAGTTTTTGAAGAAGAAGATTTGTAGATTAGTTGGAGGACATTTTCGGGAGACGATCAATAAAAATTACTATGATGGGAGAAATCTCGGATTCCGAAAGTGGTGATGGCGCTCCAACTGCTTCGGACACATCCGTACAGGATAGTTTACACTCAAATACCGAAACAGGAATAATTCTTGCACAGCAGTGTCAGACATAATGAAAATTCAAAATCAATTATTGGAAATAAAGAAGAAAAAAATTGATTTAGATAAGAGGATTTCCAGGAACGGGAAGTAAATATATTGGAGAAGACGTTGCAGTTAAAGGAGCGAGGATTGCTGCTTAGAGAAAACTACATTTGCCACAAAGGAGCAACAAAACTAATGAAGATTGAATCAAAAAACAACTGCCACTAGCAGAACTCGTAATAAAGGAACGCCTGACAATCGAAGAGATCAAACTGAAATACAAAAATAACTTTGCTTAGTTTAATTCTAAAATGACGAAACCTGAAACATAATGGTTCTACATACAGGTAGTCTCCAACCCAAACCAACAGTTTGAAAAGCTCGTTGCATTTATGGAGAAGCATCTCGAAACTGGACGAGGCAAACCACAATGTGGATGCAGTAAAAATATAAGTAAAAAATTGTCGGACCAATTTTCCATGCAACTAAATAGCTTAGGACCGCCAACAAAAACTGGGAACAAATAGGGGCGGGTAAGTAGTAATCATGAAACTTATCCAAACAAGGGAGCAAGTCGCTCCCTAGGTTTTCGGGTTGTAGCACATACCACCGACAATAAATGACGAAGAAATGTTACATCCTCGTCTACAGCAGGTGAACCCAAGGTAGCATACTTTGAAGACCGCCGCACTTCGTCAACATCACAAACTATAAAAAATCTCTGCAGTGCCACTGTATTTTTGTTAACTGCCGTCAGCAAGAGTTGCAACCTGAGAGTTGCGCATAATTTTAAAATGGAAGGTTAAGCCGTCCCTCGGACAGGTTTATGGCAATGTTCATTTCCCTCATTTAGCAGAAAGCAAAGTGCTTCTTCATTTAAACGAAAGAAATTTAAATCTGCAAGAAAAAGTATGAAACAGCCATTCAATTATCACTAAAACCTTTTCTTACTCGGTGATTGGAAGTTTTAGGGGATTAGAGTGATCGTTGTAGAACAACTCAAAACTAATATTCATTTTAATATTTATTCAAAAGACACAATTTTACAAAAATTAACTAAAATTGATTGTTTAAGTTTTCCCAAAAAGAAACCAACATCATCTGTCAGATCATTACAACATAATTTCAATTAAAATTAACTCATAATGCCCGAAAAAGGGTTAAGTTCTTTTAAATTTGGATTGTTTCAATTTCACTAAGTTTGAAGATTTATGAACGGTTCTTGTTCCTTCTTCGCCTGTTGCTTTATATGACTGAGGAAGTCATATCTGTTGTTTACTAGAGGACTGTATGGAATGCACCAGTCCCCCAACATCTCATAACTACGTCTTTAATCAGCCTAAATCGGATTTGTTTTAAACCTCAACATTTTTCTTTTAGAAAACGAAAACAATTACAAAATATTTTGGTGTCATGAATACGACCAGGCCATATTGCCGTTTGGGAGAATAATACGATCATTTCAGAGCAGTCGATGTATCCTCCAAAGCCAGGTAACTGGCGAGTTCATCTCTTTCCATTTCATCAGGTCAACATAAAAACTGGGATTTAATCATCAAAATACCTTTAAACATCATTCTTGTTATATTTTTAATGGTTCTACAGCCGTCTATCCCAAACAGAGATGCTTTTTTTCTTATAGTGGCACCATCTTCTGACACAGAAAAACGCTGTCGTTTTTAATAATATTGATAATGTCGGCAAATTCAGCGGAACTTATTCGCACCATATGAATAAATCGATTATCATCAAAACCCCATAACATCAAGCTGATGATAATTTTGGCGTTTTGCGTATTTAAGCAGGCGAATTAAAGCGATTCTGAAATATTCTTCAATTCCATCCTCCTCCTAATCGCCTGGATATTAATTCATTTTAGAACAGAAAAGAGAAAAATCGTGCTGAACTTACTTGAACCAACCATTAGTATATCAAAGCTATACTTCTCGCATAACGCGTTAATTAACTTATTTTTTGCGGTCTCGTTCTTCAGTTTATTTAGAAAAGTTATAGCAATAAATTATTTTGTGCTCTTTTTTTAATTTATTTACATACGACGCATTAACTACCTTGATTTCAAATTTGTTCACAAATAGATAACAGAAAAAAAAACACTTCAGTAGTACAACCTATGTTGCACGTGACAACCACAGCTTGTGGACTGGACAAATATTATAAATGCAACTTATAAAAACGTAGAGAAAAAAGAGAAAAATTAGCGTGCAAGCCGTAACGAGCTCATAAAGGCTACATGCGGGACTGCCGGAACAATTGTTCGCACAACTCTGCTATGCTATTACACAAACAAAATATACAGGCAAACTGAACAGGAACATCTGCATGTTTTCTTCAAACAGAAGACCAAATTTTCTCTCGTTATTTTGCAGGCGCTCTCTCAATGTGCGAACATATCTTTGACTAGTCAAGGCGTATTGTTGGCATTTTTTCTTAAAGTGTAAAATTAATCTTGAGATGGAAATTTTTATTATTTAATTAAAACGAAAGGAGAGTCCTAATTAATCTTGATTTGATATTCCGTCAGGGTGATTTGATGTATATATCTTTGAAACGAAATTTCGTCATCCCTTTTCAAGTTGATCTTCTTTTTATAGTCACTTATATGTTCGCAAAATTTTGTTTTCAATTTTTAGTCCTGTTTGTCCTATTTAACTGTGTCGGCACGTGGACGTCAGTTTGTACACCCTCTGTTTCTGTAGCTGGTCGTCTTTATTTGTGTTGGTCTATAATACTCATCTTAATCTCGTTGTGAATACTATATTTATGTTGTACAGGGTGTCTGGTGGCAAATTTATATTTTTAAATACGATTATTTCAAAAAGTATTAAACGGTGCGGAGGGAGGGTAGTGCCGTTGGAATTATCGTTGTCAGCCACGATGTCGCAGTGGTCGATTGCGAATGTCGATCTTCAAGGACTCCCGAATACATTGAACTGGTTGAAAGCAGTTTACGTGAAAATCCGCGACTTTCAATACGGAAAAGAGCAGCCTCACTTTGACTTCCAAGAGCGATTATTCATGAAATTTTAAAAAAGGAACTGAAGATCCATCCTTTTAAAATTCAAACCGTTCAAGAACTGAGAGAAAGTGACTCTGATTTACGCAAGAACTTTTGTGAAACGATGTTGGAGCGTTTTCGCACTGTAAATCCCATTTTTTGGAGCGACGAGGTTCATTTTCACTTACTGGTCTCCAAGAACCCGCATTCCTCGATTGAAAAATCAAAACCCATTGCATTGTCCCAGGGTAACTGTTTGGTGTGCCTTATCCACGCTTGAGACAATTGGACCATTTTTTTCGAAAATTCCCGAGGCCAGGCGACGAATTTCAGCGGTGAAAATTATCGACGCATGATTACGGAATTCTTTTTGCAAAACCTGCGGACTCACCCATCGTTCACATACGTGGTTTCAACAGAATGGGTCGACTGATCGTTCAGAGCTCTTAATAAAACTTTGTGACAATTATTACGCCTTTTATTTATGTTTGAAAACATAAATCTGCTACCAGACACCCTGTATTTTTTGAAAAAGTTGGCTATTTTCCGTATTTGGGTATTTCCTGTGTAAGTTAAAGTCGTTCAGGTTTTGCCTTGGTTTTCTTGGTTCCTTCGAAAGTCTTTTCTGATTTTGTCTACAGTGTCTGTCTTGTAACCGTTGAGTGCATTGTGGGTTTTTAAGAAAAGATGTGCTACCAAATCTAAGAAAGTTAAAAAAGGTGACAGATTGGTAATTGAATTTAATAACAGTTATTGGATTGTGAGCAAAACTATAGAAATTGTTGACAACCCGGTTCGTGTATTGACTATTACGGATCGTTTGCGCCCTCTGATTTTTGCGGTATACAACTGTTGGTTTGTGCACCTGCTAATGTTTGGCTTAGCTGCATCTGATACTGAGAAGTTGCCTTGTTGACGGCTGTTTGTGGAATTGCCTAAGTGCTTTGTTATTGGTTTTGAAACTAGAAACCAAATTTATTTTATTATTGTGGTTGTTGGCGATGCTGTTTCAAAGTGGTCCAGAATCCTTTTTCATTGTTCAAAACTCTGTAACTTTTGAACTAATGCCGATTTTTTGTGAATCTTGTTTTTAAGTAGATAGATAATATCTTAAGATCTTAATCTAGTTATAATAAAAATTAAATCAATTTTATAAAAACTAATAGAGTCTAGGGTCTTTTGGTTATTTGAATATATATAATATATATATAAATATTTAAGACATGCCCAGACATAAGTACCCTAACCGCTTATACTAGAAAAATGTCTGCAAAACACAGAATTAAACGCTACTTTTGAGAATTATAAAACAGAGAGGACGAGAATGGGTTAATTGCTACCTTTACAAGTTCGTATAGAGGAATTGGTGCTCGTTAACGCACCCGGTGCTAAGACCACCGTCGGATAAGGTCGTAAGACAGGTGCAAAAGTTAATCATGGCAGATCTTACCCTATCTACTTTACAGCGAAACCACAAAGGGAACGGGTTTAGAAGAATTTAAGGGGGGAAAACACCTGTTGAGCTTGACTCTAATCTCTCAGTATATCGAGACATAAGATGTGTAAAATAAGTGGAAGGTACTGAGCTTTTCGTGCCTTTATTACCAATGGAATACTGCTACTCTTATTGTTTCCTTACTTACTTGATTAAGTGGAACGTATATAATTTCCTAGCCATTATACGGATATATTTATACATCTTATAGGAGAGGGTTTTGGTGCGAAATTCATGTTCAAAATACTACGAGTTTGTTAAATAATTGTAAACAAACTTCGATGCGATAATTGTGTTTCTGTGCTATTATTAATATTTGAAATTTCGTATAACTTCCCTCAACTCAGGTAAAAGCAAGGACATTGCTAGGTTGGGAGTGTGACTGAAGTGGCACATCTCTCAAACAATAACAGAGGTGACCCAAGGCCACCTCAGTGCGGACCGCAACCACACATAGAGGAAAGAAGTAAATGCTGACTTGATCTCAGTGTTCCTACTGAACCAGAGACAGCATAGGATCTGTCTATCGATTTTGTTGATGTAAGGAGTTTTTAACAAAATGTGTCAGAAAAGTTACCACTGCGTTGTGGCGGCCAAGCATTCATAGTGACATCGCATTGTGAAGGTATATTCACCAAGCGTTGAATTGTTCACCCATGCAAGGGAACATGAGCTGGGAAAAGACCGTCGTGATACAGGTTAGTTTTACCCTACTAATGAAAGGGTATCTGGTGGCACTGCCATTATAGTGTGTGCGCAAAAACGTAAGGCACTTTCCAATGCCAGAACACAGCGAAACCTTTGTACACGCTACCACTATTAATGTAACTAATTTTAAAATGGCAGTCGAATCTGGGCAATACACAGGCTAGACATACGATTGAACACGATAACATTGTCAGGTATTTTGCTAGGAAGCAAAATTATTGGGGATCTAGATCTATTAGCGCTAGAGGGAGGCAGCCGTATAACTAGGAGTGCAAACGAAATATCGATGTTTACAGCACTAGAGACCGAATTTGATATCTGGAAATACTACAAGGAGCTGACACAAAAGAACATGATAAAGAAGTAGTCTGCTACAGCTGCAACGGGAACTGAAAAGAAGTAAAGACATACTCGTCTTGTTTTCGAGCCAGCCATAGTAAAATTTAGCAAGTCAACAGAATTGTCATCGTTATTAGATCTACATTTAAAAATAAAGTCTGGCATAATAAGCTAATTAAATAAATAACTTAGGTTTTACCTGTAAGCTTCTGTAGATAGAACATTGAAAGTAAGGTCAAACGCAAAATTATGAAAAACAAATAGGGGAAATCTCAAGGCAGTATACTAGGGCCGATATTGATTTTTACAGCGGGTATGCTAACAACCCCAAATACGTATATGTCAACGTGTACAGGTCACACTGCATTTATAAGTGTTATCCAAGACCCGCAAATTGCATCCGAATAACTTCTGTCTCATATTAAGGAGACGTGGAGAATACACGTAAATCCATCTCAGAAGAAAACATAAAAACAACAAATGCCACTGTTCCAGTGGAAACCCACGTGAAAGGTTTAATTATCCACCTTGATCGACGCCTAACTTGGTCCCGTCATATTGCGGCGAAAATAACGGCCATAAAACTGCGAACAAATCAACTACACTGGTTAATAAGTCCTCACTCAAGCTTGGCTTTGGAATGCAAAGTCCTTTTATACAAAACCGTTATAAAGCCAATATGGTCATATGGTACTCAGCTCTTGCGTGCTGCTTGTGAATCAAACATCCAAACGTTATAAAGGGGACAGTCGCAAATACTACGACTTACCGTGTGCGCCTCCTGGTATATAAGAAATGAAAATATCCATATGGATCTAGACGTCCCCACTATCTAGGAAGAAGTAAAAACATACACGTCAAAATACACAAACGAACTAGAGGTCCAGCCTAACACTTATGTACGCTAGTTATAACAATTTCGCGGGCACCAGAGGCGAGACGGCATTTTAGACTTAATTTATGTTCAATTATGGTATTGTTCAGTTTTTTTCTTCATTGGACCTACATAATCATTATTACAAATCTCCTATTTGTTTCGATTACATGGTATTTTATAAACCATATTCGACTTATGCTAAATGCTATATGCTAAATACGCAGTCCTGAAACGTTTTCTGGTAAATAAAAACTTTCTATAGTTATGTATAAAGCTCAGAAACGGTAATAATACTTCTATTCATTTCCGACCCCGCAAAGTATATACATTCTGAATGGCAGTGCTTCATACAAATAAAAGGGGACCCTAGTTCCCCTAGATGAAAAATGCCCGCCTTTCTCATTACTTATTCCCCAAGGCCTACCTGTATACAAACTTTCTTGCAATAGCGGAAGTGTCAAATTCACATAAGGAGGCACCCCAGTTTCCCAGATACAAAAGTGGCCGTTTTCAGATTTTTTTCTTTACGTATTCTCCAAGGCCTACCTACATACCAAATTTCAGCTCTCTAGCTACAGTGGAAATGTCCCATAGTTAGCTATAAGCTACATATACTTATAAATACTACATTCTAACAGCGAAACTGTCAATGAGAATATTGACTTATCCACGGATGGGAGGAGTGACAACTGCACTCGTAATATTCCATAAACCAGTATGTAGTTGGTCCCATCAAACAAAAAATGCAACAATTCCTGCAATTGTTTTTGAAATATTAAACAAATGCAACATAATACTTCCAGACAAATAACATGGGAAGATAATTTTTAATATCGTAAACTTTTAGTTTCTGAGCAAAACTCAAATCGACAAATTGTTTTATTTTAAAAACCAACATACATATACTTCACGTTTTTTAACTTAACGTTTACAGACGGTTGGGTTATACCAAATTTCAGCTCTACTTATTATGGAAGTGTTAAATGTTAGGAATATAGGGGTCTGCACTCTTGAAGACTTTTATAAATTGGAAAAAGTGCGGGGAGTTGATTATTAAGTCCAGACACTTTCAGTAGAAATGAAGGGGTTACCAGGTATATTCAGATCTGAGGTTGTATTAGAAGTTGGAATTTTAAGCGTATATAAAATAGGGGAAGATAAATGACTATTCCACTTGGGTTGGGGTTTATTCTCCATTGTAGGGTATATATGGCAACACATACTCGACGGGATTTGGTGCAGTTCCGGCCATATGGCCATCAACTATAACATGCCCCATAGGTGTGTTAACTGTGGTAATTCCCACGACGCAGGGAAATGCGTCATTCCAAAAACCAAATGGATGTCAAAGAATCAAAGGGTTGTAGCCAGTCTATCGACACCCGCAAATTTATCGGCGTTATTAGTGGAACTTCCTAAGCCGGTGCTGCCAAAGAACAGCAATAAATTACAAGATTAAGGTAAGTTGAAACCTTATCAAATTTGCTATAAAGTCTTCTTAGGGAAATAATCATCCCAAAGCCTCCAGATAACCTACGGACCTAAATGTTGCACCGAATTGAAAAATTTTTACAAAAACCTCAAAATTTCAAAAACTAACAACAAAACTTGAATTCCTGCAAAAACCGAAATTTCACAAAAAAAAAATTACAAACTTTGCCAAAATTTTAAATTCACCACAAAATCGAAAAACTTGAACAAAACATATTTTTTTTTTCATTAAATCCAAATTCAATAAAAAACCAAAATTTTCCACAAAAAAACACAAATTTCACCAAATTTTTAATATTCACCACAAAAATTTAAATTTCACCACAAATTTGTATTTTCACCAAAAAGCCGACAAATCACAATAGTGCTACATTATGAAAAATATCAACATTTTAACAAAATCTAAGTTTAACAAATGAAAATCTAAAATACAACACAAGTCGTGAACTCCCAAAAAAAAAAAAATTAAAAAATCCCCAAAAAATTACAAATTCACCAAAATATTAAAAATTATAAATTTTATCAAAAAAATTTTACCATAATTTCACCACAAAACCAAACTATAGTTCTCAAATTTTATATCACAAAAATATTATAATTTACCAAAAATATTATGCTCATAATTCCAAAAATCGACCAATTTTAAAATTTCAAAACTATTTTATAAAAAACGTAGCACAAAGTCCAAAAAATCTAATTTTCATAAACAAAAAACAAACTTCACGATGTTTTGAAATTTAACGACAACATTTACGCAAAGACTGAAATTGCATCGAAAACTCCCCATTTCATCAAATATTAAAAAACAAATCCTTTGTACCGGGAAAAATCTCTAGTATATATTTAGCAGTTCATACTTTTGTAGAAGGTAAAAAAAAACTCTAGGCCGTAGAAAAAACACACGCAGCGCTTTGTATTATAGTTTCGGTTCTAGCGTGCACTCTGACGTCAGTCTTACTTTTGTTTTAGTTGTAAGAGCTACGTAAAATAACAAATTCTTAGTTGCTTTTCATCTGATTTATTTTGACTTCCTGTTACAACTAGACTTTTCAAGGGGGGAAAACCAGCCAAATGTAGGGAAGAGAAGTTAGACAGATTTATCTCACGACACTGTTGTTATTAGAGTTGTGTCAGTCGCTAACTACTCTACACAACTCTAGTTGTTAGGTTTGCAAGCACAAAAATTAAGTTGGAAATTTCCTTATAAACGGTCTTAACACGTTGAGTGCCACGCGGTTTTATACCAACTTCCCCGTCAGGCCGCGCGAGTTTCAGCAGTATGAAAATATTGCAAATCGTGCTATGAAGAAAATGCTGCACAGAGTGGCAGAAAAATAGCACGAAATTTTACCAAACAGGTTACAACACATTGTGACACTTGCGAGGGACAACAATTTTTATGTTTACCTTGTTTCAATAAAATCCATTAAAGTTTTCTGAAAAAAGGTTTAATTTAATTTAATTTAATTTTATACTGTTAGTCACAGGTGCCTGACGCGGCCTAAACGGAAAGGTCGGTGTCAGTCTCCGGTGCCTGACGTGGCACTCAACGTGTTAAGCAACCAGCGAAATGCGCATGGAGCCTAGCATACCCCCTCCTAACTAGAGTTTTGTGAATTGATTGTTAATTTACTACTTGGCAAATTAGCGCGTTTAAATTATATTAATTATAATTTCAATCCTCAAATAATAATTTTAATAATTAAGTTGTATTTAATCTTTTTTACGTACCTTCGGTAATAGTTTGGAACGGTAACGACGGCATCTGTTCTGAATCCAAATCATCCTTAACGTTATTGTATATTGGAGAGGCACTTGTAGTTATACTAGTATTCAAATGTGGATTTGTTTTTAAGGCACGTTGACCACGTTGCGATGATCGTATGAGTTTTTGTTGGTAATAACTATTGCAAAAATGTTTAAAATGTATAGTGTCAATAATAGGAATGACATTAACATATAAATGAATGTTGTTGCTACTGCTGGTGGAGTTTCTATTACTATTATTGTTAATATTATTAGTATTGCTAATACTGCTACTATTATAATTGCTGTTGTTATTATTATGATTATTTTTGTTGTTGTTATTATTATTGTTATTACTATTGTTGTTTTTGGTCATTATTCGATTGAAATTTTCCATTTCGTGTTCAAAGTTGGAATTAACGCTGTCGGTTGTTGTTTCCTTATGGCTGTTCGCAGCTTGTTGATGCTGTTGCTCGTTGTGTTGCTGATTTGAGTTTATAATGACATTACAATTAACTAACTTTGGCCCTTCGAACCATATCAGCCCAATAAGCAGCCACAAAAGATTTGGCTTTGAACCCCGCACTCGCCTTATACCCCGCACTATTGGAACTTTTGATGTTGGTGCAAAGGAATACTCGTAATTTGTTGTAGTTGGCATCAGAAGCTTATCCGATTTTCTGTGTAGTTTATTAACGAAGTGCTTATGCAATTTTTTGGCTTTTTGCTTTTTAACACATTGAATAAGTGTTGTGTAAAAGTAATGATGGGGCATATACGCTTTACAATGCTTACGACGTCGGCGGCGCCGGCGTCTTTTGGTTTGTCGACATTTTGAAAAATGTTTGTTGCATCTGTTTAAGAGCGAACTGTAGTAGTGATGATGATGATGATGATGATTGTAGTTGGTACGAGCATTAGAGGTGCAAATGACTATTAAAGCCATTACTACCAGAGCCACATGCAGCTTCCTCCACTTCAAACACGCTTGACAATTTTTTATAGTTACCAGATATTGCGGCAATAGTATTGTGAATACATCAATGGCGAACTGGTAATAGCTTGCATTATGCGAACATATGTACCAGCCATTTGTCGCATAGTGTAAGGAATAACTTTGGCAATCTAAATCGTAGAGTATAGAACAACTCTTGTCTTGCCATATTAATTTCAGAACGCAGCAATCGGAGGCACTAAGAGAAGAGTTTTTGATTTTGTGATGGAAAAGGTAGTTGGCAGCCCGATTAGGCGGCTTATTTGCCAAGCTGTTGCAACAGAAAAAGCGATTGTATGTATGTGCGCTACAATAAAAATGACAACAGCAGCAGGTCACATGTAAGCCCAAAGCACTGCTGTGATCAATATCCTGCCAACAACACAGGCAACAGCAGTATTGGTAGTAGGAGTCATGAACTAATTTTAAAGTTTTGTGAAAGCAACAACAATGGATGGTATTACATAAAGGTATATGGCTACAGCAACACTGGTACCAACCACTGTAACAGTAGCAGCATAGTTGGCAGGAATATTGACAAAAACAGCATGTGTAGCATTCGGTTCCAGTGCAATAACTTAGATAGGGTAATTTATTTGCGCAAGTAGCAAGACTTCCACCTTTATCCTGAATTGCCGTTTTGCGTTCCTTTAGCGACGAAATTTGCTGATACACGTTGCCGCAAAAATCGGAGCAGCGTTTGTTTATACTACGTCTGTGACAGTGTTCCTCGTCAAAGGCATTGTTGTGGCCGGTTTTGCTTTGCTTGTCGTAGAATTTTCGATAGGCCGGACTATGTTGGTTCAGGTCCTTGTGGTTTTTCATTAAATGATTTGGATCAGAACTAACATTGACCTTAACACCTTGATGGCATTTTTGCCTCTGATAATAAACATGGGTGAATAGTATGAGTAGTAAAAGGTCACCCATAGTTGTGACATGTGCATAACTTGTTGCATTTTGAGCAGCCTCATCTCTTGAATTTAACTCCGAGGTGGTGCCCTCGCTCTTGGCTCTTCCCGAAACTCGCCACGTAAGTATAGCGAATATATACGATAGTGTGCGCTTTCCGCCCACCGCCACATTACGTGCGCGTTGTTGACCACCTCCAGTAGAAGACGATGAGGCGGCACTAGCCTTACATAACTTCTGTAGCCGTACATTGAAGGTAGACCAAAATGCGGAAAGCGCCAAACTAATATTTCGTAAGTTGCGCAACACCAACAGACAAATTTCAAATGCACTGGCCAACATCATGCACGCCAACACTTCAAAAATCCAACTGAAATTGTAAAAATCATTTTCGGTCTTCCCTTGAACATTAGTATTATTAGTAATACTGATATCGCCATTGCTGCTGTTCGCACTAATATCTGCGCCAAAATCTTGTTCGATTGAGTTTGTTATAAATGTACGAGGTACCCAAGAAACCACAATTTCATTGGTAATTGGGCCGCGGTGTCGAAAGGCCTTAACTGGCTCATACGAGTTGTGTTCTTCGGCGTATATGCAGTTGATTTTTGTGGTAAAGTTACATGGAATTTTTGCTAACCTAATATTTGCCCCGACAGCAATGGTGGCGGCTTCTTCTTCGTCCACAAAATATCCGCCGTAAGTAAGTTGTTTGCTATTATGATACTTTTGGTCTAGAATTTTGCTGGTATTTATGGACCAGATACCAGTCAATAATATTACAAAAATCAGTTTATCACATTTAACGTATTTCAGAGAAATAACTCTAGAAGCATCCCAACTTATTTCTATACACATGTTACGAACAAATTACACTCGGGGTATTTTAATGCGACTTTAATACATTGATCTCCAACGCCAACTATTTACGCTGTTAAGTTTCGTCATTAGTTTTTATTAAGTAAAAAGATAACAACTTATAATATTCACCACTTGAGATCCTGCAAGCCCATTAGTATTATAACCTAAATAAAAATAAGAAATGATAATTAATAGATAATCAATCCTCCTTAATGATCTTAACGCTTTATGTACATATTTATGACATTGGATGTATACCTATCCCTACTCCATTGAAATCTTACATGTAACATTACTAGTATCTCGCATTTTTTCGTCGCCTTCTTGCTCCGTCTTATTAAAAGTAGAAACGCCTAACATATAAACCTGAGCTCTCCTTACATGCAAGCACTCTTTTTAGCAGTACATGTGATTGCTCTTGTTAACGCAAGTTCTTATTTCTTAGACAACTTTTCCACCTAGAGATCTCGGCTTTTCTTTGCAGTATAAGAAAATTGGAAGAGATACGGATTATTTTTTCCTACATATGTATTAAATTGTCAAAAGTCTTCGTGACAAGTTACAGTAAATGCAATAATCTGGGCCGCTGCTGCTCCGTATTCAATTAAAATTTATGATAAAGAATGTTTTAAAATCAAGTCCAATAAATTTAATATAAATCCTAATATTTTATTTAACAATTTGTCTGGTGTTATCAAATCGAGATTATAACGGACTTCTTGTGGCCTGAAATTGAGATTGTGGACCTAGACAGTATGGTGCCGCTTGCCACACAGGCATAGAAACAATGGCTCTTTTGCGCCGTGTTATCTCACGTCTTGGCGATGTTAATTGGCCGTCACGTTCATTTGATTTCACACCATTCGACATCTTCCTTTGGGGATATTTAAAAGAAAAAGTGTACGTCCATAAGACAAGAACATTGAACCGCAATTATGTCTCAGAGTCATTGAAAATATCGACCATCGGATAGAGGTATGCCACAGAAGCCGTGGCGAGCATTTGCCCGATATATTGTTTCACACAAAATTGTCATAAAAAAATATATTAATTCCCTGAAAAGTTTTTGGTTTATTAAAAATTAACATCGTAAGTTTTGGTTGGATCGCCCTATATCTGTCGCTCTATACTGTACTTAACAGATATATCCGTCAGCTGCCATTTGCTTAAGCAATAATCGAAAATGATCGTACAAATCGTATAGCTATTTGGGCATGCGTACACGAATTCAGAAACTTGCAATGTAGAGCAAAGAAGAGAACAATGTTATTTTAAGGGGAATTGCTGAGATCTTATTCTTTCTATTTAGAAAAATATTTCGAACTAATTTTTTGATTCCAACTAATTTCATTATAAATAATGCAATTTATTGTTGGGGGAGGATCAGCTAGTCTCTATACGCATTTCGCTGATTGCTTAGGCCATATTATCACTAAACCTTTCCCCAACACAGTTATAAATTGGTCTAGGTAAAAATGCAAAAAATAGCACATGTTGCCAATGTTTGCAAAAGCTTTTGCAAAAAACCAATTAATATTTTTTGCTATCGCGTTTTGTGTTAAAACTTGAATGTTTTTCGTTTAAGAGTTTCTAACAAGTTGGGTAAAAGTTTTCTGATGACGTGGCCTAAGCCACCAAGCCTTAGAAACGAGCGAAATGCGCAAAGAGCTTAGCGTAACCACCCTAAACAATAAATTGCATTATTTATAAAAAAATGAGATGGGATTAAAAAATTAGCTAGAAAAATTTTCTAAATAGAAAGAATAAAATCTCAAAAATTCTTTTTAAAATCAATATGCAATAGCTTATGCAAACATTGGCAGCACTTGCTATTTTTGGTTTTCTACCTAACATAGCATCCTGACTAGCCATAGACCGTGAAGACCGTCACTCTTGATGGTCAGTTCGAGTTCAAACAAAATTGTCCGAACAGTTGTGCGCACAAAGCTGTTCTTCGATTACACAAACAAAATATAGACAGGCGATATGTCTATACGCTCGTCTGTAAACACCGGTACATAAACTATGCTGAGGACATTGAAACACTCTCGATGACAAACAACGTATTCTCCACACCGAAGACCACGAACTAATTTCTTTTCGTTATTCTGCCGACGCTCTCTCTATCTGTGAACAAATTTGTGGCTAGTCAAGGCGTAGTGTAAAGCTAATCATGGCTGTGTTGTTTTTAGTTTTTACCGCTTACAGATATAATTAAAGTTGGCAAACAACCAGCCAAACGTAGTATGGCAAGCATGAAAAATTAAATAAAAGTAGTTTGTTGTGGAGCGTTTTTGATAAAACTTTAATGTTTTTTTCTTGACTATTTTTTAAGTTTAAATTTGTCTAAAAATCTGCGTAAAGTTTTCCTGATGAGCTGGCCTAACCAACCATCATAATGCACCCTCAACAATAAACTGCACTATTTTATAATAAAATGAGTTGGATTGAAAAATCATCTTGAAAAAATTGCATAAATTTTATTTTAAACTAGCCAAGCTCGGCGCGCGTTGCTACACCCCTTAATGAGCTCAATATGTGTGCAAAGTTTCAGAAAAATCGATCTACAGCAAGTAGCTGAAAAATTAATATTTATTTTGTATGGCCGTATTTCATTTTTATGTATATGTAGATGGGCGTAGCCCCGCCCACTTAAAAAAAACACCCATAAAAACTCTCTGGAATGTGTACAACAACTTTCCAAAGTTTGATTTCGATTGGCATTACGGTTTCGGAGTCTATAGCTAACGCACAGACAGAAAGATTTCAATAATTTAATCAATCTTTAAATATTTTAATTTTTCTTCACTTTTAATCTTCAAGCTTTTTATTGTTTTACAACTAAATGATCCACACTGTTGCATTTTTTAGTACTTTTGCCCATGAATTACATAAATATTTAATACAAAGTACTTAGTTTTCGTTAAATTTTGTGTTTTCATTAATAAACATAATTAAAAATGTGTGTATTTGGGATGTAAAGTAAAGAGGTTAATGCCATTCAATTACCTTTTGTAAATAAATGTAATTTTTTTAGGAAACATGCGAAGCCACACGATTTCTGAAAGAGTTCGAAAATAACACTCCTGTGTTCGTACAAAAAATGTCAACAATATATTCCAACCTAAACCGACGTGGCGATATGCTATCAACTATAGAGCCAATATTTTAAATATCGTAAACGCATTTTCCTCAGCTTGATTTTCTTAAAGATATAACGACGTCTATGACGATATAATACCTTTTAGTAAACAGTTTTAACATAAATATGTTGACTGTTTTTAGTTGAATTGTGCAGACTTTTTTTAAATCAAATCTGGCTACCCTACATGTGCGAAATGCGAAAGTTAATTACCGAAGCGTGGTTACTAAAATCCCCTTAATAGGACAGTTACAAAATAACTCAAGGACGGTTGGTTTGATTTCGATAAACGAAACTTCACCATATGATATACATATGTGTGTAGTAGGCCTAATCACGGCATTCGACAGCGAGTAAACTTCCGTATCAAATAATATTTCGATACGTATCGAGTAAGCAAATCATCTCAAGCAACTTTCATTTATGGGCAGATGTTTTGAATGGTCGATATGGCTTGCCGTAACTGAGTGCACTGTCAGAAGTTTTGACTTATAACTCCACGTGATGGTGGCCGGTAACAGGTTCCTGTCTCTGCTAGGAGTCTGGCTAAATAAGTCGAGCGGAGAGAGGTTAACACTCTGGTATAAAAATCCCTAATCCACGGTTGAACAGCATACGCCAGGGCTGCGTGGCCAAGAGGGTGCTTGGTCTCAAATATGCGAACTCTGGATACCAGTCGATCTGCAGTTTTGATACAGACTTAATCGTGCATATGGAGCTCTGTTTGGGTGGACATATTTTTCTCCATTTGAGGGTTAAATCAGAAAGCCTCGCAAGAGCCGGAGAGGTTAATCTCTGCAGAAACTGCGGTTTTAAGAATGCCTTGCGAGGGGTGAACGGGTCAATCTTTAAAGGCATTTCTAAGGCGTTAGCCTATGAGATTTCGGTAGGACTGGAAAACGAAGCCTCCCACGAAGTGGTGGGGTTGATCTGTCTAAGAATTCTGGGGTTTATTGTCCAATGGAGGGATGCTGAAGAGTTGGACAAGAAAACCTACCAAGGGGTGGGCGGGACAGCTTCGAAAGATACTTCTAAGAAAGAGGTTGAGACGGTAGCACACATTGTGAGTGAATGTCCAGCACTGGCTAGCATAAAACTTAGGACCACGGGCAGACACTTGTTATGTGTAAATGCCATGGTGGACCTAAGCCTTAAACAAATACTAGCACATACAAGAGACTCCGTGATGAGGAAGAAGGTCGACAGTCTGAAATCACTATAGGCGAGAGACTTGATTGTGAGTAAGGTAATCGTAAAAAATCAGTTGCCAGAATTCAATTCGAGGATAGAAGGAGATCGAAATGGTATTCATAAATTTAGCGGTCTACTTCGACATCCCTACTACATTAAAAAAAATCCCCCAAATTAATAAAAATAAGCAATTTTGAGGCAAATGTGTACGAGAACATTTTTGTTTTTAAAATAAAATTAAAGTCCTTAAAAAAGGAATATTTCACTATTTGGTTTATCTTTAGCAGACGAAGAAGAAAGTTTTAAAATGCATTAGGAACAAATAAGAGGTATAAGCGACTCTTTGCCTTTGCTGACCACCGATTGCGTAAGGTAAATGGTCTTTTCTGCTTTAGAACTTTTTTAATCACTCACTGCACTGGAAATGACTAAGGAAGCAATTAGAATATTTCTTTGCCAGTTTAACTTCATGGAATGTACTATGTCCACAGCAGTGCCACCAAAGCTTCCAATAGCTGCCATACTTTTACTACTTGGTAGGGCTAGGACAAAGCGCAGGCTTCTTTGGCCACAATATAGTTAAGTATTTTCTTGGCATTTCACTTATTTTCCCTACGTATTTGTCCTGTAAAATAAAATTTATCAATATTTTAATTTTACCCATTTGATATTAAATAAACTTACGTACTTTTCTTTTCTTATAAAAATTACGTTGCAAAACTAGACATTTTTAGATATTTAGCGCCATAAATTGTAATTATTATGCACACGGTAAACTTTGACGTGTCGATTGATGCCTCGACACATCTCACCATACATTTCATACGTAATCGATCAAATAAAACATACATAACAAGGCCAATTGAGGGAAATAATTCCCGGCCATCTGAAGGTAACATTTTTTAGTTTTGTACTAATAGGTCTGGAACTATAACTTTTAGCAAAAATTGCTTTACATAATATTAAAGCTGACAAGATATCCTACAAATATGTTCCGCACTATCGTTTATGTACGACCAACCATTTTGGAGGTATAAAGCCAAAAAGCAAGAAAATAAAACACATTGCATTATTATAAAAGGAATCAAAATGTTTCAATATTCTCTGCATTATTGGCTGTTTATATTCAATGAAAAGCAAAAATAAAATTTCTCAATTAAAAGTTTTTTATTTTTACAATTATCTTGAAAAATAACTTTAAAAAAGTCGCCAATTTTGTTACAAATCACCAAGTCGCCAAATTAAAGCGCCAAAGAAATTTTATAGCAGTGATATTACAGTCTCACGTAAACGTGTGCGTTTATGGTAGTGTTGACAAGGAATGCTATCGTCGATATGTGAGGAAACACGGCATCACTCTTACACACCAGAATGAACGCTGGAAAGAAATTTAAGTCCAAGATGAAGTGATCGCTGAAACTGAGGCTTATTTTGACAAGAAAGAGAAATCGTACTTCAGAGGTGGTATCACTGTACTCGTTCTATCGCCGTCGCAGGCAACTATGTTGAATAATAAAATCGAGTTTTGTCAAAATTTTGTTTTTTTCTTACTTATCCTACAGATTTATTGAACGAACTATTATAAATGATTATTTTTTTCCTTCTAATTATTGTGATTGGCTGTTTCGCTTTCGATTTGTATTTATTTCATGTAACACACTCACACTCCTAAGCTTAAAGTCTCTTCGATTTGAAGATTGAGTGGTTAGGCTTTGTTAACGACTTGAAGATTTAACAACAAAAGTTACTTATTGTAACCTTGCACTCTTTCGCGTTTAATTTAACTTTCATTGGGTTCAACACAGCGTTGCCGTGGGGAAGGTTGCTACGTCTGGTGGCAAATTTATGTTTTTAAATACGATTATTTCAAAAAGTATTAAACGATGTCGCAGTGGTCGAGTAAGCATCGCGGGTTCGCTGTGGAGACCTTTTTTAAGAGTAATGATTCTTACGTAATTACTCGTCGACAATTTTGTTCAAAGTTCAGTATTCGGCGAATACGTGTGGACCGAGTGTAAATTTAATTCATTCGTGAGTGCAGAGATTTCGCGCAACTGTTTCGGCTATGAATGTTCCACGGCCAGGCCCCAGTCGATCTTCAAGGACTCCCGAAAACATTGAACTGGTTGAAAACAGTTGACGTGAAAATCCGCGACTTTCAATACGGAAAAGAGCAGCCTCACTTTGACTTCCAAGAGCGATTATTCATGAAATTTTAAAAAAGGATCTGAAGTTCCATCCTTTTAAAATTCAAACCGTTTAAGAACTGAAAGAAAGTGACTCTGATTTAGGCAAGAACTTTTGTGAAACGATGTTGATCAGTCCCATGGATTTTTTTGTATGGGGCTACCTCAAGGAGCGGGCTTATAATGACAATCCCCGATCTCTTGTGGCTTTAAAGAAAAATATAAGTCGAGAAATCAGCTAAATTGAACCAAGTTTATTGCAGCGTGTGGCGCAGAACACTAGGCTCCGTTATGAACTCGACGGATGACATCTAGATAACATTTTCTTAAAAAAAATAAAATCCGCGTTTCCATTCTATCGTTCAATGCTCTTAATTAAACTTTGTGTCAATTATTACGTTTTTTATTTTAGTTTGAAAATATAAATCTGCTACCAGACACCTTGTATATCTATAGGGTGTCTGCCGGGAAGGTCTACTACTTTGTTTATAATTTTTGGAATACAATATCAGATAAATGTCCGCCTCTGTTAGCCTCACAAATGCGAGCCCTTTTGAACACATTTTTCATTACATTGTCACACATTTCACGCGGTATTTCATTAATTTCATCACGAATATTTTCTTTGAGTTGCTCTAGCGTTTCTGGTTTGTTTGCATAAACCTTGCTTTTCAGATATCCCCACAAAAAGAAGTTCGGAGCCAATCAACATCACCATTCCTTGAAATAACTTGTTGTGGAAAGAGGTGTCGCAGTAATTCCATTGTAATCCTGGCTGCATGCGATGTGGCACCGCAGCATGCAGTTGTGGTGTTAAAAAGTTTTCAATCATATCACGATATTGCTCCCCATTGACAGTTACCGTTACGCCGTTTTCAGTTTCAAAGAAGTAAGGCCCCTCTTAGATGAAAAGGCTATATTCTCAATTTCCAGTCTTCTAGCTCGTGAATGTAAGACTGAAGTTGTGCTACCGTCAGATCTTTATTAACACATATAATTGCAGTATCGTCCGCAAACATTGGTGTATATATATTTGAGCTTGTTGGCATATCCGTCGTACAGATGAGATATAATAACGGGAAAAACTTTAATTTGAAAGTTATAACGAATTTTATACGATTTTGCATTGCGGGCATAATATTAACACTATTTGTCCTGACTTCGGGGTTATTTTTTTAATTTGGAGATCATCTTTCTTCTTTGTTACAAAAGCTCTCTCGCTCCTTCTCTCTCCCTCTCTCTCTGTAATATTGTTTTTTTCAAATAATAGTACGTTTAATCGCTACGATCTGCAGTGTCCGGCTAAATATATTGTTGGGGGTTTGCGTTGAAAGTAGCCCGTTGCCAAGAAAAAATTTGAACTTCTTTTAAGGGCACCACTAAAAGTTATTACTCCTAAGTAGGTGCAGTTATTTTTTAGTTATCTGTTAAGGGCACAAACAGGAAATAGGGTTAGATCTTTTAAACGTTTTTAAAAATATACATGGGATTTCTTTACCTTTCGTATTTATTATAGACTGTGACTTCCTTTACTCCACTTTATCCCGTTCAGCCCTAGTGAAGAGGGTTTTCGTAATAAAATTTTTTTGTATTGCTCGTGATCTTATGTTTACTTACAGCAATTGTTTTAGTTTAGAACTTGCAATTTGTTTTTTTGAAAGAGAGAAAAGCTCCCCCCGTCCGGAAGACAAAAAAAAAATAACCTTTTAATTATTTCACGTGACTTCTGATATTATTGCAAATAGAAAAATTGTTTTGCACCACTTTTTATTTTATATCCACGCTTTTTTTCTCAAAATTTCTTAGAAAATTACAACAAACACTGCAGCCAACTTTTTTTCTTGATTACTTGATACCTGGTTTACCCTACAGTGCTCTAAAAAAACATACAAACCGGGTATTCAAATATCAGTAAATCACCACAAAATTAGAAAAAACAATTTTTTAAAGGCCCAAAATAACTATATTATCAAAAAACAACGATATAATGCAAAGATACTAAGTCAAGCCCCGAATTTCACTAAACTTTAATTTAATTATTTAAAAAATTTTAAATTTTACACACACAAAATTTCAAATATTCTGAAACTCACAAAAAAACCTAAAGTTGATCAATAAATTTCAACTTTAATTTTAGTTTAAATTAAAACGAAAAATCGTGTTAACCCGAAATTTCACCGAAAATCGGGAATTCCTCAGAAATCGGCAGAGGCTATAATTTCATTAGAAAAACAGACATCGCCCAATCTGGATACTGTGAGTTCAACTAACTCATGCATTTTAAGTTCTATATACTTAGTTTTATACATCCATACATATATGCTAATGAGATTCAAATTATATATAAATGAAACTTGGAAAAATGCGTTTAACGTTTTTAAAATGTTGGCTTTCTTATTATATAAAAAAATATTAACTGTACGTTGCAGTTGTAAACAAAGATAATTCCATTTCCATGAAACTAAAACTTGGCGTCTCTGCAAGATTCACCCCCTCGCTGCTCCACTGTGCGATACCATAATCGCCACAAGTGTTAGGAAGCAATTTAAGCGATTATCTTTGGCCATTCGATCTTTGTTACACTATATGTTACCATTACAATATAGTCATAATTTGCTTAGTTTAGTACAGGGTGTCCGCGGGAAGGTATACTAATTTGTTTTGCCACCATTTTGGTAAACATTAGTCTTTTCACATTTGGCAGTCGTGAAGTAGAGACGTGGCAAATTTATTATGGAAAAATATTCGGTGAACCAACGTGTTTTAATCGCTAAAACATTTTATCAAAATCAATCATCGATTACTGTGAGGATGAGAAAATAATGTGAAATTTTTGGGACAAACAACGTGCCAATAAGACACACTATTTATCGTGTAGTGAATGATTTCGAAGAAAGGGGGACTGCAGCTGGGCCCAAGAATGGACCACAACGTCCTGCAAGATCGGCTGAAAACATTACTGCTGTTCAAGAAAGTGTTCAAAACAATCCATCAACCTCAATTCGACACCGTGCTCAGGAGCTTAGTCTTCAAAGAAGAACCTTGGCCATAATATTGCACAAAGATTTGCATTTGTTTCCATTTAAAATTCAGTTGACACAAGAGCTTCCTCCAGAAGACCATTTACGCCGCTGTACATATGCCAACAGGATGCTACAGCTCGCCCATGACAACCACTATTTTCATGAAAATATCAAACTATAATGAGTGACGAGGCACATTTTCATTTGAATGGATATGTGAATAAACAGAATAGTCGGTTCTGTGCAATGGACACCCTCAAATTATTCATCAGGCACCTTTGCATCCATTAGAAGTGACAGATGGGCAATTTGGTCAGGTGGAATCATTGGACCTTACTTCTTTGAAACTGAACACGGCGTAACGGTAACTGTCAATGGGGAGCAATATCGTGATATGACTGAAAACTTTTTACCGCCACAACTGCATGCTTTGGGCTTCAACAAGACGGTGCCACATCGCATACAGCCAATGAAGTGTCCATG
This sequence comes from Phania funesta, assembly GCA_963932375.1. Classification (NCBI taxonomy): domain Eukaryota; kingdom Metazoa; phylum Arthropoda; class Insecta; order Diptera; family Tachinidae; genus Phania; species Phania funesta. Next base: position 6,901,100 of record OZ010657.1, on the reverse strand, counting down.
GTACTCACTGTTTGAATATAGGGATCATTATTAAAAATGTAAAACTTTTAAAATCGTTGGCAATAATAAACAGAATTTGAAATTTTGAGCTTCATTAATTATAAAGTCCTAAAATGCATTGTCTGTAAATTTCTAAGATTTCGTAGGGTAAGATTTGGAAGATGTGATTAGAAAAAAAGGGTATCAGAAAATACACAGTCTCGCTACTACGATTTAGGGGTGAGTGATAGTAGCCAACGTTAACTCGTCGCTACTAACAAGTTCAAGTATTCAAAAAAAAGTTCTATTGATACAACAAAAGTTCATGGTGCTTTTTTCTTCACTCTGCTAGGAACCCCTCCCAGGTCCGCGAGCCTAGTCGCAGCCAGCGAATAAAGTTTTCAGTTGATTGGTGAGAGAGATGAGAATGGTAAAGTGAGTAAGTAATATCCGTAACAATAAAAATAAAATGCGGTGAAAACTATGAACAACATAAATATCTGACTTTTGCTTAAAATTAAACATACAAAATATCGATTTTTAGAACGAAATTCCGTCATCCCTTGTGAAGTTTGGTTTAGAGACAAACCGGTTCCGGCTATGTGGCATCTTCAGTCACATTTTTCGTTTTGAGAACGTTTGCATCAATTCGTTAGTGTTTTACTGTTTGTCAAGTATCTATTTGTCATGTGAGCTTGTACAGGTGAATCTCGTAGGCATCTGTAAGCTGCGAACAAGTAGCAAGTGAAGCTCTTAGGTCGGGTGTTTCGTACGGATTGGTAGATGTAAGTGATTACTGCTTTATTACTTTGTATTGTGTCAGAATTTGTGTTTGCGGATGGGCAACTTTTTTTTTATCTCGTAGTCATCTGTAACTGGGACCTGGTGGCAGGCCGAGTGTTTTTGTTTATATTTGTAGAAGATTGTGACTACTATTTTATTGCATCAGATTTAGTATTTGCGGACGGCAGGTGAATGTTGTTTTTAATTGTTTATAGCGTTTTCTGTTAGGGTTGAAAGAAGTCAGTGATTATTGGATTATGAATTTGTCTATTATTTTCGTATTGTGTTTTTATTGTTCTGTTGTTTGGTGTATCTTGTTCGTTATTTTTGTTGTGTGTTTTGTAGATTAATTTTAGAGGTTCAAATATAACGTCTGAATCGGAGTTAGTATGTTCGTTTATGATGCGTCCGTCAAATGTCTTATGTTTGTATATTTCCATGTTTTCTAGGATGTTTAGTCGTCCTCCTTTCCACTGTGTGTGTGTAGTAGTTGTACCGCATTTCTAATATGCGCTGGATTACATGTTGTTTGTTGTTGAACATGTGGTTACCTACTATCTAAACTTTATTTATACTAACAAGAACGTAAAGGACAAGATGTAAGGACTTAGTGTCCTTGAACTACATATATAAGGAATATTAAAATTATATCCAATAGCTTGATCGTAATGATGTCTATGAACGGGCTACTCCAGGAACGCCGAATATCATTAACTTCTAATATGAGATGGCGAGTCTTTCGCTAACAAGATTTGGTTTGTTTTTTTTAACGTAAAAAAAATATTAAAACTAGATAAACTAGTAATAAAGATTGTACGCACCTTTATTGTTGAAAGGTTGCTACAGGAATATAAAATCGCGTGAATAATTCTTCATTCGAAGTGGTTGAGATTTAGTGGACTAATACACCGACTTGCGGCACCACGGTAGTCCAATAGCTACGCTCAGGCCCAGGCGTATTTATTAATACTACGAACGAAAATACATGTGTTTGTGTTTACGCTGGAATTCGGTAGCCCTCTAATACCTACTGTAGAAGCTGTCTTGTTTAATAGGATGCAAATGCTATCAGGAGAACGAAAAATGACACTGAAGATGGCACATAGCCGACACCGGTTTGTCTCCAAACAAAACTTCACAAGGGCTGACGGAAGTTCGTTCCAAAAATTTACATCAATACACCTGTCGGAATATCAAATCAAGAATCAAATGCTATCACATACATCCCATCAGCATTACCCATATTAGAAAGTTAAAAAAATTTTACCAAGCTAACAAATTGCTTAGAAATGGGGGTGGTATTGTACATATGAAGAGCTTGGACCTCATTTTGATCTCAGTACTTTTTAGCCGTTGGAATTTTTCCTTATCACCAAGTTATTTTTTTCTGAATGTATAAAACTTTTTTAACTTAAAGTTTACAGACGGTTGGGTTGTACCAAATTTCAGCTCTCTACCTATAGTGGAAGTGACCCATATAAGTAAAGGGGAACCCTAGTCCCCATAGATTAAAAATTACCGTTTTCAGATTATTCTGATTACTTATGCGATCTCTAGCTATGGCGGAGGTGCCCAATAATATTGACGAGTTAGTCAGAGAATAGGTACTAAAATATATGCTTTTATACTGTCATATTTCGGGAAGCTTTTTAGGGAAAAACTTTTAAGCTTGGCCTATGAGTTTATCTACACGTAAAGGCCTTATGCTTCAGGTTTCTTTATTTTACGATTGAAGGTAGCAAAATTATGAGGAGGGTAAAAAGCAGCTCCAATGGTTAAGTGCCTTATACACACTGTGTGCATTAAGCCTGAACTCAGCCTGGCGCTTAAATTTTCCACTTTTCATCATAAGTCCCAATTTTTCATACTTTCGGATTATTCTCGTCAACATAAAATTTTGAGTAGAAACATTTTATATTCCAATTTAATTACCGCGTGTATGTTGACTTGTTTATAAGTATCCTTCGATATGTGTGCAGATTGGATACAACAAATTCATAATTTTAAAATGTAACTCTAAACTTTGTAACCAATAAGTCTGCAGACGACAGATGTTGCTAAAGATAATATGTCAAGTCATTTTAACATACCGTCCTTGACTAGCCAGAAATCCGCTCGCAAATGGCCAGAGCGTCGGCAGAGGATTGAAAAAAATTTCTTCGTGGTATTCTGTGTGGAGCATACGTGTAGATATTCTTGTTCAGTTTGTGCATAATTTTTTGTTTGTCATCAAGATTGTTTCCTTGTTCTCAGCATAGTTTATGTACGGGTGTTTACCAGATGAGCGCATACACAAATATTTTTTATATCGCCTGTGCAAAGACAGAACAGCGTTGTGCGAACAACTGTTTAGCCAACGTTATTTGAACATGAACAGACCATCACCAGCGACGGTCTTCACGAGCCAAAGTCCTGTACGAACAGGAATATGTTCGAACGCAGAAGAGATTTATGGACAGTCAAGACGACGTGTAATGATTTCTTTATGTGTGTTTGTATGCACGAGTATGGACATGTTTGTGTATCTCTGTATGTGTGTACATAAAGACAGTGCTAATTTTAAGGGGTGATTTGGTTGTAATGTAAGTATGTATATATTGAATCCATTTGCAATGGAAACAAAATCCTTTCTGCTACTAATCCTGCATTTTTTTTCTTTTTAACGTTCGTACAACAAAATTTAAGATGTTCCGTGTTAATATATAAAATATATATTAATATATATATATATGTGTGTTTAGAAAATTAGTTATTTTTCATTATTGTTATACATTATATGTAAATTTTTGTATGTCATATTATTAGCAGAATTGTTTAAAAATTAGTCTTGAAAAGGCTTTATATGATAAAAACGCACCTTGCCGCTCACACTCTATACACTGCCGGGCCATCCACCTAGGACGACTAAAAATTACTATATATATTTTTAACTAATACAATTTGAATTATTTAACACACATAAATACATACATACACGTTTAAAATGGCTTTATTGTAGGCAGTAATATATAAAGCAATTTACATACATTTGTTAACGTCTTTTCTTATATTTATTTAGTTAATTTTATCACTTTACACTTTCTTTTTATTATATATAATAATTCTTTTGAAGGCATGTTATTTCGACTATTTGATATTATCTCATGACTATTTTTCCTATGTTCGTTATTTTCTAAAAGCACGTTTACAGATGTCGTTGTCGGTCGTTGTTTTAATGCGGCATGTTGCGACTGTTATGTTTACAGCGCATACAAATGTATTGACAACTTGCCAAATCCACGAGGAAGCATTACCAAGTGCTACCAGATAACTTTTAAATTTAACAGCCAGATGTGATGAACACATAAGTTCATAGGTGGATATAAAAAATGTGTAACGTTCAGCTCGAAATTGTTTACAAAATAATTGTATAAAATCATAAATGTAAAGATAAGGCCAAGTTCATACACAAAAATTTCCGCAGTTACAAGCACTGAGATAAAATGAGGACCAAGCTCTTCATATATACAGTATGTTACGGTTTGCTGGACCCGACGACGTACTCGACTTGCTCACTTTGATCTCGGGAGGTTCTCAACCCTATTGTCGGGTATGAAAAAGTAACACAAAAATTTCATTAATAATTTACATCAACAATAAACAAACAAACAAACTTCACTATACATTTAATTACGAGCAAATCTCAGAGACAGGTGTTGGTCTCTGTATAGCCCTCCCAACCATGTCGCAAATGAACTCCTTTCATATTTTGTCAGCGACCCAGTACCCGCAAGACCGAACTTCACTACTTACCAGTCCATTCTTGCCGTTACCCTGTAGAAATTACTCAAACATAATTTTTTTCTATTCTTAGATTAAATACAAATACTCACATCTTTTTATTGAAAATTTCTAAAAGCTAATACTAAACAGTGTTTAATTTTCAATATCTTAACACTCAGAATTATTAATAATATTTAAATTAAGGAACTGTTATTCTCAAACTAAATTCTAACAAAACTTATAATTTTTTTTTTCATTAATGTACTTATATACTCATTATCTTCCTTTTCTGAATTCTGGATAAGCAAAATCTGTTTCTTTCTATTCTATCGCAGTTCAAACTATCATCAATTCCTTTCTTTCTGCAGGACTTCTCACACTAATACACTATTTTTTTCCTACGCCTAAAGGAGCTCCCTGAAGCGTATTATCGCCTTCAGTTACGACTTATTTTTCTTCCGTTTCTACCGGACCTAATTTGAGCAGCAATTTATCCTAATTACTAATTCACTCAGGTATAAATATATATACATATGTATGTATAATTTTTTTTTTTTGTTTTTTTCTTTTTAAACTAGATTAACAAACACTAACACAATTCACACAATTTGTACACGAGAGCACCGTACCTTACCACTAACTTATTTTGCTAACTTATTCTTGGTAATGATGATTTGTTTTTTCTTTTTTTTTTTGATCTATTCAGCCGGTAATTATTTATTACTATTGGCACACAATCGCGATATGTGACGGATTCGAAGTATTTTTTTCTTACAATTAATTGATTTTCACTTGGCACATAGAGTATATAGTTTTAAATTTAACTACAAACTATTACCTGGCTATTTTCTCCTGTGTCGATTTACCCAACAAAAGGCCTTTGCACACCACTCGATTCTTCCTTAAATAGCCAGCTAAGGGAAAACAAAAGGTTTTTTTAGCACTATTTTTTTCTTGTTTCTTCGTGTGGCACTTACGTTATGTTTGCACAAGGATATTCCTTTTTTTCCACAAACTTGCAGACCACAAATTCTAAATAATTTGAACTCACTGTCGCTTTAGCACTTTCGACTGAATATTCAGTCTCTTCATTCTATTCGCTCTACTTAAATACTTCTGCCGGCTTATTTTCTAAGCATTTTTTTTTTCTATCCTGCTGAATACTGAGAATCTATGTAATGTTTTACCGCCGCTACTATAGTACTTTATTTAGTACTATCACTATACGTACGTGTTTCCCATATGTTACTAACACATGTACGTACATAAATTCTGAAAGCTAACATTCATTATCCAACAGCACGTGTACGCATTAGATTTATTAGAAATTAATTCTTTAAATAATTTTGCTAATTTAATTTATCCAATTGTCAGGCGAAAGCCATTAATCTGGGAGTATTATTATATCGACAAATCCTCTGTTATATGAATATCTACCTAATTCTCTCTTTCTTTTCAGGTTATCTTGCCAAACGACGCTGCCACGATCTTATCTGTTTTTGGAACCCGAGCATAGATCTCCTCCCTTCTTTTAATATACATACGGGAGTCGAAACAATTTGCATTATTGTCTCCTCCCTCGCATTCGCTCTGTGGCCTGTCTACGCAAAAAAAAATTTTTTTATTTTGAGTACGCTGTGTTGCATTTCATTTCCGGCTGCGCCTGTGCCGACTTGGTTGCCTGGCGCTGCCCGCAACAAGTACCAATCAATTTCTAGGAAACTTGTTAGATTGGTAACATTTTTCGCATAATTCGTTTCCATATTAGAAAGTTACAAAAATATTTCCCAGCTTCCTTATTTGGACCTCAGTAGTTTTAACGGCCGAAATTTTTGGGTAGGAACTTGACCTTATTTTTGCAGTTACCTTTTTGTGCGGATCTGCCTTCTCTTTTTGTAAGTTATCTATTTTTTTTTAACTGTATATATTTTATATACGAGTTGTATAAAACTTCTTTTAGCTTGAGGTTTATAGACGTTAGGGTTATACCAAATTTCATCTCTCTACGCTTTTTTTAGTGTAGGGGGGATACCGAAGCAGACCTCCTTTCCTCGAATTGATTTCATGCATCCGATTTGTAATTTACGATTACCTTAGTCTCAATCAAGTCTCGTGCTACCACTAGCCTTTACCATCGACTATAGCAATTTCAGGCTGTCGATCTTTTTCCTCATCACGGAGTCTCTTATAATTGCTAGTATTTGTTTAAACCTTAGGTCCAATATGGTATTTACACTTAACAAATGTCTCAGCCTCTTCCTCAGAAATATCTTTCGAAGCTGTCCCGTCCACCACTTGGGAGGTTTTCTTGTCCAACTCTTCAGAACTCTTATATATAAACACCAGAGTTCCTACAGAGATTAACATCTTCAACACATGCGAGGTTTCATTGCCCATTCCTGTCGAATCTCACGGTCTAATCCCTCGCAAGGCACTCTTGTCAATCCTTTTCGGATTCCTCCTTTGGACAATTAAAACATTAGTTTCTGCAGAGATTAACCTCTCCGCCACTGACTAACGTACGGTTTACTTAGAATCCATGCGCATTTCCTTGGTCCAAAATTTAAGAAAAATTTAACGAATACTTTACTAACTTCTTTAAACTCAAAGACTTTTAATTCTTATTTTAAACGTACAACACTTTGTGTAATGTGTTGGCAGCGTTGTTCAATATTATTTTCCCACCCAAATAATTTATGTTAATTTATTCTTCGACAATGACACCTGCACTTTATTTTATTCAAAAGCATGGTGTCAATTATTGAATAGTGTAGAGCACACGGGAATAATTTGAACAATAATATATTTAATAATTCTTGATTTGATTTTTCGACAGGGTGTTTTGATGTTGATTTCTGGAACGAATTTCCCTTGTCAAGTTTGGTTTGGAGACAAACCGGTTTCGAAAAATTACACTGAAGATGGCCCATAGCCGAAATCGGTTTGTCTTCAGACCAAACTTGACAAGGGATGACGAAAATTCGTTCCAAAAACCTACATATTCAATAATATTGTGAACTGCATAGGTCGCTTTGATTTCGGGAAGAATATTTAATTTGTATTTTTTTTTTTCAAGGAAAAATGTATTTTAGCAACAATATTTTTACAGGAACGGCCAATATTACATAGTATATATGTTCTCTTTATATTCTCATTTCAAACTTTTACATCTTTATATTTCAAGACCTCCCTTCCTTCTTTATCATCGTTCTAATTTTAGTATTGGGTTGTAATAATAACCATATATATCGTAATAAATTTGCGTGCGTTCAGTACTTTTATTGTTCATGTTAAGGATCACAAAGTAAACAGAGACGTCACGAGAATATAATGATCTCTTTGTCTATCCGTCTCTTTCTTAAATGATTGACCTCTCCTATTCTCTTTTGTTACATTTTTCTTCTTTATTTGAAATAATTTGTCTGGCCATTAATAAAAACGTATGCACAAAGGTAAAAATGAAGGTTGAAAAGTTAAGATTAATTTTAAATAAACTTAGAGGATAACTTATGCTGTAAATATTAAAAGAGATGTTTAAATGTTATTATTTAATTTTTCCGGTTTTTTGCTTTTGTTTTGATTATAACATTTAAAAATAATGCGCAAAATTATAAAAACAAGGAACCAGACAAATTAAGTAATGAAAATTAAATTTATCTAAATTGTGCCCTTGCTTCTTCCTGCAGATAAAAGAAAGTAAATTCATTTAATATAAAATAAATATACATTTTCAACCCTTATATTTATATTTTTACCTTTGAGAATACGTTTTTCATTAATGCATCAGAAACATTATCCAAAATAAAGAAGAAAAATGTAACAAAAAAGAATAGGAGCGGTCAATCATTTAAGAAAGAGATCACCAAATTCGCGTGTCACCTCTGTTTACTTTGTGTTGAGAATACGACTAATCTATTGTTAGAGTTGTGTAGTTCATGAACAAACTAGCAGAGGGTAACCAGAGGTGAAGACTTTGACACATAAAAAACAAAAAACTCAGTTTATTTTACTATGGGCTCTGTTAGAAGGAGACTAATATAGTATTTTGTGACGAAATACAACAACAAATACAGGAAAACACGGCAAGAAAATCAAAATAAAAAACAAAAATCTAAAAACAAAACTAAGGCTCTGAGGGAACGAGACGGATAGAGAAAAAGATCACTATACAGTCGTTTCACCTCTGTTTACTACTTTGTGAAACTAGTCCAATTGAACTATTCATACAACTGACCTAAGTGAGCCGCTTATCGATCTGAGCTTTTTCAGCTTTGTAGCTCAGGGCTCATGTTTCTTTTTCGTGAATGCTCGGCTGCTATACTTGAGTACTCAACATGTACGCAATACGTGGTTGATGTTTCTTTCTCGCATACTTACACTTTTTGTGTAATATATACATCTCTTTTTCGCTTTTTTTTCTATTTGATCGTTATATTTATACAATTTATATGTTTGCTTTTCAACTGTCAAACAACATAAAAAAATAACATTTGTTACATATTATGTAATTTATTCGTCAGTTATACTACATCTCGACTAGCCATAAATTTGTTCACATATTGAGAGAGCGTCTGCAAAGTAACGGGATAAAATGTCTTCCTCGTCTTCTATTTGGAAAATACATGTAGATGTTCCTCTCCAGTTTGAGCATAAAATTTTATCTCTCATTGAAATTGTTAATATCAGCATAGTTTTTGTGCAGGTGTTACAGCCACATAGATTTTTATTTAGCCTGTTTTTATTTTATTTGGGTAATAGCTAAATGAAATTGCAAACAATTTTTCGAACAATTGTTTGAACACGAACTGACTATCAACAGCAAAATGTACGACGCCTAAACAGATTTATGGAATAGTCAAGACGCCATGTTAAATCATGTGGAATTAATCCCTTTTTATAAGAACGAAAATAAAACAGGGCATGCCAAAAACAGTAGGAAAAAGAAAACAGTTATACATTACCTTAACAAACATATGATACCAAATAGTAAACAAACATTTTTATTATAAAGAGACGAAAAATGTTTTGTTTATGCAAAATAAATTATAAATCATAGCAAACGTTCTAACATTTGTTTGTAACATATTGCAACTGCAATAGTATTATTCCATAAAAGCTAGGTATTAGCTGTTGCTGCGGGTAATAGAGCATATAGTATATTATTTATTTAGTTGACAATATAAACCAGACACCTTAAAATACAAGCCGCCGAGAATGTTTCACTTGCCGCCGGTGGCCTTAAATTTCACCGGCCACGTACTCTGCCGGTGATAGTAAAGTGGGTTTTAGACGATGATATTTTTCATTGGTAAAATGAGAGTAAAAATATGATGAAATTTAATCGGTATTTAAAAAAATTTGAGTAAAATCATATGACAGATTTTTTTTTCGTTTACATGATTAGTAAAATACCAAAACGTATGGTGCGTACACACACACACATATATATGTTGCTATTTGTTTACATAAAAATTAGGCATGGAAAGTTTACGCCAAACAATATACTTTCGTAAAGAACTTCTAGTGTTGTACAGTTAAGATTGAAATAGATAAGCTTTTTTATGTGCAGACGCATATACATACATATGTAATACAAGTTAAATTTTACATACGTTTTTAATAATATCTTGGAACGACAAATTAAATTTTTTCTTTATATATAGTGCAATTCATTAAATCTAGTTTTGCATCCCTGAAAAATTCTCTCCTGATCAAATGGTGTGTGGACTGTCAAATTTTCATCGGTATTTTCTCTCAATTACGTACGACTTCATTACATATCGGATTTACATGATCCCATCCGTGCTCTTCTACACAAAAAAATGAGTAATCGTACGACAAGTCACATAGTCTAAATCACTCTTAAAGAGTACGACAAGTCACATAGTCTAAATCACTCGTACGACAAGTCACATATTCTAAATCACTCTTTAAGAGTGATTTAGATTATGTGACTTGTAGTACGATTACTCAATTTAAGAGTGATTTAGACTATGTGACTTGTCGTACGATTACTTAATTTTTTGTGTAGAAGAGCACGGATGGGATCATGTAAATCCGATATTTAATTTTTTCTGTGTATTTTTGTTTGTGTAATGGCATGACAGAGTAGTGGGAACAATTGTTCGGACAACTCTGTGTGAACATGAAGCCACCATGAACAACGGCGGTTTTGACTATCCATTATTTTGTGCGAGCAGCATAATGTCCAATGGTTGAACAGATTAATGGCTATTCCACAAAGTAGTAAACAGAGGTGAAACGACAGTATAGTGATCTTTTTCGCTATCCGTCTCGTTCCCTCAGAGCCTTAGTTTTGTTTTAAAGATTTTTGTTTTTATTTTGATTTTCTTGCCGTGTTTTCCTTTATTTTTTTCTGTATTTCGTCACAAAATGTTATATTTGTCTCTTTCTAACAGAACCCATAGTAAAAACCACAAAGTAACACAGAGGCGTCACTAGTATAGAGGTCTCTTTCTCTATCTGTCTCTTTCTTAAATGAATGACCGCTCCTATATTCCCTTTTGTTATATTTTCTTCTTTATTTTGGATAATTTTTCTGGCGCATTAATGAAAAAGGTAAAAATAAGGGTTGAAAATTTATATTTATTTAAATTTACTTTGTGGTAAAAACTGAGTTTTTTATTTTTTATGTGTCAAAGTCTTCACCTCTGGTTACCCTGTGGGCTAGTCAAGACGCCATGTCAGGTACTAAAATATTATTAGTACAGTGGAATTCCCAATGTGATATTTAATAAAGACAGGGCCGTCATAGAGATGTAAATTTTCATTCACAAATCCGAGCAAAAATATAGCACCACTACATACCTGTTTTTCGTTGCATGTAAATTGGAAATTAGAGCTTTCTGTGTATATGCAAGACTAAATGGAAATATGCAAAAAAAAATAAAAAAATGGAAAATTCTATGGAAGATAAAGAGGCTTAGTATAGGCAGAGAAAAGATCTCCATTATAAAACAAGCATTAAGATAATGTGGTTAAGTGTTTAAAGCAAGTAAAAAAGTAAACTTTTTAGTTTAACAAATAAAATTTTATTTTTAATAAGAGGTTTCAGTGAACATAAAGAAGATTGCCAAAAAAAATACAGGTAATAATAGGTAGATAGTTTTGCACACTAAAATATGCTTGTAGAACCAGTGTCAATAACGAGCATGCCGACCTGGAGCAGTATTGGTGACGTTAAGTAAGGATATGTGGTGTCCATAGAAGCGCCAGAAGGAGGCCAAATTTAGTGTTGCAGCCAGGTAATTTAGAAGGCTGTAAGAAAAGGCAAAATAATTCAGAAAGTCTCAGGTAACGAGATTTTTTTTATATATAGTAGATAATTGCCACCGAAAGTGCGCTTAAAACCGCCACTTGTATATAATTGTTTTTTGCGCCTAAAGCATAAAAGAAAAGAAAAAAAGCATATAAGCAATTTTTAAATCTTAAAAACTTGTTGTTTTATCACGATTTTATATTAATATTTGTTTTATGTACATTTTTTTTGTAGCTTAAAATACAGTAAATTATTTGAAGTGAAAACTTTTTGTGTAGGGAAGATTTTAATAGATAAGGTTATTGCGTTTGGTCATTGTGAGTCCCTAAATTTATTTTCTTGCTTAAATACAAGTAATAAGATTGAAAAATATTAAATACAAAATTTGTATCACTTTCAATAATTGATTTGTTACTTTTATTTTCAGGTTTTTCACTATACTTACAGCTGGTACACTAGTTAACGCTGGATTTAGTTACCTTTTTCAAGGTATGGTCTTCTCCATGTCCTTTTATTCTTTACAGCTAATACTTACCCTTTATGGAACAATAATATTGCAGTTGCAATATGTTACAAGCAAATGTTAGAACGTTTGCTATGATTTATAATTTATTTTGCATAAATAAAAAATTTTTCGTCACTTTATAATAAAAATGTTTGTTTACTATTTGGTATCATATGTTTGTTAAGGTAATGTATAGCTGTTTTCGTTTTCCTAATGTTTTTGGCATGCCCTGTTTTATTTTCCTTCTCATAAAAAGGGGTTAACTCCACGTGACTTGACTAGCCAAAAGTCTGTTCAGCCATCGTAGATTTCGTTGTTGATGGTCGGTTCGTGTTCAAACAGTTGTCCGAAAAATTGCTCGTAGAACTTCGATTTGCCATTACACAAATAGAATACATTCAGGCTAAATAAAAAGTATGTGTGTGCACTCGTCTCTAAACACCCTTATACAAACTAATGCTGAGAGCATCGAAAAAATTTTTAATGAGAGATAAACAATTATGCTCAAATTGAACAGGAACATCTACACGTATCCTCCAAATAGAAGACCAGCAACACATTTTCTACCGTTATTTTGCAGACGCTCTCCCAATGTGCGAGCAAATTTATGGCTAGTCAAGACGTAGTGGAAGAATTCAATGAAAATTCAAACACTTATAGAATAGTTTGAAAGCAACTTAAGTCGTACATTACTTGGCACGAATACTCTATTTGTAGTTCGTATGCTATTTTTGCCTTAACACAGCAAGTACTCAAAAGTATTTTTCCCTTCCTCTGTACTGCTTTGTGTACCTTTGTTTTATTTGAATTCTGTTGGCTTCAAATATTTGAGATGTCGTCTTGACTAACCATAAATTTGTTTAGCCATCGCACATTTTGCTGCTCGCACAGAAATTTGGCTAGTCAAGACCATGGTCGATTCGTGTTCAAGCAGAGTTCTAGACCAAAATAACGACGTTTATATTTATGTTGTTCATTTATTCGACAAACTAAAATTTATGGCATCTTTTCCGGGCAGTGTATATTGGTTTACACAAAGTAAACAGAGCTGACACGAGAACATACTGATCTCTTTCTCTCTCTGTCTTTTTCTTAAATAATTGACCGCTCCTATTCTCTTTTGTTATATTTTTGTTCTTTACACCATAGACTACTAACTAGACGCGACAACTCACAACAACATTACCTCGATTATATAAGAGAGATAAAAAACCTTATCGTTTCTAATTAAGCTATCTCTTTCATGTAATCGGGTTAATTTAAAATTTTGTACGTAAAAACGCATGACACCTGATTACACACTTTTTCAAATGTCATTGTTGGGTATTCTGTTTATACTCTGTGCTTTACACTACGTTTTGACTAGCCATGAATATGTTTGCACATTGAGAGAACCTCTCCGCAATTTCAGCATCATTTTTTGCCTCTCATCGAGATTGTATGGATGCTTTTAGCATAATTATGACGGGTATTTATAGACGAGCGCACGCACACACATTCATACTTTTTATTTTCTTTGTTTTTTTGGATGTGTAATCGAATGACAGTGTTGTGCGAACTAAAAGTTCGGACAACTCTGTTTGAACATGAAGCGAGCATGAACAGCGGTAGTCTTGACAGCAATTTTTGTGTGCGACCAGCAAAATGTGTGATGGCTGAACAGATTTATAGCTAGTCAAGACGCTAGGTATTTTGGAAAATTTTTCTGGCAAATTAAAACGTATGCATAAAGTTAAAAATAAGGGTGGGTTGAAAATTGTATATGAAGCAAGGGCACAATTTTAAGGATAACTTATGCTGTAAATATTAAAAGATAAGTTCAATTTTAATTGTTTCATTTTTCTGCTTTTGGTTTAATAAGTTTTCGCATTATTTTTAAATGTTATATTTATATTTTTCTTTATACTACATTTACATCTACGCAAAATCTGGTACTTATGAGATTTTGAGCAAAATCTAGTTCATTTCCACCAGATTTCCCATACAAAACAAAATCTACTTACGAACTAGATTTTGGCAAAATCTCCCAAAATCTTGCAATACTAAATGATGCAACTATGTATTTTTTGCTAATGTACTGAAATATGCAGCGCTGAATAAGAAAATGTTGACATTTGTAACAAAAAAAAAAAAAAAACGCGGTAGAAACAAAATATTTGCAGCAACATTAAAAAATAATAAAAGTTTAAAATAAGTGTTTTTAATATGGATAAAACAATAATGAATAAAGTGTAAGTAATATTACATATTAATTATGTGTATAAAAACAATTGCAGCACGAATTTAATTAAGTTTAGAGCCAATTTATTACTCTTTCTTCAGTCAGCTGTTTTTGTTATGAAAATGAAATTCAATAATACGTTAAAAAGCATTGGTGTAAACGGCAGAGATTTTCTTCAAGATATGAGCTGATATCTACTAGATTTTGCGTAGATGTAAATGTAGTATTAGTGACTCACCGCAGCAAAAAAGCTGATTCTAGTAATTTTCAAACGCAAAAGTTTACATCTCTGGTCACCTCTGTGTTGAGTAATAAGTCATTTATAAACAATATTTTTAATGAACAAGGCAATAGGTAAATATGTTTGTATACAATACATGTGGAAAAAGCCTCACACTTTTTTTTTACTTACCTTTTGCAAAAAAAGCTAAACGCACAAAAATATCGTTGTTTTTTTCCTTTCTCCTTTGTGCTTTTCGTTTATTTGATATTTTTCTGACAGAGATGCCACTTGATATCAATTTGAATAATCGTTTACAAGCAGTTAATGAATCACACAATCGTTACTGCCAACAAAAAAAAAAAAAAAAAAATTGTCGACAAATTTTGCGACTGTTTCGGCGACGCATAAAATTGGCTTATTCCATTTTATGTATGTATGTGTTGGTAAAACTTTGCTTAGCACAGCGAAGCATCCAACTGATTCCATCAAACTTCATTTCAAAGTTGGTTTGGAAGAGAATGCACGTATATGTTGGTCGCAAAGTATATCATTATTTTTATTTTTTTGATTTATTGAAAATCCGCACAAAAACATAAACGTGAAATTAAGGCCAAGTTCTTATCAAAAAATTTCGGCCGTAAAAAGTACAGAAATCAAAATGAGGACTAACTTTTTCATATGTACAATGTCATCCTATTTCTAAGCAAGTAACAATCTTCCCATAATTCTTTTTCATACTAAAATGTTAAAAAAAATATTGCCAAACTAGCAGGTTGCCTAAAAATTGGATAGTATTGAACATATCATGAACTTGTTCCTCATCTGAATCTCAGTTGTTCCAGTCCTGAGTCCTTTTTTCCAATTTCCTTTTGTTTGTTAATGTATGTTTAAAACCTCTTTTAACTCAAAGCTTACAGATGGTTAGATTATATAAAATTTCAGCTATCTATAGTGGAAATGCTCCATACAATTAAGAGGGAACGCTAGCCCTCTAGAAGAAAGGCGCCCATTTTTCTCATTATTTATTCCCCAAGACCTACCTGTGTACCAAATTTCAGCTCTCTTGCTATAGTGGAAGCATCCCATATACTTAAGGGGGGGGGGGGGGGGGGGAACCCTAGCCCTCCCATTTAACTTGATCTATGAAGTTACCTATACGTAGAGTCCTTATGTTTCAAGCTCCATTATTTTATGATTAAAGGAAGCAAAGTTATGAGGGGTGTAAAAACAGCGCGAATGGTTTCGTGTAATATATACACTGTCAGCATTAGACTTGAACTCGGCCTGGCGATTTATTTTGACAGTCAAAAAACCAACGAAACCCGAAACACTTGTAGACGGGTGTGAAACGTCCCTTAACAGTTATTCGAAAATTAGTGGCGAAAAACGATTGCAAATTGACACAATTTTGCTCTTGAAAAATTTAAAAAAATTACAAATTGTCGATTTCAAAAATATTTATTAGGCTAGGTGTTACCAAAGGCGCTAATAATAGTAGTTTCTGTTGACCTGATATGATTAACAACACAGGAAAAAGTTTATGAAATCCTTCATATTTCAAATTATCGTTTCATTCCTTGAAATATCAACCTAGCAGATTTTTTAATACTAGAAATACACGTAGACTGTGCAACTCCCACTTTTATATGTTTTAATGTATAAGCCTTTAAAAAATGGCAGAATAATAGTTAAGCCCATTAGGTAGTATGTACAGGGAGTCTAGTGGCAAATTTTTGTTTCTAAATACGAGTATTTCAAAAAGTATTAAACGGTGCGGAGGTAGAGTGGTGCTGTTGGAACTATCAATTGTGTGGATTTGTCAGTCACGATGTCGAGTGAGTATCGCGCGTTCGCTGTGGAGACATTTTTTACGTGATGGGCCGAGTGTAAATTTAATTCGTTCTTGGGTGCAGAGATTCCGCGCAAGTGCTTCGGCTATGAATGTCACACGACTGGGGCCAGTCGATCTTCAAGGACCCTCAAAAACATTGAAAAGCAGTTTACGTGAAAATCTGCGACTTTCAATACGGAAAGGAGCAGCCTTACTGGGACTTCGAACAGCGATTATTCATTAAATTTTAAAAGGATCTGAAAATTATCGACGCATGATTACGGAATTCTTTTTGCCAAACCTGCGGGCTCACCCATCGTTCACATACGTCGTTTCAACAGGAAGGGGCGGCTGCACACACAGCCAGAGCTTCGATAAATTTGCTTAGGGAAAATTGCCCCCAAAAACTGATCAGTCGCTTTGGGGACATCCCATGACCACCGAGGTCGCCCGATCTAACTCCCATGGATTTTTTTATGCGTCTACCTCAAAAAAGGGTTTATAATGACAATCCCCGATGTCTTGTGGCTTTAAAAGAAAATATTCGTCGAAAAATCAACTCAATTGAACCAAGTATACTGCAGCGTGTGGCGTAGAATACAAGGCTCCGTTTTGAACAGTGTGTTCAACTCGACGGAAGACATTTGGATAACATTTTCTTTAAATAATAAAATCCGCATTTCCATTCTATCGTTCAATGCTCTTAAAGGCTGGGATTCACTATCCTACACAATCGCGCGATCTACCAAATGTGAAATGTATGCTAAAAAAGTATGGTAGTGTGGACTAAAAAAGCAACTGTGTGACAGATTTTTTTGCAAGTCGTGCGATTTGGAAAAATTTATGAAAATTTTCATAAAATTATAGTTTCCATGCGATCAGGGTAGTATTTATAGTCAACCAGCTGAGTATTTTGTTTTTGCATCATTTTTGTATCATAGTGTGGCACCTACAACGACATTTTGAAGCGATTTTTTAAAGTCGGTCAGACTTCTGTAAAATTTTCTTGTGAATGAATCGCACGATCGTGTAGGGTAGTGCATCAGGGCCTTAATAAAACTTTCTATCAATTATTGCGTTTATTATTTAAGTTTGAAAATATAAATCTGCTACCAGACACCCTGTATAATAAGAATGCAATAAAAAGGCGAGAGGTGGTGATAATTGCTAAATATATATAATCGATAACTTTAAGAGTTGCAATTTTTCGTAATTAGATGCAGAGGTGGCAGCACTAGGTATATTGCGAATAAAATAAACCATACATTATGAAAGTGCATGCACAAATCTTGGTTTTATTTACAAATAAGTAAAGGTTTCTCACTTTGGCATTAATTGCGTAATGCATTCACCAGTACACACCTGCATTTTAAATCTTTAAGCAAAACCATCAACTAAAGTAATACATTTTTACAAATCTGGGAATTAAGTAATAATTTATAATTAAGTAATATTTGATGAGAAATAAAACACAAAGGGTATTTTGAAAATTAATATAACTTAACTATTTTATCTTGATGATGTGAGAAGTTGAGGCGTTGATTTTGAGAGTCTTAAATCTCGAAGAAGATCATTCAAAGCAGGCTGTTCTACAAAGTGAAGTTTTCATGAAGGACTTTTACGTAAAGATTACAGAGTTTTAATATGATTGAGATCGTAAAGAAAGAACATTTTCATCACATATTGATTCCTCACTGTTAGGAGGCGCTGGAGATAAAACTTCATTTCCTAGAAATACTAGACGTCGGGCAGACAAAATGTTTGGACATATGGTTTTTTTAAGTATTTCACTTAAATCCCTGTATAGTTGTCATGCAGAAGAACAATCATTCTAATGATCCTGTGGGTATATCTGGCAGCCAATTAAGATCAAACTTTTAAACTATAACGTTACCTGCACGTAGAGTCACTATCAGGCCCGAACTTGGCTTGGCAATGGCCTTCAAACCCTCTAGTAAAATTAAATTTAATAAACATAATATCCTTCTTAAAATTAGCCAATTCGAGTAACCCATACAAGAGAAATATTTTATATTAATATATTGTTACGTTTTAAACTTTTTGGAACGTGCTTATTCTCTGCAGAATTTTACTTTTACACACTGCTACTTTATTTACTTTAACACTTAAAGTTCACACTTAATTTTACTCGATACTAACTGTCCTGAATTCCTGGAATTCGTGTTCACCTTATAGCGTTGTTGTTGCACTGTGTGTGTTTACATTTCGGGAAACTTTTTTGAGCTTATAGGTGTTGTGTTTCGTTGTTGTTACAGCGTAGTCTGTACAGCGGATGCCAAATCTTGTCCCACTCTTTATTTCTTGAACTTTCTGTGCATTGAGTGCCACAAGAATTCATACCACTCAATTCTTACAGGTAAGAATACATGTTCGGGCTTATCATCGTAACATAGGTATATATGTATATTAATGTCTCGGTCACAATTCTAAATATGTAAATAGTGATTGGAGTTGAATGAAAGTTGTCGCGGTAAATTAGAGAAAAGAGAAAAAAAATCATCATTTGTTTGCCTGAAGTGAGATTCTTAAGTCTGATGTTAAATTATGTATATTGTATGCAGCTTTTTTATATATTTACTTTTCACTCTTATATAGTATATTATATACACACACGTATATATTATTGTATATAAACATACACATACTTGTGTTAAGAGAATTATAAACTGTTATATTTTTATTAATATTACGCTAATTATAATTAATATATAATAATTCACATGTTTTGCGAGGATTTGTAAGATTTATGTTTATTAGAGATTCACATATTGATATATCCATTCATATTACCATGGATAATAGATATACATATGTATGTATGTATGTCTGATAGTTATATCCAACTGTAGTATGTTTCTTTCAACTACAGCTTTGCCTTGGTAAACAATTTTGTTACTTTTAAATACAAATAAATCTAAGTTTTCTAGTTATAATTTTTAATACTCTTAATATTTAATTCTATTAGATATATAGGAACTTTCAATGTTAGTCAAATTGTTTAAGTAAATATTTATTAAATCAACCGAAATAAAATCGTACAGTCTTGAATGGTGTTTTCTGTAAATAAACCAATTGAATTTTGTATTTTTTTGTTTTTTTTTTGTTTTTGATAAATCTTTCTTATTATTAGTTTTTCTTTGTAAAAATATTAACTTTTTTATATTTAAAGGAACTTCGTTATTAAACTATATTTGGACAATTAAAGCATTAATTGTTTAATTATTAAAAACAACATAATAGTGTAGTAGTGTAAAATATTTCGTGTAATCCAAACGAATCTATTGGAAGATAAAAAAATTAATAAAGTAAAAATTATTAGATGTAAAATCTTCTTATTGGGCATCTTTCAAAATGTCAGAAGTTATTGTAATAGAATTGAAAATACATTTAAGATTCAAAGTATTGCCACTCTTCGAGAAACATAACATACAAGTGCAGAAAAATTCTGAAGGCATCCACTAATCAACCACGTCCATTGCCACTGATGGAAACAAGCTATAGGAGCCTTGTGTTAAACAATATCGCACCGCAGCGCGACCACAAGGAAGCAAGATGCATCAAAGTGATAAGAAGTTGGATGCCATTTTCTTTAGCTAATATTTTTAGGCTTTTGTTTTATGCAAGTCTGACTGGCCAAGCAAATAGCAGAATTTCCACCAAGAACTAAAATTCTAATTAATCTTCCAATGAGATATTTGTTAAAAAACTTAAACTCATTGGCCAGTACAAGTCGATGGAAAATAGAGTTGTGTCACTCATGAACTAATTAGTTCAATTGAGAGATTCTATTACAAAAGTGGTAGCAGTTCTACGACATTTACAAGAACAGCAAGCGCTTTTCAGTTCTTGCCTACGACACACCAAAATAAATTCAGTGTGTATTTTTTGTAATTGTTTTAGAATTGTAGAAACGATGGACAGTAAAATTTTAAAATTAAGTAAAGGCCCATGCGTGGGTCGTAAGGTCGAGCGACACATAGTGCACACCCAGAGGTAGAACGGCAAGACACGAAGAAATTAATCTTAGAAAGAAAGGAAATAAAAGTAGAAATAAATTCAGCTAGAACCTGTGGTAAGAAGTCGAAGCAGGGAGAGGCCCACACACGTATGAGCTTAATGCCAGAACCAATAAAAAAATGACACAAACTTGGTAGTGAAGCGGAAAAAGCCCACGAATAGCACAGATCCAAGCATAAATGTGATTACCAAAAGTAGATACTACCGTATCAGAACGATAAAAATGGCACTGAAGATGGCAACTAGCCGAAACCGGTTTGTCACCAAACCGAAATTGGCAAGGGATGACGGAAAATCGTTCCAAACATATATATTAAAGCAGATCCAGGTGAGGCGTTCCAGCACCCTAAACTAGAACTAGGAGAAGTAAAATCATTTTGCAATCTCGGAAGCGTTTTAACGCAAACGGATGGCTGCAGAGACGATGTAGCTTTTCTTTTAAGGAAAGGGAAAGACTGGAGAAAACAGTGTTTAACAACCCTGAAATTGCGCTTTATGTTTATTCTTAGAACGGATATGCAGCGCTGGCAGGCAGGGCCATTACTTGAAAAGCCAGTTTATTACTTCGACAGCGATTGAGTGGCATAGAATGATACCGACAAAGAAGGAAACTATGAATCTGATCATTACATATCAGAAAAATATATGTTATTGATTGTCAGCGGCTGAGATACGAACCCAGGTGACTAAATTATGATTGTTTTTTGTTGACCACCGTTAAATCCATCTGCTAGAAAACTGCTTAGAAGCAAATTGTACATCTAATATAAGCTAAAGACTTTTAAAACAGTTGCTTTGCACAACTAAAAGATTTGCAAAGGATCTTTTTGAATTTTATTGTTCAGCACACTTTTTTATAATTTAATGTTGTATTTTTATATTTAATGTTAAACTTGTCGCACTTTCATTAACAAAGGTTGCCAATTAAATTATATGGCAGTCAAAAGTTAAAAAGCTACTTTATTTCTATATGAAATTGGTGTTTTGTTGTTGTTCTTGTTGGTGTTGTTGTTTTATACAAACAGTAAAATATTAACATTTTTGTTGTTGACAGTTCTTTCGTTGGGACCGATCACAACAAAAAAAAATGTTCACAAATATATATGTTCTCAATAACATAACCGATTGCAAATACATGTACGTTGAAAGGTGTACAAGTCGATGGGAACGTTCCACCACCTACGTACATCAATTAATGTTTCAAAATAGAGTGTTTTTCTTGACTTGCAATAAAAATACTTATTGGGCTGAAGAATTTTCAAAAACCATTTTATTTAATTGAAGCAAAAATATATTAAAGTTGATTTTTTAATGCGGCTTTTCACATAAATTATTATATGAGAAAATTCTTATCGTTCGGAATTTAAAATCGTTACGATTATAATGAAATAATAAAAATAAAAATATAGGTTGCACGTCCCCATTCAAATATTAAATTTAATTTATATACACTTTTGAAAAGTGTTCTTTATGCGGGGGGCGTTTGAAATTGTTTGGCTGCATATTTGTCAAAGCTTGACAATCGAATTTATTTGCTTAACTAAATATTACGGAATGAATTTGCGAAAAGGAAACCACATAGACATGGTTTGTTTAAAAGAAATGGTGAACTTTGAATTTTCGCGGGCTGTGTACATTCGATTATTGAAAGTTTTTTTTTTTTTTTGTTATTTTGGAACACATGTGTTAGTCATATGTTGGCATTATCAGCTGATTTGGATTAGTAGTTTGTTATTGACAACTGAAAAGGTTAGTCACGCTTGTGTGTGTTTTTTTACTTTTGAGGAAAATGGTTTAAAGAATATGGTTTAAGACTCAACCACCTTATTCAGCAGATTTGGCTCCCTGCGACCTTTTCCTATTCGCAAAACTGAAGAGACTAGTAAAAGAAAAGCGTTTTGTCACAATTAATGAGCACAAGTCAGAATCGAAGAACGAGCTGAAGTGCTTCGAGAATTGGAAGAAGCGCTGGTATAAGTGCACTATATCTGAGGAAGATTACTTTGAAGGATTCAAAATGGTTGTTAATGAATAAATAAAAACTTTTCAAAAAGGTTCAAACTTCACATTTTCTTTTAAACAAACATTCAAGGTTAAAACTGGATTACTTATACATAATTCCAATCAAAGTTTATGAATTCAATTAACTGAAAACGTGTTTACCTACATCAGTTTGCAATCGGATCTGTACTTTAGAACACATTTACATTACTGTGCGACATTGTGTTAAAAATGTGTGTGTTGCTTTTTAATTCAAAACGCTTTTTATAAATAATGAAATCTTAAGGACTAAAGATTTTCCAATAATTGCTTGTGTTTCATTTGGTGTTCAATTGGATTTATGTATTTCATAAATGTTTTATGCCGTACACAACAATTTAACTTAATAGTAAAATATACTCATTTCACACCTCGAATACCGGATGTAAAAACAAAAATTAACTTACAATTTTTAATAAAAACGCGAATAAAAAAACAAGTAAATTCTATAACAGAAAACTATATTCCACACAAGGATATAACTACTAAAAATTACGGAAATTAAAATCAGATGAAAAAAAGCAAAATAAATGTTAACGGTGAAATATGGCAGAGGTTTTTTTTTTGCTTTAAATCTGGCATACGAAAGCGGTCTTGTAACATAAGTAGCCATGGTAAAGAGGTAGTAGAGGCAGGCAGCAGCGCGTTATAAGAAGTCTTGTTTTGTATGGCAGACACGTGCAGTCTCCACCAGTTCAGGCTATGCAAGCGGTGTTGTGAGCGCTTACAATGGCATGGAAGGATGTTGCAATCGATTGTTTGGAAATGTTTTACAGTATCCACCACCAACGTTACATTCGAAGAAGCAATGATCCACCACTTCACACCTGAGTCAAATTTGCTTGCTGTTATAATATAATTTCCATTTTATTTTTGCCACCCTCGTACTCTCTAATAAAATTCAAATTTAATATAAAAACAAACATAAAATTATATTAAAAATATTACAAATAACAATAATATGTTCACATGAAACATAATAATATGGTTACGGTTCGACACATACATACTTTTAGAGTGTGTGTGCATTTTTATTTAATTCTACATGGCTGAATAATAAGTATGTTTAATTTTGCTGTTTTTGTAAACTCTATCATTAATAGTCACTAATATGTAAGTAAATGCCAAACAAAAAAGATAATTTAACTTTTTCAATATTAGGAACTTAGTTGCTTTTTTCTTCATTAAAAAAAAAAAAAATAATAAAATTTAAGCAATATTTTACATACATTTGGATACAATGATCATGATATCGTGGCATGTGTATAGTTATATATATGTATATATATATATATATATATATATAGGAACATGTTTAACTTTTAAATAGTTTTTGCTTTAATAGTAAATAAATTATACATATGTACGAGTATATAGATTAAGGTGCGCTTTTAAATTAAAGTCATGCCTACGCATGGTTTGTTGCGTCTATGCAATCGTAATCAAAGAGTTAATTGAGTTAAGAAGACATTATACACACATATATATGTTATATACATATATATCTTATATAAGTTTTCTTATATTTCTCTTCTCCTTTTATTATAATTTTAGTTTAATAATTTTTAAGCACTAGTCGTGGCAAAATATCGAATTTAATAAATAAAATTGTTTTATTAAAAAAAAGAGGTTTTTTAAAAGACCTGGTGCTTAAAAATTATTCAACTAATGTTATATATAATTGTATATACATATATACATACATATGTATATACATGCATACATCTACAACATTTGCTAAAATTTGGCATTTGGAAATGTGTCAGAATTATAAGGTTCTGGCTAATATCCACCACTCGTTCTTCTGAAGAAAAAAATTTTATTCATGTTATATCCCTGATGAAAGAAAAAATCTAAATATGTGAATACGGGCAGTAATTAAGCCACAATTGAACATAATCTTTAACGAGAACAATCCTTTGAAAATATCAATATTTGCCAAACGGTATATGTAACTAATTGTAACTAATCATTTACATAGTTAGTGTGCTGTAGCAGGGGCTTAAGAACAACTTAGTGTTAATAATTGTATAACCTTGTAAGGTTCTCCAGAGCCAGTGCAAAAATATAAAACATACGCACAAACTCAGTTGCAGTTGCTACCCCTGATCTGGTTCACGCTTATTTGTTCTATAAGTGTCTTTGCTTAGACTGCATCTTCATGTGCCATCGATTTGTTCAGACATGTCAAGAACGATAATCAGCAGAGCAAATATCGCGAATTTTTTCATATTCTTCTATGTGACGTTAGACATGTCATGAACGTCAGTCAGCAGAGCAAATATCGCGAATTTTTTCACATTCTTCTACTCGCATGTGACGTTTACATGTTGATCTTTATGTTTTGTCTCATCATAATTTCCATTTTGGCATCAAGTTCGCTTCGTTAACTCTATCTGAAAGTGACAGCTGGCACGATTCGTTGGTTGAATATATGTATGTGCTGACAGGAACACAACATTCCTTCCTAAACCTGGTAACTAATTTTTTTTCGAAATTGAGATTATTTGTGAAAAACATTATTTAGAACCTTAATTATTTGAAAAAAAAATCAAACGTTTACAATGATGCTCGAATTCATCAACCTCTTATCTACCGCAAGTAACACACACCAAGCCGCCTTGTTGCTGAGTGTTTGTAAACATGTCAAACCTGAAGGAAGTCAGTTGGCCTGGATTGACATTTCTTTATTACATAAAGAATATAAATTTAACATTTATAATAATTTTATTATAATTTCAGTTGATTATTTTTCAGCACTAGGTCTTTAATAAAATTCTTTATATAAAATAATTTTTTTTGCATATTAAATATTTCGCTACGCCTTTGTGTAGCATCATCATCAGGAAAAAAGGCGTGGTGAAATATAGAATATGATAAAAAAAAAATTGTTTATATAAAGAATTTTATTAAAATAATCAATAATTTATGGTTTTTGTTCATATAATGGAAAGTAACACACACTCAGGTATGAGTGCCTACTAATTATTTTACTTTCTTTGGAAACGGGAAGTTTAGAGGAGTTAGAGGGTGCGGTAGAGTATTTACAACTCTTCAATTGGGCGTTATGTTTTTTTTTAGAACAGTGCTGCAGCGCCTCTGGTGGTATGTAGGCGTATCACTTGAAAGCCAGCTTTTTATTTCACCAACGATAGGAGGGCACTGCGGTATATACTAGTATGAATAGAATGCAGTGGTTAAGCTACGCATGCCGGCGTCTAATGCCATCGAATGCGTAATAGCCACAGCGCTTCCAACTGAAGCCACAGAACCCTCAAAAATTTTGGATTTTGCCGATACGAGATTATTGTAGAAATGGAACGAAATCGAACAGAAATTCGTTCAATGTCTGAACATAACGACGAGGGCTTGCAAAGACGTTACGTTACGGTATAGCATTGCAGGTAACAACTGAAACTGTCTAGTTGCGACACCGACTACTTTTAATAATGACCATGATTTACTAGAAGATTAAGCTAAACCGCTCTAGAACATTCTATCATCTGTTTGCCGTGCCCAGCACGTAGTGGTGGAATTCATAATAGCCCCTAATAGTAGACTATAGTTTGTAACAATATATATACTGACACATTTAAAAATTATTATTTTTTTTTATAATTTCATTTCAAAATTTGTTTATTTTTTTAAACAATATTGAAGCGCTTTTTGCAAAAAAAAAAAAACATAAAAGTGAATTTTTTGAATATGATTTTTAATCTATAATTGATGTACATACGTACACCCGCATATATGTATGTATGCACGTATGGATTTGTACATATATGTATATGTAATTGTACATGTATATGTATATGCATATGTATATGACTACAATATTATATAATTTATTCTTAGTTATTACCAATAGGCTTTTAGTATTACGTTTTAAAATTTAATATTTCCACATAAGTTTGCGCTTAACACTACAATTTAAATGATTAAGTTTCGTTTTACTTTTTTTTTAAATAGGAACTTTTGTTTTTTTTCTTCTTCTTCTTCAAATGGCCCAGTCTAAACTGGGGGTCTTCAGCAACATTTTATTTGTTTTATATATTTATTTTACTTATTATTATTATTATTATTATTATTATTATTATTATTATTATTTTTGATGCGTTGAATTATAATTAAACGATATCTCGTAGTTAAGCTCTTCTGAGCTTTAATATATCTGTCATAATAGTACACCACCATATTACGTTCATTTTGAGCGATCTGAAATTAAAAAAACATATATATATATATTAAATACACAGATATATTATAACATTATCTACAATGTTTTCAATTTCTAATTGTCGTTTTGTGGTGATATTTTTGAAATTCTTTTAACCATTGACTATCCTTTTTGTAATTGTAGAATCGGTCTATATGTAGACCCTGCTAAATAAATGATCAGAAAAGTTGTGGCGCCCTCATTCTTTTGTTTTAACATGAATGTAGAAACGAAAAGTTCTTAAACACTAAAGGCCGAGGAACATAGAATCCGTCGTAAGTTATACGTTGCCGTCTTCAACTGACATTAACATAAAGACGGCCGAAGTTAACACAATGAGAATTTTGTTGACGGATATTAAATCAGCTGTTTTTTTATCGTATGTTTTTGCAACAAAATTTTATTTATTTTATTTTGTAGCATTTATTATATTTTTGGTGCCGCAAAACACAAAATGCTAAATCAAAACAAAGAAAAAACACAACTAATAGCTGTCAAGCTACTCAACGTACGTTAAAAGTTGGCCAACTTTCGTACTTTGGTACGTCCCCGTCAACGTATTTTAATTTGGTTGTCAGTTTAAAACGACGATGTATAACGTACGACAAATTGATTCTAAGTGCCTCAGCCTTAACACTAGGAAATAAAATAGTACAACAAATTTTAAAGTGCAAATAAAACTGCACGTCTGCCGTCATTGACCACACTGTTATTATTTTTGTAGTTTTACTTCTTAAAAATGTTTTCTTGTTTCGCTACGATACAGCGGCGAAATTAAAATTCTGTCATAGAAAATTCGGCGCGAATTTGACATTTGATATTCGTTGTTCGATAGCCAGCGAAGATCGGACGTCGACTCACAGAGGAGATGAATGCAGCTTGTAATATAGCACAACCCCGCAATGTAAGTAAGTACACGATAAAATAAACTCGTTCACGACTTGGTCATAACCCTTGTATAATTTTCTTGCTGTTCCGGTAACCGAAATTTTCGGAAAACCCCGGGGACCAACAGTGAGTACAAATTCAGATTTACATGTTAGAACAATGTTTTTTCATTGCGGGTATTACACAATATCTCAACAATAATGAAAGTTTGGCGGCCAAGAATCGTCTTGTACTGGGACTCGATATCGCGACATGATAACGCAGTTTTTTTTGGTGAAATAGGATGGTATTGATGTGGCGAATATGTGGTTTTCAGAAGACGGTGTCACATACCATAGAGGTCGTGAAACAATTTGAGTACTGCATGAGCCGTTTCCGGGTCGTGCAAGCTCTCGTTTTTGTGATCCTCTAAGTAGTATGATTTAACAGCATTAAATCTCCCTTTTATTTGTTGGGTTATTTAAAGTCAAAAGTCTATTTCAACAAGCCAACAACCACCCAACGCGGTATCAACGACATGCGGATAGATTTATGCAAAATGGTCAAAGAAAAAGATTGCCTATGTGCCACCGTGGAGGTCCATCTACTTTATTAAAAAAATTTTTTTTCTTTTATTTCACATCTTGCATTAACCATGGGACACCCTTTACTGATGTAAGAATTTATGCAATAAAATATTAAAACTATTTAAGCATTGACTTTTTAAATTTGCATTGTCGTGATATTACCGGATAGAAATGATCACTCTAAAGGCTCAACTATAATATGCATAAGCTGGCTTAAGCAACTGTGCAATTACATATAAATCATATGTGGCAAACTATAGTGTACTTAACAACACTTTTCGTTAAGTTTCGTCAACTGTCATTTGCTTAAGCAAAGTGCGAAACTGATCGCACATTCCGTACGAAAACAGATGATTGTATTATAGATACATACATTAACAAACAAGCTGCAATGGAGGACGAAAGTGAAATTTTTTTTTTCTAAATTTAATGGAAAAAAAATTTTTTGTATAAAAAAAGAGACGCACTTTATTATAATCGCAATTCAAAGGAACCAGCATGGAAAAAAGTAGCACAAAAATGCAAAAAAAATTTTATTGTTTATAAGTTGAGTGATGCACACCGCTGCAGTTTTTAGTACTTTTGCCCAAAACTACACAAGCACCAATAATTGTGTATTTTTTTGTTCGAAAATTTCTTAAAATTAATAAAAATAATTATTAATTTGTATATGAATGGTATTAAATATATAAAATATATTTATTAAACACCTTTTTGTTAACGAATTTTATTTATTCTGAAATAAAATAAGTTTTTGCAAAAGTACGGATAAAACAAATGTGCAACTGTGGCATTATAGTTTCCAGGCTCATGTAAGTACATTGTAGACACATCATGTAGTACATTGTAGAAGTTAACACTCTCTATTAAAAAGAACGGTGGATCAGCATATTCCAGGGATGCGTGGGCAATGGTTTTAATGCAGATCATCATATAATTTTTTGAAGGAATTTGGGTTTTAATTGGTCAAGGGATGAATGCAGAAGGGTTGGACAGAATTGCCTCGCGAGGGGTGTACGAGTAAATCTCTTAAGGTACTCCTAAGGCGTTGGACCGTGAGATTCTTATAGAAACGTATTTTATTCGCATATGTTATATTAATACTTTAATGTCTTTATTATGAATTAGTGCAATCGAAGTTTAATCTTTCCCACTGTTTTGCAGAAATGATTCTATAATTTAAATTTACGGGCATGTTCCGACACTCGCAAGAGTGTCAAATCGCATGCGAGTAGCAAATCGCCAAACTTATTTCTGCATCTTCTGCAACTCAAGCGTTTTACTTGCGATTAGCTTTTTTTCAAACTTGTGTTTGATAACTAAAAACATATGTTTTACCAAAACAAACAGAATAAAATAATAATTTAAAATGCCAGCGTTAGCATTAAAAAGATTACAATCAATAAGTGAAAGAAGAAAGTGCAAAAGAAGAAATACAGAGGCAAAAGTTGCAAAAGTAAATAACATTTTTAAATTTCATGTTTTTAGACAAAAATTTGTTACAAAATGTCATTAGTTTTGACTAAAATAAAAAGAAAACACTATTAATTTAATTTATTCATAACTTTGTAGTTTCTTTAAAAACTAATTTAGTTTAAATACAGCAGACCACTTCAGTATACTCTTGCGACTTGAACTCGCCAAAACTCTTGCGAATGCGAGTTACAGAACACCTCACAATCGCGATCGCAAATTTTGTGCGAGATGCGAGTGTCGGAACATGACCGTTAACTTACAGTTGTGGGGCTCAATTTATTTCGTATAATTTTTTTTATTGAATATTTCTAATTTATTTAAAGCTTATCTCTAAACTAGTACTTATTAATTGTTACCAATGTAAAAACAAATTTATTGTAGTCAAATCTTATTAAACTATCTATTGTGGGGTAGCGCGTCCCTCCAGGCTCAACGTGTCTGTTTTTTCGGTTTTTGGTTGCCTTGAATTTGCAGTAAATCGCGCGCTAGTGTTGGGAAGGACTACAAGTATGTTTACGTATTTGGACCAATAACAAATACAACTGCTCCAGCGGATACACACGTTAAGTATTTGGGTATCCATCTAGATAGGCGTTTACTTTGGTCCCGCCATATGGAGGCAAAAATAACGGCCATAAAACTTAAAACAAGTCAACTAGACTGGCGACTAGGACCAAAATCAATCTTGGCTTTGAAATTCAAAGTCCTTTTATACGAGTACAAATCTGTTATAAAGCCAATATGATCGATCATATGACATTCAGCTGTGGGGTACGGCTTGTGCATCAAACATCCAGAAGTTACAAAAAAGACAGTCTAGGACTTTACGGCTTATCGTTAGCACCCCCTGATATATAAGAAATGAAAACATCCACAGAGATCCAAAAGTTCGCACTATCCAGGAAGTAGTTAAAACATACACGTCCAAATACGTAAACAAATTAGTCTGACATATTGAGCATGGCGAGGCGTTACTCTCTACCTAATAGTAGATAACTTATTAAGATTGAAATACAATAAATACTCACAAGTTATTACACTGGTAATAATAATATTTCGGAAATAAGATTTGAATACTTATAGCAAATTTCTTTTTATGGTGAATTTTCGAATTTCGGTGAATTTCTGAATTGTGATGAAGTTTCGTTTTTTTACTATATATTTTTCAATTTAAATTAGATTTTCGGTCAAATTAATAATGTTTATGATTTTCGAATTGTTTGGTAAAGTTTTCAATTTTTTGGCGAATTCCTTATTTGTGGTGAAATTGTATTTTTTTTATAGATTCGGTAACATAAATTTTTTTAATATTACGACGGTTTGATATGAAATTTCAAATACAAGCTTTTAGTGAAATTAAAATTTTTGCGGTGAATTTTGTTCTTTGATTTGGTGAAATTTCGGTTTTTTATTAAATATTGATTTTGCTGTCTATTTTCGAATTTTTGATACGTTTTGGAGAAATTTTGGATTCTCCATATTTCGCTTTCTTAAATTTTTTTTATTTTGTAATTTGAAATTTGTTCGATTATAATTTGATTTTGTGGAGGATGTTCGAATTATGGTGAAATTTCGTTTTTTTCGGACTCATCTTGAATTTTGGTAAAATTAATACGACGCTCGTAAATTGGAACCGCTTTGTTATTGGGGTAGTTCTAATTTTCGAGAAGTTCTAATTTCCAAAGGCTTTTTTTAAAGCAAATTTCACCATTTCATCGAAATTCATCACAGTTAATTAAAGAAAAACGTTTTTAAAATACACATACGCGTTACCACTTTACGCCACAAATAAACGTTTTTAATTCTAGTGTCAAAACTTGAAATAAGTTGTTAAACTATTTTAAATTCTTAGTACAACTCAGTGAGTCAAAATTCATAACTACTAAATAAATGTTAATCATATAATCAGTAATATTTGTTTGGGTTTTTAGCTTTATTAAATTTGTCATAACAATATCGTTTGGGAACGCCAAAAGCTTGGTCATGTACTTTGGGGAAAACAGTTCACTAGTTCTTCACCAATTTATTAAATTATTTACGCTCTCAGTGGCTAAAGCATTAGAAGTAACTCCTGTGAGTTCAACAATATCTTTATCGTCGCGGCCTGAATTTTCGTCATCGCTACATTGTTCATGTTCCGATAAGTATTCAAACATGTCCTCATTCCCTTTTTCGATTTCATCTGCGCTGATGGAATTGTGAGTAAATTCCTTCTAAAAGCATTTCATTAATTTGGATAAGTCGTCGTTGCTGTCGTATTGGTGGTCTGAATACCAGTTTACTAATTAAGACCATCAATCCTTTAACACTCTTTGAGGCAACTCGTCCCAAGCTTGCTAGAGTAATATTATTGCATCACGTATTGAGTAGGTTATTCAGTTCTCCCCACCGTCGACTATAAATTGGGTAAGTAACTTACTTCTCTAAATAAATTTTGTTAATTATGTGGAATTTTGATTCATAGGTTGCACAGCTGCTGCCACATTTGGTGGAAAAAAGTATGCAAAATAAGTATGTTCTCGTTATTGGAGCGAAGATGTTCAATTGGCGCATGAGCGGAACAGTTTTCAATAACTAAAACTGCTTTTGGAGGTAAATTATTTTCTCTAAAAAAAAAAAAACGAATCACCTGGTAAATAAAAACAAGAAATGTTAGTCAAAATTTTGAATTACTAAACCTAAGTTTAAGATAATATATTTCTTACTTCCCTAATGAATATCTTGGGGAACCAATCATTAAAGATGCGGGACGTCATCCACACATTTTTTGAAAAATCATAATCCCTTTCATGCTCCTTGGTTTTTGTGAGCCATCGTAATAAGATTGAAACACGTTCTTTTTCGATATTAAATCCAGTGCACATTTTTCTCAGGCAGACACATATGTATGTTCTTTTGGGAAGGCAACGAAAGAATAAGCCGGTCTCAACGACATTATATATTCGTAAGTGTATTAAATCCATCTCAGCGATCTTAGCAACCAACTAACTTGTGAATGAAAGGATTAAGTGCGTCAACATCACTAGCAAGAATCTCGCCACTAATTTAAAAAAATAATCGAATGTCATGTCGATTTAAATCGAATGCCATGTCGCTTTTTTAAAGTTGAAAAACCATCCATCGAAATGTACTCGTATCACCATAATTGGGATATTCTTGTTGAAAAATCTGTTTAGCTTTGTCTTTCATTATTCCTACAGTCATTGTGGGTTTTCTTTCACGTTGAAGCAGAAACCACTCATATAGCCGACTTTCCATTTTTCGGATAGGTTTCCCCCGAACGCCTTCGTCGATGATTTCCAATATGATTCTTGATTTAATATTCCGACAGGGTGTTTTGATGTAGCTTTTTGGAATGAATATCCGTCATCCCTTGTCAGGTTTGGTTTGGAGACAATCCGGTTTCGGTTATGTCCCATCTTCAGTGTCAGTTTTCGTTCGAAAATTTACACTTTTCCAATATCTTTACCTTCGTTTCTAAATACAGAGTATTCTTTTTACGTTTATTTGAGATTTTATAAAACAAAACTTTATATGCCCACGCTTCAAATTTCACTAAAGCACCGCGAAAATATGGCTACGCGTTTCAAATTTCACACAATATTGAATGAAAATTGTACGGAAAATGAAATTGTTTTTACTATGTTGAAGCCAAATAAAAGCTATAGAGACAATTCTTCAGTGTTAAAAACGAACAAAAAATAAAAACACTCAATAGAACTGACAGTTGTAATTTCAGTTGGTTCTAATTTCCGAAAGATTCGAATTTCAGCGAATTCTAAGTTACGAATTTTTTTGTGAATTTTTTAAATATTCGGTGAATTTGCCATTTGTGGTAAAATTTAACTTTTCGGCGTTTGTCATAAACTATGTTTTTCGGTTATTGGTGAAATTAAAAAATTTTTTGTGAAATTTTATTTTAAAAATTTGGTGAATTTCTCGTGTTTTCGTATTTGTTGGAAAAATTTCGGTTTTTCTATTGAATTTAGTTTTTTTTTGCAACTGAATTTTTTTCTTGCAGTTTTTCGAGTTTATGGTAAATTTTCAATTTTGTGAAAAATTTCAATTCTTTCGCAATTGTTTTGTGAAATTTCACCTTTGGAGGAACTCTTGGGAGGTGGCTTTGTTAATTTATAAATGTTTGATTTTATTAAACTCAGCATAACATTTAGACCCATAAGTTATCTCAGGGCCTTGAGTTGATAATTTCTGTAAAAGGATTTTATAGCAAATTTTATAAGAGTTCAGAATATGCAAATTTTATGGGCTGATGTATAAGCCGGGGAACCGCTTATAGGAATAAAAATACAAAAAAAGGCAAGCAGAAATAGTCTAAGTTTCAAGATCCTAGGTTTTCTAGTGCCGTCAGTAAGTGGATTTCAGTATCGAACAGACGGACTTCGCTACTAATAAGGGTCCAGAAAATATATATACCTTGCTGGGTCGAAAAGGAATATTGTAGAAATTACAAACGGAACGACAAACCTTTTCATTTTTGTGAGGGGCCTAATAAACGGGAATTAAAAAATCGATATAAATAGGCGTGAAAGATCACTAAGCATGGAGTAATTAAACCGGTTATTAAAAAGTCCGAATAACTTTAATAATTATATATCGTTCTCTTAACAAGCAGATATCAAAGGAAACTGAACTATAATGACCCATCATAATTTTCAGGATTCTGAAGACTTTGGAAACTCTTATTAAACTGTTATTCCGTAACGCTCCGAAAGTTCAATACTTCTCACCAAATTCTTGGGTGTGCTACTTTGCTTGCGTCATTTTCCTATAGATCGCTTGCTGGGAAAGTCCATTTTACAATATTATACAGTAAAAAAAAATCACACACTTTTTACTTGAATTTTCTACAACCCTTTTGACTCAATCTAATAGCGTGAAACGGTCTTAAGTGGTATTGTAAAAGCTTCACTAGAATAGAATCAACACTGTCGAAAAAAACCCCGGTTATATTCAGTTCAAATACAATTGCTTTCCAAGGGACATCACTTGATGAATACAATTTTCCTCGATCATTAGGCGTGATCGTGCAAAATTTCGAAGCGGCTTTCAATTCCAAAAGACTTAGAGTTTTATGAATTTATTTGCCTGCGAGCAGATGTTTGAAAGGCAAATATAAAGGGTGTTTCTGAAAATACTTTTAAAAGTTTTGTTCTGGTGATGCTCTGTTAAAAAAAACCTAGTACTAAATAAAATAAACAGATCAGCAAAAAAAAAAAAAAAAAATCAAATCAAAAGGATAAAATCCAGATTAAAATAAATATAACGTTTTAATTGAAAAGTAACATATTTGTACTTGGTGTGTAGTTTATTATTATTCGGTTTTATCGGTTCGTAAAGAACTTACATAAGATTATTATATTTACGTATATTATTTAATTTCTACATTTACATGACTATTTGGAAATTAACATTTTAATGCGAGGTGTTGTTTTAAGTGGGGGTAATATATATATACATATACAGGCGCAGATCCAGAGAAGAGGAATATACCAAAAAACGGGGGAAAAATGTATGCTTTCCCATACAAAAAATTTTCAAAATATCGAAAATTGTTTTTGTTCAAATTCTCTCTGAAAAGCTCAAGCTGGATCTGCGCATATATCATACATATGTGTAAATTAGCTTGGCCATTCTTGTAACAGCCCATGATATCAGTGAGCACCGTACTAAGGACGATTGTTTTTTTTTTATCTAAAGAAAACATCTGAAAAGTTTGAAGCTAATCTGCGAATAATGGATCGTCCTAAGAATATGTTTAATTTTGATTAGTCGAAATATGGAGAACGACTTGTCCAAATAAATTTAGAGAAATTATTAATCACAAACAATGCCTTTTACCTATTCCAATGCCATTTCTCCAAATAATCAACAGTTTTGAAAATAATAAATGAGGCATCATGTATCATGAAATTAGAAGGGCGCATTTTGTTTTTATTCACAATTAAGTGAAGTTAACTCGTTTTATCTGTGTGCGGCTGGTCTGTCTATCAGTCTGGGGCTCGTGGGTTTGACTACCACCAAAGACTCTGATCTGTTTCACTACAACGAAAGAAGGTCTATGTTATCTTAGTTCGACTATAATTTGTAATTGTATTGTAATATTGAGGAAATAAATAAAACAAATATCTCATATTTGGCAAGAATTGTGAAGTTTTGTTTGAGTTGCCTAATAACGAGCAGTATAAGCTTTGGATTGTACTCAATGCATTTTAAAAACTTTCGTACAGTTCTCTGGAAAAAACATTCATTAATTTCTTTTATGATTCCCAGAATTAAAAAAATAAATAAGTTATAAAGAAAATGTTGTATATTTTTTATGATTGCATTGATCAACGTGCAATTCCCAGTCAGTGGGCGAAATCAAACTACCATTTTCTACCAGGAGACATTGAAATTTTAGTATAACATTTTTACATCTAGATCACAGAGACACATTTACCAGGCGCGCCCATTCCCAAGGCCTTGGCAGAAATACTGTGCAAAAAAAACTTGTATATGAAAAAATTTGTGTGTGTGACAGTTGTACGTTGTTTGGAGGAACAACTGGAGGAGGAGTAGGGAAAGAAAGCATGAGGAACCCACTTTTTTAGCCGCTTCGGTGAATCATGGAACAACATACAACAGTATGAATTCAGAAGTCGCCTCGATGATCAAAGTTTTTCGAAGTAAGAACCTACTTGGCGATTATTGAAGAACTCTGGAGCTCACGATCCGATTCTTTGATGATAATGGTGGCGCTTTTGGCATATGTGGTGGAATTTCTCACGCAAGATTCATGTCGAAGGAAAAATATTATTGTTCCTTCTTAGTACAAGTATATAGTAAGTGAGGTAAATTGTATTCGAGATATATGCAGTTTTTGTCGTTAAGTTTGCAAAAACCGTTAAAGTTGTATCTTATGATAATTGACTTCCGAAACAGTTTGACAACTGCTGCTGTACATTGTCTCAAATATCATAGATATCCAAAGTTAACATAAGATTTATCTGATTTTATTTGAAATAAAATAGAGTCCCCATCGATTTAGACCCAGCTTTGTGAAAAGACAACGATGCTTCGACAGACCTTAAAAACTACAGAGCGTGACGTTAAATATTATAACCTCACTTTAACACACGATGAAGAAGAAGATGCACAGCTATTACACACACAAAATCATTGCAGATTTAATCTTGCATTTACAATTATGAATTCTTATGAGGAACTTACTCTTGGTTGCAAACTATCCTTGCAGATGTAGTAAGTCTAGCAAATATGCTACCTTTTGCAAAATGATAACAGTAAAATATATTGAACTAAGATTTGCTACGCTTGAGCAAATATGATTGGTATTTTGCAATGCTAAAACAGCTGTGTATTTGATTTTATTTTTAAAATCAAAGCAACTAGACACCTGCTCTTACAAAGGTTTACGGCGGTAGAACCGTCTCAACAACTGCGTGTGCTTTTTTTTTTTTTTTTGCAAAAATAATAAGAATTAAAATAACAAAGAACAGTCAACAATTTGGGGTTTGTTGTTCATTTCCTTTTAATTTCTGAAAAATCAGCTGTTGTAATAAAATTGCTAAATGCTTAAAAAATACACTTAAGCTTTGTGGCAGAAAATCATACTAAGTGTGCAAAAATTGCAGATATGCAACGAAGAGTGATTTGCGCTATAATACCATAGTTGTGTATTTTAATTAGGAAAAATGAAAATTAAATCTCTTTTGGGTAATTATTCTCAGATTAGCTACAAACTTTTCAGACTCATTGTAAAATGTTCGAACAAATCGCGGACAGGCCAATATACATACATGTACTTACATAATATATATACATGTAATATACATATACATACATATATGTACCTTACATATTTATAAAATTAAAATAAATATAATAAAATAATAATAAACACATAAATTTTGTTTGAAACAAAATTAGTCTTTTTGCTATGTTCCTTTAAGAAATATAAAAATTATTATTTTGTGCTCTATGAAATATTATTAAAATTATATTTTAAATGCAATAAGTTTAAAACAATAGGAAAAGCTAAAAAAAATCTTAAAAAGAAATGGAATACTTTTAAAATAATTAAACATTTGATATACTTAAATAAATAGGTTAGTTAGTGTTATTCATAGCACATCTCTAATGCGTTGCACGCAATGACATGTCATTTTGAAATAAATGTTGAATATAAATAATATATCCGTATATTCGTAATTACGAAACCCAAAGAGAATATTAAATTTTATATAAAAAACAATTATTTATAAGGACGTCTTGAGAGCTATCCGACAGTTGTGAAGGCAACAACATTCTAAAGATCACATTTCTATTTGTTTCAAGGCCATTAAAAGTGAGTGTTAATCACTTTGCGTTAAAGTGATTTAAAACAAAAAATAATCACTTTTTTGTTGCTACTTCGACAACTGCTATGTCCCAAATAAATTACATAAAATGGGATTTGCTATCGCACGCCTTTCACCAGACTGCGATAACAATTTTCCGGTTTTGCCTTAAACTTGATATTTATGATTTTTCAAAGCCACATTGCTATCTAAAGTCAAACTACAGACACACATACATATGTTGGAAAATAAATAAGGCAAGGTTGGTTAATTCTGGGATCGGCCTCAGAAGTCGTCATAAGAAAAAATAAATTTTGAATTCTATTCAGCTCTATATTTTTTGCTTTGAATTCTCGGCCATAAATTAAAAACGTTTTGTAATTTTGTTATAAGAAGCAAACCAATGAATAGAAGATATACCTACATAAGTATGTACATATGTATGTATTCGTACACGAGATTACTTACCACTATTGACATTATAATTGTATGTATGAGATTTGGTTTTAATACTGGCATCATTACTTGAATCGCTGTTGTTTTTATTTTTATATCCGCCGTTTTTGCGTTTAACCTCAATCACTTGTTCGCTGTTTTTCGTCATTTCACCGTATCCTTCATGACTATTGTTATTTCCATCATTTGGCCCATTTGTGCTTAAAGCAAATGGTTCAATTTCATTATTGTACGCTAGCATTCCGGCAGATGTAGCATTATAATGTTGAGCAGTATTTAATGGGTTGGCAATGTAACTAAAGAATGTCTCAGTATCGTTTGCAGGATTTTCTGTCAGTGATTGTTTTGTTCTGAACTTTTTTTTTGTAATAACATTTCCTTTAAGTTTCTTTTTGCCTTTCGACGAGTGTGGTTGTTTGTTAGAAACCATGGACTCATTGCTTTTGGTGGTTATAGCTGATGAATGATCTTCTAAAGCGTTTAGTGGCATCATTGCATGGGGCAAATTATGCGTTTGAAAAGCCATAATCATCAGAGCTAGTTGATGTTGTTGCACATTATCAATTTGATCGCTATTAATCCTGAACTTATTAAATAAGCCGTTATCTTCTTCGTCGCCTTGGGTTAATGTAGCAACAGGTGCTGCTGTTGTTTGAGCTAAAAGCTCTTTTACTTTAAGTATATGATCAGCGGTAAAAGGACGTACTTGTGGTACTTGGCCTACGGGTAAGTTGCAATCTCTTACGTCATTCGATTCTTCACAAGCAACTGCAATTGCTGTTAAATTGGACTGGGCTAAGTTTGTTTTACGATTGCTATTTGCTACAACACTGCTGCTGTTGCTATTATCATCCGATATATATGAGAAATGTTGTCTCTGTTGATTTCTAGACTTTTTATCTTTAGCTCTAGTATTTTGAAACCACACCTAGCATCGAAGACATACAAATATTGATTTTGATAATCGATTTAATAATTAGAAAAAGTAATATGTATATTCACTTTAAGCGAATTACACACACACACACACACACACACACACACACACAAAATCAAAACACATAGTGAATTAAATTGAAATTAAAAATTTTTAAGGCAACAATGGTCCTACAATTAATAGTCATCTTATGAAATTATAACTAAATTCATATTGCATGTTAACACGCAGTTAAACATTTACTGCTACAGTGCTGGTTGTAAATATATGTGCATCATACTTAATAGCAGAAAAAAATTAGAAATATTTTAATGCGATTTACTTCCAAATTTTGTTTGTTCATAGTTCGAGTTCGTAACCGTCATTGCAGAACTAAAAAATAATGCAATTGACAAAAAAAAAAAAAAAAAAAAGAAAAACGTAATTATAACTACAATAAAAATTAAAAATATAAATAAATAAATTAGCTGGCTTTATCATATAATCCAGTTCAGTTGCAAATAGTTAAGTCGGCCTCAAAGTTACTAAAAACATAAAAGAGAAAAGAAAAAAAAAGATAAATAATAAAAATAAATGCAGACACAAAAAATATTAAAATGAATTAAATAAAAATTTATTAAAATTGATTTAAATTGTTTAGAAATGAAACTGAATGGAATGAACTTACTTGGACAACACGTTTCTTGAGACTGACTTTCTTTGAGATTTCCTCCAACATTTTACGACTTGGATTGGATTCGTTTTGATAGCATTCATATAAAAAATTTAGTTGTTCTGGTAAAATTGTAGTGCGTAGACGTTTATTTGCTTGTTTCAGATGGGAGCTATCAGGAGCGTTAGATGTGTTGGTTGAAGCTTCCTTCGGTTGGGTGTTTGAGTTTAAAGGTCTTGTTGATGTTTCTGGGGCATTTGTTATGTTGTTTGATTCTGCTGCTGGATATTCAAGGGTTTGATTGTGATTTTCTACTAATGTAGCATCAAGGAAGCCTTCTAGATTTCGGTAATACGCAGTCAGGCCCGCCGTTGTGTCTGTTGGCATATGTGTTGGAGATTCTGGTGCAGCTGTTGTGGTATGATTGGAATTGGATTGATTATTAACTTCTTGTAAACCATCCAATTGGTCCATTTGTTCTTCTACTTTGTTAGGTTTACCGCCGGTGCTTATTCGTTCATTTAGCGATGTATTTTGGCAAAAGTAGTGCTTGTTTAGATCAACACTTGTGGCTAGCAAATCGTTGGTGTTATTGTTGTTGCAATGCTGGCCATTTGAACGTGTTTTGTGTTCGGTATTGCCTTTGGTTAGCAGTGGAGAGTGCTCCCTTTTAATATTATTAACCAGTCCACCCTCATTAATGCCACTACCTCCAGGGCTGCTGCTGCGATCGCTGTCATTCGCAGCAGGCCGGCTGCTGTTGGGGCTGCTGTTGCTGGCGTTCGTGTGGTGTTGAGAAATATCTATACCGCCTCCCATTAACGGACCATCACGTATTCGTTGGTGCGAGGCTTCTAACTGAAAAAACTTTTTTGATTCACACAGTTGATAATATTGTAATAAAACTTCTATGCTGGGCTTTTTGTCGGGCACTTCAAAATTGACATTTGTGTGCTGTTCATTTCTGATGTAATATTGAAATAAAAACTCATAGTTGTTGCGTTTCTTAAGCTCAGTCTGCTGATAATAGTCGGCCAGAAATTCGATATTTAATTCAGAACTTTCCTGCGAGTGAAACCGTTGTCGTAGCTCCGTGTTGCTCTCATTTTGCAGGAAATATTGATATAAAAAATTATACTTTTTGGCATGACTATTATAGTCGGTACCTGTTAGAGAAACCCCGCCGGGGGAGGATACATCATCGGCATTCGAAGATGTCTCCGAGTACTTGCGCTTCTTTGCCGCTGATTGTCCTGCAACTGAATTTACCGCTGCCGACTGATGCAGATGAGCAGCCTGTTGAAGGCTTTGCAATATGCTGCCAAAGGGACCATATGCCGCAACGGCCGCGGCAGCAGTAGCAGTTACATGTGCTTCGGTTGGTAAATTTGGATTGACCAAATGCATCAGCTGATGTTCGTGCAAATGTTCGAAATGTGTAAAGGTTAATTTGCATTTGTCGCACACGAACTGCTGATGCTCACTGTTAGAGCTATTGCCCTGATCACGAGGCGGTGTATTGTTATTACTTGGTATCGGACTAAAATCTCCCACTGTTAGGGTGTTTTTCCCTAAACCACTTGCAGCCGTAGCTCCGCCAACTTGATGATGTTGTGCCAAAAGTGCTGCGGCAGCTGCGCTGTTAATTTCCAGTGATGAATTTGAATCTTCTGAGCTTAGATTTTGTGCAATCTGAGCTGCTGCTATTTGAGCTTTAGCAGATTTCTTGTTATTCTCCTCCTTAAAACAGTGATTCTTCTGATGCCGTATAAGCTCATAATAACGTTGAAATACCAAACTGCATTTCTTGCAAGCATAATTAATATTTTGTTTTTTCTCCTCTGGTTCATACAGCGAATTATTCGGTTGATTTTCATAGATTTTTCGCTGCTTTTGTCGAGCATTCTGAAATTATTAATATTAAGTTTGCATTTGCAACTAAAAATTAAAAGAAAGAAACTTACTTGGAACCAGACAACAATAACTCGGGGCGATAACAATAATAACTTGCTTAAATATTCCAAGTCACTGTCTTTAGGATAAGAATTGTTTTCGAAGAACTCTTGTAAGACTTTAATTTGATAATCGGTGAAACGTGTTCTATTTGCCCTTTTGCCGCTTGAGGTTGTCGAGGAATTCGATGAATTTGAATTGTTGTCATATTGAGCTGATGGAGAATGCTTCTCGAACAACTTACTGCTGACTGAAATGCCACCTGAGCTGGTAGCACTAATAGCACTGCTGCCACTGCTACTGGCAGCAACACCAACTGGCATGTTACGATCGCAAGGATTAGAGTTTGGATTGAGTTGGAACTTTTTTGGAGGCCCCATTTGAATGAGTGGCATATTTTCCAACTGTTGGCTCAACAAATCGTTCATGCTGGCATACAAATTCGATGTCGTATTACTGTTCGGGGTGTGTGGGCGGGAATGCATGTCAGAGCTCTCGCTTTCCGATTTGGTTTCATAGCTATTATAGAATGAGGCTACGTTCGTGTGTTGTTGCTGTTGGACAGATGAAGACAAATGTTGTTCTGTCATCATCAACATCGTGTCGTGCTCTTGTTGTTCTAAATTAGAAAAGCGTAGCTTTTCCTGCTGTTGTTTTAGAAATGTTTTCATAACTGTTGCAGCCGAACTTTCTTTCGCGATCGAACTGGGTAGGTTTGTTAAATCTTCACCAGGCTCGGTCTTTATTTGTACATCTAGTGGGAATGTTGAACTTGCCACACTTGAAGTCTGAGACCGATAGGTCGCAATATCTTCCCTTTGTTTATCATCACATTGCTGCTGTTGTTGCTGCTGTTGCTGCTGTTGATTTGAATATTCACTGATATTACTTATGGAATGAGCAGACGACGGACGAGACAGTATCTGCAGTTGCGGATGTTGCACTTGCTCTGTTAGAGGCATTACCTTTGTTTGACCAGTACGTTCATATTCTTCCAAATTTAGAGTAGTTGAAGGTGGATTGTTGAAGTTATAAGGTGAGTCTTTATTACGTTGACGTTCCTTAAACAGTGTATTACGAAACCAATGTTTAACCACCTACGAAGCATTAAAAAAAATTATTAAACAGCAGAATGAAAATAATGTGCAAATAAAAGGTGAAGTTGGGATTTCACTATACCACCGCCGACATATGTATTACTCGATTCGATTTATTTTCGAATTGAATTTCTTAGGCAAAACTCTGTTTTCTGAAATCTGACAAATATAATTACATTATACTGACGGTACAGTAGCCGTTTTTGGTAGTCAAATTCCTTTTCGATTACTTTGTCATTTGTTGTTATTTGTTCACCATATCTCCGCACCACATTCGTAGTACTGTTATTGATAATGAAGTTAGTCGCAAGTCCCGTATAAAATATTTATATATTAATTTTTAACATTTTAATGTTACGACCGGTTCGTCTAACGAGGTTTCCAAGTAGCTCTAAAGCTCACTCAGAAGGTTCCAACCCTTCTGGCTAGCCGCATATTCTAACAATTTAAATTCGTTGAAAGACTGATGTCGGTCTTCTACTAAATATTTAAATGTTTGCCTTCCAACGGTTGCCAAGTGAACATAACAGTACATAAAGCGGGGAAAACGATTCCTAAGTAAGTCTAGTGCATAAGATAAGATATAAAATGAAAAAACCCGAATTTCAAAGTGCTTCTGTAAAGCAACACCGTAACACGATAACAAATTTCTTGAAAAATCCATATAACTATTGTTTTAATAAACGAAGGAG
This sequence comes from Phania funesta, assembly GCA_963932375.1. Classification (NCBI taxonomy): domain Eukaryota; kingdom Metazoa; phylum Arthropoda; class Insecta; order Diptera; family Tachinidae; genus Phania; species Phania funesta. The sequence continues at coordinate 6,857,149 of OZ010657.1, read as the reverse complement.
CAAACACTGCAGTTTTGGAAAAAGGAATTTGAATCTGTGCGAAAAAAGAATTATTTAAACGAACCAGCTGGTCTCCACAAATATTGGACGGACGTAAGACGCGCATAGACCACTTTAAAGCTATGTCTCCCACCGTGCTTCTTCGGTTGTATTTATAAAAGGCGTTAAAACTCCTCAACTTCTTTTTGTAACGTTGTTGCTAAAGCCTTCACCTTTTTCCTAATTTTTAACCATAATTTGTCCTGTTGATCTGGCTCTTTCCCGATTTAAATTAATCAATAATAATAAATGGAACTTATTAGGAAATTGGTTTACCAGGCACCATCGTTTCGTAAATTATAAAAACTAAAATAAAAAAATATTAAAAGAGAATCCGATGAAGAACGCTATAAAGACAAGAGAGTTCACTCTCTTATATCCGAAATATGCTGGATATTGTTTGAGAACAATAGAGAACTACCCAGAACTAAAACAAATATGTAACAAATAAACACTTTTCTAAATATTCCTACCTGATGTCATCACTTTTTTGGGGCACACCATAGAGAGACAGTACAAGTTCAGGCCTATGCAAAGGCTGAAACCATTCGCGCTGTTTTTACCCGCTATCATCTCTGCTTTTTGTAGTTAAAAAATTAATAAAACTTGAAACATTGGGACGCCGCATATATGTAACCTCATGAGTGAAGTTTTATTGTTTTACCATAAAAGCTTCCCGGGATATGAAGGTATAAAACGTGGCATTTCCTCTTTAGCTAGAGAGCTGAAATTTGATATACAGGGAGGTCTTGGAGAATAAGTAATCAGAAAACTATAACTTGTTATCTAGGTGAACTAGGGTACCTACTTATTGGTATGAGGCACTTTCGGTATAGCTGGGGAACAGAAAATCAGTACACAGAAAACCTGAAAACGGGCACATTACATCTTGGAGCAGTGGGGAGCCTAATTATTTGTATGGGACTCTTCCACTACAGCTAGAGAGCTGAAGAAATCGTAAAGCTAAGTATATTACGAATAAAATAAATCCTATATCTTGAACATCCCTCGCACGTGCAACAAAAATGAAATAAAACTCAGAAAATATGAGCTTATCACTCGGAAACTTTAAATATGCACAGTACTCCTGATTTTAAAGTTAACTGGATTACAAGGAAGATATACCAAATTTATTTGGTGTTTATACGAATGGGATAGTTGAGCAAGAGATAAACACTACGAATTACGTAGTTGACCACGAAAAGTAAGTTTAGTTCAGAAAGAACGAATTCTTCTACCGCCGGTTTTAGTTACCCAAGGGAGATATCCAAAAGAGATAGACAAGACTGGCGGACGAGGGGTGGACGGGTCAATCTTTAAAGGTCCTTTTAAGGGGTTAGGCCAAAAGATTCCGAAAGGGATGGACAATGAAGCCTCGCAAGAGGTGGAGAGGAGGTTGATCTCTGTAGGGACTCCGGTTTTTATTAGCCAATGGAAGCATTCTAAAGAGAAGGATAAGAAAACCCTGAAAGAAGTAGACGGGTAGACGGAAGATACTCCGGCGGAAGAGGCTTAGACGGTAGTACACATTGTGTGTGAATGTCCAGCACTGACTAGCATAATGCTTGGACAGACACTTGTTACATGTGAATGCCATCGTGCACCTAAGCGTTAGACAATTCCTAGCAATTAACAAGACACTCCGTGATGAGGAAGCTAGTCGAAAGTCACCAGTGGAGAATCTGAAATCACTATAGCCGAAGGAAAGTAGGGTAATCGTAAAAAATCGGTTGATCGTATAAAGAAAGCGTGTCATAGAAATCCGACGACCTGTTCTCGAGTTATGAAGCAATGAACTAGTGTAACCGCCTTATTAAGGGGGTCATATTTGCCACGCCCATTAAAAAAATCTACTTTCAAATAGAGAAAATTGAAACCAGATTTTGCCAAGCAAATTAAACTATTCATATTCATTATATTTTTACTCAAAGGAAGCAAAAAAAATATTTTTTTTCAGAACACTGAAAGCAATAATCTTTTCCAATGCCCAACTCAACTACATTTCCTGACAAATTTTCTTTTAAAATGTTAAAGAAATGTGCTGCTGTCTATTATGTTTTCTATAACTACAAGTTTGCTGACACTAGTGGACGATAAACAACCCTACATCCAGACTCCAGACTTAATGGTTTTTCTCCTTTTGCTACTGAGCATTTCGAAACGTCAAATACCTGTGACGACAAAGTGTTAGTCTATAATGAGAACTAATTCCGGGTATATCGTTGCTTTTGGCGTTTGGGCAATACAAGCGAACTACAGTCTGACTACAGGCCAACATGGTGTTTGTATAACCTTGATTTCGGTCCTTATGTCGACTGCTCGTCGCTCTGGAGTCATGGCGTGACATATGATTGTTTGTTTTGTGCATATCAAGAACTTGGTTCTCATTTTGATCTCAGCACTGTTAACGGCCGAAATTTTTCTATAATAACTTGGTCCTATTTTCACATTTATGTTTTTGGGCGGATAGTACTTTTGGTAAAATAGCCAAAGGTACAAAAAATTGTATGCATAAAATATTTGGTTAGCCCAGGTTTCTTTTGACGGAGATGTCGCTTGATATCAATTTGAATAAGCAGAAAATAAAGGATGTCTACGTTCGTTACGAAAATCGTTTAATGTTTGTGAAGTGTAATGTTTTAATTTTTATTTATTATTTTCCTTCTTTACTAGTTGTTTCAAAGTAGGGATGATTTTAGATATTGCACCCCCTCTTCACAGGTAACACAAAGCATAATTTGTAATTCTTCAGGAAACGCGAAAATTTTTTATTATATTTTTTTTTTATTACTTTTTTGCTGAACTAAAATTGTAAAGTGATTAATATCCATAAGACTGGCGATTGCAGCGTAGTGCAATTAGTGCAATTTTTAAACAATTTACAATAACAAAAGCAAGAGAGAATTTCGCAAATACGCAATTTCCATATATTAACTTGAAATTTAATAATTAAAAGTTGTGTCAACTTTGCAGGGGGTGTGCGATATTTTATATAGTAATATTTGTCCCTGTCCACACATCAAATGTTTGTTTTAGCAATTTTTTTTTATTCTGTTGTGAAATCGCATTCGCGTCCGCACACTGAAACTCCCTTTCCATTCTACTTTTCCCTCTCACCAACAAACTTGACGAAAATATATAAAAAAGTTATACGCATATTTTTTCAGTTTATCAAAAAAAAAAAAAAATCTATATACCTTCATTGGTAAGTTAGCTTTCTGAGACATTTCCAGAATACTTTCTTCACTGGGTGAATTGTTTATATCAAAATGGGCACGTAAAATTTTAAGCTGATCGTCTGTGATACGGGTGCGAGCACGTTTTTGATTGTTAAGCAGCTGTAAAATAATAAAGAAAAAAAAATAGTTGACAAATAGATTTTAACATTGATTAGGAACTTACACGATTAGACGTTATTAATCTACTATTGTGTAAAAAATATATATATTTCTTATTACTAGTTAATACAGATAAGGAAAATATTATATCTGAAATATATAAAATACACTTTTACCTTACTGACAGCCTATGCTATCCCATACCATATTTTCATAATGTTCTAATATTTTACAGTAGTTTAAAAATATTATTGTTGGGTTTCCAACAAAAAAACGTTCTAAAATAATAAAACTTGTTAAAATTTTGAATCACCCTAAATTATGAGGGGCTGTTGACAGCACCCATCCTTCTTAATGTTATTATACTTTACAAAACGTTGTGAATTCAGTAATTTGATTTATCTCATAGGAGCATCGTATAAAGGGTGTCGCAAAATTTAAAGCAAGATTTGAATTAAATAGAAAGCACAGTTTTTAGTTTTTAGATGGTTCTTTTTTTTATTGAAACGTAAAGACCATAAGGATATTATTATTTACGGCTATGCTGGCATATATCCTCTTTTTGTCAAAATTTTTCATTATCATTGTGCATAAATGTGGCTGAATTTCGTTCCTCCTGGTTGTGGTCTTGTTGACTTAGACCTTGTATATCACATACCCCATAAAAAATCGGATGGTGTCAAATCACACGATTTAGGGTACCAACTCTGCTCATCGAAACGTGAGAGTACACGACCAGGATATACTACTGTGGGCAAAAAATAGTAAGACTTTGTTTGACTGCCCCTCAGCTGCAATACACTTATGCCAACGTTTTATCCAATCCTCGTAACAGTTGTAAAAGTCAATTTCCGGAATAGCCTTCAATGCATGTAGCGATTCATGTTTACTGTCTCCAATTGACTTGAAATGGTTTCCCCGGAGCGGTCGCTTGAGTTTGCTGAACAGTCCGAAATCACACGCAGCTAAATCTGGTGAATACGGCGGCTGTGGAACGATATTGATTGAATTTTTGGCGAAAAACTCACGAAGAATCAATGCGGTATGCGACGGTGCATTATCGTGGTGCAAAAACCAAGAATAGCTTCGCGCAAACGACGCATAACACTAAAATAGTATTCCTTGTTGACAGTTTGGCCGGTCGGAAGGAATTCGGAGTGTACCACATCTCGATGATCAAAGAAACCTGTCAACAAGACGTTGATATTTGACTTGCTTTGACGTGGTTTTTTCGGCTTCAGTTCACCTTTGGCACGATATTCGGCCGATTGATCGTCTGTTTCCGGGTCGTAAGCGCAGATCCAAGATTCGTCGCCAGTTATAAAACGTTTAACGATATCCTGGTAGTCGGAAAGCATTGTTTGACAGACGTCAACGCGACGCTGTTTTTCAAGAAAATTGAGTGATTTTGGAACCAATCGTGATTTCACATTTCTTAGGCCTAAGTGATCTTTTGAAATGGTTTTCACTGATCCCTCCGATATTCGAACGATATCAGTAAGAGACCTTACTGAGACAGTTAATCGTCGATTCTCGAATACCAATTCCTTGATTTTATTGACGTGTTGATCATCAGTTGATGTTGATGGCCGTCCTGGACGTGGTTCGCGTCAACGCGTTTTCGACCCTCCTTAAATAATTTGTACCAATCAAAAACACTTGCTCGCGACATGCAATTATCACCGAAGGCTTCTTGCCACATTCTGAACGTTTCGGCACCAGAAATTTCATTCCGCACACAAAATTAATTTAACTTCTTTGTTGAATAATTTTACTCATTGTAAAAACCGCCGAATGCACTAGAGTATACTAAGCACTAATGATTACTTGTGATGTGATATTTGGCACAGATGTCACTGACAGTCATACCAACGTAGAAAAAGAAATTCGGCGAATGGATTTCCGCGCGAAATTTAAATTAAAAAGTCTTACTATTTTTTGCCCACAGTAGTATCTCATGCAGTATTTTATGGGCTCTTGAATCCACCTATTGACCACCTCAATCTGACCCAATTCCTTCAGAAATGTGTTACTATGCCGCAATATCAGTCACATTGCGGCCGCTTAAATTTCCTTGTTTTTGAGGCATTGTTCACCAATGACGACACTTTGTTTTCTTAAGTTTGGGACACCCTTCATCTAGCGCTACTTATGACAATTCTTTAACATCGCTGTTTTAATGTTAAAACGGTTGTATATTTTTGGCACCTCCCTATGAGAGTATACATACATATATGTTGGAAAAAAAACGTGGGGGAGGAAGAAATAAAAGTGCATCGATCCTGCATTGCACCCTTCTAGGAGGCACCGTAGGAGCAGCAACAGAGATTTTTATAAACACAGTTTATAAAATATACAATATTTACATCAGCACTTTAAGAGAGACAATCTTGGAGCTGCAAAAATATTGAAGGTTAGTCGTAGATTTGGCTCCTCTAGCGGCATCCTTGGAACTAGAGTTACCGTTCGTCAATTAAAGTTGAAGTTTGCAGGCCATCAAGGCCTATCATTTCATGTGCGACTTCTTGAAAAGGGTTTAACTTTGCCATTTTTCCACACTTTCTGCAGCATTATAGTTTTTTGCTAGTTCTGCAATCCATAAACATTTTCTTCAAGTTTGACCATATTCGTGACTAGAAGTACTTGTCCTCTTGCGAGCAAAGGTCTCATTAAACCGAAAAAAGTGGAGGGAGGCTACCACATGTAGACAGGCTCAAATGGTGCTCAAAGAGGCCCTCGGCATGAATGCCAGTAAAGTTCTTAGATATAATCGAGGTGGACTACACTTTTCAGGGAACCACACAGGACGAACGTAAAAGCTGGTTGGTTACAAGCGCTCTCTCAGATACTTAAGGTCGCTGCTCGTGATCTAGCTTCCCTGACTACTCAGGAGCAGAGCATGAAGCGCAAGCATACCTACTAAGTTTGGAACTATGAAGCCATGATTATCACCTTTGTGGAGGTTAAGCCTAACAGGACGGATGACAACCAGGACAAGCATGTGATGAAGGTGAAAACCGTGCACTAAGCTTCACTATTCTTCAACTTGTAGAGGGGCTTCATTTGGATCAAACAGGGGTGATGACTAATGCGGTAAAGCTAAGTCTGTCAGCAATAACGCGAAGATGACGCTGTGGTCCATATTAGAGGGAAATTTACATCCATAATAAGTAGACTGTGGGTAAAACGGTATTGTAATAAATCTTGAGAAGACCTAACTGGTTCTCTTTACTAGAAGATATAAAATTCCGGAGTGTAGGCTGTTAAAAATGGGAAGCGTTATACTGGAATAATCGAACGAGTCCAAATATCTTGGCATACTCCTGCACTCAAAGCTCTCGTGGAAACGTAATGTTAAAAACAGGATAAGAAATTCGCTATGTGCATTCTATGCCTGCAGAAGGACCTTTGACGATGGTGATCAGGCCTATTCTCACTTAAAAAGTGAAAAGATTAGAGAGTCTTGCGGTCACTGGTGCAATGAGTAAAACTGCTGCGGCCAGTTTGGAGACAATGTTGGATCTGACCACCACCATATGTCTATATCAAATACGTATCTGTTAGATCCGAATTAAGGCGTGGCCATGTTGGGAAGGGCACTATTTCACAGAAGGTAGGTGAAAATATATTATGGGGGCAGACTGATTGTTTGTTTATATTGTGATTATGATTCGTTGGTTAAAATACAGAGCATGAGTGGAAGGGGAATTCCGTAATTCAAAACAATGCAGTTCCAAACTTTACGGATGGCTCGATGGTAGCCACGGTGACTGGATTGGGAATCTTCTGTGAGAATATTGACCTTTCACTCTCACTAATGGTACCCGACACTTGCACCGTATTCCAGGCGGAAATATATGCAATGTTGCGTCAGCGACAAGGGAGCTTATAAAGGAGGAAACGACTGTTTATATTTTTGTGGCCTTTATTTTTAAGGCCCTTGAATCGAAACCGGCGAAGACGATATGTGTACTGACGAAACTAAACAGCCCGTAGATGGACTACGACAACGACTTGCAGATTGTCCAAAATTCGTTAGCCCTCAATCGATAAGGAAAGGTCGTAGGCAAAACGGGTCCTCTGGAAAAATTCTATATTACCACTAGTTGACATCATATTAGGGCACTGTATGGTTGGACGTATGTCGGAGCGCATGGGAATATCTAGTGGTGGCAGCTATCTGGATGAGTAGGATAAAGTCAGTTCAACACTTTCTCTGCAACTTTTCGGCTCTGCAAGAACGCAAGCTTAAATATTGGGACCAACAATTCTTTCAGGACCTTGGACTGGCTGGGGAATGTGACACTAACGAACCTGATCCGCTGCCCACCTAACCTAACAATGGAGTTTTGTTTCTTGATTTTGATTCTTACTATTTTAGCTAACATTTTTTTAACAGTTTTAGTTCACAGGCAATTGTTGAGACGGTTCTACCGCCGTGAAACTTTGTTAGCGTAGGTGTCTAGTTGATTTGATTTAATAATAATAAAATGAAATAGCATTGCAAATTACCAATCTGCAACGATTTTTGTCATAGCATATTTGCTCAAGTGTAGCAAATCTTAGTTTCATACATTTTTTTATTATGGTTTTGCAAAATGTAGCATATTTGCTAGACTTGCTACATATGCAAGGTTTGCAAGGGTTGCTTACAACCAAGAGTGAGCTCCCCTATTATAAACATAAAGCAAAAAACAATTGCGTAGCGAAAATTTCCCGAACCGTGATTCAAAGCAGAAACAAAAACAATTTCTACAGAACGAAAAAGTAAACAGTCTTGTATATGTGTTCGTGTTTGTGTATCTTTACACATACGAAAAAGATGATTTTGTACATATAAAAAACTTGGTCCTCATTTTTATCTCAGTGCTTTTTGGGCAGACATTTTTGGATAGGAACTTGGCCTTATTTTCATACTTGTGTTTTTGTGCGGCTTTATATTCCTGTAGACTTGTGGAAATAACGACAAATGGTACTAAATATTAGGACAATATTTCATATTGGCTTTGAGGGGATTTCTCACTATTTTAGGATAATATTTCACAAAAAATCTGTGATTAAATTGCATGTGGAAAAATTTTTCATTTTGTTTTTGGGGACCGAATTTCGTAAAGCCGTTTATTCTAAAGAACGAGTTTTCCCTGTAATGTGTCCTGCATTCCAATGGCGAATTTACTACGAACGGATGAGCTCTTGAGGGCAAACGTGATATGCGTACATACATATGTCTGGGTATCAGAAACAGGTTTCCTGATTTCATTGTTACACATTCCATGACACACAACCCACTTTGCGTCTATATTGCAGTGAGTCAATACCCAACTATCACCGATAAACATCTTCGCCCTCTCTTCTACGCGGTCGATCAGCTTCAAGATAGATTTGAAGCATCGGCCCATGCATGACCGTTGTATTCCATTATCGTTGGAGATATGTGTTGTAAAAATAAGGAGATCAGATGTAGAATGGTATCTTGTATATCGTTTTAAAAAAGCCAGGCATTATCGTGTTTCTTTGCCGGTCTGAAGAATCTGTTTAGTCCAACAAACGTCTCACTGGTTTTTCAAATCAAAAACATCAAGAGCTTCTGATTCTTTAATACCTATACTACCTATAACTATGGATGAAGCAACATGATCTGTCTGTGAGTAACACAACATAACGTCTTACGTACATTAATATCGACCCTATTCGTACAATTCAATTCGGAAATTACCGCAAGATCTCGCTGCGTCTGGTGTCTCCAGGTTGTGAAAGGTCTGGTTTATTACTGAAAGAGAATGAATCGCAAATGCTGCAATCATCTGCAAAAGAATAGATAGAATTGGAAGTTGGACCTAGAAGGTCATTTATAAAAATAATAAATAGTGTGGAAGAAAGTACGGAGCCCTGCGGCATCCGTGAATTTATCTTGAACTCGTTTGATGAAACCCCATCTATGGCAACTTAATAATAAGACCCATACGAAAAGCAATAAGATTTGACAATGGTGCAGGAAGGCAAACACCTTAGAAATATCAAGAGCCACCAATTTACATTTACCAAAATGTTGCATAGAACGACACCATATTTTCGAGAGGAAAGCTAGCAGCTCTCTCTTAATGGAAACTCTACTAGGGGTCACTAAATGAGTTGTTAGATTATAAATACTTCATAGCATGGAACTTAACCATACTTCTAATAACTTTAGAAAATGCAGAACAGATCGAAATTGGGCGGCAATTTTCAGAGTTTTTGGTCCCTCCCTTTTTAAAGATTAGAGTTACATTAGCAACATTCCAAGACATCGGAAATTCAGCCTCATGGTATAATTTGTTAAAAAGGTTTGCAAAGGGACGTGGTAACGTCGAAGAGCAATGTCAAGATCAGTGCAGAAATGCTGCCCGCGCAGAGATACTTATTTATGTTGAGATCCGCTAGAGCCCCTTTAACTGCATAAAATATTAGTACTCTTTCGATGCGGGCAGCAAAAGTTACTTGCAAATAGTTCCTCTTTTAATAAATAACCGGCAGTGTTTACTACCTACAGGAGCATTAAGAAATTCAGCTTGAAGCCGCTGATCGTACAAAGCTTTCTCGTGCCGAAAAGTCCAACATGTTCACCTTGCGGAGGCGAAATCAGGATGAGTTGTAAACGTTGAAATCACCAGCCACAACCATTTCACTGCTCGGAAAACTATCAAGGATTTTGAAATTGAATCGAAAGGGGAATCGAATTCAGAAATAGTCTGAAATGCAAATAGTGTGTTCTGATTTTGAATTTCATTACTTTCTATGAACAGGGCAGAAAGTAGATATTACATGTTGAAAAAGCGTCATGTTTTGAACGACAGCTCCATCCTAATTCTCTTGTACGGGATTTACTACAGTCTTCTGGGCGTGTTAAAGCATGTACACTTTAACAGGGCAACACTTTATTTAAGAAACGAAAACGCCACGATACATTGAGCGTGGCGAGGCGGCTATCTCAACCCAATCGTGGATAGTAATTTAAGATTTGAATACAATAAAATAATAACACCATTGGTTATAATAAATAAGTATTAATCTAGATCTAGAAAGCTCCGACAACATAAAATAAAAAATTGATTTGTTGAGTTATTTTAATTATATTTTGATTAATTGAAGGATTAAAGGAGCAATTTTCAATTTAGTTTTACTTTAGAATTAATTAAAATTAACTTACTTGCGAATTGGAAGCTCCAGGTGAAATCTGCTGCTGCTGTTGTTGTTGTTGTAGTGCTTGCGCACCTACTTCGACATTTGGAAGAGCTGCAACAGTTGGAGTAATAGTTAGGGCCGTTGTTGATGATGATGGTGTTGCCAGGTCGGTTGTTGGAGCGATATTACCTGAGGGCTGTGATAGACTGCTGTTAGGCGTATTCGCTAGAGTTGTACTAACTGTACTAGAAACGGATGACCCTACAGCTGCTGCAGCAGTAGCATTACCGCCGAATATTAACGGAGGTGCCAAGTTCATAAAATTTAAGGAAATGAGATGGTGAAATTGCATGAGATTTAACATTTCGACGGGATTTATTGACATGCCAGAAGCAGCAATGGCAGCTGCGAATTGGGGGAACTGTTGCTGCATCTGTTGAAGGCTGTGTAGGGCAGGTATGTTTTGGAACTGTTGATGTTGCATTTGTAATTGATTTAACAGTTCAGAGGATGATATATTTTGTTGCTGTTGGTTTATTAAAGCCGTTATGGTAGACATCTGTTGCTGTTGCTGGTTCGATAGTGAAGGAGATTTATGTGGTTCACTTGGAGTTGATTCGGGTGACTGTGTGGGTGCGCATATTTCTTGTCCAGGGGTAACTGATCTATTGGATTCAATTTCAAAGTTATCACTTGCGCTTATTGTACGATTAGCCTCTGGCAGTGGCCTTTCATTTTCACTACCCGATGGCGAGGCGGTTCGTGGACTTGCGCAGTCCATATTATTACCACTGCTTGTTTGGCTATGAGCCTGTTCCATGTGCTTTTGCATGGCCTGAGTGCTACGGAAGTTGCGTTGGCACATAGCGCATTTCGTAGCGTCGCGCATTGTATGATAGAGAGTATGTGTTGCCAATTTCTCTTGAGTTTTAAATGCTAACGAACACTGCCGACAGCGATATTTATAGACGTGACGTTCAGATATAACCAATCTCATATGGGTATCATTATAATGACTAAACATAGCCATCAGGGTTGGATAGCGCATTGTACAAGGGTTTCGTAGAGAATTAAATGCTAAGCAGAGATATTCACCATTTTGCAACGTGTAGTGCTGCATTTTCTGAGCGTGTTGCAATAACTGTTGTTCGTGTTTAAAACTATTACCACATTGCTGGCACAACAGCAATTCATAGCCGTTAAGCGGAGGTTTACTACCCGCAACTATTGTATCACTGGCCGCTTTTGTTAAGGAAGATGAAGTTTCTTCGCCGGCTACTAGTTGCGGATGATTTGCTGTAGGAGTTTCTTCATTTGGCCACATACTTGTGTCAACAAGCAACAAAAGCCGTGTTAAGCCGTCCTTATTAACGCTATGCACAGTCATCAAGTGTTTTTCTAATGCTGGTTTCTCCGTAAAGTAATCTTGGCACAAAGGACATTGCACACCACTAGTTTGTTTACCTTGAACAGTAGCGTCTTGTTGCTCGCTAACTTCAGGCGTAACTTCTGGCTTTGCTCTATCAAGCCTTCCACGCTTACTGGTGACCGGACAGAGATCATCTTCATTGTCTAGAGCAGTTTCACTCAGTTTCGTCTGTTCGAAGTTCGGTGATGCTAACGGCGATGGAGTGTGAGATGTTTCCGATGCTCGACTCACGGCAGCCAATGTAGCTGCAGCCATAGCAGCTTGAAAAGCTTGAATTGCAACTGGATTCGTTGGTATGCTTATAACATTACTACTATTATCACTATGTGTTGTCTCGATGTGTGCTTCCACTTCTTGTTTCAATTGTCCAAAAAAAGCACAATTACTACACTTGTAAATTATGGCTGGTAAATTGATGTGAGCAATATTTGCACTTTCTTCCGTTGCGTGTTGTGACTTATCACTATTTTGAAGCCTAGTAGTTAAAGGAATTGATGTTGCCGGATTCCCCAAGTTTTCCGGATTTGTGTTGTTGTCGCTCTGCTCGTTTCGCTCGAAGAACATTTTATTGAGTAAATCTTAAAAAATGTTATTTGATTAATTTTTTTTTAGTTACGCAAATAGAAACTAAAGCACATTCTTTTATAAAAGACAACTTAAAAAAAAGCTAAATTGATTCTAAACATAGTCGGACCAGACTATAGTGCACTCACATTTGTACCTATTAAATGGTTTGTTTGGATTCGGTTATTTGTTTAATTAAATTTTTAATCCATTCAATTATTTATTTACTAAAAAGATGATCCTTATGTTTCTTATAATAGATTTAATCCAAAAATATACGTTTAATTAAATAATACAACCAACCAAAGACTAAATTAAATATCAAGCTGCAGCCAAAGAACGCATTTAATATTAGTGTCGCTCCGTGTACAATTCTTGAAACACACATAAATATGGGGAAAAAATCACTCCCGAAAAAGTTTAAGGACCCCACAACCTACAACAGACTATATATCAGATTATTTAATCAAGCTTTGAGAAGATTTTAAGAATTTCAATAAATGAAAAAATAATTTTTAAAGTTAACAAAACTCAGATTTTACAAAGGCTAAAGTCAAAATGAAACAAATTCCAAAAAAAAAAAGCCATGTAACTAAAACACAATTTTCGAAACTAAATTTAGACCCAAAAAGGCTAAAATGGTGACGCTGCATAAAAGCTTTGATTCCGAATGTTAACGATTTCATAGTCATGGTCAATAGTAAGCAGGGCCAGAGTACTGTTTTATAATTATTATAACTTCACGAAACGGAATGTAACAATTAGTTTGTCTTATCTTTTAATAACTTATGGAACTAAATGTAAGAAACGCTTTACGGAACAAAAATGTCTAACAAATCCTCCGCTCCTGATATAAGAACATATAGGATTTATCATTTAATTTTAGCTTAGTTACCTTTTGCAAACACCACTTCCAAAACTTTGATCTCTCCTGGTTTCAATTTCTCAACTTCGCAAAAATCAGGGGCACCGGTGGGCACGGAACCCTTTTCGGATCATTTGGGTACATACGGAGATGGATCCAAATGGAATAACAGAGTAGGCGGCGGAGGTCATATAGGAGAACTAGCGGTCAGAATCCCAACTGAATCTAGCGCCATACAGGCTGAAATATCAGCACTACATTTGCAAGAAGAGGACCATTGCTACATGACGCGTACATTGGCGAATTCTGAGGCGGCTTTCTTTTATATAATAATGACTCAGGCGAGACGGTGGGTAGAACACACATGCCAGAACTCTATACAAATTTAGCCCAGCAAATAAGGGATATCGTGGCAACGATTGCCGGGCACCTGTACTAGAATACTGTGGAAGTTGTCACAACTAGCCCAAGCCTCTATCCTGCCGGAATCTTCTTGCGTTATATATTGGCACGAACGTTTATTTGGCTAGCATGAATCCAGTTATCGTTAGTGTAAACCTCAAAAATTATTGCGTTAACTCGTTAAAAAGTAGTGAAACACACTTTTGAAATCAATGAAATCTTCACCAAACATTGCTTCTTCATACCAGTGTTCGTTTCGATTAATGCCAAATGCTGAGTGATACTTTCCAAGAATAACAAATTTTATCAACATAAGAGACGTATATTTCAAAAGTTTCATAAGACATTTTGATTTTAAATACAGATATTAAGCGGTTTGAGTTTTAATATATTTTAAAATATCAATCTATCTATCTATTGACATTTCCCAGGCGTTCACTTGAGTCTACCAAAGTGGGCTACCCACTACAATAATTCGAGTTCTTCCTGAAAACTCCTAAAAGCTTCATAAGACCACAAGCTTCTTAAGGACCAGATTTCTTAAAATATGATAATATCTGCAGGAGTTCTTCAAGGTAGTGTTCTAGGGTCGCTCTTATATATTATCTATACAGCCGATATGCCAACAAGCCCAAAGGCGTATATGTCAACGTTAGCAGAAGGCTTCGCATTTATAAGTGTTAACCAAGATCCAAAGATATCATCCGAACAACTACAGTTTCATATTAATCGGCTAGAGGACTGGCTACAAATAGTGGAGAATAACGTTAAATCCATCGAAATGTGGTCATGTAAACATTTCACTAAGAAGGCAAAATTATTCAAGCATCAAAAATCAAATATAGCACCATTCCAGCGGAAACCCATACAGATCGAAGCCATACTTGGTCCCGCCATATTGAGACAAAAATAACGGCCATAGAACTAAGATCAACTACACTGGTCAATAGCAGCTAACTTAACCTTGGCTTATTGTTTGACTACTTGCCGGGAAAAAATCTGGACTGCAAGAGGAAAATCTCTTTCATTTTTATTTGAGTTCGTAATTGACTCAGTTTTTTATTTAAAGAGAAAAGCATTATATATTTTTCAAATGACATTTAATTTAAAATATTTAATTGGATCAGTTGAAAACTTAAAGCAAATTCAATTCAAAGGAAAACACAATACAAAGATATTTTTCGCCTAATTGTTTCAAAACATTAAGTAAGGAAAGTTGTAGGACTTCAGGTTATAAAACGAGAGGCAACGCCGGAATTTATATGGAAAACAAAAACAAATTTCAAACATTTCAAATATTAATTTTTTATTTTTCATAAACATTTTTGTGCCTGAATTCCTTTTAAAATGCCGAACATTTTTAAGAAAAAAAATACTAATAATGTTTTACATTTACTTTTGTTTTCTATAAAAATGTTGGCGTTCCTTGCGTTTTATAAAATAAGGACGGAACCACAAAACCCTGCTCAGATACAGGAAGGACAAACAAATGCATAGAAAAGTTAACAGAATTGCGCGGATTTCACTCCTTTCGGTATTAAAAATAAGGACAGAAGCGTAAAAGCAAGTATTCCAACAGAACGTAGAGCCATAATAAGCTGTAAACACTTGTCGTTGGGACACGCAACCAAATTGTATCTTGCCAGGGAGCATATGACGTGAAGAAAACATTTGGTTAAATAATTAATAAACAAGATTTCAGATAAAATAAGTCTAGTGGGTGTAATCAGATAATCAAAAATAAAACTTTCTTATGCTAAAAATTTACGTAGCATTTTGCTTTCTAAATATTTTTGGGATGCTTTTGAGCTTAATTTTCTCTACCCATAAAATATCAAAAATATATGGCCTGATAAGTAAGAAAAAATATGTGGAACTAATCAATTGAACAGGAGTGTATTTTACCGGATTCACTGCGTGACAACATCACATAGAAGTAATTTTAATGAAATAATGATTTTTATGTGTCTGCACTATTCTTTTTACAAAATACTACAAATAAATCAAAGAAACAATACTTTACTCTATCGCTTTTCTACTGAACTTCTTTGTTACACCGTCAATTAGCAAAACTTCACTCAAACAAAATCGAAATAGTTCTCAACATATTGATCAACATACACGCATACGTGGAAACCTTATTAATGGCATTTATTAGCAAAAGACTATAAGGTTTTAAATTGCATTGAACTTCTTAAGCCATTAATTATTGTCTTGTGTACAACCCTGGCTTAAACAGTCAGCATAACAGCCAAACTGTGTTGGTATCGTTATACTCATCTGTGCAAGGGACACTGTGATCTAAGATACCACGAACTTAATATAGAAAACTCAGAGACCATCAAATGTGGATTCTACGACCTAAGACATCTGAGAATTTGCTCTACGATTATCCAGCTCTGGAATTTCGCAAAATAGAGCTACTTGGCGTGTGTCCATTGAATCCAAGATATTCGTATGGCCTCTCACGTAGCCTAAATCCGTTCCAGTGAAAATAAAGTCTTCACAAAATACTATATGGGTCGTAGTACATAGGGCCAAGATGACCTTACTAATAGCCGGGTCATATCGTATGACCGTTTTTTTTCCCTTAAAACATAATATAAATCGTTAAAAATTATTGTTTAAAACATAAAATTGTAAACTTGCAAGTCGTTGTATAATTTCTGCACCAAAAAAAGTTGGGTCTCTCTATTCATCGATAACTTTATTAATACATTTTGCAACATGTGACATTGTTAAAGTGCACACGTTGGCTTTTAGACACGCATGACTTTGGTTGGAACTTGGCCGTAAAATTCGGTTTGGTTTTTGTCACAGCTAAATCTTTTCAATGGTGCACAAATCACGAGCATGTCGAGGAACATTTTTATTCTACAAGTAGAATATATTGATCGATGTGTTCTTCGTCTTGTACCTCCATAGACAAGTGAACCAGAGGCTCTTGTATCTATAATATGCTACCCAAGACAGCTCTGAAACGAATGCCTACATACTTTCTACAAGTAGGAACGAACAACTAATTATAAACTTTGTTTCTGTTCAGTTTTATTTTATTGTACTCGTATTGTGCTATTTATTGTGGTAGAATGAAAGATTTTGTTTTTTGAGTAGTTTCAGCCTGTTCAGCCCGCTATATAATTGCAAAGTTTCAAAATACTGTGTATTGGTGAGTGACGGAGATTGCTTTGTATTCATAACGCAGTTTAGCATACCAATTCATTGCTGCAAGCTAAATTGCTACAAAATTTAATATACTAAGGCCTGGAAAAAAAAAAGTACGAAAGGCATAATCGCAAGAGAGATTATTAGTAGTGGTGGCTGTGGTGGTGGCGTTGGAGTATGTATGATATTATTAGAGTTGCCAGACTGGAAATCCCGAGACCCGGTATTTGTGAACGCCGAATCCTGATATTGAAGAAAATAAATTCTGGGATTTTGGGCTTAAAAAATTTTTTTAACTTTATTTGAAAGGTGTTTGATAACGGTATGATTCCCATATTTTCGGCAGAAAATATGGAGTTATCCCCAGTACTTGTAATGAAATGCTAAGTATTTTTCATTTTACAATTCGATTTTTGGTCTTTTTCGGTCCTCCACACCTGTATCTTTTTTTCAGTATTGAATCTTTTGATTTGCTCAAGTATTTTAATCGAAATGCTCGATTTTTTAATATCTATATAAGTTAGAAAAGTATAGAGCCGTGAACTCTTAGATATGTAGGCGCAAATTAAAAATATAAATAATGAAATGTAATTCGTTATTTAAAATTCCGACCGGGTAGTTTGATGTAGATTTTTGGAACGAATATCCGTCATTCCTTGTCAAGTTTGGTTTGGAGATAAACCGGTTTCGGCTATGTGCCAGTTTCATTGTCATTTTTTGTTCTGTAATAATTCGTTTTCATATTAGAAAGTTAAAAAAAAATTGAATTGTACATATGTAGTCTGGTTCGGGTTTTTGTCATAATACTTTCAACGGCCGAACTTTTCGGAAATGAATTTTTTATATTTTAGTGCCCATCTGACTTCGTTTTTCCATGTTATTTTTTTAATATATACAAGTACTTGTATGTATGTATAAAATTTCTTTTAACTTAAATCTTACATACGGTTGGCTTATATCCAATTTCAACTCTTTACCTATAATGATATGCTTCATACATTAAAAGTGCCCGATTTTCTCATTGTTTATTCTCCAATGCCTATCTGTACAACAAATTTCAGCGGAAGTGTCCTATACAAATAAGAGGGAACCCTAGTCACCAAGATAAAAAGAGCTTGTTTTAAAATTTTGTTGTTTTTTTTATTCTCTCAGGCCTACTTTCACAAATACAAATTTCAGCCTAGCGCAAATTTATCCAGTAAAACCCTGTAGATAGATACCCAGTCATTGAACTGACACTTTTCACCCTCAAAAAGTTCGATCGTAGAACGGAGTTGCCATCGGGAATAACAGCACCTTTGGCCATCACGTTTTGAGCGTGCAAATCAACGAGACAACCGCTTGCTAGAACGCCAAAAATAGCACAATGAGGAATATTGTACAGGTGTGCTAATTGTTCGTTTGGGACGAATGCACTAAGGCCTATAAGAGGTCACGAGTTGCATTGGATAGAACTTTATAAGAACTTTGTGACAAACCAAATCTCATTCGGAACTGTAGCTGATGAACTAAACGTATGCTAAAAATTGTCGAACCATCGGATCGGAAAGTCTCAGTTGGCACCTCGTCCCGATTCATTAGGTAGTGCTTTTTTTAACCCGATAGACGAAATTAAATTTTTATATAAAAAAAAATTTTAATTCAAATACAAAGCATTAGTAATTGAAAATGATTTCGGGCATATGTCCACCGTAGCTGTTCTTGACGAAACGCATTTTCTTTATTTTTGCAGAAATAAGGTTTAAAAGGCGCATTTTTCTAAATGTAATGGAATCTGTAGGTTCTGTGGTGGATCGGGTTCACTCCATATGCAGCAATTTTGTTGTCGCTGAACATAATTTGGCGATAAAACATGAGATCAGTTGATGACTTGACGCTTTCGTTATTTCTATCGAGCTTAAAAAAAACACCATATATTATCCCAAGATTTCTGTCAACTGACAGAAACGACAAAGAAATTCATACAGCGTATGTTTCCAGAGGTATCGCAGCTTTTCAAAAGCACGAACGTTCAATATTGGCGGAGATCTCATTACGACAATCTCCAACATTATTCCGTGACAGTGGTTACCTAGAACTTTTCAACTCGCTTGAATTAGCTGGTCCCCCTCACAACTTGCAGTCATTAATATGCTGGGTAATATTAATCAACCTCGGCTGTACATTGAAGTGCGACTGGCTGTGAAATGTCATCGAGGCTACGATCTTTAAGGCGTATTCCCATGATTTCAACGGACTTGCCATTACACATAATTAAGATTATTACTCGCTGATCAAATTATAAATTATTACAATTATAATATGATTTGTTTACAACCATATATTTAAGTCATAATATGTTTCTCTTATTGTTTATTGATTTTCGTATAAAAACTTGTTTTTGCTTATGTTTAGGATAAGTTTTAAAGAATAATATCATGTAAATTTTAATGAATAAATGCATTAGATGATTTATGGAGAATTTGCATATGGTAGGAGGATATGATGATTTTAGTTCCCTGTTCTATTTTCACCAAATTTAGGAATCCTTTGAGTAGAGTTATAAATATTCTATGTATGCACAATCTATGTATCTACATATGTATGTACTCGTATGTATCTTGTAACAACAGCAATGCAACAATGATTATGTTTACAGCAACTTTCATACCGCCTGATTGCAATGAACAAAAAAATAAAAAAATAAAAGTAACCACAACTATACGCGCAACCCAACCTAACCGATACAATACCATGCCAAATACAACAACAACAAAAACTCTAATGAAAATTAAAGTGAAAAACTTTTAAAAAGAAAAAAAAAGTAATCCTTGAAATTTAAACGCCTGAATTCAAAAGTTTGATTTTAAGCAGCAAACAATAATCATGGGCAGACAGACAAACATATAGAGGCCCAGAAACAAACACCCGGCCGAAAAGCCAGAAGAAAACAATCAACCAGTAAATAACGACGCATCTGCAGTACCACCAGTAACAATCAGTGGCAATGGCACTGCTAACACCAACACTTACACAACATACATACATATACATAACTCCACCAAACCCATGGCAACCAAACCAAGCAAACACCAAATAAAAACACTTTTGACTACACCACCACCAACCATCACACTGCAACACATCATTTCATGAAGAGCATACTTTTGGAGCACGGACTAACAATGCCTAGATTATAAACATTGTTTATTAAAAAAAAAAATCCGTTTTTTCATGATATTCTTTAGTTTTTCTTTATTTCTTTCTTTTTGTTTGTCTATAGTTGTTGCTGGTATTATTCTCCTTATGACTGCTGCAACAAGATAACTATCATTACCCATTAAGAATTTTCAGCGTATACGACAGACGAACTTTTACCATTCACTGTCAGTGAGTCAAATTTAAATAAATAATAAAAATAAATATTTCTGGCTGAAACCCAATAAAAAGACAAAGCGTAAAAATCCTTTATTAAAACTTATATTTGAGGGCAATCAGTATTGCTCAATTTGCATATTTTGCAACCATTTAACATGAAAAAAGGCATCTAGCATTTAAGCATTTTTCAAAATCGTCTTTTTAGTTGTTTCGATTTCTTTTGTTCGAGTTGTTTGCAGTAAATATTGTATAAGTTTTTCCAATATCCGAATGGAACAATATTGTACGTACGTACGGAGTATGCATACGAGTACACACACATACATACATACATACAATAAACGCATACTAAGGGCCTGCACAAACGTATATGTGCATGTATGTGAGCATCGAACATACTCAATGCATATGCATATGCATTGCACTGTATTGCAACAAAAATAACTATAGTACAGTATTATACGGTGCTTTTAAATATTTTTAAATGCTGATGCGAACACTTCTCGTACGGAACAGAACCATCAACTGCAGCAAAAACACAAAAAAACAAAAAAATAACACTGGCCTGCAACAAAATTTGTTTCCTTCTGCAAAAAAAATATAAATAAAATAGGATAAGTGTAAAGGCTTTGGCGTGCTTTAGCTTTTTTCTATCAGTTAGAGATGGGGTTGTTAACATGACCCCCTCAATAGGGCGACTCAATACTCGTACACTAGCACAAAATAGGCAGAGGCATCACGAGCAAGGAGATAATGAGTTTTTCTATGCGTCTTGTTCTCACAGAGCGCTAGTTGGTTTTTTATTTTTACATAGATTTTCTGGAAAAACAATTTTTTCGATGTGATTTTTGAGAGGGTGGGAAATGTATATTTCGCTCAAGTTTTATTTATTATTATAAACATTTATATTTTGAGCTGTTGCATACACACGGACCCTCACCCACAGGGTAAGCAGATATAATATTTTTGCCAACACATTCAACAAGCGGATTGAACAATTCTCTTGAAAGTTAAGGATTTCCGTGGCTGAATAACAAAGCACTTGCACAAAAACACACTGTGATTTAGTTTATATTATTTTTTTATTAAAACATTTAAAGCATCTTATTAACAATAATTTAATTGAACTTTTTAAATAATGCGCTTGCATACATATCTACTTGGTCACAAAATGCTATATTTGTCTCTTTCCAACACAGCCCAGACTAAAACCTTTCTTATACTCGTATGTATGTCAAAATTGCCACCTCTGCTTACTTTGTAAGACTAGTTTATTTTACCTTATCTCGAGAACAGTTGCTTCAATAATTACTGAATAATACCGAAACTGTTGAGCGTCGTAAAAAAAAGTTTCGACATCTGAAAAGGAATTCCATAGCTCAAAGAAGGCTAGTTTTTCCAAGCAAAAATTTTAAAATTGTTGTTATTAAAAATAACAAATAAATAAGTTTTCCTGCCAAAACATTCTGAATGTCACCCAAATTATAAGGCGAGTAAAAAGCTGAAAATAATATATGTTTAAGCTAACTTGATTATTAATTTTCTTATATTTAAATTAAATAAATAAAAACTTATTTATCGGCTATCCATGCCACAGAATTGGTGTTTCACTAAAAAAAAATCTCCAAAAAATATCGAAAGTATGTTAACCCATTCGCTGCCAAGCCTAAATTATATGAAGTCATTCCCATTTTTCCATTTATATTTTGAGTGTTATTGTTTACCACACAGCATACAACCCAAGACTAGTATACTCGTCATTGGCAATGGGAAGGCAACAACGTAAAATATACTCGACATCAAATTCGTCATATTTGCTTACGTTTTAGTAAAAAAACAAATTAAAAATCTCGCAGTTGGATAAAATAATGAAAATGCAATAAAGCGAGATACAACTTTCTGTAAATTGGCGAATATTGGCCAGATATTCACTGCTCTCGATAACGGTGTCTCGGCAGATAACGGGAGAATATAGAATTATAAGTCATTTTGTTGCCAAACAATTTTTGTAATAAATACACGATGAAGTTGATTTTTGCTTAATTTAAATTTGTTAAAGGTCATCATTCTCTTTAAAGAAGAAATAAATCATATTCAAAAAAAATTTATTTGTAGTATTTTTTCAAGTTTTTTACATTTACACAAAAAATTTCCGAATTCAAAAGCCTGCATGTTATAACATATTTAAAGTAGCAGGAATATAGTCATAATGCGTGACACTCTGCCAAAAACGAGTATACTCGTCCTTGGCCGCGAATGGGTTAAATAAGCAATTTGACGGTACCTCTTCATTTTAAAAAACGTTACAATCAATATATTGAGTGCTATTGAGAGTTTGTTTGGGAGAATTTTTGCTAACTAACAGTTTAACAAACGTTATTTGCGGAGCTTAAGGCAAAAGAGCTAGAAATAATAGCGGAAATCACTCTTCGTTGCATATCTGCAATTTTTGCATAATTAGTATGATTTTCTGCCACAAAGCGTGAGTGTCTTTTTCAAGCATTTAGCAAATTTATTAAAACAGCTGATTTTTCAGAAAATAATGGATATAAACAATAAAAATAAATGTTTGGTTTTTGTTTTATTATTTTAATTTCTTCACCACTCATTTTTCAATTTATTATTTCTTTGGTTACAGAGTTGCTTAAAGTAACTTTGCCGCATGCAATGAGCTAAGCCGCAGCCAGTATATGAACGCCAACGCCGCCTCTAAAATGTTTACACAAAGAAGCTATTTGGTGTGTACATAAAGTTTCTAAAAGCTTTTATCAATTAATGGAGTTTTCTTTATATTTATATTTTGATTCTTACTACTCGTATTTTAGCAAAAAAAAAAAAAAACAACAGTCTTAGCTTCAATTTTAAGTCTTCACAGGCCAGGCTGTTGTTAAGACGGTTCTACCGCCGTTAAACTTTGTAAATCAAACACACAGCTGTTTTAGCATTGCAAATTACTAATCTGCAACGATTTATGTCATAGCATATTTGCTCAAGTGTAGCAAATCTTAGCTTCATACATTTTTTTATTATGGTTTTGCAAAATGTAGCATATTTGCTAGACTTGCTACATTTGCAAGGTTTGCAAGGGTTGCTTACAACCAAGAGTGAGTTCCCCTAATATTTTATTAAAACGTTAGCGAAGTGTGTTTTAAGATATTAGCGGCATTTTATTAAAAAGCTGTAATCCGTTGATATATGTTTTTATGTGAGAAAGAATAGTGCTATCGCTTTGATAGCTGCACATAATTATATATATTCTTTTTTTTATGTAGGGGGTATATCACAGCAGACCGCTAACTTTATGGATCCCTTTTCTACCCTCTTCTTTCGTCGAATTGATTTCATAAAACCGATTTGTGTTTTACGATTATCTTAGTCTAAATCGAGTCTCGTGCTACCACTAGCCTTTACTATCGACTATAGTGATTTTAGACTGTCGACCTTCTTCCTTATCACGTAGTCTTTTGTGCATTGCTTGCATTTGTTTAAGGCTTAGGGCCCGTCCTAAGTCTTATGCTAGCCAGTGCTGTACATTCACACACACACAATATGTGCTACCCTCTCATCCTCTTCCTCAGGAGTATCTTTCGAAGCTGTCCCGTTCATTTGGAGGGAGAATTCCTGCAGTGACAAAACCCCTCTACCTCATGCGAGGCTTCATTGTCCATCTCTGTCGAAATTTCACGGTCTAAGGCCTTAGAAGTACCATGAAAAATTGACCTGTACACCCTTCGCAAGGCATTCTGTCCCATCTTTTTCGGATTCCTCCTTTGGGCAATTAAAACCGTAGTTTCTTCAGAGTTTAGCATGTCTGCCTATTGCAAGGTTTCCTGGGTCCTCTCTGTAATGGAGATAAAGATGTCCGTCCACCCATAGACAGCTAAATTTGCACGGGTAAGTCTGTATTAACACTGGAGATCGACTGGTATCCAGAGTTCGCATACTTGAGACCAACCATCCTCTTGGCCACGCATCCCTAGCATTTGCTGTTCCACAGTGAATTAGGGATTTTTTATACCAGGGTGTTAACTTCTCTCCGCTCGACTTATTTAGCCAGACTCCTTGCAAAGACAGGAACCTGTTACCGGCCGCCAGCACGTTGACGTATAAATCAGAACGTATGACAGTACACTCAGTTACGGCAAGCCATATCTTTGTGCCTGTCAGCTGATAAATATTCTAATAAAACTCGAATAGTTATTCACGTAATATATACTTATTTTAGTTAAGGGCTTTCAAGGCAGATTATTATTTTATAGAAATGTTTCCCGTAATGTGAAAAAGTATTAACCATTGAAAAGGACATATGAGAGTGATTTTCTCAGATGAAGCAACTTCCTGAGGCTGTCAGGAGCCTGAAACTGGAAGAAGGTAGGACTTCTAAGTTCGACCAGTAACGAAGAACGACTGGTACCACGGGAACTAGTAGCCCCTGGAACTTGGGTTCCAGCCTGGTGGTTGGTGAGGCTCCTTCGGGAGTGCACGTTGTGGCTGTGGTTGCAAGCTGTCAACTGTTATGCATTGACGGCAGGAGATTGCATAGCTTCGAACCCCTCACCAAGAAGAGGAATCAGGGACCTGACATCCTCTGTCCTAATTTGCCACCTATGGGATGTGCATGAGTGCTATTGCGGTGGTGTTTATGCGTGAATCTAAACAGATCTGTACACCACCACTATACCTTAGATATATTCAAAATTGTTAAAAAAAATACGTTATTTGAGGGATAATCGCTCCTTTTAATGAGGATGATCACATTCAACTCTTATACTTTTATATTAACTACGTTATAATTATGATGTGTTTCCAGTTTTGATTTGAAGCTCTTTTATATTGTGACCAATAAAATCCAAAAAACAACATTATTAAATAAACCTTTATATAAAATACATGGTATACATGGCATATAAATTATTAAACATCACTTCAGTAAAATACATTGGACATAATTAATGCGGTCAGTAATTTGTCTTAAATGTTTCTTTTAAAAGTCTCACAAGTCACTTTAACGCAATGAAAAGTTGCAATTTTTTAATGACTACAAAATTAATTATATTGAATCTTATCAAAAGTTGACATCAATATTTTCAAACTTATTGAAATTTCAAAAAACCAAAAAGACTTATGCCACTTTGATATAAAGTTTTACATGGAAAACAAGTTCAAATAGCAAAAGCGGTCTACTGAAATATCATGCCGGAAAAATTGTAAAACAAGAGATTATAATTAGCTGAAATTTACTGACTATTTAATAGAAAACTTACACGTTGTATAATTTTAATGTAAGCAATACATATTGATTAATCATATTCAGAATATAGCCGTGACCATAGTCACTTCGTCCGAAAGCTTATGATTGCTTAGTACTGTTTGTTAGGGTAGGTGGGTGGCTATACTCTGAGCATCACATAACCAGCGGACGTTCAAGACATTTCCAACGATATCTCATTTGCCAAATTATGATAAGAAGTTTGGAAGTTATGTGGGCTTAGAGTACCCACTCGCACACATACCTCCGAAACACATCGGGTAAATAGGCGTAGCATAGCAACGTATAGTATTTTTTGTGTAATAAAATATTTTAATTCAAGCAAAAATGCTTTCTCCAGAAAATATAGAATTATTTTCCCATATCGCATAATTTTTAAATATTATTTCACACTAGGAATCAGCACAGCCGCATATAGCCCTCCTACTTGTTGTATTTAAATCTGCCCTAGAGTTTTATTTTTCTTACTCAAGCACTTACATTAAGATATGAAAAGTATGCAATAAATGTTAAATCAATATTGTTCTGTATTACGAACCGGTTTGCTAAATCGAATCAAAATTGAAAAAGGTAAACACACACGTACAACATATTCAAGTGATTTACGTTCTCATGACAAACAGAAAAACAAAAATATGCTGAATATAAAAATCTTGTTTAATTCCTGTTGCATTTTTGATCGTTTTTACTTTTTAGTTTTTTTTCCTTTTTTGTTCCTGAGCTGCTATTGTAGATGTAATTGGTTTTCCTTAAGCAATAAAATCAAGCATTTCGATTTCATATTATTACTGGGCACCTACACGATATTTTTCCATTATGATTACAAGTTACTTTTCACTAGTACGGTCTTGTTGTAGTATCGTATGCAGACATCGGATGGACGGATAGATGGCTAGATAGACGTATACATAAATTTACTCTTAATACTGTTGTCATAGTAGTGACGATGAAACGGTGAAGCGGGAACATAACCCTTTGCCTTCTTGCTATTTCTGTATGCCTGTATGTTTTCTGTATTTCCTTTACTTTGGGTCTCTCCAAAAGTTAAAGCTTAAAATTGTTCAATAATATGCATGGTGCAATCGATCCACGTTTGAGTATGTTTAAGTGAGTGCCTGGACGATTGAGTTAGTGTGCACAACGGCACTAATTCTAAATATGCTGGATACACATAATCATTTTTGCATTCTTCAGTAATTTGTAATAATTTCCTTAAGGGTCAAAGTAAACCAACAACCATCCAACCAAACAACGATTCAACCAACAACGCTGTACACTGAACATTGAACCAATAAATTTTAAATGTATAATATATGCGAAAAAAAAACAAAAAAATCCCTGCCAAAGTTTCGCAGATAAATTTATAAAGAACATCAGAAAGTTGAGTATTTATTGCACACTCCCTCTCCAACCTTTAATAAAACAGCTCTGTAATGCAAAATAAAAAAATCGCTTTGGTGCGAAGGTATTAAATTCACTTATTTATTCCATAATTATGTTGGTATTCTAATTTGTAATAACCGTGTACATAAGTTTGTATGAAGATTGTTTGATTGAACCATTCGAAATTAAAGGCAACCTAAAATTGTTTATTTCTTTTTATAACCATTTACATAATTTGTTCTACATTATTATTCTTACACTATCCAAGGTTTTGTAAGAAATTCGTTACATGCAAAGAAAAAACTTAGTTGAGGTAACCATAAACCACACATAAAGATATGTAAATGTTCCTATCCAAAAACTTTGGCCTTTAAAAGAACTGAGATCACAATAAGGACAAAGTTCATGATATGTATAACACCATCTCATTTTTAGGCAACCTGGGTAACATTTTCTCCATAATTCTTTCCTATATTAGGAACATAACAAAATATTGCCAAGCCAGCAATCTGTATGTAAAAAACTTCTTTCAACTTAAAGTTTACAGACGCTTTGGTTATATCAAATTGCAGCTCTCTACCTATAGTGGAAGCTACCAGTATCAATACCCTAGTCTCCCTAGATAAAAAGTTCCAGTTTTCAGATTTTTCTGATTAATTATTTCCATAGACCTGTGTGGTATACATTTCACCTTTCTAGCTAGTGCCCAATAATATTGATGAGTGAGTTAGTGGAAAGGTACCAAACTTCATCTTCATATCTCGGAAATCTTTTATGGTAAAACTTTCGAACTTGGCCTATGTAGTTACCTATATGTAGAGTCCTTATGTTACCGGTTCCATTATTTTATGATTAAATGAAACAAAATTATGAGGGTGTAAAAACAGCGCGATTTGTTTTGTGTAATATACACACTCTGTGTATAGGCCTGAATTTGGCCTGGCGCACTACCGTGCGCCTTCATCTAAGAACAACATTATTGTTACGAAGTAATAATCTAAGATGTTTAATTAAATCATAAAAAAAAATAATTGTCAGCAAGTAATTGGTGTAAAACGACCTATTGTACAAATACGCAATGTTATACACATAAAACAAACACAATAACCTAGCGAAAATTCCCCGAACCGCGATTCAAAGCAGAAACAAAACAACTTCAACTACAGAACGAAAAAGTAAACAAAAGATACACACACACATACGAACACATATACAAGACTACTAAGCCAGCAAATGAAAAAAATGATGCGGGACATTTCAAGAACCGGCCGTAATCTCTTTATATAAAGGCGCTGTCCACCGCAGAGAGTAAAGTTGACTTTGAGATTTCATAGAGTGAACAGCTGTGTATACAAAAGAGTGTTAAGTTCACAGTGTAAATTAGTACTGAAGAATTGTAAATAAGAGTAGTAATTGCCGAATAAAATTGTGTATTGATAAAGTCTTTAAGGACTGTGTATTTTAATTCCAAAATACAAAATACAAATTCACGTTTAGTGTGGTAATAAACGTAATAATACTATAAGTGAGTTATATGGTTGTGAAGAACTCATATTATATTATTGTTGATAATAATAATATAGCCCTTCTTAGAACGATAGAAAAACGAAAAATGTTTCTTACTTATTGGCAGCAGCTGAGGACGAACACAGCCAGCCGACTGAAGCTATCGAATACTTAATAGTTCACTTGCTAACTGCTTAGGTCACAGCAAATCTCACCATTTTTAAAAACACCTAAAGAATTATACATATTTGGGTGATTCATAAGGTGTTATAAAGTCATATGTCTTAATATAATAACATTAAAAGCAAGCACTGCTGTGAACGGCCCTGCATAAATTAGTGTGCTATTTCAAATTCAAGCCAGCTGTTAAAGTAAAATATTTAACATTTAAAAATAAGAAATAAATATTTGTCAGAATGCCGAAAATAATTTAAAAAAAAAAACAAAACAATTACCAGCTTGTGTGAAAAGTACATTTCGGGCGACTCCAGCAAATATTAAAAAAAAATTTTCAGTTCAGATTTAAATGCAATTTTTTCTAGGCGACTAAGACGAGAAAGATGAAACAAGTGAAGTTTTCCTAATGAACATCACTAGTCTTCTCATAAATCGCTGACATTTGACAAGTAGCACCGTTACGTGCTATTAAAACCGATTTTGTCCGGTGGTTGTCGTTTGCCCAGAGGAATTTTGATATATTTTAGATTTAATAAATGGCGATGATGTGTTAAACACAATTTCAAAAACAGCTTATCTCCCAATCGAAATACAGCTTAAAATTGTTCTTTATAGTTTAGGCTCCTCTGGCGGTGGCCTTTCAATTCGTAATAACCTATTTGGTGTGTGTTTAAACTAATAATCAACTCAAAACAAAAATTTTTATTCTGGCCGAACCCTCGACAACGTTTGGAAATTCTGTCTGCAACGAAAGATGAAATGCCTGGTTGCATAGGGTATATAGACGGCTCAGAAAGAAAATTAGCTGAAGCACCTGTCAAAAATTCCAAGTTATTCTTTTGACGGAAGCGTCAATACTTGATTAAGGTACAGACAGTGTGTGATTATAAATTACGAATAAGACAAGTGACAATAGGTTACCCAGGCAGTGTACATGAAGCCAAAAGATTTTAAAACTCACCACACCGCGAAACATTCCCGCGAACACAACTTCTTAATTTTTATTGAAATTTTACATTTAGTTGGAATATCACTACTGTAGGTAATGGGTTTCAAAAACAACGGGGTATTTCATTCGATCACCAATTTCAAGACGCTTCTAACGATTCAGTGGAGGCGGCTTAAAAACATTATT
This sequence comes from Phania funesta, assembly GCA_963932375.1. NCBI lineage: Eukaryota > Metazoa > Arthropoda > Insecta > Diptera > Tachinidae > Phania > Phania funesta. The sequence continues at coordinate 6,827,359 of OZ010657.1, read as the reverse complement.
GTCGATTCGACGAAGGCAAATCATCCGTTAGGCACAGACTTCTGTTTATTATTTATGACAGAACAATAAATATACAAGAAACAATCTTCTTGTTTTAGGACGTTTTTGTTTGAAACACAACAATAATATTTTTATACTACCCTAAAATATTAGCACTTTATAACATAATAATACAACTTGTGAAATTTTTTAAATTGGTGAATTTTAGATTTTCTGTACTTTTTTTGTAGAATTTCGATTGAAAATTTTATTTAATTCCAGTTTTTAAATTTTTTTTATTAATTTAAAATTTTTGCCAATTTTCGTAATTTTTTTGTACAATTTCAGTTTTTTCGTTTAAATTTATTTTTTTAAATATTGTTATTTAGGTGATTTATAATGTTTTGACTACGGTTTGGTTTTGTGGTGAGTTACAAAATTTTGGTGAATTTCCAAATTGACGCGGAATTGGGTTTTTTTATTTTTCATCAAATTGTGTTAATTTGTATGATTTCAAAGTTTGCCTATATCTCGGAAACTTGTGGAGCGATATTGGTAATACGGTAATGCCAAACGAGCTGATCAAATGGCCAATTTTTAAGATAGCTTAGTGCCGTCAGGAGGTTGATTTCAACATGGGATAGACGGACATTGTTAATTGAACTTCCGTACATATAAGGATCAAGGAATATATGTACCTTAGAAATGAATATTGTAAAAATTACAAACGGAATGACAATCAACTTGTTCTTGTCTTTTTTTTTGTGTTTCAGTCACTTATGATCCCGTTTCGAGGAGCATATATTCAAGCTGCAAGACTTGTTATTAAGAAAAGAGAAAATATGAAATAATTTGATCACCTTTTTATTTTTTGAAATCAAAAAGGATAAGTTAATAATATGAGAAGTCAATTTGTATAATTGAAGTTTACAACAGACACTAAAAATCAGTAGATGCAACGAAGAATGTTGATAAGGTACGAGTAGCATGTTTTTAAACGACCTTCCAAGTCTACTATTGCCAATATCATACGCAAATTTGTGTCCAAGTGTACATTATTGAATGATACGCGACCGAATAGACCGCATCCTACCTCGGTAACTCGGAAAGCTTTCGTGGTAAAACTTTCAAACTTGGCCCATGAGGTTATGTAGAGTCCTTATGTTTCAAGTTTCATTATTTTATGATTAAAGGAAGCAAAGTTATGAGGGAGACGGTGGGTAAAACACACTTAGTGCATCAGGCTTAACCATGGCCTGAAATAAAATTTTAATATACGAGGGCAATGGCAAAACTCTATGAATTAGTAACTCTTCCGCCATATTCTCCGGATTTAGCCCCTAGTGACTACTTCCTATTTCCAAACCTAAAGAAATGGCTCGATGGAAAGAGATTTATCTCCAACGATGAAATGATTGACCAAACAAATGCCCATTTTAAGGACCTCCAAAAATCCTATTTTTTGGAAGGGATACAAGAACTGGAGAAACGTTAGACTAAGTGTATTGAGTTAAAAGGAGATTATGTTGCAAAATAAATTTTTGTTTTGCAAAAAAAACTGCGTTTCATGCAAAAAGTCACGGACTTATTGATCCGCCCTCGTAACATTAGGTGTAATTTTATTGGATCATTTGGGCTCTTACTAGGTGCAATGTTGGTTAACTGTTTTGGTAACATTTTGATTTCCTGCAAAGTGTTCTATAATTTTTTTTTGCACGAAGTTGAGAAACTAACAACATGTATCATCAGCATCCGCATCTAACGCGCAGTGGATATAATCGTTAATTTGCTCTTGTTTTTTTATCTTTTTTGTTTAAAATATTTATTATTTTGAAGCTTAGTTTTCAGTTTTCTTTAACAAAAACAGCTGACTACAAAAATTAAACTATGGAACGGAACGGGTACAGAACGACAACAGAAAGTCAAGAAAAAAAATCGAATTTTGTGATAACGTTTTAGATATATTTTCTTGTTTACACATGAGCTTAAAAAAAGGAATAATTAATTTTTTATAGTTAAAATCTGCTAAAATATTTCAAATCTGACCATATGCAAGCGAATGCAATGCTTTACAATAGTCTTCCATATTTGCAACCGTTCAGCGAGAATTTTAGGAAATGATCAATTAATGGCAGACCATACGAATGGTGTTGAATAGAGCAGAATTTATGAAAATAATTGATTGAAAACAAATTCCCACGACGGCATAAAAAATCAGATATCTCTTGGTAGTTTCGTTTGAATTCTTTACTATTGTTGTGTGTTTGTGATTTTTTGATATATTATTGTCTTTGTCTTTGTTTTTTTTTTGTGTTTTGTGTTTAAGCATCGCGTCGTATACTAAACCATTCATAATCTTTAATGAATAATATACTTTTGGTTGTAATTTGATTTAGCTTTTGCTCTTTTCTCGTTTCAATAATAACAAGCATTTGCAAATCTTGAATTATGGATAAATGCCTGTGTATACTCGTATTTTGGCATGACATTGCCTTATTACTTTCGAGTCCTTCATGCGTGTTGATGATGATGGCAAGTATGGGTGTTGTGCTTTTGTTTTCTTGGCAATTATCATGTTCATGGCGATGAGCACATTAATGAAGGCGATGATGATGACGGCGATGATGATGACTTGTTAAATACATTGTTCAAGCAACATAAATTTATAGAAACCGGCTATACCGTGGTTGAATTGTTAGTTCTTCTGGATATGCAAACATATATATTTTTATAAAGGTTTGTATTTGTTGTTGTTTGGTTTTTTTGTTTTTGTTTTTTTGTTTTGTTTTGTTTTGTTTCCAAGATTACCGCCAATGCCTTTATCATTTCAAAGAATTAAATATATGAATGTACGAGGTTTACTCGTTGTTTCATATGGATATTTATGTATGAAGAAGATTTTTATTCTTTCTTATTGTGTCCTCTGCCATGTCCAGAGGTGATGAAGGTGGAGGTGTATTATTTAAGTTTGTCGCTTTGTTTCTATATTTAACACAATGTTTAAGGTAATGTAGGGTGGTCAGAAGAGACAAATCTTTGACGAAACGCACATAACCACTACATCTTAAATATAAGTATAAAACAAAGTCGGAGCGATTTTAATGATATTTAATTGTTTGGATTCGCCTCCGCTTTAATTAGCAGAAGAATTATAAAAAATATGGGCAAAATACAGTTTACATCACGCACATTTATAACTTATTTGTAATAATTGAGTCTAACCTAGCACTGGCACGCGCCTAAGTGGTAGGTTAGACTTACAGTTGGACCTGGTTGTGTTTCAAGTATCTGACAAAAGCAATACCAGAAAAACTATAGTCTATATAAAATCGGCTCTACACGGAAGGTGGTCTGTGGCAGAACAACGTTTGTCTGGGCCGCTTGTAAAGTATAAATGAGCCGTTTATTTTGAAAGTGACGTAAGTCACATTAAAAAAATGTGCAAACAATATGTGAAGAACTATTAATAATTCGTTTGATCGAAGTTTTGCTGATTAACGTAGTAAAAGACTTGCATATTTTGAAAGTGGCCTAAGTCGGTGTTCTAAGGAAATTAATTACGAGGTTTAGTGTGAAAGCAATAGAATTGAAGTTTAATAAAAAAAAGTTAGAGAAGTGTGTGTGCATTATTGTTTTGAATTATTTGTCATATTCTTTCGGCGAGAAAGAATAGTGCCATAGTGCACATAATTATCAATATTTGATTAAAATTACTTTTTCATACGTTCAATTCACAAGCTTGTATCGCTTAAGTCATGTTTAGACAAGTCTATTCTTGATTACATTTTGCTTAAGGAAAATATGTAAAACAAAATTCGTTCCAAAATTAGAAAAAGAGAAAAAAAAATTCTGATGTAGTTGTTTTTTTTGCATTTAGCCTATAGCGCTCTGTAGTATCAAGTAGAATAGTGACAAAAAGGACCAGCTGATGGCAAAGCAAATACACATACATACATGTGTTTATAATGTTTTTCTATAGTTTTCTTTAAAATTAGCCCGAAAAATAAATATTTTTCTTTTTTCCTGATAACCCAACAATTAAATAGCAGTTCGCAATTACTGTGCTTTATATTATTTTCCTTGCAAGCTAAAGCTTAAAATTCCAATTACGTTTACACTATGCCACTTTTAGTATTCTACAAAATACAAATCATAGCACTTGGGCGACAATGTAAAACAGGTTTTAAGATTTATTGAAATTCAGTTTTAGTGTACTGCCTTGTGAAAAACCTATTATTTAGCTATAGCAGTATCGTTGTTTTGATAACCCGCGAAAACACATAGTTGTGCAAATAAGTCAAAAATTTAGGCCGTTAACAGTATTGATAACAAAAGTGAGGGCCAAGTTTGAGATATGTACAATAGCATCTCTTTCTAGCCAACCGGCTAGTTTGGTAGCATTTTTTACATATTAGAAAGTTTAAAAAATATTGCTAAGCTAACAGATTGCCTAGAAATGAGCATTACAACTATGAACCATTGAACATATTTATTCAAACAAAAAACCCGGTATCGCCTCGATCCAATATTTTTAAAACATATAAAATGAAATCGTATATTTAAAAAAATTTTAATTACCAACAACAAACATAAATTATCGTCAAATAAGTTGACGATCAAGCCTAGAACAAGACTGCAGAGTATTTATGAATTAAACAAAGGTAATTTTTAATGCGGACTATTATTTAAAGAAATATTCCCCGTACTGTCAAAAGCGTTAACCATAGAAAAGGCATATGAGAGTGATTTCATCACTCTCATATGATTTCATCACTCTCATATGCCTTGCCACTGTAAGGATGGCCATTGACACATTCGCTGGTAGTCTAATCAGCTTCTCACACCATCCGACGCTTACAGAAGATATCGCCACTATTCGTTGCGAGTGCACATGAGCCGATTCTCTCTTTGGGGCGAATAAAATTCTGGTCCGATGGTAAGAGAGCATTTCCCATTCTGGCCTCTCTTGTCAGGGCGAATAATACCAGAAGCTCTGTGCCTCGCACTCAGATGGACTCTCTTCGTCTGTCTACTGCTCTCGGTGAAGGGACAAGCATTGACTCTCTTGTGTCGAGGCGAATAAAATTCTGGCCTAACCGTTTACCGCCTGAGTAGTGTCTATCCACTACTCGCCTACACCAATTGGGGCGAATAAGATTCTGGCCCAAGTCACCTTACTCACTGGCTTCTCTTCTCAGGGCGAATAAAATTCTGGCCTGATAAGAAAACACCAGTAGTTTTGCTACCAGTTAGTGGCGCGAGGGACTAACTTAATTAAGTTGAGTAAAACTCTAAAATAATTAAGCTACAAGTAGTTGAGTCGAATAAAATTCTGGCCCAACTATTTGCTGTCTGCCAAAGACTTAAATAATTAAGTTGAATAAAATTCGCCTTTCTTCTTCATTTTGATGAAGAAGCAATTTCTATCGAGTCATTAGAAATAGAAAAAAAACATAACAAAAGGAACACACCAACCTAACGAGTACTCAGAACATTGATAAGGATTAAAGCAATAGTGTTTAAAACTATTTAACAGCAAAATATAAAGTCATGATGAACTGTTTGACAGTATAACCCCAGTACGATTTCCGTGGACCTAACCACTCCCATTGATAACAATGAATAAACAGAGCTCCTTCCTATACTTTTATGCGAAACATCTTGGTAACAGATGTTTCGTATAAAAGTATAGGATACGAAACATTGGTACTGGTTGGGCCAAAATTCACGCCTGCGTGCCAAAATTAAATAATTTTTCGGTTTATTATTATTTCTTATTGTTCCTGTTTTTTGTGTTGGAATAGGAATAAGAGGAATTTTGCATGTTTTAAAATTAATTATAAAAAATTATGTCAGATAGATGACCACCATTTTCATCAATGCACAGTTGGGCTCCTAAAGGGGCGTTTTACATAACAGTACGGGGCTCTATTTCTATCAAGATGGAAATGTCATTCATGGCTCATAATTAAAACATAGTCACTATTTTCTTCGTACAACTTCGCACAGGAAACGTGTTGCTCAACTTAGTCATCGCTTGTAGTCAAGTGGTGAAAGTTTTTGATAAGATCCGCCAAAGTCATGACTTCGGCATTTCCAGTTGTCCAGTTGTTGCTACACTATTCTCCGTCTTCCTTTTTGTGGCAAATCTGATACTGAACGTTGTTGTCGGACCAGTCGCAAATAAACGATTAATTGCGGTTTGGTGCAGTTCTGGTGTTTCGATTGGGCTCGTTAAAATTGAATTGGAAGTAGCTTGCTGGGTCCCAAAATATTTAGACTTTGTTATAACAAGGTTAGATGAACAAAGTCGAAAATAAAAATGAATTTTTTAATGCTGTCGTGACTTTTGGCCCACCCTGTACGTATATTTCAGAACGTACTAATTATGCGTAGTTAACAAATACAAGTAAATCCTTTTATAAAAGTTGGCATCAATATTTCTAAACATATTTAAAAATCCTAAGGGGATTATTTCGATTTAAAAACAAAGTGACTTATGCCATTTTTCAAATAGTAAACGAGATTTGTAAACCGAAAATTGGTTTCTTAATCTTGTAACAGATTTGTCAGGCTTCTTTTAACTTTTCACTCGAAAGGCTGCTAAGAATTTTACACTCTAATAATGTGTTCCTAAGGTGCATTAAGTTCGTCGAAGGCAACCAAATAATAAGAACTTTTGCAAACATTGTTTCCTTTTCATTTATCAGATCCATACAAATATGCGCATGTCAAAGGAATCACTTTTCTTTTCTTTCATGTTTCTCTGTATTGTACACTGGCTGATAATAAGAAAAATCAAACCATTCCTTAAATAACATAAAAACCTTTACTCACGTTTTAAGCTTAACAAAAAACAAAAAAACAAAAAAAATAGAATTCCAGAATTTGTATGATCAATTAATACCGAAGAAAAAAGTACTACGTATAAAAAGAACTTTATATAACGTACGAGTGCATACCTATACACATACATACATACACACATACATACATACACAATTTGTGTGTACGAGTATATTTATTTATGAACGTTTTCTTGTGAAAAGTGTTAATTTTGTAGCAGCAAATTTTTTGCAGTTCATTGTGCACAAACCGCAAAAATGATATTTAAGTTATGTAGGGGGACTAGGGTGCCCCCTTATTTGTATGGGATACCTTTCACTATAGCTAGAGAGCTGCAATTTGGAATAATCCAACTTTAAGTTGAAAGAAGTCCCTGCAAAAAATATAAATGTGAATATTAGAGCAAGTTCCTACCAAAAAATTAGGGCCGTTAATAGTACTGAGATCAAAATACAGTTACTCACATAAATATTTTGCTGATGTGAAATAAAGTAAATTTAAAGAAAAAAAATACTTTACTCGAATAGAACTTTCTTTAGAAATGTGTGTGTTTTTAATTGAATATCATTAAAGGGAAAGTTAAACTTTATTTCGTTTTTCTTGAACTTAAAATACATTTATAATGCTTGAGATATTTAAAATAATGTGAGCTAGGTGGCAATTTTTGAAGTCACAAAAGTATTTTGCTTTTTTAATTTAGCAATAAAAATGGCATACAGCCCCACACCATTAGAGAACCGCCACCATGTTTTACTATTGGTTTTATATTTTATAAACTGAAAGATTCATTTGGCTTGTGCCACACCGTACGTCGTTCATTCGATCCAAATATGTTGAATATACTTTCGTCACTGAATATTCTGTTTTTTGCAAAAGCCGAAAGTTTTAGTTTTGGAGAGCCCAGCAAATAATTAGAAATTGAAGGTTTTTTCCTTGCCACACGACCGTTAATATTGCAACTCTACGGATCGTTTCGTCAATTACATTTGGTCGTAGTGTCCCCCTTAAGCTTTCTGTTAATTTTCCCTACCCACAATTGGGAATTTTCATGGATTTCTTTAAGAATTTGTCTCTGTTTTCTCAAAGTCAATGATTTTCGACGACCCGTTCGTGAAATATTTTGAATATTATCATGTCCCTTTGACGGTTAACTAGATTTTCTATTGTTTGCCGACATCGGTAAAACACATAAGAAATGTAGTTTATTGATTTACCCTGATTATGGAGGTACAAAATATATTTTTTTACTGAACAATTCAATTATTTTCCTAAGTTATTTTAACAACAAAAAACTTCACGCCTGCACACACTAAGAACACTATTTCAATTAATTCCAAAAAAACAAAACCATTTTAAGCGCTAGTGTAAGTAAAAAGACAAAAACAAAAAATAAGACAAAAATGAAAAATAAGACCGCGGTCCTCATTAGGCAAAATACTTTTGTGACCCTTAAATTGGTCAGCGGTTGAAAGAAAACCATAAGTGAAATGCAAGTTGTAGGTTTTTCGGTTAGTAATTAATTGTCGTCCAACAGAGTGCGTTCTATCATCAGAGCAAGAAATTCTACCTGAATATTTAATACTTCCTATTTGAATAGCCAACAAAAATTAAATTTATGCTAAAAGAATACAAGCAATATATTTTTGTGAGCAACTGTAGGCCGCAAGTCCTAGCCAAATGCGGCAATTTTGCTAGCTAACGTTATTAAAATTTGTTTCCACAAATCAGTCTTCAAAAGCATGTGTATTTAACAGGGATCGAAGATAATGGTTACAGCTGAAATTTTTTACCAGCAACATCAAAATAATCCAAGCACGATGCTAAGCAATAAAATTAATGTTCGATCTACTTTTCAAAGAGGCAATTAACTTTTATTTGTATTATATAAATCAGTTAATAATTATTATATTTCTGTTTAATTTTTTTTAAATTTATATCATAAAAATAAAAATTAAAATAAAGTTGTTGTTTGCCAACTAAAAATATTACACTGAAAAGTAAAAGTTATGTGTCAATCAAAACATTAAAGTAAATATATCCATTATTTGTCAACCAAAAGAATAAAACTGCAAAATAATTATTATTCTTTAAGTAAAAAATAAAAGTTAAAAAATAGCAACTACCTCGTAATTTTGCTGATAATCGTTACGGTCCCTGGTTTTTAAATCAATCGGTTGCCAACTAGAAGTTATTAAGCGTTGCCATACCGTCATAAAATATGGCACACTAAACTAAATTAAAAAATTTCGTAGCTGTTTACTGAAACCGAACAACAAAATACACAAAATATCTGTCAAATTTCGTAAGAAAGCCGTGATATTTAGCATTTAAACATAATTTCTATCACTTTAGTTCGATCGAAGGTCTAATACTCGTACAATAGCGGAAAACACTCTTCGTTGCAAATCTGCAATTTTTGCATAATTGGTGTGATTTTCTGCCACAAAGCGTGAGTGTATTTTTTAAGCATTTAGAGCAAATTTATTACAACAGCTGATTTTTGGGATAATATAGAAAACAATAAATACTTTTTTTTTGTTAACTAAAAAGTAAGGTTACGCAGAAAAATTTACAAAAATGTCATTTTTCAATTCAATTTACGTACAGGTAACCCCACAGGCCAAGTTTAAAAGTTTTTCCATAAAAGCTTCCCGAGATATGATGTTGTAATAAGTGAATATTTTGGTTTGTTATTAGACTACGGTCAAATTTTGAGCAAGTGTCGTCATTTACTTTTCGTTTAACAGCTGTTCAAAACATATAACCCCGCGTTTTTTGTCTAAAAATGGAAGAAAGGGAATTTCGAGTACTCATTAAACATTATAAAAACCGTCAATCAAACCAAGGATAAATACTATGGGGACTCTGCACCATCGATTTCAATGGTAAAAAAGTGGTTTACTGACTTTCGTTGTAGTCGCACAAGTACAAATGATGCTGAACGTTCTGGACGGCCAATTTAGGTCAGTACACACGAAAATATAGAAAAAATCTACGAGTGAAAACACGTGAGATTGTAAGGTAAGTTTGCGGCCAATAAGGTGATGGCAACAGTTTTTTGGGATGCACGCACGATAATCCACGTCGATTACCTTCCAAAGGGAAAAACAATAAACGTCGAATATTATGCCATTTTATTTGATCGCTTTAATGAGGATTTCATAAGAAAGCGACCGCATATGGCCAAGATGATGCACGGGTGCACACGCGTGCAGTCTCAATGGCAAAACTCTATGAATTGGGCTACGAATCGGTACCTCATCCGCCATATTCTCCGGATTTAGCCCCTAGTGACTACTTCTTATTTCCAATTCTAAAGAAATGGCTCGATGGAAAGAGATTTATCTCCAACGATGAAATTATTGACCAAACAGATGCCCATTTTAAGGACCTCCAAAAATCCTATTTTTTGGAAGAGATACAAAAACTGGAGAAACGTTGGACTTAGTTGAGTTAGAAGGAGATTATGTTGAAAATTAATTTTTGTTTTGCAAAAAAAAACCGTGTATAATTCAAAATGTCACGGACTTATTGATCCGCCCTCGTATATGTACATTAACAGACCAAAAAAAAACTTTGAAAAAAGGACTCAGATCCGCACAAAAACATATGTATATGTAAAAATAAAGCCAAGTTCCTATTCAAAAATTTCCGCCGTTAAAGTCGGATCAAAATGAGGACCAAGTTCTTCAAATGTACAATATCATCCCATTTCTAGGCAACTTGCTAATTTAGCAAAATTATTTTTTCAATTTTCTAATATGGGAAAGGACTATGGGAAAAATGTTACCAACCTAGCAAGTTGCCTAGAAATGGGATGGTATTGTATTTACGGCCGACATTTTTGGATAGCAACTTGGCCCTATTTTCGCATTTATGTTTTTGTGCGGATAGGCATTTTACACGAAAAATCACGAAAATATCGTTATCATGTAGATCCCCGACCTTTTGTATTTCCAGCACAGTAACTTTAAATACAACATTGGGCCTGTTAACTGTTATCTGTTACTAAACTACTATCGAATTACGAACTAGCTGCCATTGAAAGCAGACAACTTCGATAATTTAACGAAAATGGAAAAAAGTGAAAGTAAAAAAAAGAGAGAGAGAGAAAGAGAGAAGAAACAGACAAAACAGTGGATTTCTTCAGGTGGACGTGTTCCAATGAAGGCTGAGGTGTAAAGTGAGAGTGTCGGCCAATAAGGTGATGTTCACAGTTTTTTGGGATGCACGCGGTGTCATTCACATTGATTATGGTGAAATGTGTACAACGAGTAGCGGCGAATATTCAGAGCAATTGACCAGGATAAAAGAAAAGAAACTGCTGTTCCGTTAAGACAATGCACGGGAGCACTCTTGTCTAGTCACTATGGCAAAAATCCATGAATTACGCTACCCCATCCAGCATACTCCCCATTTTTAACGCCTTATGAATATTTCCTGTTTACAAATTTAAAGAAATGGCTGGGTGGTAAGAGATTTGGGTCGAACGAAAGTAGGATTTGGTATCGCGAAATTATCAAACTGCCCTCGTATATCCTGAACAACTTTATTTTTATGTAGTTATGTTTTTTATGCTAATATGAACTACTGCTCAAAAACTCTCCTCAGGATAACAGTGAAGCAAACCAAACATTTTACTGTTTCAGTTACGGAGGAAGTCTTAAAATAATTTTAATGAATTGTAAAATCACCTACTAGCGGGAGGTCTTAGAATTTTAATTGATTTGATAACTTACACAAAGACTTAAAATTAAAATTTAAGAGAATCCTCCAATGATCATAAATTAAATTATAATTATTTACTAAAAACCCACATGAAGCCTAAGAAAATAACAGACGGATAAAGTTGTATTGATATGAAAGTATTTATGTTATTTCCACTCACCTTCATTCACTGATTCAATTAAATTTGTAAAACATGTCGATGATGTTTTATTGTCGATCATGTTAGAAGTATGAGTTGGAGTTGAGGTTGGTGTTGCCAAATCGTTGTTGCGTTGAGATTTATTGCACAACTTAAAGACATCATCCAGGCTGGGGGTCTCCAGTTGTTCGCTGCGCCTTTGCAAACAAACAAATTGTTCAACTTGCAAATGACGTATACCCTTCACATGCTGTATCATTTCAAGCAAAGAATTGGCCTTAAAGTTGCACAGATGACAGAGAAGAGACTTGTTGCAACTAACAGATGATATTGCCGGCTTTGCTGTTGCTGATTGCGATGATAATGTTAATGATGATGCGGATGCTGTTGATATTGGTGTACTACTATCTGGCAGACTTAGGGGCGCCGTTTCACTGTTGATGGTCTTAAAGGAGTCATCAGTACCAAACCTACTACTGGTCTGTTGTTGTTGCTGCTGTTGTTGAACCAAGTAATTCAAGTGTTGGAATATCATGATCATATTTTCATGCCGCATATGCTGCGTGTGCAGCGATAACTTTTGTATAGAATTAGTGTAGAAATCACAAGAGTTGCATTTAATTTGCACTGTATTGGCACCAATTTGCTGCTGCTGTTGATAGTATTTCAACTTGTACTCGTTGGCTGCTCCTCCTTCACGCAAGTGATTGATAAAATTTAACTTCTGCAAATGCTTGTCTGTCTTGCTGTGCAACTGATAGTTGGCCTTTAGATTTGTTTTATAGTTGCATAAGGAACAAATGTAATTGTTGTTTTGAAAGATCATGATGTCGGAGAAGTACGCTGAACCAGATGAGCTGTTATTTGTGTTTATGGACATATTGCTGGCTGTGGGTGACATTGAGCGTGTCGAGCTAGTGGAAGACGTAGTTTGGCGTGAGCGATCTATAATCAAGTGTTGATTTAGTTCATCGAGGCTGTTTGTATCGAAGTTCGAACAGATCAGGCAACTGAACAGAGTCGTTGGCCATAAGTCTGGTTTGATAGGAGGCTCCATATTTCCGGTGGTTAGATCAGATGAACCAAAATCACTTGATTTTGGTGAATAGGGCGAGGTTGGGAGATCGCTAGTAGTTGGTGGAGAACTGGCCTGTAGTTTAATCACGGTTTTGTTGGCGCACATTAATGCTGGTGAGCTACCGGGTGTTTGGGTCTGTGTTGCAGCCGCTGCCGCTGCATTTTGATGCAATAGTTGCATCATAAGAGCCTGATTGTAAGCCAAATCTGCCAAAGCCACTTCAGGTATAAAACTATTTTCCTGTTGCTGGGTTTGTTGCTGTTGTTGCTGCTGCTGCTGCTGTATAAACGTTAAAGTCTGTATGTGTTTGATGTTGTTTTGCAAAACGGCCATATTATGCGTATGTTTTTCACTGGTCATATGTATGCGCAAATTTCGCGCCACTGATGTCTCATAACTACAAATATCACAACGAAATGACGGTTTTGGTTTACTCGAACTACCACTCGCTCCGCCGCTACTGCTGTTGCATGTTTGCAAACTAGTTAATGCGGTACCACAGATAGACGTTGGCAAATTGCCACCCATGCTGCCACTACTACCAACGTTCGTGTGTGCCTGTTGTTGTTGCTGCTGCTGTTGTTGTTGATGCTGTTGTTGATGCTGCTGCTGTTGCTGCGAAGCCAAACTGCTCATAGTTGTTCCTAAATTTATCTTTGGTGTCGAATCCAATTTTCCCACACCACCGCTGGCCGCTGCTACGGCTGCCGCTACCATACTTTGTGAGCTATTTAACTCTTGCATATTGTTTAAATGCTTGTCAGACTGCATATGTATCGAAAGATTGCCCTTGGTAGTAGTTGAGTAATTACAAATTTCGCAGCGATAAGGTTTATAACCACATGAATATGATTCGCCGCGTGCCAAGCGCGGATGTTGTTGTCCTATAGCAAAAGAAAAATGTTTAAATTATTCAAATAAAATTGAAAATAAAATTATTCTTGAAATTTTTATTCAGATGTTTGTATGTGAGTGTCGTATATGAAATTAAAAAAAAACACTGAAATCCCAAGATCCCATGCTGATATGCCGTTGTCTAGCCACATGTAGCCAGTGACAGTACTTGTACACGCTAAGAACAAACATGGTCACGACAACTATATTATGTCTATGTAACGGAGCCAGAACACTTACTTGTGGAGCACCTGAAACAACGTGCTCAAAACTTTAATATTTTCGATTTAGAAATAGATCTATAATTACAAACATCATTACATGTTCCTGATTTACATTTAGGGGTTACAAATGTCAATTTCCAACGAACAGCAAACATTTCTTCAGAAAGGCATTTATAAAAAATTCCTAAACATGGCTATTCTATTGAGTCAGAGCATTTCCTAAAAAAAATGCCTCAGCAATCCATATCTGTTTTGAAAGAATTTTCACACAATTAATGGGATTCGAAATAACCTCAATAGATAAAACTTTTAGTCCTAAATTACAATAAGGATCCATTTTATCATCAATGTACGCATTTGACGTATGGGAATCAAAATTCGTCTTAAACAAGTAAGAGAGCTATATTCGGTAGCGCCGAATATTATAAACCCTTCACAAAACTATGAACTACTAAATATATACTACAGATTATACCCGGTGCAAAGGTTTCGTTTTTTAATATGTGATGAAACTTGAGAGTTAGCATAAATTTTAACGTTAAATTTTAAAATATTGTGATTTTTTTTTTTGTTCTTTGTTTATGAAAAGTAGATTTTATAAAATCAAATTTGCAAATATCTTTTGCAAATTGCTAGTTAAACTGAAATGTTTTGGCGAACTCGAATTTTAGTTTTGAAATTTTACAATTTGGTAATTTTTGGAATTATGAACATAACATTTTTCACAATTAGATTTTTCGGAAAATTATGATATTTTTGTAATATAAAATTTGATAATTATATATAGTTTGGGTTTGTGCTGCATTTTCGGATTTTGGTATATCTAAATTATGTAAAATTGTTTTTTTCATTTTTTTAGATTAATTAAGATTTTTATGATTTTAAAATATTTTGATGAATTTTGTAAAAAAATGTTTGTAAAAAGTTTTTTCATAAAATACAGATTTTTGTGATTTTTCGGCTTTTTGGCGAAAACAAAAAATGATAGTAAAATTTAAATTATTATGGTGATTGGTTTTAATTTATTACGGCGTATGGCTTTTTTTCGATAAACTTCGGTTTTTTATTGGATTCCGATTTTTTGGAAAAAAAAAACATTTTTTGTTCCAGTTTTTTGATTTTATGGTGAATTTTCAAACTTGTGGTGAATTTAAAATGTTGCAAAATTTCAGAATTTTTTTTTTAATTTTTTTTGCACTTTCGGTTTTTGAATGAATTCAAGTTTTGTTGTTATTTTTTTTAAATTTTGAGGTTTTTGTAACAATTTTTCAATTCGGTCCAACATTTAGGCCCGTAGGTTATCTGGTGGCCTCGGGATGATAATTTCTGTAAGGGGACTTTATAGCAAATTTGATAAGCATTTCGAATATGCGAATTTGATGGGCTTGGGTATAAGCGTCTACCCGCAAGTTTATGGCCTATATCTCGGGAACTTGTGGACCTATATGGCTAATTTCAAATATCGAAAATTCGCCAAGCTCAGTGATCAAGTCGTCCAAGTTTTTAGATCCATATCGGACAGACGGACATCGCTAATTAAACTTCCCTACCTATAAAAATCGAGAATGTATTGTTGGGTCGGAAATGAATATTGTAGAAATTACCAACGGAATAACAAACCTATATATACCCTTATCGTTTATTCTTTATATTGTTTTTGATTCGAAGTAAATAATAATGCTATAGTGCATATCTTATACTGACGAAGAATATTATCAGAGCGTGATGACAAGTAGCGTTTACTTCTTTTACTTTTCCAGAGTTTTAAGCCCTCAGTCACCGGTAAATGAACGAAAAATTAACTTTCAATGGAATATAGTGATTGCAAATATTCAGAAATTTATTTAAAAGGACATCATGAGACACATTAGTACCTTTATTTTTAAACAAGTTATTCCAATCAACCTTCAATAAGTTAGAATTTATAGCATCAAAATAAGAATCAATCAGAATTATTACATAATCTTTATTTACACTAAAAGGAATTAAGTCATTATTCCTCTCAACCGAAACTACATTGTTTACATGATCAGCATATACATAGTTCACAAGAGCTAGTAGAAGGTATATACGAACCATACAGACAAATTAGTCGATCAGGAGCAGCAATTATTACAAACAATTCATCAAGTAATTCATCAACCACGACAAGGGAACAGGCATAGGAATTGTATTATTTCTTAATAGCAATTGAAATTGCACCTCCTCTCTCAATACCAGTTCTTACGTTAGACCGACCTATCCGTACGGTACACATGATAAAACTACAGGTGAAAATAATCCAACATTATTATAAAAATATCATGCGAATAAAACCGAATTAATTCTTTTACTCTTTGAGAGTTTTGCAGAAACATTTCGAAACTAAATTCTTAGCTTCGGTAAGCTCCCTAAGCTGCGTTTGAAAACTTCACTGGTTTTCATAGAAAAATTAAATGGTCTGATATTTCTATCCACAGGACATGGAGAGGCACCAACTTTAAACTTCAAATAATATAAAGTTTTTTCATCCACATCTTTTTGAACTAACCTCGTACATTCAATGTGTTGTTTCTCAATTCGTGTGTTTTTTTGTTATGAAATTTATTATTTGTTGACTTGTAACTGATGGTTTGTTTGAAAGAAGAAACATGGAAATATTTTGTCTTCACCAACAGCAACAACACGGGTTCGACACTTACCGCCTACAGAAATTTGTTCAACCAGTATGTTGGGTATCATTCTAACACATGTTTGACATTAATTCTGACGCAATCGCAGGGTTTGACATACCTGAAGAGGCCCGATCATTACATTGCTTTTCTAAAATGTTTGAAGCTCCAGCAACAACTTCTGTATGTGACCGTTGGATGAATATTGTTTTTTTTCTGCCTTGAGATTACAGCTGAACTTATTTTGGTTATTTTTGTAATTTCGAGATTTACTGAAAGCTTATTGCCCTCCGTTTTATGTTCTTGTACATACTCACCTTATGGTGAGACAATTGTACTGTTCAATTCTCTTAATGCATTAGGCAGTGCGGAAATAAGAGAAATTATTTCAGCTGAAGCAGAAAGGCAATCGTTTTAATTAGCAACCAAATTTAAATTATTTTTAAATAAGTTAACTTGTTTATCATTAATTGTTGCACAAAAAAATTAAATTTGGTGTACGGACATGTCAAGCGATGTAAGTGGCAGTAATCAATTAAAAACACTTCGCACACAAAGTTTTAGGTGAAGCTTCCATTGCAATTAAGTTTACAAATGATGCAATGATTGAGAAAACACAGCCGTACGTTGAAACGTTCACTTCACTATTATTATGTAGTGCGCAGACAATTCGACTATAAAAAACTAAGGACTCCTGGAATAAGATTTCTTTGGATTATTTCAAGTCAGTTTATAATTGAATAAAAACCGTTTAAGGCTTTTCTAAACAAGGGAGCTAGCACCCCCTATGGAAATGTGTAAACTATTGTCAATAAACTTAATATAAATTGTTTGGCCCTCAAAAGGGTGACAACGGACAGCAGGACATGGACCAATGTACCTGAGGCCTAGTGTCAATTTCAGTGATGCTGAAGCGTGATTACAGTGCGGATCTCAATGCAAGGCATTCCTCTTGAGGAGACCCATACACAAATAGTAGTGGACGCAACCTTCGCGAAATCTTGATAAGACAGACAGACAGACGGAACAACAAGGATGAATGCAAATTTATCATCATAAATTGACATTTTCTCGACAACAGTGGGCACAGCTACGGTTAATTCAGGCGGGCTATGAATGCTGGATTACGAATCCGACCATAAGGCCGTGTAGATGATTTTCTTTACATATGACCGTTTGACGAGGGAGCCTTCCACTAGGTACGACCATTACAGGATGGACAGGCATAGATTAACTGGCAGATTAGGTGTGGATCTTTAACAATGAGTACCATAGGATGTGCCGTATAACGCTGGGTTAATGACATCGTCGCGAGGCCTGTTACGACGTGTTTTTCATTTCGGCTGCTACGTTTGCATTGTCCACTTAGAGTTGTATATCTTTCAAAGGCCCATTTTGTTGATGATGATCATAGGTCAAGGTCGAGTAATTGATTTCCCATCAGGCCTTGAGAAGCACAGTCCGCTTGAGTTCGTTTCGTATTAATGGGTCTCCACACATTGCGAGGTAGAGTTCGTAAAATTTTGGACGTAAGATTTCCTTCGAGCCTTTTCAGTATGTGGCTGCATGCATAGACCTGAGAAGGGAGTTTGCTTTAGTGCTACGCGGTTCTTTGATTCAATCAGATTGATACCACAATTTTCATTCTCGTTCTCCCTTCGGCAGTAAAAGACCACCGCATACGCCTTAATTGAGACTTCACTAAATCCATGTAGCTGGATGCTTAAGCTTGAATTTGGTACATATCGGGCTACCCTTCATATCGTTAAAATGTGTAAATTACATCGGTATTTCAGCCATAGTTTCGCTAATTAATGTTGCAATGGGTCGGCCCACTGAAGATTTAGTAACCAAAATTCTTGAAATTGGTTTTTGAATTTTACGACGACCGGAGAAACCAAGCCCAGTGGGTCGAATATTCGAGCAACGTCCGATATCACTTTCCGTTTAGAACCAATTATTGGTTCTTCCAGAGTTATTCTATAACCAATACTGTCCTCATTCGCGTTCCAGTACATTTGTTGTGTCATTTTCATCTTACAATTACAATTACAATTTAACACACATTTACTCAATTCTAGTCTGGCTTGTGAGAGTAAGTCAACGAGTTCCACACGCATCATCATCAGCGCTTCTGGAGACTCCGCTAATTGTTCTAACACCGATACTGAAAGTTATGGTGCGGAAACAGTGCCGTATGCGACGGTAAGCAATTGAAAATGTCTAAGCTTATCGTTTGGGGTTTGTTTCCATAGATTTCGTTGAAAACTTCCATGGTCCTCCGCCACCTAAATTTTTTTTTTTTTATACTGTATTTTATTTTATTGAATCTTTCTATTAAAGGAAATTCACAATAAGTATTCAAATCTTATTTCTAAATTATTATTTACTAGTTAGTACCAACGTAATAACTAATTTTTTGTATTCAAATCTTAAAAATCTATCTTCTATTGTGTAGAGAGAGCCGCCTTGCCAGGCTCAATGTGTCAGTTCTTTTTAGTCTCTGGTGGCCGTCAAATTGCAATAAATTGCGTGCTAGAGTGCTGGGATGTGCGACTAGTTTGTTTACGTATTTGGACGTGTATGTTTTAACTTCTTCGTGGATAGTAGGAACTTTGAGATCCCTATGTATGTTTTTATTTCTTATGTACCAGGGGGCGCATACGATATGACGTAAGACTGTCTTCTCTGTAACTTCTGGATGTTTGATGCACAGGCAGTACCCCACAGCTGAGTACCATATGACCATATTGGCTTTATAACGGATTTGTATAATAGGACTTTATATTCCAAAGCCAAAGTTGAGTTAGGACTTATTAGCCAATGCAGTTGATTTGTTCGAAGCTTTATGGACGTTATTTTTGCCTCAATGTGACGGGACCAAGTTAGGCGCCGATCTAGGTGGATATCCAAATATTTGACGTGCGTTTCTGCTGATACCGTGGTATTAGTTATTGTAATTGGTGGACAATTTTGCCTTCTAAGGGAAAACGTTACATGAGCACATTTTGATGGATTTACCTTTATTCTCCACTGTTTTAGCCAGTCTTCTAGCTTATGAATATGGGACTGCAGCTTTTCAGATGCATCCTTTGGATCATTACTGACACTTATAATTGCAGTGTCGTCTGCAAAGGTTGATGTATATGTATGTGGGCTTGTCGGCATATCCGCTGTATAGATGATATATAATAGCGGCCCAAACACACTACCTTGAGGTACTCCTGCACTGATTTTCCCACATCTTGAAAGCTGGTTCTTTGACCTTACTTTAAAAATTCCACCGGACAAATAGCTTTTTATAAGCTTGTGGGTGTTTTCAGGTAGAACCCGAACTATTTTAGTAAGTAGCCCATCATGGCAGACTTTATCAAATGCTTGGGAAATGTCTATAAATAAAGCTGAACAGTATTGCTTCCTTTCAAAAGCCGATCTAATAATGGTAACGATTCTATGGACTTGTTCAATCGTACTATGCCTTGCTCGAAAACCAAACTGATGATCTGGGATAACGTTTTGTTCATTCAGAAAAGGAGTCACACTCGAGACGAATAATTTTTCAAATATCTTTGACAAAACTGACAGTAGGCTAATAGGCCTGTAGGATGTAATCTGGCTTGAGTCCTTTCCTGGTTTCGGCATCATAACAATTTCAGACATCTTCAAAGAGCATGGGAAGAAGCCGACGCGCAACATGGCATTAAATATGTAAAGTAAAATTCTTACAGCTGAATTTGGTAAGTTTTTTATCATTGATCCTGTTATGCGATCAGGTCCAGGTGATTTCTTCATATCCGTATTTTTAATTGTCGATTTTAAAGAAGACAACCGAAATTTCATAGGATCATTCACGGTGTCACTAATAATTGGAATAGTGGAATTACTTATATCATGTGGTGCAAAAACCTTCTCTAAGTGATTTGAGAACGCATTTGCTTTTTCACTTGAGTTTTTAGCCCAAGTACGATCTTCAAGTCTTAGTGGGGATTCGTAAGCAATATGACATTGTAAGTGCTTTACAGCTTTCCACATACTATAATCCGTGTTTTTCTTCGGATCCAAGTTTTTTAAAAAGTTGTCGATAGCGAATTCGTGTTTCTGTCTCAATTTACTGCGTAAGTTTTTTTGGCATAAGTTCATTTGCATTTGTATGAGTGGAGAACGACTATTTTGCCATTGTCTTCTTAGTCTTCTTTTCTCAATGACGAGCATCTGAATATCTGCTGTTGGCTGGTGCGATATTATTTTGGCTGATGGCTTTGATGGCCTAAATTTGGCGAAACATTTTAATGATATCTGCCGAGAACACAACCTTATGAAAACGAAAACAAACAGCAAATAAATTGCGTTTCATTATTAGCATCTTGGAATGAGCCGTCAAAGACCGACAATTCGATGATGTGGTAGGTGAAATAAATAAATAAGGTGACAAATATCTCTTGAGTTGATAGTTCACGCATAACCCAATCTAAGATATTCTTCATACATTTGATGTTCCTTTAATGTTGGGTTTGCCTTGAAAAGTATTAGCAAATGTGGGTTTGAGTTCTTCAAAGGGAAGTTCTACGATATAACGGTCGTCACAGTGGTTTTTGATAATGTTGATCATGCTGCTTTTCTAGACCTTTTCAACATCCCAGAAGGTTTATCTCTATCAGCCAATGTAAGCCACGATGGCGATAGTGACTGTTATTGACACGATGTAACTACCGATGTTATCACCCAACTGAATATCGTACTACACTTTTTCTTGCGTTAACACAAGCGACACGTACTCTGCCCCAAGCAAAATATCAATCCGATTAGAGCAATAAAACTGACACATCGTGAGCCAAACCTAATCTTTTACCATCGTAGGTTGTTATGGTGCTCCTTAGAAGGTATTAGATTATTCTTCCTAAAATATGTATTTGAGCATCTATTGGTTGCTGAGAACTTTTGGACCTCATTTGCAGGTAGCTATGGCCCCGTGTTGATCCAGCTCGAGCTAATGAGATGTCAGAAAGCAAAACCTTTGATTAGTTGTGTTCCTTGACAGCATTGATCTAAAAACGTTAAGAAATTAATTTTCGACGTGATGCGGTATTAATCTTTGGAGAATCTAGATGATCCATCTCATTAGAAATATCGAAAATCTTACGCAAATTAACCGTATTTTTCTTGATTTAATATTCCGACAGGATGTTTTGATGTAGATTTTTTGAACGAACCAAACTTGACAAGGGACGACAGAAATTCGTTCCAAAAATCTACAGCATTTTTTCCTTCAATTTGACGACGTCGAATCAAAGCACTCCTTGAGTCGATCAGATGCAGTACGATATCATAGTTCCGAGATCAGCATGTGCTTAATAGAGACCTTAAATATGAAAATTCTTTGACATTAGATGGGTTTGGCTTGAAATGAACTTCACTAATAAATAAATATTTAAACGCTGGCCAGTCTTTGCTATTGCCAGTAAACGGTTCTATTCGCAGCTTGGGGAAATCTTCATTCGTATTGCGGGACATTAACGAAGAAATAAAACTCTGTAACAAGGTAGAATGTTGTTGAGCAAAACGAGAAACCATTTCGTTTTGGTGTTCAGGTGTTGAGTCTTAAGAACTGAGGGATCTCAAGTCACTGGAGCATAGCGTGACTTAACATGTATTTATCGTTATATTCTAGAATATCCTGCTCAGAGTCTACAAAGCCCTCATCACCTTCATGCTCATATAATTCAACTGTAGGGTCCAATAAAGACTTCCACCAGGCATCCAAGCGACACAAACAAGTTTCTATTTGTTCCGCAAAGAAATCTTAAGCATCGTGAACATATGCGTAATTGCGCCCTTCTTCATTTTACGCTTCGACTGAATTGTCTTCATCGTAGTAGACGGCATTTGGGTTTAAATATTAATTTAAATTGTACTTACAGAATTCTCTTCCGCTGGCCCAGTACCGCCAATGTGTTTTATTTATTCTTGTACTGGCTTTGTCGCTTGCAGCTATTCGTCTGTGGTCGCTTTAATTTTTACAATTATTATTCCTTGTCTACAAACCGCGATTTTATTGGTGTAAAAAAAAATGTATAACACGCACACCAAAGGATATTTCCATATGGGTACATATTGTATATGACTGTGTTCTTGATTTTGCTACTACTTTTAATCGTCTCCATGTTGTCATGCCCACACACTGAATGTCATTTACATACATGCATATGTGTGTGAGTTTTTCTTTATTTTTATTTCTTATTACTGTGACCCGTACACGCAACACTCACACAGGGCAATTGCATTTATTTATTTTAGATGTCGGTTTTTTTCTATATCCACTTCTGTTCATACATATGCAGCTATACACACGCGCTCACGATCTTCTGCGACTGAAATCTAGCCTATTTACATACATACATACATATGTAAAGCCAAAAATGCGTTTCTTCACATTTTTACTTTTGTTTCCACCAACAACAACTTTTGACAAACTATCGTTTCCACAATGTTTTCCCGGAATTGAATAAGCTTTATCTTTTCTTGTGCCCATCGGAGCACCTTTACTTTAAACGTGCGTTATCACTTTGATGTTGACGGATTCCGATTGAACGCTGCAATTCGTGGCCCATGGAGCACATGCTGTCCAGAGAATCTAACGATGAAAACACCTGTGAGTCGTTCCTTGGCACTTTTCCACTACACTTGATCCTAGATTTGGTTTGAGTGTAATGTTACATTCGTGGACTGTATATGTCTGTAAAAATATTCGTCTATTCTGCCTAAAGAATTTTACCAGAATGACGCGCATGAACACAGTGATAGAGGCAAAAACTTAGTGGAACGGCGGTATGTGTCTATGGGCGGGTGTGTGTTTTCAATTGACGTGTGTAACATGCCGACTTCCATCGTACATTTTGCTGTTCGCACAGGGATTTCGGTAGTGAAGACCGTCGCTTTTGATGATCTGTTCGTTTTCGAACACAGTTGCTCCAACAGTTGTTCGTACAACGCTGTTCTGCCATTGCACAAACATTTGTAAGTGTACGCTCGTCTGGTAAGCACCCGTATATAAACTATACTGAGAGCCTAAATGACTAAAAAAAATATTATACTCAAGCTAAGCAGGAACAGCTCCACGTATTCTCCACACAGAAGATCATGAAGGTTTGCATTCGCAAGAATGTTTCCTCAACAATAGGCACTATATCTATCAAATTTCATTTCAATATCTGCTTCAGCACGACGGTTAATAATGTTGGTCACCTAAAATAGTAAAAAGTCACACTGGGTGCTGTCGACCTGATTCTACGCGGCGCAAGCCAGAAGGGCATCGATTACGACTAGGAGCTAGTAATGGAACGCTAACATACATGACTTGGCGGCTGTGGCACCTGTGCAGCAAAATAAACAAATAAATATTTCGTTATTAACTATGGCTTACTACCACTCCGAAGGTCTCCATAACCATGCATTATGGTTGCGCATTCCTCAAGGTTACTCATGACAAGGTGATTTGATAATAATTTCGAACACGAGCATCATTTGTCCGAGATATTTTTACGACTCAATTCGTCATTGATAATAAATGATGCTGGAGCAGCTACGTCGCGACTTTAGCAGACGCCTTGTGAAAGGAGAAATATTCTATTGCACGAAACTCTTTAAAACATCATAACGTTAATCTACTTTCTTTCCTAAAATTTCAATCTTTAAGAGGTCCTACTGCAAGATGTCTTATTCAAACTCACGTTACTCAATAACTGGGGTTGTGATGGATCATCTGGTCAAAACGCTGACAAGCAAGTAGTAAATACAAATGACATGGCAACCACAGATGCAAATTCGTTTATGGCTCCTGTAGTTCCTTTCAGACTTAGACTTAGAGTACTGGAAAAATCATGGCCCATTATAAGTTCATTTTTGCCGCCCAATATTATTTCAATATTCAAGGGAGTCTCCTAAAGTAATCAAGGTTAAAGTGAGCAATATTAAAAATCAAATTAATAAACTTAATCCTTCTGTTTGTGAAATAAAGACTAGGAAAATTGTTACTGTCAGTCATAATTTTTTTCTTAAAAGAAACTTTTGATGAGAATACACCACCAGGAGGAAAAACAGAATATAAGAAAAAAAGTCGTGCAAGAATATTTTGTTTAAAACTTCGACTGAAAGTAGACTAAAGAGCTGCAAAAAAAATATTTAAAGCTAAGTCTTTAGCATTAAGAATATTTCAATAATATGAATCATTGATGAAAATAAAAAATTTTATAAAATTTAAACATATAAAATTTGCACAGATGATACTTTTTTAAATTTGACTGCTATTTTTGGAGCACCCTGTATTTGTTGTTACACATATGTGATACACAGTTTCAAAGCAAATGTTTTCTTTCAAGCAGATGTTTCTTTGAATTTTTAAAATATCTGTATTACGTCAAAAGTAATGATTTTTGCCAGGGGAAAAAGTCAAAACGAGCCATTGTGCGTCGACCATATTGTAAAACAATTTCAATGGCCATCGTCGTCTTGTTGAACATTTACAAGTGTGTGTTTGATCCATTAACACTTCATACTTATATACCCAGGGGCGCAGATGGTAAGTCGTAAAATCCTGGACTGTCATCGTTGTATCTTCTGGATGTTTGATACACATATCGACTTTATAACGAATTTGTGTAAAAGCACTTTGTAATCCAGAGCCAGGATTGAGTTAGCACCTATAAACCAGTGTAGTTGACCTGTCCTAAATTTTAGGGCCGTAATTTTTCACCTTAATATGGCGGAACCAAATTAGGCGTATCCACCTAGATGGATACCCAAACATTTTCGATCGGTGTGTTTTTCTTCTCTCTGAATGGTTATCAAATTCTCGATTTTTTTGCTAAATTGTAGATAATTGCGGAATGGGGTTTATAGTCAAATTTTTAATATCTGATTAAATTTAGAGCCTTTGGATAAATTTTTTTCGTTTAATTTGAAAACGTTTTGAAGTTTGGTTTTTTGCATGTGAAAATTAAATTTTTTGTAACACATAGGTCTTTTGGAACTTGTGTAATATCGGTTTTGCTAAAATTTCGAATTAAAATTTTAAAATATTCGTAATTTGTTGGTGCAATTTCGGTTTCAACTTTGCTAGATTTTGTTAAAAATGTTTAAATTTTAGTAAATTCCAAAATTGTGTTTAATTTTCGATTTATTATGATTTTGAAATTTCTTGCCACATTTTTCACTTTTTGGTGAATTTTTTAATTTTTTTGTGGATTTCCGATTTGTGGTGAAATTAGACATTTTTTATATAATTGTGTGAGATAATTCTTTTGTGAAGTTTTCATTAAATTTGTTTTTTTTTTTTCTAATATTCAAATTTTTAGTGAATTTGCAAAGTTTATGTTAAGTTAAATTTTTTGTTGTGAAATTCAAAAATTTGGGAATTATGGTTTGTTTTATTATTTTGTAGCAATGAAATTTGTTTGGCCTTTTTTGATTTTATGGTGAATTTTTGAATTTGTGGTAAATTTAAAAATTGGCATTTTTAGCAAGTTTCTTGTGCAGCTTCGAGTTTTTTTTGAAATTAAATTTATTGTAATTTCAATTAATTGTAATTTTTCATTTCTCAGATGAATTTAGATTTTTTATAAAATTTATTATTCTTAAAATAAAATATTTATATAAATATTTTGGTAAATTGTTAATTTTGTGGAGATTTTAAAATTTGTTTGGGAATTTACTACTTGTGGTGAATTTTTAATTTTTAATTTTATATGTTTTGTGTTTTTTCTGAATTTCGGCGAAATTACAAAATTATGATGAAACCTAAATGTTTGTGGTGAATATTCTAAACTTGGCAACTTTTGTTTTTTTTTTAAATTAAATTTTGATTTTATGAAAAAAAAATAGTTTGTTTCCATTTTGCGATTTTGTAATGAATTTTCGAATTTGTGGCGAATTTAAAATTTTAGCAAAATTTCGAATTTTTTGAATTTTTTTTTTTTAAATTTCGGTTTTTGGAAGAATTTGGGTTTCTTTGTTAGTTTTTGAAGTTTATTGATCCAACATTTAGGTCCGTAGGTTAACTAGGGGCCTCGGGATGAAAAATTTGCGTATGGGGGACTTTACAAACAAATTTATGGCCCATATTTCGGGAACTCGTAAACCTATATGGCTGCTTTCAAATAGCGAACATTTGTCAAGCTCACTGATCAAGTGGTTCTAGTTTCAAGATCCTAGGTTGTTTAGTGCCTTCAGAAAGTTCATTTCAACAGCGAACAGCCGCACAGACAGACATCGTTAACTGAACTTCCCCACCTATAAGGATTCAGAATATATATATACTTTGTTGGGTCGGAAATGAATGTTGTATCAATTACAAACGGAATGATATTAATTTTATCTATTTAAGCTTTCTACTAAGAGTCCTAAAAACTCGAAACTCATTCATTATTAGATTATTTCCAATCAGTCGTCAATAAGTCAATTAGTATTATTCTGCTAATTAGTTACACTAACGTTTAAGATTAACATTCACATCCATATGTAGCTTTTCAACAATTTTTAGAATTTTCAACTATTTACTTACAAATTATTTGAAGAAAAAAATTTCAAAGCAAGTAGTAAGTTTGGAAACATAATACATAACTGCAGACGGTTTAACTGATAATCAGTGGCATGAATTCAGAGCAAACGTTATTGCCTGTCCAAAATTTTCCCCTTGACATATTTAAAAATGCCATAAAATCCATTTAATTACCAACTCATCAGCCAAATGTGTTAAAATTAAAAGGGGCTATACTTTGTTTTACACCCTTTTTTATGTTCCACTGCAAGGCTGTGTGCGTCGCACACATTTCTGCCTTCTGGTTACGAGCAATATACATACATGAGGACATGATGCATACATACATACATTCATACATACATTCACACATACGTGCATACTTATTCATGAATATTTAAATTAACAAAAATAATTAAAAACAATTGAGTTCATTATACAGATTTTAAACCAAACATACGATTGAATAAAAACATTTTCATATTTAGATATAAGTAGATTTTTCAAAGACCAAAAGCGCGTAGATTGCTATAATTATCCCTGCAATGTGAACCATATTTGCATGTTGAACCAACTTCTCTTGTGGTGTTATCATTAATATTTTGTGGGCATATGCACCCTAAATACTAATGAAGGAAATTATGCTGAGTGTGATGTTACTTCTGACATGATGGTCTTATTAATGAAGATGATGATAACGATAATGTAGTTATTACCAACCAGTCCATATGCAATTTGAAACATTTTAAAAGATATAAAATGGGGTACGTGTCAAATGGGGCTTGTTGACACAATTTGCTCAACTCTAATTATGATAAATATCAGTGACGTTTTTCCGTTTTGTAATTTTGTGCGTTGTAAAAAAAGTTTGTCTTTTGTGTGATACTCGTATATGAATTCATGAAACACAGATTTAAGACTGACTGTAAGTATGAGAAAGTGTGTCAATTGTCATGAAATTATTTGGTGCCAAAGTTCATGTAGCCATAAAAACTGCGAGAAAAAGAGTTAAACAAAAATATTGACGCAGTGATATGTTAAAACATACGTACTGCAGAATGGAAACATTGTTCATGTTTTGACGCTTTATAAGGCAGTTTGCAATAGATATCTCATAGACAGTAGAGCACAGTTGTAACGAACACCCTTGAATACGATACTAATTACGATGATGATGAGAAATTTAAGCCAGAAAAAGCATCACTATTTCAACAACTGAGCCTGATTATGTAGCATCAAGACTTGTAACTAATTTTTTGAAAGAAAATGGTCTCCATGTTTGTGGCATGGTCACAACAACCATATTATGTTCTCTACAACAATATACTGTTGTGGCAAAGATTGTACCCAGGGAATGTCTTGGGCACAAGTAATCAGAAAAATCTGAAAACTGGAACTTTTTTTTATAGGGGTACTAGGGTGTCCCTTGTTTATATGGGGGCACTTCCACCTTTGATAGAAATTTAGTATAATCAAACCGCCTGTAAACCTTAAGTAAAAAGGCATTTTATACATATATATATTTAAAGAAATAGCAGTCAGATCCGCTCAAATACAATTTCTATCCAAAAATTTCGGCCGTTAAAAGTACTGAAAACAAGATGAGAACCACGTTCTTGATATTTAAAATACCATCTCATTTCTAGGCGACCTACTAGGATGTTACGTTCGAATTTAACATAATGAGACAATATCAAAGCCAAAAATGCTAAGTCCAGTTATCGTAATTAAAATATCTTTCATACAAGAGGATGACCGGCCCAACTACATATTCTACCCCTCTACTCACTGTCTTGGTCGTAGTCTACCATCTCACAACCTTGATCTCAAAGTAGAAGCGCCATTGATGCCAACTGAGTTATATCAATCTGCATAGGTTATGCAATGGAACGCGGTTGCGGTGAAGAGCCTTACATACAAACTTGGTAGAGACTATAAGACGCTTAAGGTCTGGCTTGCAATGACGATTTATAAACCTCAAGCGTTTCGTAATTGATCTAAGAGGGGATTGCTTCTCGAACGGCCAGTTTTACGTGGCTTGCTCAATAATGAAATCACCTAGTACTCTGGTAGTATTAGCACCTGAAGAGGTAACCTTTAGTGTAATGTATAACAGTGTACTTTGAGTATACACCGGAAGTGAAGTGTATGATTAAATAATTCGTATCTATTTATCAATTAACACGTTGAGTACGACGCGGTTTTATAGCGACTTCTCCGTCAGGCCGCGCGAGTTACAGCAGTGCGAATATATTGCAAATCGTGCTATGATAAAAATGCGGCACAGAGTGTCAGTCACCGGTGATTGACGCGGCCTAAACGGAAAGGTCGGTGGCAGTCACCGGTGACTGACGTGGCACTCAAGGTGTTAAAATTACTTTTGGAATTTTGAGACCCTGCTTATACTTGCGTGTCATACATACCTGCTAAGCAATAACCGCAAGCCGATTCACCATCAGGATGCTTTTCACGCATGTGAATTTCCAACGTCTCCTGATATTTATAATGCCAATTGCATTGCGGACATTTAAGGGTTTTACAAGAATTCCGCGTTGATATTTGCACGTTGCTATTGAGGCGTGCAGAGTTTAAAATCATTTCGCATCTAAAATTAAAGAGATAAGTAAAATTAGAGAGATGTGTAAAACTTAATAAAAATTTAAAACTCTCGCTTGTATTTGAAGGGTAAGCTGCTGTAACAAGAAATATTCAATTAAATTTCAAAGACGTGCCTGTTAAAATGGTCCGTATCAAGGAAATGTGCAACCTTTTTGGGAAATTAATAATGTTCTGAACAGAACACTAGCAATTTATCACTATTCTTTAATGCATTTGTTTAGCTCTTTGAAATGTTAATTTGACCACTTGACCGTGTCATGGAATTCAGGAATTCCAAATAAATAAAGTGTTTATAGACGGTTGTCATATTTAAATCCAAATATTTCGATTTTTAGAGGATGTTAAATTCTGCACTCAGACAAATTGGCTAAAAATCGTAGTAAGCAAAAGTAAAGAAAAAATAATAAATTAATGAATAACAGTTGAGGAAGCTTTGACTGTTCAAGGCGCAACTTTTTTTCTGCAAATATGATCATTTGTTTTTGCTTTCTCAATGAATGTATGTATCGTATATAGATCCATGTCGTCGTTCGGGGGATACCTCAAAACGCTGGCTTCAGTAGAACTAAAATAAAATTGGTGGTCAATTTCGAAAAGTGTGAGTGTATTGCAACCAAAATAATAGCTTAGGCAACATGAAAACGATAACGATTTTAAATGTCAGTTTGTGTTTTCTCAGTTCAGTCTCTTATAGAACATACCAGAAGGGCAGATAGGCTCAATAGCGTGTTCGCTGGCGATGGGCAATTATTTTTCCCCGGCACGACAACACTCGCCGTAACTGGAAATGAGGAATGTTTATTCTCCCACTCGCCCAAACGTATATCACATACCAATTGCAATGCGACTTGAAATCGCACGAAAGTTATTTTGCTATAGTTCACAATCACGAAAACTTTGGCGAATTGCACATAAAGGAGCATACCGAAGTGAGCTGATTTTCACCTAACCCTGCGTCGAAATGACGAAGTCAAGACAATAATGTCGCTATCTCAAAAATTAGTAGCTTTCACACAGTGTATTATCGCAAAATAGAAAAACATTAAGGGTACTCATTCAAACGTTTAAAATTGCAACTTGTGAAATTATGGGAATTTACGAGACGTTTCTGCAAATTTCAACAGTCAACAACAATGTCTCGATGAAATAGACAAATCAAAAAATTGATTGTTTAAAAACTTGAAAGCTGATCAATTTCCTCAAATTTAAATCTAAAAATGTGTAAAGAATCGAAAAATAAAACGTAAGTTATTTTAAGAAATCGTTGCTGGTAGGGGTAAGGTTCGGTTGAGAAGACGAGCCAGTTATTATCATCATGCCCGTAGACCTACTCGTACACTCAATCTATTGGTTCGGATTGTCGTGCGCTCTCCACTAAACAACAAAAACAAAACTCATGAATAAATATTATAGTAACTCGGTGCTTCGAGAGAAGTTCCTCAGAATTCTCCTCCTAGGTGTCAACCATAAAATACTGGGTTCTTATTTGTGCGAAAGCTAGGCAGTGGCACAGAAAATGTTCCACCGTTTAAATATTTTTATTATAGGCTCTGCAGACGCTATTGTCTGCTCTAGGCATTCGAATTTTATGCGCTTGTAAACTTGGGTGTTGTTAGAATACTTCTAACCTCACTAATTTTGGCCATGTTCAGTTATAGGGGGCCTTTCGTTTTATCTGGGTTTGGGTCATATTTGCCCAATTTTTCAAGCTCAGCCTTCGTAGCCTTAAAAGGCTTTGCACTTTATTATTGCTCTTTCATTACTTAAGACTCCCTATTGGGCGGTCAGTCAGATGAGGCGCAGTCTCCCATTTATCGAGTAGTTGTTGATTGCTCTTTTGACGTCCAATAACGTCCTTGTTCCTACTCTTTTGAACTCAAAGGACTTGATAGTCATTTGGCTATCATTGACGATGTATATTTCAGTTGGTTTTGTAATATCACTGAGCCATCTTATACTCTACGTGATTGTCGTACTTCTGCCTGAAGGAGCGTGTTTTGGTAAGAAAGTTTGAAATACAGTTCGATCTCTGCTCCCTCAATAAACATTTTGAATTATAATTTGCTCCTAGTGTAGAGCCGTTCGTGTAGTAGCTGGTCCTCAGAATTTGGCCAGGAGTGTCTATTTGGTATCAGAGTTTCATGGCTGTTTCATGACTGTTGGTAGGTTGTTGATATACAAAATTGTTCTCCGCTCTCCCAAGATTTAAGAGTGTATTAATTAAGTTTTATAATTAATTAAGTTTTAAAATTAGGTTGTTGGCCAAACTTACGACGTTTGTGAAAATGAATTTTCATATAATATTTGACAATGCATGTGTGAGAGAGTAAAAATGCACAGTTTGCTCGTCTTTTGGGCCTTCTTATGAATACCCTTATTGTATTATTTACTAAATAAATACTTGTTAAGCATATGTGAGTGATAAATTACGAAAAATATAAATTTAAAGACGACATTATACACTTCAAAAATAGCTCGACAAGCCCGACGATGGTTACGCCAAAAGGGGTACGTTCGGAAGGCATGTGAATTGTGCTATACTGATAGTGCACAAATTAAAGTAAACGTGTTTTCTAGTTATATTTTTGTTATTGTCTATATTGTTCTCTTGAGCACTTATGCTTTAAAAAAAAACAGCTGTTTTAAATGCAACCCGCGTTAACTACAGAACAAGTGAAACTAAATTTGGCGATTTGAAAATCGCATGCGATGCAAAATTATATCCTAATTTAGTAATATTTTGTACAGTGTAGACATCTTTTCTTTGATAGTTTCGATTATTGGCTCTTTTTATTTTATTTAATTATTAGTTTCTTTTTTCACCCCATTTCCATTGTGTGTATGTGTGTAGTATTTCCTTTAGTTCAATTTTATATGTTGTTATTTTACTTATAGCCAAAGTCCTTGCAAAACTCTTACACAATTTTTTGTTCAAACATTAATTGAACCTTTGATTAACGCACGAATGAGTTCAACAATAGAGAAATTCTATGTGGTAGGCAATCAAAGAGAACCCTTTTGTGTTCTATTTGAAATTAAAACAATGAAATTTTGTTATATTCATTTTTAAAATTTTTTTTTTTTTGTTAAGGAAACCCAAAGATTCTTTATGTTGCATAACGTTGCGTTCCGAGAAGGGTTGAGAGTAAGAAAATCAAACGAAATTCAAAATAACATTGTGATCTCTTTTTAACCCCGTATAAAAATGTTTGCAGCCTGTTCTAGTGCCCACTGCTTGGTACCCTACACAGTACTTTTAATCACAGGACAGAGGAAAGATATTAATTAACACAAAAACATAAATGTGGAAATAAGGACAAGTTCCTATCCAAAAATTTCGGATCAAAATGAGTACCAAGTCCTTGATATGTACAATACCATTTCATTTCTCAAGCTTCAGCTCTCCAGCTAAAGATAATATTGATGGGTGAATCAGAATCACTTTTTGCACTTTCATATCTCGGGAGGCTTTTATGGTAAAACTTTTGATCTAGCAGGTTACCTGTAGAGTCCTTATGTTTCAAGTTTCAATATTGAAGTATTAAAACAAGTATAGTTAAAGTTTCGTGTACAATAGGCCTGAACTTGGCCTAGCCCACTACCGTGTGCCCTAAAACTTATAATTAATAAATCTACACGTACACCAACCCTGTTGATATTGGGCCAATTCCTGTGGGAAAATACCCAACCATTTTTATACCTAAATCTTGCGCTATCCTAAATCTGTACTAGGGAAGGCTCAAGGGATATACAAATCTTCATAATTTTAGACAGCCAGGAAGGCCTTTTTATCGTATAAGTGAGGTCAGGGGTTGTCATTGGAATGTATTAAGTTTCTAAATAAACTTGTTAGCCGCAACAAAATTGCATTATTCCTGGCCATAAGAGCCATACTGTGAATGAATGCAAGGTAAATAGAGGAGTCCAAAGAGTCTTCGTAGGACCGAAAACTTTCTCTGGAATAAATAGTAGTCTTTAGACGGAATTTGCTCGGCACTGGAGCAAGCAAAGCGGTTCAAAGCTGTCCCGGAGAAATTACAATGAATTCCAATACTTGATAAATTTAAGCTCATGATAATTACGGGGTTGTTTTGCCGGACACTGTGTTCTAAGATACCACGAACTTAATATAGAGAACTCAGACAGCATCAAATTACACCTGAGCATATGCTCTGCAATTGATCAGCTCTTGATTGTCGGCGAATAAATTACCTTCGCATCTCCCATATGACTCCACCAAAGGCATATGGTCTCTCACTGAACAAAATAATTAGCTGATTCTGTTCCAGCGAAAGATACAGGTCGTACAAAAGATCTTATGGCTCGTGGCGCATTGGGCCTCAATAGCAATAATTGGAAAATAATCGAATCGAGCAGTAAGAATCAGCTCTATTCCCGAACAAACTAAAGGGAAAATTTAAGTTTGAGAACAATTGTGTTCTAATTGAATCTACGTTCGATCCCTGTAATTTCAAATAGTCGTCCAAGCTCAACACGCATAATTTTGTACCCTTAAGGAAAGTTAGTTACAAGTAAAGAAAAGTAAAATGAAACAACACGAAACGGAAAGTATGATGGTTAATGATATTGAAAGGAAATAATTTCAAAATTGCCAAACAAAAGGGGTTGTTAGCTAACGAATGAATCAAATTGTTTGCCCTTTAGATGAATATGTATGTATGTCTCAGGGCAAAAAGGTCGTGATAATAATAGGAGGAGGCAATTGCTTAATAAATTAAAACCTGCATTTACATTTTTAGCATCAGTTTGATTGAAAACATAAAAGCCGAAAGATCTGACATTTAATATTTGATACAAATTATTTTGTGGTAAAAAGATTAAACAATTTTTTTTTTTTTAACTTACCGAGGGCACTCGACACCTAAAGGACGACCGTTGATATGTTCGGAACAGGCGCCAATCGTGAAACATGCTGAACTACCGGGATTGCTGTGAGGTGGTGTATTAAGGGAAACATTGAGACCAGGGGGCAAATTGTTTGCATTAAGCGAGTGGCTGGGTGAAATGGATAGTGGATTGGCAGCCGTAAGAAGTCCAAGCCCAGCTGCTGCAGCCGCCGCAGCAGCTGCTGCTAGTCCTGAATTGGTGGGCGAACGTTGGGGTGTTACTTGTGGCGATGGCTTATAGGTTTGATGGACTTCTAACATTTCACAAGACTTACAGTCCATACCCTTGTAGTCAGGATGCTCTGGACAGATGTTAACCAGTGGCATCGTATTTGGAGTTGAAGAAGTTGCTGGATATAGACACGTTTCAGCTTGGGTTAATGAATGAGAGGTGAGCTCTTTTTGATGCTGCTGGGCAGCAGCCAGTTGATGATGAAGGAACTTACTAATTAACTTAACACTACTAGTACTTTGTTCGGAATTTAAAGCTGCCAATGAGGCATGTAAGGAACTTATTTGAGCAACTGAGGCATTGGGGACTGTCGCAGGTAGAGAAAATGGTGTACTCGCCGTTGGTAGAGACCAGCTCATGTTATAATTTTCGAGGTTTTCTTGTTGACAATCTTCTTCAGCCGTTTCTCGGTCAGCTGAGAGACGTTGTAAATGCTGCTGCAAGAAATCACTCATTATGATACTGTTGAGATTTGACGGCTGTTGTTGATGTGTTATATGCAACGACTTCGGACTTAGATTTGAGGAATTCGTAGAGATATCTTGTGATTGAGGTTCACTGGTATCGTTGTTAGAATTAATATTTAATAAACTATCAGTACTAATAGCATCAGTTGCTAAATTTCCACTAAACGTCGACAAATCTACTCCCGCAGCCTGTGATATTGGTGAAGGTGCTGTGGCTGGTACGGGTGGTTTATGTGGTGTTGGTGAGGGTGACGATGATGATGTTGCTATTGTTAATGTTGTTGTTGCTCCTGGTAGGGAAGAGAAAGTTGATGTTGCGGTGGTCACTGTCGTAGTAGTAAATGTACTAGAGCTGGATAAATTGTCTGCATCTGTTTCACTAATATAATAGTTGTTAGTCTCTAATTTATCTAAATTTAAGGAACCTGAAGTAGTGAGATTAGCCACACCTGAAGATAGGCTGGCTGATGGTGTTTTATTATCATACATGCACTGCGATTGTCTATCGCAATCGTCCGGGGACGCTACCGCTTGGGCCAATACATTCGTTGCCATAGAGATTGATGTGGTAGTAATTGTGTTGTTGTTGTTGTTGCTGTTGTTGTTGTTAGTCGTAAAGCAGGGAGACAATGACGAAGAAGTATATAAGGACGAGGATGATGATGTGCTAGAGGTTGTGGACGTTAACGACAACAAGGAGGCGTTAGAAACAGAACTAGCAACTGTTACAGATGTGCTCGAAGCGGCTGGTTTTTGGTGTGTCGTATTCGTAGTGGCATCGCCCAACTGTGCTTCCATACCACTGACTTCTTCTGTCATTGTTGCGGCTATTCTGGGTGTTGCCTCAACATCGACTGGTTCTAAAAACGATATCTGAGGATGCTCATCCATATTTCTCTGTATAATGGCACTGGAGTATTCACGTTGCATTAACAAGTGTTTTTCCAAGTCTTGCAAGTCGAGGCCGTGTTCTGTGTTCGCATGCAAACTAAATGATTTGGTAATGCCAAATGAGAGTTTGCAAATAAAACACATTAAAATAGGTTTTTGTATTTTGAATAGATTATTTTCCTGTCGCAATTGTATGTCGGCATCATTTGCGCTCACAACACGAAAGGTATGAATTCTAGGATTTATAGCTTTTTGCAGTTGTTTCTGCTCCTCCTCCTCCTCCTCCGGCGCCAGGCCTTCTTTACACGAGATAGATGTAAAATTCTTTTTCTCTGTTGCTCCTGCCGCTAAAGAAGCTGTTTTTGTTGTTATTGCAGATGATATTGATGTGGCTTTTGACGCACTTACTTTAAAATTTACGCAGGATTTCGTTGATAGTTGTGTTGCTTGAAATATTGAAGCTGAAGTTTTTTCATTCGTAACAGATATAGCTGCAACTAAGCGAACACAATTAATTATCATTTAAGTAAAAAATAATAAAAAAGAAAAACAAAGTTCATTATTTATGTGTCTTTGGCCAGAGGCACATTAGACATATTTCTAACAAGAAAACCTAATTGTATAATTTTATTTTTGAACTCACTGATATTCATCAATTAATCGAATTAAAATCTTAAATTTCTGCCACTTCGCTTTTGAGTAAAACAAAAAAACTATTGTAAACAACAAAATATTAAAGGGAAGTGAGAATGTTGACCTCAAAACAACATCACTTACCACTTAAAGAATTATCGTTTAAGCTCGATAATGTTGCATTTTCAGCATCGATTATATATGAGCTGCCATCGATGTTACAAACGATTTTGCCTGTAAAACTTTCAACATCAGATGTGGACATTGGTGAGCTGTCATCAGTATTAATGTTCTGAAAGAGAGAACGGTTCAATGATTAATTATGGACGCATAAACTTGTACGATAAACTATGTTAACGATTCAAATTTATATTTTGTATTAACGCATAAAAAGGTTCTAGGGCGACTTTTTTCCAAGTGTATCGGAAGCTAGCAAAAATTTAAAGCTACAGTACAATGGCCCTCATTATGAGCGACATTCGATCTTCGACTGTGTCATTTCGTATCGTATTATGACGCGTGTTGGCTGATGATTGTAAATGACACTCATTCGGTCTTAGAGTT
Source organism: Phania funesta (assembly GCA_963932375.1). Lineage (NCBI taxonomy): Eukaryota > Metazoa > Arthropoda > Insecta > Diptera > Tachinidae > Phania > Phania funesta. Next base: position 6,789,976 of record OZ010657.1, on the reverse strand, counting down.
ACACAAAATGCGATTTGATTGAAAACAGAGTAAGAAAAAAACAGAAAATTAAACCAGTTTTTCGAGTTTTCATTTAGTTAAAAATATTAATTAATTAATATTTTTTTAATCATTAAAACATTTTATCAAAATCAATCATCGATTACTGTGACGATGAGGAAGTTACTTGAAATTGTTGGGAGAAACAACGTGCCAACAAGACGCACTATTTATCGTGTAGTGTATAATTTCGAAGAAAGCGGGACTGTAGCTGATAGGCCCAAGCATGGACCACAACGTACTGCAAGATCGCCTGAAAACATTACTGCTGTTCAAGAAAGTGTTCAAAACAATACATCAACCTCAATTCGACACCGTGCTCAGGAGCTTGGTCGTCAATTTTACACAAAGATTTTCATTTGCTTCCATTTAAAATTCAGTTGACACAAAAGCTTCTTCCAGAAGACCATTTACGCCGCCGTACATATGCCAATAGGATACTACAGCTGGCCCATGACAACCCCGATTTTCGTGAAAAAATCATAATGAGTGACGGACGAGGCACATTTTCATTTGAATGGATATGAGAATAAACAGAATAGTCGGCTCTGTGCAATGGAAAACCCTCAAATTATTCATCAGTCACCTTTGCATCCAATAAAAGTGACAGTCTGGTGTGCGATTCGGTCAGTTGGAATCATTGGACCTTAAGACGATGCCACATCGCATACAGCCCGGATTACAATGGAATTACTGCGAGACCTCTGTCCACAACAAGTTATTTCAAGGAATAGTGATGTTGATTGGCCTCCACGGTCGCCTGATTTGACTGCTCCGGACTTCTTCTTGTGGGGATATCTGAAAAGCTAGGTTCATGCAAACAAACACTGAAACTGCTGGAGCAACTCAAACAATTTATTCGTGATGAAATTAATTAAATACCGCGTGAAATGTGTGAGAATGTAATGAAAAATGTGTTCAAATTGCCGACATTAAATAAAACATTTATCAATACACGATTCATTCTCTTTCATTTAATCAAAAATTATAAACAAACAGAGTAGTATACCTTCCCGGCGGACACCCAGTATTAATTTTTAATTATAAAATTAACTTATTTCTGCTCGAAAAAAAATTTTAATTAAAAAATAACTTTTATTTTTATAAGAATATTTTTTTGGGATTTTATTCTTTCTATTAAAAAAAATATTTTTAACTCATTTTTTCGAATCCCAACTCATTTCATTCTAAAAAAATGCAACTCTAAAGGTAGCTGTAAAAAATAGCAAGTGTTGCAGCTATCAGGCACAAGGATATCGCTTGCCGTAACTGAGTGCACTATCATAAGTTCTGACTTATACCTCCACAAGGTGGCGGGCGACAGTAGGTTCTTGTCTATGCTAGGAGTATGGCTAAATAAGTCGAGCGGAGAGAAGTTAACAGTCTCCTATAAAAATCCCTAATCCACGGTAGAACAGCATACGCCAGGGATGCGTAGTCTCAAGTTAATTTCTCAAAAAGCTACGGTTTTAGTTGGCCAAGAGAGGAATTCGGAAAAGATAGACAAGACTGGCTTGCGAGGGGTGGACGGGTCAATCATTAGGGTATTTCTAATGCGTTAGACCGTGAGATTTCGACAGGGATGGCCAATGAAGCCTTGCGCGAGATGGTGCAGTTAATCTCGTATGAAATCCGGAGTTTATTCTCTATGCGCATTTCCCTGGTTATTTAGGAGAGTTGATCAGCAAACCTTTATCCAACTTTTTAGAAAAACTTAAACGTCTTATGCTTCACATTCTTTAGACCAAATGAAAAATCCAAAGAAAATCGAGACAAAAACAATATATTTTAAAAAAACTTGATTTTAACAAATTTGGATGTCAAATTGACTCATTGATAATTGCTTTTTTAATTAGCCGCTATTTTAACTAGCCGACCAAACCGAAATTTCTTAATCATTATTTTAATTTTCACAAAGTGTCGTAAGAGCAAACTTTATGTCAAAACACCATAAGCTTCTAGGCAACTTTCCTTGCTAAAATTTTCCCCATATCAGAAAGTTTAAAAAATATTGCTAAGCTAGCAGGTTGTGTAAAAATGAAATGGTCTTGCACACATTAAGAACTTGATCCACATTTTGACCTCACTCATTTAAACGGCCGAAATATTTGAATAAGAACTGGCCTCATTTTCACATTTATGTTTTTGTGCGAATCTGACTTCATTTTTTCAAGTTATACTTTTTATATTTGTATGTATGTATGAAACTTCTTTGCTAATCATTCTCATACTCTAATTGCCTTTAGCGTTGGCTTAAATAGATGATGTTTACAGTTGACACAAAATTAGTAGAAAAGACACAAAGAATGTTGAAAACTGCCTTCAAAGATATCCTATCAACTAAATTGTCTTTCTTTATAGTGAGAATACTGCAAGACGAACTAAAAGCCTTAAAATTAAATTACTTAATATTTATAACCATTATTTCCTTAACTAAAAATAAAACTTGAAAAGTTTTTATTAAGAAGTATTTTTTTTTTTAATAAAACTTCTTTTAATTTTCATACATTGCGATACATTCTTTTAAAAATGTGCAAGCCATCTTCACTCTTTGCTTTGCAAAATGCAACTCAATTTTCACGGCGTTCGAGGGGAGAGCTATTAAGCGGAGTTTGTGGGCTCAGTTCCTGCTATGCCCTTAGGCTGTGTTTGAACGTCTAAGAGGCGTCTAAAAGACGACGCTTCCTAGTTAATTTACAACAAAAAACCATATTAATTTTGAATTCCACTTCTCTGGGTTTTGTTTAACTTTTAATCAAATTAATTTTCAATCAACTTTCAGGGTGCTGCGACTTAAGTAATTACCGGGTTAATTATTAATCATTCGATGGCTGCTTTATATAACTAGTTTTGTATCCCAGCCACTAAAAACATTAATATAAATGTTTCTTATATGTGCTAGCGTCTATTTATACTAGTATATATCGCAACAACCTTCTTCTTCAGTATAACTCTATAGCACGTCGGCTTCAGGTAATGCGCCTACATAACACCAGTAATGCGCAATTGCAGAGTGTAGACACTGAAGCTTTTCGTTATCTCTAGTTCACTACCTGTCTTCTCTTTAACTATCGCTTTCAAAAGAAACTGGCATACTTATTCAAAAACAATTAGTTGGCAGGCACCAGTTGCCTGAGAGTTACTTTCCTTTAAAAGAAAAATATTTCTATACAAAATTTGTTTAATAAACCAAATACTCTGCATTCCCAGTTGTGTATATTTGACTAAGATTTTAAAGAAGAAGGGAACAAAGAGATTATGTTTACCAGTCGTGTTGAAAAATGTAAAATTTTAAAAGGTGCTAAAAAAATAAAAGTCTCAGTTTTAATCACTACATCTGTCAATAATCGTATGTCTGCTGAAAAACTAGGACAGTGAAGATCAGCGTTGCCATTGAACTGATGTTTGCAAAGTACTAATGCAGCATTACTACGGTGTTGATACATTGTATAGATACATTTAAAATATTTTTTTTTTGATGTGTAGTTGGCTTTTCTCTGCGTATGCATAACAATATCGATGTATCGTATTTGGAAAAAATAAATACATGGCCATGAGTTCCATTTGCGAATAGGTTACCATTGTTGCTACAAAGCAACATGCATTTAGAAAGTCAAGCAAACAGTAAGACAACAATAGTAGCTTTTTGGTATCACGTCTGCGTGATACCATCTTAAATGCGAAAAGACTGAGCAAAACAATTCACGATTTGTGATTACTTCTACCACAAGCAATTGGGAAAATCTCAAGCCAGTGTATCGTCGTCCCCTTTTTAGGCAAACCTCGGTAACGCGATGTTGCCTCATTATGAGGGATTTGGCAACCCTAGTGTTGCAATCTGGCAACAGACAGCTCTATCGTACAGTTGGACATTTTCGAGGTTATACGTACTCAGAACGTTTTGACATACGAATGCTATTTGTGTTGTTTACAGTAACTTAAAAGATTCATCTCGGCCCAAAAACGGAATGAAATCGTGCGATTATTTTTTACAACTTTCGACATAGATTAACTCAGTAATAGTGCACGGATGAACTTAATTCTATTTTTGGCGATGAAGCGCCATCAAGGACCAGTGTTTATCGTTGGTATGGTGAATTCCATCGTGGTCGTAGTCCCTTCCAAGACGAATTTCGTGAAGGTCGTCCAAAATCAGTTGTTGTTCCGAAAACCATTGATGCTGTGCGTGAACTGATATGAGAAGATCATCATGTGACCTATCGTGAGATTGAGACAACCTTAGGCATTGCTGGGACCAGCATACATTCAATATTGCATAAACATTTGACTGTCAATCGCTCAAAAAAAGGCTCGTGTCGATTGGTGGAAAGAAATGCTCAAAAAATACGTCGCGATGCTTCGAAACACGTCTATGGCATCGTGACAGATGATGAATCGTGAAGTTACGCGCCCGAAAGTAAACAGCAGTCGACAGTATGGGAGTTTCAAGACGAATAAAAGTTGTTCGCGCACGAAGCACTTCTAAGCAAATGGTCGCTGTTTTTTCGGAAAAACTGGACATGTCGCAACCGTACCACTAGAACAACGCAGAACAGTCAATTCTGAGTGGTACACAACCATTTGTTTGCCAGTTGTCTTCCAAGAAATGAGGAAAACCAACCGCCGAAGCCGGATCACTCTTCACCACGACAATGCGAGATCTCACACATCGGCTCAAACAACTGCATTTTTAAGCACCCAAAACATCGATTTGATGAGTCATCCGCCGTATAGTCCTGACTTGGCACCCAATGACTTCTTTTTATTCCCGTACGTAAAAAACAAACATAGAGATCAACGTTTTTCGATACATGAAGAAGCGGTTGCTCGTTTCAGAATGCATGTTTTGAAGATCCATCAATCAGAGTGGCAAAAGTGCTTCGACAATTGGTTCAACCGAATGCAAAAGTTTATCGATCTTCATGGGGAATATTTTGAAAAACAATAAAGTGATTTTCGATGATTAATATTTGTTTTTGTTCTCTAATCGCGAAATATAAAATGTAACCCTCGTATTGAGTGTTTGTAAACATGTCAAAAATAAGAAAATGAACTTCTGCGTAGTAAATTTCATACAAAGTAATATTATTTGGGTGGTAAGTAATTTTTATATCAACGTGCAGAGTCAATGAGAAAATTTACGGAATCGTAGCAGTAGGCGTGGCGTAATACAACTTGCATATTTATTTCATGACAAACGGGTAGCGAAGCACATCGTGTTTTAGCTATTTAGTAATAAGAAAGCCGATTGAAATACTAATGTGAATAATAAATAGTACTCGTATTATAATTCATGTAGCAAAAGTTTATGAAAAGCTCTCACAAAAAACTAACTACTACACTTATAACAACAATTACTACGGCATTAAAAAGAAGTTAGGTTTAATAAATTCAATCACAATACAAACAAACACACCTACATATGCACAACTACATACAGATATAAAATAATGACTTTTGTAATTTGAATGTGGTTTTTGATGACCATAACATTAACTAGGGAAGACTTTAATAATTATAGATAATAACTACACTTATAATAAAAACAAATTATAACACAAAGGCGAATCCATAAATACGATCGTATATAATGTATATATATACATTTGTGTAAGTGTGTGTTTATTTTATTGTAATTTAGTAGGCAAACCGACTTTTATTAACGCTACAAATGAATATTTGACAACAAAAGTTTACTTCAATATATTAAAAAATAGTTGTTGGTTTTTTTATGCACTTCTATGCTATCGAGCACGATGTGCACTGTGCTACGATGGTCATTTTCAAAAATTATTTATCAGGGCTGTACTGAAAATCACTCGGTGGAGTTTTTTCGACAACCAGAGAAAATAGCTGATACCTTAGATTTCTCTTTTGTTGCTTTATTTTGTTACATTCTTCATTAAAATGTCAGAAAAAAAGGCCAGAAAAGGGCCGAAGCATGAGTTTGCCATCGAGAGCTATTAAAAAATCTTGGATAAAGCACTAACAGTGTCTTATTGCCTACGAAGCCCCATTGAAACTTAAAAACTTTACTTACGTGAGCAGCACAATTGCAAAGGTAAATGTCTTCGCTAATTCTTGGATGCATTTGGAATAAATAGCTGCACGCTCCCGTTTACCTGTGACGCTGTGAAATATTAATGTATCAAAATTGCTGGGAACTTAACGTATTACAGGAACTTATGATTGAAAAGATATACGATTTGTATTTATTGCCTTATGGCGATTAGGTTTCTTTCTCGTAATTGATATCGTTACGATGTTTCAAGTCAGATTACGTTATACAGGTCGATTTTATCAAAGTTTTTTGAAAGATTATTAGTTTCTTAATGAGCAAAATATTATCCCAGACAATCAAGTCCATAGAAGGAAATTGAAAGCAGATTTATTTATAGATATTTCCAAGGCGTTTGATAAAGCCTGGCATAATGCGCTACTGACATAAACTCGCATTGCTTCTGAAAACTCCCACAAGTTTCTTAAGAGCTCTTTGACAAATAAAAAGTTTAAAGTAAGGTAAACGAAAATGGGAATGGGAACATTTCTACAGAAGTCTCTCCCTAGGGCCGCTATTATACATCGTCTATACAACGGTTATGCCAACAAGTCAATATATATCAATCATTGTAGAAGACAGTGCTTACATAAGTGCTTACCAAGATCCGAAAGGTGCATGCTAAGACTGGCTGGCTAAAAAAGTGGAAAATAGCGGCAAATTCATTGCAATGTACTCACGCCACGTTTATCATAAAAAATCAAATGGGTTTACCCATAATTCGATATATATTGTTCGATATCGAACACGGTGATTAGACCCTGAACATCTTTTTATGTGATGCAATCCAAACAATATTTTACTGCTGTTTTAAAAGGGAAATTGATAGTTAACCAGATCGTACGTATTCCACCGATCAATAGAAGTGATAGCAAATGTCATAAGATTATGTGGTGGCATGACATCTATTATCTATTATGCCATGAGGCACCTACTACAGCCAAACGGAACAGAAACTACTCGTATTTGAGCAGACACTTAGGTACTGATATGTTTACTGTAGTACTATGAAGTATAATAACAATGAAAGCCTTTTCATAGGTTTGAATACTATTCGTTTAATATTCGAGAATCAGTCATTCTCATTATTTGCCATACATATACACAAGTTCCCGAAAACAATTATATTCCTACGAACTTTAGCATATAATCATTTTTAACCGCAAATTGCAACAAAAACGTTAAAAAATTATAATAACAACATGACAGACTAACTGAATGGCTGGTTAGCGAGCTTGCTGCCTGCTTGATTTAAAAACGTGCTGGCAGCAGCACTGCTCGTAGCAGATGGCAAAATTATAAATTAAGCCTACAGAAAGGAAAGCAAGAACTAAATAGTTATGCATATATACACACACACACACTCACACGCATACATACATACACGCATAAATACAGAGCAACAATTTCAATGACCGTATTGCGAGATACTCGTACTGCAAGCATTTTGCATGTTAATTGATAAGCTAATATTAAGCTAATTATTTAAGTTAAAGCCAAAACTCTAAACAATACTTTTGCTATTTATTGTTAGCAAAATGGCAGGCGAAATTAATTTGTGTTAGTATTCGTAGAAACACCTAACCCTTTAACTGTTTATCTCGAGTATACTCGTCAGAGCGAAATGAAAATTTTTCGCATAATGCCGTGTATTCTCGCCGTGACGGTAAAAAACCGCATTCGTATTATTATCAAACGAATCAACTGTAATTTTTTTTCCTGAAAAAGGCTAAATAAAGATCTTTTAAAAAAGTACATTTTAGAATATTCGTTAGTCTGGCAACTTTATTTATTTTAATTCACAATCATAGTTGCCTACTTTTTATTGGCAGAAACATTTTACTCTGTTTATGTCGAGTATACTCGTCTTGGCTGGAAAATTTAAGCCGGCAGAAAAAGTTTTTCGAAACAAAATTAAACAGTTGAAGGGTTAATACCTGGTAGAATAAGATTGAACGACGAACAACAGTTTTAGTAGCGGCAAACACTTCTTAGAGGTTTGATAGGGCTGCATACGATATAGGATAGCTTAAGAGGGGGTAATAGCGCATTTCACATTAAGTCGCAGTAAAATAGTTAAGAAAATTAAAATAAATAGAAAACGGTGGAAGCGAAAACTTGAAACAATAAAACAGCAGGGTTTTTTATAATTATAAAATTATTTACAAAATTCTAGTGATTTACATTGTAAATTAAAATTATTTGCACAAGTCCGTCAGGTTATAACACTGTTACAATGATAATTGCGAACAAGTGAGCACTCAATGTACAGAAAGCTCCAGAAATAAAGCGTGCGACAAGAATTATCATCCACTGTACAAACAGCGCTGTAACAATAACAAAACACAACACAGAACAGCAACAACAATATAACATCATCACGAATTCCAGGAATGGAGTAGTATGAATAAACACAAACAACACGCTAAGAAACAAAGCAGCCAGTAGTTACAAAAACAAGCATTATAATGGAAAAACAGCAGAAAAGATGTTTACCGCTAGATGCTTCTGGAAACTAAACGAGCTGACAGTTAGTATCGAGTAAATCGTTGAAGTGTGAACAGCAATTATGAAGAAGTGTTGACTTTAAGTGTTTACGTGAAGAAAATTACAGTGTGTAAAAATAAAAATTTTCCGTGTATATTATTAAAGTAGACTTTTCAATTTTTGAAAAGGTTAAAACGTAACAATATTTTTCAAAACTACGACAAACATTTGCATTCATTATATTTTGAAAAGGATACAATAGGCTTCTCGTAAGTCACCATTCACATTGGGATAATATGCGAACTCTTCAGTTTATCGAAGAAAATGGAAAGAAGAATGGTGGGGTGTGCTGCAACTCTATATATAACGTTTTCTTTTATATTTTTTATCAAACGAGAACAAAATTTGTAAAACTAAAATTTTTCTATCGAAGCAACAAAGTAACTTTAAAAGAGAATTAAAAAAAAATTTTAAAACTAAACAATCGCAATACAAAAGGGGACTAACTGATGGAGTTCGTGTTTCGCGTATATCAGACACCTTGACGACAATCCCTCTTGTGAAATTGATATGTAACGGGTGATGATCTACTAAGACGTTTTCATTTATTTTAAATGAAATACTTAAAATAAGAATATTTTTTAAGGATAATTTAATTCAAATGCTGGCCGCGACTGCGCTGTAGATAGTCCATTCGGAAGGCCCAAATATCGATCACTCTTTCTAGCATTCTTACCGGTATCAAGGGAAGTACGCGAGTAATGTTGGCTTCAAAGTGTTGAATCGTGGCTGGCTTATTAACGAAGACTTTTTACTTTTCATAACCCCAAAGTAAAAAATCCATACGTATGATATAACATGATCTAGGCGGCCAGCTGACAAATAGGGAATGTGAAATTAACTGTTACGAAAATAGTTTTTCAATACATCCATCCACAATACCATATTTTTACAAGCAGCCTGAAGGTTTGATAACAGTTTTCCCACAATCCTTTCCCGTAGTAGAAATTTAAAAAAAAAAATTGCCCAGCTAGCAAGTTGCTCGAAATGGTATGGTATGGTCCAAATGAAAAACTTCGTCCTTATTTTGATCTCAGTAATTTTAATTGATTAGTGAGTCAGTGAATAGTTACTAAAATATGCACTTTTTACGCTTTCATGTCGCAAACTTGGCCTATGAAGTTACCTATATGTGGAGTCCTTATGGCTCAAGTTTCATTATATTATGATTAAGTGAAGCAAAGTTGAGGGGGGTTAAAATAGCGCGAATGGTTTTATATAACATACACACTGTGTGTTGGAACTTGGAGTGGCACACTAGCGTGCGCCTTCTTAATGTCCAATATCCGGGAGATTTATTTTTGGAATATATAAAAATAATTCCCGAATCTAAAGTGCCTACTTAAAAATATGGCGACTTCCGTGTATGGGCCGGGGTTTAAACTTTATAATTTAACGACGAATGTTACGAAATTTCGCAGACTATCTGCAGGCTGACTCTTGGACACTCAACAGACCCGCTATACTGACTGGCTAATCCATCATCGCAGAATGATTATTAATGGCAAGACCCATGCGAAAAAGGTAGAGCTGTCAAAAAAAAATTCCTCATCAATTTTAATTTTCTGCTATTGGGACAAATTTACACGATATGGGTTACATTCCAACAATTCATATCTTAACTGTCTAGGCCAAATTCCCGGAGCACTTCGCTTGCAAGTTAAATGGGTTATTGAACTTTTTTGGTGGTAACTCGTTTAAATAAAACAGGCAGACATTACACTATATTGGTCGTTGTAGGTATCTTTCCATTCATGCGTTTACTCCAGTTTTTTAAACTGTATTTACAGCCGCGCCATCGCAATGGATTAAAACTAAATATTTAGTAAAATTATTTAATATAATTGTCAGGCTTAAGTTCATTTTTTTTAATACTTTCTGTTAAGAAAGAAAAATTTCTTTGATATGATAAGCTTTAATACAGTTAAAGTTTCAATTTTTATTAGACAACGTTATTAACATTCTTTCTGTCTTTCTACTAAATTTGTGTCCACTGTAAATCTAGTTCGACAAATTTACGTCAAACACTAAATATTTATTTATTAAATAGTACAATTCAATTACTAGTTATATTCTAACTTAAATTACTAAACATAGTAGCATTCAGTCGATGTAGCGAAACAGATCAGAGTTGTTGATGAGAAACGAACCCACGATCCCTCGACTGATATGCTAGCACACTACCAAGTAGCCTTCTGGTGCAACCTAAAACTAAATAATTCAATTAATAGCCTTCTGAATCCAAAAGTTTACAATAGCCTTCTGAATCTCTACCCCTGCATCAGCTGATACAATTGTGTTTTCGAGGAATGACGGTTCAGGCTCAGTAGTTCCTTAATACATCTTGTTTCTCAGATGCTTGTCTTATTACGTCATATCTTTTTTTCCATCATTAGTGATTAATTTTAACACAACATCGCTGCTAGATGAGGCATTCATAGGCTGCTTGTCTGCACTTAACTCGCTCTATCCGGATTTTATTTAACTGAAATTTTCAAATGTTTTGAAAATGGTGTGGCAAGTAAATATCCATTAGCGATCTGACGTAACAGCGCGATCCAATGCTAAAGCATAATGCTCGTTTGGTGAAATGTTATTATTTTCAGATTCAAAGTCATTTTCTTCACTAGAACATGGAGCGTATGCAGAGGTATAATAAAATGACTCAGCTGTAGAAGTAGTGGAGCCTTGGTCGACCCATCATTGTGTTTATTAAGTCGAGTATTATCTAACGTTATCTAAAGAATTAAAAAGTGTATTTTGTTTGAGGGGATTTTTTTTAACTCCGGGGCATTTGCATTCCGAATTTATTTCAATACCCCACTTCCATTTTGGTTTAACGTATTTCAATATGTCAAAATATATTGATATGGTTTTTCAATAATTTTATAATAAGAAGTCACCAGAAGACACAGCAATTGACGTTTTACTAAACGTACGCTCACATTTGTCAAATATTTGACCGAAATATTTGTCAAATATTTATTTAATATTAAATGACATACATAGAACAAAATGAAGTTAAATAATATAACAATGAGAGTATGTTGGCCTGCATGTTACGTAAACACTTTTCTTACTAAAATAATATTTGTTTAAAAAAAATGTAGCATCAAACTCTCAGAGGTTACGCTTCTTTTGTCAAATGTATGCTTTTCTTCTACTCAGGACGTAGCATATTGCATTGACTAAGGAACCTTATTCTTACTTATAGTAGCCAGTGCACAGCCTGCCGACCTAACCTTCCGCTTCTATGGCACTTTTTACATCTTCAGTGGGAAGAGAATTGTCATCAATGCACTTTACGACAATTATCAAGTTTTTTGGCAATTTTTTTCAAGATGACCATTTTTATGATTTTATAATCGGTTAAATACCTTCGAACCGATATTTTCTTGCTTCAAATTATACACTTTTCAGTTTAGCGTGCCATCATTTAAAAAATGACTATTGCCCATTAATAAAATTTTGCGACTTTAAATATTTTGTATCACACAACAGTAATCTAAGATGCGTTAAAAAATAATTAGCATATCTTTTTTTAATTATCTGCTTTTATTTTTATTCCAGTTTTACTTTAAATGCATGTGTGTATGTGTGTATGTATCTGACGAAAAAAAAGATATTTTTATTATTATTTTTAGTCATTTTGCGTTTTTGTCACACCCACGCAAACATTCCTAACTAAAACGTCACAATCAAAGAAGTGGAAAAACGAAGTTGAAAAGAAAAGCCACAAAATGTAAATCAGACTTGAGTAAAGTTGATAAAAAAAAGTGTTGTGCAATCAAGGCCCCTCGCGGGATTTTTGTTTGAAAAACTAAAATGGTTATTATTAGAATAATTTTAATAATCCTCCTCCCGTTCAAATTATTCTTTCGGTTAAGAAAGTTTAAAAATTTAATTCACATAAAAATAAAATAAAAGCTTCAAATCGGGCTCAAAGTTTTGGAAAAGATTTTTTTTTTAATTTTTTTAAGTAGTGAATTGCCAGGAACACATCATTTTTCTCTTTTGTCATCTTAAAGTGTCTCCGAACCTCTTGAAACGAAATGAAGAAATTTTTAAAACAAGCCAAACTTAAAAAAAAATACTCCCCACAGAAACCAAAAAGAATGGTCATGCCTGTCCCAAAAGTTATTTGCCTAAAAATGCATTTAAAGTACCAACAAACCAACCAAACTAATCAACCAGACAGCCAACAAGCCAACTTGTGCGAAAGGTAGTCAACTCTGTTAGGAAGGTAAACATGCCTGGCTGACTGGCAGAAAAGCTGTTGGCTGTGTAATAATTGCTTTGTCGCTACTATGGATTTTACACGACCTACGCGCGTTAATATTCTTTTATATCCACAGTCATATCTTTTTGGCATTAATGGATTTTTGTGTATGTTATTGTTGAATGTTTGCAATAGTTGCAACAATGCAACATACACACGTGTCTGAAAAAACAAGAAAAAAATAAAAATAAAAACTTTGCCATTATTATGATCATCAACATTATTGACTTTGAACTTAATGGGTCATTGATCTGTTATGAATTTTTTTTTTTTTGTATTTAATATTATTGTTTTTATTGTTAAATAATTTACATTTAATGTTTATTTCTAAAAAAACAAATACTAACCGAAGAGCAAGCAATATGGAGATTATTATTTCCGACAGATTTTCAGGGATTTAAATATTATTTTGTTTTTCATCTGTATATTTAAAAATGAACCCCATTTCCCTGGGCCACTTGATAAAAGCTTTACTGATTTCAGTCATATTTTTGTACAAGATTCTTATGGAAAGAAAAACTAAAAAAATTTGAAAATTTTATATCAGAAAACTTAACGACTGTTTGAACTTTGCGCCAGTTACGTCTCGATCCCCAAACTTAATCTAACGTTCAATAAATTGTAGGGTAAAAATAAAGTATCAAATGCTAGTTTTGTTCTCACATCTTGATGAAGTGCAACGTAAGCACTTTTGCTTACGTTGCATAGCTTAAGTATATTTTCAAAAATTTATTATAAATTAGTCTTAAGATTCATTTCATCAAATGAATGAGGTTAACTCGCGTTCGCCCGTGGGCCTCTCCAAAGATGCTGTGATTTCGTATAAAGCTAAACAAATACGAACAATGTTCTCTATAATTTTGTATACATGCTTCCCATCAACACCAATTGAATTATGGAACAAATATGAAGATCATGTAGGCGAAGATCTATTGAATCAGATGAGTCATAGAACATCTAATGCATGTATTTAGCCCCAATAATGGCTAATGGCACAGATAGTGATATAACTTTAGTAGAAATATATTAATAAGTTAGCAACATTGAAATAAAAAGCCGCCATTACAACATTGTTCAGTGATTGAAGGCAACATTGAAGACAAACAAGACAGCCATATTTGATATATTTCGAAATAATACGGAAATAATAAATCAATAAATCCTTTTCACTCCAAAATTCAATAATGACAATGAAGCACTCATTTTAATTGAAGACACGTGCTTGATGCTTACCAGCAAAGGAATGTCCACGCCAAATCGCTCAATGTGCAACGCAATTAATCAAGAGTTCAGACGAGTTTACAAAATACCGATTCCGGAGCATTAAGAGAAACCCTTTAAAGAAACATTCCCCTTTTAAATCCGCAACAAAAATATATCTACGGGTGTGAAGGATGGAACTGGTGCAACTTTTTTCTTAGGTGCTTCCGGTGGAACTAGTAAAACGTTTTTAATTTTTGCAACGATTTAATTGCAAACTCCAACGTGTTACAGCAAAGCAAATTGTCGTTTGGAATGAATGCACGATGGCACACACAAAATCTTCTGGAGGCATTAGCTCGCACGATCCAGGATTTGCAAAACCAACGAAACTAGCTTGGTGGTTGGTACAATGATTCTATTGGCCGATGATTATTGAGAAACAATACAAGTGATTCCACGATCAACGCCAGCCGACTAACTTAATGCATGATTGGAATCGTCGATTTTATGGAAATACATAAAAACACTCAAATTAAATATGAACAACGCGAGCCGAATTGCAGAGCGATCGATCTGGAGAACTTATTTTAATGGCAAAAATTCTATTGACAGGTCGTCTCCACATTGCTCAATGTTACAAATAGCAGGCATGCGGCAGTCGAAAAAAAATTTATTGACTCCGAAGGTATTAAGGTAGAGATTATATTAAACCGCAGTGGAAATTGTATTAGACTCTGAACCGCACTGTTAACAGGATACGGTAGACATACTTTTCAAATTGATATGGTAGAAAGTTATTCCTGCCAGCTCTGGGACACGAAACATCACAATATTTAAAAACCAAAAAAACTTAAATTGTTCGAAAATTCACGCCAAAAGAAGCGAATTGGTTTACTAGGGTAGTATTAGCGTTATCCAGGGTCGTTAATATTTGGGGCATCTAAGTTTCCCTCTCTCAAATAAAAGACTTAACATACTCGTTATAAACGTTACAATTTTATTAGCGCTGTCGGTTCGGTGTACCGCGGCGAAAGCAGTGAAGGATAATTCTGATAATTCTTTTCTTTCTAATAACCTTCTCTAACTATTGGGAGATCCGTTTCGGAGAGAAATCGAGTCACGAAATGTAACTTCGGTAGCTGGTGTATAATACTCAGGAGATAAATCAGCATACGAAGAGTACCACCAGGAGCGAGATAGGGCAACCAGAAAGACATCTAACCTCTGGAGTATAACACCCGGAAGAGCAAACTACTCACGAAATAATACTTTGGCATTCGGCGGAATAATAGAGGCGAAGTAAAAGTCTAACCTCTGTATCGGACTGATATTCTCTCCGAAGTAATACGCTCTTCGTTTAGCCTCTGTTGGCCCGACTCACCAGGCTCACCTTGCTTGTAAGATATACACTTCGCGAGCTTTAACCTCCTCACCAATTGTTTGTCTAACTAATATGGCAGCTGCCCACTAATCATTCGTTTGCAGAGGTCGTGCCATTTATAGACGCGACCGTTTACATACATACTTGGTTTTCGCGTGTTATTATTTTCCACCTAAGGTGAAATGCTTGAAATTTCAAAATATTTCTAACCACTATTGACATTTTACAGTATAACTAGACTAGAAAAGAATTATTAATAACTCAAAACAAACTCAAAGTTCACTGTTAAAAAACCAAAAGCATATGTATTGGATATCTCGAATTTATATGAAGCATATCGGTAGCGCGCATTGGGTGTGAATATCCAGCACTGGCTAGCATAAGGCTTAGGACCAAGGGAATGCCATGGGGGAGCTAAGCCTTAGACAAATGCTAGAAATTACAAGTGACTCTGTGATGAGGAGGAGTGTTGACAGTTACCAGTCGACAGTCTGAGTTAAGGCTAGGCCTAACACGAGACTCAATTGAAAGTGAGGTAATCGTAATTAATAATCGTTTGCCTGATATCAATTTGCGGATCGAAGAGGGTCGGAAAGGGACCCAAAAAGTTAGTGGTCTGCTTCGATATCCTCCCAACATTAATAAATAATCTAAAGTATTTGAATCATAATAAATTAATAAGCAAACTGGCCTGCGTTTTAAGCTTTTAGACTTCAAATTTACTCCTATTGTATCTCAGAAAGAGACAGTAATTTGTGGTAGCCCTTTTTCAGCTGGTGTGTTAGAAATCTTCCGCGGGGATACCGTCTTTTCTTGTTATATATGTAAATTATTTTATTCAGGCTTTTGAATACCAATTTATTATGCAGGGTGTCTGGTAGCAGATTTATATTTTCAAACTTAAATAAAAAAACCTAATAATTGACACAAAGTTTTATTAAGAGCTCTGAACGATAGAATAAAAATGCGGATTTTATTTCTTAAAGAGTATGTCATCCAGATGTCAACCGTCGAGTTGAACACACTGTTAAAAACAGAGCCTTGTGTTCTGAGCCACACGCTGCAGTAAACTTGATTCAATTGTGCTGATTTCTCGACGAATATTTTTTTATTTATTATTTTATCTAATCTAAAAGAAATAAATTCTTAAACTAATTTTAATTTAAGAGCGCTAGCTACGTTGGCCATCAGCTCTGATTGTTGATATGTAAATGGAAAGGTAAAATACATTTGTACATATTTACAGGTTATTTCTATGTGTGCTATCAATACAAAATTTACATTATTTACAGATGTGATATTAAATTTTTTGTTTGAAGAGTTTTATGTACTTGTAAATTTTTCTTATGTTTTCCGCTGATGGATCCTTAAGGAGGACTATTTTCCTTTAAAGCCACAAGAGATTTGGTATTGTCATGTTGGGATGTTTCCAAAGCGACTGATCAGAAGCAAATTCATCGAAGCTCTGGCTGTGTGTGCAGTCACTCCATTCTGTTGAAACCACGTGTGTGAAGATTACGATCGATGAGCTCGCAGGTTTAACAAAAAGAATTCTGTCATCAGGCGTCGACAATTTTCATCGTTGACATTCGTCGCCTGGCCTCGAGAATTTTCGGGAAAAAAATGGTCAAATTATCTCATGCGTGGCGAGTGGTATGGTCTTGTCAAAACGGGGTCATTCAGACCTTACTTGACAGCCTGCGTGCAGCAGGCTACCATGTTAACCAACCAACCAACCAACCAACCATCTCATGCGTGGATAAGGCACACCAAACAGTTACCCTGAGGCAATGCAATGGGTTTTGATGTTTCAATCAGAGATTGCGGGTTTTTGGAGACCAATAACGGCAGTTTTGCTTGTTGACGTGGCCGTTTAAGTGAAAATGAGCCTCGTCGTTTCAAAAAATGGGATTTACAGTGCGAAAAGGCCCCAACATCGTTTCACAAAAATTTTTGCGTAAATCAAAGTCGCTTTCTTTCAGTTCTTGAACGACTGCTTTCAACCAGTTCAATGTTTTCGGGAGTCCTTGAAGATCGACTGGGCCCTGGCTGTGAGACATTCATAGCCGAAGCAGTTGCGCGGAATCTCTGCACCCACGAACGAATTAAATACCGAACTTTGAACTAAATTGTCGACGAGCAAGTACGTAAGAATCATTACTCTTAAAAATTGTCTCCACATGTGACGCGCGATACTCACTCGACCACTGCGACGTCGTGACTGACAAGTCCGCACAATCGATAATTCCACAGCACCATCCTCCCTCCGCACGGTTTAATACTTTTTGAACTAATCGTATTTAAAAATATAAATTTGCCACCAGACACCCTGTATTTTCTTGTATGCTGACGACATTTATATGTTTTTTTTTTTTGGTTGAGAGAAAAAAAAGCACACATTGGTTGTGTTTTACACATTACTTTAGTTGCTATAAACATGTTATTGTGTATACTTATTCATTAAATGATTGACATCCATAAAAAATGCGACAATATAATTTCTACTCAAATTCTAAACACATCCAAACGATATTAACTAAATAGTGTCCTTGGTGCGATTCGTGCAAAAATAATTATTTTTCTTTACTAAAGGTTGGAATCGAAGCACTGTACGTTGGCATGCCATCATATCGATCAAGACTAATCTTGATAGATGTTAAAGATTTCGCAATAGCAGTTCAATTTAACAGACTTATATTCTTTAACTTAAATACATCAAAGTGTTATAATCAGCGTTGCCTTTTTAGACTTTTCGAGGCTACACTTACCTTTTTTGTCTTTTAGCCTCGAAATCTCTGTGTTTTGGCTTCGTGGAATTTTTAGCTTTTTGTCATTTTCACTTTAACCTTTTTTAAAAGCTAAATTTTGGCAACTAAACTATTTTTTTTTCAATTCAATTTCTCAAACTCATTTCAAAGCCTGCTCAAACAATATGGCAGCATAATTAAATTACTCCACAAAGAACATTTTCGTAAAACCAACCCTTAACCACTTACAATAAATGAAATCAACTTGATCTGATGCCAATACAAAAATCCTTAACTCTTTGCTCTGCACTCAATGCTCCTTAAGCTCGTTTTACATTATTGTACAACTAATTCGATTAGTCAAATATTTTGTGATATACGAGTACTACGAGTGGTTAAGTGTAAGCCTAACACTGTAAGAAACTGTTCGAAATTGAGCGGGAACGTGTTACGCATGAAAATTTGGCCGGCTCTCTTTCTATTTGTAATCATTTCATAAAATTAAGTCATTTCGTGAGATCATTTGATAGAAAGCTACTTGCAAACTGAAATACTCCAACGTACTCCTTGTTCAGGGGACTACCTTGGGTGCAATAATTTGTATCTGTTTGAATTTTATTTAAAAAAAAATAACTTTAATAATTATTATTCAAGATTTATCTTTCGCTTAGAAAATAATAATTATTTTCTGAGTTTTACATTTTGCTTTACGGTTTAGTCATTTTACAAATCACTGTAGAAAGATCATTTTCTGCCCCAAAGATGTTATTAACTGACTTAATATGAATTTTCTAAGCGAAAAATAAAACTTGATAAATAATCATTCAAAAGTATTTTTTTTTTTTAATAAAACTTATGACCGTAAATTTAGCTTTTTTAGCCTTTTTTCTGCAGGATCTGGCAACATTAGTCTGTGGATTTATTTTCATGGACTCTAATAAACAAATAAAATAAAGAGATAGCTAAAGGATGTCATCGATATCAATGAATTCAATTAATGGTTAATTTAAAATTAAAAAAGCTTCAGTCAAAGCCAAAGAAGGATGCTAAAGAAACAACATTGGTAATGTAATGACCTGAAAGCAAGAGATGCGGAAAGGCAATTGGCTCAATATCATTGCACCATACATATCGTTCGACAGCTCCATCTTTTGTGAGCGTTTTTAAATTCGACTACAACATTTACTGGTGATCGCAATATTTAATTTTTTTTTTTTTTTTGAATATGGAGAAAAAGAGAAATGAACTAACTATGCCTGCTATCAATTAGGTATGGCACCGAATCTGTATGACAAATTTTTTGAGCTTCATTTCTGTTTTTCTACTCCTTAAAAGATCAAAGGCACACATCATTCGTTTTAACATAAAACTTATTAAAAACGTAAGCACGTAAGCATCCAGATCACAGGCGGTGTGATGTATTTGAGGTATGTATGACCATCACCAATAACAAACACGCGGCCCGCTTTGAGCCTTTTCTTTGTCTTCAAGGGTTTGTTTCTTTTTTTTCGGAGTTCTTCGCGCACTAACTTTTTCGACATCACCAAGAAAAATGAAGAACGAAAAAGACAAAAAGCAAAAACAATCAGACAATGTCTACTGAATTTTCGCTTAATGAGTAGGTATGTTTTTGTAATTAAATATTTATAACATGTCATTTGGAGTAAAAAACAAATAATTTGTAGAAAGAAATTTTCAAAAATATCAATACACATACGAGTATTTTCATAATTTCTCTTACAAACTTAGAAAACAATTAATTAAATGATGAAGAAGAATTAGTTAAAAATGCACCTCTGGGGAAAATTATAGGTAGGCATATGTCGTGTTGTAAAGAAGTACTCGTACAGTATGAGAAGATTTTAACTTATTGAAGAGTAATGGAAAGGTAAAGGAAATTTTCTTTAGATTTTTACAAGGTTGCAACAAACATGGCTAAATATGTATTCACAAATTACGAGGGCGGATCAATAAGTCCTTGAGTTTTTGAATGAAACACAGTTATTTTGCGAAACAAAAATTTATTTTTCAACATAATCTCCTTCTCACTCAATACACTAAGTCCAACGTTTCTCCAGTTTTTGTATCCCTTCCAAAAAATAGGATTTTTGGAGGTCCTTAAAATAGGCATTTGTTTGGTCAATAATTTCATCGTTGGAGCTAATTCTCTTTCTACCGAGCCATTTCTTTGGGTTTGGAAATAGGAAGTAGTCACTAGGGGCTAAGTCCGAATAATAGGGCGAATGAGGTACCAATTCGTAGCCCAATTCATAGAGTTTTGTCATTTGTTGTATGGCTATGGCTTTTGTTTATAACGTCAGCGCAATAAAAACAATAATTAACCAATGACATTCAAGCTTAATTTCAGTAGCTAAAGCAAAAAATAAATAAAGTACACGAACAGAAACTTTAGCCAATAATTGTTGTTTTTACTGAAAGGGTTTGTACAGGAAGCAACGATGATGAATGGTGGTTCATTAAAGAGTTGAGCAAATCGCAGAACTCTTTGACCATTTATATTTCTTTCTCTTAATTAAAAAACTGCTAAATACTTTAATCTACATATGCATATGAAAGTGAGCAAATTTTAATAAATATTGAAGTGATTTCAAAAACATACGAAAGTGGGCACAAATGAAAGATTAATGTAACAATTGTATATACAGTGTTGTGCAAAACAAAGCAAACAACCCCTGTAAAAATTTATAATGCCATTTAAAAAAAGTCTTTCGGTAATTTATTTACATTTATATACACTAAGATTAACATAAAAAAATATATTGCTTTATGTCAACTTTAAATATCAGCATAAACAATCGAGGTCTTTGAATAAACGTGTGCAACAAATTAATATTTCGTGTGAAAAACTTTATTTTTTAACCTCAGCACATCTGTGTGGCATGAGTTCAATTGGTTTATTAATGACGAATTCCGGGATACGTTTGCATTCAGATTGTAGGTTTCCGAAGAGTTCGTTTTGATCTTTAAATCGCTTCCCCGCAATGTTCCTCTTCAGTAATCCAAAGAGCTTTTTAATGGGTAGATTTTTGGAACGAAATTCCGTCATCCCTTGTCAAGTTTGGTTTGGAGGCAAACCGGTTTCGGCTACGTGCCATCTTCAGTGTCATTTTTCGTTCGTTTTCAATGGGGTTCAAGTCGGGATTGTGCCGGCCAAGCAAGAACTCTTTGACCACACTCGATGTGTGTTTCGGGTCGTTATCGTTTTGAAACACCCATCGAAGTGCCATATTTCATTCAGCATATGTAAATATATTAGTTTCTAAATTGTTTTTGTACATAAATCGATTCATTATGCATCACTTTTATGGTAGGGTCGTACTTCATGTGCTGAAAAGTAAGTCCAGACCATAACGTTACCGCCGTTGATGGACTCTCTTACCAGGCATACGTCTCACTGTGCACATTCCATCGGAGTTTATTAAATTGAATTTTGATTCATCACTAAACAAAACAGTTTTCTATTTCTGTACAGACCAATCTCGGTGTACTTTTGCAAATCTAAGTCTTAAGATCCAAAAAATATAATATTTAATAAAGTTGAAGGTACATAACTTTATTGTAACTTACCTTTTTTGAATATGTTTTTTAACAAATATTTTTTGGCCGGTCCATAACTTTTCAAATTATTTTCCGTTGCGCGTCTCCGAACCGCACTATCGTGTGCATTTAAATGTAAGGATTTTACGACCTCCGTGGAAGTTGCAAATGGATTTTTTTAAATGCGACATATTTTTCTGTCAACACGCGCGTAAGTTTTTCTCGGACGTCCCCCTTGATGCTTTACGGACACTTCTCTTTTTGCAATTATACTTTTCTAGTAGTCTACAAACTATAGATATATTTATATTTTACATCCCAGCAACGTCTGCTTGCTTCTCTTCCTTCTTTAGATAAGTGATTATTAGAGTTTTTAAAGTTTCACAATAAAAAAAAGCAAACAAATTTTTCAAACTAATTTTTAAAATTTACATTAACAATACTGAACCCCAAATATAAGGATTAAACTTTGGAACGTACCGACCGTTATTTTAAAGCGTTTCTGTTCCTTTTTCCCATCATTGTATATTTGTTGCTTTTGTTTTGCACAGTCTATTTTTGGGTATTTTGGAAGTTCGAAAAGTCACGAACTTATTGATCCGGCCTCGTATGTATCGGTTTCGATACTGTTTGTTTTGGGAACAATTTGAAAAGTAATTGAGAATTGTTGTTTTGTGCGAGTTTTTGGTTGCCTCTGTGAAGAAATGGAAATTCCTATTCGAGTCTATAAAATGTATATCTTCTGGATTCTTTGCCAGCGTTAATCAATCTAATTCGATTACTTTAGTACTTCAGGTAAGTAATACTGCAATTTTGTTGTATGTTCTCACATCGACTTCGGTTACCTGTTCTCACAGCGGTTTCGGTTAACTGTTCTCACAGCGGTTTCGGTTGGCTATTCTCACAGCGGCTGCGGTTGACTTTTCTCATAGCGACTTCGGGTGACTAGTTGACTGATCTTACAGCGGCTTCGGTTGATTCTTCTTATAGTGGCTTCTGTTGACTGTTCTCATTCCGTCTTCCATTGACTGTTTTCACAGCGAAACGAGTTGAATGTTGCCATAGCGACTTTGGTGGACTCGCAGCGGATTCGGTTGATTATTCTCGCAGCGGATTCGGATGACTATTCACACAGCGACTGCGGTTGACTGTTCTCATATCTGCTCCGGCGGACAGTTCCGTGGACTGAGATACGACTGTAATATTGTAGGATATAACCGCAAAATGTTGTACGCCGAAATAACAATGAAAGACCGACCCTTAGTACTAGGGTGATACACCAGTCCAGTCCGTACTACCCAAACAAAATATTACCCAAATCAGTTATCACTCGAGCCTACAAAACACCGCTATTAACCCAACTTTTCTCAGCTTTCGCCAGATGTTTAAATAATCATATACGAATTAATTAGCATTCAATAAACCAACTATTGTTTTAGCTCCAATGTAAATTAAAGTACTTGTGTAGAATAGTAGTAGTACATGAATCTTAGTTCCCGATTGTAATTACAATACCTGATAATTACATTACATGTAATTGTCTAACTGCGTGTGTAAATAATCGCCAAAATCTAATTGATGCTTACTAATCCGACTTTGCACTAGGGTGTCATTACATTTCAATTACAATTTGAATTAGTTGTAGTGTGTAGTCAAAAAATTTAAATTACTTGTAGGCTTGCATTTTAAATAACTAGAAAGGAAATTAACGGGTGAACTCTGTTATAGTTCCATGTAAGTTTAATTGAAATAATCGCATTTACACAATTTACTTGTATTTGCATGTTAAAAGCAAAAAAGAGACAAATAATTACTTGTAACTTTATTTAATTATGCAAAAGGGAAATGGGAAAAACATAATTTTCCAAAATACTCAAGCTTTGAGAAAATTGAAACTGCATTAAAAAATTCTAAATTTTGCCACAAAAACTTAAATTTCAGCTAATTTTGTAATTTGACCAAAAAGCCGAAAATTCTCAAAAATCAATATCTTATGAAATTTTTACAAAATCGATGTTAAACAAATATATAAAAAAAAATTAACTTCGCCGCAAATGGGGAATTCACAAAAATATTAAAAATTAACTACAAAAATTATAAATCCACCAAAAAAATTAAATATTATAAACTTAATCTGAAAATAAGAGAGAACGAGATTTTATAAAAAAATAAAATAACACAAAAATCTGAATTCACCAACTTTGGCATTTCACCACACAAACTTAAATTTCTCCAAAATATTGCAATTTCACCAAAAAATAAAAAACGTATTGTTTGTTTTATGAAAACGTCACAATTATAAAAAATCTAATTTCACGAAATAAAATAGATTATATCTTACGAACCCATAGCTTAGCTTTTTCTAATCTTAAATTGTTGGTAAAACTCGTTATAAAATAATGAAATAGAATAATCGGCGATATTTCAGGTTTTCCGATATATCGGTATCGGTTATATTTTTGTTGCCGATACAACGATAGAAAAACATACGTATTGCACACTAAATCTATCGAGAGCTTTTCAACAAATTTAAATCAAAAGAAAAACATGGATTACACGGATTACCTCTAGATTGCCTGTCCTATTGAAGGCCGCACTTGGGTCAAAAACTCAAGTGACAAATTAAATGCCTTCGCAAATAAATTAAAGATGGTTTTTACACCACATGACACAATTAGTTCCACCATTCTAATTACCAGTGACACCGTAAATGATCCTATAAAATTTCGGATATCTTCTTTAAAATCGACAATTAAATCTACAGATATGAGAAAATCACACAGACCTGATCGTATTGCAGGCTCAATGATAAGAAATTTACCTAATTCTAATGTGAGAAGTATACTCCTCCTGTTTAATGCCGTGTTGCGCGTTGGCTTCTTCCCATGCTCTTAGAAGATATCTGAGATTGCTAAGATTCCTAAATCAGGAAAAAAAACTCAATCCAGATTCCATCATGCACGCCCATTGGCTACTCAATTTTGTTTGAAACATTTTTCGTTTCGCATTTAAAACTATATCTTAATGAGGAAAACATCGTCCGGGACCATCAGTTTAGTTTTTGAGCAAGACATAGTTCTATTGAGAAAGTCCATAGAATATTCACCACTATTACAGCATCATTTGAGTAGGCCATCTGGCATGATGAGGTACTCGCGAAAATAACTCGAGTTCTACCTGAAAACTCCACTATTTGACAAATAGAACGTTTAAAATAAGGTCGAAGGGATCAGCTGTTAAAAAAAGGGATAATCTCTGAAGGTAGTATACTAGGGCTGCTATATATCATCTACACAGCCGATATGCCAAAAAGCCCAAATACCTAATGTCAACGATTGCAGACGACACTGTATTTATGAGTGTTAATAAGGATACGAAAGTTGCATCTGAACAACTTCAGTCCAACATTCCACCTAGATAAGCGCCTAACTTGGTCTGGCCATATTGAGACAAAAATAAGAGCCGTAAAAGTTGGAACAATTGAACTGAACGGGTTAATAGGTTTTACCTCAACTCTGGTTTTGAAATACTAAGTGCCTTTCTACAAATCCATTATAAAGCTAATATGGACATATGACATTCAGCTGTGGGGTACTGGTTGCACATAAAATATTTAGAAGCTTATCGTCTGCGTCCCCTGGAGTATAGATCTTAAAGTTGCCACTATCCAGGAAGAAATAAAAACATCTCGTCGTCTCGTCCAAATACGTAAATACAGTAGTTGTTCACCCCAACAGTGATTAAAAAACAGCCTTATTGATCCAGGCGAGACGGCTCTCTCAACCCAATCAGAGCTTGTATATTAAGATTTCCACACAATTAGTTTTTACATTGGTAATAATTAATACATAATATTTTAGAGATAAGACTTCAATAGTTATTGTATTTCAGAAAATAATACTAAAATTCAAAGAACAAATACATTTTGATCCTTCTGTAATGAATGATGAGGATGTGTTCCAAATTTCTTTGTATAACCTAGATATCTCAGTAACATAGTTCTAGCAGATTATTTATATCGCTGTTCGATTTTTAAGTCTTTCGAAAAAAATTCAACTCCGCCCCTCTAATGCACCGCGAAAGGTCATAGTTAGGAAGAAAATCTTTAGAAAGAAAATGTTAAGCCGTCTGTTCTGAACAAAGATGGTTATAAACAATTTTTTCGACAAAAACCCCTAATTTACAACTATAGTGCCGGAAAGCGACTGGCCTGGTTGTACCTTATCAATACAATTGTTGCACACACGTTATTTTGTATGCCCCATCTATTGGAAACTGAGTAAGTTCCTTTCACAACTGTCTTTTTTCATGCTTATTAAAGTCTCGATAAGGGCTAGACGCAGATCTAGGTGTTGGGAATATATAATACTACTGAAAATAAACTCTTTACCGAACAAAAATTTACACACATCACCTCAGGAGCATAGGCCTGTTCTTCAAATATATCTTCCATCTCATTCTACCACATTATCCCTCTCATTCTCTCATTGTCTCCAAATACATTTACGCCAGTTCAATACTTCTAGAAAAAGTATAAAAAAGCCAACCAACAAATAACGCATTCAGCAAAAACAACAATATGGTGGTGGTTGCATATGTTCATTTTTCTCAGTAAATGCTTTTATTTATATTTTATATCTACATACTTATATAAATAAAAGAGAAGACACAATAACTGGACCACTTTTTGTTTTGCCTTAGGAAACGCATATGACCTCTTTCTTGGTTTTAAGAATACTCTCAGTCTTAACGTACATTCGTACATACAAACATACATACATATGTATTCGTACATCTGTACGTAATGTTGGTTGCTACGTACGAAGGTAGACGAGCAATTCTGGTAGTCGGACTAAAATATCATCCACACTGTATTTAAAGGGTTGCCAGTCACCTTTAGTTTGAAACTAGTTGGGGTCCTTCTAAAAAATGGCTGGAATTCGTAACAACTACATACATAGATATAATGCTTCCCTACCTAATTCGTATTTGTTAATGCAGTACAGGGTGTGTGTAACCCCTTGTACATCGTACAAATTCTTGAAATTTGTGTCAATTGGTCTAGACGAACTTGTCCCGGGACTTGTGCAAAAGGCGCAAAACCAAAAAATAATGTTTCTTCATCGGTGAACTACTATAATTTTGATAATTTAAATTATATATATATATATAATTTATATATATATATATCTATATATATTATATATATAATTATATATATATGATACCAAGAATTTGTTTAAAAAAAAATAGAAGGGGCGGCATCTTGGGAGTGGCAAAAAGTTAATATTTTATTGGCCAAGAGTACATAGTTTGAGGAGCGCTATACGATGGTTTACAAAAAATTGCCTATTAGTGGGAAGGATTCGATATATCAGAGGTCGTATCTAGAATTTGACGTTCATTTGAAAAACTAGCAAGGACAATATTGAAGGTGCATTTGAAGCATTAATAGAATTTCATTATGATCGAATTACAAATAGCGACGCAGAATACAAAAAACTACGGGGGGCAAAAAAACGTTTTCCTGGAATAATCTTCGATTAATGTTTATTCCCAGGCGATGTTTACTGGCTTAATATTTCAATCTTTAAAGAGTAAATATCGTTCTCTTGGACCAAAATAAAGATTTCGACCTCCTTTTAAGGCTCTCCCAAATTGTTTGTGTTAGCTAGGGTAATTCTGAGACTGTCCCCGTATCTGTGATGTTTCGAATAAAGTACCACGATTGTAAATCAATCATTAACAAAAGTAATCTGTTAAGAAGTAAGCAGCAATGCTTCAGTTGCTTTTGTTTTATTGTGCGGATTTTTTCTTTGAGTTCAGTTCTGTTTGGATCAACTTTGCTTTATGGTTGAAGTCTTATGGGTGCCTTTTGCTGGTGCATATTTGCCTCATAACGATATCTGCTTGTTGCTTGTTGTACGCGTAACGTTTAACTGATACATATATTTGTATGTATGTTCCACGCTATTGGTACCCGCTTTAAAAAAAAAAGTCTTTTGTTCAGTATTTTTGCTTTGGTTAAATTTTAAACTTTTTTTATTTTAATTTACTGTGATTGTTTTATTTTGTATACATTTTTTGCGTTTATCATTTGTTTCGGCATTGTCTATTGTTATTGAGTAAAAGAAAGATTGTATGTATGTATGTACATACATATATAGTAGCGGATCGCAAAGGATGTATGGAATACATATGTACAATACAATTTAATGTTGCGTGTATTTGTCTTTTCTGCGTATTGTCCATGAAAGGTTGCCGATATTTTCAAACTTATCCTTCCGTGCATACTCGCAACACCCTTAAATATTTTAATATTTCCGATTCTAAAATTATCTTGTAACAGATTTCATACACATGAATTTATTGCAATAAATTCTATCTAAGCTGATACTAAATTATTGCAGCCAAGCTTCAAATATCAAGTCAGTGGTAGTTATGATAAATGCTCGTAGTGGGCAACTCCTTAAATTCCTAGTACTTGTCATCATAAAACTAAACTAGACTCTAGATTAATTGATAAAGTTTTGACCCGCCATTCCCAACTCTGGATACTATATGAAAATCAACATTATCGGTATCTGCTTTAAAACTGATTCTTTGAGTTATTGGTGTGTTGACAGTTTTCAGTATTTCTAATACAGGGTGTCTGGTACCAGATTCATATTTTCAAACTTAAATAAAAAACGTAATAATTGACACAAAGTTTTATTAACAGCATTGGCCGATAGAATGGTAATACGGATTTTATTTTTTAAAGAGTATGTCATCGAGATGTTTGCCGTCGAGCTGAACACACTGTTAAAAACAGAGCCTTGTGTTCTGCGCCACACGCTGCAGTAAACTTGGTTCAATTGAGCTGATTTCTCGACGAATATTTTCCTTTAAAGCCACAAGAGATGGGGATTGTCATTATAAACCCTCTCTTTGAAGTAGCCCCATAAAAAAATCCATGGGAGTTAGATCGGGCGACCTCGGTGACCATGGAATGTTTCCAAAGCGACTGATCAGAAGCAAATTCATCAAAGTTCTGGCTGTGTGTGCAGTCACCCCATTCGGTTGAGACCACGTGTTTGAAGAGTACGATGGAAGAGCTCGCATGTTTGGCGAAAAGAATTCCGTAATCAGGGGTCGATCATTTTCAACGTTGACATTCATCGCCTAGCCTCGAGCATTTTCAAAAAAAATGGTCCAGTTATCTCATGCGTGGATAAGGCACACCAAACAGTTACCATGGGGCAACGCAATGGGTTTTGATGTTTCAATCGAGGGTTGCGGGTTCTTGGAGACCAGTAACGGCAGTTTTGCTTGTTGACGTGGCCGTTTAAGTGAAAATGAGCCTCGTCGTTTCAAAAAATGGGATTTACAGTGCGAAAAGGCCCCAACATCGTTTCACAAAAATGTTTGCGTAAATCAAAGTCCCTTTCTTTTAGTTCTTGAACGATTTGAATTTCAAAAGGATGGAACTTCAGATCCTTTTTTAAAATTTCGCTCTTGGAAGTCCTAGTGAGGCTGATCTTTTCAGTATTGAAAGTCGGGGATTGTCACGTAAACTGCTTTCAACCAGTTCAATGCTTTCGGGAGCTCTTGAAGATCGACTGGGCCCTGGCTGTGGGACATTCATAGCCGAAACAGTTGCGCGGAATCTCTACACCCACGAACGAATTAAATACCGAACTTTGAACTAAATTGTCGACGAGCAATTACGCAAGAAACATTTATCTTAAAAAATGTCTCCACAGCGAACGCCGATGCTCACTCCACCACGTCGTGACTGACAAGTCCACACAATAGATAATACTCTTAATAAACAATCAATTCCTCATTATCGAAAAGTTGCGATTTTTTTGACCGAAATTTTCAGAGCAATTAAAAAGATCAAAACTTCTTGGTTTCGCAGAACTTATCAAATATTCTATATTTCTGTAAGGATATTTTGTAGATTTGAAATGTTTGGACTATAGTTTGGTTTCTAGAGTGAATTTTGGTAAATTCCCAAGTTATAGTGAAATTTTATTTTTTTTTTTTAGATTACTTTAGACTTTTGGTAAAATTTATTATAATTATAACTTTTAATTTTTTTGGTGAATTTTTAAAATTGTTGATGAATTTTTTTAAGTTTTCTGGTGATGAAATTTTATATTTTTTAATATCTGTTTAACATCGATTTTGTCAAAATTCCGACGTTTTTCATAAAATATTGATTTTTGGTGGAGTTTCAGTTTTTTTGTGAAATTAAAATTTTTATGGTGAATTTTTGAAATTTGGGGAATTTGGTTTTTTGTAGTATTTTTTCTGCAAAGTTTTGGTTTTAGATTTTTTACCAATTACAATTGATCGATATTATGGTGAACTTTTGAATTTGTGATGAATTTAAATTAGGAAAAATGTTGGGAATTTTGTGAAATATTGGTTTTTGGATCAATCCGGTTTTCTTTCTTCGTTTTTGAAATATTATGGAACCCGAAAAGGGTTCCTCGGGAACTTGTGGACAGACTCGAAATAGCGAAAATTCCAAGTTTCAAGATCCTTGGTTGTCTAGCGCCGTCAGAAAGTAAATTTCACCCTCGGACAGACGGACTCGCGGAAATCGTTAATTGAACGATATATACAATTTGTTGGGTGGAAAATGAATACTGTAGAAGTTACAAACGGAATGAGAAACCTATATACGAGTTTATATAACATTGCAATCATTTCGAACTTGTTCGCCATTTTTCTAGTGATGACACAAAAACTATCAAAAGCTTTTAGACAAAATAAAATGAAGTAGGAACATTTTTTAAAGAGGTAGAAATATGTTGAGATTTAGCCCCGTATAATTCTTATGGGAAGATGGTAACATATTGATCAGTGTAAAAAGGCTATTATTTTCCATCACCCGAAATTGGTCAAGGTTGATGGTTGATAATCGTATAGAGTAGAGAAATTCGTTTAAAAATCTATAAGTATCCTACTAAAAGCGCGATTTGTACGACTTCTAAAAGACAATATTACGTAACAGTTTATTCTGCCAAGAAAGCCTAGAATCGCTTAAAAAACGTAAAAATAAATCAATATTTTTAAGTAACTTACCAAAGGCATTAAAAGAAAGTGATGATGGTCTCAATGGTGCATTTCCACATGCATTATTACATAGTAACTGCAAGAACAAAATAAGAGACAATTACAATTTTATTAGTTCAGTTTAAGTTTGTTTGTTATAAAAAGAAGAAAGTGCCAGGTACCCAACCTATTTAAAAAATGCCTTATAGTTGTTTGGGTGCCTTGGAATTTTTATACAAATAAATGTGTAAATGTGTGTGTGGCGGTGTGCGAGTATGTGCGTAAAATAAATTAACAATCTTTCAGGCACCTTTGCCATCGCACACCATAAACAAGGTGTTAGAAGTATTTAAAATGCGCACAAAAAGTAAAAAAGGTTTTTTTCATAAATCGACACAAACTAATTACTAATTAGCAACGTGGTGTGGTTGTGATGTACGTTGTTGTGCACAGTGTGAAGATAAGAATAAATTTTTGGTTGATTCAATAAAGAATATATTTCTTTTTAAAATGCAATTATTTGTTAAATAAAAATTCTCTTGAACTAAATGACAAAACATATTAAGAAAAAAGAGCTTGGACTTTAATTGTTTGATGAGATTCTTCGGTGTGAATTTTGAACACCAGTCAATCTTCAGTTTTAATACAGTCTTACGCGTGCATATAGACCTCTGTGTGGTTGAACATATTTTTCTCCATTAGAGGGATCAACACGGATCAAAACCGAAAAACATGTACAAGAATTCCTCGCGAGGGGTGAACAGGTCAATCTTTAAAGGTACTTCTAAGGCGTTAGAGCATGAGATACCGGCAGGGATGAACAATGAAGAATCGCACGAAGAGGAGGGGTTAAGAGTTGGACAAGAAACCACCTAAGCGGTGGACGGGTCAGCTTCGAAAGATACTCCTGAGGAAGAGGCTGAGACGGTAAATCGTAAATTACAAATCGGTTGCCAGCAATCAATTCAGGGAAAGCAGTGAGTCAACAAGGGATTCATGAATAAAGGCATTCATAAAAAAATCTTTTCAAGTCACCCTATAGTCCAAAATAACAATGTTTTGTTTTTTTATTATTAAATTTATCCTACTGAATACGCATTCAACTTCTGCGTTGCTCAAAGGGAATTTGAATTATTTCATACCAAAAGAGATAAATTTCCTTTGATCTGACCGCTTAAATTAACAATCCGTAATTATCGCAAGCATGAAGTTTTCTTTTCAAATTGCTCTACTATAAGTTTTATTTCGGTATTTCAAATTATTATTTTAATCAAGTTTATTACAATTTTTTAAACGAGGGATAGTAATTTTGATTTCCTGTTAGAATTAAATGCAATTGTTTAATAATTTATACAAAACGCATACTGGAGATGGGCGTAGTTTGAAATGCTTCTAACGAAATTCTTATGGCTGGGTTTATTTTGAACTTAGGAGGGTGCAATATGGTCAATCCCGCTGTATCGGGTATTATGTATAATGCTTAGTATCCTCATTGCGTTAACGGCAGTTATAGTAATGTCAGAGACTTGCAAATGAGTACATTGGATGGGAGAGATTTATAGCTACAGATCTCGTGCTCCTTCCCATAATACATTTAAAAAAAACCGGCTTTGTTTATTACGGCATTCTCTTTTCTGATTTGGTTATTCAATTAAAGTCGTCTGCATATGCGCAAAAATCAACTTTGTTTAGTAGTTTGTTTAAAAATAACTAACGAAACAACAACAAAATTGCTTTCAAAATCCAGAAACTCTTAAATTAGTGGGGAAAAAATTAGCAAAACGTTTTAAATTTTTTTTTCTGCCCTCATTTCTACACATCGCCTACCAACTATTTCACCAATTAAATTCAATTATTTACTTTATTGTAAATTAGATGTCAAAAAAATAAAAAAATAAACATTTTGTTTAATGAAAAAAGATCAACTAAAAGTTACTGTCAACATTTATGGAGAGAAATGGATTTGTTTTTGTTGTAGCGGCCCTTCGTTTGTGATATCGAAACTGTACAACGACCGACAATAAATACATACAAACAAATACCAATAACAAACTTAAATAGGGAGAAAAAACGTCATAAATCAGCATAGAAATCAAGACACAATTAAAAGACAGAAGATTCCACCACTACAAGGAAACAAAAATAAATAAATTTGTATGTTTTTCACGTATAGAAATGTACACACAAAAGTTTACAATCGAACATACACGCATTCACACACACACACACACACACACAACTTGTTTAAAGGCCTCCCTGTAGAAAAATTTCGATAGTGAAATTGGACTGATTCACACCAGTACTACTCAGAAACTAGGCAAACCAGGCAGTGCTCTCTGCTATAGATATTTAGTATGTGCTTGTCACTGAGAATCCACTACTGACCTTGGAACTATAGACTCCGGGGCTTTTCTTATGGTTCCATATGGAGATATTACAATTACGTTGGCTAGGCAAGGAATTTAATTTTCCTTGGGAAGTTTGCCATTATTCTGGAAGGCAGGTATGAAGAATTGTTATGACTTTTAAATGATTATCAAAGGGTAGGGGCACAAACATTTGTATTGGATTTCCTTCATTGAAAATGTGTCTCTTTCAAGGTTTGTTTTAAAAATTCCTAGGTTACAAGAATTGACAGGTTCTTGAAAAACAAAACTTTCCAGATTCAACGCAATGCCCTTTCTTTTAAAGTGACTTCTATTTTTACAGAAAGGTCTGACTTGATCGAAAATCTCTTTCAAAGAAATTAAGCTATAATTTACAAGACCCTCAACGATAACATTTCCATTGTACGAGTATTTTAACAAATCCTTTTCAGTTTCGACATAATTTTCATGTTATTCTCCCCAAATAATTTGTTGAAGAATCGACGACGGTTTTCGAACATGTTTTTTTTTAACTTTGTTTTCGAAATCATATGCCTCAAAATGTATGAGTGAGTGCTCCATACCATTCCGCTCTAGATGAAATGTGCACCAAATTGTGAATGTTATATGAAAAACTATTTGAACTATTGACAAATATTTAAATGATTGCAAATATGTCGGGGATTACTAAGTAACATATAAACAGACTGTAGGATCCAAAATTCATAATATATCTTTGTGAACGTTGTGGCGTTACGAAGTGCAATCACACGTGTATAGGCTAGGAATTGGTGAAGTTTAGTTACCCTCAATTATTCAATTCGTCCAAAGATCTGGGTTTTCGCGTTAATTCTTTTGGAAAGGCTTTCCTCAATTTGGAAAGTTCAGAAAAGATTTTGAATACATTTTGTTTTGGCGTCATTGTTTCAGTTCTATTATTTTAGTTATTCGAATAAACAGTTTCCTAGTTATTCCTAGATCGATCAGATGTATACTGTCTAGTGGAGTTTGAAATTCAATTTCCTCAAGGCGACTTCTTTTATTTCTGAATATTTGGTTGTGATGGTTTAAATAGTTTCGTGTAGAAAAATCCGCATCAGATTCTAAAATTCCACTAGAATGTGAGAATATTACAAACTGTTTTTGAAACTTGCGTACATTTTGTGCAACCATGCTACGAGGTGTGAGCCGGGACACAACAAACAAAGGCTTAGCAGGAGTTTCGCAAGTTAAACAGCGGAAATCAATGCCTAATTACTTCTCGTTTGAAATTAAACCGTTCTTAAATTACACAATTTCATCAATAAAATCCTTTCCAAAAGTCTTTTACACATCATAAAGTCCTACAGGAAAAGGTTTCACTCTTTCTCTTACATTGACTTTGATATAAATTAAATTGGTTGTTCAACTTCTCCTTTAAATTTATTATATACCCGAGCGTGCTTACAGTAAGACGCAATTAAAAAATCAACAAGCGGAATTTGTGTAGACAAAAGTGGGGTCTTGTCACTTCTACCCAGGTTTCCTACAAGGCTACTTTAATTTGAGTCTACTACTACTTCAATAATACAGCAATATGTATGTACGCAACCCAAGTGGTAAATCAGCGCAGATAAGTTAAAAAAAAAGAAACTAATCGGTTGTAAAATAAAGCTTTGAATTCAGATCATAGAACGAAACCGGGAATAATTGAGACCGGCGGCGCTTAATCACAAATAATCCCTGCGGCGGCTTACTTGTACTACAACGATTGCCTGGAAATGAGATGATATTGTACATATCATTAACTTGATCCTCATTTTGATCTTAGTACTTTTAGCGGCCGAAATTTTTGAATAAGAACTTGGTCTTATTTTCACATTTATGTTTTTGTGCGGATCTAACTCTTTTTAAGTTCTCTCAACATTGATAGGTGTGGCTCGCGATGCCAGTTAATCTGCTGCGCGATCTGATTCAGACTAAACTGCAAGACGCCAGACATGACTGCTGCTGGTAGCTGCCCACATTGCGTTGAGAATTTTCATTTCTGTTCATCGTGTCGTGTCTAAAAAAGCAGAGATCATACGTATTATTTGCGTTCAAACTTTAGCCTTCGATTTTTTCAATTATGGTTAAACCTAGTACCCATTTTTATTGCATGACCTTGTAGTTTTAGATATTCTGTATGACAGTGACAGACCAGTAATTGAAAGCTCAAAAGGCAGACAATCACCTCGCTCCACGAGTTTTGCGGACAACGCGAGAAGGAATCTTAAATGTCCATTGTAGCCCCTATGTGTGACACGTATCGTCGTCCTGCTAGAACCACCTGTTGTCCACGTCCCATTATAACGAAGAGATCTGTAACGCTCGCCGTTGATGGTCACACTAAAGTCGTGATCAGTGATGTTAAATACTTTTTTGAAAAGTCTTTACGCAGCCCGAAAAAAATCCCTATTTTATCCTACGCGGTCATATGGTTATATGAATTATTAAATCAGTTTTTTTTTTAACAAAAGAGACAAAAGCAAAAAAAAAAGACACAAACAAGTGATATAAATAAGTGGACTTCAAATCACTTTTATTTCATTGGTTGAAAAAGCGAAAAATAAAAAAATTAACTTTTTAGTTTTAAACTTTTATTTTGATACTGAAAAAATTTATCATTTGCCCTTGTTAATTTTGACTGGCGATTTCCTGATAAACTTTCAGTTGCAATTTTTTAAATGAGAGTCGATATAGTAGAAGGTGTAACAATTTACACATTCGTGGTGTATAATGCCACAGCTGAATTGGCGGTAAGCAAACACTCAAAGAGTCTGTTTTCTCAAATCGAAATTATTGTAACTACAGTATTTGGTTTATAGTGGAGTTAAATTAATTTGAATAATATTTTTATTTTTGCTACTGTCCTTTTCTCTCTCCCTACAGTCATACGCAAGGATTTTCCCTACTTATCCCAATACTGTTTGTGATTAATAAAGTAAAGACCAGCCGCTGACCCATAATCCACATTAAACAGTCAGTTTTTTGTGCCATGGTAGTGAGTTTTTATTATTGTTAATGTGATATTGCGACCATAATTGGGGTTCTCTTCTAAACACGTTAGCTCTGGACATTACTTGGCAGCTATTGATTCAGTTAGATCTTGTACTAGTGCAGGCTTAAAGTAGCTACACAAAATTTCACAAACGATGGATTTTCTTCAGTGCACGGGTATTGCCTGATTGTGTACGGAATCAGTCGCCTAAAATTCAACCGCCAAACGTTTGAAACCCGATTTTGAGGTGCCCCTACATCTGACGTAACAATAGGGCGGCGCAAAATGTGCCTTAGCACTTCCTTTTGTATAATAAAATGTAGTGCCAACAGCATGACCACCCATATTGAAACTCCTCTATTTAATTTGAATATCGAAAAAACTCCTAATTGGACGTGTTTAACATTTGATTCGCCTGCGCTAGCGCTTTCAAACTACTCTCCTCAGAAAACCCCATTTCTGCTGAAGTGTTTCTTCAAATTGGTTAGAGGCGTATAGGCGAGTATGTAGGTTTTTTAAGTTGTTATATATCGGTACTGTTCGGGTAATGACTACGAATTGAATGCTCTGTATTTTTTATTTTACTTTATTAATGTTTCCTTTTTATGTTCTGAGATTTTATTTTATTCCTTTCTAAATTAATGATAACTTTGTTCCTTATATTTGTAGTATTTTCGGGATAATTATTTTACTGGTCTACAGTAGTGGTTATAACATTTTACAATCCAGAGACAACCACACCACCCACCTTGCAATCTCATGGACGACCACCTCAAGTTGTACCAACAGTCGCAACGAGTATGGTTTGCTTTATATTTAAGTATTGCCGCAGTAATGTTTTGAAATAAAGCTATGATATACATATATGGTGTGCTATTATTTCCCTATTGCACCGTGGTGGAGTAGAAACGTACAACATAATTAATAAATATTTGTAATAGGTGATTTTTGTTTTCATCCATAATTAATTGAACAAAGTGAAGAGACGCAGTGTAAAAGTAGTATATAAATTCACGAAAGCCATAAGCAATAGATTAAATATAGTGCGTTGTTGTAAACAATAACAACTAGTGTAAGGTAATTTAAACCTGTTAAAAAATTCCACTGATAATCAGTGAATGAGTGTACCAAACATTCATGAAAAACAACACAAAAGAAAATAACGAAAATACTTATAAGGGCTTCTTAGCCCTAGAAGGAGACAGCTGTACAATACAGTTCAAGCAAATAAGCTAGGCGTGGTATCTGGAGCTAAGCCGACTTATTGGCTAACAGCTGACTGATCTTAACAATTCTACTATTGTAAACAAATATTAGATGTGATCATTAATTAGCTATTTCATCTTATGATCTATCTTCCGATCATTTACCTACAATTGGTATTTCACATGACAGTTTTGCCACTGTACCCTTATTTTCTGTTAAAATTAAAGCACGAAAGCACTTTTTGCCGAACAATCAACTGTGGAACACTTCTCAGGCGTCGTGACTGTCTCAGCCAGAGTCACAACGCCAATAAAACCATCAGTTAACAGAAAATCGCACCAGCGCATCAGCTGATATACACATGCTCGTCATTGAGTAGAGAAGTCTTAGAAGGCAGTGGCAAAATAGTCGTTCCCCACAAACACAAATGAACTTATAATAAATCCAATATATAATAAAACAATGTCTTATTGCCTGCGAAGACTTAAAATCTGCACTTGGGCCAAAAACTCTTGCGAAAAGGCAAAAGCCTTCGCTAATCACTTAGGGAAGGGTTTCACTTTGTATGATATAAATAATAGTGCAATTCTAGTTATCACTGACATTGTTAATATTCCTATGAAAATTCGGTTATGTTTATTAGAAGCGATAACAAATCTTAATGTGAGATAATCGCCCGGACGTGATAGTGTTACAGATCACGAAGTATCTTCTACAACTTAAGAAAGTTTTGCAGACTCAACTTTGGGACAACTATCTACCGTTAGTCTGTTGACTATTTATTTCCCTATCCCTTGGCTTTGCAGAAAGCACAAGATAACCGAATTTGCGGAACCAGATAAGCTTAGCCTGTTCCATGTGAACCTAACCGCCTCCTGTATAATAGCTAAAGTTAAGGATTTCAAGTCAAGACATGACTGTCAGGTAAAAAAAAATATTCAACAGGGCAAAACTGATGGCTAATCGCAATATCGATTAGATTTCCAGCTTGAATACGGCTGGGCGAAATGAAATGATTGACAGTGACAATGCTAATTTATAAAGCATTTATATCCGAAATATTGTGTGTCTTATTGTGACTACAAATACGAGGGCGGACTTTTCGAACTTCCCTCATAGTTATATGAAATGCAACATTGTTCCCATCAAGTACCACCTGTTAATAGACTACTGTCAAGAGTAAAAGTACGTGAGATTGTTGATGTAATAGGCATTTCATATGGCAGTATGGTTTCGATTTTAAATGATCAGCTGGGTTTAAGAAAGTTGTCTGCAAGATGGGTGCCGCGTTTGCTCCCAATTGACCACAAACGTAAACGTGTGACAACTTAAAAGGATTTTTTGGAGTTGTTTAACCGCAATCCGAATGAGTTTTTGCGGAGTTTTGTAACTGTGGATGAAACATAGATCCATTACTGGACTCCGGAGACCAAGCAACAGTCTAAACAATGGGATTCTCCGGGTGAACCTGCTCCAAAGAAGGCCAAGGTAAGTTTACGGCCAATAAGGTGATGGCAACAGTTTTTTGGGATGAACGCGGGATAATCCACATCGAATACCTTCAAAAGGGAAGAACAATAAACGCCGAATATTATGTCATTTTATTAGATCGATTTAATGAGGATTAAAAAAGAAAACGACCCCATATGGCCAAGTAATCATCAAGATAATGCACGGGTGCACACGTTTGCAGTCTCAATGGCAAAACTCTATGAATTGGGCTACTAATTGGTACCTCATCCGTCATATTCTTCCGATTTAGCCCCTGGTGACTACTTCCTACCTAAAGAAATGGCTCGGTGGAAAGAGATTTAGCTCCAACGATTAAATTATTGACCAAACAAATGCCTGTTTTAAGGACCTCGAAAAATCATATTTTTTGGAAGGGATACAAAAACTGGAGAAACGTTGGACTAAGTGTATTGAGTTAAAAGGAGATTATGTTGGTAATATACATTTTTGTTTTGCAAAAAAAAAAACTGTGTTTCAATCAAAAAGTCACGGATATATTGATCCGCCCTCGTATATTCGCTTTATTTTCAAGAAATAATAATTAACTTCATGTAGATTTTTAGAACGAATATCCCTCATCCCTTGTCAAGTTTGATTTGCAGTCAACCCGGTTTCGGCTATGTGCTATTTTCAGTGTCATTTTTTGAATATCAAATACAGAATCAATTAATTTCATTTAAATTGTTAAATAATTTACTGTCTGATGATTTTATTTTATTAAAGTTCTGATTGTGAATAAATTACCTAAATTAAATAAGATTAAAAGGTCAAAAAACTCTAATAATTTTTAAATAATTAATTTCACAATTCATAATTACGAACAACAGGAAAAGGCAAGACAAAATTATGATTTCTTTAATTAATAGAATAGTTTTAATTAAAATTTTTGCTTCATAACTTGCGTGCCCCTGTGTATATGTATGTGTGTGTGTGTGCCGGTCTCCATTTTTTGTGCTGCGGTACCTGCTTTCATGCATCCAACCAGTCCATTATACCAGCTATTCAATAACCCTCAAAGGTAAAGTGTAGAGAGACTTAACAAGTTATAGAAATCACAATTACTTTTTAATTGCACATGATTTTGGTTAATTGTGTTCTGTTTCCAAACATTTCGTAGTGGAAAAAATTGGAGTTTTGTTCATGTCTTCTGGTACGAGTTGGATTTCGTTGGTCGCTGTTGTTAATTGGATAATCAAAATGTTGAAATAAGCAATTATACATGAATTTTCACTTCAAAATACGTGTGTTAAAAGTTGTATGTGAGAAAATATTTTTTTAATGAAAATTTTAAGCAATTAAGAGCTGCAGAAGTAAAACAAAAAATAATACATTAAATATGTTTTTTAGTATATAGAACTTTAAATTGCATCAAAACACGGATACATTGAGTTAATTGCGTTGAATTTAGAATTATTCGAAAGATTATCCTTTTCCATTTTCATTTGAATACGATTTTCTGTATATGTCCACCTCGGCTGGCTCGGAGGAAGTCCAGTCGGGACTGAACAGCAAATGACTAAAAATTTGGCAAGCAAACTAAAATCAGGATAAACTCTAAAATGCAGACATAACTTTTATGGGGTTATATCCATTTTACACTTGCACACACACACACACATCTTAGAGCAATGCATGGATGTTGTTGGCAACATCTTTCGTCTTTCTAACCTTTATTTTAGTGTCTTAAAGCAGGACGAAGATGGCGAAGAATTCTCGAACCTTTTCTACATATTTTTGTTTAATTTTCTGGCCTTAGAATATTGTGTATATAAGCCCGGAGTTCCTTAAAGCGAACTTTCGCGTAGACGAGACAACTGCCTTATAAATGAAAGAGACGAGCATTTGCTAATTTTTCAAAAACTTTTATTAAATTTAAAACAGAGGTCTCCATTTGCAGCTTAGCTACTATTTTGTGTAAAAGATGCGAATTTTCTTCACCCTGTGATTCGCCGATTTTTTTCTGCAGAAGACTAACTAGCGCAGGTCTTCTTCAGTGGTAGACGATGCAATACGCAAATTCTTTTATTTTAAAATTATTTCAATTATAATCAATTCATTTAGTTTAATATTTATTTTAATGTAATTTTTCTAGTGATGACATTAAAATTATCGAAAGATGTTGAGTGGAACGGAATGAAATTTGAACATCTTGCAAAGATGTTGAATACACAGCCCTGTACAATTCGAATGGGAAGACGTTTATATTTTGGCGAGTTGATGAGAGACGAAAGATGTGAGCAAGTGTAAAAAGCCTATTATTTCTATATGCCTTTGGAGTCAATTAAATACGCTACCCACGGGTAGCAAAGTTTGTGTTCTACCCTTAAAATATTGAG
Organism: Phania funesta; assembly: GCA_963932375.1. NCBI lineage: Eukaryota > Metazoa > Arthropoda > Insecta > Diptera > Tachinidae > Phania > Phania funesta. Next base: position 6,748,677 of record OZ010657.1, on the reverse strand, counting down.
ACATACAGCCTGTTAAATTACAAAAATGATGGCGGCCTAATCAAATGAGCAGGAATGTATGAGTCAAGTGTTAAGAAAACTCTTTTATATAACTTTTTTATTTTTAATACAGGGAATATTAAACCGCCACGATTTCCCATGAAGTCACGGAACTGAGAGTAAAGATTTAAATCTCTGCCACAGAGATCTGGTCGAAGTCAAACCACTGTTTTAATGACATTGGCAACAGAAAGCCTACTGCGGGCAAAGCGCATTATATTGGTAGCCAATTTACGTCACGTCCGCGAGCGGTAAACATATCCGATTGTACAAAAATGCTCCTCGTTACTAAAGAAGATTTTTCATTCAATATTAGGAAAACCTGATTAGGATGAAGAGTTGAATCAGTGCTTGTGTACGGCCAGGAATCGACTGGCTCGGTTGTTGTGCATGCAGATGCCGATCCGGTGTGGTTCATTGATGGCTCCAAACAATATGACTTTTGGAATAAATATTTATTTCATTTTAAAACTGCTGCAATACAATTACAAATTATATTCTAACTTAAACCTAATCTTCACTCGTTGTAGTGAAAAACGCCCAGAGTCATTGATGGGAATCGAACCCACGACCTACCGGAGAATAATTAGCACATACACTACTGAAAAACTTGTTCCTGGTTTGAGGCGAAATTTGCTCGGTTTGCACCAGTAATTTATGATAAGGAACTCATAAACCATCAAATGTAGGTTCTGTGACCTGAATAATGAGGCATCTTAGCTTGTGCTTCAGCCATCGATGCTCGCAGAGTAAAGTTAGTTGGCATGACCATATCGACTGCAAGATATGCATGTAGTGTCTAACTAAACAAGCTAATTAAATTTATAAGTCTGTTCCAGCGCACGATACAGGTCGCTCAAGATCGTTCCTATGGCTTCAATTAATATCTGGTCACTATTATAGATAATTTACAGACGGTTGGCTGTTTGCTGGTTTGATTAATTATGCACCAATTAATGCTATTAAGATCGTCGTGAATAAAAATACAGAAAATTATTACGGTTGGACAACATATGCACATACTGAATGGACTGGCTGACTGACATGACATGTAGATACATGCACACAAAAGCTTTTTAAGTGTTATTCCTTTACAGAACTTCAGACCGACAGCAAGACAAAAAAATATACTACACATGCATTATTTGTGGGAATCATCCATTCTAATTTCATAATGCGATTTTTTTATATATAAAAGTTTATTATAAATCAACAATAATTGATTTCAATCGTTGGTTGATTTTTTTCCTTTTTTTTTGTAGAAACAATACCAAATTAAAATTTCAAAACAGTTCTTTTTTACTTTTCTTATACAATTTGTAAAAGAGTAATAAATGGTTGGTGGGTATGTATGTATGTGTAGAAAAGCAGACGTGTTTATTGAACTCTCGATATCTTACCACAAAACCAAAAAAAAAAACATAATTGGTATTTTCTTTTTTTAGTAATTTAAGGTAATTTTGAAATGAATCTTGATTTTTTTCAGTTAACAAAGTCCAATTTTATTTCATTAACCCATTGAGAAACGTGTGTAGAAATAAGGTTGGTTTACTTAATTCGATTGGCCCCAATATGGAATGACTTCAACACTCTTCAGCATTGTTAGCGGCATTACGAGAATTATGTGAGTATTGATAGCTTCCTTCTCAGTGTTAAACCGTAGCTGGCTCATCGTCTTTTGGGTGCACATAACTCCAAAGAATAAAATCCAGGTGTGATATCGCATGACCTAGGTGGCTAGTTGACAGGTCTGGAATTCTGTTCACCAAATGGATTTCTCAATAAAGCCATCGTGTCGCATCTTGTGTGTGGCTTAGCACCGCCTTGCTGACACCAAATGTCGCTGGTATCAAGGGATTCAATTTCAGGCAACAAAAAATGTTCTCCTCACTACGGGCTAGATGTGGTCTAGGCTTGCCAGAACCAAATTGTGAAAAAAAATCTTGAGGCAAACTTTAATTTTTTTTAAATTAAATTTCTAGGTGTTTACAGATTTACATATAAGTTTAAGTAGATTTCCTTCTGGTGAAGCTAATTTTAATTCGTTATAGTAATTGGAGGAGAAAATCAACATCAGCGGCTTGGTGTTGTGGGTTAATGTCTAGGAAAATTATAAATTCGCTTTAGTAGCTTTAGCTAGGGCTGCAACTTCGAGAAACTTTGAAATTTTTAGAACTTTCATTAAAATTTATTATTATCACTAACTCATAAGTTTTGATACTATATTTCGTTCCTTAAAATAAATGCGCAACTAAAAAAATTAGTAAAAACTTAACAAGCCTTCAATAATCTGGAAAATCAAGACCGTCTGGCTACCCTAATGTGGTCTATTCGGTCGTGTATCATACATTAACGTGCACTTAGACTCAAATATGCGGTATTCGCAATATCAAGCTCGGAAGGTCGTTGATGCACTTCATATGTTGCTCGAAGTGCCCAACAAACATTTCCCACAGAACGCAGATTCTCGTGGAAAAAAGGTTATTGAAACTGTCACATTGACATTGCATTTGGTCTCTCCTTGAACAAGACATATATGATTAGATTTGCGTGAGCACCTGCCAACGTTGGCTTAATCTCACGGTGGTCCAACCACGGGTGTGACATTAAGCGGCCAAACCAGCGCGCCTATGCGATCGCATAAGCACCACCGGAATAGCACTCATGCACATCCTAGGTTGCAAATTAGGACAGAAGCTGCCAGGCCCCCGGCATTGAACAAGACAATTGGCTTTATTCGTAGCCCAAGCCTGTTCCTGTAAAAAATAAAGTTCATACAAAATATCCTAAGGATCGTGGTGCATAGAGCCGCGATAAGAATAATAATAACCCCTTGCGCTGAAAATTGGGTGGCTATGCTTGCCATGGTTCCCCGCGTTCGTCGTATATTATATACCAAACAATCACACTTTGTTGCTTAAGGCCATGATTCACTATCCCTCATAAACGTCAGAAAAAATTTTTACATAATTCTCCCCCACTCCCTATAACTTGCTTTCCAGCATGGAATCATATATCTCCATGGTAAAGACTTCATCATAAGGCAGCCGGCATTGAAAAATATTTTAATTTAAACATAGTTATATATAACTGCGCCACTGTATTAAGACCAGACAATTATGACGTACTTGCAAGCGCATTTTTTTCTTCAGTACGACTGTACAAGGCTTCAGAACATTTGTGTAGCATTTAGAGTAAACGTTTTAAAAAAGATTGCCGATAAGTTAAAGGAATAAATTGCCCTGCGCACTAAAAAAACATGGTTGAGGTAACCATAATGAAATCACAATAACATATAATTGAAACAAACATGATTGAATTTTATTCACACTTTGATTAAACACCAAAGAAATTTTACTTATTATGTTTACTAAGAGCATTTTTTGTGAGATTTATTATATTATTTTGTATACTATAGTTAAAATACGTTTGTTGTGGTTAGAATCTTAGTAAAAATTATATTGTTCGACCAAACCATGTTGCAAATTTCTTTTATGGAAGACATTTAATGATTAAATATAAACAATAACTCCTTTATCGCAACTAAAATAATGTTTAAAGTATTTTGAAATAACAATTATATGTTTACCACAACAATGTATTGTTGCAGAGAACAAAATGTGGTTTTTGTGACCATGCCATAACCATGTTTTTCTTTGGAAGCGTTGCTCAGGCGGAGTCTATGACTTTTTAAACTACGTAAAATCCCTGCCACTAATAGCCGTGTGTGTTGCCAGCTTAAAGTTCTATTCATATACAAAAAAAAGGCCAACAGAACGCAAAAAAAGCCTTGTTAGACATTTAGTGGACTTTTCCTTTAAAGTTCTATTCTTTAACAGGAGTTCATTTAACAATTTTCGCGAGCCAAAGAATGGGTTAAAATACTTCTTAAAGTCTTTAAGCCTATTATAAATCCTTGTAGTCTCTGTTTAGTGAAGGTTGCGAGTGAGTACGAAGAAAAACATAAGGCTTAATAATGCTGCGGTTGTATTATTATTTTTTACCTTTTGATAGTAATTATTGTACTCTGTTCTGCTGTTGCTTACTGTGTATTTTTAAATAATTATTTTAGCAACGCCGCCGCCGCCACCACCTTCATCACCGATATCATCATGTTGTTTTGTTCTGGTGAACAAAAAACCTTACTGATAATAATAACTGCTTAAAACTTGTTGTTTTGTCTAAAGAAATTACAAATAAGCATACAGGCATGCAAGTGCACATTCGTACAGGACCAAACACGCCTAAAAAGATATACTACACATAACACATTTGCATTCGGGAATATGCATGCATACTTGTCTTTTCGCCATTACACACTTTGCACTCTTATATGGCCAAATATGACCACGATGAGGTGTGATTTTTGTGGGCGAATCGCGTATCTCGAATAATAGCCATAAGGTAGATCTTTGTGTTGATATAAGTGGCCAATAATTATTGGAACTCACTCAGTGCGTGTTTGTAATTTCTTGTGCCAATGACGATGTGGATCACGATGATGTATGGTTCAAAATATGTGTGTATGCAGTCCAAGGGACCAAGTATTTGCGACAATAACGGAAGTTGTTGAGACGCTTTTCATTCACAATTAAAATCACCTTTTTTTCCTTATTTTATTTGCACACACCGCAATACAACTACGTAATTGCAAAAAAATATGTCTGTATAGGTATATTCATCAAAAGTAATTAACTCTGCGAATAAAATAAAAAATGCAACATTTAAAAACTGTATTTAATGGTAAAATGCAAAATTGTTATTACGGGTTCGCTTTACGATTTCATCAAAGTGTACGTGCAAATGAAACATTTTCGTAATTGGAGTCACGACGTCAGGAAGCCAGACTTTGGGCGACATATAGAGTATTAAAGTATTTCTACAATAAGTCCTTACAGACTAACATACATATAATGACACAAATAAGTTTTGAATTAAAAGTTGAGGTATTTAAAATCTATAATAATATTTAAGGAAAAATCTACAAGGCCTAACATTTCATTGTACGAGGGTTACAATTTATATTTCGCGATTAGAGAACAAAAACAAATATTAATCATCGAAAATCACTTTATTGTTTTTCAAAATATTCCCCATGAAGATCGATAAACTTTTGCATTCGGTTGAACCAATTGTCGAAGCACTTTTGCCACTCTGATTGATGGATCTTCAAAACATGCATTCTGAAACGAGCAACCGCTTCTTCATGTGTCGAAAAACGTTGACCTCTATGTTTGTTTTTTACGTACGGAAATAAAAAGAAGTCATTGGGTGCCAAGTCAGGACTATACGGCGGATGACTCATCAAATCGATGTTTTGGGTGCTTAAAAATGCAGTTGTTTGAGCCGATGTGTGAGAGCTCGCATTGTCGTGGTGCAGAGTGATCCGTCTTCGGCGGTTGGTTTTCCTCATTTCTTGGAAGACAACTGGCAAACAAATGGTTGTGTACCACTCAGAATTGACTGTTCTGGGTTGTTCTAGTGGTACGGTTGCGACATGTCCAGTTTTTCCGAAAAAACAGGCGACCATTTGCTTAGAAGTGCTTCGTGCGCTAACAACTTTTGTTGGATTTGGATCATTTTGAAACACCCATACAGTCGCCTGCAGTTTACTTTCCGGCTTATACGCGTAAATCCACGCTTCATTATCTGCCACGATCTCATAGATGTGCTTCAAAGCACTGCGATCGTATTTTTTGAGCATTTCTTTCGACCAGTCGACACGAGTCTCTTTTTGAGCCATTAACAAATTGTGCGAGATGCAACGCGAACAAATTTTTTGACAGTCAAATGTTTATGCAATATTGAATGTATGCTGGTCCCGCTAATGCCTAAGGTTGTCTCAATCTCACGATGGGTCATATGACGATTTTGCAATATCAGTTCACGCACACATCCATGCACTGTTGCAGAGTTAATGCACGTCGAAAGTTGTAAAAAATAATCGCACGAAAATGTTCACGAGATGAATCTTTTAAGTTACTTTAAACAACACGAATAGCGCTCGTATGTCAAAACGTTCTGAGTACGTGTAATCTCGAAAATGTCCAAGAGCTGTCAGTTTCCAGATTGCAACACTAGGGTTGCCGAATCCCGAACCATAAAAGGCAATCCTCGTAATTTTACATAATTTTCTAACAGGATTAGAATTAGCATAATTTCTACGAAGAACCCGGAGATAAAAAGATATTAAGTAGCGTAGAACTTTAGGGCACATTGAAGAAAATATTGCTAAGAAGAATGTCAGAAAGAACGTCAACATTTATTAAAACAATTAGCATAGTTTTTCATCTTTTTTAATGTGGCACTTTAATTGCTGGTAACCTTGTTGAGTACAATGAGAGATTTTTAGTGTACACCCTCCCTTGAATGAGTTTCTTAAAGAAAATAATTTAAATTCTTTATGAATAGATTATATGCGGTCTGCGTGAACATCAACATCAGTATCCCAGAATTGGTTACACTAAAGATCAATATAATTATTTTGTTATGCTAGTGTCAGTAAACTTCTTAATAAAAGCAAGTGCACCCACGAGCTTTATTAACGGTCATTGGAATGCACTTAACACACTATCTGCAGCGAAGAGAGATATGTTTGCATTTATTCAGATTGAAGTCCATTAGACTAAAATTATACTGTAGAAATTGTCGAGATCCCGATCACATCATGGGCATAAATTAAGACGTTACACAATTTTATTACGTGCGGCCAAAATATTGGGCTTCAACTCTCCAGACCTGATTGATTTTGTTTTGACAAAAACTATCAAACGTAAGCCATTATCAGCAAGTTATTCTTATGATCTGTCATCTGACGATTCATCGCCCCAATAACCATGAACAACAATTATGTTTATCTGGAAGGGCACATTACCTTCTAGCCAAACAAAAATACATACTGGTTGATATCTTAAATGTTGTAAGCCCTCACAACTCTCAATACGTTCCTCTGAGAATCTAAACTGATATTTATTCCGCCGTGGCTTACTTCACAGAAGACGTTGAGCCAGACTCACTACTCTAATTAAGCGAACCATTACAAGTGGCACATATGTATATACCATCGGTTGACATAGAAACCCTTGTCTATTATCCTTGACTATGGCAAATTAGACATACTTCAGGTTTAAAGCGAGCCAAACTATGTTATGTAATAAGCTGAGGCAGAACTAAGAGATCAAACTATCAAATTATTTAAACATCTATAGCTTATGGAAAGGTGTGAGACATATGAAATGCTCTGTTACCCACGAATCTCCAATGAGACTTGAAAATCGTACCAGGGCCCAAAAAGTCGTCTAAAAAGTAGACGGTTTCGCTAGTCACCAGGATGTCACACCAAATGACGCAAATACGTGTAACAGCCTACCAATTGTCAGTAATACGTCAATGACCCCATACAATTTAGGCTACCTGCACTCAAATTGGCAATTAAAAATATTGACGTGACCAAGAAATTGTTCTAGTCAAATTACGTCATATAAATCAATTTGCTTACTTGCAATTTTATCGATGAAAAAATTCCTACTGAGTACAACTGCTTACCTTAACGAGCGCCACATTATCCCGAAACAACAGTTTGGATTGCGAGCAAGGCGTGGTATTATCGTGCAGGTTCATAGAATTGTCAGACTTATTATATCGCCCTTTGAGTGCAAACAATATTGTTTGGCCTTGTTTATAGATATTTCCCAGTACTTTGATAACGTTAGATACGATGCGCTGCTCATCGAAACCCCGCGATTACTCCCTGAAAATACTCACAAACTTCTTAAAAGCTACCTGACAGATAGAAAATTTAAATTGGGTGAATTTTTTCGCCGGTTCGAAGTGTGGTTCTCGCTCAAGGCAGTATATTGAGGCACCAGATATGCCAACCACATATAAGTCAGCCTCCGCAAATGAGACTGTACTTGTAAGTGTACGAAAAATGAAATGCGCTCAAATAACTTTCACATTCAGAAGGCACAGTTGCCAACCAAGAAAAATAACTGAGGTCACTGTTCCAGCAGAAAACCATGTGAAATATTTGTGACTTCATCTGGATCGACGTCTAACATGATCCCGCTTTGTTGAGACAAAAATAACATCTATAAAGTACAAACCTGTTCAGCTGCATTGGCGTATAGTACCCAACTCAAGTCTGGCCCTAGACATATGTTTGCACACCAAATAGTCAGGAGTTACAAAGAAGACACTCTAAATTACTACAACTAATTGCCTGCACTCTACGGTACACACGAAACGAGAACATTCGCCGGGATTTAAATATTCCCACAGACCAAGAAGAAACTAAAATTTACTCAGGCAAATTATTAGTCCATCTCAATGCCTATGCGTTATGGCTCTTCTAACCCATTATGAAATAGCCTAAGCTAGGAACACAATGAGTTAGTTACTACATTGGTAGCAATTGATAAATATAATAATAAGTTGGATTAAGATTTAGAAATTTATTGCAGTTTCCCCTGCGATATATCTGTTTTATTCGCGTACTCTCCCCATCTTTCTGCTGCATGCCAAAACTTATGGTATGATCTTAAATCGTCTTATTAATTCATAATTTACACTAGTAATAGGTGCTACAACAGTTTATGGCTCGGAAAAAAATCTCCTTGCAGTATTTCAATCATTTGAGTTTACTTCACCTTGTTTTGGTTGTTCTTAATTTTCTTTCTCATTTCTCATTATTTCGCCTTACGGACCAAATTCCAAATAAGAACGCAAGTCTAGAATATTCACCATAAAACTTATTCTAGCGTGAAGAGGGGACAACCCCGTAAAACTATCGCCTTGTGGTAGGGGTTGGCATAATTGACTTTATGTATTTGGTCTATGTGCAGCTTGACACTGTCTTTATTACGATTAAAGCTTGTGCAACTTTTCCACTCATCAACGTGAGACGTATTTTAGAATTTACTTCGGTGTCTTGGTCAACAAATTTAAATATTACTGTTTGAAGATCTTTAATTTGATATTTAATTTTTCGGTTATGACATGTTTTGTCTCCTCTTTGAATGCAAATTTTATTGATCTGCAATACTTTGTTGAAGAGGCAATTTCATTATTCCATAAATTAATTTCTGTTGCTCAACTTAGTTGGCAGCTATAAGCCGGTAGGTATAACGTTTTGTTAAGCACAATGGAACGAAAGATATCATAAATAAATTAGCATCTGATGAATTCTCGACATAACATTGCTTGTATTGCTTCTGACGAGAGGATCCATTGCATAGCCATTTAGGAATTAAAGTAATGCTATCATATCGAAGTTTAATTTAATGATATGCATTTGAGCATTCTCGCAATTTTATTTCTGCTGGACTTGAAGTTACACTAATAGCAGTTTGTAAAGGTAAGCATTCTTTTTTGACTAAAATTAAGTCTCGATGCTGTAGAAAAATCGCACTATTGTCTTCATTGGTTCTCTTTCGCAATTTTTAGTTAATTTCCAAATCAAAAATAGTGCAAAGGCTTCTTCTGGAGAAAATTTGTGTGAGAATGCTTTCTAAAATCCTTTTTGAGTGCCTTGGGCTCGCTTCAACTATTTTTTGTTTTCAATTTTATTTTTCTTATTTTATGTTGCTTGAATTTGGTTCAAAAAAAATCGGAAAATCGTCCTGGTTCACACGGGCGGATATACAATGTGGTGTAGGAGTGTAGGGCTAGGACTACAATAGTTCAAAAAATGTTTTTGACATGTTTCGACAGAAAGGAGTTATGCTCCATTAAATAGAGTATTTTCCGGAAATTTGGAACTTAAAAAAAAATTAAAAATTATAGTCAAGAGTAAAGGCTAGGTCTAGCACGAGACTCAATTGAAAGTAAGGTAATCGTAAATTACAAATCGGTTGTCTGAGATCAATTCGAGGATAGAAGGGGGTCGAAAAGGGATCCATAAAATTAGCGGTCTGCTTCGATATCCTCACTTTTTTGTTTTTATTTGTGTTAATTTGCAGTTAGTTAAGAAAATGAATCGGAACAAGGCAGAAGGACAGCGCATATTCTCAATTCTTCTAGAATCAGACTTAGTTGTAACACAAATAGGCTAAGTCAATCTAGTGATACGGAAAAGATATCAGACCTAAAATAAATAGATTAAATCTTGATGATGATCTGCCACTTTCTGATAAAAACCATTCATTTTTGTTGTGAGGGTACCCCACGTCGGATATATTAACCCCGAACTACACATTAAGGAGTGCCTCCAGAAAAGATTAGTTTCCTTACTAGCAAAGCACAAAGTAAAACCATTTTTCTGGCCGGATTTCGCCACTTGCCACAATGCTGTTTATGCGCCAAAGGGAACCAAAGTGCTGAATTGTCCAGAACACCGCCCAATTGAGACACTTAAAGCTCAGTGAAAAATTAAAGAGAGTTTAATAAAAAGTGGACAAGTTCCGTAATAAAAGAAATTCCAGAATAAATACAAAAAATCGTTAAAAACAACTCAAACTATATATGATTTGTTGAACAATATTTTCTTTAATATCGGGTGTTTTTTTTAGCTGCATGAGAACTAGCGATAACTATAGTTTGACATCTGAGAATGTCAAACTGTATTGACATTTCTGTTCAGTAAGCTTTGGCAAGTCATCATGAATCTGTTCGCGAAGTTCATAGAGCACTGCGACTATTTTACGATCAACATAATCGGCCTAGTGAGTAAGCAATTCGTACAGTTGTTGGTCGTTTTCGCGCTAATTTTAGTCTATTCGATTCACAACCATCACAAAACCACACAAAGACATGTGCGTGCCGAAGATAATATTGCGGCTGTAGCTCGGAATATTGAAGAAGATGCCGAAATGTCGATTCGTGGTCGTTCTTAACTGGTTGGCCTTTTTACTTCGACCACGGGGTAAATTTGATGGAAAGATCTTGGCTTACGTGCCTATAAAATTCAGCTTGCGTGGCTTTTTTTGTTGATTGGGTTCATTTAAAACTGGCCGAAGGTGAGCATTTTTATCAAAGAATTGTGTTTAGTGATGAAGCTCATTTCTAGTTAAATGGTTACGGCAACAAGCAAAATTTCCGTATTTGGAGCCGTTAACGAATCACCATTACATCTATTAAAATTGACTGTCTGGTGCGGTTTACACGCTGACGTCATCATCTGTCCTTATTTTTTTCGAAATGAGCAAGGACATTTGGACATTTCATACGACATTTGATTCCAACAAGCCGGCGCAACTTGACATAAAACGCGCTTAATAATCGATTTACAGCATCATCAATTTGGTGATTTTATTTCCAGAAGTGATCCTGTTCACTGTCCCACTCGTTCCCCCCCCCAGGGGCATATAACATCATGGTGAACCCTGCCACCTTGATGGATTGCCACTGGGGGAATAGAGGGGCACCAGTTCCTCAGACTTGTCAGGAGCCTGAAACTGGAAGAAGGTAGGACTTCTATGTTCGACCAGTAGCGAGATAAACTGGTACCACGGGAACCAGTAAGCCCCTGGAACTTCGGTTCCAGACTGGTTATTGGTGAGGCTCCTTCGGGGGTGCACGTGGTGGCTGTGGTTTATACCCAAAGCGGGGAGGTCCTTTAGGACCGATAGAGCGTCAAATGAACGCAAGATGTCAATATTATTTGTTGGCAGAAGGAGATTAGGTAGCTCCGAACCCCTCAGCAAGGGGTGGGGCCGGGGGCCTGGCGAACCTCTACCCTAATTTGCAACCTATGGGATGGCATAGGTGCTATTCCGGTGGTGCCTATGCGGTCGCATAGGGGCGCTGGTCTGGCCGCTTAATGTCACACCCGTGGTTGGACCACCGTGAGATGGAGCCATCGTTGGCAGGTGCTCACGTAAATCTAATCATAAATCTAATCATAATCTGTCCCACTCGTTCGTGCGATTTAACGCCTCGGGATTACTATTTATGTGACTATGTTAAGTCATTTGTTTATGCCAACAAAACAAGCAACTCTTGAAGCATTGGGAGCCAATATTCACGACCAGATTTATTGAAAGAAGTAGTGCAAAATTGTACTGATCGTATGGACCATGTAACTCGTAGCCGCGCGCACATATGCCGAAAATCATATTTAAAAAATAAATGCCATGGAAGTATCTACCAGATTATGATAAAAAAAATTTTCTTTCCAACAAAATTTCTGGCTTGTATAATAATTTTAAGTTCTCAAGCAGCTAAAAAAAACACCTGATATTAGCACAACCTTTAAATTGTTGATAAATTAATTTCATTTTTATGAAGAAAAATGTACTCACCAATTTTTTCGTGCGCACTCAATTAGGAAACAAAACAAACAAACAAACCTATGTATAAACAAGAATCTGGAATTTTTAAATTAAAAATAAAGTCAAGCGGGATAGACAGAGATATCAGAACAAAAAGAAAAAAGTCATCTCTGAGAGAACAGTGCTGCAGTAACATTGGCAATGTTGGCACTTTTAGCAATGTCATTGTAATGCCCTACCTTTAATTGTACGGATGTCATTATCTTCATTATAGTAACACTGTTTGTTGGCGAAGCTATAACTCTGGTCAGTAAACAGTTAAATTAACAGCATTTAGTTCATTAGTATCCGACAATCGATTTGTATTCTCACTTAATTTTGTTATGATGGAACTTTTCAAAATTTACATTTGCAAGAGACGTGGTTTGATTGCGAATAGCTTCGCAGTGTAAGCGCACAGTTGTCATATGCGATACTCAGGTGCCCGAAAATGTAGATCTATACGATTTGCACATTACCAGGGTATTACTTCTTTAGCTTTGGAAGTTTGGGGATTTCGCAATGTACGAGTGCATACAAAATTAAGTTCGGTACCAGGGCTAGCAATAGGTAGGCGCTGTTGATGCTGAACTGCTGCTGTCTCTAGCTGCAATTCAAAAACACGGTACACTATTAGTACTTCGGGTTTCTTCAGTGCAGCAGCGAGGGGGTGTAAGGGGCGCACCATACACCAAGCGCCACTAGTAGAGGTGCGGCAATTTTTAGTTCCTTAGAAGTAGAATTCAAAAAACTTTTGGATTTTAATTAAATGATCAACTTTTTTAAAAAAGAATTTGACAAAACTGCACTAAAACTATTACAGTGGGTAGATATGAAAACATTTTTTTTTATATTTAATTATTATTTTATTGAATCTTTCTAATAAGAGAAAACTAAATGAAGATTTTTCCTTTCGCTCTTAAAGAAGATGTTGTATTTGAAATCGCTCAATCCAGGATATGTATTGACGTTTGGTAAAATTCGATTTTTGGGGTTTTAAAAGTTTCGACTTTATTTTTTTTTTTGTCTGGGATTTCTAAGGATTTTTCGATACCTGTTTTTAATGCATTTTCGATTTTCGGTTAAATTTCGGGTTTTTACGATTTTTGTTTTGATTTTTTTTTTGTCTGGGATTTCTAAGGATTTTTCGATACCTGTTTTTTATGAATTCTCGATTTTCTGTTCAATTTCGGGTTTTTACGATTTTTGTTTTGATTTTCAGTTTTTGTTTCTAACAAATTCAAAATTATTAGGTGATGTTGGAATTTATTGGTGAATTTTCGATTCTTATTTTTTATTTTCGACTTGTAATGAAATTTTAATTTGGTGTTAAAATTCAGTTTTTTGGAAAAAAAATTTCGGTAAAATGAAATTTGTTTTTTGTTTTTTTTTTTCGTAATTAAATTTTTTTATTTTCTACTTTCGTGGTGAACGACTGGTTTTTGGTGAATTACTGATTTATGGATGAATTGTTATTTTTAATTTTTAGCCTAGTTTCGGTTGGTATTTTTTATGATTTTTTGGTAACATCAAAAATGTTGAGAATTTTCATCGTTTATCTTTTCACTTTCAGGGAAATTTATATTTTGTTTTTTTGGCGAAGTTAGAGCCCGCGCATGGCTGAAATAATGGTTGTTTTGGTGTCAACGGTGAAGTGAATGAAACACAACAGTACCTTCTTTAATTTCAGCACTCTTCTTTCTAGTATACCTAAGAAGTTTAAACTCAATGCCATAGCGTTCCAGGCAGTTACGATTTGAACTTTCATAGCTTTAAATACGGGACCACCAATAGCTAGATGGTCGTAGTTAGTTGTACGGTTTCTGAAATTGTCTAACCTTATTTTGTAAATCGGACTTGTGGTGGGTGGGTATATTAACATCAATAATGATCTATTCTGTTCATTTTTGTATCGTTTTGAACAGCAATTTTTTATGTATTTAAATTGGCTAATTTTTGCAAAACAGAAGAGTTACTGCATAGTACATTCTTCACTTATGGTAGTGTGGCCAGCACGATACACTGCAGGGAAAACTCGTTTGTACGTGGCACAACCTACCTGTAGAAAACTGTCCTACCTAGAAATATCAAGATTTATCGAAAAACTATTAATAATCGAAGATTAATCAATTGTTTCCAAAGACATCCAAATAAATACATATGCAATTAGAGCCTATAATATTCCGCTAATGGTATTTTTTCTGGTATAATATTGCAGCAAATTAGTTGAAAGTACCCACTTTAAGCCAGTCTGAATGCCGGTTCACGAGTATGGTGCAGCATAAAATTTACTAGACCCCAGACTTAAAAAGAAAATATATTTCCAAGTTTCATTGACGTATGAAACAAAATGGTTAGAAATGCTCATTCAGACAACAGTCTCATTTATGGTCTCACCACAAGTCTTGGGATCACAAGCGAGAAAGGGTAATGACAAATCCTCAAAATTAGCTAAGCTTATTTCTAATTGTTTTTATAGGATCTTCTCCAGCACCAGAGAGAGCACAATTTTTCCAAAGTTGGAGTACCCGCTACCGTACTATTCTATTTTAAACAAATTAATTTAAAAAAAACCCAACAGAGTTACAATACTAAGGGCCATTAATATAACTTACCCGTTAGCTTAACTTTATAAATTTTTATAGCCGCTTAGTTTCCCGAACGGTACGAGGGTAGATAATTAAGTCCATGACTTTTCAAACTTCCCTCGTAGTTATATGAAATGCAACACTGTTCCCATCAAGTACCACCTGTTAGTAGACTACTGTCAAATTTTGCGCAAGTATCGTCATTTATTTTGCGTTTAACAGCTATTCAAAACACACAACCTCGTGTATTTGTCTAAAAATGGATTAAAGTGAATTTCGAGTCCTCATAGTTTATTGCGAAAAAAACCGTCAATTAAACCAAGGAAAATATCGATAAATACTATAGATTTTTTGCAGCGTTTTGTAATTATGGATGAAACATGGATCCATTACTGTACTCCGGAGACTAAGCAGCAGTCTAAACAATGGGTTTCTTCGGGTGAACCTGCTCCGAAGAAGGCCAAGGTAAGTTTGTCGGCCAATAAGGTGTTGGCGACAGTTTTTTGGGATGCACGCGGGATAATCCACATCGATTACCTTTAAAAGGGAAGAACAATAAACGCCGAATATTATGCCATTTTATTAGAGCGATTTAATGGGGATTTAAAAAGAAAACGACCCCATATGGCCAAGAAGAAACTTCTTTTTCATCAAGATAATGAACGGGTGCACACGTGTGCAGTCTCAATGGCGAAACTCTATGAAATGGGCTACGAATTGGTGACTCGTCCGTCATATTCTCGGGATTTAGTCATATTCAAACCCTAAAGAAATGGCCCGGTGGAAAGAGATTTAGCTCCAACGATGAAATTATTGACCAAACAAATGCCTATTTTAAGGACCTCGAAAAATCCCATTTTTTGGAAGGGATACAAAAACTGGAGAAACGTTAGACTTAGTGTATTGAGTTAGAAAGAGATTATGTTGGAAAATAAATTTTTGTTTTGCAAAAAAACTGTGTTTCATTCAAAAAGTCACGGACTTATTGATCCACCCTCGAATTTATTTAAATTTTTAAGCTCTACGATGTAGAGACTTCTCTTAAAGAAAATTAGTAAAAACTTCAAATGGCTTGGCTTTTATTATTTAAACTTAAAAAGGAGTGTTCCAAGTGGGACGTCGTGAACAAACATCTTGTAATACGTAAGCAGGGATTTGTGTGCAATGCCAATTCGATGTTGCCTCATAAGGCTACTGATAGCGAAGCATTAGTTTTTGCTGGCAATAAATCGAATGAAAATTTAAATCCCTTTTTTTTTTTTGTTCAAAACTTAAAATTCTAATTACAAATGTAAATGTAATTATGTCAGTGCATGCGTAATTAATTACAAAATGTAATTAAGACTTCCCATATATGTTACATGGATTATAATTTTTTGCAACTTTATAGCTGAGGTGACCAACTTGGGAGGCCCGTACAAAAAACCCATTTCTCACTTAAAAATCACAAGTTTCGATATTTCTAATGGTTCATCTTCAAATTCAAAAGCATTAAATAAGTCTGATTTACACCTTCTATACCAGTTTGCCCAATTTGAAACCGACAACTTTCATCTCAGCAAAATTATAATGATCCAACCTGCCGACCGTACAACAAATTCAGCATCGAGCCCTAACCCGTTTCCCTTTATGATTTACTAGTTTCTTTCGTTTTTTTATTTTTATTTTCGTTTTCTTATGTTACACGTATTCATACGATTCCAATTAAGTTAAATTATTTGTTCATGTACATGTGTAAGTTGGCTGTTAATTATACATTTTCATGTTCATTTGTATTCTTTGTTTCTTTTAGACGAATAACGAATGTTTGGTATGAAATTTAATTGCGTAAATGTGAGCATAATTTTAATTATTTATGTATACTTCTCCAATTTTAAATGATGATTCCTATCATTCTTTTTTATTGTGTTTTTATACCTCTTTGGTATGCCATCCACGCTTGTGAGATATTTAAATAATTTATCAAAGACCTCATGACACATGTTGGTTGTGTGCAAATGATCCTTTAGTGTTTAAAATAATATGACTTTTGGGCAAATTGAGTTCACAAAATTGATACTGAAACAAGCTGCATACATACATACATACATATGAGGAGAACAAATTTCTTTCCGCACCTTTTATTCCTAAGATAACGGGGGGATTTTGATAAAAATAACCTTGGCTACCTCGCAGAAACAACTGGTACTTTCCCATCAGTAGCTTTGTAAGGAAATATCGGAGAGGTATTGAACATGAACCTGTTTACATAATATTTGCTAGCCACTTTGAAGCATCTCTTGTTCAGCGCTTCGTAGACATTTGGAAAATCACTGAATGATTACTATTATTTTGTTGTCTTCTGTTCGTAATTTATAGTGAAATGTATAATTTTGTATTTACTGCCTTTTTTATGTAGGGGGGAATCTCGAAGCAAACCGCTAACTTTATGGATCCCTTTTCGACCCCCTTCTTTCCACGAATTGATTTCAGGCAACCGATTTGTTACCACGTGCTACTACCAACCTCTACTGTCGACTATAGTGATTTCAGACTGTCGACCTAATTCTCGTACTCCTCTACGAAGTCTAACCAGTTTCCTCTATTGGTGTGTATATAAACGAGGACTCGGTATAAAAATTAAGCTAAAGCATTTTATTGTGTATAAAGGTGCCGCTTAGAGGTAAATTTAAAGATAATTTTGCCGAGTTTATAAAAGAAACATAATAGCAAGATATGTCCCTAGATACGGTTGAATATTGAATACTTTTGTTGTCAACGACATTTTAAAAATCCACTTGCATTGTGCAGTGTAGCCGCTTATTTTTGATGATAATACGTTACACTAGTTGCAAACAATTACTTGCACGTGACAACGGGCGATTGTAGATTTTTTTTTTTTGTAAATTAACTTCAGGCATTTATTAGGAAACGTCATCTCTTACACTTTTTACTTCCAATTAGTATTGACCTCTCAGTTACTTTTTCGCCGTGTTACAATTAACTTAAGGAGACAAAAATTGGGATTAATATTCAACTAATTTGTTTAATAAATAAATAATGTACTTGCTATTGTGAAATTAGACAAATTACATTTAGTAGCAACGAAAAAAATTACATTTTAGTCAATGGCATGGAAATTAAACATGCATATGCTTGCAGGTTAGGAGTAGGTATGTATGTAAGTATGTTTGTATGGATTTATATACGTATGTATGCTGCTGTGTTAATCCCCTGTAGCAAATGTCGATAGTAAAATTGTGTCACCAGTACTGCTGAGAAACTATACACCAGGCATTGATATCTGCTATAGACATTTAGTACGTGCTTGTCATTGAGAATCGACTAGGGGCCTTAGAACTATAGACTAGGTACTTCTTTTGGAACCATAGATTCACTTATATTTTATAACGACCAAAAGTCCTTCCACTCGTTTTTGGGTCACATGTAATTATAAGTCTTTCGTGTATTTAATTAAATTCGTAGTTTTTAATAATAATAACTTGGGCTTAAAATGAACGGAAATGTTTAGTTAACACCGCTATACAATGGTAACACTAGTGAATACAACACTACCATGACTGCCAAATGAACAGCTGGTATTAATAGCATTATGCTGTGTATATGAGAACCTCAGCCCAGCAAATATAATAGCAATGCGTATACAGTGGAGAATACAGAGGAGACCAGATGCGATACGAGAATATAGTGAACTCTTTCTCTATCTGTCTCTTTCTTATATGATTGACTGCTCCTATTTTCTTATGTTAAAAATTTCTTCTTTATTTTTAATAATTTTTCTAGCCATTAATTAAAAACGTATACATGCAAGGTAAAAATTGGGGTTGAAAAACTTAAGATTTATTTAAATTAAACTTAGAGAATAACTTTTGCTGTAAATAATAAAAGAGAAGTTAATTTTCCATTATTTAATTTTTCTGTTTTTTTGCTTTCGTTTTAATTATTTTTCGTATTATATTTAAATGTTATATTTTTCTCTTTCTTTAGGAAGTGACCGCGGCAAAAAAGCTGATTCTCCTCTGTGGTAGAGAAGGCAGTCAGCCTGTGGTCAGCAATTTCAGAATATTATTCAATATTATTATTTAACTCTTTGGCAGACAGCAAATAGTTGGGCGAGAATTTTATTCGACTCAAGTACTTGTAGTTTAATTATTTTAGAGTTTTACTCAACTTAATTAACCTAGTCTCTGGCGCCATTAACTGGTGGCGGAACTACTAGTATTTTCGTGTCAGGCCAGAATTTTATTCGCCCTGACAGTGTCGATATGTCATTTCATTTATGAGTTATACTTCTCAAAGAGGCAAAGTGCGAAACCGGGAATCTCCGTTCCGTTCATAAGAATCCATTACATCCATTTAAATTAACTGTATTCTTTAGTTTTCGCCTTCTTTGAAAGGTTCAAGTTCCAAAAGTTTAAGGATCGAACTGTACCCAATGGAAGAGGAATTGTACCAAGGCCGAGTTAGTTTTTTCGTCAATATAAAAATGTGCTTTGTGGTATGAAATTTCGGCATTATACCTGATCGTACTACAGGATCACTGTCAAGAAACTTACTTGATACTGCAGGTTCTATGCTCTTGATTCTGCTAGGCTCATTAGACTACTGTCGATTTTTTCCCCGTTTTTTTTGAAAAAGTATTGGTTTCGTTTTTGGAAACTTAACTACAAATTCAAACTGTTTCATATTAAATTTAAAATTTAAAAAATCAAAACTATTATTAAAATATTAAAACATTAAATGAAAATTTTAAATCGGGGAAAGTGATGACTGAGTTTGCCATCCGGAACTGGTTTAAATAATTTTAGTACATTTTTTTATCATTAAAAGATCTCGAAATCAAAGAGAACACATGATTATGACATAGTCACGACAACAATATTATGTTCTCCACGACAATATATGGTTATGACAAACATTTAATGGCCATTTGAAAATATTTTTGCTAATAATTTATGATTTCCATCTATATAATGTGCAACATGCTGTACAGAAATAATATGCCTTTAACGATAAAAAAAGTGTGATAGTGTAAAAACCAAATATTTAGGAATTCGATATCCCATAACTCATCATCGTTTATAGAAAAATCTCTAAATGCTAAGATTTTTAATTTTACCAAAAGCAGCTATTGAATAAATACACAAGTCGAATGGTTCGCCGTCGACAGCGTGCTGCCGCAGATATTTATTTTCAGCGTCTACAGCCACACGTGCAACACGTGTTACTTGTCGAACTTAGAACTTAGTTTCCGGTACTGGTATCGCTGCTTCCCCCCAGTGGTAATCCATCAAGGTATTAAAATCACCAAGATGATATGCCCTCGGGGGGATGGCTGAACAGTCAGAAGTGAATGGTGGCTTTACAAAGAAAATCATCATCAGCGACGAGGCACACTTTATTTTCAACCAGAATTGACAAAGGTTTACTGTTTGGTGCGGTTTATGGGCTAGCGGTGTTATCGGGCTGTACTTCTTCGAAAATGAGGTCGACCAAGCAGTTGATGTGAATGGTGTACGCTATCGCGAGATGATAACGGACTCCTTGTGGCCAGAAATTAAGGATGTGGATCTGGACGATATGTGGTTCCAACAGGATGGTGCCACTTGCCACACAGCCAACGAAACAATGACTCTTTTGCGCGAGAAATTCAATGGCCGTGTTAATTGGCCGTCACGATCATGTGATTTGACACCGTGGGACTTTCTTCCTTGGGGATATTTAAAAGAAAAAGTGTCCACATCAATAAGCCAAGAACAATTTAAGAGCCAAAGGATGAGTTGATTCGGCACATTAACGACATTGAACCTCAATTATGTCTCAAAATCATTGAAAATATCGACCATCGGATAGAGGTATGCCACCGAAGCCGTGGCGAGCACTTGGCCGATATTTTATTTCTCACATAATTGTCATAGATCCTTCTATCATAATTAAAAATATTAAGATAATTGTCTGGAAACTTTTTATTTTATTAACAATTAACATCGTGCGTTTTGGTTGGACCACCCTTTATATTGCACAACCATATTTTTTCTTTGCGTGTACAAAGTAGCAGTAGCAAAACGTTAATAAGTAAATTCCGCAGGATAATTAAAGTGCTTCAATATAACGGTGCCAGTACATATGTACATATGTATGTATGTATGTACATATGACTACTTGTAAGTGTATTTAATAATGAATAAACAAATATTACATACCTGAATGTTTAATATACATTTTACTTTTGTTTTATTGGGAAGGGTTCGTAGACCGGAAGGAAGGATATTTTTTAACACACTATATCATGTGGTTTTTGTACAACTGACTATCTACATACATACGTCCATACGTACGTTATAGGTTCATACATACACACATACACATGGATATGTGTATATGTACTTTTGTTGTTTTATTGCTGGGTTTTATTTTTTCTGCGTGAAGTTGTTATTGTTTTAATACCTTTCTAAGTTTTGTTTGTTTATTTGGCACCTCGTCGCACCAGCAAATACCAGACAACAATAGCCTTAATAAAAACAACAACAGTAACAACAAGAAGAATAAAAAACAAACAAAACAGCAGGAAGAGCAACAGCAAGAGTATGTATGTACATACATACAAACAGTATTTATAAGTTTAACAAGCTGAAACATTTAAGAGGGACAAACATAAGGAATAAAGAAATGACCACAACTGTTTTTCTTTTCTTTACGGTCATTAAATACAAGTAATAACGGTCGCTATTTTTGAATAGGCCAAAAGCTACTACTCAACTGAAACGACCGAAAAAAAATTGATTTCACAAATGCCTACTTGTTTTCTTAGTTTTTAAATCCTTAACCAGCGTAATAAAAACGACATGTGCATAACATACCACCACCATTAAGACAATTTGAGTCGTCAGTATTAAGCTATTTTCGATTTTATATAAGTTTATACCAGCTAAATTCTCGTCGTTTGCGGAGGCTTTATTTTGTTTTTATGAAAAAAAGGCTTTGCCTTAGGCTCATAGCATGCTTTCGAACGCCTGTTGGTGGTGGGGCTTTACATCTTAGAATGATATGCATCGAGTTGTATCGTGTATGTAAACAATTGCTTAAAATAACAAAAGATATCGATGTCGCCATTCATATCGATCTTTCCCCATAAATAGTTCAATCGACCTGAATTGTACAAGATATTACAGGCCAAAATTAGGTCTTGAGTCCCACCCACACTTTATGCTTGGAACAACCTTAATATGAAGACTGGACGCATACGATAACTCCAAGTCCAAGAATAATTATGGCTACCATTAGTACACAAGTACATTCATACATAGTTTGACAATGAAAAAGGTAAATTTTTCTTAAATCTTTAACACGTTGAGTGCCACGCTTTTATAGCGACTTCCCCGTCAGGCCGCACGAGTTTCAGCAGTGTGAAAATATTGCAAATCGTGCTATGAAGAAAATGCGGCACAGAGTGGCAGGAAAACAGCACGAAAAAGGTTAAAACACATTGTAACACTTGCGAGGGACAACTAATTTTATGTTTACCTTGTTTCAATAAAATCCATTAAAGTTTTCTAAAAACAATATTCAATTTTTACCTTTATTACGAGTATCATATTTTATACTGCCAGTCACCGGTGACTGCCGCGGCCTAAACAGAAAGGTCGGTGTCAGTCACCGGTGACCGAAGTGGCACTCAAAGTGTTAAAAGTTTTTCTAAATAGGATTAAGTACAAAGTTCAATTCTATAGCAAAAGTTTTTTGGACCAGCTCAGAGGGAATTAGGACTAATACAGGCAGTACATTGTGTTGGAACTAGGAAACAGGTTTGTGAGAAGAAGGATAGCGAATAGCTATTACGCTATTACCTGAAATGAAACTCTATGGAGCCGTTCTGGTATATCTTCTACCAACTTACAAAACAATTCAACAGAAACTTCGTTCCAAAGGTTTTGTATATCCCAGATTGTTTCTTTTCTATTACAAGTTAAGCAATTACTGCTTCTTATGTTCTCAATATTGTTTAAATCGTGGATTTGCGGCGGCCAGTTTAGTGTTTGAGCTGCCGTTTCTCTTAAAAAGCTGGTAACTTGTGACAAGGGGCATTGTCTTGTTGTGTAACATGAACGACTGTCCAATCTTTGAACTCTGAAAACGAATACGGAATTATTCAGCACATGCAGATATTTCTGTTGGTTCATCGTTGCGTCACCACATCTACTCGTATTAGCAGATTAACATCCCCAGAACTTTACAATGCCCCTCCCTCATGTCACACTGGTTTATTTAATTGTTTGAGGTAAACGATTAAATGTATATTTTTTCAGTAAGCCATTGGACTCTAAAGGACTTTCATCTTAAAGGCTTTTTAATCAAGTTTTTCCCCATTTTTCGTCAAACACATTTTTTCAACACACAAAGAAAAAACTTTGTTGATTTAGAAGCAACATATTATGATTGAATTACATGGTTGTAAACAAATCATATTAGTATTCTATATGATAATAATATGGTTCTCTTAGATCGATAGAAAAATCAAAAACTAATGTTGCCGATAAGCAGGAGCTGAAGTACAAATACAGGCTATTAAAGATATTGAATGATTAATAGTCCTGGCGCTAACCACTCAAGCCGCAGCAGA
This sequence comes from Phania funesta, assembly GCA_963932375.1. Classification (NCBI taxonomy): domain Eukaryota; kingdom Metazoa; phylum Arthropoda; class Insecta; order Diptera; family Tachinidae; genus Phania; species Phania funesta. The sequence continues at coordinate 6,725,182 of OZ010657.1, read as the reverse complement.
CGTATAATTTTATTATTTATATATTACTTTTGTAAGCTAGTCTCTATGCGCATTTCAGTGGTTGCTTAAGCCATCTCATCAGGAAAGCCTTTTCCAAATTTTTAGAAAAACTAGAAGTGTCTTATGCTTGAAATTCTTCAAACCAAATGAGATGTTTAAAATAAAAGCATTAAAGGTTTGAGAGGACCCTGATAGTTTTTATTTGTTAGCTGAACTTTGTTCTTGAAAACTAATTGGCTGGACCTACTACTGTTGGCAAAAAATAGTAAAACTTTTTAATGTAAATTTCGCGCGGAAATCAATTCGTCGAAATTTTCTTTTCTACGTTGGTATGACTGTCAGAGACATCTGTGCCAAATATCACATCAAAGTAATCATTAGTGTTTAGTATACTCAAGTGCATTCGGCGATTTTTACAATGAGCAAAATTATTCAACAAAGAAGTTAAATTAAATTTTGTGTGCGGAATGAAATTTCTGGTGCCGTAACGTTCAGAATGTTGCAAAAAGCCTTCGGTGATAATTGCATGTCGCGAGCAAGTGTTTTTGATTGGTACAAATTATTCAAGGAGGGTCGAAAACGCGCTGACGACGAACCACGTCCAGGATGGCCATCAACATCAACTGATTATCAACACGTCAATAAAATCCAGGAATTGATGTTCGAGAATCGACGATTAAGAGTCAGAGAAAGTGAAAGATCAATCGAAACGAAGAGTTACTTTGACCAGTTAATCTCAACTGCAGTATCACAAATTTATTAATGTTAATTTTGTAATGAGATTATTATTATAAAAATGCACAATTAATTGTCTATTTTTTATATTTTAGGAATATATATTACAATTCTTTTCATATAAATAAAAAATAGCTTGAACTTTTAACTATTATTTTACCGCAATCCTGTACATATTTTTAATGGCTAATTTTACGTTTAGAAAATATGAAAAAATCTCTTTCATGAAAATATCCATGAAAGCTGAGAGGAAAGATAGTAAATAAAAATTTGAGTGTGTTAGTGAAGAAGTGAAAGTGTATTGAGACTTTCACGCCAAGGTAAATTTTATATACTAGGTGGTGTTGATGACACAGCTGTGTTTTTTTTCCTTGCGTTTTCTTAGGTCCGGAATGTCAAAAATTGTTTGTGTTTTACAATAGCACTAGCATTTGTTCACAAATAAAGAGGATATCCGTGTACAGTGTTGCCATGACCAAAAATTGAAGAAAACTTACCAAATAATGGGAATAAAAATATAAATAATTTTTTTTTAATATTAGAATATATTTCCAATTTTCAATAATTTGCCTCCGACTCATTAGTTTAATATTTTTTTATTTAAAAAAAAAACATGCATTCATTTTAAGCAGGAAACGAGAAAAGTACTTAATTTTGAAGTTAGAAGAAAATATCACGTGCACGCAAATATCAAGAAAACAAATACTTTATAGCATTTTGATTCTTGTGAAGTAGATTTTCATAAAATGTCATGCATTTCAAAAATTTAATTTTTTTTAAGCAGTAATAGATATTCTGTGTTTTTTACGCAAACAAATGGTTTTTCCATCAGTTTTTTTTTAACAATCTTGGCAACTACACATATTGGTTATTTTAAGCACTATAGAGTGAATAGTTAAATTTTTATGGCTTTAACTATAAATTTATGATTATAAGTTAGTTTAGAAATGGGTCGCTGTATAGGCGAATCCGAGTATAAATCTCGCAGACAAATAGTTACTAATTAAATAACTTATTTAAAGAAACCCTGAACAAATTTTAGTAATATTTTCAATTAGCAAAAGTTAATTTATATGAAATTAATAATTGAGGATAAAAAGTAACACTCTTGGTTAAACGGCAACTCTGCTTGAGTAACAATTCTTTTTTACTTATCTATATTTTGACATTTGGGACCAAGTACGAAAACGAAAAATGACACTGAAGATGGCACGTAAACGAAATCGGTTTGTCTCCAAACCAAACACGTCAAGGAATGACGGAACTACCATAAAATGACGGAACTACCATGAATCTACCATAAAAAGCCCTATTGTTTTTGCAATGTTGTAATTGTTTTAGAATTGCTTCTACCTAGCATATTAATGAATTATGCTTTTAGGCGTAAAGGCAGGGTTAATAAGGGGCGTTTCACACTATTCTACAAGTGCTTAGATTTTCGTTGGATTTTTGCGGAGCGAGAAATTTAATGAAAATCGTTTTGACTCTCAAAGATATCTAAAGTAAAATATTCACTTTACCTTGTGTGTCTACACTATCCCACTTAAAATAATATGAAAATGACGTAGTTGTTTAATTCGAGCATGTAGCAGAGAACGAAGCCGAAACGATACTTTCGGCGGCGAGCAATTTTAAGTAGATACCGGCGGATACTTTTCTTTTTTTAATATGGCAAAGAAGTACAAAAATGTTCAGCGCTGGAGTGAACAAATTCAAGGCCCGAAAATAATAATAACAATGTCGAGCACAATATTTTCATCGTATTAACCCAGATTTCTAGAAAAGTATATGGCTTTTTAATTTCTTATTTTTATTTGTTGGCAAAAATTAAAAATTCTCTCATTTTTGTGCAGAAGTAAATATTATTTCTTTTTTTTAATTATTAAATATTGATTTAAATATTACGGGCAGAAGTAAGTGTTATTTTCTAAAAACTCAAAGCTTAGAAAAGGTAAACTACATTGAATTAAATTAATAAATATTTTTTATTTTTCCAAAAAAATTAAGAGTTAAAAAATAATAACAAAAACCAAATAATAATTTCTATCAAAATAAACATTTAGTAATAACAATAATATTTTTCAAGTCAAGTTTGACAAGGGATGACGGAAATTCCTACCAAAAATCTATATAAAATCACTTTGTCCGAATATCAAATAAATATTATTTTGATATTAATCATAAAAGCCAAAAGTCATGATAACCGACAAGCACAGTGATCATTTTTGTGCCGGCGAAAGCTGAAAAAAATAGATGTAGCCGCGAATTTTCTGCGGCAAACCAGTCAACTTGTATATTTGCTTAAATGCTGATTTTAGTATTTTCTTCGTTTACTACTGTAAAAATGCAACTCTGATAAAATGAGAACTTTTAAAAAATAAAGAGAGGAAAATTTAAGGGCACTTTTCTAGTTCGGTATTTGGTACCGCAACTATGTATTCCGAAATTTTACAACTAATCAGTTTGAAGATATTAGACAAAATTTGGCGATTTCATACCACATTTAGCTGGCAGCTTTCAATACTATATTTTACAACTAATAAATGTTTAATAGCCATTTATATACCAAGCACTTTTCTGCACTAAAAGCCATTGACTGGGTTAACTTTTAAAATTGTAATAAACAGTATTGAAATGAAAGGTGAAGACATTAAAACTCTACGAGGAAATTGCTTTTCATATTAAATGATGCTTTGAAAGGAATTATTCATTAAATAGATATTCTAGAATTATGTATTTAATTGTTTCAAACATCTTTCTACTTTCAAATGTTGCAAATTCATTGTTATCAAATATTTTTAAAGATTTTTATGAATCAGTATAGAAAGCAATTAGCTCGTTGCACTTTCTCAACAAATGCTGAATATCACGATGCCAAATGTATTGAGAATTACATAAATTTATTATATTAACTATATGTATTATTATTTTTATTTTTTGCTTTGGCTAAACTATAGCCAATTTATAGTAAAACATTGATAATTTTGTTTTGTTGTAAGTTTAAATTAAACAATATGTATATTTTGGCGATGTTTTCCTATTTTCAGCAGGTTTTAGCTGCTTCGATTAAATTCTTTAGTTGCGATTTATAAAAACTATTTTTATAAATAAAAAAAAATATATATATTTATTATTAGTAAAATTTTCTACAAAATCAAATTGCAAATTTTTTGGGATTTTAACATTGCATTTAGCGAAATCGGTGAAAAACCATCTGACAACACTGGCCATGAGAATTGTCACTTGTACCAGCGATGGAAAATTCAGTACTATTGTATAATTTTCTGCATTTATTGATAAGACTTCAAGTACCCACGCGAAATTAAAAGTGCGTTTTTTTACCAACCGGAATCATTTAGTGACCAACATTTTCGTAAACTCATATGAATTTGCAAACATTTTTTAAATTCTCTAGCTCATATAATAAACTTAAAAAAAAAAAAAAAAAAAAAAAAAAAAAAACATTCTATACAGACAGGAAAAGTTGTCTGTGTATTTTTGACATAGTACTTTTAATGAGGAAAAAGTACTTTTTAAGCTGAATTGCAGTACCAATTTTAAAATATTGATTTTCCGCCACTGTGCCATACACAATGATGGAAATTAATATCCACACAATTGTTTATTTGCATGAAATTAGATGTAAATACAAAACTGTATATAGACGTCACGATCCAAAATATGCTGTCAATTTCGAATTTGCACCGATACTCGCTCTGCAATAGTTAGCAATGTAAAATTTCGGCTGCGCAGGAACCACAAATTTACTTTACTTTTACACTAAAGTGGTGATGTTGTCGGGAACGTACATCGTGAGAATTGCTGTATAAAACCAAAAATTAATTAACAAAATTTGTTTCTAAGAGAATTTATAATTAAGAGCAGTGATACCAACAGTATTGCCGGCGGTAGATAAAAAAAGATACCATGTCCTCCAAAAAACTGTCATTTATGGAAATTTTTCATAATAAATAGACGTTTAGTGCCATTTAATAAAGAGGAAACATTTTCGCATTTTCCTAACAGGGGCGACAAGGATATATTTATATACATGTACATACAAATTGATATTAGTTTTTAGAAATGTTATGCACACATCAAATTTTTTCTTTGCCTAAACATTTTATAGGCGGCGTTATATACTGGCGGCGGCTTAGCTAATAGCATGCGGCCAAGTTACTGTATGAAACTCTGTAACCAAATAAATAATAAATTGAAAAATGAGTGGTGAAGAAATTAAAATAATACAACAAAAACCAAAAGAAAAGCGATTGACGGATTATGAAATTAAAAAAATATATTGGATTATTTACTAGACAGTCAAGAATTTGAGGTTAGTTGTTCATTTCCTTTATTTTCTGAAAAATCAGCTGTTGTAATAAATTTTCTAAACGCTTAAAGAAGACACTCACGCTGAGCAAATCATACTATAGTTATGCAACGAAGAGTGATTTCCGCTTATGTATATAAATTTCATCTTATATCTTTACTATTTTCTAGGTTTGATGATATTATGCCGTGGTTTTTAGTAGGTAGCAGGAGCAGATAGAAAAGTGCAATGGGGGCATCGGTTGCTCTTTGATTCTTGATTTTATATTCAAGCAGGGTGATTCGATATAGATTTATTAAACGAATTTCCATCAACCATTGTCAAGTTTCCGGGTTCGGCTATGTGCCATCTGTCATCTTTGAACTCCAGAACGAAAATTCGGTCTACAAATCTATTTGCATAAAAAATTTGTAGAAAAAAATTTAAAAGCCAGGTTAGAGTTAGGACCTGTTAACCAGTGTATTTGACTAGTTTTAAGTTTTATTGGCGTCATTTTGGCCTGAATATGGCGGGATAAAGTTAGGTGTGGATTTAGGTGGCTACCCAAATATTTTACGTGAGTTTTCGCTGGAACAGTGGTATTTCTTAGTGCTATTGGTGGGCTGTGTGGATGATATATAATAGCGGGCACAGAATTTCCCATTGTTTTGAAAGCTGATCCTTTGATCTTACTTTAACCGTTCTATCTGTCAAATAGCTCTTTAGAAGCCTGTGAGATTTTTCAGAAAGAACTCAAAGTATTTTAGTGAGTAGCCCATCAAGCCAGACTTTATAAAATGTCTGGGAAATGTCTATAAATAAAGCTGTATAGTATTGCTTATTTTCACATGCCGATCTAATAACGGTGACAATTCTGTGGACGTGCTCAATTGTACTATGGCTTGCTCGAAAACCATCAGATGGTCCAGTGGTTTGTTTTATTCATTAAGGTAAGGTTTTAGAGATGAAACGAATAATTTCTAAAACAACCTTGATAAAATGACACTGAAGATGGCACATAGCCGAAACCGGTTCGTATCCAAACTTGACAAGAGATGACGGAAATTCGTTCCAAAAATCTACGTAGTGTGAAAACCTTTTCCAAGTGATTTGCGAAGGCATTTACCTTTTCAATTGAGTTTTTAGCCCATGTGCGGTTTTCAAGTCTTAGTGGGGATTCGTGTGCAATAGTACATTTTAGATGCCGAACACCTTTCCACAGTCTAAAGTCCGTGTTTTTTGTTGGATCAAAATTTTTTAAATATATCTCTATAGCGGAGTAGTGTTTCTTTCTCAGTTTATTACGTAAAGTTCTTTGTCATAAGTTCCTTTGGGTATTGATGTCAGGACCATGACTATGTTGCCATTGCATTCTGGGACTTCTCATTTCCCTGACAAGAGTCTGTTTATTAGCCGATGATTGGTAGGCATTTTTTATACTGATCGTTTGCTTGATGTTGCAATTCTAACTGCGGCCGTCAAAAATCGAATATTTTTTTCCATGGGTTGAAACAAAGTTTACACCACTCTAACTTTTTTATTTGCTTCACCCATCCATCGATTGTAATGAAGTAAACATGTACATGAATGTTTTCGCCCTGCCCTGCTTTTTCTAAAATTTATCGTCTGCCGTAACTTTGTCGAACTATAATTATAAAAATTAAGTTAATTAATTGTTAGGCTAAAGTTTTTTATTTACTCTTCCCGTTAAGAAAGAAAATTACTTAATTTTTATAAGAAATAAATATTATAAAAAGTAAACAAAGAGGCCGAAAACTACAGAAATCAATTCTGAAAAAAGCATACAGAATGAAATCTAAGGTAACATCCAGAAATATATTTTAACGATTCAAGTGACAGTAGTGACAGTGAGGGTAATGATTTTTTGGAGCGAATTTCCATCATCCCTTGTCAAGTTTAAACAAACCGATTTCGGCTATGTGCCATCTTTATTTTTCGTCATGAACAAAATTAATTTAATTTGTGTGAAGTCCTGGGTAGATGGACTATTTAATTTCAAATTAGATTTATTGCAATTAATATAGTTTTTTTTATTGCTACGTAAATGCAATATAGCAGTTCCAAAAGACGCTAAAACTATTTTAAAAACACTTAGTTCTATTGTTGAAAGGTTGGTGAAGGCACATATATTTACTATGGATTAACCGATTTCTCGGTAAGAATTGATTAATGATAATTTGATATACTTTCCGTCATCCAGTGTCAAGTAATTCAAACAAGTAATGACGAAAATCCGTTCCAAAAATCAACCTGTCGGAATATAAATTAAAGAATTATTTAATATAATTTTAGATTATGGCATTGGCGTACTGCCGCTATTGAAATGCACATCTAATCAACCCCGGCCGATTTTAGCAAGTTTTGTAAAATCAAGCTATGTTTTTCTCACTGGTGTATATAAAGGAATTTCAAACCCCGATTGCCCAATGATTTTTTACATCATGTGAGCCAGTCTATTCCACATTTAGAAAAGCTGAACATATATATTGTTTCAGAATTATGAAAATTTTGTCATATTTAATTGATTGTTAAATAATTTATTTTATGATGATGCTACACAAAAGCGTAGCGAACTATGGAGTATAAATAATAAAATTGTGTTACAAAAAAAAATGTGTATTAAAGTCCTCAAGCTTTAATTAATTAAATAAGATTAAAAGGTAAAAAAAACTATAGTAACTAGTACCAGCTTTATTATTCCTGATATATTGAGTTGTAATATCATAAACTGCATACATACATACATATGTATATGCTACCAGAAGTGATACCCCCTAATGATTTTCCTGTTTTCAATTATTCTTATTTATTTTGAAGACTTTACTGAATATATTTCGGGGTTCATCAGCATCTTATTTAAGGAATCCTGCTGAATCATCTAAAGATGCATAAAGAATCTTTGTATGGAAAAATGTTATTATTTGTTTTGAGCAGGGTGGTAACATAACTGCTAAAAGAAACCTGGCAACTTTGTCCAAGAGCACCATTGTTCTAAACTCACTTTCTTGTTTATTCGTGTTATTGTTGTTCATTTCCTTTTGTTGTGAGAAGAGCGAGACTTTTAATCATCTTTGTTAATGTTTTAGCTTAATCCATTCTCTTATTTTTGGTTTTTACTTTAGTTTTATTGTTTTTTTTCCTTATATTTATTTATTTGTTGTTGTTGTTGTTGTTGTTCAATTCTTTTGTTGGGAGAAGAGCCAGACTTTTAATTACGTTGTAACGAAAGCAGCAGCAGCAGCCGTAGCAGCAGTCACTTTTAAAACAGTACACCAGCATCCGATGCAGCAGCAGCAGCATTAGCATCATGATGGTTTTTGGTTGAATGTTTTTGGTAGCAGCGAAGTGTGTTACTGATTTCAGCCCCGCATAACACTGCGCTGGTTGTTAATGTTATAGCTTAATGCATTCTCTTAGTTTTGGTTTTTACTTTAGTTTTATTGTTTTTTTTCTTACTTATATTTATTTACTTTCTCATTTGGTTGTTTTGTATGTATTAAATGAGTGTTTAAAGCATTAGCTCCACCCTTTAGATGTATTCACATCACAAAGTGATGATGTCGATGATGATAAATAAGAAAAACGCGAATAGCATAGAGAAAAATTAAAACAACCGCATTGTTAGTTCGGTAGCAGTTAAAATGTCACCATCTCTCTTAAGCTTTCTGCAAATAATAGACACCAATTTGTGGGCGTATGTGTGTGTTGTTGTTGTTGGTGTAGAATGGATTGTGTTTCATCTTCTGCTCTTAATGGGGTGTGTTTGCTGCAAACATATATAATTTTGCTGTTGTAATTTTCCAATGTTTTTAATTATAGCAAAAAGTTATTCTCCTTCTTCTTTCTCGCACATTTTCGTTGCAGATTAGTTAATGATTTTATATTTTTCCATCCAATCAGAGAGTCGTATATGTTCGTTCGTTCATCTTCAAATGTATATATTCAGTACATAAGCACATATGTATCTAAATACACTTAGAAATGTATGTATGTACATATATACATATGTAAGTATGTGCACAAATTTATTAATACACGTACAAATGAACAAGACCATAAATTACAGGGAAAGGGTAAGAAATATATTTATTGGCGATGAGGGTATTGGGGAAAATTTATATTAAATGAAATAACATACTGCACAGTGGGTTCGATAACAAATGACTGGTTTACTGTATTGTAAGAAGGCTCTGGTGACGACTTTTGGTAGAGTTGAGAAGAAATGGGGCAATAAGTAAGCCCAACAACCAATTTAAAAACTCTTTAGAGCAGGGTTGTCTGGTATAGCGAATTGCCGACAAACGAAGCGATAAGAAAAACTTTTTGGCTGTGAAAATTTTAGAATTGCGTTTGTAGAGATACTCCAAGTCCTTGACTAGATTTTTTATGATATCCCCCGCGGTAGAATTGCATTAACAAAAGTATTTAATACATGCATTCCACCGAGGAACGTAGGTTTAAATCTTTTGTTGTAAAACAAGAAAGTAAACATTAAAATATTTTTAATAATTAAATAAAAATATTTTTTATAACCAAAATTGCATACGTACTTTTATATATTGGAGATATTTGAGCAATTTTGGCGATAATCGACAAGCCAATTGAAAGGAAGCATTAAAAAAAAAAAAGGGACTACACTCAGGGACTGTCTTAGATAGATGAAATAAATCATTAAAAAAAAAGCGAATGCGGTTTGCCATTTGTGCATGCTGGTGCGTGTTCCCCTCTAAAAAATATGCAACATTAACGAAAAACAGGGCATTCCTTTCAGCCAATGTTGCACAAAAAACTGGAGAACATGCAAAATTTTTTGCACTCAACTTATAGTTCTCTTTTTTACAACTCTATTAACTACATTGTATATACAAAAGGGAGTTTTATTTGATTTAATTAACATTTGAATCGAAAAAAGTGCATCACTTTGTGAAGGTTTGGGCAATATTAAAAAAGTACTGACTCTTTCTAAGGCAACATTTTTGTCATAAAGGAAAACGCCATTACTCTTTTGCCTGTTATGTGCGCAGGTGGTAAAAAAAAAACAATGCATGAAAAGTAGGCATACTATGTCCCTATGCTAATAACCTATTATATATAAGTACATATACACGTTCTGGAACAGTACGAGTAGAGAATTCGTTTCTTACTCTTTCTGTTAAGAGTGTTTTTTTATAAGATAATTTTGATTAAAGTAAAAATTAAAATTTTCATTAGACTACTAGCAGAATGGAATGCATTTTGTATGCCGCTACGCACGCTATCACCATTCTTTGTGTCTCTCTACTAATTTTATGTTCACTGTAAACCAATAATCAAAACAGATGGAATATAAGCAGATTTTCAAATTTCTTAATTTAACCACTTTAATTTTTTGCTATTGCATTTCTTATTATCATATGCATTTTACTTTATGATTACCACCAACACATATTTCTCCATTATTCTGCTCTCTCTATGTGCGAACAAATTTTGTTACTAGTCAAGACGTAGTGTAAAAATACATCATTTTTGTTTTCTAACGTGATTAATTTTGTTTAAACACGATTTTAAACATTCTATAAATTTTTTTAAACTTTTTTGTAAAATTTTCTTATAAATTTTTTTTAAATTAAAACTTTCTTCTTTATTGTTAATGAGATTAATTATTACATATTCTTACATATTCTTTTTGTATTCAGAATTGGTTTTTTATAACATATTTATTGAAATAAAATAGGAAGAACGGAAAATTAATTCTAAAGTGAACACTGACAAAAATTTTTAATAATGTTTGTTTCTTTTGCACTCTTCAGTTCGTCTGGAACCAACCTATTATTTTTCTATTAAGGCAGTCCCTTTTATACGGATTTTATGGCAACGTATGAATCGTCTAAACAGACAATAAGGCGTATTCATGTAATAAAAATATACAATTTCTTAAAGTACACTTATTATTTGTACTAGAGCTAGGTCAGCCCAACGTTGTTTTGCTTTCAGTCGAAACTAAACATGTTGTTGGACTGTAGTATTGGTCGCCAGCCATTGCCACATACCGGCTAAAATCATAACGTTCTTACAAAATAACTCTGCCCATCAAAATAAAACAAAGGCCTGAAATAGATCGACCTGTGCCACTGGTAAGAATTTTATATTTATAGCAATTTTCGTTCTGGATATCAAAAACACAACAACGATTATATTTATAAAATATATAAATATGTATGTATGTAGATATTAGAAGAACAGATTCAAAATCTAAATATGCACGTAAAGAAAAAACATGATTGTGGCATGGTCACGACAACCATATTACGATCTATATATAGCCATACAGTGTTGTGGTAAACATTTTATTACGAAGTTAAGTACAAACATATATTCTTGCCTATAAGAATTGAATAGTACGAATACTTGTGGCAGTTACTGTACAGAAAATTGCTGTGATGTACTTAAACAATGAATACTTCTGGCACTCACTGTGCGCTGTGTTTAAACAAAAAACAAACGACGAATTAAACACTATGGGGAAACAATAACAACGTAAAGAAACTTTAACCATAAACAACAAAGTAGATAGTAGTTACTATAAGCAAATATAATATTAAAAAACAACAACAACAGAAAAGAAGACGGGAAGAAGTTTATAAATAAAGAATTATATATTGGATTCTTGATTCTTCTACAAGTTTCGATAAAAGTAGATGAGTACTAAAAATGACGTTGGTGGTCAAGCTAGAAGTCAGTATTGACTAAAACTGCGAATATCGTGATAAAGCGTTAAATAAAGTGCTAGTGTATAAAATAAATTCGATCGTGAATTTTTAAACGAAACGTTATTACTAAAAGAAACTGCGACTCATACCAGAAGCTGGTAATAGGACAAGGGTGCCTGCTTTTGATGGCAGCACACTATTCACCATATTTCTGTTCCAATTCGATAGAGTTGCCACTAAAAACGGATGAGACAATGAAGATAGGAAAATTGAGTTCACTTTGTGCCTAAAAGAAAATGCGACAGAAGAACTGAAAACAGTATCTGCGAGCTGCAGAAATAGCTTTGGCGACATTACTGAGGCATTTCAGCGTAAATGCGGTGGCGAGCACAAACGAAACATATACCGCATGGAATCGGGAGGAAGAGTGCAGAAACCAGTCTCTATCATTTGCTTTAGCACATGCAAGGTCAGAAATCTGGAAATGCTTGCCGAGGACGAGGGGGATTTCGTTAGCGAGCTTAAAGCAATAATGGCCACCTTATCCATCTCCGTGAAAGCAATGAGATATCAGCTGAGCGCCCACTGATGAAGTCTCATTGGGCTCAATGGAGTAATCTGAAGCTGATAGATGGCTGCCTATTTCGTACCTCAAAGCGCAGACGGCAATACGGCTTCCAACCTGATATTCGTGCCATCCTCCACGATGAATAACATTTTAAATGACTTTCATAGCGGACATCTTCGAGTGACGAAACCCCTGGAAAAGTTAAAACAGCGATTATTGGGTTGACTGTCTACAAACCGTTGCGGACTGGATAGCAAATTGCACACAATGCATTGCAATCAAAGGCCCAGTAAGAAGAAGTTGGGGGCTGACGCAACAATTCCACTCAGGGCACCATTTAAACGCGAAGTCATGTATGCAAAGGGGCATTTTCCTATCAGCAATGCCAGAACCCGTTATGTACTTATCGTGATGAACTACTTCAGTAAATGGCCAGAGGTATGCATTTGGAAAAAACTGGATACGCCGCTATGATGTAGCTAGATGTGGCCAAGGTAGAAATTTCGAGTCTTCCATATTCAAGGAAATGTGCGAGCTCTATGGGATAAGGATACAAGAACATTACCATTTCACCCACAATCTATTAGTATGGTGGAAAGATTTAACCGCGCTTTGGAAGAGTAAGATAAGTAGTGAACGCGCATAAAAAGGACTGGGACGAGTATATTCCACAATTGCTACTAACATACCGATCAGCAGTGCATGAGCCAACATCGCAAACACCTGCCAAATCTCATTTTGCTTCGCAACTTAGAGCTTGATTTTTAGCCTACACTAACAAATGAAGAGGGCATACACATATCCCAGATGCGAAAATATCTTACTGAACTACACAGCTCCTACGCCGCCAAATCAAGCTCGTCCAAGGTGAAAGCCATACACTTCGAGCGGTTGGCGCACTATGGAATGGATGGTTGTGTGCCTCTTCAAAACATACCTACTTGAGCAGGCGGCCGTGTTACGAAGGTAAGTGTAAACAAGTATTCTTGCATGTAAGAATTTAATGGTATAAATACTTGTTTCACTCACTGTACACCAAGTTCAAATGCTGTGCTGAAACAATGAATTGAATGGTACGAACACTTATGGCACTCACTGTAGTGTACAAGTTACCAGGAAATTTAATACACACAGAACAATTAAAACTATATAACATCAACACGTGCAGATCAATTCCAGGAATTAAATATTGTGGAGAAACAATAAAAAACCAAAAGCATAACTAACATAGCAGACAATAGTTACAAAAACAAACATGGTGATAAAAAAACGACAGAAAAGAAAATGTTTAGAGCTAAAAAAAAGTAGGTATCTACTGGATTCTTGAGGCTTCTACAAGTTTCGAGATATTTAGATGACTACTATAAAAAGACTTGAGGTTCAAGATAGAAGTGAGTATTAAGTTAAATAGCCGCTGTGATATATTTAAATAAAAAAAACAGTGTGTAACATAAATTCGGTTGAGTTATATTTAAAGCTAACGAACGAAGGCGCTTAAAAGGCGTAACAATATAATGGTTATTTGAAAACATTTTGCCCATTAATTTATTTTCCATATATTAGTTATTGTTGACATTTAATCATTAAATGAAGTCCATCCAAAAATATTGCAACATTGCATCCACATGCCCTTCCACTCGGATGCTTAGTGTCGTATGTGAAAAATCCATTGACTCCTAAATAGTTTTTTATAGTGAAATGTGTTTCAGAGACCAAGAGTATGTCTATTTTCTGTGTTAGCAGAAAATGTTCAACTTCATATTTATGTTGGGAGAGCTCGTTTGCATTCCAGAAGCATTTTTTCAAAGGGTTCATTTTTTCCCAAGCAAAACTTGCAGCAGCATGTTTTGAGTGCGCATCATTTCTTGAAACATGGTTAAGTCGAAACAAAGTATTTTAACTGTAGCGTACTTATATTATAACTCTAACCATAAAATATTATTTTAGTGCGTGTTTTAAAAAAAAATATTATCGATAACAAACGCAATTCAAACTTAAAAAACATGTCGCTTCTGGTTATATTTACTTCAAATATACATTTTCTTTGGGTGCATGTTTTTAACAAAAATTTATGTTTTATTTTCATTTGCATTGGACACAGACAGTTCTACAAAAAAATTCTTGAAGTTTTAGTTCTGAAAATTTTACTTAATATCCATAAAACAAAAAAAAATTGAATTCAATCCTAATTAAACTTTTTTCTAAATTTACGTAAAGTCGTTCAATATACGAGTAACACCAACAAACATTTATTTTTTATTTTTAAAAATCTCTTAACACAAATTTGTTTATGAGTGATTTAGTGTCATCAAATATTATGTGTATTATTAAAATGTTTTAATTCGTTTTCAACATTTAATTTATGTGCACAAAAAACCATCCCTGCATCACGAACATTTGCATAAGCATCAGTGTTATTAAAATTGAAACCAAAAGTGCTATTTTTATGTCAGACAAAATACGAGTATAGCAGCAATTATTAGAAAGGGGAACAAACGGGCATTTTAGAAACACAAAGTAAACAGTGGCAAGGGAGCTAAAAAAAAAGGGGAACAGTGGTACATGGAAACCTAAATGAGCGTAATGAAAGCTTAGAGAAGCGCATGTGTGAAATAAGAGAAATTAAGCGAAATGAGAATGTACTTTTTTACACACACTTTTCACTAGCTACAAACAGTCCTGACTGACTGAATATTTTTGAATTTTTTTCGTGCAACTCTGATATCAGAAGCATAGCAATTATACTCCAATGATTGATTTAGTACAATTTATATTGTCTACCCATAAATCTGTTCAGACATCGTACATTTTGTTGTTCGCACAGGAATTTAGCTGTTGATGGTATGTTCGTGTTTGAACAACGTTGTTCGCGCAAAGCTGTTCTGCTACCACACAAACAAAATACACACAGGCAAAATAATAATGTGTGTGTGTGTATCCGCTAGTCTGTAAACACCCGTGCATAAATTACAATCTCAATGAGAAACATAAAATTATACTCAAACAGGAACATTTACACAGACCACCACGAACACATTTTCCTCTGTTATTCTGCCGACGCTCTCTCCATGTGCCAACAAATTTGTGGCTAGTCAAGACGTAGTGTTTTGAAGTGAACACCTATTTCAATAAGACTGTTTGTTTTATAACGCTGAATATGAATCAAACATAATCTGCAGGAACCTTGTACTAATTTATTATTATTAAAACATTTTTCTACATTTCCTTTGAGATTAGTGACATTGTGAAAATAAAAATATATATTCAATTTCTTACCAACAACGTATACGAATGGATATGGACATCCATTTGTATTTTTGCATCTCAGGAGCAACCTGAGGCAATAAAAGGTTTATAGACAGGTGGAGTCATTGTGACTTACTTCTTTCTAAATTACAATGTCCATTACGTTACCGGCAATGGGGCTAGTCGTCCTTCTGCAGGATAATTCTGCGCTGTAGTGGGGTTGCGTAAAGCAACATGTCTACCAAAAACATAACAAGCAACATAAGCTACCAAAAACCCGGTAATAACAGCCTTCGGGTTACACAAGCTTTGGAATACATATTTTTTTAAGTAGGCATAGATCCAGGGAGGTGAAAAGGGGAAATTTTCCCCTCCAAAAGCTTAAGCTGGAACGCCTGCTTTAAGCCATATATTATTTACAATAAAAAAAGTAAATAATAATAATAATTATTAATATTGTAATTGAAATTATAATAATAATTGATTAAATTAAAAAAAAAATTGAAGAAAAAACGCAAGAATTATCAAAAAAAGTCGTCAGAAATTCTTAATGTCAACGTAAAATTTTGAAGAAGACCAATTTTAAACAACATATTTTTCTAAACATGAATTCGATAACGATATATCGGTAATATTTTGTGTTTTGTTACATCGATATATTAAAAATTTTGTTATTATTCAGCTTAATAGCAACATAAACTTAAATCTATTGGTGGTCTCGCCTAAAAGGTAAACTTTCCAAAATACTTTGGTTTTTACCCAAACATTTATTTAATATTGATTTTAAATACTAACAACCTCCTAGGCTAAATGTTTGTGTAATAATAAAAAATAACCTAACTTGTGGTTTTCGGTATCGGTATTGGTATCGGCAAATAGACGTTTCGATGCTATAATAATATAAATATAATTAATATCTTACCTAAAACAAAATAAAAATTCTATTAATCATTTCTGTTCTGAAGTTCACTATTTGTTAAAGTGATTTCAAATCACGAAATTAAGCTAAATAACTGGCGATTTGAAATCACTTGCTTATTTTTTTCTTATTATTTCGTTTAGCATTTAATAAAAATGTTACTATATATTTAATATGATAGATTTTTCGGACATGTTTCTGGGGTTGTCAAAGTGACATAGTCTTAAAAAGTCAATATACGTTCCTCACGCCAATTAAGAATTAGGTAAGTGCGAAAAGTATGAAAATTTTTAGCAATGAGAACAGTGGCAACACCGCCAGTTGTGTATTTGTATTTTGTTGTTTGACAAAACTCGAGAACGGCTACGCCCATTTGGATAATTTTTTTAATATTCCTGAAGTCCGAGAAATATTTTTATTGAGAGAAAAATTGTAAAAGTTACACGCAAAGTTTCCAAAATCGCAAAAAGGGAAAAAAATTTCCAGTAGGGTTTTTTCTGAGTTGAAGACCATAAAACAATTCAAACTCCAACGGTACGTTTGGAGAGAATATCTCCAATAGATGGTATTGGGGGTAAGTTGATTTGAAGAAAAGCTTTTCAGTACGTATTAATACCGGGAAAGAGCGAAGAACTCTGAACAATTGAAGCATTGTTCCATCCATATCATATTTACCACGAAGACTCGAATGGTGCTCAAAGAACCCCTTAGCATTAAGGCCAGTAAGGTGCTTAGGGCTACCTTAAGCTGGATCTTAGCGTTAGTGGAAGGTCATGGAAACTTTATGTATCATCTGGCCAAGATAAAAGTCGCAGAAGATGATACTTGCAAACTGTGCGGTTGCGCACATTATGTGTGCATGTCCAGCATTGGCTAGCATAAGGCTTAGAACCACGAAGAGACACATGTTACATGTGAATGCCATGGGGGAGCCAAACCTGACAGTCGGAAATCACTTGAGTAAAAAGTAAAGGCTAGGGTTCGAACGAGACTTAATGCAAGTAAGGTAGTTATGAATTACAAATCGGTTGCCTGCAATTAATTTAAGGAGCGAAAAGGGTCGAAAGGGGACCCAGAAAGTAAGAGGTCTGCCACGATATCCCCATACATCAATAAAAAAAAGAATTTAGAACAATTCAATTACACCCGTTAATAAGTCCTAACCCAACTCAATCCTGAATTTGAAGTTCTTCTATACAAATCCATTATGAAACCAACACGGGCATATGGCGTTCAGATGTTGGGTAGCCCTTGCCCATCGAACATCCAGAAGTTACAAAGAAGACAGTCAAAACGAAACGAAAACATCCATAGGGACCTTAGAGTTCCCACTATCCAGGACAAAAGAAAGCCATACACGTGCAAATATATTCATCAAACTATCCCAACTTTCTTGTACGCAATTTACTGCAATTCAATGGGTACCAGAGCGTAGTAATCGTTGTTCGCCATGCCTAATACACACAGTGTTTAACTACAAGAAACCATTACTTTACTTCATTCAATCACTTCGGTACGAGCGTCGACTATAGGCAACGGCTACAGATGGCACCACACAGCCGGACGTCACCTATAATCGACAGCCGTGATATAAACGCGCACGGCCGAGCGTCGACTAAAGGCGACATCCAGGAATTTTCTCTTAGCCGCCGTACCGAAGTGGTTAATCATAAAATAATGAAACTTGTAGATGGAGTTTGAAAGTTTTACATATGGAGGAGTAGAAACTACATATTTTATTACTTATTCACTGGCACACTCATCAACATTATGGGGCACTTTCTACTTCTGTACAGAGCTGAAATTTAGTATACAGGTACGTTTTGGGGAATAAGTAATTTGAAAATGGGTACTTTCTATCTAGGGGAACCAGGATGCCCCTTTCTTTAATGGGACACTTCCAAGTTAAAAGAAGTTTTATACATACATACAAATATATACATTTGTAAACAAATATAACTTGGAAAAAAGGAGTCAAGTTTGCACAAACACATACATGGAAGAATGAGACCAAGTTCCTGTCGAAAAACTTCGGCCATAAAAAGTACTGAGATTATAATGAGAACCAAGCACTTGATATATGTATGTGTATGTTAAAAAAATACCATACCATTTCTAGGCAACCTGCTAGCTTGGCAATATTTTTTTCTAATAAGGGAATGAATTGTGGGGAGGAGAAATGTAACCAAACCAGTAGATCGCACTACTTTTAAAGGCTGAAATTTTCGGGGATCGGAACTTGACCTTATTTTCACATTTATGTATGTTCAGGTTATTATTATAAATTATTTAACATAATTCTTACAAGATATTGTGTGAAATATGTTTGATATATTAAATTTAAACAACAAAATAAAATTTACATTAGTGTAACTAATAAAACATAATAAAATATTATCCTTATGGCATCTTTAGTATATTTTTTAATTCTCATATCTACATAATAAACGTCGTATGTATTTCAAATAAATTTCTGCAAGTATACTTACAAGAGTTTGGGCGTGTTTGAGACTGCACCATATTTAAATGGGCTTTTTTTGCTGTAATAAATAATAAATTACTTGTACAAAAGTATCCTGCTCCCAACGCCGCCCGCAAAACATTAACTACCCAAATTGACAAAAAAAAAAACAACAAACATAACTTTTCTCTGTTTCAGCCACTCTTAAATTGTCTCTCACATGACTCTATGCTCATGTACTCTTTTTCACACATGTAACAAGTACATATACATGTATCTATATATATATATAGGTAGTATATTCTTTTAGTTCTTATTAGGGGCATAAGGTACGATGTATATATATGTATATAGACAGACATAATTACCAAAAGCTTTCATGCAAAGAATACAAAGATTATAATTTGGGTGTGTTATTTGTATGTCGAAAATAACTTTGTTTTAGTTTATTTTACAATGTAACAAGTTTATTTTTTTTTTGCAATATTAAATCATATTTAAGGATCAATGTTTCTGACTTCGTATATTATTAACAGTAACATATTATGATTGAATTATATGCTTGTAATCAAATCATATTATTACTGATAATAATAAGGTCTTCCTTTGGAAAAGCATTGAACTTTGTATGATTGCCTCTTAGTCATAATATGATTAAACACTTTACACAACTCTGCATACAATGTTTATAAAAACCATTTAACGGTTAGAATTATTCATGGATTTTACTCTAGAGGCGAATGCTCGTAGTCTTATATACATATATAATGTTGGATGGTAGAACTAAAAATGTTGACTGAAATCCACAAAAATCTTTTTCATGACCACAAGACCTCATGAAAACATATTTACCATTTTGACCAAATTATTAAACTGAGATCGATGTGCAACCGCTCTTTTTCACCTGACACAAAAGTACCATCAAAATAATGGACTGAAAGCTGAGACTGCGAACATATTATATTGCACTACATAGAGTTGACAGGCCCTTACACTTTATAAATGCTTGTACAACTGAGTTATATAAGCAAGTTAATCTTGCTCTTTATTTATTGCAACTTCATTTAAGGAGCTGGATCCTTGTGCTACTTAAGAAAAATTTCGAATGTATTATTAAACTTCCTAAAGCATCTTCTATTTTATAACATTTCAACATTTTTCTTCGAACTCACATAAATATAAAATCATTAGAACGAGGTAATTTCACAGAACACTTAACTATTCGTTTTTGAGGTACATTGGTAACTCGGTGTAAAAACGACTGAGTTTACAGAAAAGGAGGCAATATTGCAAATTAAAACAAAGAAAAAACACCCAAACATAATAAAGAGAGCTGTTAATCGTTTTAGATGAGTTAAAACGTTTCTGGCAAACTGGTGGCGCTATATAATTAAGACTTAAAATTTACAGCGACAACAACAACAAAATACTCTTTTATTTCAATTCTTGTTTCTGGTTGTTTAATTGGCCAAATTTTAGCAGCAATGTATGACTGGCTACAGCAACCACAAAATGCATCAACAACAGAGCAGCTAATGATAATGATGTACATACGAGTACACGGATACTTTATATACAAATGTTTATACATACATATGTATGTATGTAAGTGCTATTTAAGGGTGCGACATGGAAGGTGGTTGCTGGTGATGGAATGACGATGTTTTCGAATTCAAACCTTTTATCCATTTAGCCACTTTAACAAATCACACAGAAAACAGGATTAAAAATAAAACAAATTCGCAATTATTTAGGGTTGCTCGCTTCTCTCGTAGACACCCACTCATTCTACATAGTTTTCTCCTTCTCCATGCAAACGTAGTATGTCCTGTTAAATGGCCACACACTTGACTTTTAGTAATGACCACTTGGTTGTTTTAGGGATTAAATATGTATGCGGGTGATTAAAACCAAACCAATTAATACAATCCATTTCCTAATGTTTGCAGCAGCGGTGGAGAAAATAATGATTTTTTTCTTAATATTTGTACTGTATTATTTAATAAAAATAATTCTGGGGGGACGCATAAAATATTCTATTGTCAGATGCTCCAAATGAAGTTACTTAATTATAAACACTTTTTTTTGTTATTTACAGATTTTTCCTCCTCTCCTCCTAGAACCTAAATCCGCGCCTGGGCCGCGTAAAAGGACAATAATGATAAGGGCAACATTTGAATGATTTAAAAAAAAATGCCAAGTGGGGTTCACCAACTGCGCTTGTCGAGAGAAATTCAATCACTTCTATTATAACATAGGCAAGAAAATTCATGCACGCAAAGCAAAAATATGATTGAGGTAAACATAATTTATGATTAAATTATCAAGAACTTTAGAAATAAATATTGTGCCATGAGCATGGTATGATTTACCGTTAGATGGCGTAGTTTGTCCCTTGTAAGGGTTACCTAGTTTTAGTGCCTTATGAAATTTAATTTCGTGCAAAGCAATATATGTATCTATTACGTTCAAGTTGGCAACCCTACAGTTCAAAATCACTTCGACTGCTGGGAATTTTTAGCCAACAGTTCGCGTCGTCATTTATGCTACATGCATAGAAAGTTTTAATTTTATGAGCGGACCGGCGTAATATTAATTTTTTGCTCTCAACCAAAAGTTCAAGGTGAAATACTACTCTTTTTTACAACCGTATTAACTACTTTGTTTATACTTGTACAAACAAGAGTTTTATTTCCTGTTTTTTCTTGTGTTGAAATTTAATTTATTTGTGCTCCTTTGTAATCGTGAAAAGTGCATTATCACTTTGTAAGGGCTTGGGCAATCTGCAAAAGTACTACCTATTTCTAAGGCGACATATTGTTTCAGAAAGGAAAACGCCATTAGTTTCTTTTCTGATTGTGGTCGGTATTGTCTATGTGTATAATGCCTATGTGCTATTTAAAAATAAATATTTCCTACATAAGTTAATTAATTATTTCAAGTAAGTTGTTTGAAATATGTAGTTAATTTTTACTTCAGAAAAAATTATAAATTTTCTATTTTAAGGTTTACTTTTCAATCAAAAATAAGTGGTATAAAAACTATTCATTTGGTTGGTAGTTAGCACCATTTCAACTTTAAAAATTTCCATCATTGGCCTTTCTTAGAACTACAGCGAAATACTCATCCAGATCAAAAGCAAAATTTCTTTGAAAACAATCCTTGTATGACTGCTTCTTAGTCTTATCTTGATTAAACGTCAAAACATTTTAAATATTATTGATGATTGAAAGTGAAGTATAAAGGTAAATCCATCAAAATGGTCCCATATAAAGTTACGCTCGGAAGAGAAAATTGTCCACCAATAATTATAACAAATACCACTATTCCAATATAAAACCACGTTAAATATTTGGGTTCGACGCCTAACCTGGTCGTCGCCATATTGAAGGAAAACTAACGGCCATAAAACTCAGCAGAAATCAACTACGCTGGTTTAGAGATCCTATTTCAACCTTAACTTTGGAATACAAAGTTCTCTTATAGAAATCCATATTTAACAAGCCAGTAGTATCTAGTTAGTGGTGTGCAAGTCTATCAGTCTGGGTATCACGGGGTTCGATTCCCACTGATTGTGCATCAAACTTCCAGAAGCTACAAAGGATACAGTCCAGGATTTTACGACGTATCTTCTGCGCATCGCATCACATTTGCGATTATGACTTAAACTCGCAAGAAATGTATTCTGTAAATCGCAATCGCAAGAAGCTTGGCTAGTTTAAGTCGAAGTAGAGTATAACAGAGGTGAACTGTGGTGTATTTAGCCAAAACCAAACTTTAAACAAACAAAAAAATTATGAATAAAAACTAGATATAGAATTTTGGAAAGGATTTCCGTCGTCCCTTGTCAAGTTTGGTTTGGAGACAAACCGGATCCGGCTATGTGCCATCTTCAGCGGCATATTTCGTTCTCTGGCACTGGCAACATGCATTTTTCGAAGAACATTTGGATCAGCTGTCTGTTGAAATCGCCAGTGCATAAAAACAATAGACAGACAAAATGACCAAAACCAAAGAATTTTTTTTCTAATTTTCACATTTTTAATAAAAATTTGTAGCAAATATTTTACTAGTTTTGATAAAAATTAAAAGAAAACGTATCTAGGTTTTGATTCTTGATCTGATATTCCGACAGGGAGTTTTGATGTAGAATTTTGGAACCAATCGTCTGCAAGATGGGTGCCGCGTTTGCTCTCAATTGACCATAAACGTAAACGTGTGACTGCTTCAAAGGATTCTTTGGAGTTGTTTAATCGCAATCCGAATGCGTTTTTGCGGCGTTTTGTAACTATGAATGAAACATGGATCCATTACTGTACTCTGGAGACCAAGCAGCAGTCTAAACAATGGGTTTCTTCGGGTGAACCTGCTCCGAAGAAGGCCAAGGTAAATTTGTCGGGATAATCCACATCGATTGCCTTCAAAAGGGAAAAACAATAAACGGCGAATATTATGCCAACTTATTAGACCGATTTAATGAGGATTTAAAAAGAAAACCACGCCATATGGCCAAGAAAAAGTTATTTTTCATCAAGATAATGGACGGGTATACACGTGTGCAGTCTTAATGGCAAAACTCTATGAATTGGGCTACGACTGCTTCCTATCTCCAAACCTAAAGAATTGGCTCGATGGAAAGAGATTTAGCTTCATTCGATAAAGTAAATAGATACACAATTTGTGTGATTTCGTAGAAAGCCAACGTGGTTAGGCAAAGATAGCGCTTTAAACATTTTTAGCATGGGCATCACTTCCAAAATACCCAAAAATAGACTGTGCACAAAAAAAGCAACAAATATACAATGATAGGTAAAAGGAACAGAAACACTTTAAAATAACGGTCGGTACGTTCCAAAGTTTAAACCTTATATTTGGGGTATTGTTAATGTAAATTTTAAAAATTAGTTTGAAAAATTTGTTTGCTTTTTTTTATTGTGAAACTTTAAAAACTCTAATAATCACTTATCTAAAGAAGGAAGAGAAGCAAGCAGACGTTGCTGGGATGTAAAATATAAATATATCTATAGTTTGTAGACTACTAGAAAAGTATAATTGCAAAAAGAGAAGTGTCCGTAAAGCATCAAGGGGGACGTCCGAGAAAAACTTACGCGCGTGTTGACAGAAAAATATGTCGCATTTAAAAAAATCCATTTGCAACTTCCACGGAGGTCGTAAAATCCTTACATTTAAAGCACACGATAGTGCGGTTCGGAGACGCGCAATGGAAAATAATTTGAAAAGTTATGGACCGGCCAAAAAATATTTGTTAAAAAACATATTCAAAAAAGGTAAGTTACAATAAAGTTATGTACCTTCAACTTTATTAAATATTATATTTTTTGGATCTTAAGACTTAGATTTGCAAAAGCACACCGAGATTGGTCCGTACAGAAATAGAAAACTGTTTTGTTTAGTGATGAATCAAAATTCAATTTAATAAACTCCGATGGAATGTGCACAGTGAGACGTATGCCTGGTAAGAGAGTCCATCAACGGCGGTAACTTTATGGTCTGGACTTACTTTTCAGCACATGAAGTACGACCCTACTATAAAAGTGATGCATAATGAATCGATTTATGTACAAAAACAATTTAGAAACTAATATATTTACATATGCTGAATGAAATATGGCACTTCGATGGGTGTTTCAGACCGATAACGACCCGAAACATACATCGAGTTTGGTCAAAGAGTTCTTGCTTGGCCGGCACAATCCGGACTTGAACCTCATTGAAAACGAACGAAAAATGACACTGAAGATGGCACGCAGCCGAAACCGGTTTGCCTCCAAACCAAACTTGACAAGGGATGACGGAAATTCGTTCCAAAAATCTACCCATTGAAAAGCTCTTTGGATTACTGAAAAGGAACATTGCGGGGAAGCGATTTAAAGATCAAAACGAACTCTTCGGAAACCTACAATCTGAATGCAAACGTATCCTGGAATTCGTCATTAATAAACCAATTGAACTCATGCCACACAGATGTGCTGAGGTTAAAAAATAACGTTTTTCACACGAAATATTAATTTGTTGCAGACGTTTATTCAAAGACCTCGATTGTTTATGCTGATATTTAAAGTTGACATAAAGCAATATATTTTTTTATGTGAATCTTAGTGTATATAAATGTAAATAAATTACCGAAAGACTTTTTTAAATGGCATTATAAATTTTTACAGGGGTTGTTTGCTTTGTTTTGCACAACACTGTATATACAATTGTTACATTAATCTTTCATTTGTGCCCACTTTCGTATGTTTTTGAAATCACTTCAATATTTATTAAAATTTGCTCACTTTCATATGCATATGTAGATTAAAGTATTTAGCAGTTTTTTAATTAAGAGAAAGAAATATAAATGGTCAAAGAGTTCTGCGATTTGCTCAACTCTTTAATGAACCACCATTCATCATCGTTGCTTCCTGTACAAACCCTTTCAGTAAAAACAACAATTATTGGCTAAAGTTTCTGTTCGTGTACTTTATTTATTTTTTGCTTTAGCTACTGAAATTAAGCTTGAATGTCATTGGTTAATTATTGTTTTTCTTGCGCTGACGTTATAAACAAAAGCCATAGC
This sequence comes from Phania funesta, assembly GCA_963932375.1. Lineage (NCBI taxonomy): Eukaryota > Metazoa > Arthropoda > Insecta > Diptera > Tachinidae > Phania > Phania funesta. The sequence goes on along the minus strand of OZ010657.1, from coordinate 6,699,654 downwards.
CATACAACAAAGGCAACGGCAGCAAAATAAAAAAACAAACGAAAGAAGGAAGATGTGTAATTAACCCATCAATGGGAAATAAACAAAAGCACAGCAGAGCAAGCTGACGAGATGAATTGACGGCCATAGATACATGCATTCGCATTCGTTTATAGTAAAATGTGTGTTTGTGTATGATTGTAAAGAGAAGCTTTCAACTCGTTCGCATTCGGTTTTTTGTCTTTGCTGTTTAATCAGCAATACCTACATACATACACACATGCATACATATGTACATGCAGTCGCGTACGGTTTGCCGCTACTTGGCGAGTAGAAGCTTTCTTTGACACTTATTTACATCATCGTTGTTGTTGCTCTTGTTGTTGGTGCTGTTGTTGTTGTTTTTAATGTTCTGAAAAATTAAATGAGTAGAGAGTAATTCCATTGTGTAAAGTTAATTACGGAAAACTAATGAGGTAAGTAGGCAGTCAGTAGATTTGCATTGGCCTTAATAAGGGGTTTGGATTAGCACTTCGTTTAACTTTTAAAATGCATGTGCATGACACGCCTATTAGGAGGTTTTTCTTTTAACAAATTAAAAAATAAATAATTAATTGTAAGCAATAAACTTGCGTTGGGTATCAACAGACATAGCCCCATTTAAATTGCAAATCGATTTAAGCCGTTCTCGATATACCCATGCCTACCAAATTTTCGCTACTTTAAGAAATCTACCGTCTTCAACACTATTAAATATACTTCTGTAGGTATACAAACTATTTAGCAGATCATTTACATTTTTAATTAATTACAACAACATTAGCGAAAATCACTTTTCGTTGCATATCTGCAATTTTTGCACACTTAGTCTGATTTTTGCGCCACAAAGCGTGAGTGTCTCTTTTAAGCGTTTAGCTTTTTTGGTTTTTGTTTTATTATTTTAATTTCTTCAGCACTCATTTTCAATTTATTATTTATTTGGTTACAGAGTTGCATAAAGTAACTTTGCCGCATACAATAAGCTAAGCCGCCGCAAGTATATAAACGCCAACGCAATAGCATTTGGTGTGTGCATAAACTTTCTGAAAACTTTTATATTTTAAAGGAGTTTTGTTTGATATTTTTTAATTCTTACTATTTTAGCAAAACAATTTTAAGTCTTCACGGGCAGAAGTTGAGACGGCTCTACCGCCGTGAAACTTTGCAAGCGCAGGAGTCTAGTTGCTTTGATATTAAAAATAAAATGAAATACACAGCTGTTTAGCATTGCAAATTGTTTAAGATATTTTGTTGTTATGGTTTTGCAAAATGTAGCATATTAGGTAGACTTGCTACATCTGCAAGGTTTGCAAGGGTTGTTTGCAACCAAGAGTGAGTTCCTCTATCGTATTTGAGATTTTTCAATTACACAACACTTAATTACAACAATTACATTTGTACAAATTTAGATTTTTCAATTACAAATGTGTACATACATATATACAATTACTTGCAACAGAGGAATGAAACATGGAATGATAAGCAATACAGTTACATAAATTTATATTTCGCAACATTGAGTGTATTGCAGAAAGTAGAGTGTGTTTTATTTTTTAATTATATTTCTGTCACAGTAAATTTTAATCATGAAAATTCCGGTTGAATGCTTTTCTATTGTTCGAAAAAGGGCCATTGATTCTTGATTTGATATTCCGACAGGGTGTTTTGATGTAGATTTTTGGAATGGCGAAGCAGGTTTGTCCTCAAACCAAACTTGATAAGGGAATTAGTTCCAAAAGGCCAAAATGTTATTATCTAAAATATGATTTGATTACATTATATGATTGTATAGTTACCTCAATCATGTTTTTACTTTGAATGAACTAAGTCCCAGAAGAAATAGCAACCAATTAAGCTAAGCTCTTGACGGAAGAAGTTCTTACTGAAACCGAAAATGTTGGAAATTTTCGAATGGGAAAACGTTTTTGAAAATCCTCAAAAGTTCTTGAAAACAATTGGCAGCTGTTCTGTTTAAGAGCTAGTTATACTTTTCACGTTTTTTTTTCTCTAAATACTTTTTTAATCTACTTTTTTACCGCCTTGTTGGTATTTTTTCTTTTTTTTTTTGCTTTCAACGTGTAAGCCGTCAACGGTGCGAAAATATTGTTTATCGAATTTCACAAATATATTTTAATTATTTATTTAGCAAGAATGCAACCCTTTTACAAGGTAATTTTTATATACCAATAAAATGATTAACTTTTATTGATTAAAAGAAGTCTATAAGTTGATTTGATTCTGTGCCCACAATATGTTATTTCCATATTTTAGTGCAGTTTTGAAATAAAATCAAAATAAATGATCACATTATTTACTATAAATTATTGATATTTTATTTACGATAGCCCTAATAGATCCTTTTCACGATTCTTTTCTGTCCAGTTTTTGATCGCTGTGATTAATTAAAAAACTGGGCTTAGAGTTAAACTTCATAAACTGCAGCATCCATTTATAATATATGGAAAATTACAATTCAATAAATATGGATTCTTAGGAACTGTCGTACAGCAAATCATTGTTTAAAAGCATTAAGTTATTTTGGTTCGTCATATTGTCATAATGTTTATGGTTTTGAAACAAACACTGTCCTAAAATAATAAAACCTTTAATGCTCGGTTCATGGTTCTGGCGTATTTTTTATGTACCCTTGACATGGTGAAAAGTCTATGTATGTTTATGTTTCTAATTTCTGCACCATTCATTTCCGATCGAACAAAGTATATATATATATATATATTTACTAATTAACGGTGTCACTCTGTACGACACTTCGATGTTGAAATCAACTTTCTGACGGCACTAAACAACCTAGGATCTTGAAACTTGGACCATTTGATCAGCGTGTTCGTTTTTTTAAATCGTTATTACAAAGCAGCAATATCGGTCCCAATATATGGGCAAAAGCATTTTTCTGTTTTTTTTTTTTTAGTATTTTCAACTTTATGGTGAAAAGATTATCCGCAAGCGCCTAAGATTTGCATATTCTAAATACTTATCAAATTTGCTAGAAAGCCCCCTACACAAATTACGAGCCCAAAGCCACCAGATAACTTACGGACCTAAATATTGGAGCAAATTAAAAAAACCTAAAACCAAATTTCTAGAAATTATTGCGATATATTTAAAATTTTTCAAAAATTTCAAATTCACTATAAAATCGAAAAACTAGAATGAAAAAAAATTTAAATAAAAAACCAAAACTTAAGCAAAAAATACCAAATGCACCGAGTTTTGAAATTTCACAAAACTTTTTAATCACAAAAATTTTATAATTTTACCAAAAAGCCGAAAATTCACAATAAATAAATATTTTATAACAAACGTAGAAATTTTAACAACAATTTTTCAAAAAAACACTCGAAATTGCACAAAATACACGAAAAATACAAAATTAAAACTTCGCCTTAAAATTTAAAATGCACCAAAAAAAACTAAAAATCATTAAACCCAAACTTTAGTCAAAAAATATAAAACTGCAAAATTTAAAAAAAATTATTCCAAATAGTAAAAGTTAAAACAAAAGAAAATTTAAAGCAACAATCGCTTTTCATTAAACTCTGAAATTTTTTCATAAATTTTCCAAAAAGAAGTCAACATTCGGCAAAAAATATAAAAACTTAACATTTTACTAAAAATATAAATTAAATTAAAAATTCACAATAGCCGTAATTTAATAAGTTTTTCACAAAATGTCCCAAAATAAAATAATTTTTTTATCACACACGAATTCGCTTTTCACAGAATAGATACGTTCTCAAAACCTTCGTGTAAAAAATATTTCTTAATGTAACAAACCAAAAATTAAATCAAATTCTCAATGCACTTCTGGCGCAGATTGTGTAATAAGCACAAATTGCTGTAAAATGAAAAGATTACATGTAATAGACCACTAACTAGATCCGACAGCTTAAAGCAATTTTACCATGATTATATAAAAGGAGCAATACAAATCTTATTGTCACCTATCTCTTTCCTATTACGATGGCAACTGAATACTCGATTTTCAAGTATCATTGTCGGGTCATGAAAACATTTTCAGCTATCAAATACTAATTGAGTAAGCTAAATTGGATAAGTGTGAACAGTAATTTTATAACTCAATTTGAAATATAATTTTCTCAATTAAGGCGCATTAACATACGCTTAGACATTTTCATTACAGATAGCATAAAACAAATTATGATTTGAAGAAAAGGGATATCTGAAATTGGCTGAATTGACTACATACATAACACAAATAAGTTTTAAGCAGTCGTCACTCTCCGACAATTAAGGCATATGTTTCAGTTAGACTGCCTTATTACTGTTGTCAAACTTGTTTGGCGTTTTGATTTGCAGACCTGGCGATTTTTTTTTTAGCGTTTTACAAAATAATGTTTAGGTTTTGATTTCGACAGAAGTCCAAAGTAAAACTTATAGAAATTATTTAAAAAACTCATAAAAAATTCATAAAGAATTTATAGAATATTTAAATTAGTGCTAAATCAAAATTGCTCTTTAATTACTTGTTGAAGTTTATTTTCCAGTGTTAAGATTCCAGTTTTGTTTTTATCGTGCAACTTCATTGAAATGTTATTTAATTTTTTTTTTTAATAACACACTAAATTATGAGGTGTTGTTCATAGCTGTCATATTTTAACACATTATTACAAAACATATGATTTTGACACTTTGAGAATTCGGTTAATGTATTTAGTTTTTGGTAGAACTCTAAAACATAGGCCACACGTATCAAAAGAGAACTTGAAGTCCCGTATGTCATTTGCCCGGGACAATTTAGAAAAATGTGCTGTGTAGTAATGGACTGCGTTTAATGTGACTGGCGTTGACTCCATATACAAAATTATACTCTATTGGATCAGTACGTTTACAAAAACATACTTGTGAGCACAACAGTACCACATGCAGAGCAGTTTTCTTGTATTCTTGATGAATATAATCGTTAAAGTATTCTTCAATTATGACTGTGATTGTTATTCTTCTTTTTCAGTTCTTCTTCTTAAACATGTATGTATGTAAACAGAATTAAGTTTGACATTAATACAGACCACAATACCGTGTAAGAAAAGAAAGGTAATACCTAACCTCTCTTTCTCGCTCTCTTTCAATCGGATTATTAGAACCATTTAAATCTCGGTTTTTAGTAGGCTGTTTAAGTTAAATATGCTTTTTGAATTTTTTTGTAGACAGATAAAATTTTAATACCATCGATTATTACAAAAATATCACAACAACCAACAACAAAAATAAAATTTTTGTTTCAGAAAAAAAGAAAAATTAAATTTTTTTTCGCTCATACAATTAATTTTCATAAAAAGTACATTATTTTATAATTTAATAATAAGAACAATTAGCATTAAGTTTATTAAAAACATTTTTCACTTTTCAATAGTAGATACTGCCTCCCTTGTTTAAAGCAACTTTAAATAGGTATGCGGTTTTTTCATTGAATCATAGGGACTTCAAATAATCGAAGAAAAACCTCATTCCAGGAGTCCATAATGGCTTGACTTAGTGATATTCATGATCGTCGATTTGTGTATGTATCGGAGCATTATCTTGTTGCAAAATTCGATGGAAGTAAAATTTTAGCTATCGACAAAAATTTAAAGACATGTGGCTTTCTACAAACAGAAATTTAAGTGGTTCTAATCGTCTTATCGCGAGTGTATATAGTTTTATGCATTCGCTTGCGACTTTGATTAGCTGATGCTAGTTATGAAAAAAAAAGAAGCGGCAAAATTTATTTCCTTGAATTTGCCATCACCTTTTCAGTTAAATGTTGAAATAGCACTACATATGCATAAAGAAACGAAAAATTGCCACTGAAATTACCAGTGTCACTTCGATGGACATTTCTTCCCAGACCCCGCAAAGTTGTTACAAGTGGTAGGCATATTGGAGAACTATCGAGGGCTACCTAGATTATTGTTTGGCTCTTCAATATTCAACATTTTTTTTTGGTTTCTTGTTCTGGAACTCTTCCTCGAAATCATCAATAATGGCTAAATCTCTGCCACTTGAAACATTTTAAATATTTCCTGAATTTTTTACTTGCCAAAGAACTGCTAATGTTGTTGTTAAATTAGTTTTATATTTAAAGTCGACTTCAACGTTAAAAAATATTTTAACTTGTCTATGAAAGACCTAAAGTCGACTCTTAAGTGAAGTCGACTTTAGATCTCTTGAAGTATACTTCATTTTTGACTATGATTATGGGACATTATTTTCGCATTTAGTATTTTATTATGTGGCCTTTATTAAAAGTAGTGAGCTCAAAAGTTATGAAGAATGTAACAAATGCAATTAAACGGGAAGACTTATACATCTGTATTCTATTTTCCTCTCCCTGAAGATATATATATGCGTGTATGTATGTATGTACAGGGTGTCCGACGGGATGGTATCATACTTTGGGCTTGACTAATATGTGGTTTCAACAAGACGGTGCCCCATCGCATACAGCCAGGATGACAATGGAATTACTGCGAGACCTCTTTCCATAACAAGTTATTTCAAAGAATGGTGATGTTGATTGACCTCCACGATCGCCTAATTTGACTGCTCCGGACTTCTTTTTGTGGGGATATCTGAAAAGCTAGGTGCAAACAAACACTGAAACTGCTGGAGCAACTCAAACAATTTATTCGTGATGAAATTAATTAAATACCGCGTGAAATGTGTGAGAATGTAATGAAAAATGTGTTCAAATTGCCGACATTAAATAAAACATTTATCAATATACGATCCATTCTCTTTCATTTAACCAAAAATTATAAACAAACAAAGTAGTATACCTTCCCGGCGGACACCCTGTATATGTATATATGTATACGATCCCACTAAACTAATAGCAGGGCTTAATATTAAAATAATCAGGTAGACTATAAATCACTGGAACAATATCACTTCACGTGGGTATACTTCCCTTTTGATGTCGCCAACTATGTACATCTGTTGCTATCTGAAATTTGACCAGTTAGTAATCGGCTGACTGGCAGCTCTGGAACTATATTGTATAAGTATGCGAAATCCCATCTGGATCTCTTACATATTCCTCTGGCATTTTCTTTTGAACTTCTCATTTAATATGTAACCCTTTAAGTTATTGCATTTTATTTTTGATACAAAACGAAATCCTTTGTTTTAATTTGATTTTTCGTTTTCAAATTGCGGTACAAAAATACTTAACAGAAAAATAAAGAACATTTTTTTAGGCAAAGGAATTTGTAGGTCCAATTCGTGCCAAGTACAAATTTAATTACGAATTGTTAACCCTTTTCTTATTTGTCGTCTTCACTTACCTTTTTGTTAAAACAGCTTTTCCATAGTTACCAGCAAATCCTATTTTTCTTATATTTCTTTTCTTTTTCTTTTTGTTTTGTTAGAAATTCAATTCAGACTCAAGTGTGGACATATTTTGTTTCTTTTTCTGAAATTTTTTATGTTGCGGTTTTCAGTCAAGAAATGTTTAAAGCAGATTTTGTTAAAGAATTTAATTTTCAAGCTGATTTTTTTAATCTAGTTTGTTTATATCCCGTGTGTGTGTTTAAACATTTTTCAGCATTCTAAAATATATTACATACATATACATATGTATGTACGAGTATGTATATATGTATGTATATTCGGTTTTTGTTTGTGTTAAATTTATTTTGTGTAAAATATTTTATTTAAAATTTGTATTTAGTTTTATTAAGGTTGTTTCTTTATTAGTATTAATTTTTGAAATTGATAGGAACTTTAGACATTTTATGTTTGTTTGTTTTTTGTCAATTATTATTTATATTTTTCGTGTATATTTATTCAATAAATTTTGGTTACTTTGTTACAACAATAATTATTTTTAATTTAACTGTAATGATTGAAAAACGAAGGTAATTTCATTTATTTACACTATTGTTTATGTTGTTTGATTTTAGTACTTTTCATTAAAAAAAGACAAAAAAAAACGTACACAGCACAGGCGCGATATTTTGAATCATTGTTTTAACAACTTTTCTCGTTATAAAAAAATAACCCTTGGCCTTGCCAGTACGACGACAAAACAAAAATAAAGGGAAAATAAATTTATTTTGTTGTTGTTTTTTATTGCTTTTGGACAGATATAGTAAATATTTTTTAAGGAATATATAATGAAAGAAGTGCACGCATTGCGCGGTTTACGCTAATGACAGTATAACAAAATCCACACACATACAAAAAATGATCCATATCCACACACACATTCTACACGCCAATCATAAAATACATAACACAAGAAACAAGAAGAAAGTTAGAAAAACCCAATGAGTTGAAAAAATCGGGACTGCAAACACCTTTTTTATATATACGATTTGTTTTTGTTTCTATTTTCGCACGCACACACACACATACACGCAAACACACATTTTTTAACTCTTTACTGTCGCTGTTTTTACGACAGCTAAATGAGTGAATTATAAACATCCGCAGTAGCAGATAGAAGAGCATTCATTGTAAGCTGGTTAAAGGCAGCAGTGTTGCCATTAGTTTATTACATTTACTGCTAAATTTTCTCAACACATTAAAATTGTTACTAATCAGCTAGTGCATACCTTTAGCATGTTTTCAGCTTTTATACATCTGTTTAGCATTTTTCTAGTTTCCTTTTCTAGCCACACACCTACACACATACGTTCTAAGGACTTTGTTTTTTAACTTGTGAGTAAGAGCGAGAGTTTGGTTAAGAGCAGTGAATCTTTAGAAGAGCGTATTAGCGTGTAGCAGTGATGGAAAATTAAATACCTTTGTACACTTGCAAGTACTTTTTCTTTCGAAAAATACAGCAGTACCAGACTTTTTAGTATTCGGTTTGATATTATTTATTCCCTGCTATATATAGTTTTTTTTTTTTAAATATTGACAACAGGGCCAACATGCCACGGATCTGTGCTGACGTACAGGTTGCTGTTTGGAATTTGGCTCGTAAGAACCGTCACTGTTGATGTTATGTTCATGTTTAAACAACGTTGTCCGCATAGTCAAAATACACACGCTAAAAAGAAAAATCTCTATGAAAAAACAAAATATTATACTTAAACTGAAAAGCAGCATCTACACGTATTCTCCGCACAGAAGACCACAAACCAAATTCCTCCCGTTATTCTACCAACGATTTATTCTTTTGCAAATAAATTTGTGATTAGTCAAGACAGTATGTAACATGCAGGGTATACACAAAATATGTTAGTGTTTTTACGTTCTTCATGGTGTTGTTCGTATGGTTTTGATAATATACTATATAACAAACATATATTTCATAAAAACTACCAAAATATTGGCATAAGTGCTCTCTATCGGCTGGTGATTAGTAGCATTTTAATTATCCTATTTTCCTTCACTGGCATGGAATAATTTTTAGCAAATGTTTGGAATAAGTGAGACTTTTTGTGAGTCATAGGTCGCCAGCTGCAAAAGCTGTGCATATTTCTGACGCGACACACAAAAAAGTTGAACAAAATTCAACATTTCCGCGAGGCGGCTTGGCACAGTGGTGCCACATTAGGCTACGTATAAGAAACGGCGGGACTTGCTAACCTACAATAATAGATCATAATAATAATAATAATAAAGTAGCTGTTATTTATATATATATATATATATATAGATATATATATATATGTTTCGTGTCGACTGTGGGGAATAACGTATAGATTTCGTAGTTTTTTGGAGTCACTTCGATTTGCGAGAGCTACTTAATATGGTATATAGATAACTGCGCCTCCACAGGCCCTCTGCGGATTATTATTACGATTTTAGAAATTAAAAAACCACTTAAAGGTACACTATTTTTCAATAAATTTTCTTTACAAAGATTCAATAAAATAAAATTAAAGCCTAAAACAAACAAAAATTTACAAAATATATTAGTTTTACTTCCATTATTTTACTATAAGAACGACAAGATGTTATTTAAATGAAAGCTAAAAGTAATATATATTATTGAAATTCTTAATTACAATATAATTTACATTTTTAAAAGTTTTCTTATTTAAAACTAAAAAAATACTAAAAACAGAAGTGTTTTACCATCTTGTTTCAATAATAATTACAATAATAGCAGTTTTCCTAACACAAGCAATTTACTACCTATATAAAAATATTAATTATTATGTACATATATGTATCTCACCAAATTCAAGAGCTATTATGAATAGATTTTTAAAAGTTATTTGTAACTAACGTATTATTTTGTTTGACATATGATTTTCACAAACCTAATATCCAATTGCTAAGTAAAATAAAAAAAAACGCTTTTTAGCGTTTATGTTTTATTTGTTTTGCTCATTCCAAAATAATTCTTGGAGTTTATTTTTATTTAAAGGTTTTATTTAAAAAATTTATTTTATATAAAACAACCAGTTCTAAATAAAAATAAATAAATGAAAATAAAATCAAATACAGAAGGCCCTGAATTGTGGATATACTCCCCTGTTCTGAAAAGTATATATACAATAAGAATATTTTATTGTCATGTAAATCATATGTTTTTACTTTATGAAATCATATGGAAACAGCTGATTTTTTTACCTGCACACAGAAATTAACAAAAAAATTAATCAACTAAATAACAAAATCACAGACGAAAGTGTGTTTAAATATTATTTACTTTTTATTGCTTTTTTATAAGAAATAACTTCTTCTGGCACAAACATCAATAAAGACTTTATAAATAATGCTCAACATAAATAATGCTCAACATAATAAGCAGTGACTTAGATGACCGGTTAAAAATCAAAAATGTTTGTATAGCGAGCAGTTTTTTAAAATTTCTAACCACTTTAATAAAAAGACACTTTAATTCAAAGCATTTATGTATGTATGTGTAGCTTATCGGGGCAAAATTAAAGGTATTTTTAATGCTCGTACTAGAGCTGCAAAACTATTGATAGTGTCGAATTATTAGAAAAATGCTCAAGTTTTAACGTGCATCTATAAAAACGATTTTGATTTATTAAAGAAATTTTAAATTGAAATTTGTTCAATTCCTTAACAACACGAGGAAATATATTCAATTTATTGTGGCATTGTCCGATATTAACACAAATATGATGTTTCGGATATGGTTTACCCTGTGGTTCCACCGTCTGTATCAAAAACCGGTATAAGATTTCTAAAACATGGTTTTTCTAATGTTCTTCTGGTTGTAGACGGCATAATTTACCGGCAATTTGTTAAAAGAAGCCGTTGAATAAGTCGCTTAAATAAGATAGTTCAATAGTACCAAAGATAGTTTTGCAGTTCTAGCTCGTACTAAGGTCTCAATTGTGAGTTGCATTATTATATTTATAAAATCTTGTTAAAAAGCTAATATAAAATATGGAATTCACTATTAAACTTGGCAGTGATGAAAGATCTGATAATTTAAATTTAAAGGGCATTTATTTCGTAACATAGGCATTATTTTCTATCACGTATTACATTTGACTCCTCTTCTTCGGCTAATAACAACAGTATTGTATGACCAACCAGGGTCGTTGAAAGTATTTTGGCGATGGAAACCATATAAGCATTGCCAAGGAAATTTCTCTAATTCGTTATAGTTATCAACTTAAAGCCAACCGAGTGGGAAATTAATTTTTTGTGTAATATGCCCCAACGTAGATCACGAAAATTCATATTTAGTTGTACAAATAACGAAAAACGCGTATTTAATGACATCAAAAATAGAAAAATAAAGAATTAAAATCTTAAAAATGTTTTGGCTTAGGAAGTAATGTAAAAAAGAAAAATTCTAAAAGAAAATTTTAAATTTTGAAAATTTTTTTAGTTCACAAAACAATTTTATTGAAATATTCTTACTTAGCAAAGGTATGGCAAAATTTTATTTTAAGACAATTTGGGCTAGTTTTATTCATCTAATAATAGTTATAACGTTAAATAATAGTTATATACGTAAATATTTATTCGAATAAAAGATAACTAAATCTATTTATATATTTTCACATTTGGTACTTTTTGTCTTTTTTAATTTGGTTACAAAAATTTTTCTCATGGCAACACTGGATGCTTTTATTATTTTGAATCATTCTACTTTGTTTGGAAAACAATACTCTCTTTCTCTCTCCTTCTCTAATAGCTCAAAATACATCAGTGTAAAAAACCAACTCATTAATCCATCCCACTCATTATGAGTGTGCATGTTCTTCCCTGATGTTTTTGTTAACTCTTTTTTTATTTTGGTCGTATGCATATTATGTTTAGTAATTACTACCACCACTGCTTACAGCCAAACTCTCAAAAAACTACACATGCTCACTGTCTGATACGAAGTGATTTAAAAAGTACCTACAAATATAGTCGATATTTAATTTCTTGTTATTTTGTCCGTTTTTTGCTTTAATTTTACTGTTTTGTTGCTTTGCTCTTTTGTTCAGATAATAATCGGCCGTCGGAAATGAAAGAAAATTCGTTTTAAATGTTTTTTTATTTATTAATTTTTTAATAATTAAAAAAAAAAAATAGTTTGAATTTTTGAATAAATAGATGTTTTATTGATTGACTCATGTATACAGTATATTTTTTTATTATATTTTAACTTCTCAACCCAGGGCAGCCACTACTGACTAACGATACAATTTTTGTTATAAAAGGAAAATAACACTCAGGCAATTTAATTCCTAAATTAATTGCATTACTTTCATTGGAAAGGGATAGACTATAGAAAAAAGGTGGTAAAGTAGCGGGATAGAAACGCCTCAGTGTTTAAAACTGCACTAATTGTTTTCTTTTCTGCATAATCTTCAGTGTCAATTATTCTTAAATTTTCTTTTTGTAAACAAATGCACACACATGTAGTCAGGGTAGGCTAAGCAGGTACTCATCAGCGCAGCTGAGTACTTCTTTTATGCTTATTGGATGTCAAATTCCATTTAAAAGAAATGTTTCGTCATTTCCGGTACATATTTTTATGTATTGAGTTTGACATTGACAAATAATTCGAATTCGCCGGTGATTTTTACCTGTTATCAATTGCCCTTGCATGTATTGGTGCTTTGTTTTTTATTGTGATGTTACCATATTATTGTTTACTTGCCATCCGGCTGTTATTTGACAATCTTTTAAACATTACTTTAGTTTCGCTTAACGAGTTACTGTTTACATTTTGTCATTAAATGATTGCCATCCACAAAATGTGTAATATAATTGTGTTGAACAATATAATTTATACTAAAATTCTAACTGCAGTCAAAGTATTTTAACTATACAAAAATAAAGAAAAATTCTAACCATAAACATAAAGCCCCTCATCAAAATGGATCATAAAACTCCGATTTCTTGTGATTGCATTAGTTGAAAGACAAACGTTTGATGTTGCTTTAGTTTTTCAAGAGTCAACACTTTCGGGATATCACTTCGAGAACTGAATTTTAGCGATAAAATTACAGATTTAAATTCAGCGCCCCAGAAACCATAAGAAACAACCAAACGTTGACCGGAATTTACTGACTTGGGTAAGAGTTACTATTAAAATAAAAAAGCAGACGCCAAAAATTATCGGACAACCATGTCAAAAGTCAAGTAAACAATTTTCACCGGTTTAAATTAGATTAAGACGCACGGAAACCATTCGCGCTGTTTCTACCCCTCTTCATTTAATCATAAATAATGAAACCTGAAACATAAAGACTCTACGTATAGGTAACCGCATAGGTCAAGTTTTTAAGTTTCACCATAAAAGCTTCCCGAGATATGAAGGTGAAGTTTAGTACCTTTTCACTGACTCACAATATTATGGGTCAGTTACACTGCAGCTAGAGAGCTGAAATTTGGTATATATATAGCTTGGGCTTGGGCACTTTGCAGATATGGTGACTAGGGGGCTTAGTTGTATGAAACATTTCCACTATAGATAGAGTGCTGAACTGATCTTTGAGTTAACAGAGGTTTTATAAACATTAACAAATAAAAATTTAAGTTACAATATAACTTGTAATTGTTTTATAGCAGTTTTTAAATTAAAAAAAATTTGGAAAAAAGGTTGCCTAGAAATGGGATGGTATTATACATATGAAGAACAAAATGAGGGCCATTTTGATCTCAGTACATTTAACGGTCGGAATTTTTGGATAGAAAATTGATCTTATTTACCCATTTATGTTTTTGTGTGGATTTTTATAAAATCATACACGCTTTTGATTTATGTTTCGCAGAAATAATTATTATTTCTGTTTTTGTTTTTAAGAAATACATAATTATTATTTCTCGATTTAAATTTTTTTGCAGAAATAATTTCTTATTTTTTTATTTTTTTTTTTTTGTTTCTTTTCATAACAAAGAAAAAACATTACTCAAAAACTTCTTAACGATTAAAGCGCAATTAAATATTATTTATTAGAAAAATAAAAAAAATTTATTAACAATCACAAACTAAAACACTAGAAAATTTGTCTCGTTTTAAAAGCAAAATTATTCAATCAGACGCGCAAAGAAAAAATATGGTTGCGACATGGTCACAACAACCACAATGTCTTCTCTATAAAAATATAAACGTGTGATAAACAAAATGGTTATTTAAAATCATTTTAAACATTACGTTGGTTGCGATGAACAAGTTGGGGGGTTGTTTAATTTTAATCAGTAATTGGCTTCATTCATTCAATTTGCAACAAGGTTGAGTTGAACAATTCAATTCTAACCACAAACTGAATATTTTATCTATACGAAATAAAATAAAATAATTCTAATCATAACGTGTTTTTAATAGACATAATATATAAAATTCTGTTGGTGTTTAATATACGTATGAGGATGATGTGGCGTAAAGAGTTACGCATTCGATGGATTTAGTCGCCCATGTTCGTACCTCAGCAACAAAATGATTGCTTTTCTATCGTTCTGAGAGCACCATAGTATTATTATCTACAATAATAATATGATTTGTTTATAACAACATTATTCAATAAAAACATATGTTGAACTTAGATTATGGTTACCTCAACCATGTTTTAGTTTCGCGTGCAGTTAAAACGTGTTACATATCCACTCCTTAATGATCTTGAGGATAAAACAAGTAACTTATTTTACCCTTTTTGCGCAGCCTGTTTGAAAAAGTACATGGGCTTATTCGGTAAAGAATTCAAAACACGCACAAAGTGTGAAAACGTACACGAGACCTTTTTGTCAGGAAATAAAATAGAAATGAAAACTCCTTTTTGCAAAGAAATGTGGAACATAAATGAATACATTTCTTATATACTCTGGAAAAACTGAAGTAGCTCCACAAGTTATTGAAGGCATACAGGTAGCTTGTCCTAGTGGTCCCTATTTGTCGTTGCTTTTAATTGTCAACATCCGTGTTTTAGGCGTGATGTTTTTCATTTGAAATTGTCACCAATGGAACACAATAAGACGACGAACTCTTAAATATCACTAATCGATTTTGGGATTTAGCTACTTCGATAATAATAAACCTTGTAAGTGTTTTTCTGAAAACTAAACAAAATTGTTTTTGTGCGGGCATTAAAAAATTTTAACCTGGCGTACCATACATATCACTTAATGCTTTAATAATCTTAAAACTTATAAAAAGAAAAATAAATTTTGTTGTTTGATATTTCAATATTTTTACAGAACCTGCCGGCTGCATGATATCCAGCTGGCAGCACCAATGAATGATCTAAATTATTAAAATCTCATTAGAAATGATGTTGCACAGATTTTATTACATCTCGGGTTAAACTAAATTTTTACGAGGGTCATTTACAGATAGCAAAGATAGCGCTAGTATTTAAAAATACTTGTTTTGAAAGCTCCAGCAAGACGCTTTCTTTAAGGTTGTACACCAAGTCGTTAAGTACGAAGGGTAATTGGCTAAATCAAAAGCAAGAAAAATTTTTTACCCAACCAACGACGTTCATTTTGACAGCCAGAGCGGTTACCCCGCTAAATAGTTAAAAATGCCGGAGAATATAAGAGCAATACATAAGGGTTGCCATGTGTACATGAAATCCAACGTACCGCGCAGTGTTCAAACTAATCACAGTTGCCTAATACAAATTAAAATCGTTTGGCTGCTAGTGAATAAAACAGATTTAATTGTTCTTAAATTCAAAATAAATTTGATCACAATGGTTTATTTTTAAGTTTTTAATTACTGTGTCGAATACCCCGTGCTTTTCTAAGGCATAGGTATGCAGGTACAGTACGATCTTGATTTGCGCAACCGGATGAAAATCGGTTGTTGCTTTTACTGAAAACTCAACATAAAAACACACCATTATTTGAATCTGGATTTGATATTACGACAAGGGTGTTTTGATGTAGATTTTTGGAACGAATTTCCGTCATACCATGTCAAGTTTGGTTTGGAGACAAACCAGTTTCGGCTTTGTGCCAAAATTACACTGAAGATGGCACATAGCCGAAACCGGGTTGTCACCAAACCAAACTTGACAAGGGCTGACGGAAATTTGTTCAAAAATCTACATTATTTGAACTTCACTGAACTCATACGAAACTTAATCACAACGTTGAAAACACTAAAAAAAAAACTCGAAGCACCTTTTTTGAAAAATTTAGGGATTTTGAAAATATAAAGAGATTAAAATAAATAAAAAGTAGCAGCACTAACGTATAGACAACGTTTACAATACAGTTTTTTGTTAAAACCTTAAGCACTTATGAACAAATTAACTCAGACAGAAAATTGGAATCGTAAAGGTGGCATTTTTCCAAACTGATTTTTTTAACAAATTTACAATTATAAAGACTGCAGTGTATGTAAAATGACCTGTTGCTCAAATCGAGCTGGCACTGTAATACATATAGATACACATGTTTTATATATATATATAAAACGTGAAAAGTACAAAGTACTAAGAAATATTAGACTTTTTAAATGCAAATTTCATGCATCGAAACAACTTCAATTTCATTGAAGACAAAAAATAAAATAATTTTGCATTTTTTATTTTTAAATACCTACAACTTTGTGTTTTAAATGCAATGAGCGGCACCTCGTAGTAACTGCAGACTAAAAATAATACACATTCGTAACAACAACAAAAACCATAACAGGGAGTTTGTATGAATAGAACTAGATAATCATCCAACCTGGTTGCCGTTGCACTGTGAACCTGCCAACATATTTTAAAGGAAACCAATATGTAGCTCCGATCAATGCCTTATAAAATGTTAAATTATGTCTGTGCAACCAAAACATTGTCCAAATTTTCCGTTTTAAAATTGGAATAGTCAAATATGAAATAGTAAATGAAAAATTTGCAAAATTAAACAGCGACCACCCTGACTTAACGGTCACAAGTATTGCAACTTAGCACTAAAAAAAAACACTTATTTGATGCAAAACATATAGCCAATACTTCGTGTCGAATAATAGATAATTTTATGCTGATTATACGTAAATTGTTATTAACTCTTATTTTGTGTCGATTTGTGTTCCTTTTAGTTTTCAACATTTTTGGTTTTGTTTTGTTTATATGTTTGTTACAGTATTTTTTTATTTTAATCCAAACAGCGTTTTGATAATCCAAAATTCAATCAATCCATTTGTAACTCATATCCTTGTTTTATTATTGATTTTATTTATTTTTCTCTTTATTTTTTAATTTTTATTTCTCCTTTTTTTACTTTTTTGTTGCTTTAGTTTAGTTTGAAGTAATTTTAAAATTCATGAGATTAATTTTTTTAACACTTTTATTATAACTTTTTTTTTATTATTTTTTTAAAACAATTAGGAAAGGAAAACAAACAAAATTAATAGACATATATATCTACATATGGATATTCCTATGGCATTTTCCGCGCCAAATAAGAATTGCCTAGGTTTTTTCGTTTAAACAAAACAAGATTGTGGCACGACGACGACGGACAACAATCACACTATTGTAGGCAGATCTTATAATAAACACAACAAAGTGTGTGTATCACTCATACCTACATACAAGCAATGTAGTCAGAATTATAATGAACGCAACTAACAAACGAAAAAAAAACGTAACCAAGGTACGTACAAACGAACGTACCAACAAAACATTCGAGCGTACCACGACGTTTTATCGTTCACCGCCGTTTTGATACTATTGTATAAAATTAAAGAACCCATTTTTTCTCATTCCTTGCCAACACTTAAACAGCAACTACAATCAAATTCACATACACAGACGGGCTCACACAAACACTAAAACACACGGCTGGGTGATAATGACTACATTGCACTCATTTACTTCATTTACGCTGACGTTGACGCTCACGTGAACGTTTTGGAAAAATGCTCATTATCAAAAGATTAAAATAAAAAAGAAAAAAAACTCTCTTTACCCAACATACAAGATGACAACAAAAACAAATAACATGCAATACAAACAGCCCCAGCTACACAAATGTACACGCACACACGTTCATATGTTATTACTAAAGGGATAATAAAGCACAAAAATCTGTGAAAAAGACAGAAAATCCCAAAAGCAAAAACAACAAAATTAATCAAAACCCATAAATAAGGAAATGCGTTTTATAGGTTCACAATAGCGAAATTTGGTCACAATGGGACAAAAAATATAAAACCCATGTTTCCCGGCATGAGGATGTAAAATAGTAACTAGGGGCCGGTGCCAGACACCGTATTAACTCCCCTTTCTATTCACCATCGAAAGTTAGTTTGTCAGAGAAGGTCTATCTGAACGAAGTTATAATCAACTTTCTGAAGGTCCTATATAATCCACGAAATTAAAAGTGCTAACAATCAGCGCAGCGCGTTCGGCGAATTATTGCTACTTTAAATCCAAAATCTCGGTCCACGAGAGTTATGAGAAGAAATCATTTTTCCGATTATTGTTGGTATTTTCGCTTTTACATATTCTGAATTCTTAACGTACTGCCTATCAAATCAACTTATTAAAATTATTTTCACAAGCTCTTAGTCACCTACATATAGACCTAAATGTTGGACCGAAAATAAAAATGAAAGAACAATAAATTGAAAATTACGCAAAAAATAAAAGCTTAAAGAAATTTCTGAAAATTTACAAACAAATCGATGAAACAAACTGACAAAAATCGAATGTAACAGAATTTGTGTTCGCCAAATGCTTTGAAATTCACAAAAAAGTCAGTATTTTCCAAGAAAATTTATGAAAACTGTAAGATTTTGCTAAAAGATAAAAGAATGAAAATATCACCCCCGTTCGAAAATTCGGTAATTCACAACAAAATTTAAAAATTCGGCAAAAAGTTTTAAAAATCATTAACTCTTAAAAAATTCGATATTTTTCGAAAAGTGTCGAATTTAACCAAAATCGATAATTCATCACAAAACAACAAAAATTACCAATAGAACAAAACATTTCAGAAAAAATACCCCAAAACTTTGAAATTTCACCTCAAATTCGAAAGTACCACAAAAGTCGCAAATATTTCGAATATTTGGGAAGTTTCGCCAACAAATCAGCAAAAATATTTGAATACAATCAAAACCAAAAATTCACATAAAAATCGTGAGCAAAGAGTTGAACAAATGTAAACAATCCAGTGAATATTTTTGCCAAGTTCAGTCCGACTCAATTTGCCGATTACTTAACCATTGTCAGTTAGACAGCGCTCCGGAAACTATGTGAGCAGTTTAATAAAAAGGCATAGAATTCTAAGAGAAATGTGATGGAAGTTTGTGGGAAATTCGAAAGGAGTTTTCAATCTGACTGAAAGTTGTTAGAAAAATTTAGGCAAAACATTAGAATTAGTTTAGAACCAGCATCATATTTACCGTATTTTTTCAGAAAACAATGTCCAGAATAGTCTTAAATTATCCGGTCAATATTTCAGAACATGTGCAGAAGTAGCTAACCAAAAATGTAGCCCTTACTGCTATGTTCAATGTCTAAAGAGGATTTTAGAGATTTTGGTTTTTTCTTTGACAAAGTTTCAGAGTATTTCTGATATCAGACATGTTGGCAAACAATGATATCTCCGAGTATTAAGTTAACGCCTAGGTCCGTACCTGATCTGGCGCCTTTGGATATAAATTTCAATAAAGGGACATGATCGCGGTTGTTAATTTTAAATAGCAAAAATAACTCGTTTACAAAACACCTCCTCTGATCAAATTAATATATGCTAAAGGCAAATCTGACGGAAAACTAGTCTTTTATCAAGTTTCTGGCATATATTAATTTACTATAAACAAGATTTTGAAAAACAAGTAAATTTAATTACGGTCACAAAAAAATCTATATTTAGTTTTAAAGAGTAAAAAGAGATTTTTAACACGAAATAACCCACTATTACCATATGGTAATGAAAATTATGGCTTTAGATTTCGACGAATAAATGCGAGTTAATATCGGACTTCTTGTCGCCAGAAATTAAGGATATGGATCTAGACGATATGTAGTTCAATTCAATGGCCGTGTTACCTTACGTCGTGGCGGGGTTAATTGGCCCTCAGGATCTTGCGATTTGACACCATTGAACTTCTTCCTTTAGGGATATTTAAAAGAAAAAGTGTCAAGTCAAAAAGCCAAGAACAATTCAAAAGCTAAAGGATGAGATAATGCAGCACATTAACGACATTGAACCTCAATTATGTCTCAGAGTCATTGAAAATATCGACCATCGGGTAGAAGCCGTAGCACGCATGTTTCACACATAATGGTCATATATACTTCTATCATAATAAAAAATATTAATATAATTCTCTGAAAACTTTTTGTTTTATTTACAATTAACCTCGTGCGTTTTGGTTGGACCAACCTATTTGAGGTTCGCAAAAAGTAAAATTTGTGTTATTCTGAGCGAATGTCGAACTAAGGTAAAAAAAAGTTAATAATTCCTGTTTTCCGATATGGTACGTCCGTAAATATTCCGTAACACTTTTTCATTCCATTTTATTAATAATTTCACTAATTGGTAGCTAACGAAATAAACTATAAATCCCGAAATTTTTTTTGTAGAAAAAATGTTTTTTTTTACATTTTACCCAAGAGGTTACCATATGGTAATCGTGGGTCGTCTAGGGTACATCTTGTTTTGTGTTTCAAGTGGTTTTCTGTTAATTTTTTGTAATTGTACTCATTTATGTTTTGTTGGAATTTTATTAATTTTACAGCTTTCAGAGGTTTATCGTTGCAGCAAATGCTTGATTACATTCAAGAACTCGATTATACTACATTTACATCTACGCAAAGTCTAGTAGATTTCAGCTCAAATCTCGAAGAAAATCTCTGCCGTTTATACCAATGCTTTTTGACGTATTATTGGATTTCATTTTCATAACAAAAACAGCTGACTGAAGAAAGAATAAAAAATTGGCTCTAAACTTAATTAAATTCGTGCTACAATTGTTTTTATACACATAATTACATATGTAATATTACTTACACTTTATTCATTATTGTTTTATCCATATTGAAAACACTTATTTTAAACTTTTATTATTTTTTAATGTTGCAAATATTTTGTTTCTACCGCGCTTTTTTTTTGTTACAAATGTCAAAATTTTCTTGTTCAGCGCTGTATATTTCAGTACATTAGCAAAAAATACATAGTTGCATCATTTAGTATTGCAAGATTTTGAGAGATTTTGCTAAAATCTAGTTCGTAAGTAGATTTTGTTTTGTATGGGAAATCTGGTGGAAATGAACTAGATTTCGCTTAAAATCTCATAAGTACCAGATTTTGCGTAGATGTAAATGTAGTATTAAACAGAAGATGAAAATCAACCCACTACCAAATACATCGAGCCTACTGTAAATGTCAACATATCCTGCGAAAAGGATGCTGAAAATGAATGTGGGGCAATCCACATAGTGTTTGCTAGGCCCAGCTAAACGGCGGATGTGAAGTTGTAATGGCTAAAACCAAATTTTGCATTGCCGCCGGGGAACGAGAAAACAATATTTCAGTGGGTAAATGTCTAAATTCAACATGTCCTGTTCCCATTTTTCCAGTTTCAAATTACGTAGATTACCGCAATTGACAACCACACCAATAATTCAAACTGTTTTTTGCTAAGACATTATTGAGACACATTTGCGAACACATTTGCGAACACATATGCAATCGAAGAGAATAAACCAAGGCCAAATTTAACAGTAACAGTCGGCAAACTTCAAACTGGCTACAATTATCGCGCGAATTATAGAAAATTCGTGTAGCCAGGATGAAGACACCAAGCGTTGGAAACGATTTCCTACTAACGACTTGAAAGCGAAAATGATTGAACATTTTCATGCCAAACAAAATCTTAGTTTCTATGAAAATATGATATCTTACTTTGGTAGGCGATTCATAAAAGGAAAACCGTTACTACTACGATGCTAGGGATTGAATCCTCGTTCGAATGTTGAGTATGAAGGCAAATTTTGAAAATGGCCCGCATTATCGAAGACTTTACAAAAAGTCAAATCATTTGGTCCTACCACAGATATGTACAACAACCTGATCGAGCTGAGCACACTCATCGTTATGAATCGAAGGCATTGGGCTGCCAAATGAAGCAAAGTTAACGGGACGAACAGCATGTACGTAGGATTTTGGGTAGTGTTTTGCCAATTACCATATTTAAGTTAAATATATATCTTTTTATACCCTTTATAACCTATACCCTATATAGGTTTGCCATTCCTCTTGTAAGTTCTACAATATTCATTTCCGAAACAACAACGTATATAAATTCTGGATTCTTATAGGTAGCGAAGTTCAATTACCGATGTCCGTCTCTCCCATATTGAAATCAACTTTCTGACGGCACTAGCCAATCTAGGATCTTGAAACTTGGACCACTATGAAGTCCTCAAATTGAAAATGTTTTACAAAAACCCCGAAATTTCAAAAGCTAACAACAAAACCCGACCAAATTCCTGCAAAAACCGAAATTTCATGAAATCTAAAAAATTAGAAAGTTTGCCAAAATTTTAAATTCACCCCAAAATAGCACAATCCAATAAAAAGCGACATTTTACGGAAAAAAATTAAAGAAACCAAAATTCACTAAATTTTGGTTATTCACCACAAAAATTTTTAAATTTCACCACAGTTTCGTAATTTTGCCGAAAAGTAACAAAAATTATATTTTATGAAAAAAAATCAACATTTTAACAAATTCGATGTTAGCCAACATATTCCCTAAAAAATTAAAAAAATCCCAGAAGATTAAAAATTCACAAAAATATTTAAAAATCATAAAAATTATGAAATTTATAAAAAAATTAATTATTCTCAAAACTGAGCAAAAAAATTAACATAATTTAGGTAAATACCAAATTATGAAAATTAACCTCAAATCCAAACTATAGTTCAAAAATTTTAAATTACAAAAGTAACAAAATTTTCAAAAAGTTAGAAAGAAATTTACAAAAACAAACAACAACAAAAATCAAAAATATACCATAAATCTAAAATTGGATTAAAATAATTTAATTGCTTAACTTAACAAAACCAAACTATAGTCTAACAGTGTTTAAATTACTAAAATAATAAAATTTGCCAAAAAAAAAAACAAAGTTTAAAGAAACCAGAAATAGCATTCAAAAGGAAAATCACTAAAAACAAAAATAATTCCAAAATTCACGAAATTTTTAAATTTCTAAACAAAGTTTCAATTTCGCCGAAAATTTTCAGTTTCACTTAATGTTTGCAAAAAATAAGTATTTTATAAAAAACGTAGCAATTTTAACAAAATGGATGTTACACAAGGTCCCAAAAACCCACCTTTCACAAACGAAGAACAAAAAACAAACTTCACCATATTTCGAAATTTAACGACAAAAATTACCCAACGGCTGAAATTGCTCTGAAAACTCTAAATTTTGTCAAATATTAAAAAACAAATTCTTTACACCGGGAAAAATCTGTAGTATTTAGTAGTTTATACTTTTGCAAAGGTTATATAAGATTCGGCACAGCCGAATATAGCTCACTTACTTGTTTATTTGCATAAATTAATTTTTTCCTTACTTATCGAAAAATAATTTTCTTGATAATAAAAAAAAAACTTGTACCCTATGCGATCCAGTGTTATCATACAGTAACGCTAGTTTGTCGCGTTTTCCGGAAAAGTGTACCAATGTGTTGAAAGATGGTCTTCATTTTTGTGCTTAGAAGATCAAAATATATAAGTTTCGACTTTTTTTCAACAAAATAGAAGAAAAAAAACTTCTAGGAAACATCATTATTCTTTGAATTTCAGTTATTACGAGTAAATCTAATTGTTACGAAGTAATAATCCAGGATGTTTAAATCATAAAAGAATAATTTTCAGCAAGAAATTGGTGTGAAGCGACCTACTGTACAAATACGCAATGTTATGAACATAAAGCAAAAACAACAATCTAGAGTAAAATTCCACGAACCGGGACTTAAAGTAGACACAAAAACAACTACAGAACGAAAAGTAAGCAGAAGATACACACACACACACACACACACGATCACATATACAAGTTTATTAAGCCAGCAAATTTACTAGAATCGGCCGTGATTTCTATATAAAGGCGCCGTCCACCGCAGAGGGTAGAGTTGACTTTGAGATTTCATAGAATGAACAGCTGTGTGTACAAAAGAGTGTTAAGTTTACAGTGTAAATTAGTACTGCAGAGTTGTAAATAAGAGTAGTAATTGCCGAATAAAATTGTGTGTTGATAAAATCATTAAGGAGTGTGTATTTTAATTCTTGCAATCAAACGAAACCTAAAAATTAACGTTTATTGTGGTAATAAACTTAACAATATATTTTCCAGCAAGACAACGGAACCTCTCATACCAGCGAATTTACAAAGGAATGGTTAATGTTTTGAAGTGGAGACTTCTCGCCAGGAGAATTTATGCTGTGACAGTTTTGTGTAATATAACTTTATTTGAGAAAAAGGAACATATTAATATAAGTTCCGCAAAGGGTTGATCAATAATTTCACTAAAAATCTAATTCCGTAATTAAAAAATCCTAAATTGAAAAAATATCTCTTCTATTAACCGATCGAGAATGCTTAATTTGACGTAAACGAACATAGCTTGCTTACTTGTTAACACGTTCCCTGCCGCGTGGGGCGTATACGACCCACGCTGAACTTTCCGTTCAAGCCATTTGATATTATCATTGCAAAATGAAGAATTTCTTAAAATTCATTACGCAGTCAATTATGAGCGTCTTAATACTACTGCTGGTGCTCTCATTTAATCGTGCGGCGTATATGCCTTACGCGGGTTCCCAATCGGCAAGAAACTGTGCTGTAAAAGTTGCAACATTCTGCGATAGTTGTGTGGATAAACCACACTTCTATTTGCCATGTTTTAACAAACTTTATCATAACATCCCTTTAAGGCATACGCCAGATACAAAATAATACAAACGTAAGCGCATACGCCCCACGCGGCTTGAACGGGAAGTCTTCAAAAACCGACCTGGCAGGGAACGTGTTAAGCCGATTATGTTATATAGGCTAGGTTTTTTAATTAAATGAATGAATAAAGTCAATTATTCGGATATATTGCAATCATATTCAACGTCCGAATAATTGTAGGAGTTTAACAATACAACGACCATGCGAAATTCAAATATTTACAGAATCAAAACCTTTTTTCTGCCGGTTTTACATAGCTGATTCCAACATTAGAAGCTACTAATTTCGTTTCGTTATCGTACGAATAAGTATTCTTGCCTGTAAGAATTGAGTGGTATGAATACTTGTGGCACTCACTGCACAGAAAGTTCCAAAAATAAAGAGTGCGGCCACATTTGGCACCCACTGTACAGACAACAAAACACAACACATTTAAGCTCAGACAAGTTTCCAGGAAAGTAAATACCCACAGAACAACAACAATGATATAACATGAACACGTAAAGACGAATAAGTAAACAAAAACAACGTAAAGAAACCTCTACCATAAGTAACAAAGCACACAGTAGTTACAAAAACGAATATCATAAAAAAACAACAGAAAAGATGTTTATAGCTAAATAAGTATCTACTGGATTCTTGCGTATTCAACAAGTTTCTGGAACCGACACGACTTCTATAAAAAAAACCTGGGTGGTCAAGTTGGAAGTTAGTATCGAGTAAAACGTTAAAGTGTGAACAACAATTATAAAGGAGTGACCGTGTTGAATTTAAGTGTGAAATAAAAAAGAACAATTAATTGTGTTTAAAAAGCTTAAACGTAACGATATCGTATTATTACATTCAATATCAACTAATTGTTATTGAACTGGGGTTTGCTGTAGTTGGGTATTTGTACATACATTGTAATTGTGGTTATAATCGTTAATTATGCAATTTAGGGATTTATTAACCCTGTTATAGAATTCAATTCCGATCGAAAGTGGGTTTAAATCGGTAGATTGCTTCTTCAGAAACCAAACTTTTTTAAGGAATGAAGACATACATATTAAGACATACAGCCATATGAAATCCGATGTGTATGTAACAAGTTTTTCATATTTTGATTATATTTTTGCTTTATAAATATCCTCTTGTTATTCTGAATTATTTTTCTATCTATATAACAGACTATTTAAGCGACAAAAGCAGTTTCAAACACAACCATAAAGTAATAAGTAAGTTCCTTTTATGATTTTTGGTTTTACATAACAAACATTGACAAATAATTTCTAAGTTGTTCGGTAATCGATATGGTAGCTCATGTCACTCTATAGAAGAAAAAAGTAGAAGTCAGAACTAAGTGCGTGATTTTCTGATACATTTGCATTCAGAAATGAATTTCTTACAAATTGAAAATATTTGTAATTTCGGCTATAAGCATTTCCGACTCAACAAAGTTTATATATTCTGGATCCATATAGATAGGGAAGTTCAATTACCGATGTCCGTCTGTCTGTCCGATGTTGTCTTAACACTAAGACCGTGTAATCAGTGCGTTCGAATTTTTGCTTTTTGAAATCATCAATATCGGTCCACATCTTCCCAAAATATGTTTTTGTTAATATTTTCACTCTTGCGGGGAAACGATTTTTCGCAGGCCCATGCAATTTGCATATTCTAAATCTTTATAAAATTTGCTATACCGTTCCTCTATAGAAATTACGGACTCAAAAGTTTCACCGAATATAAATTTCTAAGACACCAAATTTCTCCAACAACTGAAATAAAAAAATGCGAAAAATTCGTATTTTGTAAAAATGTGAAATTTTCCCCATATTTGAAAATTAACCATAAAACCGAAAAACTGGGAAAAAATTTAATTAGAAAAAAATTAATATTTAAAAATAACCGACTTTTCAGTAAAAAAATATTAAAAAACAAAATCCACGAAATTCAAAAATTTCAGCACAAAAATTTTAATTTCTGCAAAATTTTGCAACTTCATCAAAAAGCCAACAAAAAACTATTATGAAAAACATTGAAATTTTGCCAAAAACTATGTTACACAAAGTTAAGTTTTACCAAACAACTAAATTTCGAAATTAACCAAAAATTTAAAAAATCATAAAAAACAAAAAATTTTACTAAAAATTTAAATTAACTTTACAAATACAAAAATAAAAAAATCTAAATTTTTTCGCAATTTCCGAGTTCACCAAAGTACGAAAATTCTAAATCCTTAAAAAGTACCTTCCCTTTACAGAAATTATCAACCTGAGGCCACTTACGGAATTAAATGCTGGACCGAATTAAAAATTTGTTGGAAAACTCTAAAAATAAAAAAATAATATTAATATAAATCCACCAAATTCTGAAATTTCACCTCAAAAATATTAATTTCACCAAAATTTTGTAATTTCATTAGAAATCTGAAAAGAAAAACTAATTACGAATTATGCAAAACGTTGAAAATTTACCAACAACTATATTACAGAAAGTTAAGTTTCACCACAAGTACCAAATTCACAAAAAAAAATTGGAAATTCACAAAAAACTTCGAAAATCATAAAAGTCTAAAATTTTACTAAAAATCTAAATTCTATTTACAAATCCAAAAAATCGAAATTTTTCTGCAATTTCCGAGTTCACCATAATACGGAAATTTAGCACAGAACCAAACTAGAGTCAAAAATGATGGAAAAAAAATCGAAATATCAAAAAAACTGAAATTTCACAAAAAAAGTTACAAATAATTCGAAATTTTGCTAGAATTTCTAATTCAAAAATTCGAAAATTCACCATAAAATGGAAAATCGAGAACAAAAAAACTTATTTGTTAAAAAATCTATATTTAATCAAAGTTCGAAATTTAAAAAAAAAAAACAAGAACCAGAATTCACCAAACTTTGGAATGTCATCTAAAAAATTTTTAATTTCACCAAAAATACGAAAAGCTTTAAAGAGAATTTTTAACTTACATTTTTTTTATGAAATATCAATTTTTTTTTCATTAAATTTCGATTGATACCCTTGGATTTAAAACTTAACACTTTAAAAACTCTCTTACCTAATTTTTTATTTTATTTAAATTTGCTAGGATACAATTTTTGTGTGCAAATATTTCGAAAAATGCTTAATACTAGTTGTAAGTAACAAAAGTACCAAAAAACACATTGTACCAAAATTTTTCGAGTTTTTTAAATTTTCGAAAGTTCGCATTGTAAACACAAGTTAACGAAGTGAAAATAAAAGTTTTCCTATTATCAGAGATGTATTGCTCTTACTTTTGTATATATGGCTGGCATCACTAATGCTTTGTTGCCAAATTCAACATACATACATATGTTTAAAGTAAACATACATTTTGCGCTTAGCTAATTAGACAAATTTTTTTATCTTTATAAACCTTATCTCCGTTTTAACTGGCTTATATCGCCGTATAGTAAACCAGAACGAAAATATGTTGCTTTTTAAGCTGGACTAGACTGAGTGATTTTTTTACACTGATTGGATGTAAAATTCCATATAAACAAATACTTCGCCATATGAAGTTTGACATCCGAAAAAAAGTCGGAAATACTTTGAATTCGCCGGTGAGTCCACCTGTTATCAGTTAGACTTGAAGTTAGCCATACTCAAGTGATTTTGCTCGTGTGATTTGCTTGTACACTATTACTCTATTCACATGCAACAAATCACGGTTTCAGTTATTTACTTGTGCCCAAAACAAAATAAGAAAATAAATCATAGAAAATGGACGAATGTTTATTTGTTAATGACAAACAAGCCTTCACATGTAAACATTCATATTGGAAAATATGGAGATAACAACTTTATTTTTGATTCTTGATTTGATATTCCGACAGATATGCTGCAGATTAATGTGGGTACCTACCACTAAGGCCTTACTCCACAGTGCTCTCAGTATCGGATGAATACAATGCGTCCACTAACGCCCCCACGTACTACGCATGAGTACCAATTTGAAACCATGCATTTGGACATGGCCTCCCCCTTAGTGTTGCCTACCTAAAACTCCTATCGATCTATGGGTCACGGCACATGGTTGCAATGCCACTCCATATCGAGCTTGCGCTCTACCCGCGATTTGGGTTTAAACCACAACCACCACGAAGGGCCGAACCATTGTCAGGATGGAACCATAGTTCCATGGGCTCCTGACACCCGTGGTACCAGAATTTAGTCTCCGGTCAGACCTCGCAGCCGAAGCTACTTCCAGTTGGACCACAACATGATCCGGGACTGGTGGCCCCGTCACAACAAAAAACAAACATCAACATGGATGAACAAGGGGACAACAAATACACACAGACAATTACCAACCGCCCTCACGGGTGACTCATTGGTCACAATGAGTGACCCAGCAAGGACAAAACGTACAACAAATGGACAGATGACGACAATAAACGCTGTTGCCGTCACGGGCAAGTCAATGTCACGTAGTGACCCAGCAACAACAACGACGGGACCAGCAGGGGGTTTTGATGCAGATTTTTGGAACGAATTTCCGTCATCCCTTGTGAAGTTTGCTTTAGGTGTAAACCCGTAAATACTTTATATACTCGTATGTAATTAATATTTATAATATTGTCTGCTTTATTTACATTTTAATTATTTTATATATTTTAGCTTTTGAATTGTTCTTGGCTTATTGACTTTGCACTTTTTCTTTTAAATATCCCCAAAGAAACAAGTCCCACGGTGTCAAATCACATGATCGTGACGGCCAATTAACATCGCCACGGCGTAAGATACCACGGCCATTGAATTTCTAGCGCAAAAGAGCCATTGTTTCGTTGGCTGTGTGACAAGTGGCACTATCCTGTTGGAGCCACATATCGTCCAGATCCATATCCTTAATTTCTTCCTACAAGAAGTCCGTTATCATCTCGCGGGTGGGACTCACAATTAACAACGTGTGTTATGGTTGGTCCACCCTATATAAAAATTTTTTATTAAAAGCCAAAAGCTTGAACATGAAAATAAAATAAAATTTCTGTTTGTAAAATTTCGACTTAATTGTCATCTTTCCGATGCTCGTACTTTAATATCTCGTACTAAACTAACATGAAAACGTATTAACACGAGCCGCAAATCACAACAAATTAAAAACTTCAATTTTGATGGCCAAGTATTTCACTTTCTTGAAGTTTATGGCGTTATTACTTTTTGATTGCGTTTTTAACTGCCGTTGTGACTGTAAAAACCTGTTGTGCTCGTAACTATTGTTAGAAAAATAAATTTGGAATGAAAAGAGGCATTTTTTTTAAAGCGGATAATAATTTTCATTTTACTTTACGAAGCGAACATGTATGTTATTTTGCATATTTCAGAGCTTTATTGCTTTTTTTAACCTTTCATACGAGTATGTACATGGGTGTCAATGCAAACGATCGGTTATCAACGAAACCATTAATAAAGAATCGTACATAAATTGAAGTAAATTTTAATATTATCCTTTTAGCCAGTGCATACATGTACATACATGTACATGGTTTGATCAAAAGAAAAGGTGAATTTGAGGTGAATGTGCCCGGGCTGTGTGCATTCGATTATCGAATTTTTTTTTTTGTTATGTTGGTACACATGTGTTATACATATGTTGGCATTATCAGCTGATTTGGATTAGTAGTTAGTTGTTGACAACTGTAAAAGTTAGTCACGTTTGCGTGTGTTCTTCGATTTTTGACTTTTGAAAAAAAATGGATCAAATAATATGATTTTTTGGCCAAAAACAACACTCTACCCTCCCTACCATCCACCACCTTATTCACCAGACTTCCAGCGACTTTTTCCTACCCCCAAAACTGAAGAGGCCAATGAAAGGAAAGCGTTTTGCCACAATGAAGATTGATGAGATAAAGTCAGAATCGAAAAACGAGCTGATGGCCATACCGAAAAGCGCATTTCAGAAGTGCTTCGAGGATTGGAAGAAGCGCTGGCATAAGTGCAGTATATCTGACGGGGATTACTTTGAAAGGGACAAAAGGGATATTGACGGACTTTGCCTAAGCACGTTGGCCATCATCTAGATTCGCCAACGCAGCGATGGTAATAAGTCCAGAACTAGCATGGGGCACTGTTTTCACCTTCTTTACATGCTTGTCCTGGTTATCATCCGTCCTGTTAGGCTTGACCTCCACGACGGTAGTATTAAGTATGGATTCATATTTTTGAACGTGATAGGTAGGCTTACGCTTCCAGCTCATCTCACCGGTAGCCAGGGAAGCTGGATCAGAAGCATCCAGCGACCTGAAGTACCTGAGTGAGGGCTTGTAGCGAGCCAGCGGTTTTTGAGAACGTTGTAAGAGATACCTCACTCCATCTCAACTCACGTGTATGGGCCGATGCTTCAAAGTCTATATTGAAGTTTCATGACTGCGTTCATGAGATGGTGAAGCTGCTTATCGGTATCAGTATGACATCCAACTTTAATGACTCACTGGAACGCCGACGCAATGTATATTGTGTGTCAATTGCTTTATCGTTACTACAACGCAATGTGCTCCTAATACCCGAATAGATGAACGTAAAACACGATCCTCGTTGGCCAGTGGACCGTACAACACACAATGAGAAAACCACGATCGTTAGCCGTACTGTTGGTATGCGGAATAAATTACCTGCAAAAGTCTTTCCTGCCACTTTCCTTTTTGGTTTGCATGAGTAGAGTTCATGCCTTGAGTACTGTTCGAAGAAAAATATATATACATATTCCACACAGGGACCTATTAACCAGTGAGTGAACTTGATTTTTTATGACGTTATATTTGCCTCAAGTAAGACGTCGATTTAGGTGGATACCCATATATGTAGTGTGGTTTTGCACTGGAACAGTGGCATTTGTTACTGTTATGCGTGAA
Organism: Phania funesta; assembly: GCA_963932375.1. Classification (NCBI taxonomy): domain Eukaryota; kingdom Metazoa; phylum Arthropoda; class Insecta; order Diptera; family Tachinidae; genus Phania; species Phania funesta. The sequence goes on along the minus strand of OZ010657.1, from coordinate 6,667,454 downwards.
CAATTTTACCTTCTAAGGTACATTTCGAGGAATTTACCTTTATTTCCCATTTTTCAACTAGTCCTCTAGGTCGTTAACATGAGACTGAAGTTGTCGGATGCAACCTTTGGATCTTAATTAACACTTATGAATTCAGTATTGTGTGCAAATTCAGTATTGTGTGCAAACATTTAGGCTTGTTGGCATATTCGCTGTGAAAGTGATATGTGGTGTAAAAAGCTTTTCTTAGTAAATTGCAAAGGCATTTGCTTTTTCATTAGAGTTTTTGGCCGAAGTGCGGGCTTGAAATTGTAGTGGGAATTCGTAGGTAATACGACAGTGTAAGCGCTTTACAGCTTTACACAGGCTATAGTAATGTGTATTCTTGTTGGATTCAATTTTCTTAAGTAAATGTCGACGGCGGAATCGTGGTTATGTCTAAATTTATTACGTAAATTTGTTTGGCATAAGTTCATTTGAATTTTTATGTGTGGAGAACGGCTTTTTGCCACTGCCTTCTAAGCCTTCACTTCTCAATGGTGAGTATACATATGTACTAGTATATAAGCTGATGATTGGTGCGATTTTGTTTTAACTGCACGTATTAAAGAAAGCAAATGAGTCTGATGTTTTTTTTCAAATGCGACAACGTTTGATATTCTTGTTTTTCGTTATATGTTAGATAAAAAGGGCCGCGCTATTCATGTGACTGATTTTGTCAGCTGATCCGTAACAGTACTTTACGTTTTTACTAATTCTACCATTAGTCAGGCAGTGGATAGAGATACAATATGTGCTCCTACTTTGAAGGGAATATTAAGAGAACACACAGCACAAGTTTTCTTAAATCGTGTAGGCAGCTAATTATAATTATAATACAAACGACAGCAACATCAAAAGCAGCTGATATTAAAGTTTGGCGTTTTGATACATAATAAAATAAATATTTACGTTGATAAATAATGGCGGAGAAAAACTTCCTTAATTTCGTGACAGTTTTCATTAAAGGAGTGTGTATTACAGCTTCAATAAAAGAAGTATCCGAAGATAAGCGGCTTTGCCCAGTGAATATAACTCGTGATCAAGAAGGATTTATTAAAACGTGTGTACCATTGCTTAAAGAAAGGGATGAAGAAAAATTTTTTAAGGCTACTCGGATGAACGAAATGGTTCGATTGTGAATAGCAGCTGAATTTCAGTAGAGTTACCTATTGGGAACCAGATATTGTCGGTTGCCAAAAATAGTTCTATTTGGCAACTGAAATTAACAGGTGTAAGTTGCCATTTGTAATACAATTTTCTACAGTTCGCAACGCAAGTGAAGTTTGGTTGCTATCCATAATTGACCTACATATATGTTTATTGCAGACAGTGTTAAAGGGAAAAAATGAAGCGATTTTCTAACAGAAAATCCATAGATGCCGATACGATAATGTAAGCAAACGAAGGAGTTATCAGTATTTTATACTAACGAAATTTCAACTGCTCGCAAAATTGTGTATGAGATACGAGTATGTAATGTAATTTGGAACTAGCTGCATATCGTGTATTTATTACCTTCATACGTCAGGGACCTTAATAGTACAGGGTGTCTGGTGGCAAATTTATATTTTTAAATACGATTATTTCCAAAAGTATTAAACGGTGCGGAGGGAGGGTGGTGCTGTTGGAATTATCAATTGTGCGGATTTGTCAATCACGATGTCGCAGTGGTCGAGTGAGCATCACGCGTTCGCTGTGGAGACATTTTTTAAGAGTAATGATTTTAACGTAATTGCTCGTCGACTATTTTGTTCAAAGTTCGGTATTCGGCGAATACGTGATGGACGGAGTGTAAATTTAATTCATTCGTGGATGCAGAGATTCCGCGCAACTGCTTCGGTTATGAATGTCCCACGGCCAGGACCCAGTCGGTCTTCAAGGACTCCCGAAAACACTGAACTGGTTGAAGGCAGTTTACGTGATAATACGCGACTTTCAATACGGAAAAGAGCAGCCTCACTGGGACTTCCAAGAGCGATTATTCACGAAATTTAAAAAAAGGATCTGAAGTTCCATCCTTTTAAAATTCCAATTGCACAGGATCATGAATCCCATGTAAATCGCATTTTGTTGAGCGACGAGCCTCATTTTCACTTAAACGGCCACGTTAACATGCAAAACTGCCGTTACTGGTCTCCAAGAACCCGCAACCCTCGATTGAAACTTCAAAACCCAATCGACGTATGATTACGGAATTCTTCTTGCCAAACCTGCGAGCTCATCCATCGTACTCTTCACACACGTGCTTTCAACAGGATGGGGCGACTGCACACACAGCGAGAGCTTCGATGAATTTGCTTCAGGAAAATTTTCCCCAAAAACTGATCAGTCGCTTTGAGGACATCCCATGGCCACCGAGGACGCCCGATCTAACTCCCATGGAATTTTTTATGGGGCTACCTCAAAGAGAGGGTTTATAATGACAATACCCAATCTTTGGTGGCGTTAAAGGAAAATATTCCTCGAGAAATCTGCTCAATTGAACCAAGTTTACTGCAACGTGTGGCGCAGAACAGAAGGATCCGTTTTGAACAGTGCGTGTATCTTATATGCCCTCCACAAAAGTATGAACTATTAATTATATACTACAGATTTTTCTCTGATAAAATTTAGAGTTTTCGGTGTAATTTTCGGCTTTGGCTAAATTTTGTGGTTAAATTTCAAAATATGGTAAAGTTTGTTTTTGGTTCCTTGTTTGTAAAAATTAGTTTTATTGGACCTTGTTAAAATTACTACGTTTTTCATATTGATTTGCTTTGAAATTTTTTGGTAAATTTTCGGTTTTCCTTGTTAGTTTTTAAAAGCTTGAGATTTGGTCAAAGAATTATTAATTCGGTCCAACATTTAGGTCCGTACGTTATCTATCTGGTGGCTCCGGGATGAAAACTTCTGTTTGGGAACTTGATAGCAAGTTTGAAAAAGATTCAGAATATGCGTATTTTATGGACCTGTGGTGTATAAGCGTTTCCCCGCAGCGATAAAAATACCAAAAAATGTTTTTGGCCCTTATCTCGGGATCTTGTGAACATATCTTGGACATGGCGCATTTCATATAGCGAGAATTCGCAAAGCTCACTGATCAAGTGGTTAGGGTTTCGATGACACTGCAAGTGGCACATAGCCGATACCGGTTTGTCGCCAAACCAAACTTGGCAAGGGGTGTAGAAAATTCGTTCCAAAAATCATCATACTTATATCATGTAAGAACGCTGTTGTTGATCTGTTCGTGTTCAAACAAGGTTGTCTAAACAGGCAAAATACAAAAAATAAATGTAAGCGATCGTCTGTAAACACCTGTACATGAAATGGCGTGTTGACAATCTGTTCAACCACCGTACATTTTGCTGCTCGCATCGGAATTCGGCTAGTGAAGACCGCCGCTGTTGATGGACGGTTCGTGTTTAACGGAGGTGTTTGAACAATTGTTCGCACAACTCTGTTATGGCATTACACAAACAAAGTACACACAAACCAAAAAAAAAAACCGTGTGTGTGGGCGCTCGTCTTTAAACATCCGTACAGAAGCTATGCTGAGAGCGTTGAAACGATCTCGATGAGGGACAAAAAATTATGCTCAAATTGAACAGGAACATCTACGAGTATTCTCCAACCAAGAGCACGAAGACATTTTTCCCCCTGTTGCTATGCCGGCGTTCTCGCCATGTACGAAAAAATTTGTGGCTATTCAAGACGTAGTTTTAAATAATTCGAAATTGGTCTTAGTCGGCGACAGCGGCAACGGTGGTCATCTATCTGTGATGGCGTCGACTTCATATTAACGTGTGTATTATAGTTTTAACGGATTGTGACCTGCTGTCATCTAGTGTTTAATGCCTAAGGCTTTTTTTGAGTTACATAAAAAATATTAATTAATATATTATGACACCTGAGTTTACTATAGATCTGTATAAATATATACAAGATACAAACATGAACATTTTGACATAAGTAAGTTAATTTTTCAAGAAAATTATTTTATATATTTATTTGTTTACCACACAAAAAATTATAAATTTTCCTGTCTTTTTTTTGGGAATGCTGTTATGTTTACATTATTAAATTACGTTAAATAATTGTTGTTTTTTTTTTTCGTACACATTTGCATATACATATGTATATAAGCAACAATCTGATTTTTTAAAACTTTAACTCTTATTTGACTTTAACGACTTATTTTGGTACTATTTTATTCTGTAGTATGTGTTTAGGTACTTATAGATTTTCATATAATTATGACAAGCGAAAACCTAAAACAAAAGAAAGCACCACCTTTTAAAGATGTGTGTCAAGTTTTGATATGTTCGGTACTTAATAAACGTTTTCCGTGAATATTCCGAAAAAAAGATACAATTAATTTTTGAAAAGAAATATCATATCTCATACACGGTGATTCTAATCAAAGCTTTCGATTTCGTCACGTAAACGTAAAAAAACTGAAGTTGCAAAGCATTTCGTTTCTTTAGACAGGATTTTTTTTCATAAAAGATTATTTAAAACCTAAAAATTACCCCTGGTTAGCATTATTTGTACCTGCATGAAAAAAATAGATTGTAATAACTTCATGATTTATTTAATTGACTAATTTTAAATAAGTTAATTTTACGAGGGCGGATCAATAAGTCCGTGACTTTTTGAATGAAACACAGTTTTTTTTTGCAAAACAAAAATTTATTTTTCAACATAATCTCTTTTTAACTCAATACACTTAGTCTAACTTTTCTCCAGTTCTTGTATCCCTTCCAAAAAATAGGATTTTCGGAGGTCCTTAAAATAGGCATTTGTTTGGTCAATAATTGCATGGTTGGAGCTAAATCTCTTTCCACTGAGCCATTTTTTTAGGTTTGGCAATAGGAAGTAGTCACTAGGGGCTAAATCCGGAGAATATGGTGAATGAGGTACCAATTCGTAGCCCAATTCATAGAGTTTTGCCATTGAGACTGCACACCCGTTAATTATCTTGATGAAAAAGAAGTTTCTTCTTGGCCATATGGGGTCGTTTTCTTATGAAATCCTCATTAAATCGGTCTAAAAAGTTGGTATAATATTCGCGGTTTATTGTTTTTCCCTTTTGAAGGTAATCGATGTGGATTATCCCGCGTGCATCCCAAAAAACTGTTGCCATCACCTTATTGGCCGACAAACTTACCGAGGTTCACCCGAAGAAACCATTGTTTAGACTGCTGCTTGGTCTCAGGAGTACAGTAATGGATCCATGTTTCATCCACAGTTACAAAACGCCGCAAAAACTCATTCGGATTGCGGTTAAACAACTCCAAAGAATCCTTTGAAGTTGTCACGCGTTTAGGTTTGTGGTCAATTGAGAGCAAACGCGGCACCCATCTTGCATACAACTTTCTTGAACCCAGCTGATCATTTAAAATCGTAACCACACTGCCATATGAAATGCTTATGGCATCAACAATCTCAAGCACTTTTACTCTTCGATCGGCCAGCACCAGTCGTCCAGAACGTTCAGCGTCATTTGTACTTGTGCGACCACAACGATCTTCAGTAAACCACTTTTTTACCATTGAAATCGATGGGGCAGAGTCCCCATAGTATAAATATTTTATAATGATGACAAATGAATCGTTTTGTTTGGTTGAAAAATTAATGTTATTTTGGTTTCTGAAGACTTTGAAACTTTTCATCGAAAAATTTATAATTTTTACAAATTTTGTGTCTAAAATTTCTGGCAATGCCACTTATGGCTTCTACGAGTACAAAAACTAGAGTGTCGAAATTAGTCGCGCTTAAAAAATGTCTAGATGGCTTTCAGTTGATTTCTGAGTTTCTCAGAAATGGACTTTATAGTTCAAAAAATAATAGACCTATTTGAAAGGTTTTCCCTACGTGCGCCAATAAAGTTAAAGAACACAACAAATTTATCTAAAAATCCTATAAAGTTTTTTTTTTCAAAGAGAAAAAAATAAAATTTTGCAAATAATTAAATAAATAAATATTATAAATTTATTGACATTTACAGCTAAAGAAAATTCACGTTTTTTACTATTTAAAGTAAAAAATTTAAATTAATGAATTTATATCTAAAAAATTTACGTACAAACGATTTTTTTGCCATATGTATGGCCCTCCTTTGGCGGCTATTGACAGCTTCTAAATGTCTGCGCATGCTCCCCACGTGTCGCTGTTTTAGTTTAGTTCACTCAAACAATAATGTAGCTGCCTGACTTTCTTTCGAAGTAATTTGGTGTTTCCGGAGTCGCGTTTCTAAGGCATCATAAATATGTTCAATTGGGTTGATGTCTACTGATTGTGGGGGTGGTGTATGCAGTTGTCTCCAGTTATATAATATCCATTCACGAACAAGATACGATGTGTGTTTTAGGTGATTAGCCTGTTGGAAATAAAAGATGCGTCGACCAAGACCCAATTTTTGGACACTTCGAAGCAAATTGTTGTTGAGAATACCCAATTAAACGTGCTTATCTATTATACCACTTCTTCGACTCTAGAAGTAACTATACATCCCCAAACCATGACATTTCCGCCACCATGTTTCTCTGTTGGTATAAATTTATCTTCTTTCAGCTTCTGGTTGACCTTTCGCCGCACTTTTCCTGCACCATCTAACCCAACAATATTAAATATTAACAAAGTCTAATCCCTTTTTTTCTTGTTAACTTTAGAAATAAAGGACTTACGGCGAGCAACTCAATCATGATAGGTACCCATTATTGCCCAATGCTTCCATAATTGTTTTGGGGATTTATTGTTTTTTTTTTGGGTGCTCTGAGATATGTCCTGCCATAACTTTACTGCAGAAGTTTTCGGATTTTTATCTTACAGCAGTAATGAATGACTCTGCGTTCATCAGATTGTCTTCCGGATCGATGCTTTTCTCAGGCTGCCGTTGTTTGTGTACGATTTTATTACTGTTTGCACACTAGAATGCAGTAATTTTCTAAATATATTTTTTAATTATTAAGACGCGGATTTCTCATAAAATTTCTTTACCGCGACACAATGCAACCTTTTTCTCTCACATCAGTTCCATCCAGTGTCAACGAAAAGTATGAATGAAACCCAAAAATGACAGCTATAGTAGCAAAAATAATGTTTTATTAGCTAAAATAATTGAGCTGTACGTAAACTTGCATGACTATTTATAACTTCTTTTTTTTTACATATGTGGCTGGCTGCATGCTTGTGGGGGTTCCCAAAAAATGTAACTGGAAAAACATTCTGTTTATCAACACATCGAATATTTTTCTAGCCTTTAGCAAAATTATAGTAACAAAATTATATGAAGGCTTTTAAATATGAATTAAATATGTAAGTAAATTTTATTGACTAACTGTGTGGATGTAAGTATGTATGTAGGTATGTACATAAATTTCTTTCGGAACGTTTCAGTTTTACGTCTCATCAGAACGCTTGTTACGCCATAATGTTAGGATTTTTGTTTTGCTTTTAAATTGTATGTATTATTTTGGGGTGTGGGTATAAGAATTTGAATAACCAACAATAATATCAAGTTGCATTAAGAAAAAAATAAATACCACTAATGCAAAGTAATAACCTCTCACTCTGTCACCTGCTGAAAGAAGGAAAAAACACTCAAACATCAGAAAAATCATTTGCTAACAAAAACAAAACATAAATGCTAACAGGCAAATTTCCCCTCAAAGTTATTTAAATTAAATTCCAAAACTGAACAACACAAGCAGCGCAGCACACGCCGAAGTCCTCAACAGCAGAGACGATGGCAACGACAACGACTGAGTCATGCAAAATATAAATTCTAAGTTTTCTCTCTCGACAAATCTGTTTGCTGAAGCTCAATAATTTACAGCAAATAAGAGAGAAAAAAACGACACAATCGCAGAGAAATGTTTCCCTTAACAATTATTTAGAGTTGCCGTATTCTATTCCGTGGTGTATATGAAAAATCAACAAAATACCAGTTAGAAATAATAAATTTTTGAAACAAATTTCTGTTATCCCTTGTCAAGTTTGGTTTAGAGATAAGCCGGTTTCGACTATGTGCCCTCCTCAGTGTCATTTTTCGTTCGCAGAACGGGCAATATCAAACAGGAAAAAAAATACGGACGGGAAAATGGGAAGACCAAAAAGCGTCAGCTAAATTAATGTATTACCACTTTATAAAACTTCATGGAGCATAACAAGAGAGAAATATAACGATATGATAGGTTTATTACCTTATACACCGCCTATTCACCATAAATACTTCAATATGATAACTGTGAAAGAACACTAAGTTTAAAATATCTTTGTTTTTACTTAAAGATCTTAACGAAGTCATTTTCACTTATATATTTTTAATATAACTGAAATAAATCTTAATAAACTCGGTGATTCGTGTATTTAAATGTCTTCATTTTAACTATTACTTTTTACTAAATATCTCAATATGTGAAAAAATGGAGTTATACCACTTTAAAAAAAAAAACAAGTTCAAATATTGACAAGGTCTATTATGTACAAAATTTTATTGAGCTTGCCAATGAGCTATTAAACACTTTTCCACACAGGTCAGGATGTCTGATTAGTACGGTAGAAATGGTCCATTTCCGGTATCATCAAGTGTGGTGGCACGAAAAGTTTTAGTTTTATCGACAACGTTAGAACCCAGTGCGAAAATTCACCCATGCCCCCTGCTGATTGTTCTGAACATTTGTAATTGTGAATTTTTATGGCTCTGCTATCGATATCTATATAAACAACTCAAATCGAACAAAAAACACGGATTATAGCATGTGGAAAGCTGTAGGGCACTTACACAGTTCTATTGCCTACGATTCCCCACTGAGACTTGAAGAGCGCACTTGTGCCAAAGACTCCTGTGAAAAGGCAAATGCCTTCGCTAATCACTTAGATTAGGTTTTCACACCACATGACATAATTGGTTTCACCATTCCAACTGTCATTGCCACCGTGTATGATCTGATCGAACTACAGGATCAATGGAAATGAAGAAGCCTGAAATTGTTATGATTCCTAAAAATGGGTAGGACTTAAGTCAGAATACATCTTGTAGGCCCATTTGCCTACTCCTAGTTTGATCAAAGTTGTTTGGAAAACCTTAACTTATCGAGCAGAACACCAGTTTGGTTTTCGAGCGAAGCATAGTCCACAGAATCGTTACTAACATTAGATCGGCTTAAAAAACAATATTGTTCAGCTTTATTTATAGACATTTCCCCTGCGCTTGATAAAGTCTACCATGAGGGGCTACTCACTAAAATCGCTCAGTTTTTCCGGAAAACTCCCACAAGCTTCTATAGAGCTTTCAAAACAATGGGAAAATCTGTACAGGAGTACCTCCAGGTAGTGTACTAGGGCCGCTATTATACATATATCATCTATACAGCGGATATGCCGCAAAGCCCACATACATATACGTCACCGTTTGCAGACGACACTGCAATTATAAATATTAATTCCTATTAACCACTGTAGTTGCTTTGTTCTAAGTTTTATGGTCGTTATTTTAGACTCAATAGACGTCTAACATAGATGGATACTCAAATTTTTAATGTGTGTTTCCGCTGGAACAGTAGTGTTTGTTATTGTTACTGGCGGACAGTTTTGTCTTTTTAGAGAAAAGGTTACATGAGCACTATTTGATGGATTATCCTTTATTCGTCACTGCTCCAGCTCGTGACTGTGAGACTGAAGTTGTGCAGATGCTACCGTCGGATCTTTATTAACACGTATGTGTATGTGGGCGTTGGCACTTTCGCTGTATAGATGATATATAATACCGGCCCCAGTATACCACCTTGAGGTACTCCTGCACAGATTTCCATTTTTTTAAAGCTGTCCAAAGGACTTACTTTAAACATTCTATCTGTCAGATAGCTCTTTAAAAGCCTCCGGGTAACGATTCTATGGACTTTAACAATAGTGCTATGCAGTGGTCGAGAGCCCAACTTATAGTCTGAAATAATGGTTTGTTTTTTATGATAAGGAGTCACGCTCGAGACAAATAATTTTTCAAATAATTGGAACGGTGGAACTATTTATGTCATGTGGTTTCTCTAAGTGATTAGCTAACACATTTGCCTTTTCAGTCGAGTTTTTGGCCCAAGTACGGTCTTCAAGTGTTAGTGGGGATTCGTGCCTAACAGCTTTCCAGAGGCTATAATCTGTGTTTTTCAGTGGATCCAAGTTTTTTAAAAAGCTGTCGATTTTACTGTCTTAATTTATTACGTAAGGTTTTTTTTTTGGCTTAACTTCATTTGCATTTTTATGTGTGGAGACCTTCTCCTCGCAATGACGAGCATCTGTATATCTGCTGTTGACTGATGCGATTTTATTTTAACTGACGGGTTTGTTGGCGTCTCTAAAATGGTCTACAGCTGCTTGAATATCAGCTGAATTTCTCAGTAGGATGTTCAAACATAAGTGAGAGCTTACATATATTTTATATTTTATCTAGTTCCTGTTTTTATTTGGGTAGAAAATTAGGGTTTCAAATGCAATGATAAAAATGTTGAGTAAAGTAACCATTGTAGGTGAATGATCAGAATGAAGAACTAACTAACAGTTGATCACCTTTTGTGTTTTTGAAGACAGCAAAATCAATAAGATCTGGCATTTTATTGAAGTCTGTGGGCCAATAGGTTGGTATATCGCCGGATACGACGTCTAGTTTGTTTGCATGAACTGTATAATACAACTGCTACCTATGGCATGTAGATGAGTGCAACTCTGTTGGTGCTTATTCGGGTTGTATAGGGGCATTGGTTTGGCCGCTTAATGTGAGGTTGTGCTATCGTTGGCGCGTACTCACGTAAATCCAAAGCATCTGCCGCCCTCTGGTAGGTTGGAATCCCAATATGGGTGCTTTGCATTGTAATCGCCAGCTGCAATCAACTCTTGTCCTAGTGTAGCAAAGTACCTGGCAACTTGAACATGTTCGATTATGTGTGATTAGGTGAGCAAAACACTGACGAGACTCTAATTTTAAAATAAGTAAGATTTATAATCGCGGTTTGCAAAAAGTCTGCCCAGTATTCAGGCATTGGAAAATACGTTACATATTTCGGACTATAATGGCAGTACCACCACATGCCCTTTCGCTTGGGTGTTAGGTGTCATATTTTAAATACCCATTTTTTCTAAAGCAGTTTTTCGTAGTGAAATGTGTTTCTGACACTAGAAGTACGTCTCTATCCTGAGCTAGCAGGAAGTGTTCTACTTCACAGTTGATCGCGTTAGCGTTTTGTGTTTTTTATTTATTCGACAATGTAAAATTCATGGCATCTTTTAGGGGCAGTGGTAATTGGTTTATAAATCATTTAAGAATAAAGCTGACATATTTTTTATGAACAAGACACTATGAAATCCTTAGCTAGCTTAAATTTATTTGTTGTTTTTTTTTTCAAGAAATTTTGCGACGCTCGCATCGTTAAAAGTTAGTGAATCGCTCTACTGGTCGTAATGGGGATTACAAAAACATTTCACCTATGGCCAGATTCATTAAAATGGAATTCGTAAATGGCCAGTAATAGCAGGCGATGAACACTATTTGGAATTATACAACCTATTACAAATTACGAATTACAACAAAAAAAAAATATTCACACCTGATAAAGCTTTTATGGAATAATCGTAGACTCAAATTATTAAATCTCTCGTACTCGTGTACTCGTGTGTTACTTAAAAGGAAAGGCTGTGTTGCAATGTAACATGAAAATTTAACGTGTACTCATTCGTTCCCAATAATTCTGCAGCCTCATTTATCTACGATTGTAATTAGCACTCCCTTATGATAAATTTATTCGGGTTAGAGTACAAACAACATGCAAAGTACACGTTATACATTTGGGGTTTAATTTCTCGCTGGTTAAATATTTTGTTCGTTCTGTTCTGTTCTGTTCTGTCTTTTGTAACGCAGACGCGAATTGTATTGCTAAAATCGTTTTTGTTTTTGCAATACGTTTTGGGTGTTGTTGCTGCTCATAAAAGTTTAAGTCTCACCAAGTAAAGCTTTTAGTTTAAATTGTCTTCGTTCATGTTTAATTTTGTAATGTCGCCGTGTTGTTTTTTTATTTCCCTAAAAAAATTTATAATTTTTCCTTCTTTAGTACTTTGTGTGCGCAGTAGTCTGCTATGTATGATATATTTATGTTATGTATGTAGTTGTAACTGTGGCAAATAGCTGCGGCGGCAGCAGCCTGTGCGTTTTTCACGACTGTGCTTTTTTTACTTGTTCTTTAGGTTGGCACTGTATTTTATTTAATTTTGTTGCGTTGTTAAAATATAAAGGGTGGAGCAATATACATATTTAATATAAATGAAATTTATGTAAAATAAAAGGAATAACAACGAGAAGTAAAAAAGTAGCAACAACAACTAGAAAATCCCAAAAAGAAACTCCACTCACTCCTTGCGTGGGAACCCCCTAAACCATTGGAGGATTTTATGTCGTAGTTGGCAAGTCTTAGCCTCTTGTAGATGATAGTCGGAAAAAAGTTTTGTATTTACAAACACCAAATATCTGTGGTAGTAATGAATAAGTGCTTAAGTAGACTTAAGGTGAAAATTAGTTAATAGTTCTATTGTGATTTCCCACTACAAAAAAAAAGGTACACCTTAGCAAAGTTTCACTTATTTAGGTAAATTTTTCGGAAAGTGATTTGAAACAGTAACTTAACTTAACTTACAATTTCGTTAGAAATTCGATCTAAGAGGGACATAAGTTGTTTTTCAAAGTCTAATTTTTGGAAGAAATTTCCGCCACCTCTTGTCAAGTTTGGTTTGGTGACAAACCGGTTTCGGCTATGTGCTATCTTCAGTGTCATTTTTCCTTCTCTTTTCGGTTTATCTCCAAACCAAATTTGACAAGGGATGATGGGAATTCGTTCCAAAAATCTATATCAAATCACCCTGTGAGAATATCAAATAAAGAATCTAATTTTTTGTCTTAAAACGCGATCATGTTTATAAATATCAACTTAAAAGTTTAAAATTTCTTTCCTATTAAACGTCAAAATTACACTTTAGCACTTTTTTCTTATTGTCGGTCTGAGGAAATGAGGGAAAGTCTATGTTATTCTTATCGGTTAGTTAAGTTAGAATATAATTTGTAATTGTGTTATATCATATAAAACAAAAATGTGTATGTAATAACATTCTGGTAGAGACTTTAAGGATTTGCTATGTAAAACACAACAACAAAACATCGAGTCAAAATTTTCAAGGTTTTACAACACTTCCAATATTACAGCTTTTGACACTTCTCCCAGCCACTAAGATTTTTCTTGACGCATATGCCAGACACGATTGTAAGTCAGCTGCACTAAAATAATATTTAAGAACGCTGTCAACAACAATGCACCGAGAACTGACACCTTTGTATCACTTGAACCATATTGACAATAATTAAATGGATAATTATGTTCATGCTCAAGACCGTGCACCTTTAACTATTTTAGTACTCTGTTCCAATTTATGAAATATGTAGAGCAGAGGTTTTTGGATTTTCACATAAAACAATTGTCCTTCGGACAAAAATTTTGCTTGGATTAAGCCGTGGCAGGCTGGGTTGCGGATTTCGCTTACGACACGGTTGGAAAGGCTATAAAGAAACCAACACCTGTCTCTAAGATTTCTCCGTGGTTAAATGTGTATTATAGAGTGCCTTTACTTTGTTGTTCTTGTGAATCCTTAAATAAAATTTTGTGTTACTGTTTTCAAACCCGACAATAGAGTTGTGAACCTGTCGGGATCAAATAGAGCTAGTCGAACACGTCGTCGGGTCCAGCGAACAGTAAAATAAATGGCTTTCGAATAATTAATATTAATTAATTATACTATAAAATATAGATATAGGTCTGTAGTCGCTAGATTATTAACAGGTGTTGCCACATAGTTTTCAATATGAAAATACAATGTGCTCTAAAGAAAAAATAACACATGTTACTGGCCATACCACTAACACACATGCTGTATTTAAGATGAATAATACTATGTGCATACGTTGTACATAGGATATAATTTTGACATGCCAAATGACTTCTACACGTAATGTAAACAAAGCATTAACTATGAATATGTAAACGCATGGCAAAGTCTCCTAACCAAGTATCTTGAAATTTGAAACATTTGCTTAGCGCGTTCGGCAAATTTTCGCTACTCGGAATCAGCAATATCGGTCTACACTCTTGCGGGAAAACGCTTTTACATAAAACGGTTAAAAATTCGCTAAACTATAAAAATCATATAAATTACAACTTTTACCACAAATGAAAAATAAAAAAAATACCATATTTTGGAGATTCGCCAAAATTTCAAGATTAAAAAATTTTAAATTACCAAAATAACATAATATATCAATAGAGTCGATTTAAACAAAACCGAAACTGCACAAAACATTGCCAAAAATTCAAACTTTTGGGGAAATTCACCACAAATTCGAAAATTCCTTATAGAATCGAAAAACCAATAAAAAAATCAATATTTAATAAAAAAACCGAATATTGCCTACAAATTCATGAAATTGAAATTTCACCACAAAAATTTAAATTTTACCAGGTTTTGCACATCTGTGCTAAACTAATATATAAAACAAACAAAGAAATCTAATTTCACCACAAATGGGGAATTCAAAATTCACCAACAAATTTTAATATCATAACAATTATATTTATTTCCAAAAATCTAAACAAATCTAAAATTAAAGAAAACTCAAATTTAACACAAAAATGCCAAAATTCGTAAATTCACCAAAAATCCCTTCCAAAATATCGAAGTTTACAAAAAAATGCGAAAAATACAAAATTTGTCAAATTTAGAAATTCACCAAAAATACGAAAATATAAATTGAAAAACTGGAGTAAAATTTTCTGGCTACAAAATCAATATTTTACAAATTCACCAAATAGCCGAGAATTGAAAAAAAAAATTCTTTATGAAAACGTCAAAGTAGAATATATCAATACACAAATATATAAAAAACTCTTTTTTCACCACAAATCGGGAATTCACAAAAAATAAAAATAAAAATTTAATACTTTACCAAACACGTAAATTAAACTGAAAAATAAAAATATTAATTTAGAACACAATTTTTCCTAAATTCACTAAAATAAAAATAAATACTCTTCACAAAATCAAACTATAGTCTAAAAATGTTAAATTACCGAAATAACAAATTATTCCTAAGAAGCAAAGTTTCAAGAAACCCGAAGTTGCCCCAAAAAAATTTCGAATAATTTAATTTAAATTCGCCAAAATTTCGAAAATTCACCACAATACTGGAATAAAACAAAATAATTCCAAAAATACCACAAAAACCAAAATTAACTTTTAATTTCACAAACATTTTCAAGTTTCAACAAAAAGTCGAAATTTTATGAAAAACGTCCCACTTTTAACAAAACCGATCTTACACATGTTCCAAAACGCCTAATTTTCAAGTGACCAAAACAAATTTCAGCATATTTTGAAATGTAGCGAAGAAATTTACCCAAAGAATAAAATTACACCAAAAACTCAAAATTTTCTTAAATATTAGAAATTCTATTAAGAACCCAATTTCACTATTATCTACAATTCACTAAAAAATCGAGAATTTATCAAAAATTATTAAGTATTCAGAAAAGAGAAAAACAAACCGATCGTACTTTTGTGGAGGGTGTATAGGCTTCTGCGCCACCGGATAAATATGTGTTGCTTGTTCAATTTGGGTTTTTTTTTTAAACTTCGCTTATTCGGAAATTATTTTTTTTGCAATTTAAAATTTTAGGCTGTACTTCGGGTTTGTGAACAATTTTTAAATTTTGGTATACGAAAATTTGTTGTTATTTTTCATATAAATTCTGACGTTACCTTGCGTTTAATCAAATAAGGCCCTAAGTTTAATTGACGACATAAAAAGTAATTTAGTTCATTTACTGTTGCAATTTAATTTCCTGTAACAACTATTGGCCTTTTGTAGCATTTTATCTATCCATAAACTATTGCCGCAGAGGGCATGTCTTCTTGATGATTACGTTTACAGTTACATGGTGGCTTTGCTTTGAGCCCAAATTGCGGGAATATTATTAAGCCAATATGACTCTGCCTCCAGGTTGCACCGTTGTAGTTTTGGAAACCATGGTGTAATCTAGAGTTGAAAAAAAGGACTGCCCATTCGTGTATGTACATAAAATGGCAATATACCCAGTTCTAAAAGCATCTGCTGATAGCTTAAGCCTGGAAAATCAATGAACTTTCCAACAAGATAACGAACTTAAGAATACTGCGAATGTTGTAGGCAGGTTTCTATATTAAGCTTTAAAACCTCTTCAGTCCCCCGACTTAAACATGACAGGGCATGTTAGGGATATTTTTAAAAGAATTACTAACCAAGAAAAAAAAACTCCAAAATTCGGGTTAAAAATAATATCCTTATAGCTTGACACAGTCTTTTCCCAGTGATATTAAAAAGCAGCAGTATTTTATTTATAATAAAATTCATTAAGGAGCTCAAAAAGCGGCCATTTTATAATGATTAGGATTCACTGGTAGGTTGTAAGTCCGATTCCCACTAAAGTTATAACCTATTTAGGTCAGTGGTCGAGCGTAAAATAGAATTTCAAGCTTGTGCACATCTTCTCCAATGTCGTTCAGTAAGTCTTAAAAAATTCTCTTCGACCTGATCTTTCCAACGAAGTTCCGGAAGGTCTCGTCTGCGAGTCCCCTTAGGATCAGTTTGAGTGGAGCATTTCCAACCACGTGCACAATATGTCCAAGCCAAAACATTCATTGCTTTTTAAAGCATTTTAATTTATCTATGTCGGTGTACGGCACAGGAGTTATGCGAGGGCGATATTCTCCACTAACACAGATCGGTCTATATATTCAACGTAGAACCAACCAACACCTCGCGGATAGCTTCATATGCTTGCCCATTTTGATGTTATTAGTTTTCGTTATGGCGGTACCGAGATAAGTAAATACGTTCACTACATTGTAGTTAGCAATTTTCACGTGTTGTCCAATGCTCGTAGAATGCTTCTTCGTGGAAATCATCACCTTAGTTTTGGCTTCATTAACTACCAGACCTATCTTTTTTGATTTCTTCTCCATATTTGCTAAGGCATGATTTAGCTCTTGAAGTGGGCGTTCCCTTATATAGCGTGTGCTTTCTGGTATAGATTGTGCGTGTTGTGTTAACTGCAGTGTTTCGTACGACTGTCTCTTACAACATGTTGATGAGATCACACGAAAAACTATCGCCTTGTCTGAACTCTCGTTTAGTAATGAACGTTGATTACTCTGTTCACATGAATAAACTATTGTCTGTGAAGGTCACCTGTGACAGTCTGATCACGTGTCAACTACTCAGAATACAAATTCTTTATTTTCATACTCTTGTGCTCTGCCGACCGTCCTCTCTCATCAACATCAAACTCATCCACCTTTAAAGCGCGCACAGTAATCTCAATCGAATCGAGGTATATTACGATATAAATTTTATAACTTTTGCAGCATTTTATTTCGACCTGTAAATTGGTTACTTCACCTATTGGCCACACAGGCCAAGTTCAGACCCATGTACACAGTTTGTATATGTTGCAATTTTTATGAATGGACGTTACTTATATGATAATAAAGAAGAAAAAGTTACAGTGGTGTTAACTTCGTTCGATTATGTTTACAGTGGACACAAAATAAGTAGAAAGACACAAAGAATGTTATGTCTGATAAAAATTTTAACTTTACTGCATTAAAATACAAGAATAAAAAATGACAATTTTTGTTTTTTTTTTTTTTTGTAAACAATAACTTGTTGGTAGTCTATCAGTCTGCGGGTCGTGGGTTCGATTCCCACCAAAGACTTTGATCTGTTTCACTACAACAAGTGAAGTAAGCTCGGTTAGAATACAGTTTATAATTGTATTATAACATAAATAAATAATGTTTAATGTTGTCACAACAATATATTGTTGTAGAGATCAACAATATGATGTTGATTTTTGGGAGGAATTTCCCTCATCGCTTGTCAAGTTTGGTTTGGCGACAAACCGGCTTTGGCTCATAGCCGAATACGATTAAAAGACTGTCTGGTTGATTAGCAAGGTATTTACATTAGCAAACTAACGCAACTGTGTGTTGACTTCCATAGTTTTATGTACCTTATTAGCAGCGTTGCAATTTGAGCATTTTCGAGGCTAAATTTAGCTTCTTTTAGCCTTGAAAATTTTGTTTTTGCTTAGTGGCTTTTTTAAAGCTTTTTTTCATTTTCACCTGAGCTTTTTTAAAAGCCAAAAGAATATTTTTTGTGAAATTTTGGTTTTTGAGGGAATTCCCTTTTCTTTGTCAGTTTTTAAAATTTTTAAGTTTTTTTTTTCTAATTTTTCAATTTGGTCCAAAATTTAGGTCCGTATGTTATCTGGGGGCTCGGGTTGACCATTTCTGTAGGGGAACTTTATAGAAAAATTGACATATACAAATTTTATGGGACCAAATCCAGAAAATGATGTTATGTCCATATCTCGGGAACTTGTGGACCGGTTTGAGTGATTTCAAATAGCGTAACTTCGCCAAACGTGCTGTTCCAATGGTTCAAGATCCTAGGTTGTCTAGTACCCTTAGAAAACTGTTTTCATCTTCAGACTCAAGGAGACCGTTAAATGAACTTCCCTACCTAAGGACCCATACTATACATACTTTATTGGGTCGGAAATGAATATCAGATTGACAAACCTATACCCTTTATTTTTGTGGAGACTTTAAAAACAAAGAAATCGTACCAATACTAAAATGCTTAATTCTTTCCGGTGCATTCGATGGTGCTTAAAAAGGTTAAAAAAATTGCCAGGATTTTGGAGTAGCTGACGATCTTGTAAAGTTTTTGCACTCGCGTATCTCACAACTTCTGCGATAGGATGTTCCGATACTTCTAGTAATGAAGACATTATGATGTCTGATATTTTTAATATATTTGATAGACTGGCACGAAATATTATTCCCATATGTTGCTTATGAATCTAGAGATACACTGCGAATCACTTAAAGATATATTTGAAACTAGTGTGCCAAATTTTTTCGTTTCCAAAATTAGAAAGGATTATGGGAAAAATTTTACAGAACTAGAAAGTTGCCTAGATATGGGATGGTATTGTGCATATGAAGAACTTGGTTCTCACTTTGCTCTCAGTACTTTTTACGGCCGAAATTTTTGGATAGAAACTTGGCCCTATTTTCACACTAATGTGTTTGTGCGGATACATATTACATACGAGTATATATAAGTATGTGTGTATATGCTAATATTATACATTTGAAACGATTCTATATTTATCTTTTAGCGACTTATTTCATTACATATTTGTGTAATAAATTATATTGTTAAACAATTTATAAAATGTGAAATTCTTCAATTAAAATCATGTAACCGCGTTTAGCCTTTCACTAATTTGTCTTTTCGCCAGAAGAATGACAATAGAAAAAATACATAAAAATTTTAAAAATTAATTAAGTATCATCGGGAAGTGGCATCGACAACAAAGCAGCTGAAGATCTCTCGTTGCCATAAGACCGAATGCGAACAAGAACTCTGGGCCAAAGGTAGAACTTTTTCCTAAATCCATTCTATCCATTTCTATCTACACTTAAGTTTTTATATATATATATAATATATTAACCCCAGAATTTCCGAGTACATGAAAGTCTGTACCACATCACATTCTTCTCTCCCATCTCACCAATAAACTCAGACTTTCTGAAAGAAATCTTTCATAATGTGAACTGCAACTAAAAGTGTTTACAGACTTTTCTTTGACAATGTTCGACAAGGCTTTGGTGGGGAAGCAAAAAAAAAAAAATACTGACAACACTGGATACCAGCTATTCGTTCTTATGCGTTTATTGTATGTATGAGTGGGTATGTGTGCGTGCCTTGTGTTGAAATATTCTCGCGTTCAGTTGACTACATTTTAAGGCGGCTGTTAGTTTTTATTCGCTTAATTTAAATGAAGATTCTCCAGAAAATTACATTACCTCCATATGGTGCACACGTTTATACGTGTAAGCGTGTATAAACAGTGACATATACTTTTGTACATACATATGCATTCATACATGTGTGACTACATACTCATGTACGCGTATGTACTTGCATGCACGTACATTTAGTTTTTAGCTTTGCCACATTTTGGGGCGTGACTTGTTAATTTTTTTTTGTTTTATATACTTATTTTTGAGTTCGTCGTCGTCTACTGTTTTAATTTATTCAGAGATCAATTGCCTGATCTTATTTTGGTTGGCCACTGTGTAGGATTTGCTATTTAGTTTAGTCTTCTCAGAGTTTATGAAAAAAAATCATTAAGATCAATTTAAGATTTAGAAATAAAAAAAAAAATAACTTTAAAGAAAAACCATTCAGTATATTTATTTTTTGGCATAACATTTTGTCTATCGTAGACCAATAAATTACACCATTTTGACGACACTACACGAATCTCGAGCGAGCATACGTATCGCTTGTTCTATGGTTCATTGTTGGCGCCCCCTTTACACGCATTTACATAGCTTAACTCGCAGGAAATGAAATGCAAAACTTATTAAAGCTAAATATTGGTATTTTTGTGAGCGGAATTTAATTTACTTATTTTATTTTTAATTATCAAATAATTTTAATTTTTAGGCATGAGTTCGTTTTTACTGTTTTCAAGGTTCTCCATATTAAAATAAATAATTCTCTTTCTGAATAGAAAGAAAAACGAACTCATGCCTAAAAATTAAAATTATTTGAAAATTAATAATATTTGTAGTTCGAAAAAACAATAAAAACTTTTTTTTTATAAAAATAATTGCGTATGTTTTATGTATTTGTATTGGTGAATCATATACCAACCAGTCCCCAAAAAGTGAAGTGAAAAGTACCAAAAATTACGTTAGCTTAACTAAAGGATAAAAGTACGCTATATTTTTAAGGAAACATCTTGTAACACAAAAGTAACATTTTTTTGATACACGGTTACAAATGAGAACATTTAAAAAAATAATAAATTTACAAAATTAGTCAGCTTTTACAAGCTCAGTTTTTTTTTTTTAAATAATAACTCTTTTAATAGAAGGAACAACGATTTATATAAATACCGGATATCACTTTTATGTTGCCGCTACCCCTTTTAGGTTTAATAACAAATTTGACAAGTATTTTTCATTTTGTTGAACGCGGCTTACAGTATAGTTTTTACAACAGTTCTTTAATGTACCTTTTTCGGATTATTGCAGAAAATAGTACATTTGTTTAAAAAAGTCTGGCAAGCCTACAATAATAAAGTAAAGTACTATATGTCACAAACTTCATATTGCCCGACTTGGGTTTTGCATACTATAGTTTATGAGAAAAGATGTGTTATAAGCAGAGATTTGAAATTAGCAACCCCGGCCATGTTCAATTATTGACATTTTTTAACCCATGTTACCAGATCTATTACGCACCTGCATGTTTAATCCCACTATAAATGGACTAAAAATTAAAATTCTTGCAAAAACCGATATTTCACGGAAAATTAGTAACTTCACTAAAATAAAAAATATACCAAATATTTGAAAATTCAGAAAAAAAAATTATAAATACCAAACAATCTAAAAAAATTCCTGCATTAAAAAGCCAAATTTACCACATTTTGAAATTTTACGACAAAACTAAATTTCAACTAAAAGTCTAAATTTTTTACCAAAATCCACGAAATTCACCCCAGAATCATAAAATAAATTCAAATTTCAGAACAAAGCAGAAATTCAGAAAAATTCGAAAATTTCCAAGAAAAAAAATTAAATTCAATAAAAAATATTTAAAATAAAAATAAACGCTTTAAAAAATACAAATTTTACTAACCGAAACTAAGTCAAATGTTAAACAAATAGGCTTTTACTTTAAAAAGAAGTTGATAATCAAAAGAAAAAAATTATAAATTTTATTAAAAACAATTAAAAAATTGTTGACTTTCTGTCTTAACAGAACGAACAAACAACTTGCTTCATTTTAAAAATTATAGCTCGACAAAGTAACGCCACATGTATAGTTGTGACCGCGGTTGAGTACTGGTGTACGTCATATAAAGGGATAATTATATTCGTAATATAATAAAATTCAATTGAACAAGTGCACAGACAAGGCGAAGAAAAAAAAACGGAAACAAATAAAAATAAACAACAACAACATATTATATATTGTGTGTTGTAAACAATAACTTAAATCGGTTTAAACAATTTAACTGATAGTCAGTGCATAAGTGTACCAAACATTCATGAGAAAAATACAAGTGAGAATAACAAAAATGAATATTATTCTTTTAGTTATACAGGTGCTAATAAGACAATGAGGAATTTAAACAGCAATGAAAAAGAAGATGGTGCGTCATTAACCGGCAGGCTAATTGACCGAATGCGCTCATTATCAGCTAACATGGTTACATATATCTTCCCAAGTAAAAACGCCAGAATTAAATGAAATTCAAG
The DNA here is from genome assembly GCA_963932375.1 of Phania funesta. Lineage (NCBI taxonomy): Eukaryota > Metazoa > Arthropoda > Insecta > Diptera > Tachinidae > Phania > Phania funesta. Next base: position 6,644,981 of record OZ010657.1, on the reverse strand, counting down.
GAAAAACATTAAAGGTAATATACCAAAAGTTGTACAACAAGCCAATGAATTAGGTAACGCAACAAATCCTGCACAACAAGAGCAAACTGGTATGGATGGATATATAACCATAAGTTAAAGGAACTCCAGTCCTACGTCTTTGCAACAAGAGCACACCGCCAAATAGTACAAAGGTTCACAAGTAGCTGCAATATCGGTAAGTGAAAACAGATTCCCTGTACTTGCTGCCTCGAATGATGAAGACGCCAGTATAAAGGAACAGAAACCTACACCAATGTACTTGCGAGAGATCAAACATCAAATGCCATAGTAAATATGCTGTCCCAATTCGTACATAAAGAAACTTTAAATGACGCTAAAAGCAACTCAGATAAAACCAAAAAACTCGGTTTATCCTATCTTCAACTTGCGTTATCCTTTTGAACAGAAGAATAACTGTAGAAGAGCTGCTGAAACGTAATGGTCTCCGTCAGAGCACTAATTGCCAGGAATTCGGGCACACCAAAACTTACTGCAAGCTACCTTCCGTATGCCTTGTTTGCGGCGATACGCGCCGCACTTTTGAATGCATTTCTTCCAAAACAGACTCCACTGTGGCGAAAAGCACGCAGTAAATTATAGGGGCTTCAGGGTCTGCCAACAGGTAAAAAATAATGTAAAAATCGTACGTAAACCTGAATATGAACAATGTGGGGCTTCACAATTTCCTGGACTTCATGCTGTTTCTATTGCTACACAGCCACACACTAAACCAAACTATTCTTTGTATGCCCAAACATTGAGGAATGATTTACCTAATGTTAATGCCAAAAGTTCTAACGCGCATGAATATTCATATGACCAGGTCTTAAAAGAGAGTGCAGAGACACCCCTCACATACAATTCAAGCTCAATCCACAATTCATTACAGACAATAAATAATTTCATGACGACTACACAGAGTATGTTTCAGGAAATGATGCGCACCCAAAACATGTTTCTGCAAGTTTTGCTTTGGCAAGTGAACCATTTGAATGCTAACCCGATCACCTAACATAAACATGAATTAAAAAAACTTCCTGCTAGCTCAGGATAGAGACGTACTTCTAGTCTCAGAAACACATTTCACTACGAAAAACTGCTTTAGAAAAAATGGGTATTTAAAATATGACACCTAACACCCAAGCGAAAGGGCATGTGGTGGCACTGCCATTATAGTCCGAACTATGTAACGTATTTCCAATGCCTGAATTATGGGCAGACTTTTTGCAAACCGCGATTATAAATCTTACTTATTTTAAAATTAGAGTCTCGTCAGTGTTTTGCTCACCTAATCACACATAATCGAACATGTTCAAGTTGCCAGGTACTTTGCTACACTAGGACAAGAGCTGATTGCAGCTGGCGATTACAATGCAAAGCACCCATATTGGGGTTCCAGACTTCTAGAGGGAGGCAGACGTGTTTAGATTAACATGAGTACCTGCCAGCGATGGCTTTACCTCACGGTGGTCTAGCCACGGGTGAACATTAAGCGGACAGACCAACGCCCCTATGCAATGCGCATAAGCACCACCGGAATAGCACTACACCGGAATCCCACCCCTTGCTGAGGGAATTTGAGCTAGCCATTCTCCTGCCATCAATGCATCACGTGTACCCCCGAAGGAGCCTTACCAAAAACCAGTCTGGAACCGAAGTCCCAGGGGCTATTGGCTCCCGTTATTGGTCGAACTAAAAAGTTATACATTCTACCAGTTTTAGGCTCCTGACAGCCCCAGGAACTAGTGTCCCTAGTGGCATTCCATCAAGGTGGCAGGGATCACCAAGATGATATATGCCCCCAGGGGGGTCTAGAGGGAGGCAGTTGTATTATACAGTTCAAATCAAACAAACTTGACATCGTATCCGGCGATAAACCCACCTATTGTTCTTTATACATAAAAATGCAAATGAACTTAAGCCAAAAAAACGTTACGTAATAAATTGAGACAGAAACATGATTCCGCTATCGCGAGCTTCTTAAAAAACTAGGATCCAATGAAACACCAATATTATAGTCTCTGGAAAGCTGTAGGGTACTTACAATGGTCTATTGCCTACGAATCCTCAAAAAGACTCGAAGAAAGATAATTGCGGTCGCTAGAGAAGGGTTTCACACCACATGGCATAAATAGACCCACTATTCCAATTATTTGTTACACCGTAAATGTTCCTTTGATGTTTCGAATATCTTCTTTAAAATCGACAATTAAAAGTACAGATATGGGGAAATCACCCGGACCTGGTCGTATTACAGGGTCAATGATAAAATAAACTTATCTAATTCAGCTGTGAGGATTTATCGAGGATATATCCGCTTTTGACACCAAGCAACACTGCTCAACTTTATTTATAGAAATTTCCCAGGCATGATGGGCAACTCACTAAAACGGTGCAATTTCTTCCTAAAATCTCCCACAAGATTTTTATTTGGCAGATAGAACGTAAAATTATTTACGAAATATGATGTACATATGTATATATGACTTTGATCAGACACTGTTGAAGTTGAATGCCCTTAAAATTCCCGTGCAGAGTGGAATGAGTAGTCTATTAACTGGTGGTACTTGATGGGAACAAAGTTCCATTTCATATAACTACGAGGGAAGTTCGAAAAGTTACGGACTTATTGATCCGCCCTCGTACCATGAACTTTGAAGAAGAATAAATTTATTTCTAAACAAAAAAAAATGTAAATTGCTGACCTCTCTTAACCATTTTCATTTTAATAAATCTATACCTAATACCTACTTACTGTTTGTGCGGTTATCAAAACTTATTAAGTGATATTTAAACATGTTCAGCAACAATTCCCCATTTATGCGTATAATGCCACCAAAAGACTACGAGAATTAATTTCAAAATAGGAAAACTCAAATTCCAAACAATTATGGAGTCATATAGCTGAGAGTTTATTAAAACATTTTGCTGTTTCTACCAGGTCTTAATTACAAACACTCCTCCTGCCGTACACAGACAAATACAACTTCTATGCTGACTGCAACTTGCTCTTTACAACTTTGGATGGATGGCTATGTTGCTTTTTGTTGTCGTGAGATTTACTTGTTTTACTTAAATCATCCACCCCTAAAGTTTTTTTGTTTATCCTGATTTAGACGGCAATTAAACACAATTAAATGGGGATTCTTAACAACTTAACATTGGATTTTGCTGTGATTATTTCGAACTGTTTTCTTTTGTTTGTTTGTGTTCTTGTTTTGTCGTGGTGCTTGCGGTTATGTTAATTAATGATTTGTACTCAGTGTCACCAATGTATTTGCAACAGCACATTCATTTGATTAAGCAGATCATAATACAGAAAAAAAGATTCACCAAATAATAAAATTTAATCACAAAAATTTTCATTTCACCAACTTTTGTAATTTCACCGAAAATTAAGAAATTAGCAATTTAAAAAAAAATTTAACAAAAACAAAAAAATCAAATTTCGCCACAAATAAGGAATTACGTAAAAAAATTCACCAAAATATTTTAATATAAAAATTATAAATTTTACCAAAAATCGAAATTAATCTGAAAATAAAAAAAAATATTTCACCACAATAAGGAAATTCACCAAAATTCTAAAATTCACCACGAATCCAAACTGTATTCTAAAAATTTTAATTTACAGAAGTACCAAAATTTAAAGAAAAAAGAAATACATTGCTCCATAAAATTACGAAAAAATTCGGCGAAAATTCAAAAATATCCCTTAAATCGAGAAACTGAAATAAAAATATTGAATTGCTACAAAATCAATATTTTATAAAAAAAGCAACATTTTACAAACAAATACCAAAAAAAAAAGAACCAAAGAATCCGAGAAAAATCTGTAGTACATTTTTAGTGGTTCATACTTTTGTAAAGGGTGTATGAGATTCGGCACAACCGAATACGGCTGTCTTACTTGTTATCAATTGTTTTAAATTGTAAAACTTTTTTGTGAATTGAATGATGCCCTCGGGAAAGGAAGGTTAGCCCTGGCAATAAATAAGAGTAATCTTTAACGAAACATCAATTTGAATGGAATGCCCCTAAATACTATTCCCATAATACGAAACATGACCTTTGCATAGGTATTTTGAAACCCGAAATCTCTTTGATGAAATAGAACACAATGTAACGAACACAGAAGTTTTTAATAGGCAGATGCCTAAGTTTATATTATTTTAAAAGAAAGATGTAACACCGACAGTAATAATTTTTAATAACTTGGTTGATTTATTTTTATCTAAAATAATAATAATTGTTGCTCATTTTTATTGCAACAAGCGACAAGTGGTAAGAAACAAAACAAATTTTAACCCTTTAAATCACTGAAATAAATTAAAAAAAATTTATATTAAGAAAGTGAGCAAATTTAACACACTACTCGTATAATGACTTATTAACACCTTCATTTAAATGCAGCACTTTGAAGTTGCTGAATTTTAATATTTTCTTTTTATTTATTTCGTTTCACACCAGCGACATCATCATTAATATCTCTGCTTGTTAACGATGAAAACCCCCAAAGGAGCAAAGGACGAAATCATTAGTGTTTGTGAATTAATTTGAAACAGTTGTATAAATTAAAAGATTCAATTAAAAATGATGTCACGAAAAGTACTTGTATCTAAAAAATAACAACATGTTGCAGTTGATTAGTTAAAATTTATGTTAATGAGTTTTTTGTGCGCTAAGTGATTTGCAGTAGATTTCTATTTCATTATTGGCTTTTTTGGTTCTTTTAAAAAGTTTACGTCTGAGCAGTTTAACGAAAAAAAGCTTGATAACCCTGGCACGTCTAATGCTTGGATGCAAATAATCCTAATTGAGATATTTTGATGTTTCTTGTACAGAGTATGATAATCGCTATTTTCGGCTATTTTTCGAATGGTTTAAGTTAAAAAAATCCGCTGAATTTAATTTCTGAGAATAATGAGTTCTGCATATAAGTATTTGCAAAAATTCACATAAAATCAGACCCTCAGGTAGACTAACGCCGACCAGCGGTATACAGGAATTATATTTGAATCAAAACTTCTTCACATAACTATTAAAAATGTTAACTCTGAAAAAGAAAAGCATTTATTAACTTTTTGAGTTGCATCATAAACGTACAACATTTTTTACGTCGGTATGGCAACATTTAATAGCGTTGACATTTGTCAACCGATCGAGTTACTAAAAAATGTTTTTGAAACGTCAATCGAGTACAATTTGTACCATGTATGGCTTTACAACAAAATAACGTGTCAAAATAGTGACGATGCACGAGGGTGGATTAATAAGTCCGTGACTTTTCGAACTTCCCTCATGTACCACTTGTTAATAGACTACTGTCAAATTTTGAGCAAGTGTCGTCATTTACTCTGCGTTTAACAGCTGTTCAAAACATACAACGTCGTGTATTTGTCCAAAAATGAAAAAAGTGATTCTCGGTCCTCATTAATCATAATTTTTTTCGAAAAAAAACCTTCAATCAAACTAAGGAAAAGCTCGACAAATACTATGGGGACTCTGCACCATCGATTTCAATGGTAAAAAACTGACTGACTTTCGCTGTGGTCGCAGAAGTACAAATAACGCAGAACGTTCTGCACGGCAAATTGAAGTCAATACATCTGAAAATGTCGAAAAAATCCACGTATGGTGTTGGCCGATCGAAGAGTAATTTTCATATGGCAGTGTGGTTTCGATTTTAAATGATCAGCTGGGTTTAAGAAAGTTGTCTGCAAGATGGGTGCCGCGGTTGCTCCCAATTGACCACAAACGTAAACGTGTGACAACTTCAAAGGATTCTTTGGAGTTGTTTAACCGCAATCCGAATGAGTTTTTCCGACGTTTTGTAACTGAGCATGGATCCATTACTGTACTCCGGAGACGATGCAGCAGTATAAACAATGGGTTTCTCTGGGTGAACCTGCTCCGAGGAAGGCCAAGGTAAGTTTGTCGGCCAATAAGGAGATGGCAAGAGTTTTTTGGGATACACGCAGGATAATCCACGACGATTACCTTCAAAAGGGAAAAACAATAAACCGCGAATATTATACCAACTTATTAGACCGATTTAATGAGGAATTAAAAAAGAAAACGACCCCATATGGCCAAGAAGAAACTTCTTTTTCATCAAGATAATTAACGGGTGTGCAGTCTCAATGGCAAAACTCTATGAATTGGGCTACGAATTGGTACCTCATCCGCCATATTATCCGGATTTAGCCCCTGGTGACTACTTCCTATTTCCAAACCTAAAGAAATGGCTCAGTGGAAAGAGATGTAGCTCCAACGATGAAATTATTGACCAAACAAATGCCCATTTTATCGACCTCGAAAAATTCCATTTTTTTGGAACGTTGAACTAAGTGTATTGAGTTAAAAGGAGATTATGTTGAAAAATTCATTTTTGTTTTGCAAAACAAACTGTGTTTCATTCAAAAAGTCACGGACTTATTGATCCTCCCTCGTATATCATTATTTAAAAGTTGTAGGGATTTTTGTAAAGACAATATCTCCGGCTGTGTGCCATGTAGCAACATGCCGTTTGAACGATATGCCGTTCACGACCCTACTCAAAAAGAAAAACGTGATTGGGCTAGCCGTATTCTAAAAGCAACGTATTATGTTTGAAGTATATTGCGAAATCATATTAATAATGTAGATAATAAAAATTACTGTCCTCTTAGAACGATAGAAAAGTAAAGTAATCGAATGTTTATTAGTCATCGCGCTAACTATTTTAGCCACAGCACCCAGCACCATTATGATTTGATTTCAAAATAAATTCACAATAAGTTTTCAAATCGTATGTCTTATATATAATAGGGGAGAGCCGCCTCGCCTGGCTTAATGTGTCTGTTTTTTAGCCTCTGGTGACCATCAGAATGCAGACAATTGCGTAAAAGAGTGTTGGGATGGACCAGTAATTTGTTTACGTATTTGCACAAGTATCTTTTCACTTCTAGATCTCTATGGATATTTTCATTTCGTATATGTATATCAAGACGCGCAAACGATACGTCGTAAGATCCTGTATTGTATTCCTTGTAACTTCTGGATTTTTGATGGCATTCAGCAGTGCCCCACAGCTGAATGCCATATGACCATATTAGCTTTTTAATGGATTTGTGTAAAAGGACTTCGTATTCCAAAGCCAGGGTGAGTGTAGTTGATTTGTTCTAAGTTTTATGACCGTTATTTTTGCCTGAAGTATTTTGGACCAAGTAAGACGCCGATCAAATTGGATGCCTAAATATTTACCGTGTGCTTCCATTTCACGTGGGCAATTTCGACTTCTGAGGTAACATTCTGATGGATTTTGTTCACTTTTTCAGCCAGTGCTCTAGGTCATTCATAGGAGACTAAAGTTGTTCGAATCTTCGTGAACACTTATAAATGCCGTGTCGTCTGCAATGAATGACGTATACGTATTTGGGAGCTTGTTGGCATATCCGTTGTATGGAGGATATATAACAGTGGCCCTAAAATACTGGTTGGGGAACTTTGCCCTTGTTTAGCATAGTGTGCACTGACCTTAAGTCATACCCTTCTGCTTCTATTAAGACTTTTTATTTCCTCAATAGGAACAGAACTATCAATGCACTTTATCACTACATATTATCAAACCTTTTGCAGTTTTTAGCTGGTAGGTATAATAACTCTTTTCTATAGCGTCAAGTTTACTTGCGATAAGCCGATAGTTTTTTTCGTATGTACTTGGATTTGTGTTTCTTGGATTTGTCTCCTTCGAATGGAGCCGAAGTAAAAATTTTCCTTTCCGACGGGTTTGGGACAGCACGTGTACAATTGCATTGGAAGCTTGCTCGCGAAGGAAGATTGATGGAGGTTCTTGTACCCTGGCAGCAGGTTGAACATCTTCACCATCCGGGGTGGCTCTTGATTATAGTTATCTGCCTATACATATCTGTTTGCAATTTTGTATTGGATTTGTTATATTATATTACCTGTATCGTTTTTTTTTGTTGCACAAAGTTTTGTTTAGCACCGGTCTCGTGAATTTGTTTAATTTTATTTTATTGATTTGATTATTATCTGGGAAGATATAATTTATACTTATATGTATGTCTATAATAAAATAAAATAATTATGGTATTATATTATATATATATATATATAAAAGTTCACGGAGAACATAGGGGTTATGGTTAGATTTATTATATTATAGTGTGGTTAGGATTTGAGTAAAAATTTTATTCCATATTGCAATATTTATGAATGATTAAATGTTAATAATAACTATTTTATCGCAACTAAGGTAATGTTTAAACTGTTTTCAAACAATCAGTATATGTTTGTTATTGCTGTGACACGGTTATAGAAAACATACTATGGTTGTCGTGACCATGCCACAACTTTGCCATTTCTTTGAATTTAAAAGAATATTCTGCTAAGGCCCCACCTTATCTATGGCTAGAACTAAGATTGCTGATAACCTTCTCTTTAATATTCCTCTATTCTATGAAAACTAATCGAGTACTTTTCACTTTATTTATGACAATCCTAATATCGACCAAGTAATTCGTTAACAAGTCCTAAATTAGACACGTAAAGTTAACTCATGTTTTTCTACTTATTATTACCACTTAATTTTATTCTGTTATTTGTAGTAATTATTACCCCGTCTATTATTGATATTCAAAACACTTTTATTACCTTAAAGACACGTTAGCTTAGTCGGCTTTAAGCAGACAGGCGAGCAAAAAGAAATTTACATGTTGTCCCGCATAAGAAGAATTTTGGAAAATAAATTTTAGATAAAATCGAAAAAATTTAAGCATTTTACCAATTTCCTATACGAGTATGAAGATAGCCATATGTCTGTCAATGCTTGACTCTTGAATAGGTCAGAATTGCTCATATTAGTAGCCGATGATATTCTATTTAGAAAAACTAATTGTGTTGTCTGCACGAAATGTTTGTGTATTTTTTTTAGTCAATGAACCATAAGCTAATGAGAAGTGTAAATTTATACAGTTGTTTAAAACAAAACAAATAACATCAAAACTTATTTTTAACTCTTATTTTTTTTAGTAAAAAATATGCTTTGGAACTTATTTTTGAGGTCTTTTTACATAAATAATAAAAAATTGAAAAGCAAACAAGTCATTATTGAAATAATAACTAAACAAGACGGTATCAAATTTATATTGCGTATTAGAAATACAATAGAATAAAAACAAAACAATATTTTGCCTTTAAAAACAATTTTAAATTTATAACCAAGAATAATTTTGATAGTAATAAAGTTTCCAACCAACATGAAGGCCCAAATAATGAGTTCACAACACACACGTCCGCCGTTTATATGAGAAAAATTACTGACTTATATTACAGGGCATGTTTTATTTATTTTCCACTTAGCTATCATCGATATATTGTTGAACAAGATTTTATGACACTGGAAGTATAATTACAAGGAGATACGAGGGCGGATCAATATGTCCGTGACTTTTTGAATGCAAAAAAAAAATTATTTTTCAACATAATCCCTTCAAAAAAATAGGATTTTTTGAGGTCCTTAAAATAGGCATTCGTTTGATGAGGTACCAATGCGTAGCCCAATTCATAGAGTTTTACCATTAAGACTGCACACGTATGCACCCGTCCATTATCTTAATAAAAAAAGAACTTTCGTGGCCATATGGAGTCGTTTTCTTTTTTAATTCCGCATTAAATCGGTCTAATAAGTTGGTATAATATTCGCGGTTTATTGTTTTTCCCTTTTGAAGGTAATCGTCGTGGATTATCCCGCGTGTATCCCAAAAAACTCTTGCCATCTCCTTATTGGCCGACAAACTTACCTTGGCCTTCCTCGGAGCAGGTTCACCCAGAGAAACCCATTGTTTATACTGCTGCTTCGTCTCCGGAGTACAGTAATGGATCCATGCTCAGTTACAAAACGTCCGAAAAACTCATTCGGATTGCGGTTAAACAACTCCAAACAATCCTTTTATGTTGTCACACGTTTACGTTTGTGGTCAATTGGGAGCAACCGCGGCACCCATCTTGCAGACAACTTTCTTAAACCCAGCTGATCATTTAAAATCGAAACCACACTGCCATATGAAAATTACTCTTCGATCGGCCAACACCATATCGTTGATTTTTTCGACATTTTCAGATGTACTGACTTCAATTTGCCGTGCAGAACGTTCTGCGTCATTTGTACTTCTGCGACCACAGCGAAAGTCAGTCAGTTTTTTACCATTGAAATCGATGGTGCAGAGTCCCCATAGTATTTATCGAGCTTTTCCTTGGTTTGATTGACGATCTTTTTTTTTTGCAAAAAATAATGTTTAATGAGGACTCGAAATTTACTTTTTTAAATTTTTAGACAAATGCACGAGGTTGTATGTTTTGAACAGCTGTTAAACGCAAAATAAATGACGACACTTGCTCAAAATTTGACAATAGTCTATTAACAGGGGTACTTGAGGGGAAGAGTGTTGAATTTCATATAAAACTACAATGGAAGTTCGAAAAGTCACGGACTTATTGATCCGCCCTCGTAAACGCTGTTGCCCATTAAAAAACATTCAAATTTACAAAACTGTAATAAATTTATAATTGTAAATTTAACTTATTTTGTATAATTTTGATATTTGTTTTACAATATACAAAAGACAGTTGATTTATTTTTACAACAATAATCTCATTAAAAAATTAACAATAATAATTATTTCCAACATTTGTATATGTGATTGTTCTTGGTAACTCTAACTCTAAAGATAATAACAAAAAACAATAAAAATGGAGGTAAAATTAACTTATCATTGTGTGGTAAGTGCGCTGGGATAAGTGTGGGTGAATTTTATATTTTTTATTTAAATACTTTTATTATTCCTTTTTAATAAAACAAAATTATAAAATAAGGTTTAGATTAATTTCCTTTATTTAATGTAGGTATCGAATTGGTTGCGTGATTATGTAGAACTAAAACTTATTGTTTAAAAACTTAGAAGCTTAACTTAAAAACAAAGAGAAAGAACTCGAAGACAAAGGAAAAGAAGAAATACATTTTGTTTATTCAAAATGTACTTTGTCGTTTTCAATTTTGTTTACTTCAATTTTAAACAAGATATTTAATATCTTGTTTATGTCAGCGTTTCTTGGCTTTGGATAACCAAGGGAAACACATTTGAGCTGTTATCAGCAACTTTGTATATAACTGGTGTGTGTGTATGTGTGTGTGAATATAAGGGGGCATTATTTACCATAAGGATATTATGGAATAAAACTTGCCCCAGGTTGGAAGGGAAAGTTGGGAACAAAAACATCAGTCTTCCCTCTTAAGTGTTTCCGGTTGTTTGTAGTTTTTTGTTTGTTTTGCTTTTCTCCTTTTTTTTAGTGCTGTCTCAGGGCTGGATATGAGGGTTGAAACCTACACTCCTGGTGGTGCGTTAGCACCGCTACCAGACCAGACATGTTTTAAATAAACTTTCCGTTTCCTATGTCAACGTGCAATAAATTTTACAAGAAAGTCGTCTCTTTTATTGAAATTTTTAATTATAATACGTATATAGAAACTTCAAGAAAATCTATCATGTGTAAAGGCAGGGTTAATATTGTTCGATGTCTTTTACTGCAGTTATGTTTTGTATTTCCTATAAAAGTTTTTACACAAACTTTTTAGTTTAATCCGCACAAAATACAAAATCTAGGTGGTCATTAATAGGAGCGAGCGATTAAGTCCTCGAAACACGTATTTTGTTAGAAGTTTTTAAATGAACTGTTGTGGGTATATAATTAAGCATGTTCGTTCATCATGTCGCAATATTTTGCTATTCATATTTTTAAACACTGTTTTATTTATCCTTATCAAAGTTCTGGGCATAATTTTTTGTTTCTGCTCCTTTTGCTCTTGTTCCTTTCGGTATCTTGTTTTCTCACTCTAACGGCTCCATAGCAGATTCTTCTTCATCTACTGAAATCACTGTCGTATGTCCGTTGCTTAGAGTTAACGCTTTTTCGCATTGCACATAACACTTCTGAAAAATAATAATAAGCCGCGCAAAAACATAAGGCCAAGTTCTTATCCAATATTTTCGGCCCTAAAAAGTACTGAGATCAAAATGAGGACCAAGTTCTTCATATGTACAATACCATCTTATTTCTAGGCAACTTAAAAAGGAAGCAAAGTTATGAAGGGTAAAAACAGCGCGAGTGGTTTCGTGTAATATTCACACTGTGTGCTTTAGGCCTGAACTTGGCACACGTTGAGTGTCAACTCAGTCACCGATGACTGATACCGACCTTTTCGTTTAGGCCGCGTCAGTCACCGGTGACAGACAGTATAAAATATGGTACTCGTAATAATGTTAAAAACTGAACATTTTTTCAGAAAACTCTAATGGATTTTATTGAAACAAGATAAACATAAAAATGGTTGTCTGTCGCAAGTGTCACAAAATATTATAACCTGTTTGGTCAAATTTCGTGCTATTTGTCTGCCACTCTGTGCCGCATTTTCTTCATAGCACGATTTGCAATATTTTCGCTCTGCTAAAACTTGCGCTGCCTGACGGGGAAGTCGCTATAGAACCGCGTGGCACTCAACGTGTTAATGCGCATTGAAAGCCACTTAATTCCAAAACAAAAATATTTATGTTTTACTTAAGTAACTGCGTGATAACATCCCTGACTGAAAATCACTTAAATAAAATAGTGACAATTATGTATAAATATAATACTAAAATATAATTTACGAAACCGAATTTTTATTAATTCTCCCTTAAAAAATATATATATGCATTGATCACAGCTTTCTAAAAAATACCTAAAACAAATTCAAACACACACTTCTCTTGATTTTAATAAAGAAATAACTTATCTATGTATTTTCAGCTAAGTCCCGAAATTAACTTCCTTAATACAGGGACTTATGTCACTGTCAAAATAAACGGTTTCTTATACCGTTAAGTAGAAAAGTGTGTCCCAAACAAAATCTCCATAATGCGCAATATGTTGATTATTAGTTTTTTCCTGTGCACTCTCAACTCGATCTTGTTTTTATGACCCTACGTATTGCTATAGTTCGCTACCTGGATATCAGATTTCTGAAACATAAATTTAAAAATCAAACCAAGCTTATTACTATCAAAAGCGTAGTGAAGACAACAGGTAACTCAATTTAGAATAAAACGGAAAAACGAATTCAGAGAAAATACCGGGAAGTGAAGAAATATATAAAGAATTAATTTAAAGTGTTGACAAAACCGCAATCCAAATGTTCTTTAACAATAGGATGAATTCCGAATCTCTTTTACTCAAAATCTTTCATGTGTTAGCTTAGTCTCAGTATAGTCTCGTGCTACGCCTAGCCTTTACTATCGACTATAGTGATTTCATACTGCCGATTGGTGACTGTCGACCTTCTTACTCATCACGTAGTCTCTTGCAATTGTTAGCATTTGTGTATGACTTAGATCAACCATGGCATTCACTCTTAACATGTGTCTGCTGGTGGTCCTAAGTCTTATTCTAGCCAGTGCTGGACATTCACCCAGAATGAGTGCAACCGTGTCAGCCTATTACTCTGGAGTATCTTTCGAAGCTGTCCCGTTCACCCCTTGGGAGGTTTTGTTGTCCAACTCTTCAGAATTTCCCCATTGGCCAGAGTTCCTACAGAGATTAACCGCTCCACCGCGTGCCAGGCTTCATTGTCCATCCCTGTCGGAATGTCACGGTCTAACGCCTTAGAAATACCTTTAAAGATTGACTCGTTCACCCCTCGCAAGGCATTCTTGTCCATCTTTTCCACCTTTGGCCAATTCAAAACGTAGTTTTTGCAGAGATTAACCTCTTCCTGATTAGTCCCTCTAATGGAAAATATATGTCCACCCACACAGAGCTCCATATGCACGGGTAAATCTGTATTAAAATACAAATGGTATCCAGAGTTCGCATACTTGTGTCCAAGCACCCTCTTGGCCAAGCATCCCTGGCGTATGGTGTTCTACCGTGGATTGGGGATTTTTTAAAAGAGATTGTTAACTTCTCTCCGTTCGATTTATTTATCCAGGCTCCTTGCAAAGACAGGATCCTGTTAACGGCTTAAAAAGAATTAAAACTCTCTCTTACATCAATTGATTGCCATACAGTTCAAGAACAACATTAAAGAATTAAAAACATCTGTTTGTAAAAGAAATGCAAAAAAAAACAGAAGCTTCGCTGTTGGATTTACAAAGAACACCTGAAAAAGAATTATACCTCTCTCTTCCTCTCTGACCACATTTGAGTAATGATATTAAGGTTATATTGGACGGCAATTAAATTTACCAGGCAGAATTGCTTGTGTTGTTGCTTGGAAGTCGTGAGCAAGGGAAAAAGATACTGATTGCACTTGACAATCAGTCGGTTATAGAACACATAAGGCAAGTGAACATGTATTCCAAAGTAGTGCTGGAATGTGTTCTGAAAACAAACAGAGGTGCCAAGTTGAATGAGATAACGTTGATGTGTGGTAAGGAACACGAGGCACAGTTGGAAATGAAGCAGCAGACTAACTAGTAAAAATTGGATCTGATGTGGATTTGTTTCGACCAGAGTCCAGGTTTGCACTAGGGAATGGCATAGTGCGAGCTAAATTCCTTCAATAGGTAAACTCATTGCACTCATTGAAAAGGTGGTGGGAGGCTACCACATGTAGACAGGCTCCAATGGTGCTCAAAGATACCCTTGGCAGGTATGCTAGCAAGGTGCTGAGATATAATAGGGCTACTTTAAGCTGGATCATTGCGTTAGTGACAGGTCATGGAAACTTTAAGTATCATCTGGCCAGGATATAAAACCGTAGAAGATGATACTTGCAGACTGTGCCTGGAAGACGCTGAGACCTTAGGGCACTTTGTGTGCGAATGTCCAGCACTCGCTAGCAGATGGCAGACACTTTTTATATAAAAATGCCAGGAGAGAGCTAAGCCTCAGACAAATGCTAGAAATTATAAGAGGCTCCGTGATGAGGAGGAGTGCTGACAGTTACCAGTCGATAGTCCGAAATCACTAGAGTCAAGAGTAAAAGCTAGGGTTATCACGAGACTTAATTGAAAGTAAGGTAATCGTAGTTACAAATCGTTGGCCTGAAATACATCAACTTGTGGAGCGAAGAGGTTCGAAAAAGGACGTAAAAAGTAATTAGTCTGCTTCGATATCCCCTCTACATTAAAAAAACACAGTGTTTTAAGTAGTTAGCTCGCGAAGTATTAAGCATTCGAGAATAGATTCTGGGTTCGCAACTCAGGCGAGGCTAATCAATAACGTAAATTTTCTGATATTGTACTAGATTGTATTCATTCACGATAGTATATATAACACGCAGCGCCCTGCTTTGTCTTCCTTCATTTGTTATTTTATTTCAGGAACATGATTTCTTGTACTGATTTCAGCAGAATCTGTCGTTTATCCCTTACCCTGTCTTGGTTTGACTATTTGCTTACCTCTTAAAATATAATTAGCCTAATCATAAATATTCCCACGGGAAAAAATTTTCTCGAGAGAAGATTCCTTCAAGTATAAATTCTTCCCGCAGTGGATAAAAGAGGGCAAAACAAATTCATAATAGGCGAAAAGCGGAAAACCCTCACGGAACTTGTCTATACCTTCCCCCTCTACAGGTATCAAACATTGCGAGGAGGACTTTCCCAAGGCTGAATGTATCAGTATCGTTTTTGTGTTGTTTTTTATTTTAAAACAACAGTCATTCGCTCCGTTCCCTACTACATATAAAATTAGCCTAAAAAATAATGTTGCAAAGGTCTTTTAAGTTTGACAAAGCTATGCAAGCATACATACATATGTATATTATGCTACATGTGAACGTGTGTGATCTTATGTTCCTATGAAGGTCTAACTATTAACTAAAATTCCAAAGTGAAATGAAAACCATCTTCTGTATTATTTTTCCATGTTTCTCTTGGGCATTTTGACTACCATTATCGGCTGAAAGATTCCAATATTTTTGTTGCGGTTTGAAAAATAACTTCAATCAAACAATTACTTTTTAGTAGTCATTTAGTGATCTAATCGATCAACACTTTTCGGTCCAGTAAACTCTACTTGAAATTTTTGCGCATACAAGGAGTTCAGGATGTCATTTAAAAACACAATAATATAATTCGATCTTCAGCAAATAGATTTATGTAGGTTAGACATGGAGTAAATTTCCCCATACCCGTGAGACGAAACGAAGGTTTGAACTCAACCCCAGCTCTTGTCTACTATACAAATTATAGCAAGAAGGTTTCAGATGCGACCGGTATGTGGTTTCCCTAGAAATTTTTAATACGAGCTGGTGCTTTATATGCGTTGCCCCCTTTCCGGCTGTGAAATTTGATATAACCCAACCGTCTGAAAGCCTTAAGCTGAAAGAAATTTCATACGTTATCAAACAAAAATAACTTGGAAAAAAGGGCCCAGATCTTAAAAAAAACATAAATGTGAAAATAAGACCAAGTTCCTGTCCAAAAATATCGGCTTTAAAAGTACTGAGATCAAAATTAGGACCAAGTTCTTTATATGTACAATACCATCCCATTTCTAGGCAACTTGCTTCAAATATGTTTGCTGGGATTATGGGGCATGTGAATCTGTGTGTGGTTGTACTTTAATCCTTCCATATAAGTGTTTGTATATGTGTGCTTATATGTATGTACGAATTTTCTTATGGCGAAAAGTGACCATCGGCAATCAAATAAAGGAAACGATAGAAAATAATTGATAGACAAGCTGGTGGTCACCAACTTCAGATAGCAGCCACAATAGGACCAATATATTAGTACAACAACAATGTCTCAACTAGCACACACCGTCATGAATGTTACCGTTTAGCTACATATGTATATTAAGAGCCAAAATTCCTTTTTGACTTCAACGTATTACTACATCAAAAGGGCTATAAGTGTGGCGGCACTGAACTAGCTAAACGTTATTAACACGTTGAGTACCACGTCAGTCACCGGTGAGTGACACCGACCTTTCCATTTAGGCCGCGTCAGTCACCGGAAAGAAATCCACAGGTATGATATCACAGGTATCGGGAAGGCGGAATTAGCTGCTCACAAAAATGAGTTCCCAATAAATCAATTGTCATCAGCCCTTCAATTGCAGGTAACAAAAATTCCATTTTCATATTGCGGTAACGCTGGCCAATACCGGTTATGTGCTGTCTGGCCACCAGCCCTAAATTCACCCCAAAGGATGTAACGATAGTTTAAGACTCGATTCGGGTTGCCCGATGTCAGCCTAAATGTGGCAGTTTTGTTTATTTAAGTATCCATTTGGCCAGAGCTGTGCCTCGTCACTGACCAAAATTTGTATCCAAAACAGCGGATCTTCATTGAGATCTTGCGTAGCGGATTTGTTAAAATTAGAGCGGGTAAATTTTGGACGGATTTTAAACCAAAAGCCTGGAGTAAAATTCGTTAAGGTTTTCCATACGAATGGCCAACATGCTGTGCACGGCATCTAATCGATTAGTAAGGGCCTTCGCCCAAATTTCCCGATATAGCCGTTATATTCTCCTCACTAGGGGCTAAGTGTGTTCTATTCAGAGGTGTACCATCCAACAACATACATTGAGGCTCAAATTTGAGAATCGTATTGACAATAGTGAGCTCGGACCATATGTTACTCGAAGTCCACGACTTGGTAAAAATAAGATGACAGTATGACCCCAGTCAGGCGTGATCTGTAAAAAAAACTAATAAACAAATCGACTAAAGGGATCAGCCATTACACATTTTAAAATTCGTTATAATAATATTTTTAAATCAAGTTGAAATGATTTTACGTTTTTTTTTTTGTTAAATTCATGGAAACATACATTTGAATCTTATCATCTGCTATGAATTTTGAAGTACAATAATATAAGAGTGATATAGAAACGACTGACACCACGTTAAAACGATCGTTTGGAGACGATGTTTTTCCGCCCACCACATACCCGATTATCACAACTTAATTGAATGGACTGACTCATAACGTGATGTAAGAAAGAAAATTTTTTGATAACATTTTAACAAAATAACTATTTAATGGCAACACTTATGTATGTTTGTCCCCTAAACATTCCTTTAAAGCTTTAAATATCAAAAAAGAATTTTCCTTTTTTCTACATGTATCAAACATTGCGAGGACGATTTTCCCAAGCTTGAATGAAACAGTTTGTTTTTTGTTTTGTTTGAACCAAACCAAGCATTAAAATAACTGTCGTTCCCCCCGTTCACCATTTCACAAACAACTAGCCAAACAAAATAATGTTCTAAAGGTCTTTTAACTTTTACAAAGCCACACAAACATATGTTGATACGCTACATGTGCATGTGTATGATCTTATGTTCGTATGAATGTCTAACATATTGTTTCAACTAAGAGCTAAAATTTCAAGGTGAAATAAAAAAATAGAAACTTCTGTATTGTTTGTCGATGTTTTTGTGTTTGTTTTTAATCTTTACGTTCTCTTAGGCATTTCTACCACCACTATCGGCTGAAAGGCACCGTTATTTTTGTTGCGGTTTGAAAAATAACTTCAATCAAACAATTTCTTTTTAGTAGTCATTTAGTGATCTAATCGATTAACACTTTTCGGTCCAGTAAACTCTACTTGAAATTTTTGCGCATACAAGGAGTACAGGATGTCATTTCAAATACAATAATATAATTCGAATTTCAGCAAATCGATTTATATGTGTTAGACTTGATTGAAAGAAAAGTTGACAAGTCTGTATAGAATATTATATGTGTTACACATCCCCCTGATAGCATAGGTTAGATGCATAGGTCGGCTCCAGCAGAGGCCCACGTTCCGCTACAAGTCGAGTCGTTTCACTGTATTATATTCAAAGTAATTTAATTTAGCAAAAAGTGGTGCATTGCTGCCTGCAAAGTTGAGGCTGGAATTGCAGCAATTGCGCCCGAATTGATTGCTTTAGTTCATCCACATTTGTCGGTTCCTGTTTACAATAACTCCAAAAGTAAAAGTCCCGTGGAGTTGGGTCAGGCGACCTGGGGGGCTAATAGAAGGTTGAGTTTCTTGAAATGAGCCTGTTAGGAAACTTTCTGCATAATTCAGCCATAACAGTCTGAACTGTGTGTGCAGTTGTACCATCTTGTTGAAACCACACGGAGTTGATAGAAATTCTGTTTCGGCGTAGTTTCGATAGACAAATTCTTTTAGCGTGTTAAAGTGACGGTCTTCTGTAACCGTAACGTTGTGTCCGTTTTGTTCAAAGAAGTATGGCCCGACAATACAGCTTGAAGAAACTGTACACTACACTGTCACGCGAATTGGATGCAATACTCTCTCATGCAGTATTTCTGGGTTGGAACCACTCCATATGCAACAATTCTTTTATTTATATCGAAATGAGCCATTTGAAATTTGTAGGGGAATCAGTTGAAATCCTTATGAGTTATTGTCTGAAAATATCCTTGTTAAAACACTGGGGTTGCTTTGTATAGCAGCAGCTACGGCAGCAATAGTTTCCTTTTGTTTGAACGTAAGTGTTTCGATTAAAAGACTTTCTAGCTACTGTTCCACGCTCTGCAAAATAATTCACTAGTCTTATAATGGTTGATCTACTCGGATGATCGCCGCCAAACAAACCGCCTATATTCTCTTTGAACCAAAACTACAGACTCCAATGCGTAACAGCGGCTGATAATCCAGATTCTTTTTTCAGTGTGCCAGTTTTAAATTTTTTTAAACTAAGGATCAATCTTCAAAAAAAATTTAAGATTAATTAGAAAAAAGTATCCAAGTTTTCTTTTGGAGAGGAGAAGTGGTAAGCGAACATCGGTAGGAAGAGCTCCAATTATAACTAAAACTGTGTCGGTGTGGAGTGATTTTCAAACCAGTCGCTGCTCCTGATGTAGGAATGTAAATTCTATGCTTCCACCTCCGATAGTGTGGAAAAGCTGACGAAAGACGTCCTACCATTGTGGATCCATCGTTGGTATTTTAGGGCAGGACAGAGGCATATGAGATTGAGTACTGTCTCCACCTCTTCCTCATTGCAACGACTTCTGTAGTAGGCGTTTGCTGGCAACCTGATTCTTTAAGCGTAATTACCAAATCGGCAATATCCAGTAACAATATATCCCTTAATGACATCTTCCGAAATCTTAGCAGATTTGAGGACTGAACCCTGTGCCAAATGAACGTGAGGGTTCTTCCCGTAATCTACCCACAGCCTCGTCACTTCTCCTTTTGCAGGCCTAGAGGGGAATGCCACACAATTCTTCAATATGCCTGCCATGTTCCTTCTTCGCCAGCATATCGGCTATGCGATTCCCATATTACCCATTCGCCCCTTATCTACGCTTACATTTTAGGGTGGCTTTTAAATATGTCGTCATTCGTTTTAAACATGCCCGGCATTCCAGGTCCAGTTTTGATGAGGCCCCAGTTTCAACTCGTGCTATCGTCTCTTGTGCGTAATAAGCTCCCCTGCATAACTCCCTGTAGGAAAATATTCACAAACACTACTCTTGGTATCATCCTTCCCATAACCATTTTTTTCTATTCTTAACACAATGTAGAGGTCATCCCCTGAGTGCTGGTCAGAATAATAGAACATGTATGTGTGTATATTATTTTCAACACACATTTCTATATACGAGTGTAGCAATAAATGTCTGTAGCACTGATCGCTTTGATAAGAAATAAGCAGATGTTTTTTATTATAAGTAAATATAAATAATGATAATAAACAAAATCACCGAGTCATTAGAAAAACTTTAGATATTGTGCTTCCGCTTTAACATTTTCTTATCAAAAAGCACATAAAACAATTATTACATTCTTTTTTTTACAAAGAAGTCAGGCAAGACATTTAATATATTTTGCTCCTTTTAGGGTAACATACGTAGATATAATGTTCACACCGTTTCTTTCAGAACAAACTCAATGGGCGAAATTTTGCACGTACTCTGATCTTCCAGCTCTCTATTCTTGCAGAATAAATTTACTTGCTACCTCCCCTCCCCGTTGATTTCAAGAGATACAAATGCCCTCTCACTGAACAAGGTAATTAGATTTATTCGTAGCCTAAATCTGTTTAGGTATCGTAGTTCATAGGACCAAGATGGTATCAGGGTATCGAAGCAGACCGCTTATATTTGCGTTCTCTTTCGACGCCCTACGAGCCTCGAATTGCTTTCAGACAAACAATTTGCAATTCTTACTTTCATGGAGTCTCGTAGTAACACCAGCCTTTACTCTTCACTGTTGTGATTTCAGACTGTCGAATTTCGTTCTCATCACGGAGCCTTTTGTAATTGCTAGTATATGTCTGGCCTAGTATTATGCTAGCCAGTTTTGGACATTCATACACAAAAGGCTCTACCGTCTCACCGTCTCTGCCTCTTCCAAGCACAGTCTACAGGTATTATCTATTTAAATTTTCATTTTGGCCAGATGTTACTTAAAGTTTCCATTTCCATTTACTTAAATTTTCATTTCCAGCTGTACCTATGTTTCCTTTAATCCACATCAACGTTACCTCATTCAACGAGGAACACCTGTTTATTCTTATAACACATTCGAGTATTAGCTTGGAGTACACGTCTAGTTGCCTCATTCGTTTTATAATCGAATGTTCGTCAAGTGCAATGAAATACTTTATTCTAAGTACCAAGCGATTCTGCCTAGTAAGCGGACACGTCCGCTCCCAGACTCAGAGTGCAGGACAAGTTCAGCTCAGCTGAGTATACACCTGCTCCTGCTATCAGTAAAAATGCTGATGCCGTTCTCGATACTTTCACTTTAACGACTACTTTTCTTCTACTCATGAGTTCCATTGACATCGATCCTCCTTAACCTATTATCTGACTAGGTCCGGAATACTCGTATGCTCGATGTTCGCAAAGCTGGCATGCGCAAAGCTGACATTGAGTTCGTTGACCTAATTAAAAAATGCAACCGTAGGAATCCCAGCCTAGCCTCGATTGCCAGTGTTCGTGCCAAGTTAATTGCACCACATATACAGGCGATCCTTTGAACCCCTTCGGACTTTCGCTTAATTGCACTTTGAGATACCTTTTAACACCATTATTGTGTAAGTCGGTAATGCAGCCTCTGAAGGGATTCCCCACATACGGCATCACACTTATTTACATTGATGCAAGATCCTTTTTGCTTTCCGTGTCTTCAATTCAGAGTGTTCATTGCACCTTATCCAAAGTAACGCCTTGATAATTCACCCTCCTGGACATATTGATTTCCGGCCCGCAAATCTATAAGAATTTAACTTCTATACAATTCTTCCTACAAAGGAAGAGCATTGCATCAGATTCGTTAACATTTATGGTTAGCCCCTGTTCGTTGGACCATTTTTAAAAAATGGTGTCAACCTTAAGCCCAGTAAGTAAATTTCTTTCATTTATAATTACTCTTTCCGCATCACTAAAAAGTTCATGCAGGGCGGTATCAGTAGATCTAGTTTATCAATAAGCATACTGGTGCATTATCAGGGCCCTATCCATCAATAGAAAAGATGTAAGGCTAATTGGCGTGAAAGACTTATGAAGTTTCTTTTTACCCGGTTTGGGAAGAAACACAACTTTAGTTTCCTCCTAAAGCAGGGAAAATGCCATCCTTTCAAGTCGCAAAAGATAGTACTGCACTTCTGGCTATATCCAGCTTATACTCGTCAAAGCATTGCATCAACATCACTGATGCTGCTTTGCTGTGATGAAGATTTAGCTGACTTACATATACTTAGTTTTGAGATTCCTGCTTCCGAAACACACGTACCTAAGCCGACATGGGCAGATTAGTCGTTAGTGACCCGTACATATCTTGCGAGGTTTTCTTTCATTGGCCAATAAAAACCGGAGATTAACCTCTCCGACTGGGGTATGCTGTTACACCGAGGATTGAGGAATATTCTGAGAGAGTTAACTTCTCTCCACTCGACTAATTTAACCATACTCATAGCAGAGACATGACCTAACTAGGAACCTGTTACCAGCAGCCACTACGACCAGGTATAAGTCAGAAGTTTTGGCATTGCAATCAGTTATGGCAAACCATATCTGTGGGCCTGCCAGCTAACAGACTTAGAGATTTTCAGAACTGCTGCAACTGATTTGAATATTTTCGTTAAAGAAGGTAGCTTTTTTGTGTCAATTATCACATGCGAACTTGAAAGAAAACGAAGCAAATGCTTGCACAAACAAATAAAGTTGAATTTTAGGTTCTGACATAAACAGGCATAGCGAAGTATTTAAAATTTGATTTGACATGTTTATATAACACACCATATTTTTATTCGATTACGCGAATATTCGTCATAGAACGTTCGAATAAGTGTTTGTGCTAAATTGGGAAACTTTTATTCGTTCGAACAAAAATTAAAAATATTATTCGAATAACAACTCTAGAAGTGAATATCGAATCTCTAACTATGCTGCTACGACTTCACTCGGACTACACTTAGACTCGACGACGATTACATATTTACAAGGCTGTGTGTGTGTAAACAATGACTAAACTATGAATAGAGTATTACACGACTCTGAACAGACTGCCGCTAAACTATAACTTTACAGTTTAGACTTTGCCTGTAGTTAACAGGGTGTCTGGTGGCAAATTTATATTTTTAAATACGATTTGAACGGTGCGGAAGGAGGGTGGTGCATTTGGAATTATTGATTGTGCGGGTTTGTCAGTCACGATGTCGCAGTGCTCGAATGAGCATCGCGCGTTCGCTTTGGAGAAATTTTTTAAGAGTAATGATTCTTGCGTGGGTGCAACTGCTTCGGCTATTTAGTCCCACGGCTAGGATACAGTCTTTATTCAAGGAATCCCGAAAACATTGAACTGTTTGAAAGTAGTTTACGTGGAATCCCGCGACATTCAATACGGAAAAGAGCAGACTCACTGGAACTTCCAAGAAATTTCCATCCTTTTAAAATTGAGATCGTTCAAGAACTGAAAGAAAGAGAATTTGATTTACGCAAAAATTTTTAAGAAACGATGTTGGAGCGTTTTCAACAAGCAAAACTGCCGTTACTGGTCTCCAAGAACCCGCAAGCCTCGATGGAAATATCAAAACCCATTGCAATGCCCCAGGGTAACAGTTTGGAGTGCCTTATCCACGCATGAGATAACTGGACCATTTTTTTTCCAAAATTCTCAAGGCCAGGCGACAAATGTCGACGGTGAAAATTATCGATGCATGATTACGGAATTCTTTTTGCCAAACCTGCGGGCTCACGTGGTTTCAACAGGAAGTGGCGACTGCACACACAGCCAGAGCTTCGATAAATTTGCTTAGGGAAAATTGCCCCCAAAAACTGATCAGTCGCTTTGGGGACATCCCATGGCTACCGAGGTCGCCCGATCTAACTCCCATGGATTTTTTTTGTAAGGGGCTACCTCAAAGAGAGGGTTTATAATGACAATCCCCAATCTCTTGTGGCTTTAAAGGAAAATATTAATCGAGAAATCAGCTCAATTGAACCAAGCTTACTGCAGCGTGTGGCGCAGAACACAAGGCTCCGCTTTGAACACTGTGTTCAACTCGACAGAAGACCACTGGATGACATACTCTTTAAATAATAAAATCCGCATTCCCATTCTATCGATCAACGCTCTTTGTGTCAATTATTAGGTTTCTTATTTAAGTTTGAAAATATAAATCTGCTACCGGACACGCTGTATAAGTATACATGTGTAGATGTTGGCAAGGCTATGAATTATACCAACTAGACTTTTACTAAACCATGACTGGATGTGTTTAGATAATTAGTAGGATGTGACTTCACTGAAATATTGAATGGCTTTGTTTACTATATGAATAATTTTAATCCGTTCGTTTAACATTTTTCCTTATGCAAAATTAAAAAAAGACAAAAAACAATCTTGCAGCATACAACGTTTCTGTAAATCCTTTCCAGTTTCAACCCATTTAGTATCTTGCATTTGCTACCCCAACGAACATAGAGAATACGTTTGTATGTGACCATATGTGCCTTCACTAATATGTTTGGATGTGTTTTACGAACATATATGTATGTATGTCATTATGTTACACGTCTGACTACTACTCATAGCACGCGCCAAGGTGATAAAAGCTGAGCGATAACGAACACGCAGTACAAACAATAACCAGAACACAAACTAAGAAAAAAAATAAACAGAAGCAGGCCAGATAAAAAACACGTACGTACGAGGACTGCTTTAAAATACGATGGAGCTAAGAGTAAAATCAAAGCTCTACATATAAACATACATTAGTTACAAACACCATTGTGGAAGATCTGTCGAACAGCCTTCGTATTAAACAACGTTAAATAAACAAGAAGAACAGGTTGCAACAACAAGAGTATGGGGTGGACCGTAATTGACACCAATAGTTTATACAGAAGTATGATGTATAACATACATTTGGACATACATACGTGCCACACATTTATCAACATCGAAGAGCGCGAAGCGAAATAAAAACTAAAACAAGGATGACGGCAACAACTGAATGCCGAAAGTTATGGTTAGAGGGTAGAGCAATAAAATGGACAACAGTGTTAGGCCGAAATGGCAAACGAACATTTGATTTGTAAATAGGGCTACTTAAGGATCTCATGCAAAGCACAGTTTGTACATAATTGACTTTAAGTTCGAAACCTTATATTTTTCCGTTTGCGCTTATAAACTTTGCATCGTGATATATTTTCAACACCTGCTTTGTACATTTAGTTTTACGCAAAGAGAAAACATGGTTGAGGTAATCATAATCTATTGTATATACATATATTATGATTGAATTATATGGTTGTAATCAAATCATATTATTATTGTACATAATAATACTATCGTTCTCTTACAACGATAGAAAAGCAGCAAATTAATGTTACTCTTTGACAACGGCTGAGCTGCGAACATAGGCGACTAAAGCCAGCGAAAGCTTACCACCTAAGCGAGAGCCCTTTTATACTTTGAATAAAATCGTCAACACAATTTTACGTTTTATGTCTATGAAGAACATTTTATGGTTAGAATTATTATATTATTTTTATATAGTTGAAACAGTTTTTTTTAGTACATATTGTATCGGTTAACTCAACCATGTTGCAATTAGGGGGATCTTTAACTATTTCTACTACAAACTCTTGCTAGTAAAGAAATCACTTTATGAAATATTAAAGTTCGACCCTTTCCAAAAAAACCCCTCCTCCGGAAGTCCGATTTCAAAAGTAAACTTAAATTTAACACACATAATCCTATCATTTCGATTGGTTGAATCAGTTTTAATTGGTTGAATCAGTTGATTCTTTTGAGGTGGTTTTCCGCCACTTTTTCGCATACTTTGGGTGGAACCTCCGGGATAACTGGACGAATGTTCCGACGTTAGGAGTCTATTCCCCTAGACACGGTATTTAACGTAGCTCCACAAAAAAGTCTAACGGCGTCAAATCGCATGATCTTGGTGGATAATAGACGAACCAAAGCGTGAAATTAGGCGTTCTGGGAATTTCCCGTGCAATTAAACCAAGAACGGTCGCGTTGTGTGGCGCGTGACACTTCTTGTTGGAACCACATATCGTTCAGGTCATAACCTCTAATTGCATGCAAAAAACGTCGGTTATCATACAGCCGTAGCGCTCTGAATTTTCGACACTATACGGCACAGTGACCCTAATGCGCATCAAACAGTTACTTTTTCCGGATGTATTTTCTTTTCCACAATCACTTCTGAGTTTTGCGAGCCCCATATGCGACAATTTTGCTTGTTGACGTAATCTCCGAATGAGAAATGAGCTTCATCGGTGAAAAAAATTTGTTTTAAAAATTAGCATTGAAAGGCTGCTCTCCCAGCACCCAATCAGCATATATATTCGGCAGTGCGCATATTTCAATGATGCGCCGGCTTGACTGCATCTGTAACGTTTTCAATGTCTTCAAATTTTTTTATTATCTTGCCAATTCCTTGCACAGTAGGTCGATTATTACGACCATAATCTCCCCGTAATGCTCGAAAAGTGACCACGTTTAAACCACAATACTTTTGTAGTAGGTTATAATTTTTCTTACGAGTTGTTCGGTTGTTCGGTTGTTACACTAACTATATTCATAAATGGCAAACCTTTCACTAAATAAACGACACCTCAGATGACAGATATTTAAAAGCTGACAGCCTTGCCACACCGGTGGTTTTGAAACCACTAATTTCAGGTTCATTCATAATGTTGGAATATTCATATTGTTCGATTATATTTTGGCCGAATTTCTAAAAACTTTTGTTCGATATTTAACTAAGTTTTCGATTACTATTCTTTTAAGATATTACGCCATATAGAGCTCTGTGTGAGTGGAGGGACTATATTTTCTTCATTACAGGGATGACTTATGAAGTCGCGCAAGAGGCGGAGAGATTAATCCTTGAAGGTTTTAATTTGTCAAGGGTGGAATCCGGAAGAGTTGGACAAGAGTGCCCCGCGAGGGGTTGGCGGGTCAATTTTTACAGTTACTTCTAAAGCATTGAACCATGAGATTCCGATAGGGATGGTCAATGAAGCCTAGCAAGATAGGTTAATCTCTATAGGAATTCCGGTGTTTATTGATCAATGGAAGAATTCTGAAGAAATGGACAAGAAAACCTCACCGGTCAGTCTCCAAAGATAAATCTGCGGAAGAGGCTTAGACATTAGCGCTCATTGTGTGGGAATATCCAGCACTGGCTAGCATAAGCCTTAGGTCCACGGGCAGACAGTTGTTAAATGTGAAATTCATGGTGGACCTAACTCTTAAACAAATGCTAGCAATTACAAGAGACTACGTGATGAGGAAGATAGTCGACAGTCAGAAATCACTACAGTCGAAAGCAAGCGCTAGTGGCAGCACGAGACTTGAAGGTAGTCGTAAATTATATTACAAATCGGTTGCCTAAAATTAATTTGAGGAAAGAAGGGGGTCGAAAAGGCACCCATAAAGTTAGCGGTCTGCTTCGATATCCCCCCTACATTATAAAAAAAACAGCTAGGCAATTATTGCTTAGTTTTTACTACTGGGGCATTATACAATAACTTAATTCAACGCAGCTTAACAGTTGTTTAAAGTTCACCAAACTGTCACCCTAGTGATAAAAAGATTAAGCAAAATTTAATTGCCCTGTTAGCTAAAATGTATAGCTGTTGTTAGTGCTGCTTTTACCATTTATATCTCATTGTCATTTTAGTTTTGTTATCATCTCTTTTTCTGTTTTGCTTTGTTCTATAATTTTTTGAACTGGTTCGTAACGCTGTGCTTTGCTTGGCGTTTAATTGATTTCAATTAAGTTTTGTGTTCTAATTTAATTAAGATCTTTACTGTGAAAGTACATAACGTGTACTTGTTGATTAGATTTCAGTTGTAGCCTATGGCAAGAAGTGTTATTTCTTCAATCAGTTTCTGTCTGTATCATTTGCGTATGTTTTAACTTTCATTTTATTTGCTTGGTAAACGAAAAATAAAATTACTTTCGTTTAAACCTTATTTTTCAAGTCTTCTTATGACCGTGATTGAGTGCAGACGTACGTCATATTAAGCGCATTTTTGTAATCGTAATATTACGTTATATTACGAATTCCAAAATGATCAAGTCCAGAGCGAAAGTGAACAGTTAGAAGGAAAAGAAAAACAGAAATAAATAAAAATAAACAACAACATAATATATATATATGTGTTGTAAACAATAACAAATAGTGCATGGTCACTTAAACCGGTTTACACATTTTACTGAGAGTCAGTACATGAGTGTACCAAACATTCATGGGGAAAATATAAAACCGAAGAATAAAGCATATTATTCCATTGTGGAAACAGAAGATAATAATGTTCTAAACAATTTAAATAAAAAAAAGATGATGGTTCTTTTTTAACCGCCAGGCCAATAGACCAAACACGCTGCCTATTTGCAAACACACATATAACTTCACAGGTAACAACGCCCCCACCAATTTACTTGCAAATAAGGATAAGGTTCCCCAACCAATGTATTTAACGCAACCCAGATAAAATCCAAAATCTCCGTTCACGGTATTTCTGACTTACGCTACCTTCTCAAGAGGAGAATAACTGTAGAAGAGCTATTGAAACATAATGGTCCCCGTCAGTCCACTAATTGTCAGGAATTCGGTCACACTAAAGCATACTACAAGTTTTCTTCAGTATGTGTAGTTTGCGGCGCTGCTAACCGAACGTCGGAATACACTTCTTCAAAAACCGATTCCAAAGTAAAAAATTCAGCAACTGTGAAGATAACCACACTGCAAACTATAGAGGCTGTAGTGTCTTCCAGTATATAAAAAAAAGGGAGAGTAATACGAAAACCCGAATTTGAACAATATAAGGCTTCCCGATTTCTCAGGCTCCATGCTGGTGCACAACCCATATGAAGTACCACACACTAAGCCACATTATACACATGCACAAACATTTCAAACTATTTACCTAATGTTAATGCAAAGAGTATTGCGCTAAAACATTAATAACCATGTCTTCAAAGAGAGTGCAGAGATACCTATTACAAATAATTCGAGGTCAACCAAAAATCTTAGAATTAATGGGTATTTTATGTATTATACCAAACATCCAACCGAAAGGGAATGTGGTGGCACTGCCGTTATTGTCTGCTTGAATTCAAAGAAGACTTTTTGCAGCCATGACTATAAATCTTACTGATTTTAAGACTGCGGTCTCTTCAGTGTATTGCCCGCCCAGGCACAAAATCGAATATCATCAATCGAGATTCATTGCTACACTAACACAAAAGCACACCTATTGGGGATCTAGACTTATTAGCCGTAGAACGTGGCAGCTGTCTAACACATAATCTATTTTGCTATTGTAAAAGAGCTCAGATATGAAAAATTATTAGTCAGTTCATCCTACGATTTATCTTTTAACCATTCACCTACAATCATTATATTGCACGTCAGTTTCTGCGCTGCACCTGAATCTGTTATTTCGTACCCAATTAAAAATACGAAATGGTTAAAATATAAAAGGTCTCACTTGTATCCAAATATTCCTCTGGGAAACCCGATATTCAAGAAACACGGTGACTGTAGCGATCAGAGTTGCAACGCCAATAAAACTAACAGGTAAAAGGAATTCGTATCAATCATCAACTAATATACAGATTCTTGTCAGGGAGAAAAGAAGGCTTAGATGGGAAGGCAATCGCAGAATAGTCGTTCTCCAGATATAAAGATCTAAATGAACTTATGCCAGAGAACGTTACATTATAAACTGAAGCAGAAACAAGAGATCGCTATCCAGAGTTATTTAAAAAAGTTGGATCCCACAAATGCTGTAAGGCACTTAAAATGTCCTATTGCCTACGAATCTCCTCTAAGACTTGAAAATTGTACATGGACCAAAAACTCTATTGATATGCATTCGCTAATCACTTAGAGACGTAAATAGTTCCACAATTCCAAGTATAAGTGACACTCTAAATGATCCTATGAAATTGTGGCTATCGTCCTTAACAAAAAATTTAGATTTGAGAAAATCACCCGGTTTTGATCGTATTACGAGATCAATGATCAGAAACTTACGGAATTCATCTGGGAGAAATATACTTTCCATATTTAATGGCATGTTGCGCGATGGCTTCCTCCCATGATCTTGGAAGATGCCTAAGATCCCTAAACCAGGAAAGGACTCAAGCCAGATTACGCCATACCGGCCTATTAGCCAATTTTTTGTCAAAGTTATTTGAAAAATTATTCGGCTGCCCAACTTTCCCCCTAGCTGTGCTTTCAAGAAAATAATTCTCTGTAATTTTCGGACCAATAAGAAAACTATAAATTTCTGGTCATCAAATTTTTGCCAAAAACTATTGCATACTTTTAGGCCAGGTAGTTATTGAATTTTGAATAGAACAACAATTTATTAACAATTGACAACAACCATATATAAATTTTAGCCGGAAAAAAATTCAACAACAATACTAACTGATAGCCATATGTAGTTATTGACATTATGTGTTTTATGTTATTATTTAAGAAGCAAGCGCAGGGATAAGACGTTAAGTCGCAAATAAATAAAATAAAAAATAAATTCTTGATATTCTTTACTTAAATTGTATTACACAGAAACTAAAAGATTAAGAATAGTTTAAGATATTTAGAAGCTTCTATGCTGAAGGTATCTTTAAACTGGCTATAAAACAAACGAAGGCGGAAGAAAACGAGGATCTGAAAACTAGACAGCATTCATTATATAATTTGTTGAAGAAAAAATGTCAGACATCTAATCGCACAAAAGAAAATTTTATGAAAAAAAAACTCTACTGGGTTAGATGAATTCACAACAATTAAAGAAGTTGAATACAGTGATACTTTTACTGGCCAAAGAAGAGGGAGAGACCGGCAAAGTTTCTGTGCACCATATACAAGAAAACGGAAAACTCAGGATACTATCGCCTCAAGAACTACGCAAGCGTAATGTATAAAATACGTAAGAGGCCAGGAAAAGGCAAAATCAAACATCCCAAAGGCGGTGTTGATCGCAAATCCACAATGTTTGAAGAGGCTAAAGGAGATCATACCTACCCCACGAAATACTTTAGAAGATGCCTTAGCATTATTTTTGGACTTGGGATTTTAAAACGAAAAATATTATAAAAATATTATAGTTTACGAAACTCTTTATAGCATCATAATGTTAATTTAAAAAATTACTATTGCAAAAAAAGAAACAATTCCAGTTGACTTAGAGATAACTGAAGTAAAACTTCAATCTTTAAAGACGTCTAATTAAAAGTGTATCTAATGAACAGGCTGAATTGCTTACGGATAAACTCACATTACTCGATAAATGGCGGTGTGATGTATCAACCGATCAAAGCGCTTACAAGCAAGTAATGCCATGACAACCACAGATGCAAATATGTTTATGGCTTCCCTAGTTCCTTTAGACTTAAACTTAGAGTACTGGAAACATCATGGGCCATTATCAGTTAATTTTTCCCGCCCAATATTATATTTCAATATTCAAGGGAGTCTTCAGAAGTAATCAAGTCTACCGTGAGCAATATTAAAAATCAAATTGATAAACTTAATCCTTCTGTTTTTGAAATAATGACTGGGAAAATTGTTACTGTCAGTCATAAATTTTTTCTTACAATGATTGATGGTAAAGTCTTGAATGAAATTACGAACACCGAAATTGGGAAGCCTTTCATTGCACAATTCCGGGGTTTCGTACTATTTTCGCCTTTTTTTTACATGTTGGAAGGCATTACAGCCCCTATTGTTTGCAGTGTGGTGTTCTCTACAGTGGCTGCATTTTGTTATTTTGGAATCAGTTTTGGAAGAAGTGAGTGCATTATGAAGTTTGTTGGGCTTCGTCGCCCGAATTCTTGGTAATTTTTGCACTGAAGGGGACTATTACGCTTTAATGGCTCTTCTACAGTTATTCGTCTGTTGAGAAGTTAACGTAAGTTGTAAATAGGGTTAACGGAGTTTTTAGATTTTATATGAGTTGCGTTAAATACAATCTCAAAACGATGTATTTTTTGGGGTACTTTTTCTTTGTTTACTATTTTTTGCACTAATCTTACATCGTACCCTTCTGCATCTATAGCACTTTTTATTTCCTCAGTAGGAATAGAACTATTAATGTCCTTTATAACTACTCTCAAACCTTTTCACTTTTTAGCTGGTAGGTATAATAATTGTTTTTTGAAAACAAATCGAACTTTTGCCATAATTTGGGAATTCAGCGAAATCCGAAAATTCACCACCAAACCAAAGTATTGTTCAAAGTTTTTAAATTATAAAAATATATAAAAATATATCGGTATCTCAAAAAAAAAGTAGTAGTAGTAGTTTTTATTGAAATTATAATATTGAAAAGTACAACATTTTTGTTATTTAACTAATTTCTAAAGAGGATACGATTATATCCTATATATACTATGATTTTATAATTAATAAGAATAGATTTACAATTATTAATTCGTAAGGTAAAAAATTTGCGCACGGCGCCAACACAGGCAATCGAGGCAATGTTGGGATTGCTGCCATTAGACTTATTCCTTAGGGCAACGGCCGCATTGTCAGCTTTGCGAATGAGGAGCGATGCGGTTTGGCATAGCTTTGGGCCGAACATCGGGCATAAGAGTATCTTGGACCTCGTTGGGAAAGAGGTTAGGGCTGCTCAGATGCCGATGGAAGAGGCTGCATCGGACACTCATTGCGGAAGGCATTATACACAATGAGTGTATGGAGAACGACATCAGCATTTTTACTGATGGTTCTCTTATGAGTGGCAGGGCAGAAGCAGGTGCATTCTCAGTTGAGCTGAACTTGTCCTGTAGTCTGTGTCTGGGGAGCTACGTATCAGTTTACCAGGCAGAACTGCTTGGGTTGCTGCATGCGTTGGATCACTTGCTTGAAAGCCGAGTGCATGGGAAAAGGGTTCTCATTGCACTTGACAATCAGTCAATTATAAAACGCATGAGGCAAGTGAACGTATATTCCAAACTGGTGCTGGAATGTGTTCTGAAACTAAACAGATGTGCCTCGTTGAATGAGGTAACGTTGATGTGGATTAAGGGACACATAGGCACAGCAGGGAATGAAGCAACAGACGAACTAGCAAATAGGGGATCTGATGTGGATTTCTGTGGACCAGAACCCAGGGTTGCCCTGGGGAATGGCCTAGTGTGAGCTAAAGTTCTTCAATTACACCTGAATAGGTGGAGGGAGAATACCACATGTAGACAGGCTAGAATGGTGCTCAAAGAGCCCCTCGGCAGGAAGGCCAGCAAGGTGCTCGGATATAATAGGGCTACTTTAAGCTGGATCACTGCGTCAGTGACATGACATGGAAACTTCAAGTACCATCTGGCTAAGATGAAAGTCATAGAAGATGATACTTGCTGACTATGCCTAGAAGAGGCTGAGACGGTAGCGCAAATTGTGTGTGAATGTCCAGCACTGGCTAGCATAAGGCTTAAGACCACGGGCAGATACTTGTTAGATGTGAATGACATGGGGGAACTAAGCCTTAGACAAATGCTAGCAATTACAAAAGACCCCGTGATGAGGAAGAGTGTCGACAGTTACCAGTCCACAGTGGTTGTGATTACGGATCGGTTCCCTGAAATCAATTTGAGGAGCGAAATGGGGGTCGAAAAGGGACCCAGAAAGTAAGTGGTCTGCTTCGATATCCCCCCCATACATTAATAATAAGATAAAAAAATTTCAAAAAAGCTTCATGAATAATTCTAGGAGTTTAGATAAAAGTTAAGCTAGGAGTAAAATTATGACGAAACAAGTTCATTGATATGAGTGAATTTAGACTGGAGACATCTGGAGGTGAAGTTTGTGGAGAGCTTTTGAATTCTATTTTTAACAAGGTCGACGTTGGCTAAATTGTGCAGTCGTTGTGCGGAGTAATACCTAGGCAAATCGCACATCATTTGTAGCAGCTTATTTTGAGCAATTTGAAATGTTTTGATATGACATTCTGCTGAGGTACACCAGACTGGAGCAGCGTAAAATATTATTGCTTGAAAAGTGGATTTAAATATTAAGTTTTTGTTGTGAATGTTAAGTTTAGAATTTCTATTGATTAAGGAATATAGCAATCTTGTTAAGTTTTTAACTTTGTCTACAATGTACGGTATGTGGCATTTAAATTTTAGTTTAGGATCCAGTATTACACCTAAATATTTCACATTTTCCATTCAAGAAACAACAACGCCGTTGAAATTTATATTATGCTGAGGTAAATAACATGGTTTTTTCCTCCTTGAAAAGTATATCGCTTGAGTTTTTTGTGGGTTGACGAGAAGAGCCGTCTAGCTCTGGAAAATCTGCAGTATATATATTATAAAGTAAAGGTGATAGGCAAGATCCCTGGTGACAAACGGCCAATATTTCGGTTTTTTGGAATGGTTAAATCCAATGCAGACGGTGAAGCTTCGGTCAGAAAGAAAGCTTGAGACTATTCTAATAAGAGCTGAAGGAAAATTGTATGTTATCATTTTGTAAATAAGGCCGTTATGCCATACCGAGTCAAATGCAGCCCTAATGTCTAGTAAAACCATTCCTGATGATTTCCCCTGCGAGAAATTTGTGTTTATTGTGTTACGTATTCTAATAAGTGGTTGAATAGAATTATGCTCTTTACGGAAACCGAATTGTTGCGCTGGTAGAATATTTTGCGAATCAGTAAATGCAATAATTTTTTCTTTTACAACTTTTTCTAATATTTTGCTTATTGCTAAAAGAAGAAGACTTATTGACCTGTATGAAAGCGGATTGTCAGCTGGCTTGTGTGGTTTTCTTATGGGCACCACTTTTGAGTGCTTCCAAATTTTACGAAAATAGTGCAGTCGAAGACACGAATTGATAATCTAGGTAATGTATTTTACTCCTTTTCTTGGTAGAAATTTTAAGCATTTATTCGTTATCCCTTCTATTCTTGGACTCTTTTTGTGCTTCAGTTTTTTTTTTATTATAGACGATATTTTGTGTGTTAAAACAGATAAATAACTATCTTCGGTATTGTTTGTGGCATTGAAATGATTGATGGTGTTGTTAACATCGTTTATGGTGGACAAATTGCTGATATTTGATGAAATTGTGTGGTTCAACCTAAATAATTTAGCCAGTATTTCCCATTTCTCTTGCTGTGTATTGTAACATTTATTATTATGTTTTAGAATGGGGATGTTTGAGGACTTCTTCTTCAAAAATTTTGAAATGTTCCAGAAAGGAACTGTTTTTAAAGTTCTTGATTGCTTCTCTTATCATGTGGTTATACTCATTTGTATGTCTGTGGTCTGAGATGTCTCTGTACCTTTTCCAGTTTCGCCTGTGTATATTTCTTACTTGTATCAGCCATTTAATGTGGGGCGGTAACATTTGGGAGGTAGGGATTATTTCTTTTTTAGGAACGCTGTACTCTATCGCAGATAATATTGTTTGGTTAAATCTATTTAATGAATTGTGTATTTCATCCATATTAGTCAAACTAAAGTTTTGGGTAGATAGGTTATTCCAAAAAAAAAAATGGAATTTTAAATTCACAACAAATTCGAAAACATGGAAATACAATTTAAATAATTTAATCGCTAACAAATCGAAATTTTACCAAAAAATACAGCAAAATTGGATTCACCAAGTATTGAAATTTCAGCACAAAACTTTTAATTTCACCAAATTTTTATTTTCACAAAATTAGTATTTTAGAAAATTAAAAAAAAAAAATCTAATTTCATCAATTAGTTAAATAAAAAAAAAAATCACCCAAAAATTTCAATATAAACATTTTACCAAAAATCTAAATTACTTGGTAAACAAAAAACAAAATAAATTTCATTATAATTTGGGAATTCCACAAATCCAATCTATAGTCCAAAAATTTTACTAACTAAATTTTAATTTCATCAAAATTTTTCAGTTTCACCAAAAACCCACGTTTGCCAAACAAGGAACAAAAAACAAACTTCTCCATATTTTGAAATTTAAGGACAAAAATTACCCAAGGGCTGAAATTGCTCTTAAAACTCGAAATTTTTGTCAATTATTAAAAAACAAATCCTTTGCATCTAGAAAAATCTGAAGTACATTCGTATATTTAGTATTTCATACATTTGTGGGCGGTACATAAGATTCGGCACAACCGAATATACCTCGCCTACCTGTGTTCATTTTAAGCTTGTTTTTGAAAATGCCATTCTTTATATTTCAAATTTATATTCTAATGTCTTTAGTTCTCATGACTTTCAAATCGTGTTTTTTAAGTTACATAATGTATAATTTAATGTCTTAAATAACGGCTAGATTCGAACTATATAATTTATATATAATGAGAATCTAATCAACATACTTATGTATATATGGGTGTAAAAATCAGTTTTTCCATGTTTCAGGAATGGCATCCAAACTAAAAGAAGGCATTTGGTTAGGGTTGCTATTCGTCCTCTTTTACCCGGGTACTATTCTTTTTTTTTTAAGGAATCCGGGGTAGTTCTCCTTCGTTTTTTGCTTACCAGCAACATATACTTTCGAGCCGGTAGCTGGCAGGCACTGTCAGAAGTTTTGGATTATATCTCCACGTGGTGTCAGCCCGTAATCGGTTTATGTCTCTGCTAGGAGTCTGGCTAAATAGCCGAGCGGAGAGAAATGAACACTCTCGTATAAAAAAATCCCTAATCCACGGTGGAACAGCATACACCAGGGATGCGAGGCCAAGAGGGTGCTTAGTCTCAAGTACGCGAACTCTGGATACCAGTCGATCTCCAGTTTTAACACAGACTTCCCCTTGCATATGGAGCTCTGTGTTGGTGAACATATTTTTATCCATTAGTGGGATGAATCAGGAAGCCTCGCAAGAGGCGGAGAAACTATGGTTTTATTTGGCCAAAGGAGGTATCCGGAAAGACGGGCAAGAATGTCTCGCGAGGGGTGGATGGGTCAATCTTAAAAGGTACTTCTAAGGCGGTGGTTCGTGAGATTGCGACAGGAATGGACAATGAAGCCTCGCAAGAGGTGGAGAGGTTAATCTCTGTAGGACCTCCGGTGTTTATTGGCCAATGCAGTAATTGTGTATAGAGAAGGTAGCATACATTGTGTGTGATTGTCTAGCATTGGCAAGCACAAGTCCTGATGATGCTACACAAGGGAGTAGCGAAATATCGAAAAATAAAAATATAATTTTTAAAAAAGACCTTCAAGCTTTGACAATTTTAATAAATTAAATCTAATTGAAAAACTAAACGCCGTAGAGATTACAGAAAACACAAAATTAATATCATTCGATATTAAGGATTTATATCCATCGATACCCATAGCAGAAACTACAAACATAGTGCACGAAACAATACTGAGAAACACGAAAGACAATGACCTTGCTTCACAACTCACAAATACCTTAAAAACTACACTACAACAAAACTACTTCCAATTCAACAACGCCATATATAGACAAACAAACGGACTTGGAATTGGAAACCCAACCTCGGCAATACTCATGGAAGTATTTATGCAACATCTGGAAAGCCAATACATGGAACAAATGATTCGTCTCGGAGTAACGTTCTACGCACGATACGTAGATGACATAATATGTGCAATTACGGGAAATAACGAGGTTGAAATACTAGAACACCTCAACAAACAACACAAAAATATTAAATTCACAATGGAAGCGGAAGAAGATAACAAAATAAATTATCTGGACCTGATAATAAAGATAAACAAAAATACCAACAAACTCGAATATGAAATATACAGAAAGCCTACGGCCACAGACACAATAATACATAATACTTCCAACCACCCACAGCAACACAAGCACGCGGCGATCAGACAACTAATAACTAGACTAGAACGAACACCACTAACAAAAGAAGCCTACAACAAAGAATTAAATACGATATATACCATAGCAACAAACAACGGTTACAAGAAAGACACGGTAGACAAAATCAAGAAAGAATTTCAAAGACTCAGAGAACACAACAGCGAGAAGGAAAGAAAAACCTGGACAACTTTAACTTACACCGGAAAATCAACATACAAAATAGCCAACTTTCTCAAGAAGTACGACATAAATATAGCATTCAAAACAAGAAACAACCTAGGACGAATATTATAAACCAACACAAATAAAGACGACCAGCTAGATAAACAGGGGGTTTACAAACTGACGTGCACCTGTCAACACAGCTACATAGGACAAACAGGACGCAAAATAAAAACAAGATTTCGTAAACATATAAGAGACTATAACAAGAAGTTGCGTAATCCCGGCTCGACACCAGAATCTAACTTCGCGAACCACATGTTCAACAACAAATGTAATCCAGCTCATATTAGGAAAACGGTACAACTACTACACACACAGCAAAAGGGACGACGACTAAACATCCTAGAAAACATGGAAATATATAAACATAAGACATTTGACGGACGCATCATAAACGAACAAACAAACTCAGATTCAGACGTTATATTCGAACCTCTAAAATTAATCTACAAGATACACAACAAAAATAACGGACAAGACACTCCAAAAACAATAAAAACACATTACAAAAATAATAAACAAATTCATAATCCAATAATCACCACAAATTATGATGCAATAAAATAGTAGTCACAATAGTCTAATCTATAAAAAACAACACCAGGTCCCAATTACAGGCAGCTACGTGGATGAAATAAAAAATTACCTATAACATCTACCTGCCATCCGAAAACACAAATTCTGATGCAATACAAAGTCATAAAAACAGTCATCACTTACATCTACCAATCCATACAAAACACCCGACATACAAGCGTTACCTGCTACCTGCTCACACCTTACAGATGCGCACGCTTTACAGAGCTCACATGACAAATAGATACCTGACAAACAATAAAACACTAACGAATTGATACAAACTTCTCAGAACGAAAAATGACACTGAAATGGCACATAGCCGAAACCGGTTTGTCTCCAAACCAAACTTGGCAAGGGATGACGGAAATTCGTTCCAAAATTCTACATAAATCTTTTTTATTGATTTCTTTTTATAAAATAATTCGGGCTTGTGAAAAAAATGCAGAGAAAACAAAAACAAACAATTCCTTTCATTCTTTCACTTTCAAGCGACTTGGTCCTGATACTGGATATACAATCCTTTTCAAAAATTTGCTAAATTTACTTAATTTTATATGTATGTGGATTACGTAGGAAATGTCCTGTCATTGTTTCATAAATTTCAAAAGTGCTAATAAAGTTAGGGGAAGTAAACTTGTTTCCATCCCTTCAATTTGAGAGTAATTTTTTTTGATCAACTTCTCTTTTTCTCGAAAGGGAAAATGACATTTGGAGGAAGAGAAGTTTAGTTTCAAGACAATTAACGAATGCCATATGGCATATAATACCCCTCGTATTATAATTATGTCTTTAACCAAAGTCAAACATAAAGATTTAGGCTTTAAGAATTTGCGTTTGATAGCACTTCTGAACAGCTTTAACAATTACAAAAATACGATGGTTTTCCCCCCAAATTGTCGCATTTTCTTGCCACATCGACCAATTCCCTTATATTACAAAAGCTAATAGTAAGCAGACAATACTAATTTGCGAACCTCATTACGGTTCGCCCTTTTAATGGTTTTAATTTAACAATTTTAAAATAAGCGCGTTCCCGTTTAAATGGACATTTATTCAAAGCGGAAATAAGGTTTGGTGAATTCTTTATAATAAGAAATGCGGGACTCATAACTAAATCTGCAACGTTTAAGTTCATTAGTCGCACTGATTCCAAAAAAAAAAAAAAAAAATAATAATAAAATATACAAAAATAATCTTGAACATAATTATTTTAAATTTTGAGTGGACGTATAAATCACAGCAACATGAGATGTGAGAACGAACACATACAGAAGAATACCATCAGCACCCGTCAGTATGTGAATACATGCAAACATGCATTGTACATGCTGGATTTCATCTGAATAGAAACTCGTCCGTCATAAAAACACACACAAACATCCCTACATACATACAAACACACATACAAACATATAGAATATAATGAAAATGTTCAGTTTCGTTTGGCTTGTTTGTTGTGCGGAAGTGCGAGTGTATGTTAGAAATTTACTTAAAATTAAAATCATGAGGGCATGTGGAAACGTTTTCACATACAAATGCACTGTAAATTAATATAAGTAATTTAATTTCAATTTCAATCTGTTTTTTTTAGGTGCTGGATCCACATGTATGTGTGCATTTGTGTAATAAATAAATTAATGTTTTTAGACACGCACACAAGCGCGCGCGCGAACAATTCTATAGAATATAACACCATTTTACAGTGGGTTGTAAATGCAAAATGAAATGATAATTGATATATCACCTGGAGCAATATTGCTTAATGAGTGCTAATGTGTCCAGTTTGCTCATGGTTGCGGTAGTTTTATGGAAGAAACAATTCAGCTAATGCCTGTGCAGAAGATCTCATTTCCAGACTGGACCAAACTTTTGCAAACTCGGGTTCCGACGTTTTTTCCAAAATTTTTTGCCATCCACGATCAAGAGACAGATATCAGAAATTGTTTAATCACGTGCAAATTAGCCAATTAGTGATCTCTGCAGCGGGTGAAAATGGAAAGGAGAATCGATTAATGGATTTTGGAAAGTTACAAAAGAACCGGTTGCGATTAAAAAAAAAACCGGAACAAATATATATATATATATATAGATATGTATAATAGAAATCTAGTTGCGTCCCTTCTATGGGGTAGTCGAACCATATACACATATTTCTAAATAGAATCTTTACAGTGGAGTGGTTCTTTATTTGTTCCGGTTTTTTTTTTAATCGCAACCGGTTCTTTTGTAACTTTCCAAAATCCATTAATATATATATATATATATATATATATATATATATACATATATATATATAAACTGTCTATCTGTGTGTGTGTTAGCTATAGACTACGAAACAGTAAATCCGATCGGGCTCAAACTTTGGCAAGTTGTTGTACACATTCCATTGAGTGTTTATGGGTGGTAATTAAAAAAAAAGTGGGCGGGGCTACGCCCTTCTACATATACATAAAAATGATATACTCCCATACAAAATATATATTAATTTTTCAGCTACTTGCACTTGACCGATTTTTCTGAAACTTTGCACACACATTGAGCTCATTAAGGGGCGTAGCAAGGCGCGCCGGGCTTGGCTAGTGTTATATAAAATTTGTGAGCTAAGAATGATTTATTAGAATTTTAAGTGCTGTAGGTTTCGCAAATTTTTCCGCCTCAAAAACCCGGTCCTTGCGACATTCGTAAAACAGGATTTTAGATAAAACCGAGAGCAGTTAAGTAGCAAAAACTGGTTTTAAATTATATCCACATCTGTATTAATTTTCCGCATTACCAAAGACACGACTGTATATTATGCTCTATGACCTTCATTTCGGTCTTGTGCCCGCATTTGCTCTATTACGTTACTAAGGACTGCTCTGCGGGCCGTAAGATGGTAAAAAATGACTTCCCATTGTTGCTAAATATCAGAACTTGGGCGATAAGTTCGTAAACCTATGTATAATATCTGAAAAGGTGTTCGTTCATTTTACCCACTGTACAGAATGTGAATTTGTAGGTACGAGAATGAAAATATATTTTATAATTAAAGAGCAAGTGAACAATAATAGAAGTAATACTCAATTGTAGTTTTGTTAGTGGTGATGAAGACCCAATGAACATAATTTTTATTTTTCACTTTAATACATAAATTGCTAATTAATAATAATTGACTAACACCAGCACCGTCACCACTACTGGCCTTGCTCGTTCTCATTTAACAACCAGCACCAATAAAGCAGCACAATGGAACTGTTTTTAGTGTGATTTAAATCACAATATAATAAGTTTAATTTTTATTTTGTTTATAATCACATTACTATCATTACTGTACGTATTTAAAAAAAAACGTATGATGTTTACAATTTAAGGTGCGGGTAAATACTTTACACTAGACAACAAAGTTGTTGACTTGATTGGCCTAGATTAAAATTTTTTCAGAGAATTTTAAA
Organism: Phania funesta; assembly: GCA_963932375.1. NCBI lineage: Eukaryota > Metazoa > Arthropoda > Insecta > Diptera > Tachinidae > Phania > Phania funesta. The sequence goes on along the minus strand of OZ010657.1, from coordinate 6,602,411 downwards.
TTGGGATATTTTGAATGAAATTAAATGGTGTGTTTAATTTAAAGTTCCGTTTGCTACACATGCCATTCGGAATCCAAAGAAAAAAACATGGGTGTGGGATGGTCACGACAACCATATTATATTCTCTACATATATTAGTAGCTCATAACCTTGCTATGAAGGTGCAGTGGCTTAAGCTCGTTATGTTGTACTTTTGCATGAAGTGTAAGGCTCCTGCTGTCATTCTCAGATATTAAATGCTGAAAATTCTACAAAGAAGGTTGGCAGCATCTCGTCTGTAATATAAATATTGTTATAAGGATCTAATGCCATGGGATGACTTGTAGAAGTTTTTGCAAAAACTCTCACAACGGTATCCTTAAATAGCAAAACTTGATGCAGCGTTCGAATTCGTAATCTGGAACTTGTGGGCCAAGTGCCTATCCAAAAAATTTCGGCCGCTAAAAGTACTGAATAAATAAAAATAAACCCTTCTCCATTTCAGTGTATTTTTTTATTATATTAAATTTGTCATTAATTGTTGTCATTGTCAAATCAACCGATATACTAGGAAACAATCTAATTTCTAAATTTCTATGCAACTCTTGTTTATTAATCTGCCGTAAGCCAAGCTTGATAAAATCAGATGATTGCAAGTTGCAGCGCTGGTAGCAGTTTTTCACTAATGGACCCCTTGTTGCCGCAGAAGTAAATTTTATAAGATTTTTTTCCCTCTTGTTTACTAAACAGCATTGCTGAATGTCCTTATCAGATAAAGGAACATACACCCAAGAACTCAGACAGATGTTTTACATTTTTCACTATATTGATGTCATATCTATTTATCTATCTCTTATGTGGCATGTTATTATAAATTTCAAGATGGGGAACTTTTGTTGCCTTTTAGATCCGATATCTCCTTACTTATACATTCTCAATCATACCGGGCACCAGAGACTAACACGTTGAGCCTGACGAGACGGCTCACCCAACCCAATAACAGATAGTAAATTAAGATTTACATACAATAGATTGGTAATATTTAATAAATAATATTTTAGAGTTAAGATTTTAATACTTATTTTAATTTTCTTTTAGAAAGATTCAATAAAATAAAATTAAAGCTTAAAAAAATCTTGTCCATATTGTTAGATTGCTAGTAATACTCTTGGCATAAACGGACGTGTCTATTTTTTAAATTCGTCGCAGCTGAAACAAACAAAAAAAAATATAACAAATAAGTGAATAATAAGAACAACAAACATTAATAAATACCTTTAATTTTCTTCTGCTTTGGTGTTGCGTATTAAAATATAAATAACCAGTGATAATAAAACAAAAACAAAGTACAGGGAAACTGTATGAGTTTTTCCAACATCGCACTCGCTTGTGATCACCTGCGCTATGCAAAATTGATAAAAAAAATCAAATAATGTTCAAAATAATTTAATAAAAGAACCAACAACAAATAATGACAAACGTTTTACGGGTATAGCAACAAAAGGTAATGTTGAAGAAAATTTATTAAGCAATAATATAACATCGGCTTTTTTTTCACAGCGGTTCCCAAACTGCAATTAAAGGAAATTCAAACAGGTATGGCTAGGTATATCACCGTAACAAAGAGGAAGGCAAATCCAAATTCTTTACAATAGGATAGAACCGCGAAATATTACCAAGCAAGTTTACAGAATTTTTACACTTATTAGATCGACCCTTGAGAACAAACAATATTGTTTGGCTTTATTCATAGATCTTTTCCAGGCGTTCGATAAAGTTTGGCACGATAGGCTACTGGAAATACTCACATACTTGTTAAAAGCTACCTAACAGATGGAACAATTAGAGTAAGATCAAAGGATACATTTTTCTCAATTCGAAGAGTAACGGTACGATGTCCAGCAAGGCGGTATATTAGGCCCGCTAATGTATATAATTTACACAGTAGATATGCCAACAAATTCAAACACATATACCTCAACCTTTGCAAATGACACTGCACCCGACGATTGCTTCGGAACATCTGCAATCTCATATTATCGAGCTAGAGGATTGGTTAAAAAAATGTAATATAAAGGTTAATCCCTCTAAGTGCGCCCACGTAACTTTCACACTCAGAAGTCAAAATTGCCCACCAATAAAATTAACTGATGTCACTGTCCCAGCAAAAACCATATGAAATATTTGGGAATTCACCCCCAACGACATCTTACATGGTCCCGACATCTTGAAGCAAAAAAAAAAAACGGCTATAAAACTTAAAATTGCTCAGCTGCATTGGCTTACAAGCCCCAACTCCACGTTGGTCCTTGACTATTAAGTTCTCCTGTACAAATCCATTACTAAACCTATATGGACATATGTCGTCCAGCTATGGGGTACTGCTTGCGCCTCAAATATTCAGAGGTTACAAGGAAGACAGCCTAAATTACTACGACTAATCGTCTGCGCTCTATGGTGCATACGAAATGAGAATATTCACCGGGAGTTAAATATTCCCACAGTCCAGTAGAGGCAGTTTTACTTTTATTTCGCCATATTCACGCTTGTCTTACTTGTTGTGGCGGGAAGTAAAGCGCTACCTTTTGTCCGGCAGGCATAACAGAAAACCCCTAGTCTTGCATTCTGCCTAAGTAATTCGATTTGCTCCTTTTACATGACACAATTTATTGCATAAAATACTTATATTGAACCGTTGTAATATTGCTGTGACATTCCGTACAAATACTTTGTTGATTAGTAGACGTGGGGTTTGCTACTTAACTTCCAAGTGTTAATAATATAAATTTGAGGTTATGTCTTATGTCACAAAGTTCTTCTGGGAAACATTTGTGTTTATATTTCGAATAAAACTATTGTGGCATTAATAAACCAGTCGTAACAATAAATTGTCTTAAGGATAATTAAATAGAAAATAAAAAACTTTGTCAATCAAGAATTATTTCTACTTGTACATGTCAGTGTTGGTAACTTTTATCTTTTTTGTGGAAATTCCGTTATGTGGTGAGTTTTTAATTTTATCATCTTTTTACCTATTTTTGTTAAAAGTTCCACTTCTATGAAAATTTAGATTTATTTATTTACCTCCGTTTTTGTGCTGAAACTTCCGATTTTCGCTTTCAAAGGTTGGTGAGATTCTTATTTTGGATTGTTTTTTGAAGTTTTTTTTCCTCTGAAAATTGTTTTTGCAAATTTTCTTGTTTTGTAGTGAATTTGAAATTTTAGGCTAATTATGATTTAATAGTTTAAATGCCGATTTGTGTTGAAATTTATTGTTATTATTTTTTTTTTAATTTTTGAATTTTTTCGCTTTGAATTCGGCTTAAATTTAGTGAGATTCCGATTTGAGGTGTAATTTGAATTTCTTTTTTAATTTTCTTGCTGATAAGCGAATTCGAGTAAAATTTCAAGGATTTTCATACAATTTCGAGTTTGAAGGAAATTTTATAATTCGGGTGAAATGCAAATGTTTGTTGCAAAATGTATCCGCAAAAAAAACATAAATGGAAAAATAAGGCTAAGTTTCTATCCAACACTTTCGGCCGTTAAAAGTACTGAGATCAAAAATGAGGACCAAGATCTTCATATGCACATTACCATCCCATTTCTAGGCAAATTGCTAGTTTGGTTACATTTACCCTATAATCCTTTCCCGTAGTAGAAAGTTAAAAAAAAAATTGCCAAGCTAGCAAGTTAACTAAAAATGGGATGGTATTGTGCATATGAAGAACTTGGTCCTCATTTTTGATCTCAGTACTTTTAACGGCCGAAATTTTCGGATCTCCGGATCCAAGTTATTTTTGTTTGTTAATGTACTCGTATGTATAAAACCTCTTTTAACTTAAAGCTTACAGGCGCTTGAGTTACATAAAATTTCAGCTCTCTACCTATAGTGGAAATGCTCCATGCAAATAAGAGGGGACCCTAGTCCCCCAAGAGGAAAAGTGCCCATTGCCTACCAAATTGCAGCTCTCTAGCTATAGTGAAAGTGTGAAATACAAATAAGGGGGAAGCCTAGCTCCCCAGATAAAAATTGCCCGTCACTTATTCGGGTAGCTATTATGATAAAACTTTTAAGCTTGGCCTATGAGGTTACCCAAATGTAGAGTCCTTATGTTTCAAGTTTCATGATTTTATGATTAAAGGAAGTAAAGTTATGAGGGGGGTAAAAACTGCCTGAATGGTTTCGTTTAATATACACACTACGTCCATTAGGCCTGAACTTGGCCTGGCGCTCTACCGTGCTCCTTAATAAATGTCGATTTGGACTTTTGTGGAATTTTAAGGTTAAATTTGGCTTTTATTTAATTAAAATTTATAGGTTTTGTTAAATAAATCTTTTTTTTTAAATTAACTTTTTTAGTAAATTTCGGAACACTTGGTGAATTTAAAATTTTTTGTGGTTAAATTTGGTTTGCAGAAATCGATCTTATTTGTGAAATTTGTTTTCGGTTTGACATTTAGGTCTTTAATTATCTGGCATCCTTGGATAGATCATTTCTATAGGAAGGCAGTATAGCTAGTTTTACATGGATTCAGAATGTGTGCATTTTAAGAGCTTGCAAATAAACACTTCCCAGTGTGAAAGAGAATACCAAAAAATCCGGAAAAATGGGTTTTCGTATATATGACATGAATATGTGTACTACTATATATTAAAAAAAATTCGGCCAACACGCTGATCAAACGGTCCAACCTTCAAGTTTCTTGGTTTTCTAAGACCTTTTAACTTCCAATTGTCGGACATAGTTAAATAAACGCCCCTAAATATGGCGATTTAGAATATATATAGTATACTTTACGGGGTCGGAAATAAATTTTGCAGAAATAATAAACGTAATGACAATTTCTTACGGCCCTAATAGCCCTATCAGATTAAGAGCCCATTTGGCAATTTCGAATCGAAACTTAAATTGCTGGCACTGCAGCTCAATGATAATTGAGTGGGTTTCACAAATTGCTGATACGTTTTTATTTACATTAGTGTCATATTTTCACTTGCATTATTTGCTTAATCAAATTATATTACTTTTCATTAAGTTGAAGTTAATTACTAACCAAATTGCGAATAACACATTAAGCCTGCGGCAGCTGTCCAGCTGTTTAAAGTAAAATTGTATACCCACTTGCAACTTTTTGTATTTTCTTTGATCACGATCAGGTCATCATTGTTGCGAAGCATAAAAATAACATTGTATGCGAATACAAATTTTTTAACACCCGTCTTCGATCTAAGCATTTGAATTCAAATTTCTAGTTGTAAAAAAAGTAATAAAATTTTTCAATACACAAACACAAATAAATAAAGACAAGGGTTTCCTACAAACTTGATGCCAAATTATGCTCCTTCCATTCATTTACGTGTTTAACAGGAAACCCAAAATTAGGAAAATTGAAAAAATTGAAGTGAATACAACAACGACAGCAACAACATACGATGAATAAAAACACACACATACACTCGCACACAAACTGTTAATACATATTTCTTTTCCGATTGAAAAATACTTGTGAGAAAGCATTCCAAATACTCATTACTCTCGTTATACATACATACTCGCATGTATGTATTGATGGATTAGAACAGTGGCAAGCAAATAGAGAAACTGAAGAAATGAGAAATTATTTGTTATTTTGCACTTAGAGACATTTAAGGCTGGACTTAATGTTTGTTATTGAAGTTTTCAAATTTAAAGAACGTATTGAATGAATGGGTGATTAAGTGAAATAATTAATTAACGAAAAAAACGAATGAATGGAAAAATGAATCGAAAGAAAAACTAATCCATAATATAACCGCAGTAAAAAAAGTCAGCTATATATTTATTATTTTTGTCGATATACATAGAAAGATAGAAGAGATAGAGATACTGATAAAGAAATCTCAAAATAAAGTATTTATTCGCAAATATACATGTAACAAAATTATATATACATAAATATATCTTATAATCAAAACTTCTCAGTGTACAGAGAAGAATTTGCGGCAGGGTTGCCGTGCTTTGTATTAATGAAAGAATCAATAATGTTGTGGCGTCACTGCAATTTTGTAATGCTTGTTAATTTAAAAAACTTGAACTGAAAATTATCTACCAGTAAAAGATCACAAACTACCAACGACATGCTGATGTAAGTAAGTACTGGAAAAATTGTCTTATGGCAACCCTGATTGTAATATTCACACTATGAGTAAATATAAATACCCTGCCAACTTCGTACCACAGGTAAATGAATGCCCATCGCTGGATTAGAATCACTCATGGGACCCCTTGCGTGCGTATGATTTGTTTTGAATACAAAAGTTTTTGTTTCGCCAAATATCTTTTGAGGAAAAATGACTGCTGCTTTCCTAATATGTTAGCACTTGAATCTATCTACCTGTTTCCAACATGAATGACAACCTTAGTTTTGATTGTTCTATGAATGATTGACAAATCTTGATTAATTACAAGTAAATCAAATCTTAGTTTGTTTTAAACGAAATTGGTCGAAAATCTTAATATTTTGCAGGAACACATTGTCAATGTAAGTAGGATTTTCAACAGACATTATAATTATCATATTCATATGTCTATGCAATCCATCGTTTTAAATTACTTCTTTTATATGCAACTTTAGCTCTTTGGACTTCTAGTTCAATGGCACAATGTCACAAAACTATTCAACAGCAGTATGGTCTTCTTAGAATGATACTGATTGGCTGCGGCTGCGGTACGAACACATCGAATGGTTGATAGTGAACCACATAAGACACAGCACCCTCACACTGTGATTAAATACCACAATAATTTTACATAGTATGTCTATTAAGAGAATTTTATAGTTAGAGTTATTATATTATTTTTGTACAATTAAATCATGTTAGATTATTTATGAATGCAAAACCATTTAATGAACAATATATTGTTGCAGAAAACATAATATGGATTTTGTGACCTTGCCCCAACCATGTTGTTTTTTATTTGTGTGCTCTGTGGCGGTACCTAATTGATCTGTGCGGAGTCGACAGGACATTTCTGCTCTTTTTCGATACCAGCCGTTATGGCGGCTTTCTATTCTTTACTTCGATCTAGTCTGCTTCAACTTGGTCGCTTAGGTCCAAAGGAAGGTTCTCTCTCTCAAAATTTTCTATGGTGCGACGAATTGCTTGCACATTGATGCCATAATGACGACCGGCATCACAAAGAAATTTGCGGAAATTCGATGTTTTTTATAATTTTACGGCGTTCGACAGATGTGAAACGATGCGTGATGAAATGGCAAATCTAAGTGATTATTTTGACAGCTGGCTAAGCCAAGAAAAAGAACTATTATTAGTTTCAAGAAACAAGAAACTTGAGGATTTCATACTTGTCTACAATATTAAGATGAATATTCGCCGATCCAAGGGAACAGCAAGTGAATTCTGAGGGCTGATGATGTGAGTAATTAATTTCGACAGTGCGGGTTTTTGATAAAAATTTTCCATTTTTCGATACAGAGCACTCGCTGACGACTGACAGAATCTGAAAATTAAAAACTTCGCACGTGCTTGCAAAGATCGCCTGCAATCGACTAACAGAATTAGCCCCCTGATCTCATTAATATATTATTAAGTGTTACATTACAATTACAAATTACATTCTAACTTAAACTACCGGGCATAGTAACATAGACCCGAGTCCACTGTGGCCAGACTTGTATAGTAACAGCGGCCAAAAATACTTCCAGTTAGGATACCAACGCAAAACTTTCGTCATGACTACATTAAAATGTAAAAAGTAGAAAATAAAAAATATGCCAGGGTTGGAACATCCAGACCGGCCTCCTACCACCTAATTCCACCACATTTAACGCAAAAATTTGAGGCAACTTGCTTTTAATATTAAATAAGTTCTTGTCATTTAGAATACATAAAAAATAGAAACAATTCAAATAAATATTATTCTAATAGATCAAAACAGCGCTGAGTTGACAACCCAGGGTTCCTGCAATAATTTAATGTCTGGGTCCTCTTCAGCTAAGAGCATCCGAGGGTTATCTCTAGCACATTTTGAGTTGTGCAGATTCATCTGGACTGTGTTAAGCGCCATTTTGAGGGTCTAAGGAAGGTTCCGATAGTTTCATCTCGTAGAGTAGAATGTTGACAACTTTACCACAACCTGTGGGGCGGAACACCTTTACCTTTCACGTTCCGCATACCAAAAAACAGCTTAAAACCGGCCTTTTCAAGCTCAGCAGCTGCCGATTCGGTGATGACGAGATTTAGGCATGTGTAGCTTGGTGAGTACAGATGATCGACCAATCAAGCATTAGAAGACTGCGGTTCTGACGCTTCAGACACTCTAGCATCCTTTTGGCACAAAATTCATCACTGGGTTCATCGGAAGCCCGCCAGTAGGGATGAGCCTAAGACTAAGGCCTTTCCGTGCACCGCTGATTTTAGCGACACATTTGCTGAGAAAGAGGAGTTTGAGAACTCCACCAAGCATTTGATTAGGCTGTAGCCCCGGTGTATCTCACCGGAGTCAAAACAGGGTGCCAGACGAGTCTTTCTCGCGAGCACGTAACGAGCTCAGCTAATTTGAACTCTACGGTACTCCATTCTGTTACAACATAACCTTACCTATAGTAGATGTGTCCTATACGCATAACGCGGCACCGTAGGCCCCGTTCCTCAAGGCCCTCTTGTATACCAAATTTTAGCTCTCTGGCTAGAGTGGAAGTGCCTCATAATATTGATGAGTAAGTAAGTGAATATGTACCAAAATATGCACTTTTTACACCTGCACATCTCGGGTAGCTGTTATGGGAACTTCACAATTGAGGTAACCTATATGTTCAGTCCTTATGTTTCAAGTTTTATTAGTTTATGATTATATGAAGCGAGGTTATGATGGGGATTAAATCAGCGGTAATGGTTTCGTGTATTATACGCACTATCGTTTGTCCTCAACCTAAGCTTTATAAATTTTATCGGTTATAGTTTGCGCTGAGAAGCGAAATTGTATCAACGTTACCCAGCCAAAAATAGTACAATAGCGCTCTTACGCGCTTCATAAGTATATTTTGCCTTGACCTTTGTAACACTGTAAGGCAGAAATTGTGACATTTTTTAGTTTAGCAGTGCAGAAAAAAAATTCATTTTTATTAACATTCAAGTGAATTTTAAGGTTCCTTAATGCAAAACAAATATAGATGAATTTTTTCTGGTGGCTCATTTTAAGCTCTAATTTTTCACATTTTGCTTTTATAGGTTTTATAAATATTTTCGATATTGGGTTTCGATACAGGGTTTCGTGCCGTTTTAATTATTCATGTATTTTACCAATTACTGTGAATCGTATTCGAAGTAATTTTACGATATTCTTTTTAAGATCACGAGAATTGAAAATGAATAAAAATTAATTGAAAATTATCTAAAAGACCTAGAGAAATATCTTTTGCAATCATGGAATCACGCGCATGCACGATCACTTGATTGTAAAGAAAAATGGCTTCTAATCATACGTGAAAAGCGATCGTGTGTGTTCTTTAATTGGTAATAGTTCATATTATGATAGACAAGATAAAGTAACTGGGTAGCAAAACAATTCACCCGTTTTTGTGAAAGTAGTTGAAAATATTAACTTGTGATTTTCCTTTGAAAGTTGACCAGCTTTTAAGGCGGAAATCGTTCGCTGGCCGAAAACTAGACTTTTGATCAAAGAAGATTAATTATAACAAAAAAAATCGTATGTAAAATTATATACAGGGTGTCCGCCAAGGAGGTATACTACTTTGTTTGTTTATAATTTTTGGATCGTATATTGATAAATGTTTTAATGTTTAATGTTAATGTCGGCAATTATGTATGGAATACAATATCAAATAAATGTCCGCCTCTGTCAGCCTCACAAATGCGAGCCATTTTGAACACATTTTTCATTACATTCTCACACATTTCACTCGGTATTTCATTAATTTCATCACGAATATTTTGTTTGAGTTGCTCCAACGCTTCTGGTTTGTTTGCATATACCTTGCTTTTTAGATATCCCCACAAAAAGCAGTCCGGAGCAGTCAAATAAGGCTACCGTGGAGGCCAATCAACATCACCATTCCTTGAAATAACTTGTTGTGGAAAGAAGTCTCGCAGTAATTCCGTTGTTATCCTGTTGAAACCACATGTTACTCAAGCCCAAAGCATGCAGTCGTGGCGTTAAAAAGTTTTCAATCATATCACGATATCGGTCCCCATTGACAGTTACCGTTATACCGTTTTCAGTTTCAAAGAAATTATTCCTCCTGACCAAATTGCTCACCAGACTGTCACTTTTATTGGATGCAAAGGTGACTGATGAATAATTTGAGGGTTTTCCATTGTCCAGAACTGACTATTCCGTTTATTCACATATCCATTCAAATGAAAATGTGCCTCGTCACTCATTAAGATTTTTTCATGAAAATCGGAGTTGTCATGGGCGAGATGCAGCATCCTATTGGCATATGTACGGTGGCGTAAATGGTCTTCTTGAAGAAGCTCTTCTGTGTCAACTTAATCTTAAATGGAAACAAATGCAAATCTTTGTGCAAAATTGTGGCCAAAGTTCTTCTTTGAAGACCAAGCTCCTGAGCACGGTGTCGAATTGAGGTGGATGGATTGTTTTGAACTCTTTGTTGATCAGCAGTAATGTTTTCAGCCGATCTTGCTGTATGTTGTGGTCCATGCTTGGGCCTATCAGCGACAGTCCCTTTTTCTTCGAAATCATTCACTACACGATAAATAGTGCGTCTTGTTGGCACGTTGTTTCTCCCAACAATTTCACGTAACTTTCCCATCGTCACAGTAATCGATGATTGATTTTGATAAAATGTTTTAACGATTAAAACACATTGGTTTACCGAATATTTTTCCATTATAAATTTGCCACGTCTCTACTTCTCGACTGCCAAATATGAACTGTCAAGACTAATGTTTACCAAAATGGCGGCAAAACAAAGTAGTATACCTTCCCGGCGGACACCCTGTACTTAATACTCGTACTTATCTTAAAAGCAATTTATTCAAGAATTTCCCCCTTATGCGCAATTTCATTTTACGAAAAACAAAAAAACAAGAATCAACAAAAAGCTCTTGATCTGCGCTTCTAAACTTCTAAACTTTTTTGCGTTTATCGTCGTACGGCATGTATCTTTCGCCCTTATTTCGGTGAATTATATTATTATTACTATTCTTACGTTTGTTCGTTCACACATGCATTGTCGTCGTACCTACATACATACATACATACATACATAATCGTGCATATGTATGTATGTTAAAGAAAGAGTGGCAGACTGCAGAAACGTACAGGAAATTTAACAATAGCAAAAGATTTATCAAACAATTACAATGTGTTCTTTTAAAAATGAATTTCTTTTATTCCTAAAATGTTTTTATTTTCTCTTCTGTTTTTACTTCATTTTCTTTTGTATTTAAAACAATGATGACGTCTTTTATTTCTGTTTTTTAATATTATGGGATTTCTGTTTTCATTCAACAAGACTGAAGATACGAGTATTAATAAAATCACTCATAAATAAACATGGGTAGATTGTGTACCCGGTTTTTCGTTAAAGTGTAGTAAATAGAATGTGTTCAATAGTAATTAACAAGAGTATGTTAGTGAAAAATGTCTATTCGAATTATAGTAATTTAAAAATGTTGATATTTGTTTGTTTGTTTGTTTGTTTTGTAGAATTTTGTTAACCAAAAACACCACAAAGAAGTCTCTAATATCGAAATATAAAATCTTGTTGAGTAAATAATTTACCTGAAGTTTTGTGACCTTAACTTGAGACTTAAGCACCTGAGGCTGCGTTAAATTATTTTTATTTGGATTTTATATTATTGTAAAATTATTTCTAAAAGAAATTTACAATAGGTAGTCAAATCTAAGCTCTACATTATTGTTAACTAATTACTACCAATGTAATAACTAAAATATTGTATTCAAATCATAATATAACGATTGTGTGTTTTTCTTAATATCTGGCGCCCAAAAAGGGGCAATAAATCCCGTACGACAGTGTTGGAATGGGCCACGTCACTAATTTGTTTTCATATTTACACGAGTAGTTTTTCTTTTCTGCCCATAGAGAGGGCACTTTTAGATCGCTATGGATCTTTTCATTCCTCACATACCAGGGGGAAGAGACAAAAAAAGTTAGACTTTCTTCAAGCTGAATGCCGCATGTCCATATTGGTTTTATAATGGTTTTGTATAAGAGAACTTGGTATTCCAAAGTCTGGCTTGAGTTAGGGCATATAAGTCAGTGTAGTTCTGTTATTTCCGCCTTAGTATTGTGGAACAGAGTTAGGCGTTGATTTAGGTGACTACAGAAATATTTAAAGTGATCCTTAACATGTCGGCAATTTTGCCGTCTGAGCGAGAACGTTACATGACCACATTGAATTGAAAGTTACCGGCATAGAGCCTTCGATATTCTGAGATTTAGGATATTCGCTGATCAACCAACGAGAGTCGAGAAATTGCTAAACCTAAGCTATTTTGTCAGGCTTCTGCAAGCAGAAGTTTCTATCTGCTTAACGCCACTCTTGGTACCTAAAAGTAACCATCACTCCAGCACATTCAATATATAATCGCCCACAAAAACAAAAAGTTTTCAGGAAATTACCATATTGTTTTTTTTTATTATCATAGAAAGATCTATGACAATTATGTATGAAACAAAATATTGGGCGGCGAGCATATTTTACTACAGACCCGGTTTGCTGAAATTTCCGCACAATTCTCCCGATTGTAGACACATTTGGTCGTTTATGCTGACCGAAAATATGGCGAAGTTTACGAAATGCAGTTTGATTTGTACGTCCATTTGCGTAAAAGACTTCAACAATCTTAACTTAAGGCGTGACTCACAATTAATATCGTGCATTATGGTTGGACCACCCTATACATGGAACCGTTGCCGCTGCAGGGATAGCAGAAGGCTCTTGCCAACACAAAGTTCTCTTAAAATAATTTGCTGTAGAGAACGAAAGGTCAGTCTAGAAGCCAGTTGACTAACAGTCACATAACTGCCACTCAATTCATGGTCACAAAGAATTCTCTCAAAATACTAAATGCAACAAATGCGTGGCACGGCGAGAAGGACTATTTTCCCTGTCCAATATATTGTTCAAGTGACCTGAAATAAATAAAGGTTTGGGGGCTTAATGTTAAACTTTAAATGTTTTTCTATTGAAGTTCTTTAAAGAATGGTGTCATCAATTTGTGGCATAAGATCTTTAATTTTTTTTCAAAAAAGTTAAGTAAAGGCTGTCAGATTAGCTGGCCTAAGAATCAGCAAAATGTGCATAGAGGCTAGCTTATCCACACCTGGATCCGCAATTCCGTGAAAAAGATCAGAATGAAGAGCTTGAATGGCCACCATAGTTGTGCTGGAGTGGAGTATCTTCTAAACTTAACAAATTCAGAGAGGCTGACGAAGGATATCTCTCTAAAATACTCACTTCTCGTCATTTGTTTGCAACCTAATCGCCAGGCTTGATACGATAATTGTGACTTCAGAAATCTTCGCAGATTTCTGGTTCGAACAGCTTTGTTTAGGGTTCCTGCATGTGAGTTCTTACCACCATCTAGGCAGAGTCATATCATTATCAATTTATTGGCCGAGGTATCCAGACCTTGTTGATCGTTGTGAATGTTAAGAATAATTCATCATTATCGATTTAGTTTGTTAAGAGAGCGTATGGTGCATGGATGAAACCACTTCTGATGTTTCTTATTGACGAACACAGTGATGAACCTAGGTCTGCATTGTCTTTTCTAATCACATGGATGTTCATGCATATGTATGTGAGGGTGGTTGATGTGTAAGGATGTGACTGAGAAGTTTTCATACGATTTAACAGTTAAGTCTCTATTGTTTGCAGGTATGTGTCTATACATATGTATGGTTATGTATGTATGTGTGCATGTATCTCTTCCACCACGGCAATCTTAACGTCATTTCGCACTGATGTGCATGAAAAGATTCTTGTGGTCATTTTGTGATTTTAAGTTCTTTCGTACGTATAGATGTATGTGTGTTTGTATGTTCTTTACTTGATTAAAAGCACCCACAGAATTCATTAAAACGTAACGAAAAATTGTCTTTTTAATTTTGAACATACTCGTCGCCTTCTATTCAAGCTGCCCTGTGTTGTCTGTCCGCATTGTATGGTCGCGTAAATCGTTCTCGATGCAGCAAAAGTATTTACTAACAACATGCGTTAAGAAGACACAAAGCGCTCTGGTGAACCATTAAAAAAGACACGCATAAACAATGGATATAACTGATGATAACTTTTATCCTAAGACAATCCTACGTACAATGCACAGTGTGGCGAAGTGGAACTATACATTCGCACAAAAACATAAATGTGAAAATAGGGTTTTGGATGTAACAATAATTCCTCATTCTAAACTCAGTGTTAAAACGGCTGAAATTTTCGGAGAGGAACTTGGCCTTATTTTCTTATTTATGTTTTTATGTGGATCTGAGCCCATTGTTCCCAGTTATTTTTTATAAATATATATAAATATTATTGTGTTGTGTGTAAAAAAAACTTTTACCTTAAAGCATACAGATGGTTGGCTTATACCAAGTACCAGCTCTTTACTTATAGTGGAAGTGTCCCACAGCAGTAAGGGGTATCCTAGTCTCCATAGATAAAAACTTTCAGTTTTCAGATTTTTCTGATTACGTATTCTCCGATATCTACCTGTATACAGAATTTCAGCTGTCTACCTATAAACAAAGTGTCCCTTACCAAGAAGGAACACTCTATTCCCCCTGTATAAAGAACTTCTGGTTATGAGATTTGGGATTAAGGTATTGAGATTAAGGTACACTCCAGGCCAAGTTCGGGCCTCTACACAAAGTGTGTTTATTACAAAAACCATTCGTGCTGTTTTCCAAAGCTGAAATTTGTTGCACAATTAGGTTTTCGGGAATAATTAATCAGAAAAGTCTGAATACTGGAACTTTTTATCTAAGGGGACTAGGGTGGCCCTTATTTGTATAAGACACTTTCTTTATAAGTGAAATGAAATATAAGAATATTTACAGACAATTGGAACTGATTTTGCTCTCAGTATTGTTTAGTAAATTGATTGTTTGACGTACTGTATTACATGTGCCACCGTCCTGTTAGAAAAACTGGGTTCTCATACAGTTGGGGTCACAAACAATTAGTAATCATTGCTAGCCGTTGACGTTCTCTGCGGCCTCGGTGTTAAGGAAGTAACGACCAATAAATCCAACGGTCGATAAAGCAAAGTAGACACTGTTTTTTTCTATGTAGCGCTGACTAAGTCAATACTCGTGGATTTTCCTCACTCCATATCTGGCAAATTTTGGGCTATTCTCATGCCCGTGAAGCCAGAAATGAGCCTTATTAAATTCAATTTATTTTCATCTCATTTCCCACATGTACGGCGATGGTCGTTCCAAACTACTTATGATAAAATGACAAATCAAACTGAGCACAAATGAAAAAAGAGTTGCCAGATCTACCAACCGTATAACAGTTTAATCCTTGTGGGAAAGTGGAATCTAAAGAAAACGCACGGTATTATACTTAAATTAAATATGAAATTTGTCAAAACTTCGGGAGGGACTAGAAAAAAAGTTGATCGCACATTTTGAATGGGGTGGAGCCAAAAGTTTTTATTTGAATTTTTTTTTTTACAAAATTTCAATTTGAGTATTTGAAAGTACAATAATTTTGGAATATTAATTAAAAAAGATATTGGCTTTCGTTGTATGTTGTATAATTATGTAAAACTATTTCGTAGCTACGGCCCACTGTGCAATGCCAAACAAACATCAAGCCTCTTTACTTACGTTCATAAGTACGATACGTAAGAGTACATTTACTTACATATAGTAATCAGTATTATTTTGAATCTTGACATCGGACTTTGAACGCGCGACTTCTGAATGATGTTGAAATAACAACGCTGCTGGTTTCAGTTTCGGTTGTTGCTGCAGGTACGAGTATTACTGCCTCTGTTTGTTTCCAATGCCGCTGCTTTTAATGTTGATGCGGACGATGATGATGGTGATGATGATGATGGTGGTACAAACAGAGAATATTTTTCATGTTGCGAGTATAAACATTGTCACTGTCAAAAGATGAATTTACGTTTAACGTTTTAAGCTAAAAACAAAAAAAAAAAAAACAAAAAAAAAAAAATTATAATAATAAGAATAAAAAATAATAAATAAAAGAATTGTATTAAAGAAAACCTTGAATATCAATGAGGCTTTATGAATCATAATGAACCCTTCAAAATTAAACCTTCTTTGTTTCGACAAAAAAGAATCAGAAACGAAATCAAACAACAACGAAATAAAGGAAAAATGAAAATAAAACAATATGATGACTGCAGTAAATTGAAATTGTAAATTATAAATAAAATGGTCTGAAAATCTTGCTATTGATTGTATTATATTAATGTATGTATATATGTGTGTATGTGTATTTGTGTGCCTCCTTTTTTTGGAATTTATTTTGCTTCTTTTGCTTACTGATTATGCATCGCATTGTTCAGGATTGTAACAAAAAAAAGTACACACGATCTTTGAGTATTCTAAGAAGCGTCTTTTCGCGGTATAATTGTAGATTAGTTTAAAACAAATGATTGAAGAAGTATGTGTGTATGTATGGGTATACAACAATAGTAACAGTAACAAAACCCTAAACAATCACAAATACCCGAGTAAGAAATAATCAAAAAAATTTTATGCAATTTTATTTTTCATAGGTAATTTTACATACAAGTTATCTCACCAACATGAAACATTTTCATACACAACAACTTCGCAATTAAAGCTGACGAATACTCAATTTGGCCTTTCAAATAGCTGTGCTGTCGATGCACAGCGGAGTTGATCATTACAAATGGTATGTCAAACGAAAACATGCAGGATTTTTAAAGCGTTTTAAATATGTCCTGGATGCGATGTGATGGAGAAGGGAAGTCTGCAAAAGCGCTCTAAGGTTTGAGGCATTTCCAGCACGAAGGCTGCGAATATGATAGGGCATCCAAACAAGAAAATGGCGGCAAAAGGTGGGCGGAACAACGTTTCAAGCTGAAGCTTACGTTATCCTTATCTCTACTAGGGAATGACTAAGAAGGAAAACAACACTCAAGGCCTTATCATCGTGTTAATTGAGTTCGGGGGTTGTCATGGAACCTTTCTTTGGCATAAATAGCAGCTATATTATTGCGAAAACTGGTTCCTGGGTTGAGTCGCAACTTGCTCGGCACTGAAGAGCTACATACTATACATACATATATGCAGTCTCAAGCAACCAAAGCGGGTGATTGCACTAGAAAAGAATAAGCTCAGGATAATTAGAGGGTGATTTAAGGAAGACTATAGTTTAAGATACCACCAATTGTAGAGAGGGGACTACCTAATGTATCTACTGCAGTCTGAGTAATGAAACATATATGTGTATGTGCTGCGATTGCCCAGCATATGGTCTCTCACGAAACAAGTTAATTAGCTTTATTCGCCGACTAAGCCTGCTCCAGTGAAAATATACGTTGCACAAAACATCCTATCCCAATAATAATAGTAAATGTGGGCCAGCACTACCACGTACATTGAAAGAATTTGCAAAAAAAACTACAAAACAAGCAGTGGTCTAATTTTGCTAAGGTGTTGTCCAGCTTATATCTTTAGTTTGGCCCCCATTTCTGTTGACCGGAGTGTGCGTGTGTTTTGTAGCACAAAAGACATAAATATTAATTAATTAATTATTAAATATACATTAACTGATAAGCAGGTTATAATATAACAATAATATGGTTTTCTATTATGTTCATAAAATATGTGGCACTTTTTTAATGTGTAGCAGCATTTTTCTTTTAGAGATGAAATTGCCATAAGTGCCTTCCCGTCCAAACATACAATTTTTTATCAGCAAATTTATGTTTAATTCTGTTTTGAAATTGCATTCGTGTTCACACATTGAAATTCTGTTTTTGCAATTTTACTTTCTCTAACTTCCAACTTTAGTTTGAAAAGTGCGCATTAGAATAAGAAATGAGAAGTGCAAGTTTACCCAACTCAGTACTCATTTTTTATTATTTTCTGCTCTTTCACTAAGAATCGCAGAAACGAAATTTGCATGTGTGGACAGGGGCTAAGGAAATTAGCCAGCTTTTTCAGCCGTAGCGCAAGCAATTTAGTTTGGAGTTTTTGCATCCAAATTTCCCTGTAGAGCAATGTGTTGACTTCTCTAGTACACAAGAGCACATGTTTGTTTGATATGCCGAATATGTTTTTTAACTTGAATATATTTTTATTGCTTTAATTGTTGCTTATGTTGGCTCTATTTAAGCATTTATCTGGCAGCACCAAACTGCTTCTTCTTTCTGCAGCAAATTCGTTATAAAACGTGTCGTTCTGAAGCGTACTTACAAAGCTTTAGTAGTAAATACTTTTTCATAGTTAAGGGCTTTAATTATTAAGTATACATAAGCACTCTTGTATAAGAAGAAAGTTCACGTTCCAGAGTGCTAGGCATCCGTTACTAGTATTAGGAGAACTTGGAGACATGAACACAGCAGCATCAGAAATGTTTTAGTCGCTATAAGCCTGCATTCCAAAGTTTTAACGAAAAAAACCTCAGTTGTTGCTTTGCGAAAGAATGCGATGGGAATGATTTCGGCGCTTGAAGCATGGTCAGAGTGAGGCATGCATAATACGAGAAATTAGTTGTCCAGTAAAGTGGCCCACTAGTCCCGTTCTTTTAGAAGTGGAGCTGCCTTTATTTAAAAATACATATGCATGTTTTATTTTCACAGTGGATTTGCTCAAAAATTGGATTTTTTTGGAAATTTTCTGTTTTTGAAATGAATTTTCAATTATTGTTTAAACTGGATTTTTTTTCATTGTAAATTTATTTTTGAATTTTATTTTTTTTATAAATTTACCATTTTTGGTGAAATCTTTACTTTCCAAAAAATACGTCTGATACTGGACAAAGCTTCAGTAGGCTTCAACGAAATACGCCAAATACATATATGAGAATGGCGATATATCGAACGTTAAGGTCAAGACATGTCTGCAAGGTCAAAAGGGCAACGTCAAATGGCACACATTCTGACCATCCAATAATTCCAATTTTATGAACAAGTTAAAAATGCCGGTTAATCAAGCAAAGTAAAGCGCAGCTAGCCAGACGCAAAATAAGCAAAGGTAGAGGCGAAGGCTAGTATGGAGATTATTTCAACAATATTTAAAATCAGAGGTGTTGGATTGTTGGCAAAATAAAGTAGAAACTTCCAATGGCAATTTGTCAGTCACGATGTCGAGTGAGCATCGCGCGTTCGCTGTGGAAATATTTTTTAATATTAATTATTCCTACGTAATTGCTCGTCGACAATTTTGTTCAAAGTTCGGTATTCGGCGAATACGTGACGGACCGAGTGTAAATTTAATTCTCGAAAACATTGAACTGGTTGAATGCAGTCGTTCAAGAACTGAACGAAAGTGACTTTGATTTACGCAAATATTTTTGTGAAACAATGTTGGAGCGTTTTCGCACTGTAAATCCCATTTTATGGAGCGACGAGGCTCATATTCACTTAAACGGCCACGTCAACAAACAAAATTGCCGTTACTGGCCTCCAAGAACCCGCAACCCTAGATTGAAACATCAAAACCCATTGCATTGCCCCAGGGTAACTGTTTGGTATGCCTTATCTACGCATGAAACAACTGGAGCATTTTTTTCGAAAATTCTCGAGGCCAGGCGACGAATGTCGACAGTGAAAATTATCGACGCATACCCACCCATCGTTCACATACGTGGTTTCAACAGGAAGGGCGACTGCACACACAGCCAGAGCTTCGATAAATTTGCTTTGGGGACGTCCCATGGCTACCGAGGTCGCCCGATCTAACTCCCATGGATTTTTTTTGTAAGTGGCTACCTCAAAGAGAGGGTTCATAATGACAATCCCCAATCTCTTGTGGCTTTAAAGGAAAATATTAATCGAGAAATCAGCTCAATTGAACCAAGCTTACTGCAGCGTGTGGCGCAGAACACAAGGCTCCGCTTTGAACACTGTGTTCAACTCGACAGAAGACATATGGATGACATACTCGTACTCTTTAAAAATAAAATCCACATGTCCATTCTATCGTTCAATGCTCTTAATAAAACTTTGTGTCAATTATTACGTTTTTTATTTAAGTTTGAAAACATAAATATGCTACCAGACACCCTGTACATTACGATCTATTTCTTATATAAACCCACTGCTTACAGTTTGCTTTTCCTTTAAATTTTATTAAAAAATATAAAAAATTAAATAAATTGTTTTGTAACACATAAAAGTTCTATAGAATGCAACCTCTGGCAGCTTGACTGCTATTTCGCATCGAATTTTTCTTGCCAAAGTTCTAGGGGCAAGTGTTCTAGTAGGAGTTGGTGAAAGATGTGAGAAATGTTAAAAGGCTATAACAATCTAACATATTTTGTAATACGTTGATTCGAACCATGATGCGTTAAGTGTCTGTGAGCAAAATATTATTACGTTTTAACCTCTTTAAAACGCGTTTATTTATTCGTAGGTTCTTTTAATTGAAAAGTAGTCAAGACTTCTTCATAATCGCTGTTCACACTTGAACGCGTTACTCGATACTGACTGTTAGTTCGACCATCCAAGTCTTTCTATAGTAGTCGTCTAGTTTCCAGAAACTCGTAGAATACGCCAGAATCTAGCAGATACTTCTTTGGCGATAAGCATCTTTTCCGCTAATTTTCCATTATGATGTTTGTTTTTTGTAACTACTGTCTGTTTTGTTGCTTAAGGCGTTGTTTGTGTTTATTCATACTTCTCAATTCCTGGAAGCCCTCTTTATGTATTGATGTTATATTGTTGTTTTTTCTCTGTGCGTATTTACTCTCTTGAACACTTTTCTGAGCTTATAGGTATTGTGTTTTGTTGTTGTTACAGCGCTGTCTGTACAGTTGATGCCAAATCTTGTCGTACTCTTTATTTCTGGAGTGCCACAAGTAATCATACCATTCAATTCTTACAAGTAAGAATACTTCTTCGCTCTTATCATCACAACAATATGTTAAATAGATTAAATAAGAACAAAAATGTACCCCGGTAATCAGTATGATAGCTTTGATTTAATAATTGTTATGTGTTCTTAAATTAATTTTCTTTCCTTTAAACTCTATTTAAATATGTTTATTCACTACCTTGATCTCGAGATGCAGGTTTTTACTGCTGCACTAATAAACTTTATTTAATCCAATTATTCTCAGCTCGTATCCATTGAATTATTCAGTTTTCATGCTCAAATAATTTTATATGAAATTTTTTAATTTTTTTTTTTTTGGAAATTATTATCGAAAATATAATTTTTATGCTTCGTGATAAAACAAGTAAGTCAACTCAATTTACAATACTATAGTATTTGTAATGATGAAGTGAAAAGATTTTTATACAGCTTTTTTAATTTTTTCCAGCTAATTCTATAGCATCTCAATTTATTCTAAAAATGCAATTTAGTTGTTGGGAAAATGTGCATAGAGACTGACTGATCAAATAAATTGATATTTTTATAATAAAATGAGTTTGAATAGAATTAGCTTGAAATATTTTGTTGAAGTAAAAAGAAACATATTTTTTGTAACTAAAACTAAACACGTTTGTATACTGGCTATATTTGGGCTATTTCGGCGATATTCGACAAGCCATTTGGCAGGGAAGGTGGAAGAACTGACAACACTGGTCGACATACATACTCGTATATAAATTTATTAATATAGTCAATAACAAAAATAATAAAAACAACATTTGTAATCGTTTGAACAAGTTGTAGTCAGTAATATTTAATCAAAATAATCATCACCGATGTATTCGGGTGTTGTACTCGTACATATGTATGTAATAAACGTTGTATGTAGTTACACGTTGCCTTCAGCTTTGGCGTTACGAAGTTAACTAACAACATGCGCCAGTTATGCAGTTTCTTACTCATTTGCAAAAACCCTACACATACTCGTACACATGTCCATTTTCGTACATATGCAACGTACGTACATACCTACTTAATACGTAATGAATGAATGAATGGAGAACTTTTACAATAAACTCGTTCATGATATCACGTACTCTAAGGGTTGTTTATTATTTTTGAGATAAGAATTCATAATGATTTCTACTAAACAAATTAATTTGATTTAGTCGAGTAAAGGTTATTAACGTATAATTTAATTATGTTTTCTTTGGTTTTTGGCCTTGTTGTTTTCCCTCTAATTCTTGGTATTTGTGGCATTCTTATAATTATTAAATGAATACACAGTTGCACACATCTAGATTAGAAGTCCAGTAGTTACACTATATAATTGCGAGTATTATATATAACCCAGCAAACACAATAAGGTGCCCAATGATATTTTATTTTAGAAATTAGAATTAATCGATTTCAGAAAAAAACCTTAAGTTGAGTTCGCAGAAAAATTCCTCGATGAGAGTAATCGCAAGGTTGGTGAATCTTCTTAACATGTTTTAAGAATCAGAGTGTTTTTTTAATGACCTAAAATAAAGATATATTTTATACCGTTAATTGTTTCCTATTGAGACTTTTAATTATCGATTGCAGGCAAAACCCGATATGACGAACGATATTCGTTATATCCTCCAGATATTTTTGATCAGATTTAGTAACATTTTGAATTTTAGTTTTAACAATTTAAAAAGTCTAAAAAATACAAAACTAAATTAAGTCAGTTTTTGGCTAGTTTGTGGACTTCCTTGGAGTTTTCAAAACAATTAATTGCATCGGAGAGTTTTTTTGTTGTTTTAAGTAAGAACTATTTGCTACTGCCTATAGAAAAATAAAGACCCACAATAAGACCAAATTAATGAGGAAAAGCTTCAAATGAGCGAAAAGGGCCTGAGTTTTATGGATATACTAAGCCTTCATACGTTTTCTCCTGATTCTTTCAGAAAACTGATGCCGTATCTTTTTTGATCTTAGTTAACCAATCGTCACTTTTTTGTATTCCATATTTAAAAAAAAAAATCACCGAAAGCTTTTACCGCTTTTAAATGTAACCAAAATTTCTACTTTTTCTTTTAATGAAATTCTTTTGCCGTTTTCATTTTTGTTCCACAGCATTCATCAAGTATTGCATCAATTAATAATGTCCGTCTCTCCGATGTTGAAATAAACTTGCTGTAACATTTGATCAGTGCGTTCGGCGAATTTTCGCGATTTGAAACCAGCCATATCGACCCATTAGTTTCCGAGATATGTGCAAAATTTTTACTCTTACGGGCAAACGCGTATACACAAGCCCATTACAAAAATGATCCACCCGAGGCCACCAGATAACTTACGAACCAAAATGTTGGACCAATTAAGAAATTTATAAAAAAAACCTCAAAACTTCAAAAACTAATAAAGAAACCCGAATTCCTTCAAAAGCCAACCTTTTACAAAAAAATTGCGAAAAATTCGAAAATTTCGCAAAATTTTACATTCACCACAAATTTGAAAATTCACCAAAAATTAGAAATTCGCCATAAAATTTAAAAACTTGATAAAAAAAATGTAATTTGTAAACAACTAAAATTTTACTCAAAAAATTAAAATTCACCAAACTGTCAAATTTCACCACAAAAATTTTAATTTCGCCAAATTTTTTAATTTGACCAAAAAGCCAACCATTTAAAAAAATTTTAACAATTGTTGTTAAACAGTTACGAGTAAATAAAAAAAACGAAATTTCACCATAAAAAATTGCGAAATATACAATATTTCGCAACATCTTAAACAATTCTACAAAGAATCTTATATTACCACAAATTAGAAATTCACCAAAAAATATAAAAATTAACCTGAAAATCAAGTTTACCGAAAAAATTCAAAACCATAAAAATGTAATATTTCAATTAGCTTAAAAATTTAAAAAATAAGTCTAAATTTGACCACAATTTTGGAATTTACAAAAATTTTTAAATTCTTCTTCTTACCGAAATCGATTTTACACAAGATCCAAAAGTCCTATAATCTAATTTTCACAAACATGGAAACAAAAGCTAAATTCACCATATTTTGAAATTTACCCAAGGTCTGAAATAAAACTGAAAATTGTACATTTATCAGATATTGCAAATTTTACTAAAAATCCATTTCCGCTATTATTTCCAATTCATCAAAATATCGAAAATTTATTAACATTCAAAGTAAAGAAAAATAAATCAAAAGATCCGAAATGAAGAAAACCCCATCGATGTTGCTCATATTAAAATGAAAGGAGAGTTTAGAAGTTGAATGAAACGATTAAAACCGCAGGCTAAAATTAAAAATCGCAAACAACGCTTTGCACGTGGATCTTTAGTATATTGTTCACTTTTAGTAGTTCATATTTTCCTGAATTGTGTATAACATAATTTTTGTAATTTTTGACTCATTTAATTCGCATAATATGCTTCATCATTAGATAGATGTACTGAACCCAGTGTTCGTCAATTCTTTCATCACGTAATACAAATAATACAACTTTTGGACATATTCAATCGGTGGCGTAGCGAGAAGGGTGCAAGGAGATCATCATGCAAAAGGGCATCAAGAGTTGGCAAATCTACAATAAATTTTTACAGTGGGTAGATATGAATACTAAATGACGAGTTTTCGTAAGAGGTGAAAATAACAAACAATTTTATAATATAAACGCACTAATTTTCCAAACCAGTAAACTACCAATAACAAAAACGAAACTCCCTCTTATTTGTAAGGGACACTTCCAATATAGCTAGAGAGCTAAAATTTCGACCGTAAAAAGTACTGAGATCAAAATGAGGAAAAAGTTCTTCATATGTTCAATACCATCCCATTTCTAGGCAAATCAACTGATAAAACATTTTTTTTGGTTCGGCTTGAAAAATATGTATCAGAGCAGAGGTACGTGCCACACAGTAAACGCCACAAGGGATCATCTGTCTATCGCAGAGACGACGTGAAACTACACGTCTATGCCAATAAGCGGCAATCAGATTAAGACCACTGCTGAAATTAAGACCAGTTAGGTTACCTTTTTGGTAAATATGTCAGCAAACTTTAGCTACTGAAATGGGTTATTAAAGTTAAAATAAATCCAAATATTATCTAAAAATACCGAAAAAAAACTATATAAAGTGCCAAAAATAAGCAAAGAGTAATTAAGTGAAATATATATATATATATATATTTCACTTAATATATAAGGAACTTTCACTAGACAGGGCTCCAACCAGGGCTCTGCTAAGTTTTCAAAGGATACATATACGGGACTGCGTTGCAACGATTACCGGACATTGCAAATTCGGCAGCCGACCTTGCATATCTGGATTTTATAGTCTTTATATTAAATAGTTTGCTAGCAAGGTATTCCATATGAAAATAATATTTTTAAGTTTTTGTGCGAATTTCAAGGTATCATGCATTCTGCTCTCCTCCGAACACCATATAAATTTCACCTTGGTTGGTAGCATAATGAACCGAATATGTTAGTAACAGCCTGTTAAAAATCAATGCAAAGACTTTTGTTTGTTGGGCTTAATCGCACCCCTCTTATGTTGGCGAGTGCTATTTAATCACGTACATACAACATCATGCGTATTTTCATAAAGTAAATAATAAACAATATCAGTACTAGTATATTTATACTTTTATTCCCATCACTAATTAAGCGCAAAAGAATCTAATACAATTTGCTTAGTGATAAAATCCAAATAAACTAACCTTATTTCCACCTTCGAAAAGCTAGCCCTTGCCGTAATGAATGAATCCGGCGTAAACATAAATGGCAAAATTATATAAGTATAATAAAGAAATATGACAGGAAATTTATATGCTATCGATACTTGCAACAAAATCATTTTATATTTGTATTTGTGAGACAAGCATTGCAGTTACAGGACTTACAATGCCAAATGGACACATTAAGGACACAAATTAAAATTTATAGTACAATTTAATGAAAGGTATACAACACCCGGACTCTTAGCTGAATATTTTTAATGACCTATTTGTTGTTTTTATTACTTAAAATTATTTTATTGCTCAAGATGTAGAGCAACTTTCACTTTATTAGTGAGATTTAATCCACGTATAGTTTGCTCTTCCCGAATCCCAACAAATAGCTGGGTGGGAAGAGTCTTCAACTAAAAGAAACTACTGAAGCTAAAAAATATCGCTGGAATTTATTTTTGTATTTTCCTTACTTGGTCGGTTAATTTTAAGACCGTCGTCTTTAAGTTTATTTGTCGTTTATTGATTTTAGTAAATGACACTCAACTAACATCATAAATCCCCCCTCTTCAACTATGAAAAATATACTTTAGTAGGGAGAAATGTCTTTAGCGGCATCACTGATTAATAGATTAACACGAGTAATAAACATTAATTGCACAAAGAGCAAAATATTAAAAACATCTTAAGTAGGAAACAGAAGCATACACACACACAAACACACACACACACACACAATGTTACGCTTTCATTAGTACCTATTGTTCATGCACCAGCATGATAATGTGGGTGTCCTTATGGGTTTCTAAAAGGAGTGAGTACGTTTTGAGTTTCAATGAATTTTTCGCAAATAATAAAGTTCTATTGTTAGACAGACAGACAAAGTATTGCGCAATTACTCGACGCTAAAACAAACTGGCTTCACATACCCCAACCCCTGAGGAACAAACGCATAAGTATCACCTCGCAGGGAGGAAAAGCTTAAAAAAGATTAAACCCCATCTAATTCCGTCGGAATATCATATTGGCTTCGAAGCTCCAGCAGAATGATTTTCACATATTTAGATACGTACACCCAATAATGTTAAGATATCAACATAATCTGTATTATGGTACCGCCACATGTTCTTCTTTCAACCTGATGCTCCCAGTTTGCCCTACATAAACTAAAACGTGGGCACACGAAAAACGCGTGTTCAGGGTCCTCGACAGTATCAGCACATCTCGAACATAATGGGAAACTATCAAGACCGAAGTGAAAAAATTGCCGAACTCAAAAATTGCGTCAGGTAATAATTTAGATCACCATCGTCCATCTTCCTTTTGTACTAGCTGTCCATATCGGCTGCCACTCCGCCATACTGTTCCGTCTAGCAACATTAACGTCAATATCGTTAACCAATGATCGCTGTGATTCAAATTCTAGCTTTGCCTCTCTTGCCAGTGTATCAACTGGAACTATAGCTGCAATAATTAAAGCCGCCTCGTGGGATACAGTTCATTATGCAAAACATACTCGAAGTATCGCGCGTCTATAGACAGGTCTAATTTTACCACTGCGTCGTTTCTGGAGGTAAATCTCTTGGCCAACAGACTGTAATCAGCTGTCAGATCTTATCGACTTTGTCAAAGTAGTAAATATCAGCCATGATTACCCGAAACCCCCATTTCCTCCTCAAATAAAAACACGAATTGATCCTTAACCAGGTAAAGACCTTACTCAGATTACGTCATATAGGTCTATTAGCCTTCTGTCAATTTTATCAAAGTTGTTTGAAAAATGATTCGTTTAATTTTTAAAACCTTACCTTAATGAACAAAACTTCATTCCGGAGCATCAGTTTGGTTTTCGAGCAAACCATAGTCCACAGAATTGTCACCGTTAATAGATCTGCATTTGAAAATAAGCAATATTGGTGTTTAACTTTATTTATTGACATTTCCCAATCGTTTGATAAAGAGCTATCTGACGGATAGAAAGAACATTTAAAGAAAGGCCAAAAAATCAATTTTCAAAAAAGGGAAAGACCTCTGCAGGAGTACCTCAAGGTAGTATACTAGGGCCTCTATTATATATCATTTGTACAGCGCATATGCCAACAAGTCCAAATACATATAAGTCAACGTTTGCAGACGATACTGAATTTATAGGTGTCAATACTGATCTAAAGGTTGCATCTGAAAAACCACAATCCCACATTCAAGAGCTAGGGGACCGGTTAAATAAGTGAAGGATTAAGGTAAATCCTTCGAAAAGTGGTCACGTAACGTTTTCCCTCAGGATGCAAACTTGTCTTCCAATAAACATAACAACTACCACTGTTCCAGAGGAAACTCACGTTAAATATTTGGGTATCCACCCAGATAGATGCCTAGCTTGCGCCGGCCATACTAAGGCAAAAATGGCAGCCTTAAAATTTAGGACAATTCGACTACACTGTTCATCCCAACACCCTAGCGCGCGATTATATGCAATTTCAGGGGCACCAGAGACTGAAAAAATAAACATATTAAGCCTGGCAAGCCGACTCTCTCTCTCTCGTAGTATTTTAGAGATAAGATTTGAATACTTATTGTAAATTTTGCTTTCTTCAGCATGCAACGGCAATTGCTCTTGGATTTTCAGAAGCCTGAATACGGCAATTTCGCTTAGTGACGTTGCCAAACAAGTGAAAATGGGCTTTGTGTGAAAAAATGACTTTGCCAGAAAAATCACCGGATGGTTTTTGAATGCACTCAGCGAATCTACGGCCAAGTAAATGGTCGGTCGGCTTGAATTCATGCACCAGTTCAGCTTGTAAGGCTTTAAAGCGAAATGCTTGCGAAAAATTTGTCGTTTTGGACAACTCAAATTGCTGAGAACACTGACGAACTGACAAATTTGGATCTTCTCCTCAACACTGCGGCTCATGACTGCGATGTTTTCGCTTGAACGAACCGGTCGAACAAGCGTTCGTGTTGGCGCATTATAATCGATTACATACGATTATGTTGACCGAAAATATTGCAATACGAGCCTGTTGTAAAATAAAGTCATTGTTGAAAACCCTGTTATTTGAGCAAAACATAGAATATGGTCCATGACGGAGTGATGATGATGACGAGGATAATGATGATGTTGATGGTAGTCGCAATTATGATGAAAATTATCTTTCTTATTTACTGTAAATTCGATTTTTTTTTTTTATTTTGTGAATATTCTACTGGCAACACTTGTCGCACGTATTGAGAAAAAGTATGCACAAAAACTATTTATTTTATCAATATTCTCCTCACTGCGGTACTATGGTCTTCATATCTGCATTTGCTCATTGCAGGTTGACAAAATCGTTACCATTTCTGAAACTTGCAAAAACAAAAAATTAGAAATAATGATCTGGACCTAATTGACTGACTGCAAACGGCGCTTCACATATGGTACTTTAAAGTACTTTTATATGTAGATTTTTGGAACGAATTTCCGTCATGTCTTGTCAACTTTGCTTTTGAGACTTTTATATGTTTTTTCATATATCGACCCTATGCGAGGTAACAAAAATGTAAAGCTGTCGCATTGAATTTCCCAATTGCATCACTATAAGTTCAGTCTTACAACTCATAGTAAAACAAGATAGAAACCAGTTTTTCTGATTTAAAAACTAGTTTTATTTTCAAGGGGGCACTGCTGTGGTACATTTTCTCTTTATGTAAAAAAATTTACAAATGCACTGAATTTTCTATCCCTTTTAATGCACCCAATTAATTGAACCAAACAGAAATTGGGCTTATCATTATCACACGCACTTTACAAAAGTATAGTGTGTTTGTATTGACTTCTGTATATGTGTATGTATATGTACAATATATGTACATACATTGGTATGTGTAGATAGGTAGACGTTACGTGTAAACAAAATTAGTTGCTCCATTCTAATCGTAATGTTCTATCAGCATGGTTATGTTCGTTCCACTTTGCAGCAGTTTGGTCACGTGCCACTCGGAAGTGTGAACATTTTCTGATTAAATGTTGTTTGTTATAACGCCGTTAATGCTGTTGTTCTATTTATTGGTAATGTCGCCAAATGACCATTAAACCGGTCTTAAGCTAAAACGTAAAGGAAAAAAGGGCGTAAGCAAACAGGAGTGAATTATTTCAATTAGAATGTTGTTTTCGTTTTCACAAGCTTTCATACAGTTTAATCGCTTGTAAATACTGCTCTGCCTCCTCTACTCAAAGTTTAGTTGTACATCTAAGAGAAGCAGAAGAAGAAGTCATAATTTTTTTTTCATGCTAATTAGTAAACAAGTCGTTGTCTTTGAATATCCAATTACATCTGAGATAAGATAACACTTAGCAGATTAAACGTTTCTTCTGCACATTAAATTTTCTCAATTAACATAAATACATTTGTACCAGGACAAAAAGCACAAATACGACGGTAGTCGCAGGACTAAATGAACCTTTTTTTAATTAATTTGCAAAGTTTGTATGTGTGTTTGTTTAGGTAGTGAATTTTGAACTAGTTCTCGTAGCCCCAACCCGTAGAGAAGAAAGATATTCGAGGAAATCGTTATATGTATCCGCACAAAAACTCAAATGTGAAAAAATAAGTAAACATGTCGGCCGTTTTGTATAGTGAAATACATATAAGGGGAAACCCTAGCCCCCCAGATAAAAAGGGCCGGTCTCAGATTTTTCTGTTTACTTTAGCCCTAAGGCCTGCCTGTATACCATATTTCAGGTCTCTCGCAAACATTTCTTTGAATGGCGAAAAAGCCATTACAAAAACTGGATATTTTTAAAAATTCAATTTTATTAAATAGGTCAGCCTTTGCTGCGGTATTTATCTACCTGTTCCAGTGTGAACACACATTACATTGATTTTCTCTTGAAGCTTTTGTGTTGGGTTTTCCTAACGCAAACAAAATGTCAACCCAATCTTCAGTAAATTTTTCTTATACACAGCAAATTTGACTTCATTATTCAAGGCCCCAACTGCCTCTGGCTGGTTAACGTAACACATTTTCGTAACGGCTTGCTACAAAAAATAATCTAACGGTCCAGATCACAGCTCCAAGGCGGCCAATTGTCATCAGAATTTCCCATTGTAGGGCCAGCAGTGGCATTTATTTGAATAATGCTTTTTGGAACGAATTCCCGTCATTCCATGTCAATTTTGGTTTGGTGACAAACCGCTTTCGGCTATGTGCCATCTCCCGTGTCAGGAAGATGTCACATAGCCGAAACCGTTTTGTTTCCAAACCAAACTTGACAAGGGATAAGGGGAATTTGTACTTCTTGTTATTGTTATTAAAGTCAAAATGTATGCATCGATTTTAATGTACAGCGTATTTATATTTTATCTCCACAACTAAATTAATAACTCCGAAACTGTAGAGTGACTTCAATTATTTTACAAAAGAAAACCTATTGGTAATCCTATATTATACAGGGTGCTGGTAGCAGATTTATTATTAAAACTTAAATAAAAACGTAGTAATTGACACAAAGTTTTATTAAGAGCATTGAACGATAGAATGGACATGCGGATTTTATTTTTAAAGAGTACGAGTATGTCATCCATATGTCTTCTGTCGAGTTGAACACAGTGTTCAAAGCGGAGCCTTGTGTTCTGCGCTACGCACTGCAGTAAACTTGGATCAATTGTGCTAATTTCACGACGAATATTTTCCTTTAAAGCCACAAGAGATTGGGGATTGTCATTATAAACTCTCTCTTTGAGGTAGCCCTATAAAAAAATCCATGGGGGTTAGATCGGGCGACCTCGGTGGCCATGGGATGTCCCCAAAGTGACTGATCAGTTTTTGGGCGGAAATTTTCCCGACGTAAATTCATCGAAGCTCTGGCTGTGTGTGCAGTCGCCCCTTCCTGTTGAAACCACGTATGTAAACGATGGGTGCGCCCGCAGGTTCGACAAAGAGAATTCCGTAATCATTCGTCGATAATTTTCACGTTGACAGTCGTCGCCTGGCCTCGAGAATTTTCGAAAAAAATGGTCCAGTTATCTCATGCATGGATAAGGTACACGAAACAGTTACCCTGTAGCAATGCAATGGGTTTTGATGCTTCAATCGAGGGTTGCGGGTTCTTGGAAACCAGTAACGGCAGTTTTGCTTGTTGACGTGGTCGTTTAAGTGAAAATATGCCTCGTCGCTCCAAAAAATGTGATTTACAGTGCGAAAACGCACTTGCGTAATTCAAAGTCACTTTCTTTCAGTTCCCGAACGATTTGGATTTTAAAAGGATCCTTCAGATCCTTTTTTAAAATTTCATGAGTAACCGCTCTTGGAAGTCCCAGTGAGGCTGCTCTTTTCCGTATTAAAAGTAGCGGATTTTCAAGTAAACTGCTTTCAATTTTTCGGGAGTCCTTGAAGATCGACTGGGGCCTGGCCGTGGGACATTCATAGCCGAAGCAGTTGCGCGGAATCTCTCCACCCACGAATGAATTAAATTTACACTCCGCCGAATACCGAACTTTGAACAAAATTGTCGACAAGCAATTACGCAAGAAACATTACTCTTAAAAAATTTCTCCACAGCGAACGCGCGATGCTCATTCGAGCACTGCGACATCGTGTCTGACAAATCCGCACAGTCGATATCTCCAGCGGCACCACCCTCCCTCCGCATCGTTTAATACTTTTTGAAATAATCGTATTTAAAAATATAAATTTGCCACCAGACACCCTGTATGTTAAAAGTCGACTTCCCTCAAGCAGAACACTTTTTTAGTAGCATTTTCATAATGAGAAAACTTCTTCATTAGAACAGGTGACAAATTGTAGAAAGTTATGAACGTTTACAAATACAAGAAGAACCAAGTTTGTCATTTACGTAGTAGAAATTTAAAATATTTGAACACACGAACATTTTTACGCAATTAATTCGTTAATTTTTAATGCAGCATTTAAAAAGTTAAAACATACAAATTTGTTACTTACACGAAAAAGATATAATCGTAGCCTTTTACTAAAATAAAACTGAAATGGGAAAGAATTATGAAGTTTAAACGGAAAGTACAAGGCTAAATCCAAAAAGGAATGCAGCATGAGGTGTGCTTGAATTACAGTGGTGGTTGATAGTTGCAATACAAACGTCACTTTGACCAGATGAACATGTGCAAGGCCAAGATAACCGAAATAAATAGAATTGTTGTGTTGTCGTTTACCTTATATATTATAAATTAATTCAGTTTGTTGATGTTCCCAATTTATTTTTAAAAATATATTCATTCGAGAGTCCTTAGTTTTCATTCCTTTATGATAGCGAAAAGTATAAATTGTTTGTTGTTGCCAAGTTTCAATTTATACATTATAGTCTTTCATCAGTTCATTTCTCTAATCTTTTGCACTTACAGTGCTTTCGTTTCTAGATAAAATGCAAAATTTGTTGCCATTTTGTTATTTTCGAAATATACTTGCGCTCACAAAAGCGAGTTAATTTTTTATTTTTATTCTGCCCTTAATAATGCCGAAAGACATTGCTTTTTATGACCTGTATATATTTAAGAAACGCATACGTCATAACATTTATTGTAAAGAATTTCTTTAAAGTTACTGTAGAAAAATTCTTTGCTTACTAAATACACACATGCTTGCCAGCATTGGTTTTTAACATTTTCACTGCTGTATTTGTGCAGACATTGTGTCTAGGCCGTAAATAAAGGATGTGTAGTCGACATTCGGCTGAAGTGTATAGAATCTGAGGGAGACTTTTCAGCGGCTCAAGGGAGCGATGCCATGCTAGCAATAATAATATGGACTAAAGAGAAAGACCATTTCACCAGCAAATCGGAAAACTGGAATAAAACCAAATACATAATTCCAAAACAACCAAAAAAACCAAAATTCATCAAATTTTAAAATTTCAAAACTAAATTTTAATTTCACCAAAATATTTCAGTTTCAGCGAAAATTTGCAAAAAAAAAAATAAGTATTTTATGAAAAACGTAGCAATTTTATCAACATCCACGTTACACAAGGTCCAAAAAACCCAATTTTCACAAACAAGGAACGCAAACCAGACTTCACCATATTTTGAAATTTAAAGCCATAATTTAGCCAAAGGTTGAAATTTCAGTGAAAAATCTCAATTCTATCAAATATTATATATATTGGTGAAGGGGATACATAAGATATGGCACAGCCGATTATATGTAGCTCTCTTACTTGTTCCACTTGCTTCATATTTTCAAGCTAGAATAACAGAAAAAGAAGATCTGGTGGTCCTAGAAAATTTTCGTGTAACAATGTGGGACATTTATCTAGGAAAGTATTAGAGTGACTAAGGTGCTCGAAATAGGTAGATCTACCACAAAACTGATAGATGTGTTAGATTTACGTGAGTACCCGCCAACGTTGGCACAACCTCACGGTGGTCTAACCACGGGTGTGTCTTTACGCGGCCAAACCAACGCCCCTATGAAATCCGCTTAAGCACCACCGAAGTAGCACTCATGCATATCCCTATAGGTAGCAATTCAGGACTGAGGATGCCAGGCCCTCGATCCCACCCCTTGCTCAGGGGTTCGGAGCAATCTATTCTGCTGCTATCAACAGATAATTATTGACAGCTTGCGTTGCCATGCAACGCCACATCGGTCCTGTAGTGAACCTTCCCGCTTTGGGTATAAACCACAGCCACCACGTGCCCTCCCAAAGGAGCCTCACCAACAACCAGTCCGGAACCAAAGTTCCAGGGACTTACTGGTTTCCGTGGTACCAGTTTACACTCTCACTACTGGTTAAACTTAGAAGTCCTACCTTCTTCCAGTTTCAGGCCCCTGAGAGGTCCTAGGGACTGGTACCCCTATTCCCCCCAATAGCAATTCATCAAGGTGGCGGCGTCACCAAGATGAAATGCCCCCGGGGGACCACAAAAGTGATAATTGGCAACTCTGATCTCTACCTGGGTACCTGGTTATTGTCTATAGTGGTAATTATGTTTTTGTAGGAAACTGTTTGCATGAATGCCATTCAATACATCATAATTTTCT
Source organism: Phania funesta (assembly GCA_963932375.1). Lineage (NCBI taxonomy): Eukaryota > Metazoa > Arthropoda > Insecta > Diptera > Tachinidae > Phania > Phania funesta. The sequence continues at coordinate 6,567,644 of OZ010657.1, read as the reverse complement.
TAAATTAAATTTACGATTAATTGTAAATTGTGGCGACTGGTCAGTCAAGCACGTGGAAATAATTCACGATTGCAACGATAGAGGTGAATTTGTTTTCACCAAGATAGAAACTTGTGTGATTTAGAAGCAGATTGTTCTATTCTCTAGTCGCAAGAACTTCTAAAATGTTCTTTTCTTTCTTACGTCGTTTAGCTGTAAAATTAGACACATCTTTAAGAGTTTCAATTTGCTGTTCACAGCAATACTTAAGTTACTATTTTAGCAAACAAATATTGCGATATATTTTATGCAATTAGTTTTAGGCTTGTGCAAAAGAAAATATATACATTTTTAATTGCTACTCGTATACAGTCAACTGAATGACTGCCTCACTGGCTTGACAGATTACAATCTTAGGCATATGTAATTAGTCTATAGGCACTCATTTATTTGGAATAAAACAAAATTATTAACATATTTATGCAAATGTGAGAAGGGAGTGGTGAAGTTTCGAATTTTTCCCTGATGTGATTGTACATGTGTTTCTATACATCAAGAGAAATTAGTATTTACAAGTAAAAAACAAACACAGTGCCCCACGCTTATGATATGGATCCTCATCTTCTGTCTATAATTAATTTTGTACAGTGGCGTGCACGACATCACGTTTCCGAAATAGCGGCCTCTGAGAAAAATTATAAAATTTTAAAAGAAATTCAGTTTGTTTTTGGTTTAAATTGTTATTTTTCATTTAAAACCAAACATTTCATTACTCTCCACAATTATGATGAATAGGCGGCAAATATGGAAAATTTGTGAACTCCCAAATACATATTTTTTGGCGAAAAATTAGCATTTGCTCACTTGGAATTTGTAAATATTTGTGCTTTTGTTTAAAATTAGTCGTTATTCACATTTTATGAAATAGTGAAAATTCGCCAATTTCTAGGTCTTAACTTTGTAACGACGTATTTTCACAGTTGGCTGGAGTAGAGCTCGCGGCTCCCAGGGTTCGTTACAAGAAAATATTCATTTGTTTTCCAAGAGAGAGACGAGACAGCTTATTTTAATGTTTTCCATAAACGTTATATTATTTATTGTTCAAATTAAATTACTAAGTACAGCACGGCACGGAGTACACGGTAGGCCTTCGGTGTCTATTGACATATTCGCTGGCCATCAGCTTCTTACACCATCCGACGCTCACAGAAGATATCTCCACTATTCGTTGCGAGTGCACATAAGCCGATTCTTTAATCGCGGCGAATAAAATTCGGTCCCAAAGGTGAAAGAAATCTTCTCTCCCGATTGAGGCGAATAAAATTCTGGCTCAATCGTTGGCTGTCGGGGAGCTTGTTTACTCACGCTGCGCCTAAACCAATTAGGATGAATAAAATTCTGGCCTAATGGTACAGGGGCACTTCTAGCTCTGGCTTGTGAGGCCAAATAATATTCTGCCCTGATTCAACAATGCCAGAAGCTCTGTGCCTGACACTCACATGGACTCACTTCATCTGGCTGCTTGTCTAGGTGTAGGGAAAAGGATTGGCTCTCTTGTCGGGGCGAATAAAATTCTGGCCCGAAGCTAAGAGATGTCTCCTCCGCTTACTCAACCCCGACCACACTCGGATGTTGCTCAACCGTTTACTACTCGCCTATACCAATTGGAGCGAATAAGATTCTGGCCCAAGTGGTATAGCGTCACCTTAAGCACTGGCTTCTCTTGTCACGGCGAAAAAAATTCTGGCCTGTTAAGACAACACCAATAAGATTGAATAAAATTCTAAAATTTATAATTTTGTCTTAGCGCCTTGCTAGCCACAGGCTGACTGACTTCTCTACTGTATACTCATTGCTATTATACTTGCGTAGCTGAGTCTCACGTATACAACAGTCCGTTAATTTTAAACCTAAGTTCTTATTAATAAAAACTACGATTTTAATTAGAGAAACAAAAGTCTTATAATTACATGTGACCAAACAAAATGTGGAAGGACTTTTGGTCGTCTCAGGCCAAGGGAAGAATCCGGAAGCCCTTGAGATTCCGATAGGGGCGGACACTGAAACCGCGCGAAAGGTGGAGAGGTTAATCTTTGTAGGATACGTGTAGATACGTGTACATTTTGGCAATTAACAAGAGACTTCGTAATCAGGAAGAAGGTCGACAGTCACCACTCGACAGTCTGAAATCACTAGCGTCGAGAGTAAAGGCTAGTGGTATCACGAGACTTGAATGAGAGTTAGATAGTCGTAAATTACAAATCGGTTGCCTTAAAACAATTCGAGGACAGAAGGAGTTCGACACGAATCCATAAAGTTAGCGGTCTGCTTCGATATCCACTCTACATTAAAAAAAAAAATACTTTTGCATTTATAATATTAGTAGCGACTTACTGCCGCTTACCTTATTCTAAGCACTTCAACGGGACAATATAGACTTTGGAGTTTTCATCCTACGAAGAATTTTAAAAATCGGATGGGTTATTCCGGCGATTACTACTTACGGTAATTGCAGTCGTGTAGCCGTAGTCTAAAGGATATTATAAAGTATTATATAACCAAAAATAGCCCCGCATAACAAAAGAAGAAAAAAGGTATGAGGAATCAATTGAAAAGAAATTTTGTTTGGTAATTTAAACATTTTTCGACTATAGTTTGGTTATGTGAAAAATTTGTAAGTTTAAGTGAATTTCCAAATTGTGTAGAAAATTCGGGTTTTTGGTGAATTTGCAAAACTTTTATTAAGTTAAAGTTTTGGTAGTAAAATTCCATAATTTCGGAATTTATGCTTCTTTTTTCGGAAAATTCTTTTGGACTTTAGTCTACATTTCCAATTTTGGTAAATTTCCAAATAATGCTGAAATTAGGATTTTTTTTATTTTCAAATTATTTAGATTTTTGATAAAATTTATAATTTTTATATTTTAATTTTTAATGAATTTTTTACTTAATTTGCCGTTTGTTATGAAATTTTATTCTTTTGCTTGATACTTTCATTAAATATATATTAAATTATATAGATTTTTTTTGAATTTGTGAATGAAAATTTTTTTAGATTTTTAGGCTTTTTTGAGGAAGTTTAAATGTTCGCGATGAAATTCTAATATTTGGGCAAATGTTCGTTTTTTATATATATGGATTTTTCAGCAACTAAATTTTATATTCCAGATTTTCAATTTTATGTTCCAATTTGAGGTGAATTGAAAATGATATCAAAATTTCGAATGTTCTGCATTTTTTTGGTGTTGTGGTAAATATTCGGATTTTGGTGAGTTCCCAAATTATTAAAATTTAGTTTTTGTAATTTTTCAAATTAATTAAGATTTACGATTATATTATGATGATTTTTATGTATTTTGTGAGTTTTTAATTTTTGGGAATTTTAAAATTTTTCTTCCGAATTTAGCATTTGTGGTGAATTTTTTGATTTTTGTTTTCATTAATTTTGTTGAAATTTAGGTTTTTCATTAAATGTTGATTTTTAGTATTTTTTCTGCTTTTCGCCAAAATTACAAAACTGTGGTGAAATTTGAGTTTTTTTTTGGTGAATATGAAAAATTTGTTGAATTTTGGATTTTTTTTCGTAAAATTTCTTTTCGCTTTTTCTTTAAATTTAATATTTTGAAAAAAAAATTAAATTTATTAAAGTTTTCCCACTAGTCGCAAGTTCACCAATAATGAAAAAAATTAACAAAAAAAATCAAAAATTCACTACAAAACATGAAATTTTTTAGAATTCCTTAAAAACTATGAATTTAAAAAAAAAAAAATCAATATAAACAAAAAAATCAGAAAGTCCAATTTTCACCGATAATTCATAAGAAACAAGGAAACTTACCAAAAGTATTAAATAAAATAACCCAAATTTTTACCAACATGCAAATTCACGAACAAATTTAATCAAAGCAGCCTACCATATTACAAAAATTCGATATTTTGCTAAAAATTCATTAAGAAATGAAAAATCTCCACAAAGATCGAAAATTCTACAAGAAATCTACGAATTGTTAAAAACTATATAGACTATAAATACACATCAAATCGAAACCAAATCAAAAAGTATAAAAAATCAATATTTTACAATAGTTAAAAGTAGAGTTGTGCCTATCACGAACTAGTTCGTTCAATTGAACGAATATTTTAGAAAGACGGTAGCACCTTTACAACAATAAAAAAACAACAACCAATATTAAATTCTTGTGTAAAATAAATTGTTTGTGATTTTTGTAATTGTCGTAAAGTTGCTACCATCTTTCTTAAAAATTCTTTCGATTGAACGAACTATTTCGTGACCAGCACTCTGGTCAGAAGTCGACAATTCACCACAAACACAGAAAAGTGCCACAGAAAAAACATTAAAAACATAACATATGGGAACATAACAACATTAAAAAAAACAAAAAAACAAATTTCAGAACTTTCAAAATTTTTCCAACAAATATAATTTTTTCCGAATAAATATAAAATTTACCTAAATTAAATATTTCATCACTGCAAAAAGGATTGCAATAAAATATGACACAAATCGAAAATTCAATCTAAAACATACCAAAGGACATGAAATCCACCAACAGACACTAAAAATTTCGCTAAAAATTGAAACTAAAAAGCAGCTCCAATCAATCATTCATAAAAAATCGAAGTTTTACAAAAAAAATTAAAGAAACCAAATTAAAACCCCAGGAGATCTAAACTGCGCGAAAACACCAACATTTTACAAAAAAGAGCCAAAAAAATCAATAAATTTTAAAATTTATCAAAAAAGACACAAACGTACTTAAAATCGATTTCACCAGAACGGTGTCAAAAAAATTGCAATCTAACCACAAATCAATAACTCGCCGAAAAATGGAAAATTACATAAAAAACGATTACAAAGAAACCGACAAATGGCAATTTCGCCAAGAACGGAGAATTTTCGGAAAAAAATCAATAATTAAAAAAATAAACTAACTATCCACTAAAATTCCAAAATTTACCAATAAATTGCAAAATATTTAAGAATGAAAAATATTTAATTTTTCACAAATTACTGTAGACAAAATCAAAGAAGAATATCAACGACTCAGAGCACACAACAACGAGAACATCGGAAAATCAACACATAAAATAGCCGACTTTCTCAAGAAATAAAATATAATTATAGCATTCAAAAGAAGCTTCCTTAGACGAATATTTCGCGAACATATAAGAGACTATAACAGGAATATGCGTAATTTTGGCTCGACACCAGAATCTAACCTCGCCAACCACATGTTCAACAACAAATGTAATACAGCGCATACTAGACATATAGCGCAAAGGACGACGACTAAATATCTTAGAAAACATAGAAAAGACATTTAACGGACGCATCATAAACGAACTAATAAACTCCAATTCAGACATTATATTCGAACCTCTAAAATTAATTTACAAAACACACAACAAAAATAACGAAGAAGATGCACCAAAAACAATAAAAACTCACTACCAAAATAATAAACAAATTCATAATCCAATAATAACTTACTTCTTTCAACCCCAACAAAAAAAACTATGAACAATTAAAAACAAACCTGCCGTCCGCACACACCAATTCTGACGCAATAAAATAATAATCACAATCGTCCGCCATTTCATGCAAAAGCACCCGAACTACGAGCTTTACCTGTTATCTGTTCACACCTTACAGATGCCTAAGTGATACCTGATAGACAATAAAGCACTAACGAATTGATGCAAACTTCCCAGAACGAAAAATGATACATGGCCGAAACCGGTTTGTCTCCAAACTAAACTTTACAAGAGATGACGGAAATTCATTTCAAAAATTAAAATTTTATCGAAAAATCTAAACTTTATAAAACAACTCAAACTTAACAATAACATATTGATTAGAAATTATATATTCACCGATTGTCAGTGCTTGTAACAAAATTGAAATATAAAATAAAACAAATGAAGTTCATACGGAAAAAAATCTTTAGTCCTTCGACATGTTTAATACTTCATAATTTTCAACAGCCGAATATACGAGGGCGGAACAATAAGTCCATGACTTTTTGAGCTTCCCTCGTAGTTATATGAAATGCAACGCTGTTTCCATCAAGTACCACCTGCTAATAGACTACTGTCAAATTTTGATCAAGTGTCGTCATTTACTTTGCGTTTAACAGCTGTTCAAAACATACAACCTCGTGTATTTGCCTAAGAATGGAAAAAAGTAAATTTCGAGTCCTGATTAAACATTATTTTTTGCAAAAAAAAGACCGTCAATCAAACCAAGGAAAAGCTCGATAAATACTATGGGGACTCGGCTCCATCGATCTCAATGGTAAAAAAGTAGTTTACTGACTTCCGTTGTGGTCGCACAAGTACAAATGACGCTGAACGTTCTGCACGGCCAATTGAGAATCGAAGAATAAAAGTACGCGAGATTGTTGATGCCATAGTCATTTCAAATGGCAGTGTGGTTTCGATTTTAAAAGATCAGCTGGGTTTAAGAAAGTTGTCCGCAAGGTGGGTGCCGCTTTGGCTCTCAAACGTGTGACAACTTCAAAGGATTGTTTGGAGTTGTTTAACCGCAATCCGAATGAGTTTTTGCGCCGTTTTGTAACTGTAAATGAAACATGCATGCAGAGACCAAGCAGCAGTATAAACAAGGGCTTTCTCCGGGTGAACCTGCTCCGAAGAAGGCCAAGTTTGTCGGCCAATAAGGTGATGGCAACAGTTTTTTGGAATGAACGCGGGATAATCCACATCGATTACCTTCAAAAGGGAAAAAGAATAAACGGCGAATATTATGCCAATTTATTAGACCGATTTAATGGAGATTTAAAAAGAAAACGACTCCATATGGCCAAGAAGATAATGCCCCTAGTGACTACTTCCTCTTTCGGTGGAAAGAGATTTAGCTCCAACGACGAAAAATCGTATTTTTTGGAAGGGATACAAGAACTGGAGAAACGTTACACTAAGTGTATTGAGTTAGAAGGAGATTATGTTGAAAAATAAATTTTTGTTTTGCAAAAAAAAAAAATGCGTTTCATTCAAAAAGTCACGGACTTATTGATCCGCCCTCTAATTCATCATATATTTACTATTTACTTATTGCGAAGACAAAATATTATAAAAATAAATTTCTAAGCACAATTCCTTGCCTCTTTACTACAGTGCGTCTTCACAACTGTAATTTAACTCTGCTGCGAAATTAATAACACATTTTTCAAAAGGCAAAACTAGAGCATGTAATAGCAGCTAAATCCTCATTCAATTTTCCTTCACGGATGCTGGCTTGGTTATTACTGTTAGGCATTAAAATCAAAATGTATGATATCCTATTGTGATCTGTTATTAAACGAAATTTATGGTAGAAATAAAATTAACATACAAAATGCCAAAATTAATAGAAAAACTATAGCCAAAGAAAGCAAATTACCTACTTGCAAATATGTATATTAAAGTGCTATTACTTCAACGGAACGAAAACAAAGAAAAACATAAAACATTTTGTTGTTCAAAAGACCCGTGAATTGCTGAACTAAGACGATTTTGTTAATATTATTGATTCCTATGTTTTGTTTACCTACAATAAATTAGAAATACATACGAGTACACTCCTGTTAAATGGATTAGATCCACATTATTTTTGTTACATTTAACGTGGCCTTATTTTCCTGATTTTGACATTATTGTAGTGCTTTGAAAATGATTGAACTAAAATTAAATTAAAGGTCAAAGAAATATAATAAAATGTTGGCGTTTGTTTTAGCAGGATGTTATATGAAAGAGGATGGCAATTCAATGACATGCAGTCAGTTATTTAAGTGAATAAAGAATGTTGGTAAGAAATATTATTTGGACTTCTTAAAGCCACTTTATGACTCACTAAGCGGCCGCATATTTGAAGTTATTATAAGCCGGTGTGTGTCTCCACCCTCTATAAAAATATTATAAATACATAAAATAAGCTTGGTAATATTTTTCCCATAATCCTTTCTCAGATTAGAAAGTTTAAAAAAAACTGCCAATCTAGCAAGTTGCCTAGAGATGTGATGGTATGGTACATATGAAGAACTTGTACTTTAAACGTCCGAAATTAGGAACTTGGCCTTATTTTCACATTTATTTTTTTGTAAGGATCTGATTTCTTTTTTTTCCAAGTTATTTTTGTTTGTTAATGTACTCGTATGTATAAGACCTCTTTTAACTTAAAGCTTACATACGCTTGGGCTATATCAAATTCCAACTCTCTACCTACAGTGAAAGTGTACCACCACAAATAAGAGGAAACTCTATAGGACTGTGTGCTTTAGGCCTGAACCTGGCCTAGCGACTACGTGCGCCTTAATTTGAAAATATTTGGTTATTTTAAAATTAATTTTAAACCTATTTTTTGAGTAAATATTTTTGAGAAGTATCTCAGTTATTTTTTTATTTTTGCATATATTGATACAAAGCATTTAAGAAGATTTATTTGAAAAAAGAATATTCTGACAAATGCGCTTACTGAGCAGATATTGATGAAATTCGATACAAATTTACAGTACTAAACGAGAAATACCTGAACAATTTCTAAAAATAATGAAATAAATTGCCTTCTGCTAAGAAGAAATATCCATCATTTATCTACCGCACAGGTCGGTCACATACAAGACACCAAGTGACCAATTTTATAATTTTAAGTGACTCACTTTAGTTCAAATTATAAAGAATTATATATGTAATAAACTATGAAACGTACATGTTAAGAATAATTTTTATCTTATCGTGTTCTAATATAAACCATATCTCAATGAAAGGAATCTAAATATGTTCGACAGTTGGATTTTGGTCAAAGTTCTAAGAAGAATGGAGAAATTTTCACATTTATAATAAAGCCTTGTGACCACAAATGTCACCGCGAGGCCTCGTTTTCGTCTACAGTGGCCTTAGCAGTGCCAAATGGTGTCTTAGTCATGTAAGCCATTCTGTAAAATATTTTTCATTTAATTACTTTTTATATTTTAACTAACCTTTTTCCTTGTACTTTGCTTACCTGAAATATAAATTCAACGAACACATTTCTATTTTTATACTCAAGCGAATAACCAACCCGTTGCTTTAGTTTATTAGTTTTATTTAAATTTTTTACGTCATCCCTAAGATATGCAACACTAATAATTAAATAATTCAAATACAGAAAATTAACGGCTGTATTGTATCATCACCCTTTATGAATATTTTTACGAACTAAAACTGATTTATATAATCATCATGTACAAGTACGAAATGGTACAACTAATCACAGCCACAAAGCAAGCAGAAGAGACAATTTCGACGTATGTATAAGACAATAAAAAAACTCAGGTTTTTTTCTCTGGACTCTGTTAGAAGGAGACACCTATAGGATTTTGTGACGCAATATAGGAAAATAAACAAAACAAAAATGAAATATTGCGTTGTTGTAGTGCTACAATAATTCGCCTAGCTGAGGACTCCACATACGCCAACTAATTGAGTGTACCATTCACGCGGCTTCCCGCAGTGCTCTGCCTCAATCCGCTACCGTCAGACAGTTGCTTGAGCATAACGTTCCTGTGGCATTCCGTAGTGCGCTACCTCTCCCTACTGACGTCCGACGCGAAGAGAGCCGCAACAGAAGCATTCACTCCGTTGCAAATGAAGTCGCTCTACTCAGTGCGCCGCAGCACTTATTTTCACATTTATGTTTTTGTGCGGATTTTATGATTAAAGGAAGCAAAGTTATGAGGGGGACAAAATTAACGCAAATGGTTTCGTGCAATATACGCACTGTGTGCATTAGGCCTGAACTTGGCCTGTCGCACTCCCGTGCGCCTTAATAAAAGCTGTTCCGTTCTTAAAAGCAAAAGTAAAATCTAGCAAATAAAATAGAATGGTAAAGCAAATAAAAACAATTTATAATTTTATTAAAGAGATGATTTTGTATAAACAAGTACTAAGTCATTTTAAATATTTTGAGCTTTATTTTATAAAGTACATTGGAAAGTAACGCCAGCATTTATATTTGAAACAAATACAAACATTTTTAAGTATAGGTTCTGGCGTTGCATTACGTTACCTTTCTTAAAATAAAACAGTTTTCCTTTTTTATATATTTTACCTTTGTTTTTTTATTCATAACTTCTGAATGAATTTCATTTCTTATTTCTTTTTAATTTAATTTATTTAATTAAAATTTACTTTAAACCCGTTTTTATTTCATATCAAAATAAAAGAGACAATTCTTTCTGAAAGATCGATGGTATTCAGAAAGGTGAAAAAGAAATATTTATTTCGCTTAACCGTCATGAAAGATAATGAAAGATTCAAACAAAAGAAAGACATACGTCCCATCATACAGTACCCCGATTGATGCCAAGTAGTAGCGAAATCGAACACGATAACGAATTTTAGACAGCCTGCAAGTGGTTATCGTAGACCAACTGCAAGCCTTTTCTTTTTGCGACCATTCCCGCAATGTGTTTAAAAGTATTTGATGTCCCCCTGTGCACTTATGACGTATAGATTTCAGTTTTTCCTCCCAAATCGATCGGGCATTTCGTTTTAATGAATGACCTCATGCCCCGGAACCTAAACTAAGCTAACATGGTGTCATCCAAGGAGGGTCAGATATTAAATACAGGGCCTTAACGCGGCTAAACTGTCTACAAAAATATAAACATCAGTCATTTGTGTTATAAGTTACCCAATTATCCTTGCCGCTACCAACATAACACATATTTCCGTCTGGAATATGCTGCCAGTATCGGATATCCTTCGTTAGACTCAAAGGATAAGATACTTAGAGAAGAACCCGTATCCAGTCCCCGTGTCTGCTTTAGAGCCATCCGTAAAGATCATAGTCTTAGAGCCGACTGGGCAGATAGATATTTTATGTAGCAATTGAGGGGATTAGATTCGTAATTTTCCCCAAACTGGCCTGAGGAATTGACCTCATTGCACCAGTGTCTGGGAGACTCTTGCACTTTTTCGAGGTGAGAATAGGCCTGATGACCGCGGTGTACATTCAATGCACAGTCTGAGGCCCAATCTCATTCCAAAGGTGCTTTTGTATACATAGAATGTACATAGGGCCTTCGCCATCCTCGCCAAAATATTTGGCTTCTTTCGATAATTTCAGAGTATCGCCGCCCATTTTTGGTAGCCTAAACTGAGCCCTAAGGTCAAGTACCGATTTCGTGAGTTAACTTATCATGGATAGAAGTTTCCCCCTGATAAGGATCACAACGTTGTCTGTTTATGCGAACACCTTTATGCCTTTGTTCCATAGCCTAAAGAGAATTTTATTTTCGATATAGCTTCTTAGAAGTGGGGATACCATTCCACCTACGGTGTCATCAGCTTCCACGTATTTGGAAAACTCGATAATAAATAGTCCTTTCTATCCAGTGTGTTCTCTATCATGCTAACTTCGTCGTATAGAACTGTTCCACTGAGTTTCCGCTAAGCATTCGATATTTGGCGATAAAAGGCCCCTGATATACACATCCTCTATGTTTTCAATAAAAACTATGACAGACTAATTAGTCCGTTAGTGTTTTGCAGTTCCGTGGTTTATTTTTTCCGCTTTAAGAATGAATACCAAGGCTACTTTTCTCCTTTCCAGGCTACCCCAACAAATTAAGACCATGGCATGATATCCGTTATCGATCGCCGTGGTATTGCCTGGAAAATGCCGTCCGGCACTGCATATTTGTAGGGCTTAGCAAAACTCAGTGCCCACGTCACCTTAGCGTCTTCTACAGTGGAATCCGCCAAGTCACTTCTATGGATATCTGATGACGAGACAGTCTTCAAGTGTTGGGATTCTCCTTCATAATTCCTGTAATTCTTCAGGGTTTCCATACTACTTTCAATAAAGTTAACATCAAACCTACTTAGGAATCTTGACGTGCCGGGTTTCTTGGAGATTACCTTATCAAGCGGGATATTTAAGTGATATTCTTCAAGTCACCACAGAAACGCTTCTATGATTCGCGTTTTGTCGTTCTAGTTTCTTTTGGAAAGTATTGAAACCCCGATGGTAGTTGGCTCTCTATCCCGCTTCCCTTTATTGAAGAACATTCTGCATTCTGTACGTACTGCTTGAGACTAGAAGACCACCACAACAGTAGTGTTTCTTAGATGGCTACCGTTTCCTATATAATGCACAGTAATCATCTTTTAGTGCCCTAGATAAAAAAAGGTGTGGGGTCTTCCAGGCCCTACATGCTGGCAAATCATTCGTTAGCGTTAGGAGACATACGCTCAACAAGACTTCTGAATTTCCCCAATTCATGTTTTTAGAGTAGCTAACAAATTTGCTTACGGTAAGTGTGAGTTGTACCGTAAGTACAATCTTGTTTTTTTTGTTGGAGCAACTAACTGAGTCCCTATTGTTTAATATTTAAATTACCGTTCCCGGGCTAACTACCTCTACTGATACTCCTAAGATTAGAAGTTAGAAGATGGATTAATAGGTTTTCAGCTTGGACGCTGGCGCCCGTGGACCCGCACAGGGTATGAGGCCTCTTGTATCGTGTGTGTTGACCAGGGCGCGTAGCAATTTTTAGTTGTTAAGTGTAGTAGCTCTTATGTTCTGCGACAAGGCAACCGAAATTTTTTTTCCGGATAGGCTTCGATTTTTGTCTCGCAATTTGGTCCTCTTCGTGTAGAAGCATGTTTGCAGTGATATTTAATATTTGCTCGCGCAAGAATCACGGTGGCGGTTTTTGTTTCCGGCATTTTCATTATCTTCCCTCCCATCCAAAAGTAAAGGATAGACGTAAACTTTCGAAACGCCGATTAACGCCATTTTCTTAATAAGTATATATATCGTCACTAATCCAAGTCAATTTACTTATTTTTTTGAAAATTTTGTGCGTAATAAACTTATGTTTTTTTTTTAATTTTGTCTGATTTGTCACTGTCCTTTCATAAAAACATTTTGTCACCGGTTTAAGATGTAGTTTTGCCCCGTGGTATTATTTACAAAAACAGACAACAAATGCAAAATTAAATAAATAACCACAAATAAAATTAAACATATCACTTTCGATTCCCAGAAATTAGAGCAAATTCAAAGACCCTTGTCATTGTTTTTTTATTTTAAAAGTATTTCTACAAGTTGTTTATGTTTCGTGACATTTAGTTAGACTAAAAGGATAAGATACTTAGAGAAGAACCTCTATCCCCACCATCCGTAAAGATCGAAACTGCATTGTTTTGAATTTTATTATCTTTTTTATTATCATTCCTGCATTGTATTTTGACAACAAAAGATTTACCAAAGTCTACGTAGAACAGTGCCATGTCCATGTGCCTTGCCTTATATCGTCCAACTACCTGAGTCTTAGAGCCGAGATATGTAGTTTATGTAGAAATTGAGGGATCCGATTCATCATTGTCTCCAAACCTGCCTGAGGAGTTGACCTCATTGTACCAGTGACTGAGAGGCTCGCTAATCCTTGCACTTTTTCTAGGAGATAGAGGTGTACTTTTGTTTCTACTACTCTCCACCAGACAACTATTTCCGAGGTGAGAATATGCCTGATGAGCGCGGTGTAAATTCAATGCACTGTTTGAGGTCCTTTTGTATACATAGAATGCACATAGCGCCCTCCATATCCTCGCCAAGATATTTCATTTCATTTTTATTCATTCATTAATAATCCAAAAGCACTTGTGGGCCAAAATGATTACATGGTAGTACAAGTTTGTCCTCGTTCAATTATTCCAGATTAGCGCTGCCCATTTTTGGTAGCCTAAACTTCTGAATTTTATACGTTATTCAAGCTTGTTAGGATTTATTAAGCGACCATTCCTTTTAGCCCTAGGGAGTAGTTGGTCAAGTGCCGAATCCACGAGCTCACTTATCATGGATGGAAGTTTTCCCCTAATCCAGACGAAGTTGTGAATAAAAATAATAAAAAAATCAACAAAAATTTTAATATGAATATTAAAAATTTTACCGAAAATCTAGATGAATCTGAAAAAAAGATAATTTCACCATAATTTGGAAATTCACCAAAATTTGAAAATTCACCAGAAATCCAATTATAGTTCAGAAATTCAAAATTACAAAAATAACAATATTTTGGAAAAAAAAATTTAAATTACAAAAAAACCGAAATTGCATCAAAAAATCACAAAAATTCCGAAATACAAAATTCGCCTAAAATTCGAAAATAAACCATAAAAACTCGAATAAAATGCTTTAATTTACAATATCAATATTTAATAAAAAAAATTAAACTTTATCAAAAATACTACAAAAACTAAAATCAACAAATTTTGGAACTTTATCAAAAAACCTTCGACTTAACACAAGCAAACTGTAGTCTAAAAATGTTTAAAATACAAAAATAAAAAAACTTAAAAAAAAAATCCAAAGTTTAAAGAAAACCGAAATTGCGTTAAAACTTTAAAATTTCACCGCCGAATCGAAAAACTGGAATAAAACAAAATAATTCCAAAAATACCAGAAAAACCAAAATTCACAAAATTTTTAAATTTCAGAACTAAATTTCAATTTTCCGAATATTTTTTTGTTTCACAAATAAGATTGTTTTTCGTTGTTGCAAAGAAATAAGTATTTTATGGAAAAACGTAGCAATTTTAACAAAATCGATGTTACACAAAGTCCAAAAAATCTACTTTTCATAAACAAGGAACGAAAAACAATCTTCTTCATAGTCTGAAACTTAACGACAAAACTTACAAACATTTTATTTATCATATATTTTGGTCATCATATATTTACCTATGCATCGTGTTGAAATCGTATTTAACGCATCGCAACTTAAATCAAAAAACTCGGTTCATCCAATATATAATTTGCGCTACCTTTTGAACAGAAGAATAACGGTGGAAGAGCCTCTAAAACGTAACGGTCCCCGTCAGTGTACTAATTGTCAGGAATTCGGACACACGAAAACCTACTGCAAGCTACCATCCGTATGCGTTGTTTGCGGTGATGCGCACCGGACTTTGGAATGCACTTCTTCCAAAACAGACCCCAAGGTAAAAAAATGCAGCAACTGTGGTGAAAACCACACAGCAAATTACAGGGGCTGCAAAGTCTTTCAACATGTAAAAAATAATTCGAAGGTCGTACGCAAACCTGATTATGAGCAATATAGGTCATCCCAATTTCCTCGGCTTCATGCTGGTTCTGTTGCTAGTACACAAGCTACACAGCCACACACTAAGCCAAACTTTTCATATGCCCAAACATTGAGAAATGATTTACCTAATGTGAATGCCAAAAGTTCTAATGCGCATGAATATTCATATGCCCACGTCTTAAAAGGGGGTGCTCAGACACCCCTCACTACCAATTCGAGCTCAATCGATAATTTAATACAACCAATGAATAATTTCATGACAACTATGCAGGGTATGTTTCAGGAAATGATGCGAACCCAAAACATGCTTCTGCAAGTTCTGCTGAGCAAAAAATGAACCAGTTAAAAATATGCTTCTGGAACGCTAACGGGCTATCCCAACATAAATATGAAGTAGAACACTTCCTGCTAGCACATGATATAGACATACTATTAGTCTCTGAAACACACTTCACTATAAAAAACTGCTTTAGAATTGATGGGTTTTTTATATATGACACAAAACACCCAAGCGAAAGGGCATGTGGTGGGACTGCCATTATAGTCCGAAAAAACATAAGGCATTTTCCATTGCCTGAATTCAACGAAGACTTTTTGCAAGCCACGACTATAAATCTTACTGATTTTAAAATTGTAGTCTCGTCAGTGTATTGCCCGCCTAGGCATAAAATCGAACACCATAAATTTGCCAGGTTCTTTGCTACGCTAGGACAAAAATTTATTGCCGTTGGTGATTACAATGCAAAGCACACATATTGGGGATCCAGACTCCTTAGTTCTAGAGGTAGGCAGTTGTATTATACAGTTCAAGCAAACAAGCTTGACGTCGTATCTGCCGGTAAACCCACCTATTGGCCCACAGACTTTAATAAGTTGCCAGACCTTATTGATTTTGCTATAGTAAAAAACATCAAACGCGATCAACTCTTAGTTAATTCATCCTATGACCTATCTTCTGATCATTCACCTACAATTGTTATTTTACAAGACAGTTTTGTCACTGCACCTAAAACCCTTAGTTTCTACCCGAACAGAAACACGAATTGGTTAAAATATAAAATGTATGTGAGCTCTCACTTACCATTGAACATCCCACTGAGAAATCCAGCTGATATTCAAGCAGCTGTAGACCATTTTACAGACGTCGTGACTGCCGCAGCCATAGCTGCAACGCCAACAAAGCCATCAGCTAAAATAATAACGTACCAGGCAACAGCAGATATTCAGATGCTCGTCATTGAGAAAAGAGGACTACGAAGACAATGGCAAAATAGTCGTTCACCACACATAAAAATGCAAATGAACGTATGCCAAAAAAACTTACGGAGTAAATTGAGACAGAAATACGAATTCGCTATCGACAACTTTTTAAAAAACTTGGATCCAATGAAAAACACGGATTATAGTCTGTGGAAAGCTGTAAAGCACTTACAATGTCCTATTGCTTACGAATCCCCACTAAGACTTGAAGATCGTACTTGGGCTAAAAACTCAAGTGAAAAGGCAAATGCGTTCGCAAATCACTTAGAGAAGGTTTTTGCACCACATGATATAAGTAATTCCACTATTCCAATTATTAGTGACACCGTGAATGATCCTATGAAATTTCGGTTGTCTTCTTTAAAATCGACAATTAAAAATACGGATATGAAGAAATCACCTGGACCTGATCGTATAACAGGATCAATGAAAAAAAACTAACCTAATTCAGCTGTAAGAATTTTACTTTACATATTTAATGCCATGTTGCGCGTCGGCTTCTTCCAATGCTCTTGGAAGATGTCTGAAATTGTTATGATCCCGAAACCAGGGAAGGACTCAAGCCAGATTACATCCTACAGGCCAATTAGCCTACTGTCAGTTTTGTCAAAGATATTTGAAAAATTATTCGTCTCGAGTGTAACTCCTTTTCTAAATGAACAAAACGTTATCCCAGATCATCAGTTTGGTTTTCGAGCAAGGCATAGTACGATTGAACAAGTCCATAGAATCGTTACCATTATTAGATCGGCTTTTGAAAGAAAGCAATACTGTTCAGCTTTATTTATAGACATTTCCCAAGCATTTGATAAAGTCTGCCATGATGGGCTACTTACTAAAATAGTTCGGGTTCTACCTGAAAACACCCACAAGCTTATAAAAAGCTATTTGTCCGATAG
This sequence comes from Phania funesta, assembly GCA_963932375.1. NCBI lineage: Eukaryota > Metazoa > Arthropoda > Insecta > Diptera > Tachinidae > Phania > Phania funesta. The sequence continues at coordinate 6,550,396 of OZ010657.1, read as the reverse complement.
AACTTTTAAAGTAAGGTCAAAGGACCAGCTTTCAAGATGTGGGAAAATCAGTGCAGGAGTACCTCAAGGTAGTGTGCTAGGGCCGCTATTATATATCATCTATACAGCGGATATGCCGACAAGCCCACATACATATACATCAACCTTTGCAGACGACACTGCAATTATAAGTGTCAGTAATGATCCAAAGGATGCATCTGAAAAGCTGCAGTCCCATATTCATAAGCTAGAACACTGGCTAAAACAGTGGAGAATAAAGGTAAATCCATCAAAATGTGCTCATGTAACGTTTTCCCTTAGAAGGCAAAATTGTCCACCAATCACAATAACTAATACCACGGTTCCAGCGGAAACGCACGTCAAATATTTAGGTATCCACCTAGATCGGCGCCTAACTTGGACCCGTCACATTGAGGCAAAAATAACGTCCATAAAGCTTCGAACAAATCAACTGCATTGGCTAATAAGTTCTAACTCAATTTTGGCTTTGGAATATAAAGTCCTATTATACAAATCCGTTATAAAGCCAATATGGTCATATGGTATTCAGCTGTGGGGTACTGCCTGTGCATCAAACATCCAGAAGTTACAGAGAAGACAGCCTAGGATTTTACGTCATATCGTATGCGCCCTCTGGTACATAAGAAATGAAAACATACATAGGGATCTCAAAGTTCCCACTATCCACGAAGAAGTTAAAACATACACGTCGAAATACGTGAACAAACTAGTCGCACATCCCAACACTCTAGCATGCAATTTATTGCAATTTGACGGCCACCAGAGACTAAAAAGAACTGACACATTGAGCCTGGCAAGGCGGCTCTCTCTACACAATAGAAGATAGATTTTTAAGATTTGAATACAAAAAATTAGTTATTACGTTGGTACTAACTAGTAAATAATAATTTAGAAATAAGATTTGAATACTTATTGTGAATTTCCTTTAATAGAAAGATTCAATAAAATAAAATACAGTATAAAAAAAAAAATATATATATTTTGGTGAAATATCAAAATTTGGTGAAATTTATTTTTTTTTAATTTTTTTTCTGATAAAATTTTGGGTTTTTATTGAATTTTTCGTATTTTTTTTTGAGAATTTCCGGTTTTAAGAGGATACGAGTTTCTTTGCTAGTTTTTGTAATTTTGAGGCTTTTTTTCAATTTTTAATTCCGTCCAACATTTAGGTCGGTAACTTCGGGTTAAACATTGCTTTGGAGGGACTCTGTAAAAGATTTAGAATATGCTAATTTTATGGGCTTGTGTATAAGTGTTTTCTCGTAAAAGTAAAAATACCAAAGAACTTCAGAAAATTATTTTTCGGTGTCTCGGAAACTTGTGGATCGATATTGTTGATTTGCAGTGCGAATTCGCCAAACGCGCTGATCGAATAGCCCAAGTTTCAAGATTCTAGGTTGTCTAGTGGCATCAGAAAGTTGATTTATACATCGGACAGACGAACAGAATGAAATCGTTAAATGAACTTCCCTACTTATAACTTTTATATACCCCTTTCATTTTTGTGAAGGTTATACAAAAACCCAACTTTCACCATAATTTGGAAATTCACCAAAATTCAAACTATAACCCACAAAATCAAACTATAACTCAAAAATTTTAAATTACAATTATAACAAAATTATCTAAAAACCGAAATTTTAAAGAAAAACCTAAATTGCTCCAAAAATGTACAAAATTTGGCCACACATTGCCAAAATTTAAAATTTACCAAAAATTCGAAATAACAACAATTCGAATAAGAAAATGTATTTCTACAAAATCACTGATAAATAAAAAAAATTAAAATTTTACCAACAAAACAATAATGTCTAATTTCACCACTAATTGGAATAAGGCCAATAATTTAAAAATTCACCAAAAATTAAAAAATTAAACAAAAAATTTTAAAATCATAAACATTAAATATTTTGCAGAATTTTAAAAAAAAAAAACTGAAAATACAAAAATCTGAATTCAACACAATTTAGGAATTCACCAAAATTGGTTTTACTGATTTTGTATTCAATGCAGGTGCTCCCTCATCATGCTTTTATTACCAAATCAGTTCGAATTAAAATTAAAGATTAAAATATAATAATTTTAAAGAGAGTGTTAACTTATATACATACATACATACAAACATATGTATATATGTACATCCATATAAAAGTGGCTGAAAAAGTAATTGTTGCTGTAATTACCACATGATTGTGGTAGCAATTATTTTTTTTTATTTTTGCTGTCGGTTTTCATTTGGCAATTTAAACTTTAATCCCTTTTTCCGTGTTATTTCATTTCTAAATGTTATTTTAATTTATAATTTAATTTTTAAACTAATTTGTATATAAAATTTGTTTAACAAATCATTTGCAAATCCAAAATATGTTTATATTATTTGTTATTTTTTAAATTTACACCAACCTTTCTTGGGTGTCCATGTAACATTACGAGTATAAGCCAAAAGCCGACAAGGTCGAATGGCATTCATAAAAGCAATTGATCTCTTTGTCGAACTGAACTTGAAACAATTTCCTCATGTAGTACTTGCTGAGTACATATGAACAACATGCACTTCGCACGAGTTACACATGTATCTTCACACATGTAACCAACCCTTTCACACAAATATAATTATGAAATATTTAAATAGAAAACCAAAACCACTTCGGTTGTGCCGAATCTTGTACACCCTTTACATAGGTATGAACTACTAAATATACGAGTAGACTACAAATTTTTCCCAAACCAATGGTTTTTAATAGTTTAGTGAATTTTTAATTTTTTGGGGATTTTTTTATTTTGTTTTTTTTTTTGAATTCACCACTTGTAGTGAAATTTTGATTTTTCGTTTTTTATGTCTGTTAAACATTGATTTTGTAAAAAAGTTAATTTTTCTCATAAAATATAATTTTTTTGAGATTTTTCGCTTCTTTTGCAAAAATACAAATTTGTGGTGAAATAACCATTTTTGTGGCGGATATTAATAATTTGGTGAAATTGTTTTTTTTTCGGAAATTTTCGATTTTCCATTTGGATTTCTTGAAAAAAAATTTATTTTGTTATAGGTTTTCGATTATGGGGGTGAATTTTCCAATTTTTAAAATTTGTTTTTTGAAGGGATTCAAGTTTTTTGAAATTTTAAGGGTTTTGTAAAAATTGTTCAATTCGGTACAATTTTTAGGTCCGCACGTTATCTGGGGGACTTTGGATGATGATTTCTCGAAAGGGACTTCATAGCAATTTGGGTATAAACGTTTCCCCGCAAGAGTGAAAATAGCCAAAATGTCCAGAAAACCGTTTTGGCCTAAATCTCGGAAACTTGTTGACCTATATATATATATATATATATATTTCAACATCGGACACACGAACATAGTTAATTAAACTTCCCTACCTATAAGGATCCTGAACATTTATACTTTGTTCGGTCGGAAATAAATATTGTAGAAATTACAAACGAAATGACAAGCCTATAGATAGCCCCTTCAATTTTATAAAGGGTAGGGTCATTGCCCTAACGATGAATTGTAATATAAAACGAAACCCATTAGCTTATTTATTTCTAGGCAATAATTTTGTTGCTCAAATCAATAATATTTAAAACAAACAAATTCCTTTTAAGTGTCATTGCCACACAATACGGCAACAACAATAACAATGTTGTTGAGTTGAGTAAGATTGCTTAATATAGTTTTTCTTACTCTCACGGAAAATTGAATTCATTTAGTAAAGTTCATTCTGGTTCCAAAACTAGAATCGTATTTAATTTTCTTGATTGCGTTTTAATACCAACGTGTTAGACAGTATTCAAGTAAGTCACGTGGTGCCTACAAATAGAAGAACATGTACGCACAGTGTTTCGTCAATTGTGTCAGTACTTTATTTTACTATGATACTTCGTGTTAATGTTCATGCTTTGCCGGTACAGGTGTACTTCACGTATACAAATGTAATTGTGCAGACCTCCAGTGTTTTTCATTCAATGTATCAATTGAAATTTTTAAAATGAAACATATTTATATTTTGCGTAATCAAGTAAATTATTGGTAATGGAAAAATTTACTTTAGAACTAGAACTCAAATTTACATATTGGCAAAGAACGGTGTCAGTTTGCCACCGGTATGGTGTCGCTTTCAAATCGGCAGAGTGTTACTTTGTACAAATTTGTGATCGGTTTAACACAATTTGACCACAGATGTTATTGATACGCTTTTGATAACGAATGTGGTCGATTTGAACACACATGCACAGTGTGGATTTTTGCTATTTTAGGTGACCAACATGAGTAACTCTCCAATATCGCTCCAATTTTGGCATACTTTTTTCAATATTTCGGCCGGTGTCTCACCAATGTCGTCTGTAATATTGTCTTCCAGGGCTGGGTTGTCCCTGAGCACGAGAGAGACTACACGTATAGCCACAATAAATAGTGTAGTGGGGTCAAAGTGTAGTGGCGGCTAATGAACTGCAGCGAAACGCAAGATTCATGGTTCATGGTATCGCATGCCGTATGGCATGTGACACCGTATTGTTGCAACCACATGCCAACAAAGTTCTATTCGTCCATTTTTGGCGAAAAACGTCATAATCCTAGCACGGTACCTTGCTCCATTGACTGTAACGTTGCGTATTTTTATCGTTTTTGAAGAAGTACGGTCCAATGAAGCGGTTTGCCCACAAAACGCGCAAAACAGTGCACCTTTCATGGTGCATTCTGATTGCTCTTCACACCAAATTCGGAAATTCTGTTGACGTACCCATTGAGCCAAGAATGAGCTTCGTCGCAGAAGAAATTTCTCACACAGCACGAATTTTGATAATAAAATTCGATGGTTTGCAGGCGTTGTTCGTCTATTAGTCTATTCATGGTGAAATGGCAAACCTTCGCAAGAATCCTATTTTGTTACACTGAAAAAATGTAAACTGAAAAAGCAAATAACAAACAAATCACCCAATATGTTAGCTTCAAATAACCAAAACATGTAATGTTCGATATTCTCCTCTGTTTTTCAAAGGATTATCTTTTCTTTTATTTCGTGTAGTAGCTGTTGGAATTTTAAGTTTTAACTCCAAATTCGTGGTATCGAATTTCGATCAGCTGGCACATACACTTGTCCAAATAAATAGAGAAACGAAACTTAGGCTATTGAGTCGTAGTCAATGTATGTACTCGGCTCAATCAGCGCTATCGCAACCACATTTAAATTGCATTCATTTTGTAGAATCCATATGTGAATTCTACTACCCCTAAGGCCTTTTGAGAAACGCACTAGCATTTTAGGATGTGATCAACTTGCTGCTGGACTTCAATTCCGCTGTGATATGAAATATGAACGTTTTGAGGTTCTTATGCAGTTCTAAGATGAATAAAATGCCTAAGCAAATTGTTTCTAGGGGAATATATGTAATTTGTTCATACTTGAATCTCTTAAGGGAGATGTTGATAATTCATTACGTACATATATTTGCGGAATTTATTTATTTTGCTGTTCTTAGTTTCATTTCAGCAACCCATAATAAATGCTCAGAATTATTGGTGGCCAAGAGAATTCCATCTTTTTTGAGAAATCGTTAAAAAATTCGCTAAAATGTTAAAACAATTCCCTGAAGATGATATACAGATGCTTGTCAGGGAGAAGAGAAGGCAATGTCGGAGTAGTCGTACTCCAGACATAAAGATCAAAATGAAATTGTGGCAGAGAACTTTGCGCAATAAACTGATACAGAAACATGATTCTGCTATCGGGAAGCCTTTAAAAAACTTGGATCTAACAAAAAACACGGATTAATAGCCTGTGGATAGCTGTAAAGCACTTACAATGCGCTCTTGCCTACAAATTCACACTAATGCTCTAAACACATAGACCACAGCGAGCTACAGACTACAATCTGTCAAAAGTAAAATACACACGTTCATATGAAGGCGATTTTTTTGGAGGCATCTCAGCTACATGACTACGAGACTACAATTGTCGCTGCCGCCAATTTAAACTAATTTCTATTTCTCGTGACGACAATTAGCAAATAAAGTATTGACAATTTACAAAGAACGTGTAGAAAAAAATCAACTTGAATATATGGAATGAATTATATTTATATACATTTAAAAACAAGTTATTTTACCTGAAATACCACATGGAAGGTGCGAAAAAAGTATTTTTAGGCCAGACCTGTTAAAATATTTTTTTTATCTTTGATTTTCTTTTTGACCATATTCAGTTTCTTAAATGAGTGATTTTGCCTTAAGGCAACAAAAGTTGAAGTGGCAACATTGTTCGCCAAACACAAATACTAATAATGCAACGCCAATTTTCCTATCAGCTGTTTATGACGTAGCTGCCACATTCAAAAAAATTAATTAGCTGACTACACGGCGACATATGAAGTCAACTGCATTTGTAGCCATGAAGCTGTGTAATCTGCTGTGGTCTATGTGTTTAGAGCATAAGGCTTGAAAATCGCTCGTGGGCTAAAAACTCAGACGAAAAAGTAAATGCCTTCACAAATCAATTGGAAAACATTTTCACACCACCAGCGACACTGTGAATTATTCTATGAAATTGATACAATCACACGGACCTGATCAATGATAAAAAATTTACCTAATTATGCTGTTAGAATTTTACTATTCGTATTCAATGCCATGTTACGAGTTGGCTCCTTCTCATGCTCTTGGAAGATGGCTGAAATCGTTATGATCCCTAAACAAGGAACGGACTTAAGTCAGATTATGTCACACAGGCCTATTAGTCTGCTGTCAATTTTATAAAAATTGTTTGAAAAAATATTCGTTTCGTGCTTAAAGCCTTATCCGAGACCAGTTTGGTTCGAGCAACGTTATTAGATCGGCTTTGGAAAATAAGCAATAATCTTCAGCTTTATTTATTGATAAAGTTTAGCATGATGGAAACTCCCACAAACTTCTTAAGAGATATTTGACAGATAGAACTTTAAAGTAAGGACAAAGGACTTATTGTGAATTTCTTTGGAAAGATTCAATCAAATAAAAACTAAAGCCTAAAAAAACATTAAGAGAAGAAGTATCGCTTACGACTTCCGCGCATTTATACTGGCTCTAGAATGGTTACTTCTAATTGATTTGAAAACCAGAATCAAATAAAAAAACCACGAATAAAATTTAGTCGGCATATTGTAGGTTTTTAGTGGGTATTTACTTGTTTCGATTATTTTTGAAATAATCGATAATTCCTCGATTAATTACGAGAGAAATTTCGTTATAATCAAATCGATAGTCGCAACACAATAAACGATTATTAATCGATGTAGAGTTTTTATATTTCAAGTTACACTATTTTATGAGAAGAGTAAAAACAGCGCGAATGGTTTTTTGTTATATATACACTGTGAGCATAGGCCTGAACTCGGCCTGGCGCACTATCTTGCGCCAACTAAAATTAATTTCAAAATATGAACTGAATATATATTTCCAAGATATTGGTACGTGTTTCTTTCAATATTTTTTTTAGAGGCCACAGCGGCGACGGCAAAATTTTGCAATATAAAAATATGTTCTGTATTTCCACTCCAATTGAATACACGCATTTAGATTCATTCGGAGTCTTGGTTGTTAACAAAAAATCAAGAGTTGAAAATTGATATAGCGTTTGTTTATAAAATTATTGTTAGTCGCTATATGCATTTCACCAGTTGCTTACACCTACTCATGAGGAACCTTTACCAAAATTTTTAGAAAAGCTTGCGTCGAAAAAAAAATCAGTCAAGTCCAAGTACAAATAAAATCATGAAATTGTTGGTAGGTTTTTGTTAAAACTAAGATACTATATTTCTATTTTTCCATAACTTAAGGATAATTAGACCATCCAGGGCAGGAAGTTTCATTTCCGATATGCTCTACTTGGCAGCAATTTTAAGTTTTTTAGCTGTTGGGTGGCTTCAAGATGTTATGGCGAATGATAGAAATACTATCGTTGGCCATATGCGGTGTACTTAGATGCGATAATTGGGAAAGATGTGGTTGGCTATTACGTAGATGACTCTGGGCACAGAAGAGACCTGAGGTGTAAATTTTGCCGTTAGAAAATTGCTAGAATCAGACAAGAGACAAATATAACACTTAAAAATAAAAACAAACACCATACAAATTATATAATTAAAATTAAACTTATGTTTTAATATTTACAGCATAAGTTATCCTCTAAGTTTATTTAAAAAAATAAATCTAAATTTGTAAACCCTTCTTTTTACTTTTGCGGATACGTAATGGTAGATCTACTGACACCGCTCTGCACGAGATCGACAGAGTAGCGGAAAGAGAAATTTTCAATGGCGGAGCTGCTCTGTCCGTTTTTATGGACATTGAGGGCGCCTTTGACAAGATCTCTTTTGGGAAGGTGAGAAATGCTCTTACTGAACGTAGGGTTGATCCCATTATTATAAAATTGATAAACGCTATGCTTCGGACTAGGGCTATAAATCTCAGAGGTAGGAGGTGTATTGTCACCTCTTTTGTGGAACATCACCGTAGATGTCCTTCTCTGGAGATTCGACTAAATAGGCGTCCATACGATTGCGTATCCAGACGATCTGGCACTAATGGTTGATGGTAAGTTCATCGGGGCCATTCAAGGTTGCATGAGACAGGCTCTCATGCTGACTGAGACATGGTGCAGTGACCAGGGTCTAACCATAAATGCCAGTAAATCCGACGCTATGCTTTTCACTCGTAAGAGGAAGGGTGTAGAGGTTGAAGCCTTAAAGCTTTTCGGATCGGAAGTAAATGTGTCCAGGAAGTTGAATTATCTGGGTGTTACCCTGGATAAGGAACTTACCTGGAATGAACACATCGAAACAAAGGTCCGGAAAGCAAAAAGGATTATGCATCAATGTAAACGAGTGTGTGGCCGTAGGTGGGGAATCTCGCCAAAGGCTGCATTCTGGATTTACACAATGATGGTGAGACCCATTATAACTTACGCATCCGTGGTGTGGTAGCCGAAGGCCTCTCAGGGCACAATTAAGCGTAAGTTGGATTTGATTCAGAGGGTTGCCTGCATGGGTATAAGTGGTGCAATGCGCACGGCGCCAACACAGGCAATCGAGGCAATGTTGGGATTGCTGCCATTGGACTTATTCATTAGGTCAACGGCCGCATTGTCAGCTTTGCGCATGAGGAGCGATGCGGTTTGGCATAGCTTTGGGCCGAACATCGGGTATAAGAGTATCTTGGTAGGGTTGCTCAGATGTCGATGGAACGCATGAGTAGAAGAAAGGTAGTCGAGAGGCTGCATCGGACACTCATTGAGGAAGGCCTTATACACAATGAGTGTATGGAGAACGACATCAGCAGTTTTACTGATGGTTCTATTATGAGTGGCAGGGCAGGAGCAGGTATATTCTCAGTTGAGCTGAACTTGTCATGTAGTCTGTGTCTGGGAAGGTACATGTCAGTTTACCAGGCAGAACTGCTTTGGTTGCTGCATGCGTTGGATCACTTGCTTAAAAGCCGAGTGCATGGGAAAAGGGTTCTCATTGCACTTGACAATCAGTCAGTTATAAAACGCATGAGGTAAGTGAACGTGTATTCCAATCTGGTGCTGGAATGTGTTCTGAAACTAAACAGATGTGCCTCGTTGAATGAGGTAACGTTGATGTGGGTTAAGGGACACATAGGCACAGCTGGGAATAAAGCAGCAGACGAACTAGCAAAAAGGGGATCTGATGTGGATTTCTGTGGACCAGAACCCAGGGTTGCCCTGGGGAATGGCCTAGTGCGAGCAAGGTGCTCGGATATAATAGGGCTACTTTAAGATGGATCACTGCGTTAGTGACAGGACATGGAAACTTCAAGTACCATCTGGCTAAGATGAAAGTCGTAGAAGATGATACTGGCAGACTATGCCTGGAAGAGGCTGAGACGGTAGCGCACATTGTGTGTGAATGTCCAGCACTGGCTAGCATAAGGCTTAAGACCACGGGCAGACACTTGTTTGATGTGAATGCCATGGGGGAACTAAGCCTTAGACAAATGCTAGCAATTACAAAAGACTCCGTGATGAGGAAGAGTGTCGACAGTTACCAGTCGAAAGTCTTGAAATCACTTTAGTCAAGAGTAAAGGCTAGGGCTAGCACGAGACTCAATTGAAAATAACGTGGTTGTGATTACGGATCGGTTCCCTGAAATCAATTTGAGGAGCGAAATGGGGGTCGAAAAGGGACCCAGAAAGTAAGTGGTCTTCTTCGATATCCCCCCATACATTAATAATAATGGCCAGAAAAATTATTCAAAATAAAGAAGAAAAATGTAACAAAAGAGAATAGAAGCGGTCAATCATTTAAGAAAGATACACATAGTAGAGAAAGAGATCATTATATTCTCGTGTCGACTCTGGTCTCCTCTGTTCTCTGGGTACGGCCTAGCTTTATTTATTAAGCAAAATGCGTGGAGAGTCTTTAAATTTTAAGCACCTAGTGGTTTTTTTTCATCATCCTAAGAGATTCTTCTTATTTTCACCAAACGTCTACTACTCAAAACGAATAAGCCTGAGAGTTAGAACATGAAAATATGCGAAAATATTCTTTTTTTCAGGTGCATGTGGATTACAAAACCCTCCTGATGCAAACTAGTCTGCGTAATGAATTTCACCTGCGCGGAAAGTTCTCTCAGTTGCATCATTGTTTTTCCCATTTGTGCATCAGTTTCTATTTTTAATTTTTCAATTATTTTATTTTTGTTTTTCTATTTTCCCTGTTATGTTATAAAATTGCAAATCCTTTTGTAAAATGCTTACATGCGTACATATGTATGTATGTGTCTACATGCATACATACATACATACATATGTATAGAATACACAAATATGAAAGCAGAAAAAAATATCCATATATATCCATATATTACACACATACACATGTAGTTAACTTTTTATTAAAATAATTGCAAGGAATACGAATTTAAAACAATTGGCAGAAGAACATACGAAAAAACAACCCCAACGTTTTTTTTACGCTCGAGATTTACGCTACCCTGCGTAATATTATTAAAACGACGTTTGAGTATACACACACATCTTTGGGTACAGTTCATACATTTTTTGTTTTTTATTCTTAAATTAAAAAACCCAAACAAAAAAAATCAACAGAAAAAACCCTTAAAACTGAAAATTGTAAAAGAACGCTTAATTTGTAAAGTCACCCTCTCAGTTTTTTCCACTCCATATGTACATATTTTGTATGTGTACATACATATTTTTTTAGGTATACTAAATTCACCTCTGCCACCGTCACACGATGACAATGTCACCCGCTTCACCCTCACAAAATAAAAAAAAAAATAAAAACATAACACACAGCCATAGCCACCCATTCCAAAGAAGACGAAAAAAAATGTTTAATAATAAAAAACGTTAGCACTGAAAATTATTCTGAGAAGATAAAAAGTAAAAGAAAAATATGAAATATCCATAGAGAAAGAATAACAACAACAACAACAACTTTAGCAAAAGCCACAAGCAATGACTTTTCTCGGATGTTTACCCAGTAAACAATTCTTCAAAAAACTGAAATTAAAGCGAGTGAAATTACAAAAATACCGTGAATCAAATGGTGAAAAAAATTGCTGTTTTACATTCCGCAGAAAAGTCTTAATTTTTTGGTGCTTCTTTTCTATCCTTCTCTTGTCTAATTCCGAGAATTTTTGTTAAAATTTGAAGGCAACATTAGTTGTGTAAATAAGATGACGGCTTAAAAAAATACTTCAAAATTGAATAGATAACAGCAAAAACATTTGTAAATAATTACCTTCAGAATACAGAACAGCACTAATAATCTTAACTATTATTTTAGGGCAGCGATTTCATAGTTACCCAACTTATTAACACGTTGAGTGGCACGTCAGTCACTGGTGACTGACGCCGACCTTTCCGATTGAGTGACTGACAGTATAAAATATGATAATAAAAGTAAAAATTGAACATTTTTTCAGACAACTTTAATGGATTTTATTGAAACAAGATAAACATAAAAATGGTTGTCCCTCGCAAGTGTCACAAAATGTTATAACCTGTTTGGTCTAATTTCGTGTTATTGTTGTGCCACTCTGTGTCGCATTTTCTTCACACCACGATTTGATATACTTTTGCACTGCTGAAACTCGCGCGACCGGACGGGGAAGTCGAAGTATAAAACCGCGTGGCATTCAACGTGTTAAGCCCATGCGTACAGCCCTATATATTACACAAATCCATTCGCGCTGTTTTTACCCCTCTCAAAACTTTGCTTCATTTAATCATAAAATAATGAAACCTGAAACATAAGGACTCCACGTATATGTAACCTCATAGGTCAAGTTTGAAAGTTTCCCGAGACATGAAGGTGTAAAAAGGCCTTGGGGAATAAGTAATCAGAAAATCTGAACACGGACTTTTTTTATCTAGGTGGACCTCTTCTTTGCATGGGACACTTCCACTATAGCGAAATAGCTGATATTTGGTATACAGAAAAATCTGAAAACGGGTACTTTTTATGAAGGGGGACTAAGGTGTCCCCTTATTGGTGTGGGTCATTCCCACTATAGCTAGAGCTGAAATTATATTATATTATATACAGGGGAATAAATAATTAGAAAAATCTGAAAACGGCAAATTTTTTATAGAGTGCCCCTTTATTTGTGTGAGGCATTTCTACTGCAGTTAGAGAGCTGAAATATGGTATGACCTGGTATGATCTGTAAATTTTAAGTTAACAGAAGCTTTATACATAATAATACATAAAAATATATACCTTTACAAAAAAGCTAGATGGGAAAAAAGGGGTTTTAACTTCAAATTTTCAATTTTAATATAATTGGATCAACACCTTCTCATTTCTAGGCAACCTGCTAGCTTGGCAATATTTTTTTAACTTTCTAAATGTTACAAAACTAGCAGGTTACCTACAAATGAGATGGTATTGTACTCGTACATATCAAGAACTTGTTCCTCACTTTGATTTCAGTACTTTTAATGGCTGACATTTTTAAATAGGATTTTGGCCTTATTTTCACAATTATGTTTTTTTGCGGATGTATTTTAGATCTGACTTGGCGAATTTCCCACATTCCGTGTCAAACTTTTGAAACATTGCTTGTGTAAAAGTCAAACAAAAAAATTTCAAGTTTTATTATATTTTGATCTGACAAAAACATCAGCTGTTTTGTTTTAAATGTAAAACTCTCCTTTCGTTTTAATATAAGCATTTTCGATGGGTTTGTTTTTCTTTTCTCTGTCTGAATGCTCGATCTATCTGGTGAGTTTTAGATAACAGTGAATTTCGATTTCGATTTGTAAAATATTTAACTTTTAAAATTTGTTTGCCGAATTCCCGATTTGTGGTGAAATTAAAGGTTTTTTACATAATTTTTTATATTTTTGACATTTTCATAAAGTGTTTTTTTTAAGGTTTTCAGATAATTCGCCTAATTTTTTTTAAGTTTTTGAGGTGGAATTCAAAATGTGGGAATTTTGGGAACTTTGTGTTATATAGCAATAAAATTTATTTTATTCCAAATTTTCAATTTATGGTATTTACGGTTTTTGTCGAATTTAATATTTTGGCGAAATTTAGTTTTCGCAACTTTTTGGAAAATTTTGTTATTATTGTAATTTAAAATTTTTGGACTATAGTTTGGATTTCTGGCGAAGTTTTGATTTTTGGTAAAATTTTTTATTTTTATGATATTTAAATTTTGTGATGAATTCTGCATTTGAGGTGATATTTGGTTTTTTTAAATATTTTTTTAACGTAGATTTTGTTAAAATTTCGTTAATTGTTGATTTTTGTGAATTTTCTGCTTTTTTGGTGAAATTTCAATATTTGGTGAATTTTTGTTCGTATTTTTTTTTTTGGTAAATTTCTCTTTTTTATTAAATATTGATTTGTTAGCGATTAATTTTGTTTATTCCAGTTTTTCGATTTTATGGTGAATTTTCAAATTCGTAGCATATTTAAAATTTTCCCAAAATTTCGACTTTTTATCAATTTTGTTGCGCAGTTTTCGCGTTTTGGAATTCACCGTTTGTAGTAAACTTTGTTTATTTTATGTCTTGCTTAGCATCGATTTTGTAAAATTTCGACGTTTTATTATAAAATATAGATTTTTATGCTTTTCGACTTTTCGGTGAAATTACAAAATTGTTGTAAAATTAACATTTTTGTGGAGAATATTGAATTTTTTTTTTGTGAAATGTCGGTTTTTGGAAGAATTCGGTGTTGTTTGTTAGCTTTTGAAATTTTGAGGCTTTATTAAAATTTTTTTCATTCGGTCCAATATTCAACCATTCCGCCACAGAATAACAATTTCTGTACGGGGATTTTATAGAAAATTTGATTAGATTTCAGGATGCACTTATTTTAAGGCCTTGTGTATAAGAGTTTCCCCGCAAGAGTGAAAATACAAAAAAAAAAAAAAAAATAAAAGGGGGTAATTCGCCGAATGCCCTTATCAAATGGCCCAAGTTTCAAGATGATAGGATTACTAGTTTCGTCAGAATGTTGATTTCACATCGGACAGGCGAGCAGACCTACATCGTTAATTGAATTTCCCTACCTATAAGGATCCAGAATATATATACATTGTTGGTTACCGGAGATGAATATTGTACAAGTTATAAACGGAATGATAAATTTATATATACACTTTTTAGTTTTGTGAAGGGTATAATAAAATAAAAATACCAACAGCGATTTTGTTAATCCTTTGACGACCAGAGGCAACTGTACTTGCCCAGAGGTTTTTGCGTTATATAATTGTTCACGTAAGAGTGAGAGTAAGTATGTTCAAAACGGATTTAAAGCAGAGGGTTGGGGCAACAAAACTGTGGCTGGTGCTAAATTGCTATCTGGCCGCATTTACCCGCTAGATGGCCTCAAAGTTGGTCTTAAAGTCGACTTACTTCAGGAAGGTTCTGTGGGGAAAGCGCACATCTGACTATAACTCGGGTATATTTTAGGAGCATCTCTTACCTTTTACATAATATAAGGGGGAAGTTTGTGTAAGTTTCAACCTACCCAGAACGGCCCTAAACATACTTGGCAAATATGTTTGCCTGTGGGTTGAAACAAAAAAAAAATACATTTTTTGTTTTTGTTTTTATGTGTTAATTAATGATAAAATTGTTTATTTTTTATTTTAAATTATATTGTATTTTGTACGTAATGGCAGGGTCGAAGCGTTATAATAAAATAAAAGTTTCATCGAAATCATAGCTTATTTAACTTTTCTTTCGAAACCGTAAAATTGATGTACTATTAACCCAGAGTATAATCGTTTAATTTTTTTTTCATAGAAATGACATATTTCTTCCAAACAGTTAGAAATCTAAAAAGTGACATTGGAACTAAGCACATTACGTTTCAGCCAACGTAGAGACGGCCAACGAAGAGGGAAGGCGGAATAGAGCACACGTCGAAATTTCGTCTGCTGGGGGTCCAATGATTGAGGTCATCCAGAAAAACCTCCACAGGAGCGAGACGACAACCTACGCTTAGAGGAAAAAAGCAAATAAAGGTAAGTTTCATATAGCTCTGATCCAGAAACCTGGATTGCTCATAATATGTGACAACAGGGACTTCTCTTAGATATTGTATATTACGTTATATAAATTTATGTTTCTCTTCTCTCTAGAGTCGTCAACATCAGACGCAAGGCAAAGGCACCATATGCCTAGCTACAGAATAGTTGGCCTATGACGCACGGACAATATTATCTACGACGGAGCTGCAAAGTCTGATGAGGGAAGCCGAACAAACAGGAAGTAATTCAGGCAGTGCAGCTAATTCCCACCATATTGCATTGGGTTGTACTAATTATAATAGGAGGGGATAGACTCTAATAGATTATTTGAATACTAACGACCTTACGGTGCTTAATGCTGGTAATGTAGCCACGTTTGTTAACAATATTAAGGAAGAGGTATTAGATATTACTTTTTGTTCAGAAGACCTTATTGAAGAGATCATAGAATGGAGGATTGCAGACGAACACTCCTTCTCGATCACCTATAAATAATGTTTGAGATAGCAACGCCACCGCCACACCCTAAAAGTTTCCGGAACACGGCCAGAACCAACTGGACGAGGTTCGGAAGCCAAATAAGACAAAGGCACTGGACCTTCAGCTGCCTAAGTAGTTGGGACATTTATAACAATGTGAAAAGGAGGCAAAAGGAAGCTCTAGTTAGTTTTTTCAGGAGAGCTGCCCACTGCGCGAAAGAAACCCGGGATGACAGGGTAGATCCGCTCTATGAGAAAACTTGTCCGTAGGCTATTTAACGTAAAAAAATAAGAGTATACTGGGATGACGTAAGAGACTCAGAGAATACTAGAAAACCAAGACAACTGCTAAACGTGATTCATTATTCTTTTCTGTGAGCAGGTAGGAGAGCAGAAAAAATGTACGAAAGCAACAGAGCGGTCGACGGAGACACATCAACAGGATGGAATCGTGATGCACAGAAGACCGTATGGAATATTTCCGATACTTCTACAGAATAAGGTGGACTTGGTATCAACTCACTTGTTTGAAATGCCTAACTTTTGCATACACACCGGAAATCTGGTAGTAGGCCAGGATAGTCTTCATAGCTAAACCAGGTAAGGCAAGTCACGGTACTCCCGAAGCCTGTCGGCCAATTAACTTAACTTCGTTCCTGCTTAAAACTATGGCTAAAAGCAGGATTTCAGATACGAGACTTTAGTTAAGACAAGATGCATATGGCAAAGGTTGATCAGAGGAAACAGCTTTGCACGAAGTAGTACACTACGTTAAGGAATCTTTTGATAAGGAACAGCATGTACTCGCGGTCAGCAATGACATTGAGGACACATTCATTAACGTGAGGACCGACACACTTATCCAATCTTTAGATCAATTTCAGATTAACTGAATCAGGCATATGCTAAGGAATAGGTGGACCAGCAGCAGTTCCTACGAAATAAATATTAGATACAGGGTGAAACGCGGAACTCTATGGGGGGATTCTATCAGCCCTACTGTGGGTAATCACAACAAAGAGTCTTAGGCCCTTAACCGATGAAGGATTTATACTCGGCTGTTAGGCAGACGATGTATACAACACTTCTTTACTTTACTTCTGAGGGGAAGGGGAATAAGACAGAGATATGACTTTATACTAGGAAGCCGAAGGCCGCGTTCAGCGAGAAATCACGTTTCCTATATAAGACAATTAAATTAATCGACAACATTAACTTACTTAGGAGTAATTTTGGATCTGAAACTAAGTTGGAAGCACCACATACAGCAAAGGATAAGAAAGGCCGACATATGTTGGTCGCTGTACAGGAAAGACATTGGCTCAAAATGGGCCCCAATCCGAACATGTCACACTGGCTCTACAGAAGCGTGATTAGCAATCAGAACCACACCAACAAGGTCGCTGGAGGCGTCCAAAATTAAATATGATTCGGCTCTTTCAGCAGCACGCCTACAAGCATTGGGTGAGTCTACACCATCCTTGTGCATAGCTTCAATAAAGTTTTTCATTAGACTCATTAGAAGCACTTTTCCTTTCTGAAGTTACATTTTTTGCTCCTGGAGTTAAACACTGACTTCGTGGCCAATTTAGTAGTGCTTATCTCTTGCACGACCATACGTTTCTCATAAAAAGCAACAGAACTGAGCATAACCTCCTTGTAACCCAGTTAACTTAGCTACAACTTTGAAATCAGCACAAATGTACCATGAGCACTGGGCATATTTAATTTTATCCAGTAATAACTTCATATTTCCATACTTTTCTGGGATTATCGTTGCATGTGCAAGTACTTAATGCCTTTGTAAAGTAAAACAGCTTTTAAACTAGCCCAGGGCAAGTAAATAAAAATTCGGGTTTTCTCAGACTTTTCAGGGGAAGCTGGTTCTAGCAAAAGTTCCTCAAATTTATTACAAACTGGGATGGTTTGACGAAAATCCGTGAAATGATGATGATAGTATCACTAAATTGTGAATAAAATCAAAAATTTTTTTATCGATTGATCTCATGTAAGGTTTATTTTTCGTTTTAAATTTATTTGAAGAAGCGATTGTTGCCTGTGCAAAGGCTTGTTTGCGATCTTTAATTTTTGGCTTCGTTTTATTTTACTTCTCTTTGATTTTAATCCAAGCATTTTCGATCGCTAACTGTTTTTTTCTGAATTGCGGGTCTTTGAATTTCTTCCTGAATGCTTAAAATTAATTTAGGCCTTTTTAGATTTTTTGATGGATTTTTGAGTTTTTGATCAACTTCCGATTTTTTGCGGAATTAATTTTTTTTCTTAGTTTTTTATTGATTTTGTAATTTTTTTTTGGTTTAGGATCTTTGCTAATTTAAATTGTTTAGAAAGTTTGGTTAGAGCGGTTTCGGCTATGTGCCATTTTCAGTGTCATTTTTCTAAAAATTTTTCCAAAAATGACACTGAAGATGGCACATAGCCGAAGCCGGTTTGTCTCCGAGCCAAACTTGACAACGGATGACGGAAATTCGTTCCAAAAATCTATAATTGCTGTATCAAAATTGTTTTTTTAATTTTAAATTAAAAATTCTTAAATCTCGTGATTTGGGCTCCAGTCTGGTTCCAAATGCTCTGAAAATTATTTTTTTTTATAAAAAAAAATAAACATTAAATAAAAGCATACCTTCCATAAACTCTCGGATTGAATTTTTCACCATGAGGTGGGTTAAATAGATGATGTTTGCAATAGGCACTACTCAGTAGAACGGCACGGAGAATTGAAAGATTATAAAACGAACATTATCTTAGTTAGGAGTATTAATAATTTCAATTCGACAAGTAATTTTAAAATCGCATGTCCTCACGTCGCACTTAGTTTGAGACTAATGATACTAATAAAAACTTGCTTTCTATGCTGGAGCTATGAGCTGGCGAAAGCAAGAAACCTAAAAAGAGTACAATGAGTAAAGTTACAGTGGGGCAAACCTAGAACAAAAAAATTAGATCGAAAAATATGAAAATTATAGAAAAATCTCGTGTTCAACTCTCGAATTAGTTCTCTTTTGTGTCGTTTTTGCTTTGAGGAGTTTGGAACAGCGAAATGTTTTCCTTGTGAATGTATTGTTTTCAATAGTCATAGAATACCTACGTGTTTTTAACTTTGAGTTGATGTTGTTCGGATTACTTCAGGTAGGGCTTCTCCAACCTTCATAAGGAGCATTATACAGAAATGGGTTTGAAAAATTATCTAAGGTACAAAACATCCATAAGTCCTAAAAGAATATCTCAAAATGTTATTGGTTTAAAACCAGGGGCGCGGCGCGGTCAGACGTTAACTTGTGGCAGACTGCCTTTTAAGTCTATAGACTGCCTGGTTTCTGCCTGGAGGGGGTCTAATAAAAATCTACGTAAAATAAACCAAAACCAAATTAATACTGGTGCGAGAAGGATGACTATGAGCTAACTGAATGTGAACCAGCGATGCCAGAATAAACATTTAACCTTAATTTTCAAGATTACTTAATCAAAATAAGATTTGAATATCTGTACTTAAAATTAAGATTTCTCGTGCCACAAAAATGAGAAGACGACCACGAAGTTCAGTATAAAATATTTAGTAAGAGACAAAAAAAAAATCAAACGATTGTTTCAGATAAAATTTTCAAATATTTTAATAAATACTGGAACAACATCCGGCCGATGCTTATTCAGAAGCCATCCGTCTTTGTTTGAAAGGAAACAATTTGCACTCTTACGTTGCCAAAAAAGAAACCATTTGTTACTCAGATTAATATAAAGATATAACTGGAATAAGCACAAAAGTATCAAGACATTGACTTTTGCGACATGCCTCGTATAAAACGTTTTGTGCCGCACTAAGTTTTAATTTTGTTTGTTTGAATTGAATTTTCTATGTTTAAATGTATATATTTTTGTACATTATATATGTATAATAAATACATTATACAAACACAAATAATTTTTTTATTACACCTAAAAAAATGTAAAAACGATGCTTACGATTTTCGATCTAAAATTAAGATTGTTTTTCGATCAAATGAAAATTTCTGGCACCACTGGTTATTTGTTAAACATGTTAACCACTTCGGTACGACGCCTATCGGCCTCGAAACGCGTTTTTATTTATTTCTTTAAAATATAAAGAAAACTAAATATAATAACTCCTATTTCACAGTTATCGTTTTACAGATGTGAAACCGTTTTGGGCGTTGGTCTGAACGCTCGGCTGTGTGGTGCCATCTGTGGCCGTCGCCTATAGTCGACGCTCGTACCGAAGTGGTTAAAAATAATACGTGTTGCCAAATATTATTTCGGTAGAATTTAAAAAAATTTGTAAAATACATTAACTTTTGAAGCCAGAAAATTAAACTATAAATTTCGAGGCTAAACGTCGAAAAAGCCACAATAATGCAACTGTAGTTGATGATGAGCCCAGTACTGAAAGACAAATAGCCGCACTTTAGCCAGACTTTATTCCATAATGTAAATATTGCTTTGAATTGAAGCAAATCGGAACAGTGGAAGGAAAAGCTTTAAGTCTTACAATGATTTTTTAATCTTGGTCTGAATATTTGCAGTAAGCAAATTACGAAAAAAATAAAAAATGAAATTCTTTATTATAATGATGTGGAAATACCCCCCATATGTGTGAAACACGACGTTATGTGCCAGTGGTATTTATTAAATATTCAAAAGGCATAAGATACAAGGATGAAGAAAATACATAAAAATAACTTTCTTCTGTCTTACAGCACCCACCTCTTTCCCACACCATAACTGTGTAAGTATTTATAAATATATATGGATATTTTTTGATAAACATGTACATATGTATGTGTGTATATTCAAGGATATAAACCCATCTCACAATATTAATAGGGATGTATGTGTGTATGGATGTGTCGTTAGTGTGTGTATATCAATATATATGTACATATTTACCGTTGTTGATTTAAATTTTTCCTTTCTTTTCATTTATTTTTTTTTTATTTTCTTTTTTTGATTATTCTACAATGTACCGCTAAAGTTACCGTCACTGCCACCGATGTCTTCGGAGCCAAGGGCGGCCTTAAGTGTAGCAACTAGCTTTGCATTATATGACACACAGAATCAGGCTCACCACCCCTAGTAATACTGACTCGTACACTTCAGCATTATATTTCTGGGGTTGATTTTTTATAATGCTGTCATTGTTGTTAGTTTTTGCTTTTTTTATTTTTTTCTTCTTGGCATCCACATTTACATCCGCATTTTTTACTTCATTTTACATACAAAATCTTCTTACTGATTTCCACAAATTTAAATATACAGGGATAAAATATTGAATATCGATTTTTATTTCCTCACCCTATAACATTATTAAAATACACACAGAATAGTCGTATATTTGACGCAAGTAAATAATAAATTTATTATCGCTGTACAAATTTACAAATGTATTTGATGTATGCGAAGTTCATAATTTGTTGTTCAGAAGATTTGGAAGAAATTAAAATTTTTTACTTAATACGAACACTGGCAATTTTCAAAGACAGCGTTTATTAGAAAATTTTAGGAAATATAAAATTCCAGTCTAGCTACAAAAATCTATTCAATTCGAATATACAAACGAACGAAAATTTTGATGACAAAACTTTGTTTTTTTTACTTTAACTTTATTTGATTAAATCTTTCTGTTAAAAGAAATTTACAATAAGTATTCAAATCATATCTCTCAAAATATTATTTATTAGTTATTACCAATGTCTCGCCAGGCTCAACGAGTCTGAAGTTGTTGGGATGAACCACTAGTTTGTTCACATATTTGGGCGTGTATGTTTTTGCTTATCCCTGGCAAGTGGGAACTTCTCGATCTCTATGGATATTCTCATTTCTGTATTCTTTGTAACTTGTGGCAGTTTAATGCACAAGCAGTGCCCCACAGCTAAAGACCATATGCTCAAATTGGCTTTATAATGAATTTGTGTAAAAGGACTTTGTATTCCATAACCAGGGTTGAGTAAGGACTTATTAGCCAATGTTGTTGGTTTGTTCGAAGCTTTATGGCCGTTGTTTTTGCCTCAATGTGACGGGACCAAGTTAGGCGTCGATCTTAGTGGATGTCCCAAATATTTTACGTGGGTTTCCACTGGAGCAGTGGTATTTGTTATTACATGAGCACATTTCGATTGATTTACCTTTATCCTCCACTTTTATAGCCAGTCCCCTAGCTTTGAAGTTGTTCATCATTATCATCATACTTATAACTGCAGTGTCGTCTGCAAATCTTGATGTGTGTGTATGTGGGCCTATTGGCATATCCAATATTGGCAAATCCAATATATAATAGCGGCCCTACTATGCTACTTTAAGGGGCTCCTGCAGAGATTTTGCGCTTTATAGAAAACTAATCCCTTGACCTTACCTTAAAGGTTCTATCTGTCAAATAGCTTATAAGACACTTGTGGGAGTAATCCTCACGAATTTTAATTGTTTTCGTGACTAGACCATTATGTCAGACTTTACCGAATGCCTGTGAAATGTCAATAAATAAGGCTGCAGAGTATTGCTTATTTTAAAATGCCGATCTAATAGCGGTCTTGCTGGAAAACCCAGCTATTTGTTCGACATAATGTTTTGCCCAGTAAGATAATTTTGCTTGAGTCCTGGATTAGGAATCATGACAATTTAACAGCTGAATTAGGTAAGTAACGCTCAGGTCCGGGTGATTAACTCATATCTATATTTTTAAATATCGACTTTGATGAATCGAATTTTCATAATATCATTCACAGTGTCACTTGTAATTGTGGTGTAAAAGCGTCCTTTAAATGATTTGCGAAAGCATTAACTTCTTCAAGAGAGCTTTTGGCCCAGGTGCAGGATTTAAGTCCTAGTGGAGATTCGTAGGCAATAGGACAGTTTAACCAGTACTTTTTGTTGCATCCAAATTTTTTACATCATCCTCGATGGAGACCTCATGTTATTGCCTCAGTTTATTACATAAAGTTATCTGGCATAAGTTCTTTTGGATCTTTATATCTTTATAACGACTATTCTGCCTTCTAAGCCTTCTCTTCTCGCTGACAAGAATCACTATATCAGCTGATGATTGGTATGATTTTCTTTTAACTGTTGGTTTTATTGGCATTGCAACTCTAGCTGCTGCAGTCACGGCTGGGTTTCTCAAAAAAATGTTCCGAGATAAGTAAGAGCTATCATATATTTTATACCACTTCCATTTGGGTTCAGGTGCAGTAGAAACCCCATCGTATAGAATAATCACTGTAGGTGAATCGTCAGAAGATAAATTGTAGGACGAACTGACTAAGAATTGCTGTTTGATGTTTTTTACGAAGGCAAAATCGATAAGGTCTGGCAGCTTGTTAAAGTCGGCCAATAGATGGGTTTACTTCCAGATACGATGTCTAGCGTATTAGCTTGAGCTGTGTTTTATAGGGCTAATAAGTGTAAAGCCCCAATAGGTGTGCTTAGCATTGTAATCGCCAGCTACAAAAAATGTTTGTCCTAGTGCAGCAAGGAGTCTGGCAAATTGATGGTGTTCGATTTTGTGCCTGGGTGGGCAATACACTGATGAGACTGCAATCTTAAAATCAGTAAGATTTATAGTTGTGGCTTGCAAAAAGTCTTCCCTGAATTCAGGCAATGAAAAATGCATTAAATTTTTTCGGACTACAACGGCAGTCCCACCACATGCCCTTTCGCTTGGGTGTTTGGTGTCAGACGTCAAATACTCATCAATTCTAAAGCAGTTCTTCATAGTGAAGTCTGTTTCAGGGCCTAGAAGTATATCCTACTTCCTGTGTTAGCAGAAAATTTTCTTTTTCGTATTTATGTTGGGAGAGCCAATCAGCGTTCCAGATGCATATTTTCCACTGGTGAATTTTTCGCTAAGAAAAATTTACCTAATTGTCTTCAAAGAATTAAAAAAATATTACGACCTCTCTTTAGTTTGGTAGCTTTGGTGATTTGTATTTGTTTTTATTATATATTTTATTTCATTTTAAAATTTTTTGGTGAATTCTTGATTTTTTGTTTTTATAATTTTTTGGGGATTTCTAAATTTTATGGTGAATTTTCAATTTGTGGAGAAATTTCAACTTTTTCTAGTAAAATTTCCACTGCTTTGGGTAAATTGCGAATTATTGAGATTCGGACTTTTGGGTTGAAATCTTTATATTTGGTGAAATTTTAAATTTTACAAAAATTCCATTTATGGCTTAAAATTTGGGAAATTTGTTTTTTCGAATTTCTGGTGTATTTCTAAATTTTGGTGAAGTTTATTTTTGATATCAAATTTTGTTAATATATTTTTCAGACTTTTTGGTTACAATAAATTTTTTAGTGTTTTTTTTTTAGTTAAATTATGGAGTTTAGTAAAATTAGATCCTTAAGTTCTTTTGTTTAATTTCGCTATATTTAAATATTTTGTTGTATTTGTGATTTAAAATTTTGTTCAATATAATTTTGTTTCGTGGTGAATTTTCGAATTTTGATGCATACCAAAGTTATGCTGAGATTTCTGCTAATTTTGGGTTTTAGTTTAATTAAGATTTATGGTAAAATTTATAGTTTTTATGGTTTTTTAAATTGTTGGTCAATTTTGGAATTATGGTGAATTTCTATTTTTTTATGTAATTGTGGAACATCGATTTTGCTGAAATTGCTGAGGATTTCATAAAATATTGAGTTTTTTTATATTTTCGGCTTTTTTGGGAAATTGAAAGCTTTTGGTGAAATTAAAATTTTTTAAGTGAAATTCCAATATTTGGCGATTTGGTTTTTAGGGTATTTTTTACTAAACTTTTAATTTTCTATTATATATTGATTTTCTGCGAATTAACTTTCTTATGCCAATTTTTTTTTTTTTTTTTTTTGATTTTATAATAAGTTTTCGAATGATGGTGGTGAATTTATATTTTTTGAAAAATTTCAAATTTTTTGTTATTTTTTACCGCGATTTCGGTCATTTTGAAATTCCAATTTGTGGTGAAAATTAGATTAGGTTAGTATTGCAGTTTCCATTGTTTACTAAACAACAGCTAAAATATATAACTCTGATCTGCAACTATTTAGCAAATGAGAATATGTTGGTTTATCATTGCCTTCAGAATATAAGCCAAAATTGAGTCTCAGTGTACGTTATTGGATGATACGCGAGCGAGTAGAGGTAATCCAGCCCGTAGTGAAAATAATACTGCGGCTATAACGGAGAGTATGGGTGAAGGCCATGACCAATGGATTCGATACTGTGCCCAGTTACCGCACTGAAGCCCCTGATGCCGGCGACAGTTGATTTCCGTACACAGCGCGAGAAACAATGGCTTTATTGAGAAATCACTTTTTTCTAAGCGGCTATGTGAAGTCCAAGGTCTACATCGATAAGGCAGCTATTAATCAACACTTTAAAAGCCCAGCGTAATTCGCGAGATACTGACAGCAATGCAGGAGAGATCGGCTAACATATGAATGAAATTATCTTTAAAAAGTTAATGGCAGAGATTTTTCTTTCTGGTTATATTAAATATTCCGATATCCAATTATATTTAAAGTGCCTTATTTAAAATAAAAAAGGTCTAAATGGGGTTAAAAAAAGATAAGATGAACCTACATACAGATTGATCGACGACCACTCATTCACGTACAATTCGAAAGAAATCGCATATGAAGCTTTGTGGTGGAATCACCAAGCAGACTTACCTAAAAAAACGGCCGAAAACAACATGTAGGAGACTAGGCGAATTAAAACAAGTCAACTAAGCGCAGTCTATGATTTTGTTTATGATTGACTGTAAAATACCACATAATTTTTGTTGTTGCAATTTCCGACAGTTTTTTTTAAATTGTATCCTGACATCCCACACTAAGCCAGTGCATTATCAATTTGCCTTGATATTTCATAATTCTACTGAATTCTCTATGTTGTGTAAATATTTGATACATGCCATAATAATAATTTGATAACTAGAACCGCGCTACTTGCTCTATAACAATTTATTAATTTTAATTTAGCCAATATTATTATTATAAAACTTTATTTGAACGAATTGTTGAACTGAAGTTTTTTAATAATCAACCGAACAATTTTTATTCACACTCCAGGTAATATTGTACTATTTCCATTAAGAAAGAAAAAATTTTTATTTTTATTACCACGATCACTTTAGAATACATACACTTTCTGTGCCGCTACACACGTTACCAGTATTCTCTGTGCCTTTCTACTATGTAGCGTCTATTGCATATATGATATGATATATTTTTTCCTATTTTTCATATTTTCTACCATTTCTGTTCGGTTAGATCCATCCATCAACACAAATTTGAACATGTATGTACCCTCGGATTTTTTTTTTTGGAATCTGGTAAAAAGAAAGTTTGAATAAGTAATTGTTGCACTAAATCCTCAAATATCGAAAAATTTAATGCGACACTTATTAACTTATAATATGTTTGCTACAAAAATTACTTTTTTATAACCTTCCGTTTGCTATTTCTACAATATTCATTTCTGACCCCACAAAGTCTATATATTCTGGATCCCTATAGGTAGGGATATTCAACTAATGATGTCCGTCTGTCCGATGTTTATATTAACTTTCGCTAGACAACTTAGAACCCTGAAACTTGGACCACTTAATCAGCTATACAGGTCCACAAGTTCTCGGGTTATGGGTCTGGACTTCTGTTGTGATTTTTACTTTTTCTAATAAATAAAACAAAAAAATAAAATTTCATCACAACTGGGGAATTCAGTAAAAAATGATCAACTTTAACGAAAAACGAAATTGCGCCAACAAATTTTATGTTCACCAAAACTTCGAAAATTCACCAGCAAATCGGAAGACTGGCATAAAACAAAATAATTCCAAAAATATAACAAAAACCAAAATTCAAAATTCTGAAATTTCAAAACTAAATTTCAATTTCACCAAAACTTTTCAAACAAATTTGTATTTGATGAAAAACTTAGCAATTTTCTCAAAGTCGATGTTACAGAAGGTCCAAAAAATGTTATTTTAACAAACAAGGAACGCAAAACAAACTTCTCCATATTTTGAAATTTACCGACAAAATTTACGGAAAGGCTGAAATTACACGGAACACTGTAAATTCAATAAAATATTAAAAAACAAATTATTTGCACTGGGAAAAATCTGTAGTATATATTTAATAGTTCATGCTATTGTGAAGGGTTTATAAGATTCGGCACAGCCGACTTTCTTGTTTTTAATGTATTTTTTATTTCAAATTGCATTTTGAAATGAATTCTGGGACACAAAAGCAATTAAAACATTTCACTAAAATGTTTATATATATATATGTAAATAAATATGTTGTAATGAGTGGACATATGTGTGTGTGTGTGTATGTTGCCTAAAGTGTGGAAATAAGACACGAATAGCGCACATGACAAACTGCATGCATACTCATGCATATACAACACACTCACGAGAAAAAAATGTATATACATGTTTGTATGTATGTATACAGTCGTTTTATTTTACCCTGGGTGTTGTATTGAGAACTTAAAAAAACGTTGCTCTCTAATGGTCGTATCTTTACCACATTTTAATTTGTTCTCCATCCAATAACGTTTTTGTTTTCATAATTGCGAATTTTCGCATTTCGTTTCCTGCGTTTGCGTTTTTACTATTTTTTTTAGGATTACTAGGGCAGCAATATGTACCGCAACTGTAAAAAATTGAAAATGTACCACCGTTCGTTCTGTCAATTTAATTAATCAAATTTTTTATACCTTGGTTAATATACACTTTACAAAAATGAAACGGGTATTTATAGGTTTGTCATTCCGTTTGTAATTTCTACAATTTTAATTTCCGACCACACAAAGTATATATATTTTGGATCTTTATAGATTGCAAAGTTTAATTAATGATATCCGTCTCTCCGATATTGAATTCAACTTTCTGACAGCACTAGACAACCTCGTATCTTGAAACTTTGACTATTTGATCAGTGAGCTTGGCGCATTTTCCTTATTAAATCAGCCATATAGGTCCAAAAGTTCCCGAGTTATGGGCCAAAAACCATTTTTCTGCTTTTTTTGGTATTTGCACCTTTGCGGGGAAACGCTTATACACAAGCCCATAAAATTCGCATATGCTGCATCCTTATCAAATTTTTTAAGACAACCTATATATTTCAAAAACTAACAAAATAATGCAAATTCTTTTAAATTTCACAGAAAATTTTCCAAAAAAAAAATTGACAAATTCGAAAGTTCACCACAAAATCGAAAAACTGTAATAATTTTTGTTAATTACTATTTAATAAAAAAACTGAAATTAAAAAAAAACGAATCACAAATCCATATTTTATGAAAGACTTCGAAATTTTGACAAGTTCGATGTTTAAGATACATGTAAAAACAAAAATCAAAAATTCACCACAAGAGGTGAATTCCCCAATAAAATTATAAATTCGCCAAAAATATTTTAAAATCATAAAATTTTAAATTTTATCAAAAATCTCAATTAATCTTGAAAATAAAGCAAAATTTTTCCATAATTTCGGAATTCTGCGAAAAATTAATATTTGATGCAAAATATGGAAATTTTAACAAGATCGATCGTTAACAAACATAAAAAAAATTCACTACAAATGGTGAATACACAAAACAAATTTAAAAAAGTTACCAAAATATTTAAAACTTACAAATTTTATCAAAAATCTTAACTAATTTGAAAAACGAAAAAACGAAATTTTTTCATAATTTGGGAATTCAACAAAATCCAAAAATTCACAACAAAACCAAACCATGCTTCAAAATTTGTAAATTAAAAGGTCTAATTTTTCCAAAAATCTAAATTTTATGTTCGAAGTTTCGCCAAAATTTTAAATTCATTATAAATTCAAAAATTTACTAAAAGATCGAAAGACTTGAATAAAAATAGAAAATTTAAAATTTACAAAATGTAAAATTCGCCAAAAATTTAACTGCTGAACTGGAGCAAAATAATTTAAAAACTACAAAATCAATTTTTAATAAAAAACCTAAACTTTAACAAAAATAAAAATTAACGAATTTGGGAATTTTACCACAAAAACTATACTTAACAAAACCAAACTATAGTCTAAAAATTAAAAAAAATTAAAAAAAGAAAAATTTTATGTTCCCCAAAACTTCGTAAATCAGAACCAAATCGAAAAAATTTAAATAAAACAATTTAACTCTAAAAATACCACAAAAACCAAAATTCCCCAATTTTTAAGATTTCAAAGCTAAAATTCAATTTCATAAAAATTTTCCAGTTTCACCAAAAATTTCTACAAAATAAGTATTTTGCGAAAAACGTAGCAATTTTAGCAAAATGGGACAGGGCCACAAATACCTTTCACAAACAAGGAACGAAAACCACACTTTACTATAGTTTGAAATTTAACGACAAAATTTACCCGATGGCTGGAATGGCACCGAAATCTCGAAATTCTTTTAAATATTAAAAAACAAATCCTTTGCACCGGGAAAAATCTGTAGTGTACTCGTATACTTATGTAAAGGGTATATAAGATTCGGCACAGCCGAATATAGCTCCCTTACTTGTTATTTTTGTGAAGGGTATAAAAAAAAACAATAATAAAATAATTGTTAGGGGTGAACACAGCTCAAACAAAAAATATGTATAAAAAAATATACAAGTGCATATTGTAATAATGGAGATACATACTCGTATGTATGTACGTGTATGACAGAGGTAGTTTTTTTTTAGGAAGTAGAAAAAATAGCATTAAGGACATTAAAAAAAATAAGTAAGAGAGCTATATTCGGCTGTGCCGATTCTTATAAACCCTTCACAAAAGCATGAACTATTAAATATATACTACAGATTTTTCCCAGTGCAAATAATTTGTTTTTTAATATTTGATTGAATTTACAGTGTTCCGTGTAATTTCAGCCTTTCCGTAAATTTTGTTGTTATACGAGTATTTCAAAATATTGTGAAGTTTTGTTTTTTGTTCCATGTTTATAGCAAGTAGATTTTTTGGACCATCGATTGTTTACCAACGATTTTGTTAAAATTGCTACGTTTTTCATAAAATACATGTCTTTTGCCAATTGCTAGTGAAACTGAACAATTTTGGCAAACTTGAATTTTAGTTTTGAAGTTTTAAAATATTGTGATTTTTGGAATTATGAGCATAATGTTTTCAAAAATTTTGATAATTTTGTTATATAAAGTTTTTAAACTATAGTTTGGTTTTGTGGTGAATTTTCGGTGAATTTTTAAAGACTTTTTGAATTTTTTATTTTATGTTTTTATTGATTTTGTAAAAGTCGATTTTTTTTCTTAAAATATAGTTTGGTTTCGGCATTTTAACCGAAATATAAAATTCTATTAGGATTTAAATTATTGTGGTGAATATTCCAAATTTGGTGAATTTTCGGATTTTTATGGTAAAATTTCGGTTTTTATTGCATTTTGTTTCTTTAACAAATAATTTTTCAGTTCCAGTTTTTCAATTTTTTGGTGAATTTTCGAATTTGAGGTGAATTTAAATTTTGAGCTTTGGTTTTTTTTTTAAGTTTAGATTTATTGGAAAATTAGAAAATTTGTGTAATATAAAAATGTTGATCTTAAGCTTGGATTTGCGGTGAATTTTCGGATTTTGGAGAATTCCCAAATAATGTGATTAATTAAGATTTTTGATAAAATTTTTAATTTTTATGATTTTAAAATATTTTGACGAAGTTTTAATTTTTGGCGATTTTTTAATTTTTAAGTAATTCATGTCTTGTGGTGAAATTTTGGTTATTGTTTTTATAAGTTTGTTCAACATCAATTTTGATTTGTGATGTAATTTGGGTTATTGTGGTGAAAATTGAAAATATTGTGAATTTTGGCTTCTTGTGTTTTTTTTTTTCATATAATTTCGCTTTTTCACTGAATTTGTGATGAATATTTTGATAAAATGTCTAATTTTGTGGAATTTTTTGGAAGGAATTAAAATTTTGTTGTTTTTTGTTTGAAATTTTTGGGGTTTTTGTAAAAAATTTTCAATTTGGTCTGACATTTAGGTCCGTATGTTATCTGGGGGCCTCGGGGTGATAATTTCTCTAAGGGGACTTCATAGAAAATTTAATGAGGATTCAGAATATGTGAATTTAATGAGCTTGGGTATAATCGTTTCCCCGCAAGAGAGAACTTGTGGACCTATATGGCTGATTTCAAATAGCAAAAATTCGCCAAGCTCACTGATCAAGTGGTCCAAGTTTCAAGATCCTAGATAGTCTAATGCCGTCTGAAAGTTAATTTTAACGTCGGACAGACAGACAGACAAACAGACTTATATACTATGTTGGGTCGGAAATAAATATTGTAGAAATTACAAACGGAGAGACAAACCTATAAATACCGTTTTCATTTTTGTAAATTTTATAAAGAGGGTATATAAGTATGTATATGTTTGTCATTCCATTTGTAATTTATACAATATTTATTTCTGACCAGGCATAGTATATATATTCAGGATCCTTATAGATAGGGATACGATATCCTTCAGTCCGATGCTGAAATCTACTTGTGGCGACCACTAGACTACCTACGGTCGGAAAACTTGGACCACTTCAAATCGGTTATACAGGTCCAAGAGATCTTAAATATTGTTTTTTTTTTTGTTGACATTTTCACTCCTGCTGGGAAACTCTTATAGATAAACCCGAAATATTCTAAATCCATATAAAATTTGCTATAAAGTCCCCCAACAGTAATTATCATCCCGGGACCACCAGATAATCTGCAGACCTAAAAACTAACAAAGAAAACCGAAAATCTGCAAAAACCGAAATTTTTCTAAAGAATTCGAAGATTTGCCGAAATCTTAAATTCACCACGAATGCGAAAAGTTACCACAAAATCGAAAAGCTGGTAGAAAAATTTGTTTTTTTTTCAAAAAAGAAAATTCAATAAAATATCGAAATTTTACAAAAAAACAAGTTTTCAATATTTATCAAAAAAATTGAAATTTCAACACAATTTTTTTAATTTCGCAAAAAATCCGAAAAATCACGAAAATCAGTATTTTATGAAAAATGTCGAAATTTAAACAAAATCCACTAAAAGTGGTACTTCCCAAAAACATTTAAAATTTACCAGAGTATTTAAAATTCATAAATATTATAAATTTTATAAAAAAAAAACTTTACAATAATTTGTGAATTATCCAAATTCCGAAAATTCACAGAATATCAAACTATAGTTACAAAATTTTTATTTACTAAAAT
The DNA here is from genome assembly GCA_963932375.1 of Phania funesta. Lineage (NCBI taxonomy): Eukaryota > Metazoa > Arthropoda > Insecta > Diptera > Tachinidae > Phania > Phania funesta. The sequence continues at coordinate 6,518,159 of OZ010657.1, read as the reverse complement.
ATCATAATATCCCAAACGATCTAAATTTTTAAAAACTGAGGCTACGCATAAAATTCAAAATCTTTACAAAATTCACCATAAATTCGAAATTTAATTTTTTTAAATCGAAAAACTGAAGAAAAAAAATAATTACTAAAAAATCAATATTTATACCAAAAACCAAAATTTTTCTAAAAAAAATACAAAAAAATGATTCAAAATTTCAATTGCACCAAATTTTGTAATCTCACAATACAGCAGAAAATTTACAGAAATTAATATTTTACGAAGTTAAACAAATATATCAAACAAAAAAATTAAACTTCATCACAAATGGGGAATTCAGCTAAGTTCATCAAAAATTTTATGAAAAATCTAAAAAAAATTTCACATTCCAGAAATTTAAAAATCAAAATTCCAAAACTCACCACAAATCCAAACTATATTCCGACAATTACAATAACAACAACATTTTTCAAAAAATCGAAATTGCACCAAAAATTACGAAATTGCCAACATTTGAAATTCACAACGAATTCGAAAGAGTAAATCGAAAAACCGAAATAAAAAATTCAATTTCTACAAAAGCAAAAATTAATTTTAAAAAAAGCGAAATTATAAAAAAAAAACCACAGAAGCCAAATTTTAAATTTCACCACAAAGACATTAACTTAACCAAGATTTGGGAATTCAGCAAAAAGCCAAAAATTGAAAAAATACAGTATTTTATAAAAACTTCAAAATAGAATATGTCCTACACAATTATATAAAAAAATATCTAATTTCTTCACAAATCGAAAATTCACAGAAAATTGCGAATAATAAGAAATTTTGCAAAATTTTATATTCACCAACACTGCGAAAACTCACTACAAAATGGAAAAACTGGAATAAAACAAAGTAATTATAAAAATATCAGAACTAAAATTCACCAAATTTTTAAATTTCAAAACCAACCAAGAGTTTCAGAAAACCGATATAACACAAGTTCCTAACGTCGAAAGGCTGAAATTGCAAATATTAAAAAATTTTACTATAAACCCAATTCCGATTCAACAAAAATGCAAGATTATCAGAAATTGATAAGCATGCAGAGAAAAGAAAAACACACCAATTAGAAATGAAATTATCAACACGAAAGGAGAGTTTAAATGTAAAAAAATACAACTAAGCCCGGAGGCCAAAATTAAATATCTCAAACAATCTTTTGCACCGCGAAAAATCTGTAGTACAAGTTTAGTATTTCATACTTTTGTGAAGGGTGCATAAGATTCGGCACAGTCCAATATAGCTCTCTTATTTGTTTATGCTGGCTTTGGTTTAAAACATGTGCCCTCTTAATTTTTAGTGGTGGTTTCTGTGCATAGCGTAATTTTCTTTTTTTTGAACTTTTCAATGACACAATGATGAAAGAAAAATGTCTAAGGAAATTTAAAAACGTGTTCTATTATTTTTTAAACCAAAGTAAATTTCCTATTCCATTCGATTTATTAAATATCTATAGTTTTAATATACCATTTAAATGTTTGGAGTCAATTTCCTGAGAAGGTAGACGCTTTACTTTTCACTTTAGCAGCATTTTTTGGCTCATTATCTGTTACAAGTTTTACAATCGATTTCAAACTAACACCAAATTTACACGATGATTTTCTTGCATGCGTTTTAAGTCATCACTTGTTTGTTTTTTGACGAACGTGGTAGAGAAGCAAGCGTGGTAGTCAAACAGGCACTATACATGGTGTCCATCGGGAAGGTATACTACTGTGTTTTGCCGCCATTTTTGTAAACATTAGTTCATATATGTCAGTCGTGAAGTAGAGACGTGGCAAATTTATTATGGAAAATCAACCATCGATTACTGTGACGATGAGAAAGTTACTTGAAATTTTTGGGAGAAACAACGTGCCAACAAGACGCATTATTTATCGTGTAGTGAATGATTTTGAAGAAAGAGGGACTGTAGCTGATAGGCCCAAGTATGGACCACAACGTACTGCAAGATCGGCTGAAAACTTTACTGCTGTTCAAAACAATCCATCGACCTCAATTCGACACCGTGCTCAGCTTGGTCGTCAAAGAACAACTTTGGCCACAATTTTGCACCAAGATTTGCATTTGTTTCCATTTAAGAGTCAGTTGACACAAGAGCTTCTACCAGAAGTCCATTTACGCGAATAGGATGCTACAGATCGCCCATGACAACCCCGATTTTCATGAAAAAATCATAATGAGTGACGAGGCATATTTTCATTTGAATGGATATGTGAATAGACGGAATAGTCGGTTCTGGACAATGGAAAAACCTCAAATTATTCATCAGCCACCTTTGCATCCATTAAAAGTCTGGTGTCCAATTTAGTCAGGAGGAATCATTGGACCTTACGACGGTGCCACATCGTATACAGCCCGGATTACAATGGAATTACTGCGAGACCTCTGTCCACAACAAGTTATTTCAATGAATAGTGATGTTGATTGGCCTCCTCGGTCGCCTGATTTGACTGCTCCGGACTTCTTTTTGTGGGGATATCTGATAAGCTAGGTTTATGCAAACAAACACTGAAACTGCTGGAGCAACTCAAACAATTTATTCGTGATGAAATTAATGAAATACCGCGTGAAGTGTGTGACATTAATTAAAATATTTATCAATATACGATCCATTCTCTTTCATTTAATCAAAAATTATAAACAAACAAAGTAGTGTACCTTCCTGGCGGACACCCTGTATTTTCTTTTTGGTGCTTTTCTTTACTTAAACTTGTGTTTTATTTATTATTACTTATTCCCCTTATCTAAAGGTAAAAATGTGGACCAAGAAACTGGTTGAGTTGGAAATAATAAAATACCAGCAAGAAGAAGGTCTTTACAACGTCAAAACCCCTACATACATCGAGTGAAGCGTTCCATATAAGATCTTGAAGGACTAAATAAAGATGAGACTATTGATGATGTAAAAAATAAAACACATACATGGAGGACACAATTCATTAAAAAAATACCATCAAGTGGGTAATAACCAGGAGAAAATAATCCAATGTCCAATGTGATAGCAGTGCGCACAAACGTAAATTATAGGAAATTTGGTGATTCTCCTAATTTCAATTGAATTTGTGTTAAGAAGGCAAAAGTACTTAAGTCTGATATTTGTCGGTTTACAGGAGAGCAATTTTAAACTTTAAAATGGATTTCTAAAAACAAAATCCCTTGTTAAGGCCGGTTGTTACATACGAGTACATTTGGAAAACAAATATAGATTTTGAAAAACAATTTATGTTCTTTTAAGACTTTACTCCTAACGAAATTGTTAGTTGTGTTCCAAAGTGTTAACTGTTGCAAATGAAAAAGATAAGCAAAACTTTATCAATCACTTAGTGAAATTTGGCTGAGCCGTAATTTTGAATTGCGAAATCCAATGGAACTATTAACTCATTTTCAGCTTAAGTCGACTTAAGCACTTTTTATTGCCACAGATATGTATGTATGTATGTGTAAGCTAACTAATTACAGCAAATAATATAGACCTTTAAAAGGTCATCTTTGAAATCCGCTCAAATTGCATTACACACTACGGGAAGCGCAGCGCAAAGAAATGAATCCGTTAATCTAGCTTCTGATTCCATTCTCTGATTCTCCAGTAGCCAGTTATCACAGAGTGACAGCTAATTTCTCTGCTGGAGTTGTTAGTTTTCTCATTACTGTTTCTTGACATATTATGTCATTCTCAATTTTGGGAAGAATGATTTAAAAAGTTGTTGGCTCAAAAAGTTTTAAAATTGTTTTGTCTCCAACAATGCGTGCCTCAAATTTTATATATACGAGTATGTCTTAATACGGAAGAGCGATTAACGGAATGTTGGTAGCAAATGCAGAAGAGAATTTATAGAAAGTCATGCCTGAAAAATCATCGTGTAAATTGGGTGTAACTTTCCAATAAGCCAGAGCTTCTAAATGTTAAACATATCCGAAACTCGACGACATAACAATAGACGTGTTAATTTTTATATTTCGAAATAATGCACAACATAGCAGCCCTGACACACATTTGATTTGTATATTTCAATAGCACTGCATGTGTGTCAACCTAACCCTTCCGTTACCACATGCAAGTGCAACTAACTTAATACACTCACACTTTTTTACTAACACAAGCACACGTATGCTACTTGTGACAGTGCTTACAATGAAATATTATAGCAAGTGAATTTTATGACAATTGATGCAAGTATTGGTTGCAATATGAGTTACCTTACTATTTTCCATTGCAAGCTTAACACGTTGAGTGCCACGTCAGTCACCGGTGACTGACAGTATAAAATATGATAATAAAAGTAAAAATTGAACATTTTTTCAGAAAACTTTAATGGATTTTATTGAAACAAGGTAAACATAAAAATGGTTGTCCCTCGCAAGTGTCACAAAATGTTATAACCTGTTTGGTCAAATTTCGTGCTATTTTTCTGCCACTCTGTGCCGCATATTCTGCATAGCACGATTGGCAATGAAACTCGCGCGGCCTGACGGGGAAGTCGCTATAAAACCGCGTGGCACTCAACGTGTTAATGGGTTTTATTTTAGAGTATTTTGAAGTAAAATTGTTTAAAAATTCTGTACTCTACTGCCTGCACTATACAAATATGTATAATAATTATGGAATATTTAAATTTTTTTTTATTTTATTCTTAAACATTAAAAGAATGGTCCATTATACGTTACTCAGGCCAATTGTCAAAATTATGTTTACAATTGTCTATGCTCCAGACGGAAAAACGTGTACAGTGGCTCAAAAAAGTCTTCGGACGAACTTAAAAATTAAGTAAATTACGAAAATGACAACTTTATGAACACATTTTAATTCATTAATTAACTGGAAAACAGAAAAATTCGTGACATACAAAAAAACCAAAAACGGTGTCAGACATACGGCAACACTTCCGTATTTTTGTCAAACAGGCGTAGGAAATTCCCCTTATTTTGGGTTGTCAAAGGAATTTCATCATAATTATTTAATGTTTTGTCCGAAAAAGTAACAAACGAGTTGATTTTAATACCTTTCGATTAAAATTAGTAGAAATGTCAAAACCAAAGGTAGTTATACACCACAGAATAAGTAAGAAAAATTATTGTAAAAAACTATAAAAAAGGAAAAACAGTTCGAGAGATAGGATAAATACTTGGAAGACCCAAATCAACAAGCCGGGATACAATAAAAAGGTGTAAGGAAACAAAATCCGTTGAAAACAAAGCGAAATCTGGAAGGCCAAAATTGCTTACAAATGCCGACGAACGGTGGATTGTCCAACAGATTAAGAAAAATCCTAAAATATATGCTTCAATACTGGCGAAGTCTTATTTATCGATGAAAGAAAAATTTAATTTATTTAAATCGGTTGGCCAGTCGTACGTTTGGAGAAATCCCAATGAAGAACTCAAATAAAAAAACTTAAGAGCTACTGTTAAGCATGGAGGCGGTTTAGTGCTTGTTTGAGATTGCTTAACAGCTGGATCAAACCAAATATTTGTCCATCTTGAAACAAAACTTGGTACCAGGCGTTAAGAAATTGGGTATAAAAGACACATGTCAGTTTTACCAGGACAACGATCCGAAACCTAAGACGCATGTTGTACGTATGTGGCTGTTGTTTAATTGTCCGCATGTGGTCAAAACGCCATCACAGTCCCCAGGCATTAAAAAATATACAATTTCAAATAAAAATTATGTTGTTAAAGCGTTAAAGGACGAATGGGCGAAAATTTATGCACCTGTACGCAGGAACCTGGTAGAATCATTGTCAAGAAGATTGGTAGCAGTTATCGAAGGCCTACAAAGTGTTAAGTCCATTTATCAAGAGCTTAAACGAAATGCATTCCAACTGACTCTGAGTTAAAGATTGGCAAATTATAAATTTTTTTTAACATTAAAATTGTTTTTAAATTTATAAATCAATTCCGTAGCAGAAGCAAATGTACATTTCATTTCGATTTTTAATACACGACGGCTCGGTATTAAAATTAAACTCAAACTTCTATAGCGCTGGGGCGGGGGTTGTAGGGATATACTTCTGAAAAACAGTTACAATAGGCTTCCATCTTCCATATCATTAGCAAACTACTCGTTTCAGTCAAAGTTGATTTGGAATCACTTTAAATTGCTTGACACCATAGCGACGAGAAATTTAGTTACTCTAATGAGAGTACCGGGATATGAAGGGCACTGAGGCAATGAAATGGCAAACTATCTGGCCCAGAAGGGAGCAGACACTCCCATCATAGGTCCAATAAACTTCAGTGGGGTAAACAATAGCTTCACAAATAACCTAATACGCACAGGATAAAAAAGATGTCTACTCTGTGGTAGAAATTAATTCCTGCAGAGTCTGTCAAGAAGAACAACCAATATTAGAACCTGTTGTATGCGATTGCCTGCGGTGGCAAGACGCAGAATTAATTACCTAATTAGTAGGATATTAGCTCCAGACACCCTAGTTTAAATAAATGCGACAAGGAATTCGGGAAAAGTGGAAAATTGTATCAGCTGGCCACAAGGCTGCACAATGGATATATCAGGTCGCGTTGCTATTATAGCTTACATCTAATAATAATAAACTATAAAGGCGCTTTTCCGTTGTAAGCTTAGAGATAATTGATTTTTACGTGTTTATAAAATAAATATAATAGCAAGCTATTTATGTTTTATGAGCGTAGGTACGGTTGAATATTGAATACTTGGCAATACTGTATTAATAATAATTTGCTAGAAGTTCTGTTAGCGGCGACATTTTAAAAATGATTTTCGTTGATAGTACGCATACACTACCTGCAAATAATTACTTTCATGTGGCAACGTGGTGTAAACTGCAATCAAACAAGCTTCGTATACTACGAAACAAACGCAGAATCTAATTAAACACAGCTTTTCTAGCATACGTTTAGGCTTTGTATTATTTTAACCTTAGAACTGTTTTTTTTTATTATTATATTTTGTATATATTTAGTGTAGGAGGATCTTTTATTTTGAAAATCATCGAAATTGGAAAAGAAAAATCGTCAAAAGTTTTGAAAAAAAATATTCGTGGAAAAATCGTGACATAATGTGTTTTCATTCAAAAACGTTGCTACTATTATACTTCGCTGAGAAAAACTTATACAACAGAGAGAACTACAACGGCTTTATTGAAACAATATTGTAATTTGAAACATAAGAACCCAGACATTATGCTTCAGACATAAATATCTTCATACATACCAACAGTGTAATAACGATTGTAAGTTCAGTCCTAACGCACCAAGTGTTTATATTATACGAAACCATTCGAGTTGTTTTTACCCCACCGTCATAATTTTGCCTCCTTGAATTATAAAATAATGGAACGTGAAATATAAGCACTCTACATACATACATATTGAACATAAAAGCTTCCCGAGATATGAAGATCTAAATAGTGTATATTTTAGTACCTATTCACTTTAGTACATATTTCAAAGTAGCTAGATACCTGAAATTCGGTATACAGGTAGGTCTGAAAACGAGCACTTTTTATCTAGGCCTTATATATATATTGTTACGTTTTAACCTTTTTTAAATCGTGTTTATTAATTCGTAGCTTCTTTTAATTGAAAAGTAGTCAACACTTTTTTATAACCGCTGTTTACACTTTAACGTTTTACTCAATACTAACTGTTAGCTCGACCATCCAACTCTTTTTATAATAATCGTGTAGCGTCCAGAAGCTTGTAGAATACGCCAGAATCCAGTAGATACTTCTTTAGCAATAAACATCTTTTCTGTGGTTTTTCCTTTCATTTTGACGATTGTTTTTGTAATTACTATTTGCTTTGTTTCTTAGGGTGTTGTTTGCCGGAATTCGTCGTTACGTGTTGATGTTATATCGTTGTCTTTACTCTGTGTGTATTTGCTTTCTTGAAACCTTGTCTGTTCTAATAGGTGTTATGTTTTGTTGTTGTTGTAGCGTTGTCTGTGCAGTAACAAATCTTGTAGCACTGCCGCCCGATTAAACCTCTTCGTCCGCAACAGCCACACAACCGCCTTTCTCATAGTGTGTCAGCCGCTACAAGTGTACGACTTTAATTTTGGACCTTGGGCTATTGAACTTCTGTATTCTGTAAACGACATCGTTCATCTTTTTGATCACCTTATAAGATCCATCCCAGTGCGTCTGTAGTTTGGGAGACAATCCTTTCCCCCATTGTGGGTTTAAAAGTAGAATCAGTTGACCCTCCAGAATGGCATTAAAAGTTCGCAGCTCGGTCATACCTAGCCTTCATCCTGTCACTGACCATCTTAATTTTAAGTATGCTTGCGCCCTCTTCATTTTTCGGTATAGCCTTAAGCTTGAACTCTAAGTCGCCTGGCAATTTAAGTTCTGTGCCGAGACAATTTTGGCAGGCGTTCGCGACGTTTAATAGCTGACCGGTACGCCAGTAGGAATTTCGGAATAAGCTCGTCCCTGTCTGTTTGATGCGCGCTTACAACTTTTTTAGGTACTATTTCAAAGTACGGTTAAATTTCTTCGCCCATTTCCTTGATTATGGTGCAATCGAAATATGTATCTTGCTCAGAGTGTTGTTCCATGGGAAAGCCATAGCGGCATATCCAGTTGTTTACAAATACATCCACGATCTTTCTTACCTCCTGGTTGGTTATGCGGTATACCCCTGACCATTTACTAAAGTAGTCCATCACGACAAGAACATAGCGATTGTTAATAGAAAAAGGTCCCGCTACATACATGGCTATACGGTAAAATGGTGCCTCCGAGTTATACTGCTATATCAGTCCCCGACTTCTTCTTACTGGGCCCTTGGGGGCAATGCAGTCTGTGCTATTCGCTATCCAATCAGCAACGGATTGTTGACAGTCAGACCAATAAAAACCCTGTTTTAACTTTGCTAAACTGTTCCTCACTCCAATATGACCGACACTAGGACCGTTATGAAACTCCTTTAATACGTCATTCGTCTTAGAGGATGGCATGACTATCAGGTTGGAAGTCGTCTTGTCATCTGCGCCCTCCCAGGGTAGATGTATGCAACCATTTAGACTATTTCATTGAACCCAATAAGAATTCATCAGATGGCTTTCAGCTGATATCTCATGGCGGACGGAGCCAGTCCTTTACGGCTCGTATTTTGTCTTCGTCGGTTGAAATCACGTCTGGGTTGAGATAATGACCCAAATATTTTTTACTTCTTTTTGGAAGGACACTATTGCAGAGACCAAATGGGATAACTTTAAACTGCGACAACCCGTTGTTCGTACTAAAAGCAGATTTCTCATTATCCTTCTCTGCGATCTCCACTTGCATGTAGGCGCTTTGCTGATCTTTGCAGATCTAATGTGGAGAACCATCATGCTCCAGCCAGAGTGTCCGTAGCATATAACTCCTTCATTGTGACGTCGTTCAGGCGCCTGTAGTCCACGAAAATCGGGTACTGTCGTCCTTTTTTACTTTATTTTTTTCTTTGAGTTTTACTATTGCTGTTCTTCCCTGTGCTTAACCCTTCAACGCATATATGCGGCCATGGTGATTTAACAGGTGCTTGGCTTTATTTCAGACAAGAGCTGCTAAGCCTGCAACTCATAGTTCACGCTCCTTCGCAGTTACATTGGCAGGTTATTGTCCTTCGCAATTTATTATTGCGTCTGCCGGAGTGCATTCACCTAGGACGAAACTTCTTTAATAACTTTTCCATGACTGAATAAATTGAGCACTCTTACCACGAGACTTTTGAAGAGGGCCTCTGTTGTTATTACATCGTTATTGCTTTCTGCTGGTTTCCATATCAGAGACTCAGATTATTTGAGTTCGTCTGTATGTGTTGATGTTATATCGATGTTGTTGCTCTGTGTGTATACAATTTCCTGGTAACTTGTATGAACTTATGGCTGTTATGTTTGTTGTTCTTGAAGCATAGAGCCTTCGGTACAGTGGGTACTAAACATATTCGAACCTTTCAATTCTTACAGGTAAGAGTTCTTCTTTGTATTTATCTTTGTATCAATTTTCTTGAGGTTTTCCAATAAAAGAAATAATTTTCCCACCATCCCAACTACGAACTAAGCATTATAAGTGCAAATTCTTCGGCGAATGTAAAACAAATGTTTAGACGTGATAAACTGTACTTCGTTTTTTATCATGGAGAAATATACTTAATTTCTTTTTTTTTACGTTTCACATTTTTGTCATATTCTTGAGCGCTTTTCGATTAAAAAAATAAATAATTTTTCCACCATCCCAACTATGGATGGTGACAATAACACGCTACAAGTACAAATTCGTTGGCGACTTTATAACAAATGTTAAGACGTGATAAACTGTACTTCTTTTTTTATAAAATAGAAATAAACTTTATTTATTTTTTTACGTTTCATTTTTTTTTTTTTTGCAGAAAATTTTTAATCGTAAGTGTGGCACGCGCCAAAAGGGGTTCACTGCATAACGTACAACCAACTCAACATTTGTCGAAGCATTTGTACATGTTTCTAATGGCAATATAACTAATCAGTACAGTATCAATACATTTTTTAATGGTTAAAAAAAGGGTTAAAGAAAAACAAAATAAAATAATGTATAAAGGCCTTTATGCAGGGATGCTTAAATTTGCTGTTTTTGTAAAAACCAATATTCTAAAAAGAAATTGGTATTAGAAACAGCACGACAATGTATTTCGAAAATGATAAACAGCGTCTGTGCAAGTATTCAATGTGTTACAAATCAATATGGAAATCAATACTAAAAAATAACCCTCACGATTATAAACAGACAGCGCCATATCGAACAAGTCTATATATATTTTGCACACACACACACACACACACACACACACATACACACACACACACATTCACACATTTATACACAACAACAAACAAGAATCTTAAAATATTTTATGATCAAAGGACAACGACTAATTTTTTTACCCAACAAACAACCCTCTGTACGGCATAAAGAATAACCTGACACACTCCATACATACACACACACAGACAAAACAATACGTGAAGCACTTTAGTGTTTACTAGCTTAAACACTAACGAATTATAGTTGGAATTTAAACTTAAAAATTATTATTTTTACCACTTAATATATCACAAACCACCAAGTTTTTGAATTAAAGTACGGAAATTTAAGCAACTACTTTGTTAGGAAAATCCTTTCCCTCCGAGTCATTTTTTAGTTTGTGGTGCACAATTGTTATAATGCAAAACAGTCTCTTTCTCCCAAATTCGTTCCTTTTCATTTCGATTTCTTTAGTCAAAAAAATTATAATGAATAGTAGAATGTTAACTTAAACAACCAAAAAGTGAATGACCAGAGAAGACAGGTAGTGAAGTAGAGGGATAGAAAATCTTCAGTGTTTAACAAATCTGCAATTGTCCGTTGGCACAGTGTTACGGCGCGATTGATGTTATTTAGGCGTATTTCGTGAAAGCTTCATAAAGAAAAATTTGGAAAACATATTCTTTTTATTTTATTTCGTACGATTTTTGGTGAAATTTCTATGTTTTAGTGATTTGTAAAAATGCTGTTGAGTTTTAATAAATTCCTGATTTTACAAAAATTTTGAGGTTTTTACAAATTTTAGTAAAATATAACTTTATTTAAAAAAATTTTACATTTTGAATATTTTCAGCGTAAAGTTATTTTCTTAATCCACAAATAAGTTCTCTTTTCTTTACTCTTCAATCGTGAGTAGTTTCTCTCGAAAAATTATCCTTATCGTGAATATTTATTTCAAAGCAGTTTTTCTCCTCTTTCGCATTAGTTTCTTCACTTCTTTTTCTAGGGCATTGGATTAACGTTTTTTCGTAATTGAATATTTCGAATTTTAAACACTTTTTTCATATTCCTCAACAGCATGCAAAATAACAGACCAACCGTGTGTGGTTTTGTTACGATATTTGGGACTGGGAGACTCTAAGGAAGAATCAAAGACTGAAACGTACTTCCGGATTTCTGAACATAACGCAGTCCTTCATACAGAAATACGGCAATCACGGAGTGTATAAGATGACTCAGGCTAACAGAAGTCAACATCTTCCTTGATAGACAATTGTCCCGCAAGACAATTCAGTCCGAAAGGATTAGAACAATTTGGTGATGTAGCCCAAATCCATATAAATCGAAGAGCCTGCTGAAACTAAACAACGCCGCTTTGCCAGTATTCTAACATGGTACAAAAAAGTTTACAAGAGCAGATGCTTCAAAGATCTCGAACAGACAATAACGTTGCTTGAAGTTTAAAAACGGGGTTCATGTAACAAGTCTTGTAAATTTTCACAATTGCACAAATGGCAATTTTAAGCGTTCAAATGGAGACTCTTATTCTATATTTTATATCAGTCGTATATATATATATATCAGTCGTACAAAAACAGGTATGGGAAGGTCACAAACTGCCGCTAGCAAACAATGCAAACATTTAACATAATTTTTCTAATCGACATCTATAAAATTTTAAATTTTTCTGAGGTTTATTCAAATCGCTTATTTAGTGAAACAACGTCATAACTCAAAAATTTCACATTCGGAGTTAATTATGCAGAACTGTTCGTTATGTCATGCTTTATATACTCGGTATAAATTTGATCTTTATATCTTTTATTTTTTTCACGCTTGTAGAGAATGGTGTCATTGTGGTTCAGCTATGCGCAGCAAATAGAAAACTTCAACCGCGTTTATCTCGAAATGTTCGTTTTTGAGTTATAACGTTTTTTGAGTAAACCATTAGGTCTGAATTCAATTTTTGAAATAAAGTGCATTTAATTTTTCAAATAAAATATTTGGCAACAGTATGCATATTGTTATGTTTTAACCCTTTAAAGACGTGTTTATTTATTCGTAGGTTCTTTTAATTGAAAAGTAGTCAAGACTTCTTTATTATCGCTGTTCACACTTGAATGCGTTACTCGATAGTGGCTGTCAGCTCGACCATCCAAGCCTTTTTATAAAAGTCGTCTAGTGTCCAGAAACTTGCAGAATACGCCAGAATTCAGTAGATACTTCATAAGCGGTGAACATCTTTTCTGATGTTTTTCCATTAATATGTTTGTTTTTGTAACTACTGTCTGCTTTGTTTCTTAGGGCATTGTTTCATGTTTTCTTATACTACTCATGTCCTGGAATTCCTGTTGCTGATATATCTGTGTGTATTTACTTTCTTGGAAACTTGTTTGAGCTTATAGGTGCTGTGTTTTGTTGTTATTATAGTGCTGTCTGTACAGTGGATGACAAATCTTGTCACTTGCGCTACTTCTGGAACTTTCTGCACACTGAGTGTTCACAGTGTTCACATATGCATTCGTGATATTGGTACGGACGCGTTGAGCAGTAGCCAGATATCAGTCAGTTTCTTTCACGTCAGATATAAAGCTATTATATTCGCATTTATAACCAGGGCAGATATAATGCAAAGCTATGCAAACCTGAAAGATGTTCGTACATACGATACATATCGTATACCTATACTTAAATTAAACGTTTTTTTTGTTAATATTTACTAACAAATCGCATTCTCATTTTACTATAGAAAATCTACGTAACAATTAGAACCGAGGATACTCACGTGTATATTGTCAAACATACTTTGAAACCGATTTACGTGTGTGATATTTCCTTACGGTTATAATAAAAATGTGTATGTGTATTTGGGGCTACAATATTGATGTGCGTTCCATAAATATATCTAACAGCACGGGGTATCCAAAATTTTGTGTTAGAATTCCTGAATAGAAACTTTACTCTCTTCAGAGACTTTTCGGAACGTCCAACACTTTTGAGAACATTGCTTCTTCAAAATTTCAAAAAATCGTAAAGATGCACTACGTTTTACGATTGCCGGAATACCAAAAGATTTCTTTGTTGCCGGCAAAATGACAATAAGTGTATCCATAATAAAAAGGCAGACTTTTATTTATTCTGTTATGTTGGAAATATCGAAAAGAAAATTAGTTAAAAATAAATAACTTTTTATTAAAATAAATCGCATTTCATGCGCTAAGCAACTCTAACGGATTAGGTGAATCTCGCAATTCTGCACGAGCAATTCGTTGTTGTTGGTGTTCCTCCTCTTTCAATAATATCAACGCTCTGATTTTGTTTTCGACTTCTAAATTTATTATTTCTAAAATTATAAATTTTTTTTTTATACTTTATGTTTATTTCTTTAGTATGAAAATAATTCTATTAATTTTCCCAGTGAACAATGATGGGCTACGTTACTTTGAACGCGAAATTCATGCTATCTACAATTTCCACTTAGAGGGTATGACAATTTCATAAGAACAAACATTTCGCTATTTATTGACGATAGAGGCCAGTAATTTTAAAAAATTCTAGGGAACTTTTGACTTTCAGCTCAAGTTTGATATGTTTTGATGAAATACATAAGTCCAGAAATTTCGAAATACAGTAATAAAGCGATTCTTGCACTCCTTACTAGATGCACATCCTCCTGCTAAAACGTTTCTTTTTTGCTTATTTTCACTATTTAATAACTGTAAAACTACGTCCAAAGAAACACAGCAAAATCCTAAGTTGCATGTAACAATAAGAAGAGTCACCAGCGCAACATAATGGTGGCAAAAAGTTTACTTTGCTAAAGATAAAAGAAAAAACGCGGGTTCTAAAAAAAGTTCAGTAAACGATTTGTAAACAAAATTAACGAAAACTGAGGATGCAGTGAAGAAATTTGTGTGTAATTCTGGAAAAAGAACAGCACTTAAGCGGTCACGGTTTCTTAAAATGATAAAATGAAAAGAGCGTTGTTTAAGTGGCTTGCAAAACATTGAGCCACAATTTTTTTACACACATAACTATAGTGAAATAATTTTTCTAGCCACATGCATAACAAACAGATACCATATAGTTTCTTCATATCACATTAGTTAACCATTAGCCAGCGCACTGATAAACTCCCGCTTTCCATTTGCTAACAATTAAAAACAGCGGTTTATGTCGCAGAGTCATTATGAGCAAAAAAGTAAAGACTTACTAAAGCACCAACATTAGCCAAGGCACAGGTTCTTGAATTCGAAAACCCCCTCACATTTCAGAGTTGATTCATAATGAGTTAGCAGACGGATTATGAGCCACCACATGCTGCCAACTTGAAAACCCATATGCCATTTCTGTCAACGTACAGAATACTCTACGCACAGCAATTTGGCTCGTCAAGACCCTCGCTATTGTTGTTCTGTTCGTGTTCAAACAATGTTGTCTGAACAGTTGTCGCAGAACGCTGTTCTGTCATCATACCAACAAAATACACCCAGGCAAAATAAAAAAATGTACGCATGTCTGCACAAAACCGTACATAAATTATGCTGAGAACAAGGAAACAATCTCGATGACAAACAAAAAATTATGCTCAAACTAAACAGTAACATCTACCCGTATTCTCCACACAGAAGACCACGAAGAAATTTCTATTCGTTATATTGGCAATAGTTAAGACCTGAGTTATATTGGCTTGACTCTTTTTTTCTCGCGTCACATGCTTAACAAAAAATTGGAATGCCGATTAGACTTAGCAGCACATTGCCATAGGGGTTATGAGTTTTGTTTCATCTTATTTGAATAAAACCAAAAACACGTTGGAGTTTTTATTAATAAGTTTATATTTTAATAATCCTTTTGGGAATTACGTTTGTTATAATAAATTACATTTATAATTTTTGAAAAAAGGATAACATTATCCTTGTTAACTTGTTAACACTTTCACAAACACTTAAAACTCCATTTTTTATTATTTATCCGTTCGACTTCACTGTTAAATTCTTTTATCAGCCTTATTCTATAATTGCACACTTTTATATTCATTAGAAGAACATTGGTTAAATGAAACATATGTATGTATGTACATATGTACTTATTAAAGAAAAACAAAATAAGTAAATTGGGCATGAAGAATTGTAGTTGTCACATAGTAGCAAATAAAAATTGCAACTGGGAATGAATTACTATGTACGAATCATGCGTACGTAAGAAAGTAAGAATGCAATTGATATACATATGCAGCTTAGTAACAATAATGAGTTGCGTCTGGGAATGCAAAATCCTGACTTACGCTTAGCAACGAAATAAACGTAAACAAGATTATAAGCAAACAAGATCGGGCATGCATAATTGTACATAAAAACGTAGACAAGATTGTGCATGTTCGATCGTTGTTGTTGTAACTTATAAAAGACAAAAAAAAAACAAAAGTTTATAATAGGGCATGATTGGGCAAAGTGACAATTTAATAACAACTTAATTAATAAGTTACATTTAGGTTGTTCATATCTATTATTAAGTTACATATACATACATACATATACGTAACTGTTATGCACAATGACTATTAATCCGTCTGCTAACTTAATACATATCAACCCTGACATTTAAAGGCATTTTTCAATTCAACAACCTACTCTTCAGCTCATTTTGGCAGTTTACTGAGTCTGCTTTTTTTTTTGCTTATAATGACTATTTGACATAAGCTGCTGTTTTTCAAATGTTAGCAAATTGTTAGTTTGAGGTTTGCAGTGCGTTGGTTATATTTTAAGAAATGTGTTATAAATAAACTATATGATAAATTCAGGATAACTTTTTGTTATGCACGTGGCTGTTAGATTTAATACAGCAATGTCCAAAACCTTATCATTCATTTAACAAACCAAAGCTAGTTGTGTCAACAACCATTAAAATTTCTATTAGTGTTACCATTTGATGATTTTAAAGTTAGATTTTAATGATGATTAATATCATATTTCGGTCTGGTAATACTGTTACACTAATTTGTTACATTATTACAAACCAGCAGTGCTATTCTTTAACTAATATTTTTATAGAATTCAGTAACTTTTTTAAAACAATATTCGCAATTATTTCGTCAGCTTTTATTGTTAATCAAATATAAACGAAATATACTTTTGTATTGTTTATTTGTTTAACAAACTAAAATTCATGGCATCTGTAAGGCAGTGATATTGTTTTTTATTGAACAAGTGGAAAAAGTCCCACATGTTTTTTACATACCTTTTGCAATAAATAGCTAAACCCAAAAAAATTTGATACATAAAATCTGTGCTGTTTTTCATTTGTTGTGTTTTTTCTTTATTTGAAATTCATATCAAATTGAACAAACAGAAAATAATTGATGTCTACTATCGTTTACGAGTAGTTACTGAATCACAGGAACAGCAAAAACTGTCAACAAATTTTGCTACTGTCGAAAATTTTAACAGTTAGTGAGTGAATCGCTCTACTGGCATAATATAGTATATTAAATTACCAGTGTAACAACATTACCAGACCAAAATTTTTCTAAAATTTGCAAACTTTATCTGCAAAATCTTCAAATTTGAACGGTTGTTGACACAACTAGCTTTGGTTTGTTAAATGAATGATGGGGTTTTGGGCATTGCTGTATTAAATCTAAATGCAACGTGCATAACAAAAAGTTAGCTTGAATTTATCATATAGTTTATTTATAACACATTTCTTAAAATATAACCAACGCACTGCTAACCTCAAGCTAACAATTTGCTAACATTTGAAAAACAGCAGCTTATGTCAAATAGTCATTTTAACAAAAAAAAAGCAGACTCAGTAAACTGCCAAAATGAGCTGAAGAGAAGGTTGTTGAATTGGAGTATTCCCCTTGATGTCAGAGATGATATGTAATAAGTTAGCAGACGGATATGAAAAGTTATTATGCATAAACTCTATGCCAAGGAGCTGCTAAGCCTAATCGGCATTCTAATTTTTGTTAAGCATATGACGTGTAAATATAAGTCATGTGTACGGGTACTATTCATCGCAAATATAACGTAGGACTAAACTACTCCCATTAGTAACGACAATTAAATTGCACTGTGCCTTCTGAGAACGACAGGGACATTGTTTTATTATTCTTTTTTTTTGTATACGAAAATTCTAAATTTAATGGTGGTCGGTGGAGAGGGATTTCCTTTTTCCCCAATCCATTCCTTGATCCCCGCCTGAATACTTTTGACGTTCTCATGCATAACCTTAAGCCGACATTTTGATTGACTTGGTTTTGAATTGTTCTTGTAGATAGAGAACTCGAACGTGTAAAATGTGATCATTTAAAATAATATAACTGTTATTACTTCGATTGTTTGCATTAGTTACTGTGAAACGAGTAACTCTTCCAGTATTACCTGTTTTATCTTTTTTTGTGTTTGGGAGTTCTTCCTCTAATAAGTTCTTTATTAGATGTTCGTTAAACTCTAGCATTTGCAAAGCAATGTCAGCGTTAGCTCGTGGAGTTTGTGGCTTCCCCCTTTCCCATTTGTATTAAAAGTATATTTAATTTATCTGTGATAGTTTTTTACCTACTATAGGTAACCCAATTAGCATGACTTCGTGTCCTTCACAATCAGTCTTTAATTTGTTCATAGTAAATATGAATTATATTCTGACAGCGTGCACGATATTTCATTTGTACTTGAGGATATTTTATTGCGTAACTCTTCATATACGTAACAACAACTAATGTGCAATATTTAAATCTTACGATACTAATATTATTTATTATTTTGGACTAGAGAGCCTTCTCACCATGCTCAAGGTACTTTTTAGTCTCTGGTGTCCTTTAACATATTGGTGCATATTGTAGTAATAACCTAGACTATCTTCTTTGTAACTTCGGTTTGTTAGACGCGGAAGCCCACAGCCATGGTGGAAGTGTGACTAGCGATACACTGAAGTTGAGGTGATTTTAATTTCATAGCGGCTATCTTTACTTTAATATGTTGTGATCATGATAAGCTTCGGGTCCTCATGAATTAATAAATATTTGACGTGATTTTTGATTGTAGCAGTGAGATAATTTATTTTTATGGCTGCATCTTGCCAATGTTGGAAAGAAGAAACAATGTTAACGGAGGACTGGTGTATATATTATATGTGTAAATGATAGGTAATGGCCCAGAGGAGTTTTCAGGTGACATTCAGAAAGCTTGGCCGTAAACAAGCTAATCAATTGAATATGAATACCAAAATTTCGACCGGTGTTGAGAGAATTCTCAATTTTGCTTAATTCTTTATTAAAATTATTGTGTTTTTAACAAAAAAAAAAAAAACTTTATTGATTTTTATTAATCAAAAATGTTTACGTGAAGCAGACCCTAAGAACGTTAAACATGTAACTTTTTGTACACAATTTTGGACGACACATATTTATAAAAATTACTTGATATTCCTGAAAGTATTGTTGAGACATTATAGTTAAAAAATTTATTCCGTGTTAGAAAGTTGTCATGTTGGTCATTTCATACCGTCTTGACAAGCCATAAATTTGTTCAGGCAATGTACATTTTGCTATTCACACAGGAATTGGGCTCGAAAAGACAGTCGTGCTCAAACAACGTTGTCCGAACACATGTTCGCACAACGCCATTCTGCCATCACTCAAACAATATGCACACTGGCAAAACAAAAACGGTGCGTGTATGCGCTCTTCTGTAAACACCTGTACATAAACTATGCTGCGAACACGACGAGAGACAAAAAAAATTATGCTCTAACTGAACAAGACATTTACATGTATTCTCCACATAGAAGACTACGAACACATTTTTCTCTGTTATTCTGCCGATGCTCTCTCCACGTGCGAAAAAATTTGCCTCTAGTCAAGACGTGCTGTTAGTGTCATGTTGAGATGCTAAATTAAACATTTCTTAGAGACAATCTACACATTTAACCTTTTCAACATTTGAAAGATGCAACAACAAAAACTAAACTAAAAGAAAGACGAGCACGGATATAAAAGAAAGAGAGGGAGAGAGATGATAATGAATAGAATGAAAACACTAAAAAATGCAAAGAATGTCTGCCTTATATATTCTTCTAAACAGAATCCCAATACTGATGTTTGCATGTGTGTATGTAAATTTTATGAAAGTATCAGGGAAAATGTTCCAAAGAGCATCTTGTCTCTGCGTGATAGAGACTATATTGTCTCTGCGTGATATCAGCCGGAAAACTGTTCGAAAATTTCCATTAAAACTGCACAACCAAGAGAATAATGCAAATAAAAATCAGTGTTGCCAAAATTCTTAAATAATTTCCCGCCACAAACTGTTAAAGAAAAGCCGCCTAATTAATCCGCTAACTTGTTAAATGGAAAATTTTATTGAGCTTTGCAGTTAATAATTTAATTTTTAAAACATTTTTTATGCATACATTGTAAAACCCAGCTCCATCCATTCATTTTGCATATCCGTAGCGCTCGGAGAACTAGAGTAAATTTCAAGAGATCCCATTAAACTTAAAACCTTTTTCGAAACTTTGTAATCGGAGCAGCATCTGGCGTGAAGACGGAGTGCGATTTGACATTATTTTTTAAAGATAATTCGAACGTTAAATAACTTTAACGACACAATTAACGATGTTGCTATTCAGTAACGTTTTTGAAACAATATTCGCTATCGTTTGGTCAGCTGTTGTTGTTATCTAAACAACAAATATTTTTATTTTCCGTATTCGTTGTTTTATATACCGAATATATTTTTCATGAACAAATAATTATTAATTTTTTACTTAACTGGCGAAACGCATGAAACATTTTATCTTATTGTTAGTTTTGCTTATTCAATACTTATTTGTGATTTCGCTTTTTTGAAATTTTTCAGATAATTAACAATGTCTACTATCGTTTACGGGTAGTAAGAGAATCATATAATCGTTACTGCAAACAATAAAAGTTGTCGAAAAATTTTGCGAGTTTCCAAAAAAATTAAATTAAAAGGTAAAAGTCAGTCACTCGCGCTATGGGTATGTTATGGATATTGGTCAATTTCGAATTCCACGATTTACATTTAGAATATTTCATGCAAACTTAGATTTGACTCCACTATTATTATTAGCAAAATTTCGCGATTTAAAAGCGATTGATTTCCACCTAAAAGTCGTTCAAGTTTTTTTTACTTGTAGAATTTTTTTTAAGCTTCTTCTAAATGCAAATTTTTTAATTTGCTAAATACCCGCCGGGAAACCCGCTGTTTTGACAACACTGATTATAACTCTACAATGCTCGCTGATAGAAGGAAGCAAATGAAAAGATAATTCTTTCTTATATTAGAAAGTTAAAAAATATTGTCAAGCCAGCAGGTTGGCTAGAAATGAGATGGCGTTGTACATATCAAGA
Organism: Phania funesta; assembly: GCA_963932375.1. NCBI lineage: Eukaryota > Metazoa > Arthropoda > Insecta > Diptera > Tachinidae > Phania > Phania funesta. Next base: position 6,497,000 of record OZ010657.1, on the reverse strand, counting down.
ACAAGGAAATTGTCCTTATGTTTTCGTGCGGAATATATTTGAATACATACATATACCCGTATATGTGAATATACAAGTAGATCATTTGGCTTTGTGGTTTTTGTGTTTAGATGTTTTAAGTTTAACTAAATATAAAAATTTCTTGTGTAATCTTTAGTCAGAGGTGTAACTTTTATACCTTGTTCAGTAGAATTGTTCTCTTTACTAGAGTTGTGTCGGTCACGAACTAGTTCGTTCAATTAGGAAATTATTTTGTACAGGTTTAGCAACTTTACAACAATTACAAATACAAGAAGCGATTTTAAAATCTTGAATATATGCCACCCCAAAATAAATTGTTGGTTGTTTTTGTAATTGTTGTAAAATTGCTACCATCTTTCTGAAACACTCTCTCAATTGAACGAACTAGTTCGTGAACAACACAACTCTACTCTTTGACCAATAACAAAAATGCTACCATGGCAGCGGTCATTTGATTAATTTCTTTTAAATAATATTTTAATAAAAATACAACAATTTTTAAAATTGTTTACGAAAACACTATATTTTTTTCAAGGGTTTCTAAAAAAATGACATTAATTAATAGCTGATTCGGGCATACATAGGTTTTATTTAAATTCGATAACTGAAGTAAGATTTGTATTTTCTAATAAAGATAAAGAATTAAATAATTATTTTTCGGCTGACTTTGTACTTACTGTCCCACTAATATTCCAAAAACCTCATAACATAAATCGTGTATAATTGTTATTTTTTAACATACATTTGTAGTATAATATCAAAACATTTAAATAACCTTAGCCTTAGTCTCTATTAATGTAGACCTTTAAATCAGACCCCATGTGCCGTCACAAACACAGCTTGCTTAACAAGGCCAGATAAAGGGACGGCAATTTATAGTTTTAAGAGTACCTACACACATACATACATACTCGTACATACATATCCGCTTTGATTAACATGTAAAATTCTTACATTGATAATGATATTTATAACCCTGAAGAAAGAAAAAAAAACGAACAAAAATTTGGGGGTTTGAGGCAGTCGATAACAAGGAATATCCATTTATAGCTACCTGTATTGTGTTGGTATTTCTTTCTTTATTTTAGGGTTTTTGTTTAGAAATCTATCTATTTGTAATGTGCCACAATTCCTGGAGAAACATGTGTACGTGAGAAGTTGTATTGTTCCATATTTTTGTGATTAGTGCAGAGACAAGCAAGGCTTAAACTGTGGCTGTGTTGGTGAGCGAGCTACCCAGCAAACATACAGTCTACCTACCGTATGAAATATTTTAGGCTGTCGAATCCAGCAAATATTTTTTTATAGCTTTAAACAACCTAAGTGTCTGAATTGACGGAAGAATGGGAGGGCTGCAGTTTTAAGGACAAGGTCCTATCTTTTCCGTAAATTATTTGATAAAATAAAGTGCAGTAATTTCGGCCTATCAACAATTTGAAATGAAACACGCATGTTTACTGGGTAAGTATTTTTGAAAAAAATTAATGGCCTATCGCCGCATGTGCACTCTCGTCCCTCTTTCATCGATGACTAAATGAAAGAGCATAAGAATATGTGTGCAGTTGTTTCTGCACAATTGAGCTACGAAATGGCTACCTAAGGATTAATCCGTGTTTGAGAGCATACTTACATATGGATGTGTGTATGTGTGTACACACATTCTTATTGAGTTCGACGTTGCATTAGTAGAACCCAATAACAAAGAGTTTTTATCACATAAATGTTGTTGCTGCTATATTGCACATATTGTTTGGTCAACTGATTATGGGCCATCATGAACTTTGCACGTCCTGAAAACATATTTAAATGAAAACATACTTTCTGTTAAGAAAGAACATTTTTATTTTATATGATAACTTTTTAAATAAAAGAAAGTTCAAATTTTTATTAGAACGAGGAGAATGGAATGCATTTACTAGGCCGCTACGCACTTTATCAAGTTTACCCACGAAAGAAATCATGGATTTTCAAAAATCTTCCCATATTCCATTTGAGTTGATACGTTTTGGGGATTTAGGCTTATAAGTCCTAGAGGAAAAGCTTCCATCCGCACAAATCATCGGGTCTGGTTGGTATTATCCCTGCTGACTTGCAAAAGTACATTGATTTAGTCATTCCGTGACTAAAGGCCATATTTAAAGCTCGACTTGAATAGGCATTTTCCACCACTCAATGCACTAAGTGTGACATTATATTCATCCCTAAGGGAGGAAAGACATCGCACACTGAAGCTGAAGACTTTGGAGAGAATAATCGACATTCATATAAGAATGACGATATACACTAAACTCCTCTCCCTCTCAACACGCTAATAATATAGGTAGATCAGTTGAGATGATCTTACACTCACTTGTGAGGTATTTAGAAAATGCCCTTGAGTTTAGGGATTATGCATTAGCAGCTTTCCTCGACATAGAGAGTGAGTTCAATAATGTCGAATCGACTTGCATTAGGCAAGCTATAGAGTCGGCCGGTATTGAACAATATATAGTAAACTTCATTATGAAGCTACCCACACGTAGGACTATCACATGCCAAATAAGTATGACCAGGCTTAAAAACTGAAGTATACCAGAAGGTGCAATGTTATATATCCTATGAAACATCACCATAAACGTGCTTCTCCGCAAACTATAGTGCATGTGCTTTAAATTTGTCGCATACGCAAATAACGTGGCAGTGGTAGCTGGCGATCAGGATACTCTTCCACTGACGTTCCTTGAATGGGTTGAGAGCCAATCCATAAAAAACTAAACTTGTACTATTTACGACTACCTAGAATGAATGAGCTTTAATTAAATCTGCCAGGTTGTGCAAAGACATGGCTCATTAACCCCCATAGCGTGAGCTGTTTATTTGAGGCGGTAATTAAACCGGCCTTATTTTATAAAGCCGTAGTCCGGTACAGCCAGACAAATCTGTCTATTTTTGAGAAAGTGTTACGTATTATGGCAGCCCTAATTACGGAAGCCATATGAACAACGCAAACGAATGCACTATTTGACAGCCTGAACTAGTTATTAGTGGACCTACTAACCAGAAAGCCGGCATTCAATACGGCGGTACAGCTACACGTCATTATTGAATGCAGCTCTAGACTATGGAGCCACTCCAGCATCATTTGGACTTGGCGCGTTCTGTCTACATAGGGAAACTGGAGGTCAACATGTCATTCAATATTCCAATTGAATGTAGTGTTATTCAAGCTGAGTTATCAGCTGTGTTAAGGGCGTCAATTTGGCTGTCGCACTACTGAATATTTGAAAGATATATTCAGATCTTCACCGACAGCCGTGCTGCTATCAGGTCTGTAGCAGATGTCTATTCGATATCTAAACTGATATAGGAATTCCTGACAACCTAAATGGGATGGCGAGACGTTCGGAAATTAACCTGCGGGGTAAGGGACAAGCTGGCAAAGAGAGGAGCAAGGCTACAGGTTTCGCGCATTGATGCAATCTGTGGGGTTCCGCTCTCAGCTTGTAAAAAGCTAATTCATGATGTTGAAACTGTGTTGTACAGACATTTGAAAACAAAAGTTAACAGCACTGAAAACTGCTGTTGTCACATAGTTTTCCATAAGAAAATAGAACGTGCTCTAAATAGAAAATAACAAATGTTAGTGCACATATGTATGTGTCATACAACACACGTGTTGCATTTCATAGGGATAACACTATGTGTATACGGTTTACATATGTAATTTTGACGTTCCATATGACTTGTACACATAATGTAAACACAGCTTTTCTATACTTGTTGTAGAATATATAAAATATGTTTGCATATACAAACAGTAAGTTAAAATTTCTAGATACACTTTATTCTGTAAATTTACTGTTTTCTATTGATAAAAATATTTTGTAAAATTAAATTCAATCACTTTATAGTAAAGTCGATAAAAGTCTTGGCAACATCAAAAAGGGAGTGCTGTTTCTAGTTAATTTTATGTGGAACAATTTTTTAAGAATAAGAATTTGATCAATGCACAAGCTGGAATAAGATCTTATTAAGGAATATTCACTAGCCTGTGCAAACGTTGGCAGCACTTGCTGTTTTAGGTAAAGAACTCGATATAACATGATTATAACAATTTATAACATGATTATAACACTTTATAACTTGATTATAACTCATTATAACATGATTATAACACTTTATAACTTGATTATAAGTCTTTATAACATCTTTATAACATGATTATAACACTTTAGACCCTGATTATAACACTTTATAACATGATTATATAAAACCATAAAACCAATTTGTTGTTGGTGATTTTGTTAAAACTTTAATATTATTGTTTTGAAGCTCTTCAAGCTTTCTCATTTGGTCTAAAGAATATCGAGCATAAGATTTGTACGTTTTTCGTAAAAGGGTTTCCTGATAAGCGTGCATCAAAACTATGTAATTAGCTCATCCCCTCCTCCAAGTCGTAAATTGCGATTGTATAAAAAAATTAGCTAGAAAGAAATTTTGAAATCAAAATTTCTCGATTTTTATTTACTTATAATCTCTTACAAATACCCGTTCCTATCCAAACATTTCGGTACTTAAAAGTAGATCAAGTTCTTGAGATGTATGTATGAGCAATACGATCTGATTTTTAGGTAATTTGCTAGCTTGACAATATTGTTTTCCTTTATAATATGGGAAAGCATTTTGCAAAAAAGGTTGCCAAGCTAGCAGGTTGCCTACAAATGAGATGTTGCAAACATGGTTCCACTTCCAGGCAAGAGGTCAGTGTCTTAGAATTTACTTGGTAGTGTTACTTTTTTTGTATACACACTTACTTGTGGACATTAAAAAATGTTATTAACTAAGTTATACTAAATAATTAAGTGATATGTGCTGTTTTCACTGGTACCGGTACCTCCGGGATATTATCTGCTAAACGAATTACAATTACTGTCAATAACTTTAAATATCGACAAATATCCCTGCCATCAGCTGGCAGGCACATATGTAGATATGGATTGCCGTAACTGAGTGCACTGTCAGTAGTTCTGGCGATCTCAAGTTTTAATACAGACTTACCCGTGCATATGGAGCTCTACAGGGATGACTCATGTAGGTTCGCAAGGACCGGAGAGGTTAATCTCTAAAGAAACTACGGTTTTAAATGGCCAAGAGAGGCAGCCGGAAGGGATGGATAAGACTGGCTCGCGAGGGGTGAACGGGTCAATCTTTAAAGGCACTTTTAAGGCGTTAGACCAGGAGATTCAGAAAGGGTTGGACAGTGAAACCTCGTAAGAGGTGGAGAGGTTAATATTTGTATAAAATCCGGCCAATGGCAGATGGACAAGAAAACATAGCAAAGGGTGGGCGGTCCAGTATCCAAAGATACTCCTGCGAAAGCGGCTTTGACGGTAGCGCACATTGTGTGTGAATGTCCAGCACTGGTTAGCATAAGGCTTAGGTTCACGGGCAGACACTTGTTAAATGTGAACGCCATTGTGGACTTCAGCGATAGACTAATGCTAAAAATTAACAAGACACTCCGTGATGAGGAATAAGGTCGACAGTCGGAAATCACTACAGTCGAAAGTAAAGGCTAGTGGTAGCACGAGACTTGAATGAGTGTAAGATAGTTATAAATTACACATCGGTTTCCTGAAATCAATTTGAGTAAAGAAGGGGTCGAAAAGGGATGCATCAAAGTTAGCGGTCTGCTTCGACATTCCCCGTACACTATTATATATCTCGCCAATCCCCATTCTAAAATGTTCTTCAGCAATCCCGATTTTTATCGCCATGTTAGGCGACAAACCGATACAATTTCTAGCCGTTAAAATAATTTTGACCCCAACTGTATGTGTTCTCTTTGCTAATAAAAAGATTAAGAGCCTCTGGTATGTAGTTGGAAAAACAGCAACATAGCAGCAAAAACAAAAACCATACAAAACAAATATTGTGAATCTATACTCCTCTTGCCCAAAAAACAAACAAACAAAAAATCCAGTTTAACTTGAAAAGTGTTGTTTTTCGTTTTTGAAAAATTGAAAGATCATTATGTTGTCTTCAGAGAAAAAAGGCAACAACAACAAACAAATGCATAAAATGAAACATAAAATATGAAGAACCAAATTACGTAGAACTTGTTCTTTGGTTTCGTTAGCTGTTGATCAAGACATTATATTTTTATTAGTATGTATGTATGTACGTGTATGTAAGACGAAGACTTGCTTGTTTTTCTTTGTTTGTTTTTTTTTCTGGTTGTATAATTTTGTTTGTTTGTGTTGGGTGGTTGTATGGATGCATGTATGCATGTATGCATGCATGTATGTGTGTTTTGTTTTTACAATTAGCAACGATATTCCAATATTTTCGAGTTCGTTAAGATGCTTATTGTTGACTAGCCATACATATGTTCTGCCAACGTACAGATTGCTGTTCGCATAGGAATTTGGCTCGTAAAGAACGTCGCTGCTGATGGTCAGTTCATGTTCAAACAGTTGTTCGCACAACGCTGTAAAAAAATAAGTCTGTATGCTGAGAATGTTGGAACAATCTCGATGAGAGACAAAAAATTATGCTCAACTTAACAGGAACATCTACACGTATTCTCCACAAAGAAGATCACGAACAAATTTTTTTTCGTTACTCTGCCGACGCTCTCTCCATGTGCAAACAAATGTATGGCTAGTCAAGACGTAGTGTTCGTGGTATTGTGTGTAGAGAATACATGCAGATGTTTCTGTTCAGTCGAGATTGTTTACATGCTCTGTTTAGGTACGGGTGCTTACAGACGAGCGCATGCAGGCATATTTTTTAATTTGTCTGTGTGCTTTTGTTTGTTTGATGGCAGAATAGCGTTGTGCGAAGAATTGTTCGGACAACATTGTCTGAACACGTACAAAACAACAACAGCGACGGTCTTCACGAGCCAAAATTCATTGCGAAGTGGGAAAAGATGGCGAAATTTGATACTTTTTAAAAAGTCGCACAAGGAGTCTGAGGCGAAAAAAAAGATGCAAATTGCGAGTCAAAGTTCAATTTTTTTAGAATTGATGTCCGAGCTAAAATATGGATTAAATATTCGGCTATGCAGCACGAAAATTTGATACCAACTGTCAAGAATGGGAGTGGGAGCTTTATGGTTTGTGGTGCTATAGCAGCTCCTGGCGTTGGAAAAATGGCGTTTGTTAAATGTATTATGGATTGATACAAGTACTGAAGTATATTGGAAATTTGAAGCCACCTGTGAAATGGAGTCAAGCTTTTGGTGCGTAAAATTCTAGAAAGTATAATTACAGATGTCAGATCATTGCAGAAATCATTGACAGACGCATGGAGCAAAGTAAACTAATAATTTGGTTTCATCAATGCCACAACGCCTGCATGCTGTGATAGACAACAATGGCGGACCAACCAGACATTAAAAACAAAACTCTATGTACATAAATAATATTAGTTATCTTTTATTAAGACTCAACTGTATGTAGATATATGACAATATGTACCTGCATGTAGACTTTAGCCCTTCACTGTACGAAAAATATAATTTTTTTAAATAATAAAAACTGGTTAATGATAACAACCTTTTCGCCACTCCAGGCCATTAAACAGATAATTTTAAGCAAAAACTATTGAACAGTAATTTGTGGTTAAAATGTTTAAAGAAAATATTTGTATCCTAATTTGATATTCCGACAGGGTGTTTTGATGTAAATTTCCCTTATCCTATGTCAAGTTTGGTTTGGTGACAAACCGGTTTCGGATATGTGTCATCTTTAGTGTCATATTTCGTTCTGAGAACGAACTGAAGATGGCACATAGACGACACCTGTTTGTCTCCAAACCTATCTTGACAAGGGATTTTGTATGGTAGGGATCTTTTCCGAAGTAGTTATGGAAACCAATCACAAAAATAATGGAAGGATACGATTATCTTCAGATCAGCTGTTATTGGCAAAGAGGAATACGTATGTATGTATGTGTAGAAAGAAAAAGATGCGACGACAATTAAGGGCGAGGATACAAGTGTTTCCTTGAGCGGCAAAGCTCATGTGATATTTAAAAGTTTTAATGAAAGAAATCAAATAAAAATTCCAAATATTATATGACTTTATTCTAAATCCAATATGGCAATTCCTTAGATATATCGGATCGATTTCTCGTTTCACACCCCCATGCTTTAAGTATAAATGGAATGTCAAATTTTTCTGCATCGTTCACAAATATATATTTTTTTAAATTTGTGCTTTTACTTAAAAAAAAAATAATTATGAAAATGTCTAGACCTAAGCCTTTCTATCAAAATTAATTTGTTTTATTTTCTTAATGAATGGATTCGATTTTGGAAATATCAGCTACAAGAAAGAGTAGCAAACTGTTACATCTGAAGAATTACGCTTAAACAGCAGTTAGCTTTAAGTCAAAGAGACACGCTAAATTTAGCAGATGAAATTGCTGAATATGCTTCTGCATACGAGATGTAGTTTGTGGTAGAAAAACTGCTATTAAAATAGTCAAAATTGAAATATGTGTATGTATGTATGCACTCATACATGCATGACATTTTATTTAAAAATTGAATACTTATGAAAGTATTTCCAGTTGATATAATTTTCAAACTGTTGGTTATCTACAAAAGTCCTTTGTATCGAAAAATATTAAAAAAATATTATTTTCTTTTTCCAGTAAAAAACTATTTTTACCTGCAAAAAATACATTCGCCCATTCAAGTATTTTTAACGACTGTTTCCAGTAATTTTTTACGTAGGGGAAAATCCTTATTTCAAGGGGTTCTTCGGCGGTCGGCGAAAAATTACAGCTTTTTTTAAAAGATTAAAACGTAAGGATTTCTCAATGCGGCAAAAACGAAATTTATTTCACTATAAACCAAAAACTGCAGTTAAATTAATTTGGCAGCCTTATAAAGTTGTCGATATGACAACATTAAAAATTTTAAAATTTCTTTGATTGCTCTCATGCAATATCTGCCATTTTATATAAGACGATATGTGAAAATGGTTGCACCTTCCAGGGTACCGAATCTCATTTTAAAAAATCGTGGTGTTACAACTGTACGATTGTGGGGAAGTCACCAGTTCCATTATAAAAAATTTTTCCAAGACAAAAGCCAAAAGTAGTAACAAAATTTTTTCCTCTTTTAACCAGTGAACTTGAAGTGATTTTATTTGAACTTGTGTTTTTTTTTTTTTAATAAACTTAATGGGTGAGGGTATAACTTATGGGATACTGACCGTCTTTCCATAATTTTGGAAAAGTAGCAAATGCCATTAAAGAGAACAGCAAAATGTGCAGAAATAGTTGGCTATATAAGATTTAAAAATTTAGTGAAATACCACATAAGGGTCCTAATACTAGCCATTGCCTCAAGTATCTCTGCAGCTTCTACATTCTTAAATGTCTAGTTTAGAAATTTAAGAATGTTGATTGAATTCCTACATCTGTGCAACTAACAGTCTATTCAAAAAGTCCATAGGATGACACAGAGATGGCGTTACTCGAATTTTTACCATATGATTTTTATTTCGTACTAACTTTCAAACGATACATGTATAAATTTGACAGCAATCTCACAACTGATTCGTGAGTTACAGCATTTTGTGTGAAGCAACTTTTGGTATTGAAAAAAAAAAATGTGGATAAAAGGGAATTTCGAGTTTTGATAAAGCATTGGTTTTTGGGAACTAACCAATGGCTTGATAAATATTATCCGAACTCTGCTCCATCGAGACAAATGGTAGAGAAGTGGATTGCTCAATTTAAACGTGGTCGTACCAGCACATCTGATGCAGAGGGCAGTGAGCGCCCAAACGAGGCGGTTATTTCAGAAAAAATAAAAAAAAAAAAATCGCAAATTGGTTATGAACGATCCCAAATTAAAAGATTCACGAGCTAACTGACATTGCAAAGATATCAGAAGGTAGTGTTTATACCATTTTACACGAACATTTGCGTATGCGAAAGCTCTGTATAAAGTGGGTGCAGCATGAGCTCAAAGTAGACCAACAACAACAACAACGTATTAATGCTTTAGAGGAGTGTTTGGGGCTGTTAAATTGCAAAATGAAATTCTATCGTCGATATGTGACAATGGCTGAAACATGGCTTCACTCTTACACACCAAAAATGAATGCTGGAAAAAAGAGAAGAGTCCAATGATAAAGTAATCGCTGAAACTGAGGCCTATTTCAACCAGAAAGAGAAATCGTACTATAAAAGTGGTATCGTTTTATCGCCCTCGAAGGCAACTATGTTGAATAATAAAATCGAGTTTTGTCAAAATTTATTTTGCTTACTTATCCTACAGACTTATTGAATGAACTCCCGAGTAGTGGGCAAATTACGGAATTCGAGTCAAGAGAATATGTACATATGTATTCATGTAAATTATACATGTATGTATGTATGTATGTACGAGGGTCATTCAATAAATAAAGAGACAAATTCTATAATTTTAAAACTATTCAATGAATGTGTACAATATTTTCAAGGGTATTAGTTGACAACCTTGGGATATGATCTGATTAGCAGTTTCGTCATTTTATGTCAACATAACCTCAAATTTTTCAATTCACCAAGGCAAGTCCACTAGAAGATTGCACCTTTGAAGAGCAGCGCTCAGTCATTAGATTTTTAGTCGTAGAAGGTGTAAAACGAAGTGCAATTTTTTCTAGAATGTTGATACAGTACGGTAAAAATTGTATGAAATGTGCGAATTATTACAACTTGGTTGATCGGTTTAAAAGTGGCCGAACAAAAAATTCAAGATTCAATCTTCCGTCGGTAAAGTGATGCTGAACATCTTTTGGGACTCACAGGGTCCAGTCTATTTGCTTGAAGATCAGTGAACTATCAATAGCCAATACTACTCTGAGATGCTAGAACACAAAGTTAGACCAGCTATCAGGAGCAAACGCCGTGGACTCTAGTTAAAAGGAGAATTTTTTTAGTACAATGGAATTAGGAAGCTGCAAGAAAGATGGGAGAAGTGCATAACTGTGGCGGGTGATTATGTTGAAAAATAACCTGAATTTTGAAAGGTTGAAATAAACCCTTTTTGAGCTATAGCCATTTGTCTCTTTACGTATTGAATGTCCCTGGTATGTGGGTATTTTTACCACAGTAGGGCGAAGCAAAAAGGAGGGGTTTTTGTGTATGTAGGTATTTATATACATGCAGACATACACATCTCGTTCATCTGTTCCCTCCAAACCGCCAAAATAGGTCTTCGTTGAAAAGGCCTTGATTTTCTGCTGATTATAGGATATGCGACGTCACATTAAATTGAATACGGCACCCTCATGACATAAAGTCATGAATTAAAAAAAAACACACACATTTTTTAATGAGGCCATGTTGAGTATCAACTCAAATGCCTTAAATAAGCACATTTCAAAAATATGCACTTCAGTTTTCATCTTCGAACTTGTTAACCACATGTTGGCTTGCCGTAACAAAAATTTAAAGTTTATTAAACTTAAAAAAACGAAATTTTCAAATGCAAAAAAATTAATATAAAACTGAATCTTTAATTCCCGATTCACTTCTGCAATACTAAAATAAATAATCTCTCAAAATATATTACATCCACACATGCATACATATATATTTACATACGTACATACATACATACACACATGCATAGATATTTTATACCACAACTAATCAAGTGTTGCACATACAAATTTCAAAACTGCTTAACTGGCAGAAATGTTTTATTTTATTTTTTTTTTCACTTTTCTAAGAATTTTCAATACTTAAACAAGAAAATATTCATACATATAAAATGGGAAGTCTGCCAACAACAACAGTGATGTATCCAGCCAGCGAACATTTTACGAGTTTTTTTTTTGCTGTTGTTGCGATGGATAGATGGATGAAATCTGAATCATTTCAGTCTGCGATAAGTAAGTCATCAACTTAATTAATATACATATAAGAAAAAGAAGAAGGAAACGTGAAGCTAGGTGCAGCACTTAAATGCCACATAAAATGTGATGATTGGTTTGTTTACTTAATTGTTTCTTGTGGATGGGTCAATATTATTGTGTGTCTGTGCATGTGTTTTTATGTGTTATTCTTATACCAGTTGACCATCTATTCAAAAGAATAAAATTCAAGTAAATTTTTTAAATATTTTTACTCACCATCGATATTTTGGCACTCCTCTCTGAAGACGTTGTTTAGGAAATAAAATAATAAAAAAAAAAATCAAATAAGAAATGGTTTCAATGTTATTTTATGAAGCAAGTGCCTAATATCTGAGCAACATCTGCTTTAAAATTGATTCTTTGAACTGGTTTACGTGAAGAGCGATTATTCGTGAAATTTTAAAAAAGGATCTGAAGTTCCATCCTTTTAAATCGTGCAAGAACTGAAAAAAAGTGACTTTGATTTACGCAAAAACTTTTGTGAAACGATTTTGGAGCGTTTTCGCACTGCGATGTGTCTCATTTTCACTTAAACGGCCACGTCAACAGGCAAAACTGCCGTTACTGGTTTGCAAGAACCCACAACCCTCGATTGAAGCATCTTCACGCATGAGATAATTGGACCATTTTTTTTCGAAAATTCTTGAGGCCAGGCGACGATAGTCAACGTTATCAAGGCATGATTACGGAATTCTTTTTGGCAAACCTGCGAGCTCATCCATCGTACTTTTCACATACGTGTTTTCAACAGGATGGGGCGACTGCACACACAGCCAAAGCTGCGATGAATTTGCTTGGGGAAAATTTACCCCAAAAACTGATCAGTCACTTTGGGGACATCCCATGGCCACCGAGGTCGCCCAATCTAACAACCAGGGATTTTTTATGGGGCTACCTCAAAGAGAGGGTTTATAATGAGAATCCCCAATCTCCTGTGCCTGAAAGGAAAATATTCGTCGAGAAATCAGCTCAATTGAACCAAGTTTACTGCAGCGTGTGGCGCAGAACACAAGGCTCCGTTTTGAACAGTGTGTTCAACTTGACGAAAGACATCTGGATGACATACTCTTTAAACAATAAAAATCCGCAGTTCCATTCTATCGTTCAATGCTCTTAATAAATCTTTGTGTCAATCATTACGTATTTTGTTATTTAAGTTTGAAAATATAAATCTGCTACCAGACAACCCTGTATATAACGAGGCTTATTGTTAATTTCTCTATTTCAAACAAATGCCTTTTCAAAGTTAGTATAATGATGAATTATATGAATTTCTGCATTTTAGGTTAGATTCGATAGCAAGCTATTCTAGATTTCTGTCCTATTTTTCGTTGTACCTGCATTTCCATTACAAGATATTTTATATTTTTGTTTAGCTAAACAATTTATTTGATGTATTATAAAATTTTCAAGCCATTTTGTAGTTCCCATTACCGAAAAGTTGATTAATATAGGAAAACGATTCTATAGAAAAGGTTTATAGTCTTATATTCTATATCTTTGATATTTTAGTGTTTTGGGCTCATTTTTACGTGTAAGTTTTTTACTTCATAGAAATCGGAAACGAGAAATCCCGAGAGGAACTTTAGATGATATATAAATTGCTTTATTTCTTTGTTGTGCTCTACTGAACATCGGAAGCCATCTATCGTAAAGTGGGGGGGTGTTTTGACGTAGATTTTTGGAACGAGTTTCCGTCACCCCTTGTCAAGTTTAGTTTGAAGACAAACACTTTTTCGTTTGAATGGATATTTTAAATGTTCTACCTGTGGTAGTGAAATAAATTAGTTTGACCACCCTTTTAAAGGGGATAGGCCATATTAACCATGACCATTAAAAATCTCTCCGTGATTGAAAAAAGCTGAAAGTAGATTTTTCTTAAGCTCGTGAAATCTTTCATATTCATTATACGATCAATTAAACGAAGGACTAATTTTTTTTTTGCAGGTCAGTGTAATCGCCTTTTTGTATAGGGAAAAATTATGAACTAGTCACAAAGTTGCAGCAATATACACTAAAACATCTTAATAAGCCATAGATAGCTCCTGTATAATTCTTTCTCTTATTTTTGAACATTCAAATCGAACGTTGTGGTCAATTGTGTAGCTGTGCTGTTGTTTGTATAGAAGCGGGTATATGAACATGAATGGGTAGCGAATCAAACTTGTTTTTATTTCCCTTCACAGAAAAACAGGGTGTATATAGGTTTGTCATTCCGTTGGCAATTTCTACAAAATTAATTTCCAATCATGGAGTTCACCGATGTTGAAATAAACTTTCCGATGGCACTGACAAGCTACGATCTTGGAAATCCAAGTCCGGTGCACAGGTTCCCGAGATAAGGGCAAACATTTTTCTGAGGTGTTTTTAGGTTTTCTCACTATCAGCCCATAAAATATATGGTAACTCTATTGAACAGCTGGTTAACGAATGAAAGAAAAAAATAAACAAAACGAAAAACTGTAAAGCATTTCGCAAATAAATAAAAAAAAATCTCTTAGAATTTTTATTTTATTCGTAAAAAATTGTCAATATGCCTGGTTTTTCAAACAGGGACCGTAACAGTTATGACCTGTTTCCATAAAAGTCACAAAATAATAATGGAAATCATCCGTGAAGGCTGGATGATATTTTATGAATTTAAAGAAGGCCTTCCTCAACACCAATGCATAGAATCGCTTCGTGATATTTTTTGTTGCAGAATTTCGTCACGGTCGTGCGTCCGTCAGTGATGAATATCGAGATGGTCGACCAACATCGTCTTACAGACGGAGAGAGGCGTCTCTCAGGCTATCGCAGACCGCAATACAATCGATTTTGCATAAACATTTAGGTATGGGAAAGATATGTTCCAGATGGTTTCCGCCTAATTTGACCGAAGTGCAAAAAAAGGTTCGTCTTGATTGGTGTCAGAAAATCTGAAAAAATTCGATCGAGGACGTTCAAAATCCGTATACAACAGTGTTACAGGAGACGAAACTTGGATGTATTCGTATAATCCTAGAAGAACAGAACAGCTTTCTGTTTAAGTGTTTAACGATGAACCTGGTCGCACTAAAGTTGTTCGTTCACCGAGTACTTTCAAGAAAATTATCGCTTGTTTCTTCGGTTGTACTGGACACGTCACAAACATTCCGTTAGAGGATCGAAGAATTGTTATTGCCGGATGGTATACAACAATTTGTTTGCCAACGGTCTTCGATGAAATAAGAAAAAAGAACAAAAACTGTCGCATCATGCTTCATCACGACAATGCCAGCTCCTATAAAGGACGTCAAACAACTAAATATTTTTAAGCAGAAAAACAGCGAATTAATAGCTCATTCTCCGTATTGACCCGACTTATTGCCTAATGAATTTTTCTTGTTCACCACTGTCAATTCACCACCTCAAAAAGCTGTTGAAGACTTTCAAAACCATGTTTCTACGATATCAGCTTCAGAGTGGAAAAAATGTTTCCAGAATTGATATTTTGGAAAGTTTCGAACTTGTTCGCTTCTGTTTCACTTTATGTATAAACTGGAAAGGCAGCCCTCGTATACACTATTAAAGTTTTAATTATTTTATACTTTGCTTGCCTGCGATATAAATTGGAATTTTTGATGTCTTAAAAAAAAGTCGTATGTAAATTTTGGCGGGAAAATAAAAAAAATATATATATAATGACGGAACCTTCAACACCAGGTTATTACGATAAATTAGTTCATTTCGGGAAATATATCGATAAATAGTTGTGAATAAAGCCGAATGAAGTCATATTGTTTTCTCTAAAACTACAACGTTTATGTGAAAAAACGGTCTGTACATTTTAAAATAAAATACAATTGTATTCTTGGCCTTCATATAATTCAACAATGTTTAATAAGACGTAAAAAAACATTAATGTCGTTTTATATGTAGAGAAAGTGAAGTTGGATTTATCCCTAGTTGATGGCGACGTATGTATAGCACTCAAGGAAACTGCTAGTAAAAGAGAAAAAACCCTATAATTGGCCTGCGGAGCCAATTAGTTTGTCATTTTGTTTGTGATTTACAAACTGAAATTTGTTGAAAAAAGGTAACATTTAAAACTGGAGAAACCACCTGAAATTATTTCCCAGTTTTGCCATAAAAACCCCTCCGTCACTAAAAAGTCCCAAAAAATTTACCGAAAGCAATAAAATATTCAAATTTGAACAAAAATTTTGATTTAACGAAAGTGTCTAAATTTAGCCGAAAAATAAAATTTTTAGAAAATATGTCGACATTTTACTACAATTTAACCAACAGATCGAAAACTGACCAAAAAGTCGAAACTCCTTTTTTACTAAAACAAAACCCGAAAGGGTGCCAAACTAAAACACAGATTTGCTCAGAGTAAAAAATAAAATACACAAACAAATTGAAAGAGTCAAAAGTAAAAAAAAACACACATCCTATTTAATCCATTAAAAACTCGAAAACTTTTATTTCTGCTTAAACAAATAGAAGTAAACAATTTAAGGAGCATTATAGAGGGTGGTTCAATCATAATGCACGATGTTAATTGTGAGTCACACCCGCGAGGCGATAACGAACCGTAATCGAGGATATCCACCTGGACGATATGTGGTTCCAACAGGATGGTGCCACTTGCCACACAGCCAACGAAACAATGGCTCTTTAGCGAAAGAAATTCAATATCTCACATCGTGGCGACGTTAGTTCCCATCACGAGCATGTAATTTGAAACCTTGGGACTCCATTCTTTGGGGATATTTAAAAGAAAAGTGTCAAGTCAATTAGCCAATAATAATTCAAGAGCTGAAGGAGAAGATAATTCGGCACATTAACGACATTGAACCTCAATTATGTCTCAGAGTTATTGAAAATATCGACCATCGGAGAGAGTTATGCCACCGAAGCCGTGTCAAGCATTTGGCCGATATTTTGATTCACACATAATTGTCATTGATCCTGCTATCATAATAAAAAATATGAAGATATATATCTGAAAACTTTTTGTCTTATTTATAATTAACATCGTGCGTTTTGGTTGGCCCACCCTGAATCGAAAAATTAAGGCGCCTCTAGTTAAGAGATGCTTCTGATGCTTTTAGTCATCAGGACATCATGTAAGTACTATATGAATATGTTATTAGCTTTTTATCGACTAAACAAAGGCAAGCGTCTTGGGAAAAACAAAATAATTTTTAAAACGCTGATCGATACTGGTAGCCATTGAATTAGCAACAACAATGCGTTTGCTGGCTACAGGATCTTTCCAAGCAGTAAGTGGCAAGGATATTCCAACAATGTTATGGAGAGTAGTTAGTAGCATTGAACAACATTTCTGGCCAGATTGGATAAAACTACAAATGTCTTCTGCAGAGATAACAGAATCTATGCTGCACTTTTTTCAGAAACACCAAATACCAGGCAGACACGTGAAGGTCTGCCTTCACGTAAACGTAAAAACGTTTAGGCCTTATGAAGATGAGTCACTATTTTACAATAGAAACGGAACCTTTAGCATTAATGCAATGATTGTATTTCCATTTGTTTGTTATGACTTTTTTAAATTTAAATTTTTTTTTACTGTAGAATTAGAGTGAGAGCAGTGGCTGTTCTAGACCTGGGTCTTACCGTGAGGCATTTCTTTGGAGCTTAAGCGAAACAAGAAGTCTTTTCTTAAAGAAATGCGAAAATGGTGACAAAAATTCGAGAAGACTCGGGTTATGGTTTAGAAACATTTTTAATAACACAAACTAACTTACAAGGACAACTTGCTCTTGGACCAAACTAACTCGCTTTTGGACCAATAGAGCCTAAATTAAACCAACAACATTCATCAGCTCGGAATATTGTAGGGCGGACAATTGGAGTTCTAAGAAGCCATTTTCGACGGCTACAAGGAACTTTAGTCTACACGCCGGAAAAAGTTATCACTTCAATAAATGTGTGTTGGCTTTGCACAATATTTTTAGAGAATACAATTTGAAATTAGTAACCAAACACTGTCTCAGGAAGGGTGGTAACAGTAAATGACAGTAGAGAATGCGAAAACTTTAAGGAAAGCTCTCAAAAAAAAAAAAAAAAATTAAAATGCAAAAAAAAAAAAAAAATGCAAGACAACATTTTGTTTTCACTGAAATAAAGAATTAAATAAATTTTATTTGAAATCATTATAGAGCAATTTATATGGAAGTTTTTTAGACTTCTCCTGTTCCACAGCAACTCGTGAGGGGTCTCAACTTCAATTGGCTTACTTTTTTTCGAAAGTTTTTTGAAATTTCAAATTGTCATGTTAGCCATTGTCACGACGTGTTCTCACAGTTAACTGGAGTAGAGCTCGCGGCTCCCAGGGTTCGTTACAAGAAAATATTTATTTGTTTTCCATAAACGTTATAATATTTATTGTGCAAACTTAAGTTACTAAGTACAGCACGGCACGGAATACGCGATAGGCCTTCGGTGATCATTGACATATTCGCTGGCCATCAGCTTCTTACACCATCCGACGCTCACAGAAGATATCTCCACTATTCGTTGCGAGTGCACATAAGCCGATTCTTTAATCGCGGCGAATAAAATTCTGGCCCAACCGTTGGCTGTTGGGGAGCTTGTTTACTCTCGGTGCGCCTAAACCAATTAGGATAAATAAAATTCTGGCCTAATGTTACAGGGGCACTTCTAGCTCTGGCTTGTGAGGGCGAATAATATTCTGCCCTGATTCGACAATGCCAGAAGCTCTGTGCCTGTCACTCACATGGACTCACTTCATCTGGCTGCTGCTCTAGGTGTAGGGAAAAGGTTTGGCTCTCTTGTCGGGACGAATAAAATTCTGGCCAGAAGCTAAGAGATGTCTCCTCTGCTTACTCAACCTTGACCGCACTCGGTTGGGGCGAATAAAATTCTGGCGCAACCGTTTACCGCCTGAGGAGTGTCTATCCACTACTCGCCTACACGAATTGGGGCGAATAAGATTCTGACCCAAGTGGTATAACGTCATCTTACTCTTTGGCTTCTCTTGTCAGGGCGAATAATATTCTACCAGTTGGTGGCGCGAGACACTAGGTTAATTAAGTTAAATAAAACTAAAATAATTAAGCTACAAGTAATTGAGTCGTATAAAATTCTGGCCCAACTATTTGCTGTCTGCCAAAGAGTTAAAAATTAATATTGAATAAAATTCTAAAGTTATTAAGTAGGTCTTACCGCCTTGTTAGCCGCAGGCTGATTGTCATGTTAGTAACCTTTATATTTTTGTTCAAGAATATCACAAAGTCTATCAAGCTGCTCGTTTTTAATTTTAATTTAATCCCTCTATTTTCGTCCACTATTTTATAAATTTTTGACAAGTTTTTTAAATGGTAGTTCTCTTCTACCATGAGGCTTGTTGTTTTAGAGCTTAGTGATGATGCTGATGATGTTGCAGAGTTTGATATAAGTCTGCTTGGAGCAGGTATTTTTAAATAGATTTGTGTCTTATTTGGAAGATTGGATTTCGATTTTTCTAAGCTTGGAGTAGAGGGAAGAGCAAGATTGGGCGCTGAATATTCCATTTTCCATATTTTCAAAATGACACCAAGCCAGAACGCACTTCGAATTTACATACACAAGTATTTTAAATATTTAAAGTTTTCAGAGAGATTTCCTACATATTTAATTTGGTTGGTGATTTGATAAAATACATTTCGTGAAATAATATCATGAAATTAAACCACATACAGTTAAAGCTTTTAAGAGAGGCTTACAGTATCGTGTCAATTTCCTTTTGTAGAAGGTGCGCAATGTTTTGCTCTAAGCTATAATAAAGTTAACAAGTTAAATATCACAAACCACAAAATCAACCACAGTCACATTAAATAAGAGTTTCAAATATCAGACACACTTTTTGCACCAACCATTGATGCACTGGAATAAAGGTTGCAATGATGTTTCCATCATTTCATTATTCTCACAATCGCCCATGTAAATTGATATAAAATATATTCATCAAATGTATGCGTGTCTGTTGCTTGTAAACACATAAATATAGAAATATTTGGTTAATTGTTTGCAACCAAATTAATATAAACTATATTTTGCTATCTAGCCGGTCCCAAGCCCGGAGGGGAATTCGGAACCGCCAAATGGTTATAGTAGACTTTAGGCCTTCTTGGAAACTAGGAGTCGAGCGCACTTCCAACCTGTGAAATATCGTTTTCATTAGGTCCCTCGCTTTTAAGAAGGTTGATTTTTGGGCTAATAACCCAATCTCATAAAAAAAGTCTACCAATGAAACGCCAACAAATGAAATAACAACCCCCTCAACAATAACGATCTTTGGATTTAAACAATGGATAATGAGTGGTGCCTGGAATGTAAGAACTCTCTCTAAAGCATCTAGACTAAACCCACTCCGCAACGGGATGACAACTTATAACATTGATATATAAGGCCCAAAAGATGGCTGAATAGCGGATCATCTAATCCCAAATCTCTGTACTCGGCAACCCCACCTTGAAAAAAAACGCAGGTGGACTCTTGATATCCCCAAGAGCCTTAAAGGCACTAATACAACATCAAGCTTTTTCTGAGCACGCTACCGACCAAAATTTCGCAACATTATGGTCATACAAAGCTATAGTCCCACCGATCCGGATGATAATGAAATAAAATCTAATTTCTACGACCAAATAGAAACTTCAACCCCAAACGATGACATCAAAATTCTGATCGGCGATTTTAATGCTTAAGTTAGCAACATCAACCTGAAGTCAGTAATGGAAACACATGGTCTGGGCAAAGTTAGAAATTATAACAGGGACAGATTGGTCGTCCGTTGCGCCAAGCACCACTTGTTTATAGGCGGCACAAAATTTATCCACAAAAACATTCATAAATACACGTGGGATTCTCCCGATGGGCGCACTCGTAACCAAATAGACCATTTAATAATTAGCAAGCTATATCTTGGTTTTCTATTAGATGAAAAGACTTGAAGGGGTGCTGATATAGACAGCCATCATCTCGTCCTCGTAGGCATCTTCAAACTTCGCCCCGCTTCAATACACCCAACAAAAAAGATGCTCAAGTATAACACAAGCAAACTGCAGGACGCCAACATTGCGAACCTCTACAAGCACACTATAGTGCAACATATACATAAGTGCAAGCGATCTAGAACTTACCTGGCAGGATATGCAGAGCAGATGAAATCATAGTGCGACACAAGTTCTTGGTATCCAAAAGCGCAACCACAAACCTTGGATTACCGATGCGAAGTTAATGGAAATAGCACATCGAAGAAAGCTAAAACGACAGGGGCCAGGACCAAAGTAAAGTATATGGCGCGCGAAGACCGTGAAGCCAATCAGCTGAAACGGAAAAGTCAGCAGCGGTGAATAATTTGGGAGGTGTATACAATGTCATTAAACAGACACGTACTACTGATGTGATCAAACACAAAAATAGCACCGATCTCACATCCACTACTGCACAGCTGACACGCTGGCCCATCCCTATCCGCAAGGTAAACGTAATCCAAGAAGAGAAATCTCAATCGCAGCTCCCGTTTTCTTCGAAATACGGAGAACACTGTCAAACCGCAAGAACTCGAAAGCTCCTGGACAAGTCAGCAACCTCTCAGCGTTGCTAAAATATATTGGGAAACCAATTGCCGAAACGTTAACACCTGTCATTAGAAAGATATGGGAACACGAATCAATATCGAAATGTTGGAATAATGGTGAAGTAGGGACAATTGCGAAGAAAGGTGATCCTCAAGAGGGGTATAACTCTGCTGAACGCAGTCAATAAACCCTTATCAACTCTGATCTTAAACCAAACCTCATAAGTTGTAGAAACCATATTCCAAATAGAACAAGCAGAATTCAGGCCGGCAAGATCTTGGGCAGAATACATAAATACTGTGCGCATTATCATCGAACAGTCTATTGAGCACAAAATAATAAATATAATTCGCGAGTTTTATGCAGATACCGATTGTAAAGTGGGCTACAAATCGAAGATAGTTGGCCTCAGCATAGGCGTGAAGCAGGGCTGTGGTCTGGACGATACACTTTTCTTAATGCTGTTAGATGGCGTGATTTAGCGGTGAAACTCCGAAGCATCTTATGGCGTCCGGTGTCTTTTCGCACACTGGTTTGATGATATAATTTTGATGATAAGTTGGGATAAAAATCAACGCAAAAAACACCAAACTAATATTTCAAGTCGAGATAATTGAGCATGTAGAATCCTTCTCATATCTCGGCAGCACCATCAGTAAAGACGGTGGTTCCTATGCTGATATTATTGACAGAATTACTAATCCCGGACTGCATTCCACTCTCTGAACAGAATATGGCGTGCCGGCAACATCTTAACCAACACAAAGCTGGGAATCTTCAACTATAGTGTCAAATCTAGACTTCTGTATGGTTATACCATCTGGAGTTCCACCTAAACATCTCTTAGCCAAATCTTTCGATTTTCTGTCCAAATTGGGACACAAATGATCAACTGCTCTGGATACCCAAATGTAAAACTATTGATTATGAAATCTGCAAACGCAAAAGGGCCTGAATTGGCCCCGACGAGGTTGCAAATGAACCGCATGGTAAAGAATAAATTTACATCTCGTAACATGACCGGGAACCGATTAAAGATCCTAGCTAACGATCGAGCGAAATGGAGAGAATTCGTTGACTTCCTTTATTCCTCATGAATATTTAATAAAATTATTTTATTTATTTTTTAATTATATTTTACATATTTTGATTGTCGGTAAAATGAAGACACCATTTTTTGGTTTACAATTGACATTTTGGTGTCGAACAATGCTTGCGAAGATAGCAGTCGATAGATGAGTCGCTATCTTAAATTTGATTTATATTTGCACAATAGCGAATGCAGTATTCTCAAAATTTAACTGTCTGCTCTAATTAGCTCGATATCAAAAGCGGTACTCGTAATTAGATCGAAAACGTTTGGAAAAAAATTAGATTTTGAAAAACAAGTTATGTTCTTTTAATATCCTGTTCGTAAGCGAATTGTAAGTTGAGTTAAGTTATCGTCTCCAATGAAAAAAAAAATCAAAAATTCATTGCAATATAAATAAGTGACATTTTGCTGAGGGGGGTGCTCTTGAATTGGCAAATCACAATGGCGCCGTTAAAACATTTTCTTGTGTTGTATCAATAACTAAGTTTTAACTCTACAAGAAGGTTGTAAATTTTAAATGATTTCTGCTAAAGCTGTAACCACAAACAAACAAAATTTAACTAAACAAAAATAATATGATAACTATAACCACAAAATGTTCTTAACAGACATGAAGTGTAAAACTAGTTTGGTGTTCAATAAAAGTATAATGGTGCTGTGGTTAGCGTGATTACTAACAAGCATTCGATGACTTAAGTCACTTGTGTTCTTAGATATCCCGCTGCATATCACTAATATTAATTTCTTGCCTTGAAGGAAGTTGTTGTTATTATCTACAATAACAATATGAATTGTTTACAACCATTTCAATCCCAACACATATGTTTGTTGCTTTTAGATTATGATTATTCCAACCATGTTTTTTTCGTGTATACAAGCTTTTCCAGTTACTGGACTTTTCAGGAAAAATAAACGAACGTAGCTATTATATCAATAAGTCCGTGTCTTTTCGAACTTCCCTCGCTGTTATATGAAATGCAACACTGTTCCCATCAAGTACTACCTGTTAGTAGACTACTGTCAAATTTTAAGCAAGTGTCGTCATTTACTTTGCGTTTAACAGCTGTTCAAAACATACAACCTCGTGTATTTGTCAAAAAATGGAAAAAAGTGAATTTCGAGTCCTCATTAAACATTATAAAAACCGTCAATCAAACCAAGGCTCGATAAATACTATGGGAACTCTGTACCATCGATTTCTAAAGTGCTTTACAGACTTTCGTTGTGGTCGCACAAGTGCAAATGACGCTGAACGTCCTGGACGATCAATTGAGGTCAGTACAGCCGAAAATTTCGAAAAAATCCACGATATGGTGTTGGCCGATCGAAGAGTAAAAGTGCTTGAGATTGTTGATGCTAAAGGCGGTTCATATGGCAGTGTGGTTTCGATTTAAAATGATCAGCTGCGTTTAAGAAAGTTGTCTGCAAAATGAATGCCGCGTTTGTTCTCAATTCAACATAAACGTAAACGCGTGATAACTTCAAAGGATTGTTTGGAGTTGTTTAACCGTAATCCGAATGAGTTTTTGCGGCGTTTTTTTAACTGCGGACGAAATATGGATCCATTACTGTACTCCGGAGACCAAGCAGCAGACTAAGCAACTGGTGAACCTGCTCCGAAGAAGGCCAAGGTAAGTTTGTCGGCTAATAAGGTGATAGCAACATTTTTTTGGGATGTACGCGGGATAATCCACATCGATTATCTTCAAAAGGGAAAAACCATAAACGGCGAATATTATGCCAAATTATTAGATCGATTTAGTGAGGATTTAAAAAGAAAACGACCCCACGGGTGCACACGTGTGCAATCTCGATGGTAAAACTCTATGAATTGGGCTACGAATTGCTACCGCATCCGCCATATTCTCCGAATTTAGCCCCTAGTGACTATTTCCTATTTCCAAACCTAAAGCAATGGCTGGGTGGAAAGAGATTTAGCTCCAACGATGAAAATATTGACCAAACAAATGCCTTTTTTAAGGGCCTCGAAAAATCCTATTTATTGGAAGAAAACCAAAAACTTGGTAAACGTTGTATTGAGTTAAAAAAAACTGTATTTCATTCAAAAAGTCACGGACTTATTTATCCGCGCTCGTATTTCTATGAAGTTTTTAAAATCGAATAGCAAATTTTATTTGAACAATTTTTTATTAAACATTATGCTCCACAACACCTTTATTGAATTAAGAATATGCTACGGTATGTCTAGTGTTAAATATCGAACACTAAATAATAATAAAGCCTTGTTGATTGGATCTGTTGTTTAATGCTGTTCAGTCATCCTTTTCTAAACACATAGTTCGTTTCTTCTCTGGCAACATATCGATTTGTATTTGGTCGTATGCTCCTGCAAATGGACATGTGTATGCATGTGTATGCATGGATGGATGACTGTAACGATATGTATTTGTGTGCTGGCTGATGCTGGTGGACCACGCCAATAGGTGGAAGATGAACTTAATAATAATAAAAGAGCAAAAAATGTTATGCTGAAGAAAAACAATACACGTATTGTGGCCACAAATGGCGCACCCACAACATTGTCTTCCAATGGCACAATTTGCTGCTGCGCGCCAATTGTGTGAGAGAAAGAGAACCAAGAATTTATGTTCATTTTACCGTCGTTTCTCCTGAGTACATACACACAAACACATATACATGTTTTAAGGTTTGCATACACTGTAACGCTTTCGCTGACATCGCATCTTTGAGGAGGTAAGAAGAAATTGTTCCAACAGATTTCAGGGTGTAAGGTTTCATAGTGGCCGTACCCGGTAGTCGGGCTTTTTTTAATCACAAATTTTTTGTTTTGAACCTTATTGCAATAACAAAAGTTAACAAATATGGATGCATAGTTTGCAGATTTTGGTCCCACGAAAATGACAAAATGTAAATTTGAAAATTTGATTCGGTAAGTTTTGAGAAATGTATTCGAATAGCGAACCTCTTTTATTCGATTTGATTGTATGTAGATTACTAATATAATTGTTGATATTTACATTGATTTTCAATAATGTCTTGATAAACCAATAAAAAAATTTAAATAATGAAAGAATATTTAAAAGATGAACCGATAAATAGAGGGCATTTTTCCCAAAAAAAAAGACGCCATTTTAAAGTAGGTTTATTGTGGGTTTATTGTAGGTTTCTACCTATTTTATACATACTTTAAAATTCCTTAATAATTGTGTTTGAATACTCGTACTTTATTTGATATTCCGACAGGGTGTTTTGATGCAGATTTTTGGAACGAGTTTCCGTCATCCTTTGTCAACTTTGGTTTGGAGACAAACCGGTTTCGGCTATGTGCCATCTTCAGTGTCACGTTTCGTTTCTGAATATAGTTTCGCTTAACAATGCTCTGTAAAGTTTTATTTAGTCTTTTTGACTAGGGCCGTAAATGAAAGTTAATTTATTTGACTTTATATTTTATTTCGGTACTATTTTGTCAACTTTGGTTTGGAGACAAACCGGTTTCGGCTATGTGCCATCTTCAGTGTCACGTTTCGTTTCTGAATATAGTTTCGCTTAACAATGCTCTGTAAAGTTTTATTTAGTCTTTTTGACTAGGGCCGTAAATAAAAGTTAATTTATTTGACTTTATATTTTATTTCGGTACTATTTTACACTCTATGTACTTTTTGAGGTACTTTAATTTTTAGGCACTTTGTGGCCTGTTCTTTTATGTTGAAATATGTGTGCTGCAAAAAATAAAAAAATCAATCAACAATTATTTCATAATGGAGAAGAAATAAACTCAATCCAATTTTGCAAAGATATATCCTCCGGCAGATTTCTGAAATATATTTTGAAAATTTGAATTAGGGGGCACCGGTACAACTTTTTACCGATACGATACCGATACTCAAGCAAAAATATCGGTAATACCGAAAACGATATGCCTCGCTTACCTCCTCAAAATTGTGGGTTTATTAAAATGTGACTGTTTTTCATATAGTGTCCGATACGTATGTTAATATATATCTCTTGTGTCGGCAATAAAAATGCCGCCGTTACCGGTATATAGGAAAACCTGAAACATGACACATCGGAATCGCATTGAATTACTGTGTTGTCATCGCGAGCTGAGATATGTTGAAAATTTCAAGTTCCCGACTAAACGGGAAATTATTTTGAAAGCGTTAACTTTAGTCGCGCAGACCTATCTATATTTTGAATCGATTAAAAAAGAGTTAGCCTTGGATAACGGATAAGCTTATCGGATCGATTCGAACATTTTCACGGACATTCTCATTTTAGCAATTAGGACATCTTAAACAAAGTCCGCTTTTGGTATAACGAGGAGGATGTGCACACTTATGTTGATCTTGCAGAACTAATAGACGGCGCACAGTGGTTCAGAATCCAGTTTCATCGGCCAAAACATATATTTTTTCTCGACATAGATTCTTCAAAACTTTTACGCCATCAGAAAGGAAACTAAGGTGGTCAAAAAATTTGGTAAAATATGTATGTTAATAAAAAAAATAAAAAATTTGTCCTAATTGATCTGAAATAAACTCTGACGCCTCGAAAACTATTGCAGATAACGGCCTGCGGTTTTTTTTTTTTTTTGTTATGTTGGGTAAATTCTTATTTTTAATAAATGTTATGTGCACACCCGGTACAATTTGTAGTTACGGTGCTTTGTAATAATTTGTAAACCCCTTCGGCGTTGAAAAGGTAATTTTCACTTCAACTAAATATTGAATCAGTTTTCCAATATATAAATTTAACTCTTGCCCGAATAAAGAATTTTTAAATGGTTTGGATGCCCTAATTGCCGTCCTCAATGATCATCGTTAATCATGCACACTTACTCGTATTCCAACGTGCATCTCCACTAAACGAACAACATACATAACAACAACAACAACACAACTTAGATCTCCATACAACACAAACAAAGGCCTTAAATAAAACAAGTGTTTTGGTGTAAATGAGAAAGGAGTATAGAAAAAGACAGAATTGCAACCAAAAATAAACGAGTTATGTATTTCTAAAAAGAAGAAATAAAAACAAAACAAAACAAGACATTATGAAAAGCCAACATTGTGTGAGGGCATATTAGGTATGATGTCTTAATAAAGTTAATACAAAAAGTTTGGTTTGGTTTGGTTTATTAACAGCGCTGGAAAAGAAAGAATAAAATAAAGAAAAATTCGTTTTTATGGCTTAATGAAGACATACTATTCTTAACAGCCTAATACTATCACATTAAATTTTTTTTCATTGTTCTCTTCGCAATTCGTTTTTAAAGTTCTCTAAGAATAATCTGAAAACATGTTGTTTTTAACAAACAAACAAAAAAAAAAATGGAAAACCAAATGAATGATATAATTTTGTTATAAAATAATCGTGACTGTCTTACCACGTACTTCTTAATCTATTTTTTCGTGAGTACATAACCGTAAGCGATTTCTCTACATTGACTGCCTCGAACCAGAAAAAGTGTAAAACTAAATTTTACTTTAGGTAAATCTTCCGACAGTCATCGCTAAACGAATGCATTGACTCTCAAAAATGGCTCGTACTGTATAAATGTCTAACCCCCACAGCCGTGCGGAATATTACATTAGAGTTGTGTCGCTCACGAATTAGTTCGTTCAATTGAAAGACTATTTCAGAAAGATGCTAGCAGCTTTACAACAATAACAAAAACAACAACCAATATTAAATTCTTGTGTATGACACACCAAAATAAATTGTGTGTTGTTGTTGTATTTGTTATAAAGTTGCCAGCAGCTTTCTAAAATATTCTTTCCATTGATGGAACTAGTTCGTAATCGGCACAACTCTTAACCCAAGTTAAAATTACTAAAAATGTGGGAAGACTACAGAGAGGCATTGTTAACGAAACTTTATTTTGGGCTTCGATTTTACTGGTATTATTTTACATTTAAACTCTTCTTTTGTTATAAAATTATGTTTTTTTTTCAATTTTGTCTATTTTGGTTTTTATACGAGTAGTTAGCGGAACTTTTTCCGGAAAATTTTAGATTTTTTGGGGTGTTTTCGAACTGTGGTGAAAATAAAATTCTTAAATTGAAAATCCAAATTTGGTGAAATTCTATTTTGTGCTATTTTGCTGTAAAATTTTTAGTTTTTTGCTGTAGCTGAGTTTCTTTGGTAACTTTAAATTATTTGAAGATTTTCAGTTTTATGGTGAATTTTCAAATTTCCGGTGAATTCCTGAGTTTAGTAAAATTTTGATTCAATTACAGTTTCTGATTAAATTGCTAGATTTTTTTTTGATTTTTAAATTTTTTATTTTCATTTTATGGCGAACTTTAGATTTTAAGGTGAAATATAATTTTTTTTTATAATTTGTTGCGGTGATATCAGCGTTTTGATGTCCATGACACTTTTTAATTACTATTGCGTTTTATTTTAACAAGGCTGATGTAAAATCGCTAATAAGTCATGGAAGTTGCCTGTTAAGCTACGTTTAGAGTATAATATTTTTGGTTAGATTTTGTAAAAGAAAAATATATTACGATACAAAATTCGTGTTTAAAAAAAAGAGTAAAAATCTGTGGTAGTAGAATCAAGTCGAATAGAAACAACTAATGACAATTAAATTTACTTTTAATTAAATGTACTCCTTTCGCTTACTTTTCTTTCAAATTCCCGGCACAAATAAGCTTCTCTTATTTCCCGATAACAACGCAATTAAGTTATCGTTTTCAAGTAGGTTTCTTTAAATTTTTTAAAACTTTTTTTTTAATTTGAGAAATCAAATTCTCATCCGTATTGTCTCTCAATGTGTAACAGTATCATACAATATAACGTTTAGACTACCCCACTCAAAGCATTCTACAAGAAATATTACAAATCATTTTACATTATTTTGCGATCTTAATATTTCTACGCAACTTGCCAAGCTAGCAAGGAAAATTTTTGTTTAACTTTCTGGGATTTTGGGGAAAATGTTACCAAACTAGCAAGTTGCCCAGAAATGGGATGGTAATGTACTATACATATGAAGAACTTGGTCCTCATTTTGATCTGAGTACTTTTTACGGCCAAAATTGTTGAATAGGAACTTGACATTATTTTCACGTTTATATTTTTTATATTTTACGTTTTACGTGTACAACTTAAAAAAAAAATGCCTCTTAGCAAAACAATGAGCTGTCTTCGAAATTGCTAATTTTATCCTTCTATTCTTTTTCTTCCTACAGAATTTATAATTGGACAGTTTTTTTTCTTTAAAAAAATTGTTTGCATGAAAAATAATAAATTTGTACTGAATATTATTAGAACAGAATATTATCGAACAGACTTACGATTTTTAATGATTAAATCTGATAATGAACCATGGCATGAAACAAATATACTCTTCCTTTAACCAAAACTCCAGTGTTCAAGAATTTAAGAATATGGTTCTGAAAAGCATTCGTTTTCTGGAAAATATCTGAAATTCAATCAACGAAAAAGTAGAGTCCACAACGTTGTGTTCCTTGCTATATTCTTACTTCCGCAGTACGGCTCTCCTGGAAGCATTAATCAAATTGTCATTTTATTTTTAATAAAATGGTTTCTTTTAGTTTTTCTATCTGAAGTGAAATAGTCCAACCGCACTACTAAATCATTTTGTAAGCTTTTCAAGAATAGATAAAAACTCACTCCTGTGTCACGAAAGTGAAGTGAACGATATCTTACTTCCTTCATTTTAAAATGGCCTTAAAATTTTTAAAATCATATGCTTGCGAAACTGAAAATTAAAAATAATCGTTAACAAAGTCACGATCATATTAGTCAAACATTTGACCAAAAGTGTCAAATATTTATTCTGGGCAAATATAATTATTTGCCAACAAACAAAAATGTTTCAAAAGAAACGCTTACATTTTTGAAATATTTGACCAAAAAAGCGTAACCACTAAAAGACTAATACTACATCTTCTTTCAAAGAAATATTTGCTAAGTAAGAAATATTTCTACATAGTATGCAGGCCAACATTATCTCATTGTCATGTTGTTTAACTTCATTTAAACATTTTTCATCGCCATTTAATGTGGAATAAATAATTGACAAAAATAGTGGTTACGCTTTTTTTTGGACAAATATTTGACATATGTGAACGTACCTTAATGTGAAAGTAGTGTTCCACTTCAAGGGCAAATATGCTTCGCTAGGGGGCAAACAGATACTACATTTTGCAAATCCGAAAAGTATTAAAATTATTTTTTCATTTTTCCAATCCAAGGTTAATAATAGGAAACTCCTAAGTTTTGTTTTTTGTTATTTTGTTTCGTTGCTAATAGGGACGTGATTTGAAAATAATTAGCTAAGACAAATATATTGCTTTTTTTAAAAGGGAATACAAGTAATTGGTACAATTGCATTTCAATTCAGGTATGCTGCCTTAATTTAGCCATTTTGTTGCTGTTTAAAAAATTTCAAATCGCTAAAAGATTTCGCAAAAAAAAAAAGGATTTCTTAACGTCGAAATTGCTAAGCTGGCAACGCTGGTTGTGCATAAGTTTTATCGGGAGTCTTTAGCTATTAATTAAAATGGCTTATAATCAAACCCTAAATCAATGTAAGTGGCTTTGTGGATTCAATCCCAAACCAGTTTGTGCTCCCTACGACGGAATATATTCGCTGTAGTCCCACCTCTGACAGTTTGGAAAGGCGTTGGACCTTTATGGCTCTTTAGAGGCAAAGGGGATGAAATCTTCTGACCTTTTCAATGTGACAACTTCTACAGTACTCATCTGAAATAAAAAATAATACAATATTTATCAAGATTTTCAAACATACGGCAAATGGCAAATTTTAAGCTTTTATGCTCCTAGGACAAACTTATTTTAAGCTACTTATTGATCCTTTTGCAAAATGGATCAAAAACTGGCCGCTGATTATTTAATTGTTTTTTTTTTTATTTTGCGAAAAATAAGCAATCATTTGCAGTCTCTAGCCTATCGATATGATTTTTACTCAACAGAGCTTGAGTCATTACAAGTTATTGTGTTCTGTAACATGTCGAATACTAAACGGAAAGTCCGCTGCATATAGATGATGCAATTTGTACCGAACACAACTCTGCATAAAGAATGGCTTAAAAGAATATTCGAATGTACCTTCACAAAAGTATGAACTGCAAAAAAGGCTAAAATGTGCTACAGCGTTTTAAGATTTTATAATTTTTATGTGTTTTGGTGAATCTGGATTTTTTTTGCCGAATTTATTAATTTATGGTGAATTCCCGATTTGTTGTGAAGTTTGAAATTTGATTTTTGTATGATATACATATTTATGTAACATTAAAATATGTTAAGATTTAAACGTTTTCCATAAGATATTAATTTTTTGCATGTTTTTCGCTCTCTAGTGAAATTGCAAATTTTTTGGTGAAATTAAAAAATTTGTTGAATTTTGGTTTTTGTGCTTTTTTTTTAATGTCGTTTTGTTACAGTTTTTCGATGTTATGGTGAATTTTCGAACTTTTAGTGCATTTACAATTTTGGATTCTTGATGCGATTTGGTTTTCCCGAAACTTTGCTATTTTGGAACATTTTGTTATTTTAAAGTTTTTAAACATAATTAATTAATAAGTAATTTTAATTTTTAGGCATGAGTTCGTGTTTCTTTCTATTCAGAAAGAGAATTATATATTTTAATATGGACAACCTTGAAAACATAGTTTGGATTTACTGAAAAATATTTAAATTTTGGTGAATTTTCGAATTGAAATTTGTTGAATTTAGATTTTTGCTAAAATTTTAAAATTTTATTTTTGTGAACTCCCGATTTGTGGAGAAAATTGATTTTTTTTAGAATTTTGTAACTTAAATTCGAATAAAATTTTTACGTTATTATAAAATATTGATTTATATAAAATTTTTGGTTTTTTGTTGAATTTAAATTTTCTTGTGGCGTAATTTCTTAAATTTTCATTTGTGTTTTTTTTTGTTGTAAAATTTCGGTTTTTTATAAAATATAGATTTTTTAGCAAATAAATTTTATCATTCTATTTTTTTGATTTTAGGTTGAATTTTCGGTGAATTATATATTTTGGTAAAATTTCGAATTATTTTTAAATCTTTTAGTGCGGTTTCCGTTTTCTTTAAAAGTTCGATTGTTTTTTGGATAATTTTGCTTCTTAAGCAAGTATAAAATTGTTTGACCATACTTTTGTAGTGTGGTGAATTCCCAAGTCATGGTGAAATGTCCTTTTTTATATTTTTAAAGTTGTTTTGGAGATTTTTTTAATTTTTTGGTGAATTTTTGAAAATGAATATTGTAGAAATTGCAGACGAAATGACAAACGTGTACCCATTTCTCTTTTTGTGAAGGGTATAAAAATAAACTAAAAATTAATGTGACATCTTCTGGAACTATGTTCTAAACTGTTTTGATCTTCCTTTTAAACTTAAAAAAATAATAGCTCAGAAATATTCTACAAACCAGTCCTTTGCTGTGTTAAAAATTTTAAGTCTCTACCACACTAGATCACAAATCGAAACACACAAAAAAACCAATTGATAAAAAAAAAATGGTTCTGAAAATTATGTCGGATATCAATGACCCCGGCCAACAATTTCTACCAAAATTATTATGTTAAAAATAATCGCAAGAAAGCCATATATACGATCTTCGACAGATCGAACACCTAAATCGGATAAATGATGGCTGGCCTTTACCATATATCGTCATAAATTTCCCATTCGTAGCACTTTTACACTACTTACGATTTCGTATTTCTGGACAAGAATCGTGACACGACTAATAAGAATAATCATTTTCTTTAAGTTTTCTCAAATGGTACTGAAATGTAACGAAGACTAATTACCAACAAGTGAACTCACTAGCGCAGCTGATGACTTTTCTAAACTGATTTGATGTCAAATTCCATATAATAATTTTTTTCCCCATTTCCAGCACTTTTTTTATATGAAGTTGGCCATCGGTAACTGAGCCGGAAATGCCTTGAGTTCGCCCGTGACTCAATTTCCCTTGTTTTTGTAATACAGTAAGTGAAGAAAGGAAGGAGAAGCAAAATTCAAAATCATGCGTTTGGGTTTTGTAAAACAACTTCATGCGTTTATTAGAAGCGTCGCCTAAAAAGTCACTAAAAATTAATTCTCGTATAGGTAGGGCTTGTTAAAAATTTTTGTTTTTGTTCGTATAAAATTTGTCATTACATTAAGTAGTGACGAAAGTGTTAATTTTTAGTCAATAGCTCGAAAATGCATTTTCCTGCAGAGATCACACACATATTTCAATCGCTTGACATTATGTTTGTTGGGTTATTGCTGTTTTAAGATGATCATTAAGTTGTTACTTCTAGTTTGCTAGCAGGCTGGCTGCCTGTCGTTACGACAGGTTGGCTGGCTGGCTCTTTCATGGAAATTAATTGAGGGATTGAACGGTATGAAGAAACGGTCGGAAGGTTCGATGGCTTCGTGTACGCGTATGGGTGTGTGTGTGCTGTAATGCTTGTTCAACGTTCGGTTTGACGTTGCTATTGATCAACGTAGAGATGACGGAGCGACTGACGAATTGAACGACTTGCTTACCATTTAGCTGTAGTGTGCGTTTCTTGTGTGTGTGTGTTTGTCTGTTGAATTTTGAGAAATATATATACATCCATCTACATATATTAAGATGTGTGTATAAATGTATATACAATTGTATTTATAAATATGGATGTATGTATGGATATACATTTATATATCAATGTTTATGGTGTTTGTTCTCCGCTGCTCTAGCTACTTTAAGCAAACCATTGCAAGTTGTTTGCTCTTATGCATCCTTGATTAACACTTTAGTACGGAAATAACTTACTTAGTAAACGCACGCGTTCAGTTCTTGTTACACTGTGACCAGAAAAGAAAAGAATATTTAAAAGCAACGCCGTGCAGAGCAGCAAACAAAAAAGTCAAAACAAGCTGCATACAAAATCGCATGATTCAATTAATGGATTTGTCATCTGTGGTCAATTATTTTTTTAATTTCATTTTAAAAAAGTCACAAAAATATTTTGAAAATTAATTAAGCAAATAAATAATAATATGTTTGTTACGTTACTCCCACGATCATTTCAAAAATGTTTTTAAAATTCAAAGCCGCCGCTTAGTCAACATCAAGCACAAAACAAATATGTACATATACCTATCAAAGTGTAATCAAATTAATAATATGCATTACAACAACAACAACAACAAAAGTTAATTACTTTTTGTAATATGTATTTTAACGAATTTTTTTTAATCAAATTTCCAGTGTTATACAAATTAAAAATATATTCATTTTAAAAACAAATAAAATCTAAACGTAAGAAAAAGGCGGAAAATAATAAAAATTCCTACATGTATAAATCCAAATTGGTGTGATATAACAATTTCAAATAAAATTACCAGACAGCCATGGATGCCTATGCTTTACCGCCCTACTTTCCCTTAGCGTAAGATAATTTTAATTATTATTTTTAGAGCTAATGATAGAATTTCATATATAACTTTGATTTGATCAGAAGATAACAAGCGCAAAGCCCTAAACTAAATTAAACCGATCAGAGGCTTTTAATTGTTGTTAACTGATCGATCCAACTGCTATTTAATAATTCTTAACGTTTTTGGACATAGGATAAATATATTTTACGCTCGATCTTTGTTGTGAACTTATTTAGAGCAACTTGCAAACAATCGTGATGGGCTGGCCCAAGCCACTATGTAGGAATGGTGGTCCAGTGAGTACTTAATGGCACCATAAAGGTGGGATATCTGAAATAAATTCGGAATCTGACAAAAAAAAGAAATTAAAAAAAAAATAAAGTTTGGAAAAATTCTTGAGAAGATAAGTGGCCAGACAGTCCATCGCCATTTTTTTCATAATGACCATTTGTCTTCTCAAGAAATTTTCAAAAATTACTTTTTTTAATAATTTAAGAAATCCCTGGACCCATCATTCCTATATATAGTGGCTTGGGTTAGCCCATCACCAGTTTTTCATAATCGCCACTTATCTTCTCGAGACATTTTCAAAAATAATTCTTTTTTATTGTTATAACCTTCACAAAAATGAAAAGGGGTTATATAGGTTTGTCGTTCCGTTTGTAATTTCTACAATATTCATTTCCGATCCTTATAGGTAAGGAAGTTCAATTAACGATGTTCGTCTGTCCGATGTTGAAATCAACTTTCACTTGATCAGTGAGCTTGACGAATTTTGGAATATAGGTCCATAAGTTCCCCAGATATAATTTTATTGGGAGTTTTAATCTTGCAGGGTAACGCTTATATACACAAGCCTATAAAATGTCCATATTCTGAATCCTAATCGATGCCGATGCAGATAAACTGCGGACCTAATTGTTGGACCAAATTAAAAAAAAACCCTTAAAATTTCGTACACTAAACTTCTCCGAAAGCCGAAACTTTACTAAAAAATTCAAAATTTCGCCAAAATTTTAAATATATCAGAAAATCGAAAAACGGGAATAAAAAATTTTTTTTCCAAGAAATCAAAATTCAGTACAAACCCAAGTTTTATAAAAAAATTTAAATTTACCAAATATTGAATAACCACCACAAAAATTCAAATTTATCTACACGTTTGTGAATTTGCCGAAAAACAGAAGGAAACATAAAAAATCAATGTTGACATTTTAATAAAATCGATGTTTTGAAAAACACACAAAAACACAAGTGGTGAATGCGTAAAAAAATTAAAATATTTACCAAAGTATTTAAAAATCACAATAACTATAAATATTATTAAAAATCTCAATTACAAAATCTAAATTTAAAAACAATAGAACTGCACAAATAATTGCAAAGAATTCGAAATTTTGCAAAAATTTTGAATTCACCACAAATTCGAAAATTTTCTATGAAAGTAAAAAAATGGAGTAGAAAAATGTAATTGTTAAAAAATCAATATTTAATAAAAAGGCGAAATTTTACAAAAAAATACGGAAGAAACAGATTCATCACTATTTTAATTTCACCATATTTTGTCAAAAAGCCGAAAATTCACAAAAATTAGTATTTTACAAAAATTTGTGTTAAACAAATTTAACTAAAAAAAAGTCAAGTTTCTACACAAATTCACAAAAAAAAATTCAAATATAATAAATTTATAAACTTTACCACAAATCTGAATATAAAAAAAAATAATTATTTAATTTCAATAAAAAAAACTAAATGAAATTCACCAAACTTCGAACTACAGTCCAAAAATTTGAATTTACAAAAATCACAAAATTTTCCAAACGAAAATCTAAATTTATAAACAAACCGAAATTGCACCAAAATCTTACGAAATTGCCAAAATTAAAAATTTGAAAATATTCCATAAATTGAAAAACGAATAAAAATTGTTTGCCAAAAACACCACAAAAACTTTAAGATAACCAAATATACCAAAAAGCCGAAAATTAAAAAAAAACAATTACATAAAAACCCTTTAATTTCACCACGAATCGGATATTCCCAAAAAAATTTTAAAATTCGCGAGAAAACTAGAAATTTGCCAGCAAATTTTAAAATCATAAAAAACAAAATTTCAACACAAGTTAGGAATTCGCACCAAAAAATTACGAATAAAATTTAACAAAACCGATGTTACACTAGTTGCAAAAAACGTAATTTTCTCAAATAAGCAACCAACAACAAGTTTTTAAATTTAAGGAAAAAATTTAACCAAAAGCCGCAATTGCACCGCAAACTCTTAATTTGATCAAATATAGAAAGTTTTACTATAAACCCAATTTGGCTACTAGCTACAATTCACCAAAAAGTCAAAAAATTCTCAAGAAGCATTCAAGCATTCAAACAAAGGAAGACCGGGCGAAAGAAGAGTTTAAATATAAAATAATACGAGTTAAACCGAAGGCCAAAATTAAATATATCGAACAATCCTACAATTCCTTGCACCGGGAAAAATCTGTAGTACATTTTTAGTATCTCATGCGTTTGCAAAGGCTGTATAAGATTCGGCACAGCCGAATATAGCTCTCTTACTTATCTCAGTTTTATGGCTTCATTGTGCATATACTCCCTGGACCACATTCAAGATTAACAATGTCACCAAAGGGGCTGTTTTTAAATGCGATTTACTTTTGTTTTCTAAATATTTTATACTATTAGGGGTTCATTACTTGTCGCTTGGAGCAATTTTGATATAAGAATTTTTTATTGATCTGGTCAAAATTACTCCCACTGTTAAATGGCTAATAGATCTCTCACTCTCTCTGATGAGTGCAAATTCGCCTATGTTAAAAAATTCGGTTTGTGTCTATGCTAGTTAAATACGAATTTACGTTCACACACATCAATAAAATTAAAAAAAAATTTAAATCGAAGTAACTAAAATTGAAAATAAAATTCGTATTGAAAA
Organism: Phania funesta; assembly: GCA_963932375.1. NCBI lineage: Eukaryota > Metazoa > Arthropoda > Insecta > Diptera > Tachinidae > Phania > Phania funesta. The sequence continues at coordinate 6,459,053 of OZ010657.1, read as the reverse complement.
CGGCAAGAAACAGGAAAAGTGCCACAAAGTTCTCCGTATTTTCTTACTTGTTTTTCATTGAACCCAGACATATTCAGCAAGTGAAGATTTACAGATATACAGCACAACTTTATTTTATTTTTCGGATAGAAATTTGTTTAGTTGTGTTCCCGTACTTTTTGTCTTAATGAAGAGTCATTTTTGTTTACACTCATTTTATCGAACTCTATCCAAAAAGTAAACAAACGAACTTATTGTAAATTTTCCGTACCATATCTGGTAACGACATTATCAAATCGCATCAGGCAAATTTTTCTTACAAGGTGACAGCAGCGGACTAACAAAAACGACAATGCGAAACAATGTGTTGCAGTAAGAAAAATATGTATCTATTAACACATGTTGAGAAAAATAACGTAACAATCAATAGATTTTTGAAAGAAGTAATAGTGAGTCTCTAAAAAATTATAATTAGGTGAATGCCAAATCTCTGTATACTTAACAACGACATGTACATATGTACGTGCACAGCGACGTTAGAATCTGTTGGAGAATAATATTACTTTGACAAAAAATAAATTTTATTTTGAAGAGAAAATTATCGTACATTTTTATCTTCATACATAAAGTAGTTTAGTACCTTTAATATTATAGAGTGTACTTGAATTTTGTACGCGAAAAGAATGCACTTGAAAATTCATATCTGCTACATTAAAGACTATTTCGTGTTGCCTTTCAGCCATCAGTCAAAAATAATTTTTAATTTTTTATTTAATAAATGCTGATGTTATTCAAAATTAAAATTACAATTTTTACGATTGTATAAATATATCTTCTCTTTCTATTCATAAAGAAAAGTTTAAAAGTTAAAATTCTATTAGTCAAATAGCTAAATGGAATGCATATTCTATACCGCTACACAAGTCATCAACATTCTTCGTGTCGTTTCTACTAATTTTGTGTCAACTGTAAACATCATTTATTTAACCCAACACTAAAGACAAATAGAATACGAGAATGAATATTTATCAATTAATCTTTGACAGAAAGATTGTTGTATTTTAGACGACAGAGGAAAACCCCTATTTTTTTTCGTATAGAAAAGAATTGTTATTGTCGAAATCAGCGACAACACCTGTAAAGCAGGCAGACTCGTATCGTTTCACGTCTCTCGAAAGTGTGGAAAATGTTAAAAAATATAGAAATTCAGACTCAGTTCTAAATACGCAACGTAAAGTTCGCCGTGACGTTCAGCGTCATCATGGGTTCAGTGTGCAGGCACTTTGTTGCACCATGCAAAAATCTGACCATTTCCACCTTTTGTTTACCAACCATACACACAATGAGTGCGAAGTGGCGACAACCTAGCCGCCGTAGTGGCCAGTATCGAAGAAGGGCCAGAAATATCGACTTTTTTAAGATCTACGTCATTATCAGATTGTGCTGACGCAGGAATTCTAGTTAGAGGACCAAAGATAACGCCGTAATTCGGTAATTGGGAGCTGGAAACGTGGCCGGAGATCCGGTTTCTGACCAGCCAATCATCTTGAAGCACTGCTAGCAAAGCCTACACGGCCATTTGAACGATGTAATATTTCAAATACAATAGCACAAATGTAGCTTCAAAATAATAAATCCGAAATCATTTTAATAACACACACCGATAATATTTTCTTTCAGTTTATTTTCTTGTCGTTCTTATCTGGTCACTATGAAAAATTTAAATCTAAAGCGCGAAGGAATTTGCACAATTGCTCTATTTTAGCTGCACGCTCCATGCAAATGTTACTTTGTTGCACATATGACATAACAGAAATTGCGTTTGGTGCTTGAACTATTTTAACGACTGCGAAATTAAAAATGCCACAATTCTTGCTTTCTATGCTCTATTTGACTATGGTTTGTCATTTTTTTATTGGACAAAATTTAAGAAGTCATTGCCCTAATGAACAAACTTCGTTCGTGAATCGCATTCGAGTAACTTCTGCACTTTCAAATCGAATTTACATTTTTAGTATTATGAAATTGAAACCACGACATTTTACTTGTTTCATTTTGAGAGGTAAATCGAATGCAACTTGATACAAATGTAGAGAAGTTATAGGAATTTAATTATATTTTGCTAAAAATATACAGCCCGCGCCAAAAAAACTGCACCTCAAAATTTTTTTTATATTAATTCAAAGAATTTTATCTCTTATTGCTTTTCACCATTTCTTCATAACAAAAATTTATACTAAAATATTGGAATTTCACCTTTTCATATTTTCAACGAAAATCTAGCTGTTGGCCCCTTTTACCTTTATCAGCAATTAAAAATTGCACATAGTATCAACAAAAAAAGAAACACCGTATATCTTTCTTTCTTTTGTAATTATCGGAGAATAAAAAATGTCCTAGTGCGCCTTTTTTTGCAACGGAGTGTATATACTACAAATTTGTATACTTATACAGGGTGTCTGGTGGCAAATTTATATTTTTAAATACGATTATTTCAAAAAGTATTAAACGGTGCGGAGGGAGGGAGGGTTGTGCCGTTGGAATGATCAAGTGTGCGGACTTGTCAGTCACGATGTCGTACTAGTCGAGTGAGCATCGCGCGTTCATTGTGGAGACATTTTTAAGAGTAAAGATTCTTACATAGTTGCTCGTCGACAATTTTGTTCAAAGTTCGGTATTCGGTGAATACGTGATGGACCGAGTGTAAATTTCATTCTTTCGTGGATGCAGAGATTCCGCGCAATTGTTTTGGTTATGAATGTCCCACGGCCAGAACCCAGTCGATCTTCAAGAATTCCCAAAAAGATTGAACTGGTTGAAAGCAGTTTACGTGAAAATCCGCTACTTTCAATACGGAAAAGAGCAGCCTCACTGGGACTTCCAAGAGACTTCCATCCTTTTAAAATTTAAATCGTTCAAGACCTCAAAGGAAGTTACTTTGATTTACGCAAAAATTTGTGTGAAACGATGTTGGAGCCTTTTCGCACTATAAATCCCATTTTTTGGAGCGACAAAGCTCATTTTAACTTAAACGGCCTCGTCAACAAGCAAAACTGCCGTTTTTAGTGTCCAAGAACCCTCAACCCTCGAACATCAAAACCCATTGCATTGCCCCAGGGAAACTGTTTGGTGTGCTTTATCCACGCATGAGATAATTGGACCATCTTTTTTCGAGGCCAGACGACGAATGTCAACGGTGAAAATTATCGACGCATGATTACGGCATTCTTTTTGTCAAACCTGCGAGCTCATTCATCGTACTCTTCACACACGTGGTTTCAACGGGATGGGGCGACTGCACATACAGCCAGAGCTTTGATGAATTTGCTTCGGGAAAATGTCCCCCAAAAATGGGGACTTCCCATGACCACCGAGGTTGCCCGATCTAACTCCCATGGATTTTTATTATGGAGCTACCTCAAGGAGAGGGTTTATAATGACAATCCCCAATCTCTTGTGGCTTTAAAGGAATCAGCTCGATTGAACCAAGTTTACTGCAGCGTGTGGCGCAGAACGTAAGGCTCCGCTATGAACACTGTGTTCAACTCGACAGAAGGCATCTGGATGACATACTCGTACTCTTTAAATAATAAAATCCGCATTTCCATTCTATCGATCAACGCTCTTAATAAAACTTTGTGTCAATCATTACGTTTTTTTTTTATTTAAGTTTGAAAATATAAATCTGCTACCAGACACCCTGTATTAGTGCAAAATATTAACTTGAAGTATAGAAGAAATATTGGAATTTCGCCGCTACCACAACAAATAAAAGACTCTAACTATTAAATTTTATTAACTAAAAAAAACTTATTCTTTAAAAAAAAAACCATTTGAAGACAATATTCGTGTAAAGCCCAAAATATCTACAAAATTAGATTGTGAGGTTCATTACGGCCTCTGGAGTAACATGTGTTTGCAATGTGTAATTGAAAAATTCAAATATGTATGTATGTATATGATATTTTAAACCAATATTCCAATTTCTAAATATATTTGGAATTTAAGAAAGTTTTTTTCTTAGTGACTAATTTATGTGTTTGTAGAGAACATAAAGGCAACTAACTATTTCCGATACGTCTGGTGTTGTCTATTTAAAGAGTCGACAAGCAAGTACGAGTGTTTTTCAAAGTAATCTTTCAACTCGGCCATCCTTTTTTGTCGCTGTGCCCCAGTGACAATTCATCATAGGCCATTTAGGAATTGTGCGCATGCAACCACCACATCCTGACTATATCCGAAAACGTAGGATGTCCCACTCACCACGATAACAGGAACATACCGCGGACGTTCACCACGAAACTAGACAACACATCGCTCAAGGTTGGAAATCACACACCACAGAATTAGTGTATGAATTGCTCAACATGTTACTAAAACAAAAATCATAACTTTCTGGATATGGCACATTCATTCATGAACTCGAACTTCATTATATCGGTCATTTACTCAAACAACGTCATAACTCAAAAAATGCAATTTTGTTGTTAATGATGCATTTTTTTTATATCTTTTCTACTTTCCACATTTGAAGGGAATATGCCGTTATTCCATTTCATAATTGCCAACTTTCTTTATTCATAAGAACGGCATAAGTATCTAAATTTATACAAGAGAAATCATCGCATAAACATCACTCGGGTTTCTTAAACATTCTTTAAGTTACGTCTGTGTTGTTGGAAAATTTTACTTGCTACTAATTCGTTGTAGTACAAAATGTGACGTTGTTTATAAATCATCAGCTGAAGTACTCCTCTTTATGTCGTTATTTACGTTAAAAGTTTTCTTCTTACGAAGTCAGTTTTTTGAATTATAAGACAATGATGCCCCTTTTACAGTTCACAACTAGACTTAGTCGAATTGAAGTTGAAACAACCTAACTTTGAACTTGGTTGTCAGTTGAAAAAGTTGACGTATAACGTACGATGGATTCTATGTGCCTCGGCCTTAACTCTTTCTCGGCATTACAAATTACAAATAATTTCAGTTGAAATTATGTTGACAGCCCAAAAAAGTGGCGATCTGGCAGATGATTAAACAGCTGTTTCTATTGTTGGGTAAAATTCAAACAATAAAGTTTGATTAATTTTTGTAAAAGTGTGTATTGTGAATAAATATTAAAATGGACATTAGTTTTAAGTTATTTTACAAGTTCTCAGGCTCAGTTTCTAGATTTTTGGTTTTGCGTCAATTTTTTATTATTTGTGATGTTGACGAAGTGTGGAGGTCATCAAGGTGTGCTACCTGGGGTTCACCTGCTGTAGACGAGGCTGCAAAATTTGTTCGCCATTCATTGACGGTGCTATATTCGCCAACCCGAAAGCCATACCACTGGGTGCAACTTGCTCCCTTGTTTGGTTAAGTTGCGCTAAACTTTCCACTATTTGATTTAAAGAGACTTCTTGCCTGCGACCACCACCACTTGCAAGATAATTGCTCCTATTGTTGGCAAGCTTTCTATTCATATTTGCCTTATAGTATATCCAAACCTACTAGGGAAATAAATTATCATTGCATTTTTATTGTACCGGTCTAATTTCACTCTTTCCCACTCGTTTCCAGTTCTTGTTGGCGGTCCTATACTATTTAGTTCTATTGCAAATTGCTCTCACAATTCCTTAGTTTTATTTTTGCTGCATCCAAATTGTGGTTTGCCTCGTCCAGTTTCGAGATGCTTCTCCATATGTTTGACGAGTTTTTCAAACTCTTGTTTTCACTGATTATTAATTTAGTTTCAGACAAGTTACAAAAAGTTTACTTACCCGCTTTCCACTTTTTGTTGAGTTGAGTTGTAAATTTTTTATGTGTTTGTCCACCGCACTAACACAGGGTTGCAAAAAACGGTACTAGCACAAAAAAGTTGCAAGACAATATTAGTTCAACTTGAACATTTTTGACAGATCAAGTTGTTATCGATAATACCAAATCACAAAATTTCAACTGAAGTAGAGTTGTAAACCGTAATAGGGGCATGAATCGCTGTTAAAGATAATTATGTCAACAGCATCACTAAACCGTAGTTAACAACTCAAAATGATACTGTATTGTTAATAAAAATTATAAATGTTTCGAAGTAACACACACGGACGGACAATCCCAATAAAAAAATTATCGTTTTATAGGTCAGTTTTAAATGACAGACCACAACCGTAACAGCTGCTTGTCATCAGCAACGCCATCTCGCAATTCATCCCGTTTATCTTTATTTTTGTAAGACTGTGACTCAACGGCATGATGATTCAATATTCTTCCCGAATTTATCGGCATAATCTCATGATGTGCCAGGTCCATCAATTTCTAAATCGGCAATGTTCACACATGTTCACAATACGATGCAAAAATATATGATTTTTTGAGAAAAGTTGTGTTTGGGAAAAAAGAGTTTTTTGTGAAAAAAAAGTAGTTCTTGTTTTTTTAAGTACTTTTTTTGAAAAAGTTGTTTTTCTAAATAAGTAATCGTTTTTTGTAAAAAAGTAGTTACTGCATAAAAAAAAGTATTTTTTTGTGAACAAAGTTTTTACGAAAAAAGTAGATGTTGTTTTTATAGAAATACGGAAGAAGCAGCCTTATGTCAAAAATAGTATAAGCACTACCTTTGCATAAAAGCTGTTTTTGGAAAAATCGTTTTTTGAGAATAATGCTTCACATGAAAAGAAACTTGTTGTAAAAATGGAAATTTTTTTTGAAAAACAGTTTTATTTTTTAAAGAAAAAACTTTTCGATATAAGTTGTAAAATTAGAAGGACTTTTTTAAAAGGGAATTATTGAATTCAATAATACCATTTAAAACAGGTAAAAAAGGAGTAAAACACCCAGAATAAAAGGAAAAGAAATAATGGATAAAGGTACAAATTACATATACTGAGCAAAAAAGGAAGACCACAAAAACAAATTCGAAGCCCATGCCGCGACTTTTGGATTCAAATCTTACGAAAATGGTAACGATAATGCAAGAAAAGTATTATTTGACTAACACCTGAGTCTTGGGGACAATGAAATGCAGCGACTGCTTATTGACAATTTTATTCGAATCGTTGCGGCCACACCGTTCCTCCTATATCTTGTCAGCAATCTATTTTTTAAAAATACTCTAGACACCAACGATCAGCCGATTAGGAAAGTGAAAAATATGATAAATAGAAGCAATGGGTACTAAGTTAAAAGCTCGAGTTAAGGTTTCAAAAATACCCAAAATTCAAACCCATTCACTCTTTTATGGCAACGACAAAACCATTAGAAGAGAAATATGATTTCGTTTTGCAGAACTTTTACAAACGATTTCAACAACTTATTTATAGGATTTTAATCTCCTATGACCCCATTGAACGAGCTTTGGTTTGGTGACGGTATTGATGTTAAAAAGCTGGCTAATGACATCGTTCCTATGAATATGCCAGATCTTAAACTGTCACAATTAAAAAAACTTGAAGTTCATCGTGCGTCGCCAAATGCAGGGCTTTAGAAATTCAGTTATAAAGCGAATGAATTTAAATTATTGTCATTAAAAAGATGAAGATATCAACAGGGATTAGGCTTAAGGAAAATATACAAAAAAATAAAATTAATTTGTCAAAAAAAAATTTAAATGAATAATTATTTTTATTGAACCGCTGTGAGTGCTAAGCTCCTTTCGGTTAATTTAATAACTAGAATTAAAGTATGGACGACTCTGAAAGTAACTATTAATTTGGAATTTGTAGGACTTAGTTATTGTTGTAGGTAGTGGGAGCAAATACAAAATTTCAACTGCATTCAGCCTGAAATGGCATTTTTGAGTTATGACGTTGTTTGAGTAAATGAGATATATATTTTGTTTATGTAATAATACACAAGTTGATTATTTTTTGATTAATTACTTTTAATTAACTACTGTCATCTTCATTACCTGATGATAATACCGCTTTGTCCTACTCACCGGCATTAAGAAATATGTAGAGATCACGTCATGGTTTCATTTTTATTAAAATTGTCTCCTACCTTCCTTCCTTCCTTCGTTAACAGTACGACCTTCAACTATTTTCCCTGATTCCACAAAGGATATGCCATCTTCATCTTCGTTATCTTCTTCGATGTCTATGCACAATTAATCTCTTCTAAAAAATTCCATTACGTAAAAGTGACTTTGTGCTCAATACTATTAATTCCCCAACCGAACGACTGCTAAGAATATGCCTGATACCATTCCCTCACTTAAGTATTAGAGCACTTAAAGGATTAGATGAAATTGACTTGTATTCATCGCTATAACTTCATTTATTTTTGGAACCAACTCCATATTCTTTAGTCTACTGAAGGTGCTTTACAAATCACTACGATCGACATCGGCATGCGAATACTTTATTACTCTCCGACCAAGACGAGCAGGTACCACACAAAGAATGCTATCTTCCATATTTTTACAGTCAGTATACTCCCAACTACAGCAAGTGTTTCTAATTGGTCTGCCGAAACTGGCTGTTTCGGCCCCATCGATTATACATACAAAAATATATTAAACTCTAACTAATCCCGTTTGGCAAGTATCCGTACGTAATTCACGCAAATGATCTCGAACATAAATACCCGAAATCGGCTTTTTAGACATTTTCAGTCTTAATTCTTCATAGGCATTTTCTTCAGCTTGCCCAAACAGAAATTTTGCATCCTCCAGAGTTGATTTAAATGGTGCGATTCCAACATAGTTTTAAAAAAATTTCACCTTCAAATGTCAAATCCCACAAAGAAATACCGAGACGGGAGGGAGTTTTCTCATTCATGCAAGCAACTTGTAACAAATTCGTTTGTATTACACCTATATAAACTGCAGCAATATTTCTCAAAGGGAATATTTACTTTTAATATTCAACATCTAAAGAAAAAATTTTACACTAATATGAGTCCTTTATTTTGGAAGTGGCATAAGTAGCTTTTCAAAAAAAAAATCAAGTTAATGACAGCATTAACTATAATTTAACGGTTTCTCATGATGTCAATAATATTTGTAATCAATATGTTGGGAACTACCGATGTTATGTTCGAGAGAAGTTTTGCCAATTAACGGTATAACAAACATGTTTATTTTGAAAGTGACCTAAGTCGCTGTAGTTTCTGCGGGGCTTGGTGGAAAAGAGCTAGAGATAATGTTTTATTGCCAAGTACGATAAGTATGTGTGAAATATTATTTTGAATTATTTTTAGTGTTTTGTAAAAAGCTGTGAACAGTGATTTTTTAATTTAAAAAAAAAATAGTGCATTTCTGCAATTTATATTATGATGTCTATACATTATGATCCTTATTTTATAAAAATCACCAGACAGTGGAATCAGCTAAAATATACTTATTTCGGTTATAGAGTTAAGACGCTTTTAATGAGAGTTATTATTTTACAAAAATATTCCCTGTGTTTCGAAAAAGTGACATAAGTCCGTAATGAGAAATGCCGGGGTTTCAATGATTATATGAAATAATATTTATATTATCTACAATATAGGTATCCCGGGATAACAAATACAAGTAAATCTTTTCAAATGTTGACATCAATATTTTATTTAAACCTATTTAAAAGCGCAGATCTTTTAATATTTCGATTTAAAAACAAAGTGACTTGCGCCACTATCAAAATAAACGGCTAATATGTTTGGCAAAATTATGTTTTTATGTTATGTTATGTTTTTAAAACCTGCGTTTGCAAAATGTTTCGAAAAAAAATTGCACTAAATAAAGGAAGAATTACTAAAAATAGATCATTTTCAGAAATAAATAATAGAGGAATATTATAGGCGAAAAAAGTCAAATATATTGAGATATGTGTGGTTGTACAAATGTCTACAACAAACTAATTATGTATGTAAATACCATTTCAAAAAGTTAAAGGTCTTTATTGTCCTACTATTTTTCTTTCGACTTATTAATGTTTTTTATGTTTTCACATTTTAAATACAGTAGAACTTCGTTAATTCGTAATTGCAAGGTAGCCGCAATTTTTCGAACTTCCCTCGCTGTTATATGAAATGCAACATTGTTCCCATCAAGTACCACCACTGTCAAATTTTGAGCAAGTGTCGTCATTTACTTTGCGTTTAACAGCTGTTCAAAACATACAACCTCGTCTATTTGTCTAAAAATGGAAAAAAGTGAATTTCGAGTCCTCATTAAACATTATAAAAACCGTCAATCAAAACCAACGCTCGATAAATACTATGGGAACTCTGCACAATCGATTTTAATGGTTTTACTGACTTTCGAAAATGTCAATGAGCCAAAATTAAAGTCAACGTTTGCGGACGACTGTGGATTTAGAAATTTTAAAAGTGATGCCAAGGTTGCAGGTCACATTCACGAACAAAGGGCGGGATAGAAAAGTGGAAAATAAAGTTCCATTGAGATGTTCTTAAAACAAATCAACTTCACTGCTTAATAGGTCTCAACTGTATCCTGACTTTGCAATAGACATAAACATTCAACTATGGGGTACTGCTCGCGCATCAATTATCCAGAAGTAACAAGGAAGACAGTCTAGGATCTTACGACTTACTAGAGCTTCATCTCAGTTGTCTTGCATGCGATTTTTACAGTTTGATGGGGACCAGCGACTAAGAAAAACAGACACAATGAGCCTGGTCAAAAAGCTCTCCCAACCCAATTTGAATACCTATTGTAAATTTCTTCTAGAAATATTAAATGGAAAGATGTCGCCGGCATTCACAGGCTTCAGTTTTCAGCACCCAGTTTTCCATTCAGTTGGAAGAATTTAAAACATAAGCCATATCAACAAATTTCGGCAAAGGTTTCGTGATGAGTTGGCATAACCAAGCAGCGAAATGCGCAAAGGGACTGGTTTATCACGCAACAAATATATATGAATTTTTTGCTAAAAGAAGCAAGAGAGTTTTAAATTTAACAATACGACTCCAAGACCGCTTTTCATTAATTAATAAAGTTTCTAAACAACACTGTACATTAACGAATGATCTATCAACATGCACACAAACAAAAAAGACATGCGTAAAATTATAGTAAATGAGTGTACATATGCAATGTGTGAAATTATTCGTTGTCACAACTGACCCTTGCACAGTGGAACATGCAACGAGAAAATATTTGAAAGCAAACAAGTTTTTAACAATTAAAAATGTAAATTTAGTAAGAAAATACCGAGAAAGTCTATGTTTGATTAATCCTGCCCTCAGTGATATAATTGAAATAGAGTTATAATTTCTAGGATCCCAAGGGTCATTGGTATTTACTTTCAAATGAGTAACATAACCTTAAAATCGGTAACTATAAAAAAAAAATATTTTTGACCGCCTTTTCACTGTGCGTCGCGCAAACACAACACAACTAATTCTCTGGCTGCCAGTCAACAGTATTTCTTTGGCTTTCCTAGTCTTATTTGCTTAAGTTTAAATTTTTTGCTGTCTTATTTGGATACCGTCTTCCATATTAAATACATGTGTATGTATGTATGTATGGATGTATCTTGTTTGTTGTTTGTATATACAGATAGATATACATATGTCTCCGCTACCTAATGGGAATAAATAGCTACAGTAGTGGATTAGCAGCATATTGCTCAGATGTACATGCATACCTGGCTACTTATCACCCTACATTTGAAAATCGCCAATAATTATATTGGAGGGGGCCTCGATCGCATAGATTTTAATGAAAACATCTCTAGAGATGTAAAAGTTCCCACTATCCAGAAAGAAGCAAAAACATACATGTCCAAATAGGTAAACACACTAGTCGTACATGTCGAAACTCTTGCACGCAATTTATTGTAATTCGACGGACACTGGAGATTTAAAACAAACAGATTGAGCCTGTCGAGGCAGCACTCTCTCTCCTCTCTCTCTCTCTCTCGCTCTCGCTACCCAATAGCAAGATAGTTTATTAAGATTTGAATACAATAAATTTAGTTATTACATTGGTAATGACTAATAAATAATATTTTAGAAATAAGACCTGAATACTTATTGTAAATTTCTTTTAATAAAAAGATGCAATAATTTAAAGTTAAAAAATAAAAACAAAAAAAATTGCAATTACCTGTAATGTGCAGTTGAGAATTACGAATTACAATTAGTGGACATTTGGTGGCCATGATTTGCAATTAAGCTAAACTTTTATTCAATTACGAGTGTGCCTTTTGCCATTTTGCCATATTACAGCACTTTTTCAAATAATTTAATGTGCAGGTTGACTTAGTATGAGGTGTGCGTCTATTTGACTATACGCGTTATTCATAAATATACATGCATACATACATACATACATACATACATACATATGCGTGTAACTACACACTTATTTTTATTTTCCACAGCAATTTCATAGAATTGTCAGCAGTATGTCTCTTTTACAAAACAATATAAAATAAAGAAGAGAACACAAAATAAAAGAAGAAGAAATAAGACATTTTTATTTGTTATCGTAGCAGGTACCTTTTCCCAGCCCATCATAGTCATCATCCATTCCTATTTCGATTATTTACATGTTTTCAAATAACATTTAAACTCAAATACATACAACATAAAATGTATGCGTGTGGGTGTATGGAATATACAATTATGGCCTTAAATGCGTTTTTTAAATAATATACACACACACGCACACACATACCCAAACATACAAACATAGAACTAAAAAACCATAAAATAAGACCTAAAATAAAACACAACCAAGACACAGCACCACATTATTTAAGAAAATCTATAAAATTTCAACTGCCTAACAAGAGGGAATATATCCTATGCAGCCTCATTGATTATTTAAAATAATACAATGAGTGCTTGGCAGCTCTAATGAAATGTAAATTTAAATAAAATTCGTTCAAGTCTTTAAACTTGTGTGCCGTGTGATCGGAAATTGGCAACAAATTTGACGACCGATTTGCCTGTCAGTAAGTCAAACTTTCTCCTAATTTGCATCAAAGGCATAATTATGCGCTTAAAATGTAACTTTGTTTATTTGCAACTCTTCTGTGTGTTTCTGTTTTACAATTTTCTCTTTATTAACCTGCAGAAAACGGCTGCTGCAATATGGCAAAAAAAGACATTAAATCAGAAGGACAGACAGACAGCGAACATTCTTAGGGTAGATGCACATAACAACATTCAATGGAACTGATAAAATTATGCTGCTCTTGTGTTAATGAAGTTTAACTTTTATCTTTAAAATTATTATGGTGCATACATACATACATACATATGCCTATATACACACAAACAAAGATACATACACACATACACATACAAACGCACACATTAAAACAGATTTTGTATCTTTCTCAGACAGTTTTTGTGTTTCCTCGAATGCCTTAATAGAGATACCAAACACACACAACTCTGCCATTGTCTTAAAATGACCATCTATAATCAGAAGCACAATACAGAAAACTAAACTAAACAGAACACAAAAGAACCAAAACAAAAAAAAACAAAACAAAAATGACCAATGGAGTTGTTAAAAATTTAATAACACAATTCAAGGTTTTAAATTATATGAAGAAATGTACAAACTATTTTCTATTGAACTAAAATATATGTACATGTACATCCATATGTATATATCTGTATACATATGTATGTTCTGGCATAGGACCGTATTCGGCTATAAAACATCTTAGATACATACATCCATACATGCAGTATAGTTATGACATTTATTTGAAAGAAGAAAATAGGCTAAACTTCCTATTTCAACATCCAAACCGCATATTAATAGTCTGAAACGATAACGACAGCTATCGAACGCCAAAACATGAAAATATTTCTTTTAATATTATTATCGAGATCTTATGCACCATGACCACCAAAAGATCTTTTGTGCTACCTTTACTTTCACTGGAACAAGTTTAGGTTATGTTCTATCAAACATCATATGCATCTCTTGAACTCAATCAGTAACTTTACTATGCGAGAATCGAGAGTTGGACAATTACATTTTTCAGACCGCATAATCTACATTTGATGCTCGCACAATAACAAACTGTAATTCTTTTAAATCAGAATCCTTTGCGATTTTTCCCTGGACATCGTATTGAACTGATTTGCTTGCTTGCGTCCGGCCAAGCAAATTAGGATGCAACCCTACAAATTCCGATGCAACCCTCCAGATTTGGATAAAGCTATTCGCTTCAGATATTGCCAAGGATTCGATATTGATATAAGGTGAGCTCTACGAGTTCTATTTGGCTTCAATAGCAATAGTCGAATTCGAACGTTTTATTCGAGAATGTCTGTTAAACGTTCGAAGGCGATAGATATTACTTTCGGTTGTCATGGTCAAGTGGGATAGGAAGTAATATAAAGTTAAAATCTACAAAATATACTTATGAGTTTTTACAAAATACAAATTTTACGTGACATATTAACTTTTATTTATGTTACAGATCAATGAATTCTGCGATAAGGCTACGCTGAGCAGTACATTTAATTAATTTTAAGAAGTAGCTCCGCGCCGAAACATACTTCAAATAATAAGGCCAAGTTTCTATCCAAAAATTTCCGACGTAAAAAGTACTAAGATCAAAATGAGGGCCAAGTTCTTCATATATAGCATACCATCCCATTTCTAGGGAACTTGCTAGTTTGGTCACATTTTTCCCGTAATCTTTTCCCATATTAGAAAGTTAAAAAAAATTTCATTATGATTAAAGGCGGGTTAAAAACTGCGGGAATGGTTCCGAGTACTATATACACTGTCTGCGCTAGGCCTGAACTTGGCCCGGCTTACTAACATGCCTCTTAATATAAAAGCCTCGAATTTAAAACTGGAACTTGTATATCGATTTAACTATTTGGTCAAAATATCCTAAATTGTAACCTAACTTCCCGAGGAGATAGACTTAAAATTATTTCAGTAGATTTTAAACTAATCTTCGAATAGTTTTCGAAGCATTAAAAACTGCTTCAGATTATGTCTGTAGTTCAATAAAAATTTTGCATAAAATTTTAATTTAGAAAAAAAATGTTAAAATTTTAATTATTTAATAATAATATTTTGTTAAACAAAAATAATTTAAATATTCATTTCTTTTTTCATTAAAAACACTTAATTACTAATAGAAGAAAAAAATTATAAAATTATTTATCAGAAGAGTTCGTAAAATGAGTTTTGATACAAACAAGCGCATTAACTGAGTTGCCATTGAGTCGTGTCCTAATTTTGGTGACAAAATGGCCAGGAGGCTTACTGAGCAATTCGAAACAAATTAAACATGTAACGAATACGAACATTTCGTACTCTGTAGTGCGGTTTTCATTAACTCTTTACCGAAGCTTGGAAAATTTTGTCTAACGCAAAATGTCTATTTTGTTCGTGCAACTCTGTAATACAAAAAGGAATGTGCAAAAAAAAGTGCCAAAAAACGATAGGAAATCAATCGAAATCCGTTTTTCACCGCGAAACTATAAAACTAAATTAGTGATTGTTAATTTTATGAATACAAAAAAAATACTGAATCATAGTTTTGTCGTTTTTTTCTTCTGAAATTTCAAAAGAAAGGTGTTTGAGGCAAAATGATTTTTCAATAAATTCACAAGCTTCGGTTATGTGACTGAAAATAGATTGCTGAGATATTCTAAGAAGTCGTTCAGCTCCAGTATAATGGTAATACTCGTCATGAGAAAGAGGATTTTTCGAGATATTTAATTTTGTTCTCAGTTTTTAGTCGTTAAAATTGCGACGTTTAGCAGAAAATATATTGATTTTTTTTTGTGAATTTTCGGCAAAACTGAAGAGTGTTGGTGAAATGAATGTTTAGCTTTGAAATTTTATTCGTGAAGAATTTTTAAATTTTAGCGAATTTCTAAATTGTGTTTAAAGTTTTTTTTTTATGAATTTGAACCTTTTTGGAAAGTTTTGAATTTTCGGATTTGCGGTGAATTACAAAATTTAAATTTAAGTTAAAGTTTTTGTGGTAAAATTCGAAAATTTGAGACTTCTAGTTTTTTGTGGTACTTCTGGTAGAATTTCGTTTTTGTATTAAATATTGATTTTGTAGGAACTACATTGAGGATATTTCAATTTTGCGATTTATGGTATAATTTCGTTTTTTTTTTTTTTGAACTGAAAAATTTGGCAATTTCATTATTTTTTTTGCGCAATTTCGGTTTGTCTGTAAATTTCGATTTTTTTGTTTGGAAAATTTTGTTTGTTTTGTAATTTAACATTTTTCGACTATAGTTTGGATTTGTGGTGAATTTTCGAATTTTGTCGGATTTCCAAATTAAGTTTTTATTTTTTATTTTCAGTTTAATTTAGAGTTTTGGTAAAATTTATAATTCTTCTGATATTGAACTTTTTTGGTGAATTTTTTACTGGATTCCGTATTTGTGATAAGAGTTCATTGTTTGATGAAATAGTCGATTTTGGTGAAACAAAGATTTTTGTGCAAAAATTTTAATACTTAGTGAATCTGTTTTTCCGCATTTCTCCGTGAAAATATGTTTTTTTTTATTAAATTTAGATTTTTTAGCGATTCAATTGTTTTTTATTCCAGTTTTTCGATTTTAAGTGAATTTTTAAATATGTGGTGAATTTAAATATTTGTCAAAATCTGGAATTTGTTGAAGTTCTTTTGTGAAATTTCGGATTTTGGAGGTATAAGGCGTTCTTTGTTATTTTTTTAAATTTTAAAGATCCGTAGGTTCTCTGTTACGCGGGATTATAATTTCTGTAGGGGGACTTTATAGCAAATTTTATAAGGATTCAGAACATGTAGGTATGTTTATGAGCGTTGCCCTGCTAGAATGAAAATAAAAAAAACAGAGAACTATATCGGGAACTTGTGGACTTATATGGCTGATTTCAAACAGCGAGTTTCAGAAAGTTGATTTCAACATCTGAAGATGGCATATAGCTGAAACCGGTTTGACTCCAAACCAAACTTGGCTACATCAAAATACCCTGTCGGAATATCAAACCAGCAGAAAGATAATTTAGTAATTTCAGATTTCCACGAAATTTCAAAAATCTGTATCATCTTGTTTAGAATAAAATTAATTTAATTCATTTAGGTGCTTTACCCAATGAAACTAAAATTTCAAATCTTCGAGTTATCATGCGCAATTTTAACCCTAGATGGACTTTCTTATTTTTAATACACTAAGTGCATTGACGAAGCCCGTTTTCAATCCTCTCCAGACGCAGCAGAATAAAAGAAATTATATATTTTTTATTTTTAGATAAAAATATTATTTTATTTTTATTCATATAACTTAAAAAAATACAAAAATTGTATGTTTGTTATTAAAAAAAGAATAAAGTTTAACGTGAGTTATGTGCCAATTAAATGACAAATTATAAACGATGTTCGTCGATTCGACGAACAAAGTGCGTGTACGGTTAAATAATTTTTTGTAGTAATTCTCGACATATAGAATTATCTAACGCATTAACTGTTTCTACTAGAAATTAGAGAATTCCCTCACTTCTTATTAATTTCATATCACGTAGTCATAACGTCTCGCAACGCTATGTTTTCTGGACGTAAACGATCAATTAATGCTCTAATTATTTGGAACAACGACTTGCATATTAATTATCTATATAAATAAGGATTGATTTTTTTCGGGAAATCGGGAATAGTTATTTTTGTAGATTTCCCGGGAGATGGACCCAGCTAGTAAACAAATAACAATTGAATAAGTAAAAACTACAGGTATATTTGGGCCCTATTGATTGTTCTGAAAATTTGAGTTGTAGATTTTTAATGATTACGAATAAAACCAAAGTCGTGATGCGCATGCAACGTGTAAAGGGTGTAAAATGTAAAATAAAATTATACGCCGCCAAATGCATCAACTACCTGTGGCATGCGTGCCTTGTTTTGTGTTTTTGCCGAAACTTTTTGAATCATTAAAAATTCACAACTAGAAATCCATAGAACAAAATGTATGTTGTGACCACAAGGATATGCATGAATAAATGACATTTATGTTTCCATTATCAGTTTCTTGTTCATGTGTCAGTTTCGTGCTTCTTGTAGGGATATGAATAAACTTATTTGCATAAAAATAAAACTTTTATGCCAGCTATAGACGTTACGACCTTTGCTAAAACTCGGTTGCTAATCAAGTTGGGTGTTTTCCCCATAAAGAATACAACTTCGTTATACAACTTATTTAGCAAACAAGCCTTGTTGAGTAAAGATGACAAATAAAACACGCACAACATGCCTTTTGCTATGTGGCAGTCATGGAAAGTTCATGGCTATTGTACTGTTTTTTTTACCATTTGATTTGCGGATTTCCTTAGTACCCCCACGACATTTAAAGTGCTTTCTTTCAATCTGAAACGTTAAATAATAAACTGCATAAATATAAGTAAAATCATATGCGTTTACAAGAACGATTTACATTTTTTACCCTATATACGAGTAATTAAAAAAAATTCAAAAACCATTCTATACAGACAGGACAAGTTAGTTGTCCCTTTGAATTTTTGAAATAGTACTTTTGAGTTCGATTTTAAAATCTTGTATTTTCATCACTGCTATGTGGTCACTAACATACCGTCTTGACTTGCCATAAATCTGTTCTGCTTGTGAAGACCGTCGCCGTTCTTGGTCTGTTCGTGTTCAAACAAGATTGTTCGCTCAATGCTGTTCTGCCATCAGACAAACAAAATACACACAGGCAAAAATATGTGTGTAAGCGCTCGTCTTTAAACAGCCATACATAAACTATGCTGAGAACCTGGAAACAATCTTCATGAGAAACAAAAAATTATACTCAAACTGAACCAGAACATCTACACGTATTCTCCCCACAGAAGACCACAAACCAATTTCTTTTCGTTATTCTGCCAAAGCTCCCTCTAGGTGTGAAGAGATTTCTGGCTAGTCAAAATGATGTCATACAACTCGCTCTTTAATGAAGCAACCGGGATACAACTTGCAACTATAAGTTCTACCTACGGTCGCAACGTCTATGACTGGCTTGCTTCAAATACCCGTACATAAAGTAGCAGATACATACATATATTGAACTGAACAAAGTTTTTAATTTTTTGGCTTCATTGTGTTAGTTTTAATACTTTTTTAATTTTTAATACAAGAAGACTAAAGCATATAAAGGATAATTAAGTTATTAAAACTATATTTTGACCCTACCTTGTTTTCTTCAGATGCTACAGTTTTTTTTTGTTTTTTTAAATTTTTTCATGCAGGTATAGATAAAATGAATGGCAAGATACACGCGGAGAGTACATATGTATGTACCCACATAAATCTCAAATCAAGCAAACTCTTGAAAATTTCTTATTGTTCTTGATAAGCAGACGTTGCAATTGTTACTTTGTAATATTAAGCGTCCCAAACAGGAAGATGTTGTTGTTAATAATAAATCTGTGCTTCCTTTTTATTATCTTAAATGTACTCATGGTACTTAAAACCCTAAGGTATTCATTAAACGTCTTTGTATTTGTCAGATGTTGCTTAATTGATGTGTTTAGTTTGAAAATATGTATCAAAAGCCCTTTTTACACTATTATACAAATGTTTAAATTATCGTTGGATTTTTGCAGAGAGGAATCTGATGATAATCGTCAAAAATATCAAAAGTAAAATTTTCTCATTATAATATGTTCAGACATGCACCTTCATGGCTCAGTCACGATGTTTTGCGCAATTAAGGCCTTAATTGATCGCAATTTACAATACCTGAATTCAATTAATAAATTGAGCAATTAGTGTGTTTAAAAAGCAGAAGCTTCTGTAAAATGACCACTAACTAGACACGACGACTTACTACAACAACATTACCACAATTATATAGAAGGGATAACAAATCGTAATGTTACCAATACAGCTATATATATCTTTCATACTATGGGGGTAATTGTAAATGTTGTACGTAAAAATGAATAATACATGTCGGGTCATGAAGACATATGCAGTTATCAAATGCTAATTTAGTAAGCTAAATTGCATATGTGTGAACACTAATTTTTTAACAAAAATTTTATTAACTCAATTAAGGTGCATGTGTGAACGTACTATTAAATGCTCAAAATAGATCATATTTTTATTGAAAGGAGAATTTTACTGCGGACCAGTGCTATTAGCCTCTTTACTAAATTATTATCTTTTTGATAAATATTTTATTTTGATAAATATTTGGTTAGCGATTTTTTTGGAATTCCGTTTGTGTGGAACAAATTTAATATAAAGTTTCGAATTCTTAATTTAACTTCGACTTCTGGTCTAACAGATTTTAGTACTTTGGTCAAGGGTATAAAAAACATGGCTAGAAAGACGCCAGAATTTAATGTATATTACGTTTTATTAAAATAAATAATTATAATTAAACGGATTTCATTTACAAAAGTTGAAAATTTTTTTCAATTTTTTTTATATTTTACCCAGGTTTCTATGTCCGTGATAGACTTTGAAACCATCCAACCGATGTGCCTTAAACGGGTTTCATTAGAAAAGCAAGAACATGAACAAGAAATAGTTATTTTCGTATTCTATTTGTCTTTAGTGTTGGGTTAAATAGATGATGTTTATAGTTGACACAAAATTAGTAGAAGAGGCACGAAGAATGTTGATGACGTGTGTAGCGGTATAGAAAAAGCA
The DNA here is from genome assembly GCA_963932375.1 of Phania funesta. Lineage (NCBI taxonomy): Eukaryota > Metazoa > Arthropoda > Insecta > Diptera > Tachinidae > Phania > Phania funesta. The sequence continues at coordinate 6,438,507 of OZ010657.1, read as the reverse complement.
TTACAGTTGACTAATAAAATTTAAATTTTTACTCTATTCAAAAGTTATGATAACCTAATAACTTTTCTTTCTAAGTAGAAAGAATAAAGAAAACGAACTTCAGCCTAAAAATTAAATTACTATATTAATAATTGGAGTTCGACAATATTGCGCCAAAGAATAAATTAAGAATAAAGTTATCATAAATAACCTCTTAAAGAAAAAAAAACTAAAATAAATCCGCACAGTGTTCAAAGTTTTTAAGTACGTTTCTTGCCGGTTTTTAAAGTTAAATAAATAAAGGATGAGGTTTTGTTGTTCAAATTATTATTAACGATATGGGGAACAAATTTTACAAACTAATTCTACTCCAGTAGTGCAAAAATTTGTTTTATTCACAACTACAGTTTTGCCAATATAAATTATTATTAAAGTCTTAATTATTTTATATTATAAATTGGAATCTTAGGAATAAGTCGTATGTATTTTCTGAAGGGGAAATAAAAAAATATAATGATGGAACCTTCAACACCAGGTTATTAAGTTTGTATTTTGGTTTTTGTGAGTAGTTCGTGTTAACATTTTCAATTTATATTCACGCGTAAGTCTACAAATTGGACAATTTCGGGAAATATGTCAATAAATAGTTGGGAATAAAGCCGAATGAAGTAAATTAATTTTTTTCTAAAGCAACAGCCTTTTTTGAATTTTTAAATAAAATGCAATTATACTGTTGCCCTCAATATAAATAATCAAACTTTAATTTTAGTCGTAAATAAAATTACTGTCATTTGTTATATAAAGAAAAGCTTGAAAATCAAGTTGATCTTATCCACAGTCGATAGAAAAATATTTAATGCACTCAAGAAAACAAACCCCCATAATTTGCCAACGGAAGCAATTCATTGGGAATTTACAAACTGGAAAAATCATCTAAAATTATTTCTCAATTTTGCCATCAAAACCCATAGTGTAGAGTTCAAACTTTATCCGAAAAATTACAGAAAGCTAAAAAAATATTCAAACTTGAACAAAAATTTAAAATTTCACCAAAGATTCTCAATTTTAACGAAAATTAAAATTTTTTTTTTATTAAATATCGAGATTTTACCACAATTCAACCCACAAATCGAAAACTGACCAAAAAGTCGAAACTCCTTATTTACTAGAAAAAACCCGAAAGGATGCCAAACTAACACACAGATTTGATCGGAGTAAAAAATAAAATACACAAATTGAACGAGTCAACATTAAATCGAAACCCCCATTTAATCGATTACAAACACTAAAATTATAACGGACACGACTCATGTAAAATGACCTGAATAATATCAGAGTTCAAAATAAAAACATTAGCAAACGTTCCTATCAAAAGAAATATTTTGTATTTCCTCAAAAAAGAACAAATTAATTAAGTGGAAATTTTAAGATTTCGATAAATAAATGATATTTACAATGGACACTAACTTAGTAGAAAGACACAGTGAATGTTAGGGAAGTGTGTAGAGGAACAGAAATATTCTATTCATTTTGCTTGTGTCTAAAATGCAGGTATTGTGATGATAGAAAACAAATATAATTGTGCTATGGTTGTGAAGAAAATAAACATCGAATTTTGGAAAGAATTTCCCATCGAAAAATTACACTGAAGGTGGCACATAGCCGAAACCGGTTTGTCTCCAAACCAAACTTGACAAGGGATGACGGCAATTCATTCCAAAAATCTACATCAAAACACCCTGTCGGAATATCAAATCAAGAATCAAAATAAACATAGCTTTGATATTTGATAAAAATTGAAATAAATTTCATTTCTGCGCGAAAAATATTTAAGTTAAAAAAAATAGAAGTTAAAAGTAACTTATGTCTGCCCTAAAAATAAAAGTCAAAAGCTAACTGAAATAAAAATTAAAATTAAAAGAAAAAAACATTACATACATATCGTAAAAATATAGTCCATATCCTTCAAATTCGTGTATTTATTTATCTCGGCACTATGATAAATCCCTATATGTGTTTTTTTTCTTTAAAAATTAAAAATTGCTGTTATTTTCGGTCCCTACAAAACTCACCCAACCCAGTAGCTTGCTTATTTGATTTAAATTCTGCAGATATAAAAGCTAGTGTTTTATAAAAAAAAGTGCAAAGACTATATTTTGATGTTTGTTGAAATATCGAACATTATTTCGAGTTTTTATATTTAAATTAAAGCATTAATCTATTTTTATTCACAACCCGCTTAAATTTTCTTTAAATCTAAAGAAAAGAGGAATTTACTAACAAAAATATCTTACCATTTTAAAAAGTTTGTGGATGTGACTTCGACTGGCTCAAAAAATGGACAACAGGAAAATAAACTCTCCAAAAAAAAAACTTTTTTGCTGTCAGCCAGGCAGCCAACCAGTTATATTATACTACCTACCAATCACGCTAACTGCCATTAGTCAATTCCCATTCAATGGAAAGAAATGTTAACATCCAAACTTTGTTACGTATGACTTTAAAGAAACTCAAAACAAGGACCATATTATACCCAATTGACCATATCGTCTTAGTCTACCTAAGTTTGACACTTTTTGTTGTAATCGACAAGATGCCAAATCACTAACTTGAAATGACTAGAAGTACAACAAAGTCATGTGATTCGTGTTCTTTGAAATTATTTTTGTGTTAAGTAAATATGTATAAAATTGGTCTCGCAAAATACTTAAAAATTGGCATTAATTTTCAATCTACTCACAAGAGTATTTTGGTGATTTTAAAACAATTGTTTATTTAACGGAACGGTTCTATTTTTTCATTAGCCGCTAACTGTGGTCAAAAAGAAATCAAAATCAGTTACAATTTCGTCCTTTAATGTGCAAATACATTTTTCCATAATTACCATAAATCCTCTCAATAAATTTTTCGTAAATATCACTTTTTTCGACCTTTTTTTTTTAAATGTTTCAAAATTATTAGAGAAATTTCAAAATATGTGATCGATAAAGGTCTATCTAGAGCACCTTTTCCAGTGGGATATTGTTACCCATCACCATTTTCCCAAGTTTGCCACTGGTCATACATAAGAGTTCACACCAAAAATCGTCCACAAAAATTCCCATTTTTCAAATTCGATTTATTTTTTATCCAAATTTATTTCAGTTCCATTAAGTTCCCCCTGGAGCATCACTTCAATGTAGTGGAATGTTGGTACCCATCACCATTTTTCCCCAATGACCACTGGAAATAAGTGTCACCAAAATGGATGTTTTCAAATGCAGTTTATTTAGTTGTGTTCCGGAATTATTTTAGATTTCATAGACTTATGGGTCAACTATTGATCTCTTGCTCTGTTGAGTGCTAAATCAGCTATGTTAAAGTTGTTGGTTTGTGTCTCTGCTAGTTAAAGTCATTACAAAACATTATATGTTAATACCGACTTTTAAGTCTCTTCCCTTTCGGGAACTTTATTCGAAATACTTCAGCTTACGCTACTTTTAATATTTTTATTAAGCTGATATTTCGGCACTTAAGAAATCGACTGCCTTACTAAATGACGTTGTTGATTATAAGACGTTGTAAGTGAGAAAATCATAGAAGTTGTGCTTTCATAAACTGTATTGTGTCAGGACAAACATATTATGTTCTCAACAACAATATATTTTTAGAGCAAGCATAAAATGGTTATTTGGAAACATAAAAGTGACATAATAAATCTAATCATAAAATGGTATTAACCTACTCATGCATCAAACTTCTCCATAGAGCAGGTTTGTTTTGATTTATTAATGGGGGCAAGACAAAATGGAAAAAAATTATTACTCGCTGCGTAGTTTTTAGGGAATGTTGTCTTTGTTGTGTTTTGAATTGTTAGGTAAAATGTCAGTTTCAGCAGAATTTAAGGATTTATTGTCAACTAAATTTGTTTACCCTTTTTTTTTTAGTAAATTTTTAAGTTGGTCCAACATTTATGTCCATAAGTTATTAGGTAATTTCTGGATTTAGAATATATATGTTTTATGAGCTTGCTATCCGCATCGTTTCCCCACAAGAGTAAAAATATTAACAAAATTACAGAAAAATAATCCCACTAGCTAAAAAGCTTCTTTTTTGAAATTACACATACCTGTATACCAAATCTCAGCGCTCTAGCTATGGTGGAAGTGTCCGATACAAATAAGGGGGCACTTCAATCTCCATAGATTTAAGTTTCTGCTTTGTGGCTATAGAGCACGACCGCCATAATATTGGTGAGTGAGTCAGTGAATAGGTACTATAATATCCACTCTTCACACCTCCATATCACGGCAAGCTTTTATGGTAAACGTTCCAAACGTCACATATACGTGACAAGCTTTACTATTTTATGACGTGCTGGTAAGTGAGAAATGTGCTCTGAAAAATACTTGTTGTATACCTTCAACAAGTTTGATGAAAGTATGAGGAGTCTGTGGGACTATTATGTATTGGACGACTTTAGTCGACTATAGCTTAGCTGCTGTCAATCAGTAGCACCAATTTATTGCTTTTCCAGCCTTCTTAAAGCACCATATTATCGGTACCCTCAATAATATACAGAGTACTCCACAACCATATAAGTCAATAATATGTTCCTTCTATATTATGATTACCACAACCATGTTTTATGTTTGCCAAGGAGGCAGAAAGAGACAATTTATCGTTCATATACTTACTTGATCAATGTGGAAACTGTTATGTACACGAAACTACATCGACTTGTTATTTTTATAGTGTTGCTCTATTTTTGAGGCAAAAGCTTGTAGAAGTCTTTGTAAATTTTAACTCGTGGGAGATTTTCGTTTGCCTTGCGCCAGTTGTTGAGACAACTTTTAAGACATGGCCACCTGGGTATACGGTCAGTTTGTTTGTATTGGTTTAACACATTAAGAGACATGCACTGCCAATATTATATCTACATATATAGACAGGGATTAATGGTACTCGTAAACAAATGGTTGCCACTTTAACGCTGCACAATACACTCGATTTTCAATTGGCTAGTCATTGGTTTGCTACACAATAAAAAGCGCAAACCAAAAAACAAACCAAAAAAAAAAATCTCAATTTAACAACACCGAACATTATTACTTCGGTTAAGGTAAAAATATTCCTTAAAATCTACTTAAATTTAATATGGTTGAAAAACAAAAAAAAACACTTGTATAGGTCCTACACGATTCCAACTAACGCTTTAATTAAGTTATCAAACCCAGCAGACCATTAAAAAGATGTTAAATAAATATTTTACCTCTTATATTGTATCATATGCTTACATTTATACATATGTATATGATAGAGTACATGCATGTGTGTTTCCATATACATTTATGTACAGATATGTGTGTAAGTGTATTGTGGATTTAAAGCAATGTTGCATAGGGTTTCTTTGATATTTTACCGTATAAATTTAACTGATTGAAATCTCAACAATAATCCCATTGAATTTTCAAACTCAAACGACTTAATCATCTTCTAAATTATCATGCATGTCCAGTCATTCAATCAACCAACAACATCAGCAGCAGCAGCAGCAGCAACAATGATAAAAAATAACCAGGCCTACTACTATATGTAGTAGGATGTATAAGTACATATGTACAAATAGCTTAACTATGTAAGTCTTACTCAGCACACAATTTGTAGTAAATTTGACTGTTCAGAAAATAAAATCCCAGGCTTTATTTTGAGAAAATAGCAATTGTACCATTTGGGACTTTCTGTCTCTAATTTTCCGTTCTGCACCACCTTATGGGGTTTTAATTAAATCTTGCTTATAAAACTTTCAGCTGTCTTTAACTTGTGCACCAAATTCAGCAAATGTCGATTTTTTTCGTCTTACGACTTTTTTGTTAAAATTAATTTTTTGTCCCTAGTGACCAATTTCTAAATCCGCGTACTGTGAATTTTTTTATTAATACTTATATCCAGGTGTTGCAGGTAAAAAATGTTAGGGACTTTTCTATTATAAAAATAATAATAATTCATAAAAAAAATATTCAAATATCGTTTTTTTTTTCGTATGACATATTTGCTAAAGGATTTTCTTCAAGCGAACTGTTATCCTTTTTGAACTCCTTCAGCAACAGTCAAGATTTGTTCGTTTTTTTTATTAATATATTTTAACATGCTATTCGTTGAAGTGGACCGGAGTTTTTAGTAAGACTACACAACCTCCACACAGATAGATAGACTACCGCGGCACTCGTAGTAATTTAGCGAATTAAATAATTCATTATTTTACCGCTTATACTTCTGATGAAAAAGGAATGCCCTAGTAAGATCGCCTACTCTAATGTGACCATCTAACTATCTAGTCTTCATTCCAAGCAGGGAGCAATGGTTGACAGGCGGGGGTAGTTGGATTAAATTTCCAGAGGGCAAGATACCCAACCATTTTTTCAAGCTGAAATTTACACTATCCTAATCTATACTAGGGAACGCCTGAGAAGAAGAACAAGGGTATAAAAATCTTCCTAATGTCAAAGAGCCAGGCAGCTGCTAAAGCCTTATTACTGTTTATAATATGGTTAGGAATCTTAATTAAAGAACTTCGTGCCCGTAATAAAATTACATAGTGTTGGGTACCTGCTCGTGGGGGTGGTGCTGGGATCGAACATGCTTAGCAAACAGCGGAGACCAACACGTTTTCATAGAACTGAAACGTTCTTAAACTGGCATTAAATAGTAGACCTTGTAACGCAGTCTAACCAGGATTTTACTAAAGGTCTGCTTCATTTAATACACAGATCGTACTATAAGAACACAGCTATTTTATTAACGAAACTGTTACGGTTAATGTACAATTGCCTACTAGGTTACAGCAAATACAAGATAATTTTGGCAGACCTTATATTCGTCATGCAACTAAACTACGATTAATACGAGATAATGTCAGGAGACCTTGTATTCGGCAGACATACGGTCTATGGCCGGAACAATAATCGGTAAAAATCGGAATACAGCTAGAGTGGTATGCTAGCGATAACTGCTCGTCTTTTCATGGCCAAACCTCCACACTATATCCCATATTTAATATAAACTAATTAAGAATTATGGCGTCGAAACAACGTGTATTTTTAATTTCTTAATAAGTTGGCTACCACGTTACAACCTACTGCTAGATAACTGATGTCTGGGCTTAGTCGCAATGTTGCCGGGCTCAAGTCAGCAAACCGGTTCGTTACGCTTTCTAAGGCGAATTCACCAAGGATTCTGATGTTAGAAATGAATGATCGCAGTATAAATATGGGGTGGTACACCAGACACTGTGGCCAATTTCAGTTAGGGAAATCAGATACTATGCACAGCCGATGCATAGGACCTCGATAATAATGAATTCAATATTTTACCCGCTTAAGGTCCTACCTCAAAAAGGACAGAATAACAATTTGAAATTTTAATTATTTTATACGTTTTTGTTTTATGAAAATTTGGAATCTCTGTCTGCTATTTTACTGATACTGATACGAATTCAATGTGTGTGCGGGGTTATTCAAATAAATGTTTAAAGGCTTACTCACAAGAACATACATACAGACATCATACATACATAAATGATTCGAACGATTAAAGCGTCATGATCAACTTTTCTTCTTTCATTTAGTTATAATTTAATCCAAAAACCTGTTTCCAGATTTGTGTATGTTGTAGCAGTCGTTTTACTATATGCCAGGTATAAGCATATATGAACTTTATCTACTCGAATTTGTGTGCCAGGCTATCTCGTAAAAACGAAAGAATGAACGATTGAAACATTAAAAGAAAGGAGTTGGTCGCTTTTAAAGCACAATATACTAACCAGTATTGCCATATATTTCTTTTAAAATTTCCAACCAAACAGTTTAAAATTGTTAAATTTTTTTTTTGAAATTTAAAACTAAGAACATGCCTTGAAGCCAACATGTCCAACGCATATGTATATAAGGGGCAGAGTTGCCAGTTCTGAAGAAAAAAAGGGCTAAAAAGGGGTAAATTATCTTGCTTACAAAAACCCAAATTTTTTTAATTGTTTAACAAACAATATATTACATAGGCAATGAAACAAAAACAAGTCATTCAAAAATTAAATAAGTAAACATATATGGTTTCAAATGCATAATATTAGCACTGTATTTCTGCTTTACAGCTATAGTGGAAGTGCCCAATACCAATAGAGGGGCACCCTTTTCTGCCTAGGTGAAAAGTAACCGTTTTCATATTTTTGTGATTACTAACCTGTATACGAAATTTTAGCTTTGTAGATATAGTGAACGTGCCCCATAATATTGATGAGTGAGTCTGTGAAGCGGCAAAGCTTTTATGATAACACTTCACCTATGAGGTTAGATTTAGATTTTTTTAATCTAAAATGTAGAGGCACCTCATTTCTAGGTAACTTTTTTCTATGCATTTCTCATTTGGTCTAAATAATTTCGAGCACAAGACATTTAAGTTTTTCTAAAAAGTTGGGTAAAGGTTTCCTGATGAGGTGGCTTAAGCAACCAGTAAAAAGGCCCATAGAGACTACCTTATCCCACCCCCAAAAATAATAGTAATTTAAATTTTTTTTTAAATATCAAAGCTATATATATATTGATTCTTGATTTGATATTCCGACAGGGTGTTTTGATGTAGATTTTTGGAATGAATTGCCGTCATCCCTTGTCAAGTTTGGTTTGGAGACAAACCGGTTTCGGCTATGTGCCACCTTCAGTGTAATTTTTCGATGGGAAATTCTTTCCAAAAATCTATGTTTATTTTCTACACAACAATAGCACAATTATATTTGTTTTCTATCATCACAATACCTGCATTTTAGACACAAGCAAAATGAATAGAATATTTCTGTTCCTCTACACACTTCCCTAACATTCACTGTGTCTTTCTACTAAGTTAGTGTCCATTGTAAATATCATTTATTTATCGAAATCTTAAAATTTCCACTTAATTAATTTGTTCTTTTTTGAGGAAATACAAAATATTTCTTTTGATAGGAACGTTTGCTAATGTTTTTATTTTGAACTCTGATATTATTCAGGTCATTTTACATGAGTCGTGTCCGTTATAATTTTAGTGTTTGTAATCGATTAAATGGGGGTTTCGATTTAATGTTGACTCGTTCAATTTGTGTATTTTATTTTTTACTCCGATCAAATCTGTGTGTTAGTTTGGCATCCTTTCGGAAATGTTAGTAAATAAGGAGTTTCGACTTTTTGGTCAGTTTTCGATTTCTTGGTTGAATTGTGGTAAAATCTCCATATTTAATAAAACAAAATTTTAATTATGTTTAAATTTAGAATCTTTGGTGAAATTTTTGTTCAAGTTTGAATATTTTTTTAGCTTTCTGTAATTTTTCGGATTTATTAATAAAGTTTGAACTCTACACTGGGGTTTTTGATGGCAAAATTGAGAAACAATTTCAGATGATTTTTCCCTGTTTCTAGTTTTAACTTTTTTTACTGAAGTTCATTTTAAGAAGTAAAATTATTCAGTTTGTAAGTTCCCAATGAATTGCTTCCGTTGGCAAATTATGGGGGTTTGTTTTCTTGAGTGCATTAAATATTTTTCTATCGACTGTGGATAAGATCAACTTGATTTTCAAGCTTTTCTTTATATAACAAATGACAGTAATTTTATTTACGACTAAAATTAAAGTTTGATTATTTATATTGAGGGCAACAGTATAATTGCATTTTATTTAAAAATTCAAAAAAGGCTGTTGCTTTAGAAAAAAATTAATTTACTTCATTCGGCTTTATTCCCAACTATTTATTGACATATTTCCCGAAATTGTCCAATTTGTAGACTTACGCGTGAATATAAATTGAAAATGTTAACACGAACTACTCACAAAAACCAAAATACAAACTTAATAACCTGGTGTTGAAGGTTCCATCATTATATTTTTTTATTTCCCCTTCAGAAAATACATACGACTTATTCCTAAGATTCCAATTTATAATATAAAATAATTAAGACTTTAATAATAATTTATATTGGCAAAACTGTAGTTGTGAATAAAACAAATTTTTGCACTACTGGAGTAGAATTAGTTTGTAAAATTTGTTCCCCATATCGTTAATAATAATTTGAACAACAAAACCTCATCCTTTATTTATTTAACTTTAACTTGAAAATCCAATTGTACATTTCCGGGGATTAATTCTAGTTTTTTGTTCCTTAAGGGGCTATTTTTGATATACAACTTCTATAAAATATCTTTAAATAATATTAAATAACTTTTATTTTTGCCTTAAAATATTATAAGTTAAAAAAACTTTTATTTCTGCTCGAAAAAAATTAAAAAAATAAATTTTATTGCTGCTCAAAACAAAATCAAAACAAAAAAAATAACTTTTATTGTTGCTCACAAAAAGTAAAGTTAAAAAATATCTTTTTCTTATGCCCAGAAAATTAAAAATCAGACTTTTAAGACAAACGTCATAACTATTACGGTCCCTGATTTAAAGCAATTAAATCTGTCGTAGCCAGTGTTGCCAGCATTTTCAGAGGAAAAATTTTGAATAAAATAATCTTTAAAATCTGCATTTTGTTTTCAAACATCTTCAATGTGCATTTAAATTATTTTCAACTCAAATCGATGCTGATTTGTTTATAAAGTTCTTTTTTGAACCTTTAAACGGACTTTCAGGGCCACTAGAAATAAATAAAAAGGTTATTTATTTTCAGTTTTTACCTTTGTAAAATATGCGGAAATAATTTTAATAAAAGTTTAATCAAAAAGTAATATAAATTGTATATTTTTAAATTTTTTTTATATTTAATTTATTATAGTTATCCGGGGCCCATTTCTAAAAAGTACTAGTTGCAATTTCAAACTTTACTAACTAAACATGTAACTTGTACTTTGGGGAAACGGGCCCCAGATCGTATCATTTTAGGCAAATCCGATGGCACAAATAATGTTTTACAAGATAACTTTTAGGTTTCAAATAAACTTTTATTAAAAATGTTATTTTACTTACGTTAATGTCACAAAATATTGTCCTAGAATTTGTCCATAAATGTGTCAGAATTTTAATATTTTGAGAAAACTTAGAGATTGAATAGCATAATCAGAACTCGCATCGGATATTGCTCACCAAACATGGACTTGGGTTATTTCTTAATTTTTGGGAAATAAAAAAAATTTGATTCTTAAAACGCTCTACAACCAGCATCTGCAGCACGTCAACGCTTGAACTCCAAATTTATTTATCTGGCAACATTTAACTCACAATATTTTCTCAATGTAGACAAGTTATTAAGACTTGAAATCTTTTGCACACATTAAATATGTAGTTTTTATGGTCTTTGGTTCAACCAGTAACAATATAATGAAGATATTTAGAGTTTTTTTTATTGTGTTGTCAAAAAACAGAAAAAAAAGAACAGACATCGTCAGACAGACATCTGTCTGCAGCAGAAACGAAAAAATGCTGATACATAAAAGCGAAAAAGGCAGAATCCACAGGTATGCCTTCCTTGCCTGCCTGCCTGCCTGCCTGCCAGCCTGCATGCCAAGTTAAATGCATATGCTGCACACAAAGTCACTAAAATATCACAGCCATCACAATTAACTGTGAAAATTATGTTGTATGCAGTAGAGTTTGTAACATTGTTTGCGTCTCGTCCTTAAGCAATTAATTAATTGGGATATATTTCCTAGGCACATACTTATTTAAAAACATAATCTTCTTAAATAGTTGCCTATCTACACACCTCGTAATTTCGGAAATTTTTAATCTTTTCTACTACATAACAGTCCCTTCAAAAAAGTCCCTCGGATGACACATAGATGGCGTTACTAGAATTTTTACCATATCATATTTATTTAGTACGCACCTTCAAACGAAAGCAATCTGACTATTTTGTGTGGAGCAACTTTTGTTATTGAGAAAAAGTGGAAAAAAGTGAGTTTCGAGTTTTGCTTTGCGATGAAAAGAAAAGAAAATACAGTGGAAACCAAACAATGGCTTGATAAACATTATCCGAACTCTGCTCCATCGGGGCAAATGGTAGAGAAGTGAATTAAGTCCAATGATAAAGTAATCGCTAAAACTGAGGCCTATTTTGACGAGAAAGAGAAATCGTGCTATAAAAAAGATATCGCAACGTTGGAAAATCGCCATAATCGTTGTATCGCCGTTAAATAATAAAATGAGTGTTGTCAAAATTTTATGTTTTTCTTAGTTATCCCATACATATTGAATGAGCTGTTACATACATATGTAGCTATTCGAGCGTGTTGCACAACGTCACCCACAAGCGGATGCAATAAAGCAATCCAATAAAAGTGTACGTGTACATACGAGTAGTTGTTTATTCTGGATCGTTATAGCCACGAAAATCGACCGGCGATCTCTGCTGAAATATGGTTTCTAAAGGCCTCAGATAATTGACGGATTTGGCATATGACCGACAGATTCGTCCGTATAGACCATAATTGAGGATGGAAAATATCTGATATTTTTCATATTTTCTATATACATGTGTATGTGCGTGACTCGCTGCAATGGGGAAAATATTTGGTCTCAGTAAAAATCGCGAAATTCGAAGACAGCTAAAAAAAACTAAAAAAATAATTGGAATAATAAAAATATTTTTAAAATGTTCGCCTTCAAAATGCAAACATAAATAATAGGGGAACTCTCTGTTGGTTGCAAACAACCCTTGCAAACCTTGCAAATGTAGCAAGTCTAGCAAATATGCTACATTTTTCAATATCATAACAGCAAAATATATGAGCAAATATGCTGTGGCAAAAATCGTTGCAGATTGCGTATTTTTGCAATGCTAAAACAGCTGTGTATTTCATTTTTTTTAAATCAAAGCAACTAGACACCTGCGCTTTCAAAGTTTCACGGCGGTAGAATCGTCTCAGCAACTGCCTGTGAAGACTTAAAATTGAAACTAAGACAGTTAAACAAGTTTTTTCTAAAAAAGCAAAAATTAAAATATCAAACTAAACTCCATTAATTGATAAAAGTTTTTAGAAAGTTTATGCACACACCAAATACTTTCTTTGCGTAAACATTTTAGTGGCGGCGTTAGCGTTTATATACTGGCTGCGGCTTAGCTTATTGCATGCGGCAAAGTTACCGTATGCAACTCTGCAACCAAATAAATAATAAATTGAAAAATGAGTGGCGAAGAAATTAAAAAGAAAATTAAAATAATCAAAACAAAAACCAACCAATAAGCGATGGACGCATGATGAAATTAAAACATTGGATTATTTACTAGAGGTTCGTTGTTAATTTTTATTGTGCATGCCCTTTATTTTCTGAAAAATCAGCTGTTGTAATAAATTTGCTAAACGCTTAAAAAAGACACTCACGCTTTGTGGCAGAAAATCATACTAAGTGTCCAACAATTGCAGATATGCAACGAAGAGTGATTTCCGCTAATGTTTTTTATAACAATTGAGTCCGTTTGTTAACCAAAATTCAGTTTTTAATTAAAGACATTAAAACAATACAAAATGTGTTGATGGGTGGTACAGTGTTGTAGGCGAGGCACATATGTACATTAATATACTGAGTAGTGTTGATGACACAGCTGTTTTCTTTCCTTGCGTTTTTTGTGGTGCTAAATGCGCTTGCATGCGAAATAAATTCTCCCTGTTCATTTGTAAACAAATCCGAACAATCCGTGTACAGTGTTGCCATGGCAAATAATTTTTTGTAATCGAAAATTGAAAAAAACTTCTCAAATGGGAATAAAAAATATAAATAAATGTTCACTAATTGGCCTCCGGAACTTTAGTTTAATAATTCTTTTATAAAAAATAAAATATGCTTTCGAGAATAGTAATTAATTTTAAAATTAAAATCAAATAGCATTTCAATCCTCGTGAACTTATTTCAAAAAATATCATGCATTTAAAATTTTTGATATTTATTTTATTAAATAAAAAATAATTATTCTTTGTTTTGAGTTTTAATTTTTTAACAAAAATTCATGGTAATTAATTCGTTCAAAAGCTGGCTAAACAATTTTAGCGATTACACATTTTGGTAATTTTAATCACTGTTTAGTAAGTAGTCAGATTTTTCACCATTTAAGGAATAAACAAAAAAGTTATGCTTCTAAGTTTTATTTTTTAAATTGGGTCTCATTTATGCGGATATTTTGTAGAAAAGTGTGATGAGTCAGAATATAAATCGCGTAGACAAATTAATTAATTAAAAACCTTATTTGAAAAAAATCTGCAAAAAATGTGGTAACATTTTTAAAGATAAAAAAACCATTTTGGTTAAAATTTTAATAATTTTGTTTTTTAACAAAAAGCCACACAACAAACCTTGAACTTTTTTTGACTTGATTTTCTTTGGGATTCTCATTTGGCCTAAAGAATGTCAACCACTAAAACCTTAGGTTTTTTTAAAGTTGGGGTAAAGGTAAAAGGTTTCCTGATGAACTGGCCTAACTACTGTGGGAAATAGATGCATGTACCATTTGTTTATTCTCAGATCACCACTGTAACTTGTGGTTCACTTGAAATGTTAAGCAAACTAAGTAGGGATTAGAAAATAAAAAAAAAAAAATAATAATTATTAATGTGGAGTTTGACAACAGTCATGACAAATAAAACTGTAGTACTGGTGATGCTTTCGGTATACGCTTGTTAAATATGCCTTGGAAACGGACATGAAAAGTGGCACGGTAGCGCACTGCTGATCATTTTTTATTTCCTAACTTCCAAAATACATGTACATATATGAAGGAAAATAAATAAAAATTAAAAGAGCATTTTATTTGACAGTTAGGAAACAAAAATAATTTTTTTGTAGAGATGAATTAAACTTGTTCGTAAGCCTTGTATTTGTCCAAAGCCACTTTGTACACTAGATTGGTCAATTGTTTTGGTCAACCCAGAGGATAGCCGAAACAAACAAAACGGTGCATCATCAAGCAGAGTATCAGAATTGTCGATACCGTTGTTGTTTTTATGCTTATTGAGGATACCTCTAGCGAAATTCAATACGTGTAAAACTTAAAGTTTGGACAGATGTTAATGTATTAAGTTTTATTGTATATAAGTTATTTGCACTAAGATCAAAATCTATACAAAAATTCGTTGCAAAAAAGGGTATCTCCACTAAAACTAGAAGACCGTACTTGGGCTAAAAACTCAAGTGAAAAGGCAAATGCATTCGCAAATCACTTAGAGAAGGTTTTCGCACCACATGATATAAGTAATTCCACTATTCCAATTATTAGTGACACCGTGAATGATCCTATGAAATTTCGGTTGTCTTCTTTAAAATCGACAATTAAAAATACGGATATGAAGAAATCACCTGGACCTGATCGTATAACAGGATCAATGATAAAAACTAACCTAATTCAGCTGTAAGAATTTTACTTTACATATTTAATGCCATGTTGCGCGTCGGCTTCTTCCCATGCTCTTGGAAGAAGTCTGAAATTGTTATGATCCCGAAACCAGGATAGGACTCAAGCCAGATTACATCCTACAGGCCAATTAGCTTACTGTCAGTTTTGTCTAAGATATTTGAAAAATTATTCGTCTCGAGTGTAACTCCTTTTCTAAATGAACAAAACGTTATCCCAGATCATCAGTTTGGTTTTCGAGCAAGGCATAGTACCATTGAACAAGTCCATTGAATCGTTACCATTATTAGATCATCTTTTGAAAGAGAGCAATACTGTTCAGCTTTATTTATAGACATTTCCCAAGTTTTTGATAAAGTCTGCCATGATGGGCTACTTACTAAAATAGTTCGGGTTCTTCCTGAAAACTCCCACACGCTTATAAAAAGCTATTTGTCAGATAGAAGAAATGGGAAAATCAGTGCAGGAGTATCTCAAGGTAGTGTGCTAGGGCCGCTATTAAATATTACCTATACAGCGGATATGCCGACAAGCCTACATACATATACATCAACCTTTGCAGACGACACTGCAATTATAAGTAATGATCCAAAGGATGCATCTGAAAAACTGCAGTCCCATATTCATAAGCTAGAAGACTGGCTAAACAGTGGAGAATAAAGGTAAATCCATCAAAATGTGCTCATGTAACGTTTTCCCTTAGAAGGCAAAATTGTCCACCAATTACAATAACTAATACCACGGTATCAGCGGAAACGCACGTCAAATATTTGGGTATCCACCTAGATCGGCGCCTAACTTGGTCCCGTCACATTGAGGCAAAAATAACGTCCATAAAGCTTCGAACAAATCAACTGCATTGGCTAATACGTCCTAACTCAACTTTGGCTTTGGAATATAAAGTCCTTTTATACAAATCCGTTATAACGCCAATATGGTCATATGGCATTCAGCTGTGGGGTACTGCCTGTGCATCAAACATCCATTCCCACTATCTAGAAAGAAGTAAAAACATACATGTCCAAATAGGTAAACAAAATAGTCGCACATCCCAACACTCTAGCATGCAATTTATTGCAATTTGACTGCCACCAGAGACTAAACAGAACTGACACATTGAGCCTAGCGAGGCGGCTCTCTCTCTCTTTCTCTCGAAAAATAAGTTGTTACATTGGTAATAACTGGTAAATAATAATTTAGAAATAATATTTAAATACTTATTGTAAATTTCTTTTAGTAGAATTTAGTAGATTCAATAAAATGAGATATAAGTATAAGAAAATGAATATCTAAAATTCAATGAAAAAATTCGCTATGGCAACACATTCAGTCGTATTTTTTGTTTGTCCTATAATATTTCCTCATACTCATATGAATATGGTTGCTTAATAATTTTATCATATTCGTCCAACGTTTGCTTGCAATCTTAGGCTAAGATTTGAAAGCAATGTTCCCTTTTTGCTGAGAAAGCAATTACAGCCAAGAATGATTTTATAACAGTAGTCGTATGAGCGAGGGTTTGATATCCAACTTGCATGTTTCCTGGGAAGCTTACTTGGCGATGTTAACACACACACATAAACAATGCATTCTCTTTTTGTTATTTTAGTTTCTATTGATTTGACTTCCCTTATTTGTCAAAGCCAAGTGAATTATCGGAAAAACCACCGAAGAATTTTACCATGGACAAAACCGTGCACGACAGTACAACATCCTTTTAAATTCACAGCCTGTTTGTCAATGTCGAAAGAATGCTTTCGATCACATCGATCGATTTATACGAACGGTGACCCGAACGACAAGTCGAAGAAGAACGTTGTAAGTGTTTTCACAAAAAGTCCTGTTTGTCTATTTCGAACATATTGTCAACTATGAGATCTTACACGTCAAAACCATTCAGCTGCTATTTGGTTTTCCAGAACGAAATATTTTCATAAAATAGATTTGCTTGCGACCAATTATGTTCATATTTATTAAATTAAAATAAAATTTAATTAAAATGTAAAATAAATATAATAATAAAAGCTTTTTTTATTTCAATAATTTAAAACTCTGTTGCAGTTGACCTAAGCCACATCAGTTAAAATTGTTATTTTACGTACATCCCAGCAAACAACTATAATGCCAATAACTTACTGCATGCCTTACTTTGTAGCCTTATTTCCGTATTACTGTATTCCTAATTATCTATTCAACAATAACTCCTTGACTATATTTTTTTTATTACTCATTATGCAGAAATACAAAATATTTACTTCAGTATTATGAGTCATATAAATTTTTATTGAAAATGAGAAATTATTTATTAAAAAATGGTTCACAGCTTTTTTATTCTTTTAAATTATAAAAAAAAAATCGATTGAAACCCCATTTACACAACATTCATATGTACTTTAAAAGTGTTATGTGAATGTCTGATACTACAACTTATTACGTTAGAGACCAAACTTTTTAATTTTTATATAAATTTATAAATTTAACAATTTTAACTTCTGAATTGCAATTGTTGAATACTGCATTCAAAATCGTTTTGGTAACGAATCAAAATTATATAGACAGTTGGAACGAATTTGCGTCATCCCTTGTCAAGTTTGGTTTGGCGACGGTAAACTTGTTTGGCTATCTTCCGACTTCAGTGTCACTTTTAAGGCCTTTTATAGCGCAATTTTAATCGATGAATTTCTCCAAGTTAATTTGCAATTAACCACTCGCTAAAATGCTTGTAACAAATTATTTTTACAAATTTTGTAACTAAAAAGGGAATGCCTTACTGCTTCGGTTATAATTCGGTGAATTTTCAATGGATTCGTTGTGGGGCATCGCGAAGAAAAATAAGCAGTTATTGCAGTTGAACTGTAGGTAGTGGTTTCAATTTTCTTGCATTACTTTATCGATTATTCGGTAAGTCAAGGTTTAGCTGACACGGCCCTTGTTTGCTTACAGCAGCTGGTCTTCTACTACGTCTCTTTTTCTCACAGATATCCAAGTCGTTCGGTTTCAAAATGGCTTACTGTCTTTAACAAATATTTTTGTTTGAGCCACAGAAGTACTGGAGACTTAGCCAATTTTGTAAGTTTGCATTATGTAATGATACATGTCTTATATAATAGTCATTTATGGATGGCTTTAAACAATTACGTATGCGATGCTCCTCGCCGGCTTCACGCTATTCCTAAACAATGCGACTTTCGTCCATTAAAAATAGCATCACACCCTTAACAACCACATATGAAATTCAGGTCAAAAGTTCAAAAAGAAAAAAGGTCGAGAATGATCTGTCTGTGAGCTACGTAAGTAAATATTTACTCACCAGACCGCGGAGTAGGCATCGGATCAATTCCAGTAATAATGCACGGCTACGGACAAGTCCATCAACCATTATTATGTCTTTGCTTCATGAATATTAACAGAACGGTGAGTTGGATCATCTTGTCACCATTGAGTCGAAATTTTTTCTAAAACGAGCAGAGATAAATTATGATGACCAATCCCCTGCAGTACCATATGCAGGCCGTATTTTATGTAGAGGTTGAGACAATTTGGCTTCACATGCGAGGAAAAGAGCAAATAGAAAATTATAATTTGTTTGACAATTGTATTGAATTTTTATTGTTACTTCTGAATTTCGTCATAAATAGCTGATCAATGTTTAATAGGGTTGTATATATATTTTAAAAATTTATAGAAAAAAAAACTAAATTCTAAATCTGCCATTTCTATGAGTCGACTTGTTCATACGTAAAACGCATGAACTTACAGCCGTCATTTCAAGCGAACGAAAGCGTTCGAGGTAGATAAACCAGGATTGATTCGAATTCGAGTGACTTGTTTTCGTTTGCTTATGTTTTCTGGAATTTTATCACTTGGTTATAGATGTCCTTTTGCATTGATAAGGACATATGTACGTATGTTACATTGATTTCTAAAGCACAATGAGCAACTATATACATACATATGGACATATCAATGCCAGATAAGAAATATGCGAAACTATTATAAAACTCGAAGAATGGCGAACTTTCCCGAGGAACTAAGCGTGTTGTTCCACATCATATTTTGCCTTTCAGAATAACTTCGAATTTTATGCTTTCAACTTTCAAGTCATATTTGATTCTAACTTTTATTAAAATGAGTTCTGTTTTATGGTTATTGCACTGTTAGTAGAAATTTTGAGTTAAAATGTAAATTTATTTTATGGAGTCTTTTCTACTTTTGTATTGTTTTTTTGCGAAATTTATTTTTTTTCTCCAGCCAATCAGCGGACTTACGCATTTCTTTGGTTATTATGCAGGAATTGATTCCCGACAGGCGCACCTCCGATATTTCGTAGAGGCCCTCCGCGCGAGATGTGACAGGCGTCTGTCCTCCAAGGCAGGACACAGACAAGGGAGTTGATGTATCGTTTTCTCTTCTACAGAAATCGTATGCAGTCAGCCTCGTCCTTTTCGCATTGATATCATATTTGCAGTGTGCGGTAATCGATGTAACGATGTCTTTTATCATGTCCTTTGACAACTTAGCAGAGCTCTAGTTCGAGCCCTGCCCAAACTTGGCCAGATAAAACTAGTGATACTTTATGTGGGTTCTTCCTACCATCTAGCCTTAGCGGTATTATATATCGCCTGATAGATATGCCTCCTGCAGGCTGAGGAGGGTATGTCACAGAATTCATCAGCAGCCTTGCTCCTCTCTTCGCCAGCTTGTTGGCCCCACAGTTACCTCTATAAGTCCACGTACCCATTCTATGGTGATTCTTGAATGTCTAGCATTCCGATTTAAGGATGTCCGGCATTCCTGCACCTCTTTAGATGCTGTGTAAACACTTAATTGCAGCACGGCTGTTGGTAAAAATTCGAATATCTCTATCAAATATTCTCTAATACTACAGCCAATTTTCCACCCTTAGAATCACAGATTTATCAGCTTGAAGAACGCTACATTCTTTAGGAATTCTAAATAGACACCACCGCCTACTCCTTTATGCCACTTCCAGCCATCTGTGTATATTTCCAGATTATGTGCCCTCTGAAGAACCCGAAATATACAAGAGCGAATCGAGACCTCTCGAGAAGCCAAGAATCAAGAAGGTATAATCTATAAGACCAGGAGGATTATAAGTTTAGATGATGCTGGAACGACCCCAAAGTCTAGGGTTCAATTCATTTTTTCATTAGCCTACTAAGTGCCAGCTTTCTTGTTAGTAAGTCTACTGGCAACCAGTTCAGCATAGCGAAACGTGGCTTTGTCGGCGTTGTGCACATGGCACCTGTAATCAGGATTGGCATACAACGCAGTAATTTTTACTGCCTATCAGACTACGTCTCTAGGCTTTCTTACAGATATATGTAGCTGTCATAGCCTTCGTAGCTCTGGCCTCAATCCCTCCCAGGTATTTGGCTTCACATAAAAGAGCAAACTGGGTATTATAGTTTGTTTGACAATTGTATTGAATGTTTTTTGTTGTATTTTTCTGTTTGTTTTTACCATAATTGATTCGAATTCGAGTGACTTGTTTTCGTTTGCTTATGTTTTCTTGAATTTTATCATTTGGTTATAGATGTCCTTTTGCATTGATAAGGACATATGTACGTATGTTACATTGATTTCTAAAGCACAATGAGCAACTATATACAAACATATGGACATATCTATTCCAGATAATAAAACTCGAAGAATGTCGAACTTTCTGGAGGAACAAAGCGTGTTTTTCACATCATATTTCGCCTTTCGGAATAACTTCGAATTTTATATTTTTCCCTTTCAAGTAATATAAATGATTTTTTTATGAAATTATGATACGGGGCGAGGAACTGCCTGTGCACCGAGGACATCATTTACGTTGAGTATTTCCAACTGAGCCGGAATCTTATCCTTAATGAATATTTTGAAAGCTGTAGTGCGATTTACTATTCTTATTTAACGACAATCGCATCGATAAAAAATTTTCACAACAAAATTAACGATGTTGCTATTCAGTAACTTTTTTTAAACAACATTCGCAATCGTTTAGTCAGCTATTATTGATAGCTCAACCATTGTAGACAAAACTAAACGACGTATATTTTTGTGTTGTTTATTTTTTTCGACAAACTAAAATTCATGGCATCTTTTAATTTGTTTAAAAAAAGCCTCAAATGTTTTTTACTAATCTTTTGCAAAAATAGCTAAACGCACAAACAATTTTTTCAAAACGTCTTTGTTTTTTTTCATTCTCATTTGCGCCCTTCGTTTATTTGATATTTTTTTGACAGAGATGCCACTTGATATCAATTTGCATCAACAAAAAATTAACGATGTCTACTGTCGTTTACGACTAGTTAGTAAATCACACAATCGTTACTGCAAACAACAAAAATTTTCGAAAAATTTTGTGACTGTCGAATCGTTAAAAGTTAGTGAATCACACTACTGGATGGCATTGGTAACTTTGGTAGATCAGCTATTGAAACGAGACATTTTTCCCGCGCATTTAAAAACCGAATTGTTTATACTTTGTGCACTTGCCTGTTGTTTTCACGACAATTTTAACTCTTTTCGGCCATCTTCGGGTGTTATAGGTATACACCGTTTAAGGCAGCGCTCCCTGAGCTCTGTCTCGTTTTCAAAGGCGTGTTGAAAATTGCATACACAGCATTTAATAATTCTGCACAATCTTTCAATTGGATTCAAATCCGGTGACTGAGGGGCTCACCCAACAACTAAATTTTGGCATTATAAAACAGAAATGCAAGCGTCTTTTTGTTCTTATGTTTAGGGTCGTTGTGTTGCTAGATAAAGCAGTCTTCAATAGTTCGACCCCAATAGACTTAATCATGTCAATGTGCATATTCTTATCCATGACCCCTTAAATTTAATGTTGTTTTTTAACCAACAATCGTTCAGTTCTTAAAGTGTTTAGCAAATGCTAGCCGCAGAGCTTTGTATTTTGCATTTAAACGGTGCTTCTTTATTATTTTACGCACCTAAAAACCGTATCTGTTAATTTCTGTAAGAGCGGCAGCCTTGGAAACTATGAGCTTTTTGCAAGAAAGTAGTTTCGTTTAACCTCACATACAATATTTACTTCCCTATGCGTCTATCTCGGTCAGTAAGATTTAAATTTCATCCATAATGGGCTGCTGCTAACAATAGACCGGACCGGTGGCCATCAATTCGTCTAACGATTCTATTTCGCATCGGGTCCACTCGCAATTCGACCTCTGTATAAGGCCAGGGACCGGTGCAGATTTAGCTAAGATCCTGCGAAAGCGGCTCGTCTCGGAAGAGTTCTGCACGTTACTGCAGAAATCACGCCAAGGCTTACGTTTTGCGTTTCTGACCTCGCTTTTAAATATATTCACAGCGGCTTTATAGAGTGACCATTCGTTAGTCCTATTGGTCTCTTAGAAAAGATTCCTGCACCTTCTTCCAGATTCCTTTAAGCCTCTAGGTATGTAAGGTTTGCATGACTTTGAAGTTTCCTCTTTGAAGACGTCTGTAAGCTGATTGATAGCCCCGTCAATATCCGTAAATGACGGCGGTAGTGGGATAAAGTCTTTAAATATGCGTCTCTGAACTTCCTAGTTTGTTTTCCTTTGTTTGTTTTCTACTTATGAAAGGCGTAGCCATCTTTCGTGTTCCGCTTATAGAGTAGTCCAGGTGGCGCTGATCAGAGAATGAATAGTCAGTTCACACTTTCCGGTTCTCTATATAGTGGGCAAACTGAGCGCTTACCAAAGTAATGTGCAATACCTCCAGTCTGTTGGCAACTACAAAAGTCGGTTCTAAACCCCTTATCACTACGACTAAAAAAAGATTAAGTACAAAATCTGCAATAAACTCACCTCTTGTATTGGTGTTTGTGATGCCCTAGAAGGTATGGAGTGCATTTACATCTACGCCAATGACAACTGGTGTGGGTCTACATCGTCATGTGCCATATAGCTAGGGGGAAGCCAGATAACTATGCCATCCTTCTCCCAGGCAGCAGCTACTTTGCTTTCACCGCTGAAATGAGAGAGGCTGAAGATGTTAAGAGGGTTTTTATCTATAATGCAGGACATTATTTGACCTGTGCAGTTCGCATAGAGCAGCTTGTAGCCTCGGGCATTGAGTACCAGGATTTCATTGTTATGGGTCCACCGCTTCTGCTTATGATGCTTTAGAGTGGTGGAGGTTTATTTGCATTTACCTTTGCCATCGTCTGGATCGTAAATGATGTGACTCAGCGTCCTATGGGTCGGAAACCAGGAGCACGTCTTCGTTCTCAGCAACATCCAGACGACTCAGAAGCTCCCCAAACAGACCAGATTCATGTTGGGTCTCCTCAGAGCCGTTTGAGCTTGCCGGGTCTCTTACGTGCGCAGGTACCAATCCCACATTGACAATCTCGGTAACCCCTTGTTGTCCGAACGTTTTACAACGGATCTATGTCTGCGGGGAATCTCATAGACCGGGATTACGGGACCTGCCTACACTTCTCCCAAGGCGGCTATAGCTAACGTCAGCAGGTTAGTTGATCGCTCATCAACTTAATGTGGCCCCGGAACCTACCCTGTGTCTTCGTTTTGCAGGGGTGCCCTTGAATTTTCTTCAGGGATCCTCCAGTACACACCCAGTGTCTTTTTCGGATCATCCCCCACTTTTCCTGGGAGATGGCTCCGCCGCAGTCACCCCTGTCAATAATAGCCCGCACGAGTGGGTTTTAGCCTATTAACAACCCGAGGTTGCGTTTGCCTGGGATCTTTCGACTCTGGCTGACTGGGAGTAGGTGCATCTTTCCCAGTGGTCCCTGCAAGGAAGTCACCTGCTGCTCATATGAAATTCAGCTCAATTGCATTAAAAGTTCAAAAAGAAAAAAGGTCGAGAATGATCTGTCTGTGAGCTACGTAAGTAAATATTTACTCACCAGACCGCGGAGTAGGCATCGGAACAATTCCAGTAATAATGCACGGCTACGGACAAGTCCATCAACCATTATTATGTCTTTGCTTCATGAATATTAACAGAACGGTGAGTTGGATCATCTTGTCACCATTGAGTCGAAATTTTTTCTAAAACGAGCAGAGATAAATTATGATGACCAATCCCCTGCAGTACCATATGCAGGCCGTATTTTATGTAGAGGTTGAGACAATTTGGCTTCACATGCGAGGAAAAGAGCAAATAGAAAATTATAATTTGTTTGACAATTGTATTGAATTTTTATTGTTACTTCTGAATTTCGTCATAAATAGCTGATCAATGTTTAATAGGGTTGTATATATATTTTAAAAATTTATAGAAAAAAAAACTAAATTCTAAATCTGCCATTTCTATGAGTCGACTTGTTCATACGTAAAACGCATGAACTTACAGCCGTCATTTCAAGCGAACGAAAGCGTTCGAGGTAGATAAACCAGGATTGATTCGAATTCGAGTGACTTGTTTTCGTTTGCTTATGTTTTCTGGAATTTTATCACTTGGTTATAGATGTCCTTTTGCATTGATAAGGACATATGTACGTATGTTACATTGATTTCTAAAGCACAATGAGCAACTATATACATACATATGGACATATCAATGCCAGATAAGAAATATGCGAAACTATTATAAAACTCGAAGAATGGCGAACTTTCCCGAGGAACTAAGCGTGTTGTTCCACATCATATTTTGCCTTTCAGAATAACTTCGAATTTTATGCTTTCAACTTTCAAGTCATATTTGATTCTAACTTTTATTAAAATGAGTTCTGTTTTATGGTTATTGCACTGTTAGTAGAAATTTTGAGTTAAAATGTAAATTTATTTTATGGAGTCTTTTCTACTTTTGTATTGTTTTTTTGCGAAATTTATTTTTTTTCTCCAGCCAATCAGCGGACTTACGCATTTCTTTGGTTATTATGCAGGAATTGATTCCCGACAGGCGCACCTCCGATATTTCATAGAGGCCCTCCGCGCGAGATGTGACAGGCGTCTGTCCTCCAAGGCAGGACACAGACAAGGGAGTTGATGTATCGTTTTCTCTTCTACAGAAATCGTTTGCAGGCAGCCTCGTTCTTTTCGCATTGATGTCATATTTGCAATGTCCGGTAATCGATGTATTTTGTGCTTTGACAACTTAGCAGAGCTCTGGTTCGAGCCCTGCCCAAACTTGGCCAGGTAAACCTAGTGATACCTCACCAGGTAGTTGGCATCACAGTTACCTCTATTGGTGGACCCATTCTATGGTGATTCTTGAGTGTCTCGCCTTACAATTTAAGGATGTCCGGTATTCCTTCACCTGTTTAGATGTTGTGTAAACACTTAGAATCACTGATGTATCAGCTTGAAGAACGCTGCATTCTTTAGGAATTCTAAAGGACATTTTGATCCCCTTTCTTGAATTTTATCACTTGGTTATAGGTGTCCTTTTGCATTGATAAGGACATATGTACGTATGTTGCATTGATTTTTAAAGCACAATGTTAACTATATACATGCATATGGACATATCTATGCCAGATAAGAAATATGCGAAACTTTTATAAAACTCGAAGAATGTCGAACTTTCTGGAGGAACAAAGCGTGTTTTTTCACATCATATTTTGCCTTTCGCAATAACTTCGAAACGTATATTTTAAACTTTCAAGTAATATTCGATTGTAAACTTAATATAAAATGAATTTTTTATGAATTTTTTTTTTTAATTTTTGCGGAATTTTCAACTTTTAGATGGTGTTTTTGCGAAATTTTTATTTTATTTTTTCGGCCAATCGCACGAATTTCTGTGGTTGTCCGCCTTCAGTTCTTGCATCAGCATATAATCCTCTTTGAGACGCCCAGTTCAGCTGATCGGCACCGCATCGATAATTCTGGATCTTCTCTGATATTGACCGCTACGTCGGGTATATTTTCTTTACTTCGCACGAATGTCTAGTTGGTGGTAGCGTAGGAAAGTAGTTTCGTTTTACCTATACAGCACCAAAACGCTGCACAATGAGTCCATCTCGTTCAGTCGGAACTTTTTATTAAACAAACCATTTTGTAAAAGCGGTTTCCATGTCTCCAAAAATGTTAAGATTATTTACACATTTTTGTCTCGCACTAGGCACTCGCATTAGGCACTTGAAATGTCCTATTGCCTACGAATCTCCGCTAAGACATGAAAACCAAACAAGGGTTAAATACTTTGTTGAAAAGGTAAATGCTTGCGCTAATTATCTAGAAAATATTCTCACACCACATGACATTAATAGTTGCACTATCCTAATTATCAGCGACACACACTGTGGATGATTTTCGGAAATTTCGGTTATGCTTAATAAAAATAACAATTAAAAATCTTGATATGAAAAAATCGCCTGGACCTGATTCAGTGTCGGGATAATGTTACTTATATTGAATGCCATGTTGCGGGTGTGCTTCATCTCATGCTCATGATCTTGGAAGATGTCTGAAATTAACAGCATCTCCAAACCAGGAAAGTACTCAAGTCAGATTATGTCCCACAGCCCCATTAGTCTACTCTCAGTTTTATTGAAATTATTTGAAAAAATAGACATCTCGAGTTTAAAACTTTATTTTAATGAAAGCAACATTATTCCGTACCATCAGTTTGGTTTCCGAGCAAGACTTAGGACCATTGAGCAAGTCTATATAATTGTGACCGTTATTAGATCGGCATTTGCAAATAAGTAATACTATTCAGCTTTATTTATTGACATTTGATTAAGTCTGGCATGATAGGCTACTCTAGAAGCTCCCACTGTCCATAATTTGCAAAGGGGCAAATTAGTGGTTCTTCCCAACAGTCTAATGCACGATTTACTGCAATTTCAAGGGCAGCAGAGGCTGAAAATATCAGACAGATTAAGTAGAGAGAATACAATAGATTATTTATTGCATTGGTAATAATTAATTTATTTTATTTTAGGGATAAGATTTGAATACCCATTGGAACTTTCTTGAGGAAAGATTCAATAAAATTAAAGCTTAAAAAAAATACTTGTGAAATTTTATTCACATTTTAAAATATTTAATTTTTTTATGAAGACAGCTTGATGAAATCATTTCATTGGCTTTATGAATTCTTTCAGTGAAAGTATAATTATTTCGGAGCATTAAGAAGTAGAAGGTTTGTTGCACCTGGGGGTCATCCATCACACGTTCAATTTTCAAAACATTCAACCTACTAATAATTTTCGAAATTGACCATCAGTTTCAGTTTTTCTTTTAAGTTATGTTTCAATTTGACGAAATTAAACAGCTGCTCACAATTTGCTGGGTATTATAAATACTCTGCCGCTATCAAACGAATCCTAGAGCTCCAGATACAGAAACCATGGAATATGAACCAGGCGTCATATCGATGAAATAATTCAAAAAAGTCGATTCTTGATTTGATATTCCGACAGGGTGTTTTGATGTAGAATTTTGAAACGAATTTCCGTCATCCCTTGTCAAGTTTGGCTTGTGCCATCTTCAGTGGCTATGTGCCATCTCCAGTGTCATTTTTCGTTCTCAGAACGAATGAATTTTGAAAACGAAATTGACTATCAAGTTCCATGAAGTCTACGCTGCAGGGTCAATATGAAAAATGAATTTTGACTGTCACTCTGAGTGTTTAACTCGAAGGCAATA
This sequence comes from Phania funesta, assembly GCA_963932375.1. Classification (NCBI taxonomy): domain Eukaryota; kingdom Metazoa; phylum Arthropoda; class Insecta; order Diptera; family Tachinidae; genus Phania; species Phania funesta. Next base: position 6,410,605 of record OZ010657.1, on the reverse strand, counting down.
TATTGGACGCGTAACATCCAAATCAAACTAAAGTGCCGCCGGTTTAGGTCATATGTTGATTTTTCAAGAATAATTTAAAGTCTCTTGAAATTAATTCCTTCCACCAGAATCAGTTTATTAGTTCATATCTGCCTAAAATCTACATACATATATCGTATTGTATCGTACAGTAAAGCAAATACTATTGTTTTACCCCTTTACTTCGGAAAAACAGTCCTACAATTTTTATACTATAAAGCAACAGCTAAATAATTCGCTAAAAAATAAAAAAAAAAACAGTAAAAATAAGAAACAAAAAATTAAATGCTAAAAATAAACACATAAAAAATAATATTTTTTCATACTAAATGAATTAAAAAAAATTATTATATTGGGAATACACAGTAGTGTTAGTACATGTGTGTATGTATGTACACACAGATTGTGCGCAGGCATATTCGGGGAGCTAAGTGCTGATATGTATTAATATACAAATTTTCTTCCAGACACATAATATTTTTCATGAGAATTCTAAATAGAACCCAAAGCACGTACAGAGCATACATCACATAAAAGTTTATGCTTTCTGTGTATTCTCGTCTTCTGCGTTGACAATAAAAGTTTATTAACCCATTTGTAACAGCAAATAGTTTGAAATTCTAGAAAATAAAAATCATTTCAAACGTCATACAAATTTCAATTGAAATCGACCATTAATGCTCAGCTTATACTGGGGTACCGTTTCCCGGCAAATAATGAATCCCGGGAGAAGAGGATATTTCAATGATATTTCCGGGATCCCGGGGAAAACTGGGAATTAAACAACATTTCTTAATTTAAAACAACAACAACAACAAAAAAAAACAATTAAAATATTCGTTTCGTTTTTCGTTGAAGCAAAAAACTTTATTGCTAAAAGTTAAAAAAAAAAGTTATTTAGCAGAAGATTTCTTAAAATGGGTTCTGAGAAAAGCGCTAGTTTTTCTCAGAATAACTAAAGTGCCGTTGAGTCTTGTTCTTACTTTGGTGACCAAAAAGACAGCAGTCGAAAAAACTATTTCATTTGTCACGGAAAATGGTTTAGGGCATCTTAAATTTGTGGCTTCAAATAAAAAAAAATAATTTTTTCTCCGTTTTTGAAAACACTTGCTGGCATTTCTGATTCCATATTATTTTCCGTAACGGAAATTAATACGTTATCTTCATTTTCAAACTCAGCCGTGTCTTCAATGACTGGAAATAGGTGGTGTAACAGTTTTTATAATGTTTTGTCTCAACTTACATGCTGTATTGAGGGACGTTGGTAATCAAAAGCTATAAATAGTTCTCTTCGTTCAGCCTTTAAGATTAAATTTGGCTTTTCGAACTTACCTCGTAGTTATATGAAATGCAACACTGTTCACATCAAGTAACACCTGTTGATAGGCTACTGCTACACCGTTTTTTGCTTTACCACAAACGCTTTGAAGAGAAAAAAGCAACAACAATAATATTAACTTGTTGATTGGGTAGTGGACTTTTCTAAATTTCAAAAGGCGTAAGAAATCTCTTATTTTCTTCCTTAAAATGAAGTGTTTTGGATTTAAGGTTAGCTTGAGAAAAATTTATAAATATTGTTCTCATGCCCGTATAGATGCGCTTAAGCCTATGCTTCGTATTTTTTGTACGCTCTCCATTATTATAACTCGGTGTTGCGAGCGATATTATTTAGAAGTCTCCAGTCAAGGCTTCTTAGGAAAGTTACGTCTGATAAGGTATCAATCGTGCAGTTTCGCGGGTCCTTATTTGGGCTGAAGCTGGAAAGTGGCACAGAAAATTTATCGTTAAGTAGCCTGTTCTGTAAGAAAGATATAATGTCATTCATAAAGCTAAAATTTACTTGCTTCAGTAATTCTATTTATCTTTAATTTATATTACAATGAATGAAAGTTATCTTACAAAGCAAAACAAAGTAAAATACGACTTCCTCCTAGAGCTCTGTAAATCGTTGTCTTAAGTCAAAATGATTTGCTGTTCCCTCTAAATTCGAAATTCGTTTGTTTTCCTTTTGTAATTTATGCGCAAATTTCTCCATATATTTTCCCTTATATGCCTGCCATTTTAAACTTTCAATTTAGATGGTTCCCAAATGAGTTGTTTTACCTTCAAGTTATTTAGCAAGTTTTTCATTTCCGTTTTCCTTATCCGAGACACCTATGACTACCTTCAATTTGAAAGCCATGTTTAAATCAGGTGATGGAGGTTACAATGAAACAAACAACAGTCGAACTTTTTAGAAGTTAGTTCAAATGTATAATCAGCAAGTCATTATTTAACTTTTTCAATGTAATAACAAGTAACTGGCAACTTAAGAAGTCATTTTGAGTTCTGTTAATAGAAGCAGAAATTATGCGAAAAAATAAGAGTTTTAAGAAAAATATACACAGTAAGAAATCGTAGTCATTTAATTTAATATTTGTTAATTATTAAGATATTTGAAAAAAACATACAAACAAACATCTAATCGACTTCATTGGTAATTTTTAGTTATTCAGATTTGCAATATTTGGCATCTCGGCGAGCAGCTGCTGTTGCTGCTGCAACTGTGTTGCCTCCACCGCCACCCCAGCCATCAACTCATCACGGCGGAAACGTTATAAACTGTGCCATTGGTACAAATGGAACGCATACCTCAGAAAATGATAGTAACACGCCGCCAGGACAGATGTCCAACAGCCAGAGTGCAATGATGGCTCCACATAATACACATCTTGGACATGCTGTACATCATCACGGTCATACGGGTTTGCATGCACCTCCGCCACCACTACCGCATGCTGCTGTGAGCCAAGCCCATGACTTTCATCCTGCTTATCGAATTCCGGGTTATATAGAGCATTTATACTCTTTGCAGCGAGTTAGTCCAACCTCATCGTTTCACGGCAAGTTTCTTTATTCTTAAAAAAACGACCCCATAAATGCTTATTTGTTACATAATACAATTATTAGGTCTCCTAATACCTTATTATTTTGTTTTACAGATCCTTACTCCAATTGTGCAACAGCATTTCATTTAAGTGGCTTGGGATTAAATTCAGGAGATTATTTGGGTTCACGTGGTGTTGCCACATTAGAGGAATTGCACTCCGCAGCAGCTAATTCTCTGGCAAGCACTGATTTCCATTTTAGTATCGATAACCCAAGACTTAATTCGTCACGTGCCGGCAGTTTAAGGGCCAGTATTAGCCGTAAAAGGGCACTTTCATCCTCTCCTTATTCTGATTCGTTCGATATTAATTCAATGATTCGATTTTCGCCCAATTCGTTGGCAACTGTTATGAATGGTTCTCGTGCTAGTAGTGCAGGTAGTGGTTCGTATGGGCATTTATCAGCTGGTGCCTTAAGTCCAATGCACAGCGCTATGTCGCCACATTTACAGCAGTTACAAGCCCATCTTCTGAGAGCCAGTGCTGGACTGCTGCATCCACTTCCCTCACATCAAGCAGCGGCTGCTAACATGCTCTCCATGGGTCATGTACATACTTTACAATCAGCTGTTGCAGTTGCTGCTGCCTATAATGCGGCAACAGCTGCCAATGGTGCTTCTAGCAATGCAACAAGCAACCATTCCCCCTTCCACCCTTCGATAAATGGTCATACAAATACTCATGCTGCTAATGTCAACAAGAATCAAAATAACGTTATAAATAGTACTACTAAGCAAACGGTGAGATAAACTAAACGTCAGTTCAAATCGATTTTACTTTACACTTTATTTTGTATAAAATTTTTTAGCATTATGAAGAAATATGTACGGAACGTTCAAAGGGAGAACAGCCTTCATCCACGTCGCAAAACGAGATTACTCAACAGGAGGCCGATAGTGCTTCGGCAAACTCAGATACATCTAGGAAGCAGCAACGCGTTAGCAAAATCTCTACTTCGAAAAGTACTCCTACTACTACATCAACTATGACACAGCACCACCACAGCAGTAACTATCAGGTTCAATGTGGACCACCTACCACAACTACAACACACAGTGATTACGACTGTGCCACTGTGGATACGACTGAAATAAAAGATGAACCAGGCGATTTCATAGAGACCAACTGTCATTGGCAAGATTGTGGTGTTGAATTTTTGACGCAGGATGAATTAGTCAAGCATATAAATAACGATCATATACAAAGTAATAAGAAGGCATTCGTTTGCCGTTGGGAGGACTGCTCACGAGGTGAGAAACCCTTTAAAGCTCAGTATATGCTTGTGGTGCACATGCGTCGCCACACCGGAGAAAAACCCCATAAATGCACGGTTAGTAAAATAGATCAAATTAATGTCGATCATGTTTTTTAAGTTATTTTATATGCTTTAGTTTGAAGGCTGCTGTAAAGCGTATTCTCGGTTGGAAAATCTAAAAACCCATTTGCGATCTCATACAGGAGAAAAACCGTACACTTGTGAGTACCCCGGATGTAGTAAAGCCTTTAGCAATGCCAGTGACAGGGCAAAACATCAAAATCGAACCCACAGTAATGAGGTATATTAAATTGATCTGTTGTAAAGCCAACGACCAGTTCTTAGTGTACAAAAAAAACTTAACGTGGTTCCTTTTACTTTCAGAAACCATACGTTTGCAAAGCACCTGGATGTATTAAACGTTATACAGATCCTAGTTCCTTACGAAAACATGTTAAAACCGTGCATGGTGCTGAATTCTACGCCAACAAGAAGCACAAAGGGTCCATTCATGACAGCGGCCACTCGGGTGGTGGTAATGGAAACAGTTTAGGTAAAGTAGACTCTCCTGAAGACATTCGGTCGAACAAAGCTGCCAGTATATCAAGCCCAAGTATAAAGTCTGAATCTGATGCTAATTCACCGCCCCAAATGTCAGTGCATAGTCCGACAATATCGCAAATAGGTGGCAACCAAGCATATCACAATCAAATACAGTTTGGTAGTATTCGCATGGAAGCGGGAACTGAAATTGGCGATGCCATGGGTGCCTATAATAACCACGATGATTACGGAAACTTGACTCCAAACGATGATGAAGCTTGGATATATGATGATGATGTTGATGCGGCAGACTTGCCTATTGTACTTAGAGCTATGGTCAGTGTTAGTAACAGCCCTAACAATAGCATGATGGCGAGTGGCGGGGGGTCATCTTCGATATCTGCTGGTACTATGCGCCAGCGTTTCCGCTCACGTTTACAGACCAAGGGAATTAATCTTAACTCACCTGTGTTATCGAACATACCCGAAATTAGTCGCAATATTGGCATTGGTGAGCTGAATCAGCGTATTACAAACTTGAAAATGGAACCAGGCACTGTGGTCGTGCCGTCAATTAAGAATAACAGTGAACTGAAAAACTCACCTCCGTTCTCGACGAATTTAAGTGACTTACAAACACGTTTGTATTCTAACACGAATAGTACGAACGTTAATTATGATTCGCTAATACAAACTAATTTGCGCCGCGATAGTCAAAATTCAAATACCAGTACTTATTACTGCAGTATGCAAAGTCGCCGTAGTAGCCAGTGTTCACAATTGTCCTCAATTTCAACGATGAGACCATGCTCGTACAATGCTGGATCACTGTACGATCCTATATCTCCAGGCTGTTCAAGGCGCTCGAGCCAAATGTCAAATATAACTACTGGTGGATTTAGGTGCGTGGGAGCACCGGCCAGTAACGGCAGCAATAGCATCAGCCCGAATTCGATTTGTAGAAGCAACTCTCGCTTCGGAAGTACTTTCAATTCGCCAAATAACCCAAGCCTTCCTCCGCCTCCTTCATCACACTTAATTTCCAGCCATTTACAGCGTTTGCAGACATCTTCATCCGCTTGTGTTAAGCATCCGTATGAAAATGGTCGCTTTTCTATACCAAATGCGCTCGCAGCCTCGAATATAGGAAGCATTATGGGACAAACAAAAAATGAAGACGATAATGTAATAGAACGTCGCCTCTCTGAACCTGTACAACAATCGTACGAACGTCTCTTATCATCCCCTACCACAATTTCAAATACTTTCCAAAATATCGGCTCGACTGATACAAAGAAACCTTGTAAACCATTAGCGTCCGGCACTAACCCAGATATTTCCCAAAATGTAGGTCCTAAAGAAACCACAGAAATATCTCTGGATCATCATCCTAATAAGAAAGTTAATTTGGACGAAGTCGAGGAAGACGAGCTCATTGAAAATAAACTTGTATTGCCTGATGAAATGTTGCAATACCTTAATCAAGTTGCAGACAAGACAATTAATAATAATACCTCAGGAACAGAGGCTGTGCAGGCTACGGACCAGCAAGCCGTGTCCTCGCCTAATGTATATCCCAATAGCCCTGAAAGCGGCACTACACTCACTCAGGTAATGTCACCCCAATCTGGTCACAACATGTCTGCCTTGGGAAGTCCTTATTCGCAGCGGAACTGCGAATACCGTTCACAAACCCGCCGTCGTCAGGATATGGTTTATTACGATTATTATCAGGATCGAGCCGAAAACTCCAACGCCGACAATACTAGGCCCAATAATTACTTCTGTCCTGAACACTCAACATCGAAAACTATGCAGGAATTGACTCCCACTTATAATCAAAACATTTCCGCTCTTGCTGACAGTTCAATGACCAGTTTGCCCGACATTAGCAATAACGAAGCAAAGTCAAACTATTTCGCCAGTGCCGCTCAAAATCATTTGAGAACTCAAACGAAATCTCAACAGGCTGCTAATGTTGGATACAACGAAATACAGTGTCAGGATATAACTCAATCGCAAATGTCACCAGCTATAGTAAATCAACCGTCCACGTCTTGTGGCAATAATATGGAGATCAGCTATTCTCAAAATCAACTCCCATTTAGCCAATATATGACACCATCAGCTACATGGTGCAATGTAGACAATAATAACGGGAAAATAAACAAGAATTCAGCAGGCAACAGTAGCAATATGTGTACTGATGCCTACCAACGTACCTTGGAATACGTGCAAAATTGTCAAAGTTGGTTACAAATCAAAAAGAGCCCAAATCAAACGTCAACAAATTCCGAATTTGTTATGCCTTCAGTTCCAAATCCCAACCGTTTACAATCAAGCCAACACCATCCTCATCAGCCGGATGTTACAAGTTCAACCCATCCGTCCCCGAATATGGTCATAAATGATATGTCCACGTCCCTTAGCTCGCTTCTCGAAGAAAATCGTTATCTACAAATGATACAGTAGTCCCCCGCTTTCACTTCCCATCTATGAGAAGCAATTAAAACTATATAGACATTTATTTACTGTTTAAGAAAATGATACTCAAACTGCATGTGTATACCTTCTTGAATTATGGCCATATATTTATTATGTAGTTTTTATCATATTTATGCTTGGTCACGGTACACGTATACCAGGTATAAGCAGAGCAAGAAGTCGGCAGCATCACTAACCCCCCCATTGACTTAGGGTCGATTCAGCGACAGTATACATGATAAATATGCATAAATAAATCGGTTTGTTAAAAGTAAATTTACACTACGTCTTGACTAGCCATAAATTTGTTTGCACATTGAGAGATCGAACGCAAATTAACGAGAGAAAATGAGTACGTGGTCTTCTGTTTGAAGAATAATACGTGAGGATGTTACTGTCCGGTTTAAGCATAATTTTTTGTCTCTCATCGAGATTGTATGGATGATTTTAGCATAGTTTATTTACGGGTGTTTACAGACGAAATACATACATACTTTTTATTTTGCCTGTGTGTATTTTATTTGTAAAATGGCATAACAGAGTTGTGCAAACTATTGTTCGAATAACTCTGATTGACCATGAAGTGACCATGAGCAGCAAAATGTGCAATGACTGAACAGACTTATGACTCGTCAAGACGCCATGTTAATCGCATATAGCGTTGTTGCCAACTCAGCTGATATGGCTTTGAAAACATAATCGTAGTGAAATAGTGATTTTTGTTGCCTGAACAGGGGCGGATTACTGGCAAATTGCAAGCCACAGAATATAGATCTAAAACAGCGATTGTGTTAAATAGCGATTGGAAAAGAATAAATCATGGAACAATTTAGATATGAAATACAAAAAAAACCGATAAGAACGTCATTATGCATCAGTTGCCGTATACGGGCCAACTGGCTTTCAACCGATTTAAGATACAAATTAACCGCAAAAATGATTATCATGTATGCATGTAGCTGTATTTCTTAAATAAAATAAATCAAGCTTGCTTTCGCGCTCTTTACATAACTGCACAAATACAAACATACGTGTCATTCGTAAGTACAAAGTTTAGAAAAACAGAGATTTTAAAAATACATACACACATACGTATGTGTATATACATATAAGTATATCTTTACGGCCGTATGCAAAAAAAAAAAATTTAATTTTGGGTTGAAAGTACAAATTAATATTTAACCACTTTAGGCTTAATAGACCTTTGTTAAGAAAACGTATGCAAAAAAGTACTTTAACTAATGTATTCTTTAGTAAGTTTCTGCTGGCAACGCCACCCTAAAATGCAGCTAATGATGCACAAAAATGTACCAAACTATCCGTGTTGTCGAGTCTAAAGCTAAAATAAACTGCCATTTGTTATTTTTTCATACAAATTGTTGTATTAAGGGAATGAAATAGAAATAAAATGATTAAATAAGAAATTAAACCATTTACTTTTATAAGGCATAACGTGCCTTCTTTATAAGTTTTTATTTTTACCTTGATTTTTTTTAAATAAATTTTTTGACAAAACAAGGAAATTAAAATGTTGCCTGGGCAGAAGGACTTTAAAAATACGCGTGGAAACCGAGGAGATAGAGGTATTGGTACTTTGTTCCCTTTCAGACCAGCAAAGTTTTCTTTGACAAAGTTTCTTGAATTCTCTTTTAAACTTTGTCTTGTGTTCAGACAGGATAGTTTTACTTTGACAGAGTCTGTTTCTTTTGTTCGTATGTTTGTCAAATATAAAGAGCAGCCATATTAATTCGGTTTACGAACTAAAAACACAAAAGGAATTTGCGAGTACAACAAGTTTTGTACCAACCCCCTCTCTCTTTTCCTGTCTCCTCCACAAACTCAGGACCTTCTAAAAAAGTATTGCTTCAAAAAGGATTTGATCCCGAAAAATTAAAATTTAAAAGTGACACTTTAAAATAGCCTGCCTGTAGGTGTCTGTCTACCTGCTACAAAATATTTCGCTAATAATTGTTTTGGAATACAGTTTTGCTTAACAATGCTTTATAAAGGTTTGTTAAGTTTTTTTTTTTTTGCATGCGGCCGTTGGATTTTATGTTAGTACAAAGTATTCAACAAATTATTGCATTTTTAATCATTTCACACATATACATATACATACATCCATACAAACACATTTAGTTTGAATCACTTTAATTTTTAAGAAAATTATAGATACGCAACTCTTGTAGCAACAAGCTGGTGCGCGGTGCTCAAACGCGATCGGCCAGTATATATATATTCCTCTTTTCTTCAATTAAACAAAATATAGAAGAGAAATAAAACCAACATTTTGATCAACATGCGCAGTAAATATCATATTTTTAGAATAGAAACCTTAATTATATACTTACCTATTTATGTATTATTTCTTTATTTTTATTTTATTTTAATTTAAATTATTTTACACTTTCAATTGTTATGAAGAAACAGTTGTGCTAAAACTTATATTTTATATTTTTAAGTGGGCAATTTTTAAACTTTACCGTATCTCGCTGACGAAAAATAAACTCCAGAAATTAATAATAAGGTAGAATATAAGAAATATTTACCAGCTGGAAACATGCTAGTAAACTGCAAGTAATCAAGTTGACAAATATACATTTGTGAGTAAACGGACATGCAACTATATTTCTGAGCTTTACAAGGCAAGAGTTAATTTTATAACAGGAATCAATAACATATGGCAAATCAAGTAGTCGGCCACATACTTCGCCGATGATATAATGATATAACCCAAAGTTAGCAGCGGCTAATAGCTAAAGCCCCTATTACAGTTTACTACTAGACTTAGGTAAATTAAAACAGCCTAACTTTAAAACAACTTAACTCTTTTTCGGGCATTACGAATTACAATTAATTTCAATTGAAATTGTGCTGATGTTGCCAGCCTAAAAAAGTGCCGATCTGACAGATGATTAAACAGCTGTTTCTATTGTTGGGTAAAATTCAAACAATAAAGTTTGATTAATTTTCGTGAAAGTGTGTATTGTGAATAAATATTAAAATGGACATTAGTTTTAAGTTATTTTACAACTTCTCAGGCTCAGTTTCTAGATTTTTGGTTTTGCGTCAATTTTTTTATTATTTGTGATGTTAATAAAGTGGGGCGGTCTTCAAGGTGTGTTATCTGGGATTGTAGATGAGTCTGTAACATTTCTTCGCCATTCATAGCCGCTGGTATATTCTCCACCCCAATAGCCATACCACTAGGTGCAACTTGCTCCCTTCTTTGGTTAGGTTGCCCTACACTTTCCTCCAGTGGATTTCAAGAGACATTTTGCGAGTGACCACCACCACTTGAAAGATAATTGCTCCGCTTATGGGCAAGCTTTCTCTTCAAATTTGCCTTATAGTATATCCAAACCTACTAGAGAAATAAATTATCATTGCACTTTCATTGTACCGGTATAATTTCATGATTAGTACTTACTCTTGCCCACTCGTTTCCAGTTCTTGTTGGCGGTCCTAAATATTTTGTTCTATTGCGAATTGCTCTCACAATTCCTGAGTTTTATTTTTGCTGCATCTAAATTGTGGTTTGCCTCGTCCAGTTTCGAGATGCTTCTCCATAAGTTTGACGAGTTTTTCAAACTCTTGTTTTCACTGATTATTAATTTAGTTTCAGACAAGTTAAAAAAAGTTTACTTACCCGCTTTCCACTTTTTGTTGAGTTGAGTTGTAAATTTTTTATGTGTTTGTCCACCGCACTAACACAGGGTTGCAAAAAACGGTACTAGCACAAAAAAGTTGCAAGACAATATTAGTTCAACTTGAACATTTTTGACAGATCAAGTTGTTATCGATAATACCAAATTACAAAATAGGGGCATGTAAACCGTAATAGGGGCATGAATTTAAGATCATTGGTTTCGCAGTATGTAGCAGCAAATGATATATAGAAATTACTAATCATGACAGTTGCCTAATGCTTTCACATTTTCCCTTTCACTTTTTAGATCACTACTATAAAAATCTGTTAAAAAAAACGGTGGAAGGAGGCTTGTACATCTTAAATAAATCTAACCAAAAAATTCAAAAATACTTTAAATGGTCACTTGTGATAAATTCTGATAAAAATTAAAAAAAAATTAACCGAATAAAACTAACATTCAACTAAAACAAGCTCGGGGAGGGCGGCACCGACATTACTCGGCCTAGCAAGGACACAAACCGTGCGCCTCTTCAAAGTAATTATTAGCGATTGATTTTTTCATCACCAATTTAAGTTTTGCAAGTCTTCTGAGAAACGTTCATGCAAATGTAAATAAAATATTACACGATGAGATATAAATGAATTTCGCTGCAGATCGTGTAAATATTGCAATTTTTAAGCATCTGACAAAAAAGCTACAAAAAAATGCGTACAAAATTAAATAAAAATGCCAAATAAAATAGAAAATTTTCCGCTAAGCCAAAATTTAAACTTCAACTTTAAGCTTCAAAAATGTCAACGTGGACACACTGATTTTGCCATTGTTGACGGGTTTATCTAGATATGCCACATCAACATTAATACCAAGCGGTCAACAATGCAATGCTCAACGCTCGCATATATGTACATATGTACAGTGATGCACAAAAGTCTTGGTCTACGCCTTTAATACTATAAATGAGCACTTGCTACGAAATAAAATATTTATAATAATTAACAAAATTCCGTATTCCGTGATTATGTTAAAAAAACCAAAAAATTCGCCATTATTTACGAAATCGTATAAAAACCATTTCCAAGGCGCATAGGGCTATATTAAATTTAAAATGGAGGCCTCAAAAGTCATGGTACTAATACAGTATTTTAATCAAAGAGATTAATTAGTTAACGAAATATTGTAAAGTAGTCTATGTTTTTAAGTGCCTTGCAAATATTTTTGGATTGATTTTAGCAAAATGCATACTCGTAATAAATTACTCATCTGAAAAAATAGCAGGGTTCCAAAAAACCAATTCTTCTTTCTTAATATACATTTTTTGCGAAATCAATGTCGTTTTTCTGTTGGTTTCATTTGCAAGCGTTTTTTTTTTTGCGGGCTACTCGCGATTGATATCCATCACTTTTTATAGTACTACGACGAACCATTGCTGCAGAAACAGTTTTATTTAATAACTTTTCCTATCCATCGCAATTTTCATTACCCTCTTAAAAAGAGTTCTCATTAGCTTTTACTGTTAGTTTCCCAGAACGTCTACTTCTTTGCTTAATCTTCTTCAATCAATTAGAGCTTACTTAATATTTGGGGCATTTCGCGTGAACCTGGCAACCCGGAAAATACTTTTTCGGTGAACCGGGCAACGCGGAAAATACCTTTTCGCATCACTGTACTGCCAGTAGATATGAATGTGTAAACAAAATGTTTTTATTGTGTTTATTTGACGAGGTGAGGCGTGGTAGTGTGTTGCAGCTTATAAACTTAAATTTTTTTTATTACATTTCAAACTACGAAGATAAATTAAGGTGAGTGCTTTTAATAGGAAACTTTGTAAACTTTTCAAAAAATAAAGCTACATACGTAAATAATAATGCATGCAACTCGCTCGCAGTATAGTCTTAGGCATTCGTTTGTATTGAATTTTTAAAATACTTTAGGGTGTGGTGAAAATCCATGGTTTACTTTTTATATTAACACGTTGAGTGCTACGTCAGTCAGCGGTGACTGACACCGACCTTTCCGTTTTCAGAAAACTTTAATGGATTTTATTGAAACAAGGTAAACATAAAATTGGTTGTCCCTCGCAAGTGTCACAAAATGTTATAACCTGTTTGGTCAAATTTCGTGCTATTTTTCTGCCACTCCGTGCTGCATATTCTTCAGACCACGATTTGCAATATTTTCGCACTGCTGAAACTCGCACGACCTGACGGGCAAGTCGGTATAAAACCGCGTGGCACTCAACGTGTTAAACAGTATTATTCTGTTTCGAAAGTTTTAAGCCACTATGGCACGAAGTCGTGAAAAATACTATCATTCATTTCGCTATCAAATCGTTTATTGAAAGTTTATGTGCCTAGATGAAATGAGTTTCGAATATAGTTTGTACGCGCAATTTAATAGCTTTTCAAACAAGTTATTATTTATTTTAATCTAACGCGCATGTGACTCTGAATGGCACTTTAAAGAGAAGTCTATGTACAGTGGCCCAAAATGAAAAAAAAACAAAACAAATTTTAAATATTAACGCTGTAAAACAGTGTAATAGCCAGCTTGCATTATCAAGCGTCGCACACTTAATAGTTTTCCAGCATAATTAGGGCAGCCTATCTTTATTTGCGTTTAAAAGTAATTAAAAAAAACTGGTGTCGAACTTATAATTTTTTTTAATTTTAATCAGACATTTCCAGTTTTGCAACAAAAATTCTTTTTTTTCGAATTGAAAAGTTCAAAGAATTTTCTATAAAAATGGATACTCAGCCTAATTTGCTTCTTCACTTCTCAAATTTGAAAATAATAAAAAAAAAATAAAAAAAAAACGGCAACACTGGGCACCTCGATAAACTCAAAAAAATATACAAATTTCTAACCACTAGAAAACAAATTTTTTGGGTCTTCTGTTTCACTTGAAATGCGCCATTTTAAAAGTAGTTTCAGAGTTATGGAAAAATATTTGAGCATCATTCAAGCATATTATTTAATAAATAGAAAAAACATACGATTACACACGTGGTTTGTTCAAAAGAAAAGGTGAAGTTTAAATTTTTTTGAAACGTATTTATTTATTCATCAATCCATCCATTTTGTTCCCTTCACTTCCCTCGAAGCACTTCTGAAATGCGCTTTTCGGTATGGCCATCAGCTCGTTCTACGACTCTGACTTTATCTCATCAATTGTGGCAAAACGTTTTCCTTTCATTGGTCTCTTAAGTTTTAGGAATAGAAAAAACTCGCAGGGAGCCAAATCTGGTGAAAAAGGTGGCTGAGGCATGATTGGTCAAAAAATCATATTCTTTGATCCATTTTTTTTTTCTAAAGTCAAAAACCGAAGACCACACACAAACGTGACTAACATTTTCAGTTGTCAACAACAAATCAAAATTGGCTGATAATGCCAACATATGACTAACACATGTGTACCAACATAACAAAAAAAATTTCGATAATCGGATGTACACAGCCCGGGAAAATTCACCTCAAATTCACCTTTTCTTTTGAACAACCCATGTATGTATAATGAATATCTAGGAGTCGGCAATAAATCTGGCGTACTCTAGTTCCAAATCGTGCCGCCTTATATATAAAAAAATTATTATAATTCTCTTAATATGTTTATAAAACGAAGTTTAATTTAAATAGAATTTGAAAACCGGCTTTTTTGAACCCAACCCACCGAATTTACTAAAACTTTGATTTGTTGGTATTTAATGTAATTTGGAATTTAATTATAAGCTTATAATTATTGGAACGTATGTCCGTCATGATTGTTCAAGTTTGGTTTGTTTCGAATAAAAAAAAAAACGAACAATAACACAGAAGATGGCACATAGCAGAAAACGGTTTGTCGGCGTTCCAAATATCTATAACAAATCACCCTGTCGGAAAATCAAATCAGAAATCATTTATTTCTAACCAATTTAATGTAATTCGAGTTTTGCTAATGAACATTTACAAATTCGAATTTTTCAATCGATGAGTGAATGAATTTAACTGCAAATCTTTTGGTTTTTTTATAACGGCCCAACGTTGTTTTACCATAGAGGTAGAGATGATATTGATTTGCAGCATTGTTCAAAATGTATCCCTATCTAATTTTTTCTGTTGGGTCAAAGAGGAAACAGCTATCATGAATCGACTGGAAGCAACGATGATAGCATTACATGCTTGTCACAAAACTGACAAGTTGCAGTTTTGTGACTTTGCTTGTCTGTCAAAATTTTCAATTTACTAACGATTTATTCTTGTACATGTCCGATTACATCTGCCATAACCTCTGAGTGTTCACAACTTATTATTCTATATAAAATTTTAAATAAAATACAGACTCGCTTGTTTCCCCCCATCCTCCTTAAGGCTTTTAAGCGTCTCATATCGGCTACGTTTGGGAGCGTACCCTCTTGCAAATGAGATCAAGGTATGAGTCCTCTTTTCATCCGCTAGTTTTACTTGTTTGGTGTTTTCTTATCCAAAAGCATTATTAATTATATTTACTTAAATTCTTACATACTCAAGTGTTTTTAGTATAGCAAAAGAATATAATATGATCAAATAAATTTTTAATCCACCTAAGCCTCGTTCAAAGAGGTTCTCAAAGGTACAAATACATATATGTACATATAATTTTTTTTTACTAATACTATTTTATTTAAATGCTGTAATTAAGGTATATACACACACACACACATATATATATATATATATATATTTAAAATATTTTTGTATGATCGTGCTTCCATAATAAATACGATGTAATTTTAGGAATTTTTTATTTCTCATCAGATTAAATTAAGAATATACATACACACATACATATATAAATAACACAAAGTATGCATACACACATACATAGATGCGTACATCCATTGAGAGACAACATACTCCTACACAATTATTACTTACTTTCAATACTTAAGTGCTTCCAGGATTAAATATTTTTATAATAATTATATTGTAACGTTTTATTAAATAAATGTCTTCCACTAAACTATAAAAAAAATCTTTTTTATTTGTCTCACAGGCACTTTAGAATATATTTGGCTGACATCTCATAATTTCTCGAAATGTGACCCAATAAAGACTACAAACACACATATATATATATATTTTGCTCTAACTACACAGGCACTAAAAATACGAATTTTTAATTAAAATTAGTTCTTTATTAAGAAACTGTTCTATAAAAAAAATCATAAAAAAAATCTAAGTTACCCCAGTATTATTCAATTTAATTCGTTCAATATTCCATTTTAGCTTTTTGTTTGAATTCAAGTAAATAGAATTCGCACAAAAAACATAAATGTTAAAAGTACGGAGATCAAAATAAGGACCAAAGTTCTTCATATGTACAATACGATCCCATTCCCTAGTTTGCTAACATTTTCCCATAATCCTTTCTAATATTAGAAAGATAAAAAAAAATTTGGCAAGTTGCCTAAAAATCAGATGGTATTGTAAATATGAAGAACTTTGTCCTCATTTTGATTTCAGTACTTTTAACGGCCGATATTTTTTGAATAGGAATTTGGTCTTATCTTCACATTTATGTTTTTGTGCGGATCTGAGTCTTCTTTTCCAAGTTGGGTTATATCAAATTTAAGCTCTCTACCTATAGTGGAATTGCTCGATACAAATATAGCCCTAGAACTACCTGTAAATCAAATTTCAGTGACCCCTATTTTTGCAAATTTGTGATTATAAATGCATAATGAATGCAGGCAATGCCGCAGCATTGCTTCAAATTTCCAATATTTTACTAAAAAAAGTCGTCGGAGAATTGAAATTTCACCACAAGTTGCAAATTCACCAGAAAATCGAAAATGAATCAACAAATTTGAGATACTAAAAAAAATTTTTACCAAAAACTGAAATTAAGCAAAAGATCTTTAAACATTTGAATGTTTACCAAAAAACTTGTTTTTTTAAGAAGTTCAACAATTTCCTCACATACCCGCGAATCACAAAAAAATTTCGCAAATCACCAAAATTATACCACAAAATTCAAATGCAAATTTCATCGAAAACAATTTTAATTTAACAAAAGCCTGAATACTAAATTAAACTGAACAATCATAAAAACCTAAATTTTAAAATGGGGGGTATTACCAAAAGTTATAAGTTTAATAAAAATTCGAAAGTCCTCGAAGAACCAAAATTTTATTAAAAAAATTCGGTGTCATTCCAAATCATCGCAAATACACCAAGAATAATTAAAGAAATTTGGAAATTCATTTCAGAGTTTTACCTAAAAATCTAAAATCAGGGAAAATTTTGTAAACTCACTTACAGACAACAATTTCTCCAAAAACTAAAATTTAACCGAAAAAGTCGCAAAAACTCGAAATGGGATATTCCCCAAGAATTCTTAATCTCACTGAAATATAGGAAATTCGACAAAAAAAATACTGGAACATCATAAAAATTTCTTCAAAAGCAAATCAATAAAAAAAAATTATGTCACAAAAAACCGAATAATATAAAATTTACCAACAAAAAAAAAAAAATAATAATAATAATTCTACGAAAATTCAACAATAAGTCGAAAAATTGCAAAATATTAATATGACTAAGGAAAAGAAATTTCAATAAAAATAATCAATACACATCAATTTCAAAAATTACTGAAAATTAAATTTCGCCAAAAAGAGACAAACTTTCACAAAAAATCATAAAATTCATAAAAATCAAAAATTTGCAAATATTCGGAGAAGAGGTATTATTATTATTATTAATGTATGGGGGGGATATCGAAGCAGACCACTTTTTCTGGGTTCCTTTTCGACCCCCATTTCGCTCCTCAAATTGATTTCAGGGAACCGATCCGTAATCACAGCCACCTTACTTTCAATTGAGTCTCGTGCTAGCCCTAGCCTTTACTCTTGACTTAAGTGATTTCAGACTGTCGACTGGTAACTGTCGACACTCTTCCTCATCACGGAGTATTTTGTAATTGCTAGCATCTGTCTAAGGCTTAGTTCCCCCATGGCATTCACATCTAATAAGTGTCTGCCCGTGGTCTTAAGCCTTATGCTAGCCAGTGCTGGACATTCACACACAATGTGCGCTACCGTCTCAGGCTCTTCCAGGCATAGTCTGCAAGGATCATCTTCTATTTCATCTTAGCCAGATGGTACTTGAAGTTTCCATTACCTGTCACTAACGCAGTGATCCAGCTTAAAGTAGCCCTATTATATCCGAGCACCTTGCTGGCCTTCCTGCCGAGGGGCTCTTTTAGCACCATTTGATCCTGTCTACATGTGGTATTCTCCCTCCACCTATTCAGGTGTAATGCGTTTACCCATTGAAGAACTTTAGCTCGCACTAGGCCATTCTCCAGGGCAACCCTGGGTTCTGGTTCACAGAAATCCACATCAGATCCCCTTTTTGCTAGTTCGTCTGCTGCTGCATTCCCAGCTGTGCCTATGTGTCCCTTAACCCACATCAACGTCACCTCATTCAACGAGGCACATCTGTTCAGTTTCAGAACACATTCCAGCACCAGTTTGGAGTATAGGTTCACTTGCCTCATGCGTTTTATAACTGGCTGATTGTCAAGTGCAATGAGAACCCTTTTCCCATGCACTCGGCTTTCAAGCAAGTGATCCAACGCATGCAGCAACCCAAGCAGTTCTGCCTGGTAAACTGATACGTACCTCCCCAGACACAGACTACAGGACAAGTTCACCTCAGTGGAGAATGCACCTGCTTCTGCCCTGCCACTCATAAGAGAACCATCAGTAAAAATGCGGATGTCGTTCTCCATACACTCATTGTGTATAATGCCTTCCGCAATGAGTCTCCGATGCAGCCTCTCGACTACCTTTCTTCTACTCATGCGTTCCATCGACATCTGAGCAACCCTAACCAGGATACTCTTATGCCCGATGTTCGGCCCAAAGCTATGCCAAACCGCATCGCTCCTCATTCGCAAAGCTGACAATGCGGCCGTTGACCTAATGAATAAGTCCAATGGCAGCAATCCCAACATTGCCTCGATTGCCTGCGTTGGCGCCGTGCGCATTGCACCACTTATACACATGCAGGCAACCCTCTGAATCAAATCCAACTTACGCTTAATTGTGCCCTGAGAGGCCTTCGGCCACCACACCACGGATGCGTAAGTTATAATGGGTCTCACCATCATTGTGTAAATCCAGAATGCAGCCTTTGGCGAGATTCCCCTCCTACGGTCACACACTCGTTCACATTGATGCATAATCCTTTTTGCTTTCCGGACCTTTGTTTCGATGTGTTCATTCCAGGTAAGTTCCTTATCCAGGGTAACCCCCAGATAATTCAACTTCCTGGACACATTTACTTCCGATCCGAAAAGCTTTAAGGCTTCAACCTCTACACCCTTCCTCTTACGAGTGAAAAGCATAGCGTCGGATTTACTGGCATTTATGGTTAGACTCTGGTCATTGCACCATGTCTCAGTCACCATGAGAGCCTGTCTCATGCAAGCTTGAATGGCCCCGATGAACTTACCATTCACCATTAGTGCCAGATCGTCTGCATACGCAATCGTATGGATGCCTATTCAGTAAGAGCATTTCTCACCTTCCCAAAAGAGATCTTGTCAAAGGCGCCCTCAATGTCCATAAAAACGGACAGAGCAGCTCCGCTATCGAAAATTTCTCTTTCCGCGGAGAAGAGGTAAAACATTTGTATTACCAATGTAAATGAGCCAAAATTGCAAACAAAAAAAATTGATTAATCGATTGAAATTGAGGCATTTTCAATCGAATAATAAATAAAACGAAAGAGTTAAAATGTAAAAAAATCGTTAAATAAGGGTTGACGATTTAGCAACTTTTGTATATTTGCAAAAATATGCTTGCAATAATTTCAGTTAAAGTGTATCAAATGCAGTCGCAATTTACCTGGCAATTAAAAATGTTATCGCCGTCAGCTGTTTTAAAACACACGAAAATACCTTAGCCCCAGAATCAATCAACCGCACACCGTTTTCAGCGAAAATTCGGATGGTGGTAAAAGGCCTAATGTCAAAACTATGCGTATGGTAAACTACAACAGAATATAAGTTACTACTTCTGCACAACCCTTTTCGAAAATACTACTAAGGTAGACGAAAAAAATGTGGTCAAAATATTCGCAGTGACATGCTGCTAAAAACAAGGAGTTTATATTAATTAACAACAAGTAAGAGAGCTATATTCGGCTATGCCGAATCTTATATACCCATTACATAAGTATGAACTACTAAATATTTACTCGTACTAAAAATTTTTCCCGGTGCAAAGGATTTGTTTTTTAATATTTGATAAAATGTAGAGATTTCGGTGCAATTTCAGCCTTTGCGTATATTTTGTCGTTAAATTTCAAAATATTGTGAAGCTTCTTTTTTGTTCCATGTTTATGAAAAGTAGATTTTTTGGACTTTGTTTACGATCGATTTTGTTAAAATTGCTCCGTTTTTCACAAAATACATATCTTTCGCAAATTGCTAGTGGAACTAAAAAATTTTGGCGAACTTGGATTTCAGTTTTGAATTTTTAAAAATTGGTGAATTTTGGACTTATGAACAAAACATTTGTAAAAATTAAATTTTTTGAAGATTTATTATATTTTTGTAATATATTCGGATGTTGGTATATCTAAATTATGATATTTTTTGTCACTTTTGAGATTAATTAAGGTTTTGATAAACTTTTTATAATTTTTAAATATTTTAGTGAATTCTTAATTTTTTGGTGATTTTTTAATTTTTGTTAGGAATTCACGACTTGATGTGAAATTTTGGTTATTATTTTTATATGTTTGTTAAGCATCGATTTTGTTAAGAAATTAATTTACTTTTCATAAAATTTAGTTTTTCCGAGATTTTGCGGCTTTTTGGCGAAAATACAAAATTGTGGTGAAATTAATATTTTTATGGTTTTTTTTTTGGTTTTTAATTCACTTTGATTTTTTGAAAAAAAAAAATTGTAGTTCCAGTTTTTCGATTTTGTGGTGAATTTAAAATTTGGAAAAATTTCGGGTTTTGTGCAATTTTTTCGTTAAGCTACCATTTTTAAAAATTTCGATTTTTTGGAAAATTGTAATATTTTTGAGCTCTAGTTTGATTTTGGCGTAAATTTTTGAATATCGATGAATTATGGTATAATTTGTTTGTTTTTTTTTTTTTAAATTTTTAAAATCAATTAAGATTTTTTATAAAATTTATAATTTATATGAATTTTTAATATTTTGGTAAATTTTTAATTCTTGGGAATTTTTTAATTTTTTTTGAAATTCACCACTTGTGGTGAATTTTTGATTTTTTTATATGTATGCTCAATATCGATTTTGTTAAAATTTTGAGTTTTGTCATAAAATGGAGGACCTTTTTTATTTTTTCGCTTTTTGTTGCGAGTTGAAGAAATATGGAAACTACAAGTTAACTCTTTTTTGTAAATGGGAGTGCGATGAATCTTCTGGACAAAAAGAATATAAAAATTTTTTATGTGAAGATATTTCAGACACAATTCCGTTCATGGTGTCATTTGTGCTATTGCGATTAATAAAGAACTTAGATGGAGTACTCAGAACCGTCGACTAGTACAAAGCAAGCAAAGTATATTTGGAAAAATCAAACACAATCCTCTACTAAATACGGCAGTCTAAAAAAATTGGAATTTAAAAAGGAAACCCCGATACCATCCAGAATGAAGTAAGTAATATTAGAGCTCAAATTTCGATACTACAGCTGTTAGACCACTTAGCCCAAGAACCGACTTCGGATCTTCAGGATCAGTAAGAAATAACGACACCAACAACGGGCTAAGAAAATTAAAAAGGTAAACATGTTCAAAATGAATTTCTCAAACATGGTTTGATTATAGATCAACCAAAACCAGGATCAGGCAATGCAAATGATTTCAATAATATAACAGCGGTTGATATAGATCTTATTTCAAGATTTAAAAAAATTATTCCAGTACTTGCGTGCATCGAGAAAATGAATGCTAGGAAAATTCGTAATTATTCCAAGGAAATCTCTGATATATATACATCCGAAAACCCATGGAGAAATATGTCTGCAACACTGCACAAAGTTTTTTATCATGGAGCAGATATCAATTAAGCACCATTTATTACCAATTGGCGATTTATCAGAGGCAGCCCAGGAAAAAAATAAGGACTACAAAATTTTACAGAGAACATAATACCAGAAAAATCTCGAGGAGAACTACAAATCAAAATTTATTTAATATAGATTTTTTGAACGAATTTCCGTCTTCCCTTGTTAAGTTTGGTTTGGAGTTCAACCCCTTTCGGCTAAGTGCTATATTAAGTATCATTTTTTGTTCTGACACTGAAGATGGCACATAGCCGAAACCGGTTTAACTCCAAACCAAACTTGACAAGGGTCGACGGAAATTCGTTTAAAAAATCTACATCAAAACACCCTGTCGGAATATCAAATGAAGATTTATTTAATATATTAGTGTCAACGTCAGATCCCCACATCTCTAGCATTCGAAATCAATGGAATAGAATGGATCATTCGGACTTGCGACCGAAGCTAAGGAACTGCTATATGATGAAAGTAATACAGAACTGAATTTGGAATATTTACAAGCAATGAATAATAATTATAATTTGCATTTACTATTATTTCTGTCTGGGCATGTCTTACATACTTTTGTATGAATATATATATACAAATCAAAAGAATCTAGAATGTATTTCTGACTGGAAAAAGATGATTTAATTTTCATTGTAGAGCTTTTTTTTTCAACAAAAAATAATAAATAAAAAAACGCGCTTTTCTATGCAAAATAAAAAAAAATTCTTAACAACCACTGTGCTGACTGATGAAATGAAAGTAAAACTGGATAAAAGCTGAGGATGTTATCTATACACAAAAAAAAGAATTACAAAAAAATCGTGATTAGTTCAAAAGTTACAGAGGTTTGACCACTGAAAAACGATTCTGAATCACTGTGCGGCATATTGTATCAGAAATATGTTCATTTTAAAAAGTATTCCCAAGAATGGAATAACAGTGCAAGAGTGACAACCGACTATTTCTGACAAATGAATTTGGATTTTAAGAATACACAGCGGCACGGACTTCCTTTTATTTATTTGTTTACTGGCAGAAAATCAAGGCGATATTATTATTTGCAAGAATATTTTTTATTTGTTTGAAATAAATTAAACGCGGTCTCTTTCAAATTTTTATTTTTGATTTGCACTCTGAATTAAAATGGTTTAATTGTTTTTGTTCTTCAAAATATGGCAACGCTAAATCAATAAACCTCCCGTTAAGAGATAAAGGTAAGAACATCTTCCCTTTAGCTTCTCAGGCAGTTTTACCTTAAAGTACACTCATTACAATGAAATACGAACAATCTGTCCGATAACATCCTGACTTTAACTAGCGACAAGTTGTATTAATGGCCCTTAAACGGTAAAACAAACCTGTTTATTTTTAAAGTGTCATAAGTCCCCATAGTAAGGAAATTAATTGCGGGGCTTAGTGAGATAGAATTAATGTTTTATTTAAAAGTACGATATGTAAATGTGTGTAAAGTGTTGTTTAGATTTAAATTCAGTTTTTTGTAAAAAAAAGCTGTGAACTGGGTGATATCTGCGCACATTATGATGTTATCAGATAGAGAATCAGTTATAAAATCACATTACAGTGGCATTTGATAAGAATTAATAATTTATCGAAATATTCTCGGTTTGGCGAAAAAGTGTTAACCCGTTCAAAAACGAAACGAACAGAATCGGAAAAAATGTATGATCTGAAACTTAATAAGGATCAAGGAAATATTGTTTAAAAATATTTAACAGCAAAATATAAAGACATGTCACATTGTATACCGCCAATATAAAATATTTAAAAAAAAATTTAACAAAACTCGATTTCCGAGGACTTAAACACGCCCATTAATGACGACGATTAAATTGAACTTTTATACGAAATACTTTATAATTATTTATTCATAATTTTTTTTTTTTTATCATTATCCTTTCGAAAAATCACTTAAGTAAAATATATCGTTCAAGTTTAATATAAATCAGAAATTTGTTCAAACTATTTATTTTGAATGTGGCATAAGTCACTTTATCGCAATGAAAATAATTGTGAATTTTCATTGTCTACATGAAATTATTTATAATGTAAAATTTATTATTTTAATTTTTACTTACCATTTAGTGGAATTGGCGTTTGGCAGGATTTCCATTACGCAAATAATAATGAGATAGTATACTTATGTCTCAGCCGCTAAGTATGGATTTAGTTACCGGCAAAATTAAAACACTTTACACTTTACGAATTTTACATTCCCGATTTCTCAGTATTAACACAAAACCGATCTTTACAAATGAACAACTATTAATGACGGCAAATCGTTAATGGTTCTTCAAATTTATAGTTTTCTTGGCAATGAATCGCAATTGAAATGGGTCGAGGTTCGGTGTGAAGGAAAAACATTTTATGATCTCAAAAACAACGAATGCAAAACAATCAATAGAGTATAAACTTCTCTACGTTATATCATTCTTGACATTTGCTTGTTGTTGTTGTTGTTGTTGTTGTTGTTGACAAATATAAGAAGTGCGTAAGAAATGTGTTCAGGTGGAAGGAGTTTCGTATAATTCGTTGTTAGTGTGAAATGATGTGTTAATTATAAACATTAAATACTTATTAAACTTAGGGTATTTTTATATAACTACAATTTTAGAAAATCGTTCATGCAGAGCACGTAGGAGCTGGCAACGACCAAAGAAATTGTTTATTATTGACTTGTGACATTCGCCCTTTACTGCCAAGGCTTCACCAAAGTTGTTTTCAAAGAAGTTAAAGTCTGTTACAGTCAGAGTCCTTAAACCCAAAAGTAGAAAAGAAATATGATTTTTTTTGTGTTTGTTAAAAATTTTATAATTTTGTTTTAATTTCTTTCAAGCTATCATTTTTAGCATAAGACATTTCTAGTTTTTCTAAAGCTTTGGCTAAACATTTCCAGATGATCTGGCATAAGCAGCCAGCTACGTAGGAAACAAATGTTAAAAATTAGAATATGTTCCCAACAAATTTAATTTAATAAGATCCGCATAAAAACATAAATGTGAAAATAAAGCCAAGTTCCTGTCAAAAAATTTCGCCCGTAAAAAGTACTGAAATCAAAATGAGGACCAAAGTTATATTACCATCCCATTTGTAAGCAACTTGCTAGCTTGGTAATATTTTTCACAAGATCCTTTCCCATATTAGAAAGTTACAAAACATTTTACCAAGCTAGCAAGTTACCTACAAATGGGATAGTATTATAACTTTGGTCCTCATTTTGATTTCAGTACTTTCCGCAAGTTATTTTGATTTGTTAATGTATGTATAAAACCCCTTTTAACATAAAGCTTACAGACGATTAGTTTATATGAAATTTCAGCTCTCTACCTATAGTGAAAATGCTCCATACAAATAAGAGAGAACCGTAGTCCCTCCAGATAAAAAGTGCCTATTTTGCTCATTACTTATTTCAGCTCTCCAGCTATAGTCGAAGTGTCCGATACAAATAAGCGGGAACCCTTAATGCACTTTTTACTCCTTCATATCTCAGGTTACCTTATTTTATCCTTAAAGCTGGCAAAGTTTTGAAGGGGGTAAAAACAGCGCGAATAGTTTCATGTAATATACACCCCGTGTGCTTTAGGACTGAACTTGCCCTGGCGCACTACTGTGCGCCTTAATAAATTTTGTTTATTATCAAGTCTTCTAGTCCAGTAATTTAGTTAATACTTAATGCAAAATTATGGTTTTAAAAATAGATCTCGAAACTATTTTGAATTTAATCAAAAGTCGAAATGAAATAAAGTTTTGCTTTTGTAACAGTTATTAAATACAGGGTGTCTGGTAGCAGATTTATATTTTCAAATTTAAATAAAAAAAACGTAATAATTGACACAAGGTTTTATTAAGAGAATTGAAAGATAAAATGGAAATGCGGATTTTATTTTTTAAAGAGTACGAGTATGTCATCCAGATGTCTTCTGTCGAGTTGAACACAGTGTTCATAGCGGAGCCTTACGTTCTGCGCCACACGCTGCAGTAAGCTTGGTTCAATTGAGCAGAGATTGAGGATTGTCATTATAAACCCTCTCTTTGAGGTAGCCCCATAAAAACATCCATGGGAGTTAGATCGGGGGACCTCGGTGGCCATGGGATGTCGCCAAACCGACTGATCAGTTTTTGGGCGAAATTTTCCCAAAGTAAATTCACCGAAGCTCTGGCTGTCGAAGCGACGTGTATGTAGAGTACGATGGATGAGCTCATAGGCAATTATCTCATGCGTAATAAACAGTTACCCTGGGGCAATGCAATGGTTTATGGTTCCTATGTTTCAATCGTAGGTTGTTGGTTCTTGGAAACCAGTAACGTCGGTTTTGCTTGTAAACTTGGCCGTTTAAGTGAAAATTAGCCTCGTCGCTGAAAAAAAGGATTTACAGTGCGAAAACGCTCCAACATCGTTTCACAAAATTTTTTACGTAAATCAAAGTCACTTTCTCTCAGTTCTTGAACGATTTGAATTTTAAAAGGATGAAAGTTCAGATCCTTTTTTAAAATTTCATGAATAATCGCTCTTGGAAGTCCCAGTGAGGCTGCTCTTTTCCATATTGAAAGACGCGGATTTTTACGTAAACTGCTTTCAACCAGTGTAATGTTTTCGGGAGTCCTTGAAGATCGACTGGGCCCTGGTCGTGGGATATTCATAGCAGAAGCAGTTGCGCGGAATCTCTGCACCCACGAACGAATTAAATTTACAGTCGGTCCATCCCGTATTTGCCGAATACCGAACTTTGAACAAAATTGTCGACGACCAATTGCACAATAATCATTACTCTTACAAAACGTCTTCACACAATCCGCACAATCGATAATTCCAACGGCACCACCCTCCCTCCGCACCGTTTAATACTTTTTGAAATAATCGTATTTAAAAATATAAATTTACCACCAGATACCCTGTACAAAGGGCCGATTAGACAATAGGTGGAATTATTGTAGCAACTTAAGCTGACAATTCGCAAACGATACCAAGCAACTTATATTGCCTACTTTAGCATGTCTATATATTTTTCTTGTGAAAACAAAACACATTTACTACGCACATACATATGTATATACTCGTATGTTGACAGATATGATATATGATATCAAAAACGTCTGCGTATGCGAAACTTGTTTGCATCTAGACTTGATCTTTAAATAATATATCCCGTATAGGTCCACGTATTCTTATTAATATCTTTCTCCCCAACTATTGGGTATTGTATTACAAATAAGAAATAAAAATAAATTAATTTTGTTATTGTTTGTTTAAACGAAATGGAAACAGCAGTATTTGTTCAAAAATATTTGCTTATTCTGTTCTTGGTGGATTTTTTATTATTTTGAAATCAAAAAAATTTTGTATTTGTTTATGTAGAGACAGGGATAAATTGAGTAAACAATTTGTTGATATGCTCTGTCAATCGAATTCACCTCCCATAAATACTGCGGCAGCAGGGTAAGGTAGGGGTCAGTCAAGTACGTTGCTAAATGTCTCACGTGCCAGCGTGACTGAAGTCACTAACACAACTTCTTCTATATTACATGTGGGTGTTACTTGTGAGTCACTGCAAGCTCAAATACTTACAACTTTAAATAGTTAGATTTCAAAATTGGAAGATACTATTTTACAAACTGGCTTTTCTTAACATAATTTTTCAAAATACTGTCGTTCCGCAACCAACATTTTCGCGACAGGAAATACACAGAACTCACCCACAGGAAATGCAAACGGCCTCTTCAATAAACGATCGTACTTTTAGAGAATTTTCAGGTTTAGACTCCCCTGGTGGAAGTGGTCATGATGGCAGTCAGTGTCAACGCCACACTATACCGCCTAATTCAGTGCTTAACCCATCTCCCCTGAACGGAACTTATCAATCTGATCTAATTGTTCGTCCAGATAAGATCTAACAAATTATGTCTAATTTGAGGATAAAGTTCTGTGGGAGTCCTAATAGTTTATTTGTCGAGAATTTTAATCTGCACAGACTTTACACGAAAATTGGGGTATCGGTTAGCTGTATTGGGTCCAATTATGCAACAACTTATATGAATTCGGGCCTTTATCATAAGAAACTTAAGTCAACTGTAAGGACCGCTGACGGGAATAGCCAATATATTGTCGGCGCAGTAGAAACAAGAAATACCGGAACTTACTATTTACATTATTCCAAGGCTGGAAAACGATTTATTTCTAGGAATTCATTTCTGGGAAGCTTTTGATTTATTCCCATTGGGTACGGCGAACTTGGGTTCTGGTGATACCTCCGGCTCTCAAGACAAAAGTGTTTGTTTATCTCGGCAAATTACGCGTTATTTCAGAATAGTTTGAAAGACATCTTGAGGTCTTAAAGAAAGTGACCGGTAGAATAAAAAAGGTAGGGCTGATAACTAACGTAGAGAAAAGCAAATTTCGTATCACTGAGGTTAAATATCTGTGTCATTTGCTGGCGAATGGAGTGATGCGTACGGACCCGGAAAGATTGCCGCTATAATAGATTTCCCAGCACTTAGGTCCGTTAAACAGGTTCGAAGATTTTTGGGAATGACCGAATGGTACCGTAAGTTTATCCAGAACTATGTCGCTATTACTACTCCTTTAACTAATTTACTAAAAGGAAAGAAAAAAAATGTTTGGAAAAAAGAGCTCAGAAGGCTTTTGTAGTTTTAAAACCACTGTTGAGTACAGCATCCGTCTGCATAGCCCCAAATGTTTACAACCTTTCTATATGCATCGTAATGCAAGTAAAACTGCTATAGGAAGTGTCGTGGTGCAAAAACTGTGGAGGGTGAAAAGATTCCAATCGCCTGCATGTCAAAGAAACTCCATGAAGTCCAAGGTAAATACTTTGTCACTGAATAGGAATGTTTGGCAGCATTGTCCATGAGGGGCTTGAGTTTACTATAACCACTGATCACGCTTCGTTAAAGTGTCTCATGTCCCAGGCTGATCTGAGTACTAGGCTGGCTCGATGGGCATTAAAACTACAAGACTTCAAATTCAGCATTCAACACAGGCTTGGTACCCAGAACATAGTTCCGGACACTATTTCAAGGGCCAACACTAAGGACTTGTTCGAATTACGTATTAATAGTTTGATCGAGTACAGAATCGACAGGGGACTGTTTGTCAATCTAAATTCTACTTATTTTCAGTTAGCCGAATGTATGCGCTTGTTGAACAAAACTAAAAAGAATAGTGACAAAACACCAGACATTTGTATCAAGGACGGTATTTGTAAAGATGATTTATCATGGAAACTCTGGGTTCCGCATGAGATGGTTCCGGAACTTCTTAAGAAGGCAGTACTATTGGCCAACTCTGGTAATGGACGTCACAAATTATGTGAACAGTTGCGAGATCTGCAAGGCCTCCAAATACCCGAATAGGAATTAGGCCACCGATGGGTAGGATTAGCAATACTCGGGTATTTTTTCAGAAACCCTATATCGATTTTTAGGTCGATCGATTTTGTTTTACCTTCTCCAGATTCCGATCGATTTTGTTTATTCCCAAAAAGTAGCAAATCCCCATTTTTTATTTTAATGTGGCAATATTGTGTACATCAAACCAAAAAACATATGGTTAATGTAAATAAAAGAACACGGCAAAAGTAAATTGTAACACCGCGAAAAGTAAAATTTTAAACAAAATAAAATAAATAGTTCAAGATGCCTGGAATTTCTATTGCTGCAGTATTAAATGCACAGAGACAAAAACAGTCTGTTGAAAAAATACACCGGAAAACTTTAAGGGATGCGTCGGATCCTCTATCATATCCAAACGCCGTGTAAGTATGCATACATATATTTTAACTACATGTACTTATTTTTTAAAATGCATTTTTTTCAGTTTTATTAGTTATTGTCGTCTTAGTAAGGAAGCATTTGCAATGGTTTTGGATAAATTGGCTCCACACTTAAAAAGTTCTTCAATACCATCAATAATATAGTTATCTACCACACTCCGACTTTTAGGTACAGGGTTATTTCAAGGCGTTATAGATAAGATGTGTTATTTCTGTATATGATCTTTCATAGCTCAACAAATTACTCTTCAGCTAAAGATATCGATATAAGTTTGGGAAGAAGTACGGTGTCAACTGTGATGTGAAGACTTATAAATGCGGCCGAAAATATAATATGCCCCCTATGGATACAGCTACAAACGACAGACGATGAAATTCAAAATTCAAAGGCTTATTTTTTAAAAAAATTTCAAATACCGGGAATGATTGGATGCATTGATGGGACACACACCAAACTGTCCAAGCCATCTGAAGATGTAGCCCTGTTTTTAAACAGAAAAGGAACTTTTAGCGTTAATACCATGATTGTAAGATTGATTTTTGTTTCCATGCCCTTTTATTACAAATACATATAAATATGTATGTATATACATTTAAAGATATGTGCTGTGGATGCATGTAGGCCCGGTTCTTCTCACGACTCCTATATTTGGCATATGAGCAGAGCAAGAAACTTTTTTTTAAGGAATTACAATAATGGAAATAAAAATTCTTGGCTATTGGGTGATTCTGGCTATCCTTTAGAGCCATTTTTAATTACGCCATACAAACATGTAGTTTCTGGAATTTTAGAGCACAATTTTAATTTAAAACACACATCAGCCCGCAACATTGTTGAACGAACGATTGGAGTAAGAGCCGTTTTAGGTGTTTGCTAGGTACAATGCAATACACACCGAAAAAAACTTCTCAAATTATTACCGTTTGTTGCGCTTTTTACAACATTTGCAGAAAATTCAACGTAGACTGCGAGGAAGTTGTAAATTTAGACGATGCTATTGAAATTAACCTAGAAGATGTAGAGGAATATTCTGAAAGAGAAATGTTCAGTATTGGTAATAAAAAATAAAAAATGTATTATGAAAATTTCAGTTTATTAATAAAATAAATACATTACAAACAAAAAAAGGAATTTCGTTCTATGTACTTCAGGAAATGATTTTTTTAAATTGCGTAACTTTATAGTCTTGAAAATTCTGAATGATTTAATGGCGTTTGATTTTTTTCTTTTCCATTTCCAGCTTTAGGGTCTCGACTTCTAATAATTTTAATTTAATTTCAGTCTTTTCTTTAAGTAGTTTCTGCGTTCCATTATTATGAATATGTTTGAATTTAATATGATTTTCGAAAACACTGCACAGTTTTTCTAACTTTTGATTTAAAATTATAGTTTCTTGGTGTTGTTTTTTCATTAAGTTTACAATCCGTGTTTACTGGAGCATGTGGAATACATGAGGTTCGTTGCCCTTTACGTTTTAGGTCGGGTGATGGTGATCGACTTTGCCGACGCTTCGATGACATAGAATAATTTTCGGCATTAGTTTCTTGGCTATTTCCAAACTCAAAATTTAAGTAGTCATGAGCCGGAAAGTTTTCATTTCGGAAATCGCACAGAGATAAATCTATTTCTGCAAAATCTCTAGCACCAACAATACCTTCAACAGCTCTAAATATTCCGCTCAATCTTGCCACAGTTTCCTCTACATCAGATAAAATAAACTTATTGAATTGGCCACCTCCGGGTTTTTGGGATTCCTTTTTATTGTAGCTCATTTTATTTTTAACATACACCTTCCAGTCAGCCCAAGTTTTCTTCCATGCATTGCAGTCCTTAATAGGTGGCCCAGAGGAGTTCAACTTTTCCGTTAAATCTAACCACAAAGCTTCTTTTACTGTTCTATATCCCTTTACATATGCTTTGGCTATGTCCTGGTTTTTCTCCATAAAATCTAGAAAAAATTTTTCTTGCTGAGGATTTCTGTGTTTGCCCCTAATAAATAAAATCAGTAATTTAAAATTATTTAAACAAATTTTTATATACTTATATTTTGATCACAAAAAATATTGAGACAACATATGTTTTCTATTTTCTTTTGGTAATGTGCACTTTGTGTTGCCGGTACGTAAATTTGTTAAACATTTTGATTATTTGTTCTAAAAAAATAAGTGGTTTGGACGAAAAAATCCTGTGGCAATATTCCTTCTGAAGAGCTTTATATATTCCATATTTTTTCTTTATAATTGGAACAAATTGCAAAAATTTTAATAAATTTTAACTAAACACTAAAAAAACAAATAGAATTGAAAAATTTTGCGTTTATTTGTTCTGCATTAAGGACTTTTAATCATATTTTTTGACAAATCATGAAAAAAAGCAATTCCACTTTGAATATTAAAAGTGGTTTCATTCCGAAGAAATTTGTCGTTTTCTAGAGACTCTATTTTCGGAATTAAAATCACTTTCGATCGGAATTGAGTTCTGTGACATGGCTGATAATTTTGTACTTTCATTTTATGTAAAGTAATCGAAGCAAAAGCTAAAACGTTTTACATTATTTAAATAAAAAAAAGAAGAGAGAAAATCTAACATTAATTCTATTTTTTTGGGTGTTGCTTCTTTTTGTTACCCACTTTTTGTCTCTCTTAATAATTTCAACAAGTACGAGGCTAATTCTTTATAAACATATGTTGCGCAACATTATTGTCAATGCTCTCAGCACTTCAACAAAAAGATCTTTGGATGAGAGAGCAAGAATAAATAAGTTGTTTTTTTTCAATTTTATACTCATTTTGTTTTACTTTATTTGTTGGTATAACTTTTTCTTATTGACTAACCTCTGTATGGGTTGTTTGTTTACCCATTGATTTATTTTTATAATAAATTAATTATGTCTGCCTAAAATAAAACTCTAGTCTTTGTATGTTTGCACGATCCATGAAATAAAACTGTTGTAAATATTTAGGGATCATATCTTTTTAAAATATATTGAACTGGTTTACATTATGATCGTGGTAGTGTGGATCGCAGTGTTATAATCGTTCTTGTAGCAACATAACAGCATTTGAACAACGTATATCTGAGGTATGCTAGTGTCCTTAATTAGTGCCCTTAAGCATGCATAACTAAAATACAATTTTTATTCAATCATGTGGCAATTACGGTTTAGAAGATGTGAACCCCAGCCGCCCCCCAACCCCTATTGCGTATTGTATTATAAATAAGAAATAAAAATAAATAAACCTTATTATTGTTTATTTAAAAGAAAAGGAAACAAAAATATTTGCTTATTCTGTTCTTGGTGGATTTTTTATTATTGTGAAATCAAAAAAAATTATATTTGTTTATGTAGAGACAGGGATAAATTGAGTAAACAATTTGTTGATATGTTCTGTCAATCGAATTCACCTCCTAAAAATATATTCATGATTTCAATAAACAACGCTTCCAGACACCTGTACAAATGTTCATACATTGGTAAAACTCTTTACAACTTAAAGAAAAATGTTGTTAAAAAATGTCCAACGGGCTGCACTGCAGGGCGGAGAAGGATATGTCCTCGTATGTATAACACTGCACCCAGTTAAAATTAACATTTTGTACGACTAATATTTTATTTCAGAACTCCAAACAAACTGACTGTGCGAATCCAAAAATTACAGGAGAGGGATTCTGAAAATAAAATATTCTCTTTTCTAGGCACCAGAGGTCAAGGAAGGACCAAAACTGTTTGCTTTGAAATAGTTCAGTCAAGTGAATATTTCAATTGAACTAGTTCAGTCGAGTGACTATTTCAATTGAACTAGTTCAGTTGAGTGAATAGTTCAATTGAACTAGTTCGTTCCTGAACTACACAACTCTAATAAAAAGCATTGGATAAAAATTGATGAAATGTTTTGCCAAATTCTTAATAACTGTATAAATAAATGATTCAAATTGCATAAACCTAATTAGATGTTAATTCTGTTGAAGAATTTTTAAATCCCTTTTTTGGTTTGGGTTCTGTACGTTGGCCAGCTGGACTTGGTGGCACTATTTTTCTGTAAATAAAAAAATTGTACAGCTTTCTAGATATTTAAATCTTTTAATGCTGATAATTATTTAAATCTGGGGTCTTCTTGTTTAGTACTTTTCCTTTCCAATGGCTGCATGGCACAAAGGACACGATTTGCGATTTGGTCAAGTCTCTAGCTACTGTTGCAAGTATGGCCGAGAGAACCGCACAAACTACTTACAGCCGATTTGCTGATTTTATTTGTATCCGTATAATAATTGGTCATCTTGCTTGACTATCCAAACCACTCCCTGAAAAAGCACTATAACAATTTGTTGTTGCTGTTATTGCTGCGGTAGGTTGTTGTCGTTGAATACCGTATCGCATGCTTTTGTCTTTGTGGTATTATGAGCTGTAGCTGGCTTTTCTTGGGCCGATGCGAAGATAAGGCTATTTCACCTTAAGGGTAGCTATAAGAAATATTCAAAGTTGTTGTATCCTAAGATTATATTGTTACATTATTTTTTCTATTTTTCCTACTATATATACTTAATTTTGTTCTAGAAGGAAAAAAAGTCATACATTTTTCCGTTATTTGTATTTCTTCACTATTTTTTGTGCTTACGGCTGATTCCTTAAAGAAACCATTTGCCACTTCAGATATTATTTACTCAAAAAAGAGAGTTTTAAACAAAAGTGTTTACTAATTATACCTACAGTTTTTTCTCAGTGAAATTCTGGAACTAAACCCCGTTCTAATAGCTCCTAGAGAGAATGGAACTATACTGATTTCAAAATTACAGTTTCTGTCGCCCCAGGCACAAAATCGAACACTTTCAATTCGCCACGTTATGCGTTTATAACTTTTGCGATGGAATCTAGTAATATACAAATGCACTATATTGTACCTATCACATTTGCAAAATCTAAATATTCAATGAAATTTTGGTTACCCATTACAGTTGGTAATGGCAAATATATCATAAAACAATAAGATCATAAAGGGTTATGAATCCAGAATAAAGAAATAATTAAAAAGGAAGAAATGTAAGTTTTATTATCACATAGGTAAGGAAATGTAAGCTAACTCCTTGCTTAATTGAATAACACAATTTTGTACACTAAAGATGTGCGCTCACACTGCATGGGATGATCTGCACCTGATTATTCTTAGTACCTGTTTATTTTTTTGCACAAAGGTTATAATGTGTAACTGCATGTGGGTAAAATTATTATATTTTTATTAAGAAAAAATCGTTCCCGTATTAGTCTTAAAGTGTTCGCAAAATGAGAGACGCATACTAATTGCACAAAAATATACGAACACACAAATTAGGGCAGAAAATTTCTATTTAACAAAAAAAGACATCGAAGTAAATTTTAAAATGTGTCTAACAATGCAAGTTTTGCGCAAGTTTTAATGGAAACAAAGTCGTCGTCAAGCTGCATTATATGCCAAAAGACATCAAAGCAATTAAATCAACCTCCAGTACACGACGATAGCTTTCAGGAAGCTTTCGAATTCGGATTGTCGCCTCTTCATACTAGGATTCGTTTTATGGATCATATTCTTAAATTGGGTAATGATTTGGAATTTGGTTCTTCAGGCGAAACCATAAGAAACAGTAAAAAAAATGCAAGAAATTTTTTTTCCGATCCAGAAACTGCAGCATCTACCACAGCTGAAGATTATGAGTTAATAAGGCGATTCAAAATCATATTACAAGCCTTAGCATGCAGCAGAAATATAAATGCAAAAAAATTTGGTGATTACGCCAATAAAAGAGCTGCACTTAACAATGAAAAATACTCTTGGAGATATATGGCTTCAACGGTTCATAAAATTTTGTATCATGGGGAACAAATCATTCAACATAATATGCTACCAATAGGAGATCTGTCTGAAGAAGCGCAAGAAAAAAGGAACAAATACTACAGATTCTTTCGCGAACATAGCACAAGAAATATGTCTAGATGTCGTACTAATGAAGACCTTATCACCATTTTGTTGTGTACTTCAGATCCATATATGTCCAGCATTCGACAAAAATGGAAAACAACTCCAGTCGAATTAGAAGAGGAGGCTAAACAACTATTAGAAGATGAAAATCAATGCTATTTAGAAGAAATTTTTACTAAAATTGCTTAATGTATAGTGGCTCTTTGATTTGAAAGTATACGTATGTATATAAATTAATCAATATTTATTTTCTAAATTTTATTTATAAATTATTATAGAAATATAAAAAATGAAATAAAACTTTAACTAGAATAGGATTTTTTTATTAAAACTCTTCGTTATTAAGAAAATTGTTTCTTTTCAAAAATTTTTTATTTCAAAAGGCTGTTAAAAAAACCAACCTTTGGCCCTTGTTACTTTTAAGCTTAAAAATATTACGGGGCCAAAATTTGGCGTTTCCTGACAAGATTTAGTTTACAAAACTATTAATAATTATAATTTGTAACAATAAGAATAGGACATATGAAAAAAAATTTTTTTTTAATGTTTCAACACTCCCTCTTTTATACTCAAATTCAATTAATAATGGTAACGAATATTAAACCATTCGTAACTTTTTTTTGTCGGTCGACTTTTATGCTTTTCATCAAAAATTAAAGTTTAAAATCCCACCTACCAAACAGAAAAAAACGCATATGAAAATTCCAATCCAATCAAAAGTCACGGATTTTTGACCGCCTTCTCGCCAAATGTGCCACTGTGCGCCGGCATATGACGAACAAAACAGTACAATGTGGCCATGTTTGGTTTTAGTTTCCAAATGTTTTAGTAAATAAAGTTTTTTTTAATAATTATTAATTTAATTTTGTTTTATAGTATTTAAAATAAGTTTGCAAATTAGTAGTTATCTATAAAATTACTTTTTGCCTGTGTTTTTGCTAGTGTTTAATTTTTTAACTATTATTTTGTATATGGTCACCCTATCAGCTGTTCCATCTACATACATATGTGCATACATATTTAATTATAAATAAAAAATAAAATGGAAATAAACGAAATTTTAATTGAAAGCGTAAAAAAACAAGAGCTCCTGTATAATCTGGCATTAAGAGACTATAAAAATGTCCAGAAAAAAACGGAAATATGGGACAGAATTGGAGGGTTGGTAAATTTATCTGGTAAGAACAAATCGCAAAAGTTCTTTGCAAGTATCTTTACATGCATATCTTTATATCTACATAAATTTAGGTGATGCATGCAGAAAACGCTGGAAAGGACTTCGGGATACATATAAAAAGCGCAAACGAGCAGCTCAGCTTGCTTCCGGTAGTGGTGCACCAAGGCCATCAAAAAAATGGAAATATATGGAGTCACTGCAATTTTTAGACGACTATAAAGATTCACGATCGTAGGTATACATACATATATGTATGTATATATTATTTTTGATTTATTTATGTTTTTATTTCACTAGAACAATTGGAAGTGTTGGAGACCAAGAAATTGATATCGAATATCTTTTTGATTATTCGTCGTCGACCGATTTTAACGAAATGACAGATGAAAGTACTTCCGAGGCAACCGAAGTTCGGCCGAAAAAATACACCAAAAAAAATGAGGATGCAGAGGTAACCTCCGTTTTTAAGGATGCTATGAAAGAATGTGCCCATTCTGTAAGAGAACTCGCCACAGAAAATTTAAATAAAAGTGGCCTAGTGTTAAATTAAATTTTTTTCTTGTTTTGTAATATATTGTTTGTTATTGAAAAAATTAAATTGAATTCGAAACAAATGTGTACAAAATTTAATTTTCAAATAAGTGATTTGCTAACTCATCTCTCACAGCCAAAGCATTTGTTGATTAGCGATTGGCATGAGAAATTCGAATAGATGGCATGATTTCAGATGACTGCCTCCACAGTCCGGGAATGCTAATTCCATTTTCTTCGCGATCAACCAAACTTTCGTCAAAATATCTGCTGCTTTTGTCTAACATTAGGTAATTATGGAGAACTATCGTTGCCAATACTATTTTATCCACGTTTTTGGGTGAGGCTTGAATATTTGTGTGTAAAATTCTCCACCTATTGGTTAAAATACCGAAAGTGTTTTCAAGATATAGTCGAACGGCAGATAATTTTTTGTTGAAAATTTGTTCCACCGCGGGCAAGCTTCGTCTAGGATATGGTCGCATTAAATTGCATTTTAAGGGGAAAGCATTATCTCCCACAAAGAAATGCGGAAATGATTTTCCTATACCTAGTTACAATAATGCAAAATTTTGTTATTATAAATATTATGATTATATATGTATATATAGTTATATCTTTATCAGGTAGTTTATCATCTGGAGGAAGAGCAATTTGGTTTCTCAAAATCATTTTTCCAAACGCACTTTTAGAGAAGACTCCACCGTCACTTTGACTGCCAAATGCGCCAACATCAATAAAAATACAATAATAGTCCGCGTCACATGCCGCCATTAGCACAATGCTAAAGTTTTTTTTTGTAATTATAAAAAAGTCAGCCACTATTTGTTGGGCAAAATATTTGGACATGTTTGCCATCAATAGCTCCAAGGCAATGCGGCATTCCTGTTTTCACGTAAAACTTTTCAAAATACAAAATATTATCAAATGGTTCTACATAAGCCATGTAATTTTTCAAACCTGTCAGCAATTCTTTTCCACTCATGATGATTAGGTTGGGAGACATATACCTCATGGAGCTCATCCCAGATCGCATCGAAAGTTTCATAGATTATTTTTTTCACAGTCGATACACCCATTTTGTACGTCCATGCCAAGAATTGTGTACTGCAGCCATGAGCTAAATACCTAGAATAGATTTAATGCATCAATTTCTGACATAAAAATATTTCTTACAAGCACTTACAGTTGGGTTAAGCCTAATCGTGTCTCCTCACCAATAGGCTTTCTTCTTGAACTGTTCTTGCCGAACGATATACAACAATTTGTTTGCCAACGGTCTTTGATGAAATAAGAAGAAAGAAAAAAAAACTTCGCATCATTCTTTATCACGACATTGCCCAGCTTCCATAAAGCATGTCAAACAACTCAATATTTGGAGGAGAAAAACATTGAAATAATGTCTCAGTGCCCGTAATCACCCGATATAGCGCCTAATGACTTTTTCTTATTCCCCACTGTCAAACAAAAGTTGCGCGGATAGCGATTTTATGATGCTACACAAAGGCATAGCAAAATATCGACTATAAACAGCAAAATTGTCTTACAAAAAATTTTATTCAAGACCTCAAGTTTGTGAATTTGGAAAATTTAAATTTTAAAGAGCGCTTTTTTGATGACTTGGACTGGTGGAGTACAAAATACAACTTATTTATGACAATGAAATTGTAGGAGTTTCTGATTCCTATAAAAAGTTATAGGGCGATTGGTTGCTCTTTTATTGGGCTCTTTTAGTATGCTGCCTTTAGTAATCGGCTAACAATTTCCTAAAACTAAAATAAAAACGTGATGCGGTTTTCTGTAAGTTTTCGCGTAAATTTGTCGATTATGTCTAATTTTCCTACAAACGATATTGCAATATTCCGTTTTATATTTACACACACTAGTATGATTAAAAAAATATATACAGTGGGGGTCAACAGTGGGGGTCAATTAAAACCGTACAGCACAATTTTGAAATTAAACAGGCGAACAAAAAATATGTATTTCAAAAAAAAAAAATAAAAATTTAATTCTTTAAAAAATATTTGACAAAAATTAAACAAAACTGATATTGAAAACATAAAAAATATTAATGTGAAATAATTTTAATATTTTGTTGGATGTCTTTTACTATTTTTTGATATCTGTAATCTTTTTGGCATGGACTCCACTAGATTGTTGCACGTTCCAGAAGTAATTTTATGCCATTCTTCTTGAAGTGCTTTCCGTTGGTCATATTTATTAAATATTTGATCTTGTTTATTAATATCTGGTGACTGGGATGGCGTTTGAATACTTTTGGACAGTTATATAGCGCACATAGTCTTGCAACATGGGTAGAGTGTTTTGGATCGTTATCAGCGTACAACTTAAAGGAATTCAAAATTCCCGTTTTTTCCGCACTTTGTTTTAAATGCTCCCCCACAAAATTCTCAAATAGCAATATCTATTCATATTACCCTCAACGAACACTAAATTTTCCTTACCAGCAGCTGACATACAATTCCAAGCCATTTATGATACCCCCACCAAGTTTCAAAGTTGGTCAGGAGTTGGCAGTTTTATTGGAGTTTCTCCATACCATATGTTTTACATCAGAAGAAAATATATTAAATTTCGACCCATCAGTGAATATAACATCGTACCATAATTCGGTTGATTGTTTAAGATACTCTCATTAGTCGACTACGTCTATTGTGGTCATTTATATATAGCTTACTTCTAACAAGTCGGCAATGATACGATAGAATCACTTACTTCCTTTTGCAAATGTATTTTTAGTTCCCTAGCTATTTTTGGGGCTGAAAACCTTGGATTTTTTCTGTTTATCCAGCGCTCATCATTTGCATTTTACTTTTTACTAGTTTTATTTGTTATCCGATTTTCTTTTTCGTATCTCTTAATTATATATTGGAGAATACTACAGCTGCGACTCATTATTTCTTTTTTGGGAATGCAAAAGTGAGAGGCAAACTTGCACTAGTTTGTCTAACTTTTCACTATTTTTGCTTAAACTCATTCGATATTCAAAGTAAGTCCAATAAAAGCTCTAAACAATGAAGCTATTAACTGGGAAACCCTCATGATTTCTTCTGTACGATTTTAAATGAAGCGTTGATATTTTGGGTGCTTAGTAGGTTACCAGATATTTGTTAATTGAGTATGGGGAAAATTAAAATGTTGCCATATTTCGTGATACGTAATACTATACAATATAAAAATATCAATTTAAATAATTTTCAAAACTTAAATGGCCCAAAATTAATGAATATGATTGTTGAACCAAGGTGTATGAATTTAAGTGACATGCACTGTATGTAAATATCTGTTTATTACCGACACAACTAATAAATTCGTATTTAATAATTTTATGCACATTAATATCGTGTTAAATTAATGCCCAGTTTTTGACTCTATATTTAAATGTCATTTAGCTTTAAATTCTATTTAAAAACGAAATACAGTTTTTCAAGGCTTATTTAATTGCAACTTAAATGAGCAACATTGGGCATTTAAAGTTTATTTAAAGTCCAGAAAGTTAACATATGACTTTGACGTTTGTTTACCTCTCAATTTCTTGGTTAAAACAAATATTTTTCAGAAATTAACAGTTATTAAATATAAAAAGTAGATATATGTAAATTAAATTAAAAACTATAGATATCTGAATATATAAGTACATATACATATATTTATAAATAAAAAAGGCAACATAATGAATTCCGATCTAGAAGACATGAGTGATGCTGAATTGTCTACAACTTTTATTTATGGTGCACAGCTGTTTTCTTTAAAACTATCGATACATTTTGTGACATTTCATAGTGCTACCATATTTTCATTTAATACGAAGAATTATTTAACACTGATAACCTGAAGCTGTATTTAAATACAATTTAAATTTAAGTAAAAATTAGCTAATTGCATATTTAAATATCAACTCAAAAACTGGGCATAAATTTTGTGCATTTTAAAAGTAACCATTTCGAATTGTAACGAACCCCTTCACTAAGGCTGCCGGCTTTAAAGCAGATGAATTCCTTAAATTACAAACAATTGTGTACATCGTTTTTTTTTTATAGACTTTTTATTATTTACTTCACTTTAATTGAAATATTAATATTATTATTATTATTGATATTAATTATTATATAAGTGTATACTATATTAATAGTAAAAACAAAAAACAAGTAATAATTTACAATAATAGCCTTAAACTTATGTATATATATAATAAATATACAAATACATAAATATATACTGTGCGCGCCAAAACAAAGTAAACAGCTATTTTATTTGTATAGAAGCATTTATTACAGTACAGTTTTCTACAGAAAATTTAAATGTTTATTTTTAATTTGATTGCCTTGAATAATAGGGATATAATTCTGCATTAACATTAAACAAAAACAATTCGGTTAATCTTAAAAATACTTTACGTGTCAAAAAAAAAGTACACTGTGGCAGCAATCTTTGATTCTTTTTTAAAAAAGTTAGGGGAAAACCCTCCATACAGTCATCAAGTACCACCAAAAATTCAATATAAATGTAATGTTTGTGTTAAAAACATGATTTTGCTATACGTTTCAATACAAAACACTAGGCTATGAATGAAATTGTGCGACCTCTATATGAAATACACTACAACTCAAGCGCGTAGAATATTATTTTATATAGTGATGAGAGAAAAATTTTAAAAATATTTGGAGTAAAAAAGCCAGCAAAATAATGTCGCTCAAAAAATTAAA
This sequence comes from Phania funesta, assembly GCA_963932375.1. NCBI lineage: Eukaryota > Metazoa > Arthropoda > Insecta > Diptera > Tachinidae > Phania > Phania funesta. The sequence continues at coordinate 6,368,465 of OZ010657.1, read as the reverse complement.
CTTTTCATGAAAAGTGCGTTACAAGCACAGTCAAACACGGTGGCGGCTCAGATATGGGCTGCATGACATTGTCTCGAGTCGACAACCTAGATTTCATTGAGTATAAAATGAATAGAGTTGGGATTACAGAGAAACTGGGTGTTTCAACACGACGACGACCCAAAGCATACATACGTCGTTAATTGTTAAGGAATGGTAATCTACCGCAAACCCCATACCTTAATCCTATAGAGCATTTGTGGAAGCACCTTGACAGAAAAGTCAGGCAGAGGACTATTTCTAGCAAAGACGACTTAAGAAAAGCTCCAATTGAAATTGAAAGAGAAAACAAACTAGACACTACAAGGTGACTCTCAGCTAGCTTATGAAACTAATGTTCTAATATAAACTGAACTGTGTACTTTTGTTTTGACCCGCAAAATTGTATGTTTTTTAAGATTAACTGAATTGTTTTTGTTTAACGTTAATGCAGCATTATATCCCTATTATTCAAGGCTATCAAATTAAAAATAGACATTTTATTTTTTTTTTTATATAACTGTACGGTAATAAATGCTTTTATACAAATAAAAGAGCTGTTTACCTTTTTTTGGCGCGCACTGTATATATCTATATATATGTATATTTATTATATATCTATTTATATAACAAAAACAAGATTCATAAAACAAAAAAAATTAGGCCTCATCTAATATTTAATAATCGAAGTCAGGCGCTGTCATACGTTTTGACTATTCAATTTTCACTTAAATTGGTTTATTTTCCTTTCTAATGACTAGAAATTTTATTTGTTTGCTTTTTTTCTTTTTTTTTTGGTATAAAGAGGAATAAAAGCAGATAATTAAATGTCTGAAGTGGTAACTTCAACTTAAGTTTAGTTTGGTATTAGCTAAGTGGGTTTTAAACCCACTTTATTAAACGTTTGTACTAACTTATTTTAAGTGTGCTAAATACAATAAATACAATATTATGTTTGTATGAATATATATATATTTAATATTTCTAATATTAGTTTTTACAGATATCAATTTCAACAAAGCCAAATGTCTTCCGAAATGAAATATTTTACTGAATTTTTTTTTTTTTTAGTGTAGCTTATTTGGGGGTCTGTATGTGTTTTTTGCGTTAGTGTTGATCTCGTTGGAGATCGCCTGTTTTTTTATACGTAACATATTTGAAAATAATAAAAATCAAAATAATTTAGTTACTACCGCTGTCCACATGCCATCCTCGAAATACTGTTCAATAGCAAAGCGGTCTCACTATTATTTGAGTTAATGTCTCGAGTTATATTTATTTGATTGTATTTTTTTATTATTCCCTAAATGTTAAAATACAGTTCTTAATTGCATTTTAATTTAATAGACTAGAGCATACACCTACGTTAGCCTACGTGCAAGGTATTGGGGAAAGTAGTCATTAAAATTTACAAGGTCGTCTTAAATAGCTCTAACACTCAGGGAATTAATACCTACTAATTTTGTGAAATAGTCGAGTTACTTTCACTAGAAAGCCATAGACTACAGAACAGAGAGAATAAAGAAAGCTGCTGGGTTTTAATAACTCTGCAACCATTACGTAGGCAATGGTTCGTAATTTATGTCAGCAAAATTATTTAAAAATGCCATAAAATGCTGATGACTATCACTTTCTGTCGCCATTCTGTTATTCAATATTTATAGTCAGTTTTTTTCTGTACAAACGTAGCAGCTGTATTTGGTAAACGTAAAATGAAAACCAAACTAAAAAATTATTTAAATTATTTAAAGATAAAATTAAAAAAAAAAAAATATTCCGCATATGAATCGGATGCTGCTGATGCTTTTATTGTTGAGAATTTCTTCAATTTGTGCAAATTGCACAAAATAATTTATATAACACTGCATCAAATCACAATGTAGTTTTAGTACTTTTTTATGGCAAGAGAACCATAGTTGGGTGTAGTGTACTAATATTGCAGTTTCCACTAATACTCAGTAATATTAGTTCTATATTATTGCACTAATTTTGTTACTGTTAATTAGCAGCCCCCATGCACGGTCGTCAGCTGGCAGGCCCAAAGATGTGGCTTGCCGTAACTGCTGAGTGCACTGTCAGAAGTTCTGACTTACACCTTCACGTGGTGGCGGCCGGTAACAAGTTCCTCTCTCTCTCTCTGCAAGGAGTCTAGCTAAATAAGTCGAGCGCAGAGAAGTTAATGAGCAGAACAAGCGAAAGAAACAGACGTCTATATCAAACAAAAAGTTTTGTGAGTGCAAAGAAATACGGAAGTAAGACACAACAACAACGTGTTAATGAAACGTTTAATACTCAAGTATAACTAGAGAGCATTAACGAAAAAGAAACATGAGCACTAATCTACGGAAAAGCTGGAAAAGCTCAGAGCGATGAGCGGCTCACCTAATTCAGTTGTGTGACTAGTTCAATTGAACTAGTTCGTTCATGAACTACAGACCTCTAAAATGTATGGCTACTCAAGTAGGAGATGTTGTTTTGCCGGTTCGTAAAACAGTTTTGTTTAGCTAAGAAAGAACATTAATTAAATTAATACAGGTTTTAGGAATTACAAAAAAACAAGACGAAAAAAGATTTTGTCTTAATTTGGAATGTTTTAAAATTAAAATATAATGGGACCATCTATTTCACAAAATTAAGATTTTTAATATTTACATAGTTGCTCAACACACACCTCTTTATTGTTTGAAATTATTAAATGTATTTTTGTACCTACACCCAGTGCCAAAAATAAGCCGCACTAGAAAATTATTGTTTCACCAATAATTAAAAAAAAAATTAAGCTACCTGTACAGTGTTTTTTTTTATATTATATGATGCCTCCAGTCAAATATTTATCGCCTGTTATGAAAAAGGGTAAACAAAATTAAAGGAGGTGTATTTGTTTCGCTACTGAGTGCCAATATAGGGACTATTTATTCCAGGCTTAGTACAATTTTTTAAATTTAAAAAGAGGTTACTTTTGAGACTGCAACTTCTAATTTTTTGCTGTAAGCGTAAATGTGTTGATCGGTGTCTTTTATATTTTGTTATTGTTTAATAACAACCCTCTCCCAGCATTTATTTACCTGTAAACGACAGAAAATGCAAGTTTTGAAGGTGCGGTTTTTTGGCACTAGCTGTAAGGCAAATAGTACTAAAGATAATGATAAAAAATTATCTTGCTATAACTTAAAAATGTTTGCCAAAATTGTCAGTATTATAAGCAAAAATCTGTACAGGGTGGTTACATAATGCACAATGTTAATTGTAAGTCACTGTCGCGAGATGCTCAAGGACTTCTTGTGGCCAGAAATTGACAGACAGGTAGTAAGTGGTAGTAGAGGCGTTAGATGAGCTTCAATGTTTCACAACTCTGCAATTGAGCGCTAAGTTTATTTATTAGAACTGTAGCGCATTACTTGAAGCTAGTTGTAGCTATTATTAGTTATTCTGCTTCGTCGACGATTTATTGCTATGGACTGATACCGACGAGGCAAAAAAACGATTTCCTAAGACATTGCACAAGTTCGCACAGCTAAAATCTTGGATTTAAAGCCTATTTGAATTATTCCTATAATTATAGTGAACAAATGCCCCACAATGAGCTTGGAACTTGGGGTCGAAAATAATTTTTGCAGCTTGCCGTTAAAATCACAATCACTGATCGCAGCTCTTAAACTTGTTAATCGAGCTAATTAAAGTCGCGAGTAATAAATGTTGAAAAATGATGAAAGCTTTTCCAATATTTTAAAATAGTCTTTTTTAATTTTTCCCAGCACAGCTGGAATCGTCAGACATGACTAGTTTGTAAACGAATTTTGTGTATGTATATATTTGGTTGTTACCACTAGTTTATTGCACAATTGCTTCATTTAAATACTATAATATTTTTCTAGCCTAAAAATAGTTAAACGCAGGCAGCCATATGTATAACAAATAGTTAGCAGCTCGTTGTATACTAAATACACAGGTTTTGGCTGCTAACTGCTAACCGATTAGGCTTGGCAGCTAGTTCGCAGAATGGATATTAATTACAAACCTCAACCCTGAATTTGGGGAAATTTTCTAATTCAAGAACCTGTTGTAAATAACTCTTTGGCATAAACCGTGAATTTGTTAGCACGCGGTTAGCATTTCGTTGGCTATAGTTTAATATATGCTTACTTCATGCTAACTTTTTGTTATGCATTTGGCTGTTATATTTTCCGAACCTGTTTAAAATTGCATGCAGTTTTCAATAAACTGCATTTTTTGTCGCGTTGCCATTCAAATGTACAGAATCAGCTAATAAAATATGTGCTAAAATTATTTGCTAAAAAAAAGAACATACAAATTAAATTAGAATAATAATTGTGTTTGGAATTTGTGTTTACGCCAAGTAGCAATAATCTTATATTGCAGGGTAGCACTTCCTAATGCTACTTGTTACGTTGGTTCGTTTTCCTTGAATATTCACCTGCACGAGACAAGAAGGATTCACTATCCAATCTAATGTCTTATCTTGATGATGAACATCGGTATCGTTAAAATAATATTTCAGTAGTTAGAACTTGGCTTAGTAAAGCGTTTACGCAAATTTAAAACTTTTACTTTTCTAGAATCGTTTTGAGCGCCCTGTTTAATGCGTATGTACGAGGATTCATCTGTAACACAAGCGATTTGTAGTTGCTTCTGATATTGTATGGATTTGATGTGGATCTTGTTTGGCAGAAATAGTTTGGTTAAAACCTTTCTTTGATCCTGCAATTGGTGATGATGATAATCGCCGGGTTGTTGTGTTACTACTAGATCGGAATGGTGATTAGACAGTTGATGTGTTTCGAGCTGTTGTTGTGGCTGTTGTTGCTTTAAAGCTGATGTCAATGACATATATACAGCAGGGGTTTTAAGCAGTAAGATGCTGTTCTTGTTCTCATCAGGTTGCAAGAGAGGCAACGACGTTGGTGACACGGCTGATAAAGATGAAGAATACTGTATTGGTCGTTGCTTTTGTTGCACAATTAATGTTTTGACTGTGGGCACAGTATTGGTGCCTTCATTTATGACTGTTTTTGACGGCCGCTGATTACAGTGATCATTGCTAGCGTCATCAGTCGGTGTAACTGAAGTTTCATACTTGGAATTATTGCCTCTAACGGACAGTAGAGGAGTTGATGCAGTTTTGGGTTGCAAAATTTGATCGATTTTCCCTAGAGCTGAGTCATCGTCAAACTCTTCCTGAATAAGATCATCGGAAATAGATTGATGGTCTTCGCCAAAGTTAATAATCGATTGGCAGGGGGAGACGAAAGAATTGTGTGTGTTGGAATCGGTATCTACTAAATCTAATTTAACTGTTGACTCATTCATATATCTATTATTATCACTGTTACTATTATGTTTTAGTTTAAGGACACTTTTGCATTCTGGCTCATTTGATTGTGACTCCAGCTGTTCAAAATTAAACTCGGTTTTAATATGTTTGCACTCTCTGTTATGTCACAACATAACATCCTTTTGATGTTGGCTGTCGTCGATATTGTGGTCGCTTAATTCAAAGTCATCATGGACCAAATCCAAGTCCATGTCTCCGTCATCATCTAAGTCAAGCGATGGCGAATGATTATGATGATGATGCGATGAACTGAGTTGTACGTGTATATTCCCAATGCTGGTGCGGGTATTGTTTATAAATTGACTGTTGCCATTGTTTGAATTACTTTGATGCCCTGAGTGGCATTGGGAATTGTGATTATGGTTTCTGCTATTAGAATTTGTTTGATATGAAGAGTTTTTGTTGCCTGAAGGCCCGGATGTATTCGCGTTACCATCATCATCCCGCCACTTATCCATTGAGCGGCGACGCGCATTCATAAAAAAATTCCCCACGGTTGTTGGCTCAAGCCCAAGTTGTCGTGCTATAGTTACCTGCATTTCCTTTGAAGGCCTTTTCGTTTCCTAAAATGTATAAATATATTTGAGTAATTATGGAATATATCTAACTCTTAAAAGACGCATTGCAATATTTCTCATGCATATTAATTTGTTCTAATCGTAGATTTTACATATTACTGGTACTTTTTTATTCTATTAAAACTAAATATGATGTCCGTTTTTATACCAAAAAGTATGCGAACGGAAAACTTTAAAAGTAGTAAATTAGGCCAACCAGCTGATTGCTAATAAATGACAACATAGGTACATAAATACTTAACGGAATTTAATTTCGGCCACCAGCTGGCAGGCACAAAGACATGACTTGTCGTAACTGAGTGCACTGTCAGAAGTTCTGACTTATTACTCCACGTGATGGTGGCCGGTAACAGGTTCCTGTCTCTGCAAGGAGTAGGGCTGAATAAGTTGAGCGCAGAGAAGTTAACACTCTCGTAAAAACCCTAATCCATGGTGGAACAGCTTACGCCAGTGAGGCGCGACCAAGAGGGTGCTTGGTGTCAAGCATGCGAACTCTGGATACCAGTCGATGTCCAGTTTTAATACAGACTTACCCGTGTATATGGAGCTCTGTGAGGGTGGACATAGTTTGCGCCATTAGAGGGATGAATCAGGAAGCCACGCAAGAGGCGGAGAGGTTAATCTCTACAGAAACTCCGGTTTTATATGGCCAAAGGAGCGATCCGGAAGAGTTGGACAAGACTGATCCGCTAGGGGTGAACAGGTCAATCTTTAAAGGTACTTCAAAGGCGTTAGACCATGAGATTCCTACAGGGGTGAACGAGGTGGAGGGGTTAATCTTAGTAGGAACTCTGGTGTTTATTGGCCAATGGAGGAATTCTGAAGAGTTAGACAAGAACACCGCGCAGGGGGTGCACGCGACAGCTCCCTCAGTAAGGGGCAGAGACAGTAGCACACATTGAATGTACAACACTGCGGCAGATAATTCTTAAGTGTAGATGCCATGGTGGACCTGAGCGTTAAGCAAATGCTAGCAATTACAAGACACGCCGTGAGGAGGAAGAAGGTCGATATTAAACCAAATTAAATTGCGTATTGTTTTTGTAAATGTTGTAAAATTGCTACTATCTTTCTGAAATATTCTTTCAATTGAACGAACTATTTCGTGACCAGCACAATTCTACACTGTTGTAACCGGCTTGTGGTATTGGCATATAATAAATTATAATTAAAGAAAAACCAACAAAACGAAAAAAAGACTAAATTAAAGGAGCTTTATACAAAAAGAGAATTTCATTTTACATTATACGCGATAAAAAATGGCAGCAATTTTAACAAAAATATCAAAAATCTGCTTCCAACCGAGTTGCAACTGAAAATTAGGTCTTATAGATGGGGATATTCAGGTGATGGGCTATCGATTTGGAAAGTTAAATCTCTTTTTGGAGTTGGGGATAATAGCACAATTCGAAACGTGACCAAACGAATTTTTCGGGCAGATGTTAGACTAGATTTTACATTGGCCAAATGAAAGGGAAAGACTAAAACTTGTTTCTGAAACAAGTAATGTGGTGCCTTGATTTGTTTGGCTACATTAAGGGGATCTGAAATAAAATTAGCTGAAGCTCCTACCAAACACCATGAGTTATTATTTTCTCGTAAACAACAATATGCCATCAAAATGGAAGTAATATGGATAATAAACTCCGCGCGAAGGGTTCAAATTGCCAAAATTCCTTCAAGTTGTCCTCTTGCTGAGCACCCCGGAGGGTTTTTGTAAATTTCGCTATAGTTTCCAGGTGATAATGGTCTGTCAATAATTTAAGATTTGTTGACACCGTTTAAGCAAAATAGTTCCGAGCCCACAAGAGAAGCTAGAGAACAGTTCAACAAATATTTCTCAGAATATCGCATAAGGATAGAAAACTATTCTGGCCTACTCAAGGAAATATTTGGCAGCTCGAAAAAGCTAAAGTTTACAATGAATGTATTCTGCGCAATACTTTTATAAATTTTAATTTAGCATTCCCAATAAAATGAACCAATTAAATGAAGCTGCAGTTTCACAATGTTGAATAAAATTGTAACGCTCCTTTTCACACGAGCATGTAAAAAATATATATGGGGAGAATATTGCTACGTCTTAACCTTTTTAGAACGTGCTTATTTATTCGTAGGTTCTTTTAAATGAAAAGTCTACCTCAATAATATACACGGCAGAATTTAAGTTTTACACACCGTTACTTTATTTACTTTAACACTTAAAGTCAACACTTCTTTATAATCGGTTTTCACACTTTAGCGTTTTACTCGATAGTCACTATTAGCACGACCAAGCACGACCATCACTTTCTTTTTCTAGTAGTCGTCTAGTTTCCAGAAACTTGAAAAAAACCCAAGAATGCATTAGATACTTCTTTAGCGATAAACATCTTTTCTGCTATTTTTCATTATGATGTTTGTTTTTGTAGCTACTGTCTGCTTTGTTTCTTCGGGTGCTGTTTGTGTTTCTTCATATAAATCAATTCCTAGAATTCATCTTGTTTCGTGTTGTTGTTCTTCTGTGGGTATTTACTTTTCTGAAAACTTGTTTGAGCTTACAGGTGTTGTGTTTTGTTGTTGTTACAGCGCTGTCTGTACAGTGGATGAGAAATCTTGACGCACTCTTTATTTCTTGAACTTTCTGTACATAAAGTGCTCACTTCTTTGCACTTATCATTGCAGCAATATTTATTTGTGCATTTAAATTGCATCTAAATTGCCAATATTTATCCACTACCAAAAAATTAAATAAAAAATATTAACGAAAAGTATTTAGGCTTAAGGTCTTCTCTTTCATCTTAATCTCTAGAATTTTTAATTGGCTGTTAATCTCCTTTTTCTTCAGCTTTTTTAGTACAATCATCGCTGTTTGCCAATCAATGATTTCAGAAGCCACGGTCCTAGAATAAATACCTTTACAGCAACCAGAAGGTAAGGTAAGTAAAATTTCAATTTCACGATATGAATACTCTCTGTCATTGTCTTTTCGTCAGTTAAATTAAACAATTCCGAGTCAAAGCGTTCTCCAATTCTGCTTCCAAAAATCTCGTCAAATCCATGAGAAAAAAATTCAGATTTTAAGTAATGTTCAGGTAACCACTGGAAGTTAACAAGTGCCTTTCCTTCAGCTGCAGACCGCTTTCCGTTTGGATTTTGATCTAAAAAATGAAAATTTATGTCGCAGTTACTAACTAAATTTTATATCCTCTAACTCACCCGTATTATATCCTTCTGTTTCCATTTAATTTATTGTTTTTAACAATTTTTCTCACATACTCTTCTTTTACAAAAATTAATGTATTTTTTTAAAGGAACTAAAAGTTTAATAAAAATACACGCTAAAAATAAAGTTGTACTGTCATATAATGTTTCTATATGAATAATGGCAACAATATCTTTATAACACTCGTTAAGGCGCACAGTAGTGCGCCAGGCCAAGTTTAGTAGAGTTGTGTCGGCCACGAACTAGTTCGTTTAATTTAAAGGAACTTTACAACAATAACAAAAGCAACAACCCATCTTAAATTCTTGTGTATGACGTAACAAAATAAACTTTGTGTTGTTTTTGTAATTGTTGTAAAGTTGCCACAATTTTTCTGAAATATTATTTTAATTGAACGAACAATTTCGTAGCCGGCACAACTGTAAAATTCAGGCCTAATGCACACAGTGTGTACATTACACGAAATCATTCGCGCTGCGTCAATTGAGTCTCGTGCTAGACCTAGCCTTTACTCTTGACTATAGTGATTTCACACTGCCGACTGGTGACTTTTGACATTCTTCTTCATCACGGAGTCACTTGTAATTGCTAGCATTTGTTTAAGGCTTAGGTCCATCATGGCATTTACACTTAACAAGTGTCTGCCCGTGATCTTAAGTCTTATGCTACCGTCTCAGCCTCTTCCTCGGGAGTATCTTTTGTAGGTGTCCTGTGCACCCCTTGCGAGGTTTTTTTTGTCCAACTCTTTAGAATCCCTCCATTGGGCAACAAATACCGGATTTCCTACAGAGATTAACATCTCCACCTCGTGCAAGTCTTTATTGCCTATCGCTGTCGGAATCTCACGATCTAACGCCTTAGAACTATCTTCAAAGATAAAGAACTATCTTTGAAGGTCCATCTCTTCCGGATTCCACCTTTGGCCAATTAAAACCGTAGTTTCTTCAGAGATTAACTTCTCTGCATCTTGCGAGGCTTCCTGATTCATCCTTCGAATGGAGAAAAATATGTCCACCCACACAGAGCTCTATATGCCCGGATAAGTCTGTATTAAAAGTGGAGATCGACAGTATCCAGAGTTCGCATACTTGAGACCAAGCACCCTCTTGACCACGCATCCCTGGCGTAACTTGTTCCACCGTGGATTATGGATAGAAACTCATACTTTTAAGACCACCAATTGTACGATAAACAAATGATGAAGTCTGGCATCCTAGGCCTGTTATACAAACTAAAAACATTACTTCCGATGCCGTTTTATCTCATACTGAAATAATATCAATACGAGTATAATTGATATTTTGGTAAAATTTCAATATTTTGGTGATTCTAAACCGTTTGTGGTGAAATTTAAAAATTTAGTGATTTTCGGTTATTGGGTTGGAAATGAATATTGAAGAAACTACAAACGAATTATAGGGCCTTTGGCGTAGGGTATAAAAATTACTTAGGACATCCAGGACTTATGCGAAACTCTCTAGGACAGCAAAGTGCTTAATTAAATATATAGTTTTTGAAAATTTTCTTAACCTGCCTTACCTTAAAGATTGCTTGCAAGGTGCGCCTTTGTAAATCAGTAAACACCAGACGAGGCTTTTTCGGCTGAGGCATATGTTCCATTTGAGGTTCATCCTTACGATGGCATAATGCCGCAGCTGTCATTATCGATCCTGCAGGTACTGTCCCTGGGGTTGTGTTTCCTAAGCTAGTTGGACCCGTAAAATCCAACTCGAATTCTTCTAAAGAACAAAAGTGAGTTGCGGTAATGGGATACATATGTATGTATAATTAACTATGCACTTACCGTTTGCACTATTGTTGACTATGTGATGGTTAATTGAACTGTTGCCATTAGATGTACATGAACTTCGCTGCGGCAATTGAGCGGCTGCCATACGAAGAGCAGACATACGCTGAAATTCAGGTTCTTGCAGCCATTTAAACATTCGGCGAAAAGTTTCTCGGCCAGATTTAAGTTTTGACCAGGGTTTTGGATTACGCAAGAGATCGGATAAAGTGCCTTGCGAACGACACAATACTCGCTGAGCGAATATCGCTTGAGGTATGCTGTAGCGCTTCAATTCTGCTGCAATGCGTTGTGCCAATTCCTTTGTATTAATTTCCTCTATATCTCCGGAGTTGGTAGAGAGTGCGTTTCCATTCGAATTGTTTGCTGTGTGCTTATTACGAGGCTGAATTTCATTCTGGATCTGTTGACTTTGAATTGTTTGGTGTTGCTGTTGTTGTTGAGATTGAACAATAATTTGACTTTGCTGAGTTCCATTATTCGAACGTTCAACAGTAACGGGGTGTGATTTTGAATCCTGATTGTGCTGATGTTGTTGGTTTTCATCCATTATTAGCTGTGTATCCAGGCTACCGTTTACCATCATTCTGCGACCATTTAGCGAGTTTACATGATCATGTACATGATTTTGACTTACTAGTAGAGTTTGAGGCACTTCATTGAAGCCAATATTTTGAGGTGGTGGTGAGGGTGTAAGTGATACTATATGCTGCTGTTGCTGATTCCCTTGCAGGGATGATATATCGACTAAGTTTTTGCTGGTGTTTCTATTCATGTGTGGTACCACGATTGTACCTGGAGAGTTCATAGAACTAGCCGATACTGAGCGTGGACTTAAAGCATCCGGACTTGAAGTTTTAAGTTGTAATTGAGATCCATTTCGACCGCCTGCATTACATGCTGATGAGGTAGAGGGTGTAGTTGAGACAATAACGTCCCTTTGCTGAGAATTATAAGAAGCGTCGTAATCTGTAACAATGACATGGTCACCTGCAACATTGTTACCATTTATACCTACAGAAGATAGACAGACTACCTGACGTTGTTGAGAAGCAGATGCCATGATAAGTGAACTGCTGTCGCTTCTTATAGTATTTGATTTCGTGCTGGTGGAATCTTTACAGTGTATTAAGTTCGACTGCAAAGGTTTTGGTGATTGCATGCCTGTTGAGTGGTTATATGGTGATTGAGGTGATAGGGGTCCACAACCACCGGGAGGAGTTGACGGCAAATCACAGGATACTACAAGTGCTGAAAGTGTATGTGAAGGGGAACTGCCATAGTTATGAGGTGGAGTCATGGACATTCCGATTGTAGGCAGTTTATCATATGATGAGTATGGCGAGGGCTCACCTCCACTCAGACCACTTAAGCTAAGGGAACTCAAGGGGTTAGAGTGGTGCTGATGCGAATGGTGTTGACTATGACTATGGTGAGTACCTGGCATCACCACATAAGGTCCAACCACTGTGGTAGATCCATTTGAAGCACTATTGACATTGCCTCCATCATCGCTACAAGCGTCGTTTGTACTAGAATCACTTATAACACCTCCCCCGCTGATGTGGCCGCCGTAAGCGAATTTTTCCGACATTGTTGAAATCGGTGGCAATGGTTGCAGAGGCGTCAGGGTGGCATATGCTGATGTATGGCTAAAACCGGGCGGAGACAATGGTTCATCATTTACTACAGAAGCCAGTGTTTGATAGGAACTGGTTCCCAAAGAGTTTTCGCCTACACCCCCCACACTGAGCTCTGGCGGGCTTAATATCTGTGTAGCAGAGTCTCGCGAATCATCGTGATTTTGAACGATTACTGTTAGTGGCTCATTTTCAACTGATTGCAGATGGGAGTGAATGTGATTATTAGGACGACAACGTTGTTGATGTTGATGGTGCATATGATTGAGCGTTGAGGTTTGATGAGATTCTCTTAGTCTGCCTAGTGGTTCATGATTGGGCTGATGTGTAGAATCTACGAGTGTGTGTTCATCGCTTGTTAGGTTATCTGGAACCATACCCAAGTCGCAGTTGTTTTTATTGTGATTTCTATTAATACTGTTGTTGTTACTACTTTTGTGATTGTTGCAAATGTTGTTATTGTTGTTGTTGTGACTACTACGACCATTACTACTGCCATTAACTATCACTAATTTATGTTCTTGTTCAACAGCAATGATATGTCCCATTGTATTCGAACAGTTCGAACCCACTGACAATGCGTCCAGAGTATTATCGGTTGGCACAAAGTGCACAGGGCTTTCTAGATGCAGGCGTTGGGGCAAACTCAAATGTTGGAGATGATGTAGCTGCATATGATGTTCTTGCTGATGTAACTGATGATGCAGTCGCTGCTCCCGATAAGTGGGACTATGTTGATCTAGTATAGTATGCACCATTGCCAAATTGCTATTTTCACCAGAGTCCGAATTTAAGACAGCACTTGATGATGTTCCCACTTCATGCTCATCGACCACACCATCATGCCTTGATAGTGCGGTAACCGATGAAGCCGGCGACGGCGTACGTCCTACTATTGTGTGTTGCACCATCAGATCGCTAGTATCTTCTACCAGTTGCCGGCTTAGTGTCTGATGGTCAATTATTTCACTAATTGACTCCATGCTCAACGTCCCATTCGAGTTTGACAAGTGATTTAGCATTAAGTAAAAACGTTGAATATATTTTATACACAAAATATATGTAAATATTTATATATTTCCAGTCGTATTTATTAATAATACGTTGGTGTTGTGTTGCTGTTGTTGTTTTTAACTATGTCCCAGATGAATTATTACGGTTTAACATAACAACTGCTCGACGATTTCCTAAGATTGGTGAATTTGATCGAACATATAGGCCCACGAACTGTAACAAAAAAATTTAAATATACGTTCTTTAAAAATAACCATATATTATTTAACACTAGTCTTTTTCTCTTAAATTATTCAGCACTAAAGTATGCAGTTGTTTTTTTGCCCGTGATGAACTTAAATTGGTACGTGTCTTGGCTTATTGAAAAGCCTCTATTTTCAAAAATAGTGGTACTTTTTTGTGTGCTTAAATTTGTATGAACTTATAGTACTATTAAATTTAAAAAAAGTATTACATACAAGTTCTGTTCTGTATTCCGAAATCGCAATATTTAATTCCAAAGTGGAAATTTCCGAATGTTTTAGCGGTTCTGTATTTCATTTCCGAATGATTACTTTCGTTTTATTTAGATCAAAATAGTTAGATGGAATGAATTAGATTCAGGTTTTATTTAAATGTTAAAATTACAATTTTGTAATAAAATATGAAACGATTTCTTTAAATTTTCTTTAATTTTTCTTAATAAATTTTAAAATGCATAAGTATGAAAAATATTTGGAATGCGGAAAGGGCTAATTTTCGAATTATTTAATTCCGAGTGTTTTTATAATTCCGCACGTTTTCCACTCGGAATACAGAACGGGGACGTTATTAAATACTTTTTTCTGTTTTGTTTAGTTATTTACAGCCCGCTATCTTAAAATTGACTACATTAATTATCAGAAGGCTACAAATTATTTCGCCCTTAAAGCTGCCACTTTTCAGTTGGAACTGCAGTAGATTAACTTCAGAAATCTTTATTCTTTGGCTTTTGTAATTGTACGTCTTTGAAACCATTTCCATAACAAAATTCTATATTAACAAATTTTATTTAATTTACAAACACTTTTCAGAAATTTTTGATTATATTTTCCCATTTTTGTTGAGTATCGACACAAATGTTATTTTATTTTGGAAATACCACTATGGATATGTTTTTTTACAACACTTGTTTACTAATCTATCACTCAATGTTTTTGTAATAATTTGAGGTGATTTTGTAAAAGGTTCTAATACTTTTATTCTCCATTTAGAGTTGTTGTTTGTTAGATAACATTTAAAACTTATTTAAATATTTTTGTTTTGCGTATTTGTTTAGCTTTTTTCTCTCTAAATTTTCTGTCGGAAATTTTAATAGGTACTACAGATGGGGGACATGGTGCGTCAAGCAAGGGTTGTCTTGAAAAACTCAACCACCATCACCACCACACATACATACATACATACATATGCATATGTGGTTACACTAACCCAACGCATATTCCTTAAGCAAGTTTAAGCAACAATGTCCCACACTGGGTTGAATCGTTTTCTAAATGGCTCTTAACTCAGGGAATAACATCAGAAATGTGTTCTAGTATTAAAAATACCAGTTTTCAAAATAATCTAAGAAAATATATTATCTCGTACGTAATTTAATTGAGTTATTTTGAGTTATAAAATATGTCCGTACAAAAACATAAATGTGAAAATAAAGTCAAGTTTCTATCCAAAAATTTCGAACGCAAAAAGTATTGAGTTCGAAATGAGGACCAAATTCTTCATATGTACCATACCATCCCATTTCTAGGCAACTTACTAGCTTGGTAAGATTTTTCCCATAATCGCTTCTCATATTAGAAAGTTACAAAAACCTCTTGTAATTTAAAGCCTACAGGCGATTGGGTTTCAAGTTTCATTATTTTATGATTAAAGGAAGCAAAGTTATGGAGGGGGTAAAACCAGCGCGAATGGTTTCGTGGAATATACACACTGTGGCCTGGTGCACAGTGCAATTTTTTACAGTAACAATGACAAAAAGTGAAAATAAAACACTACTTTTGATATTAATTTGTTCGAAGAGTTTTTTTAATTAAAACCTTGAAACGCGCAATTCTTTTCTTTAATTTGTAGCGAAAATGCTTTAGTTTTCAATCAAATACAAACTTGTTAATACGAGACGAACTAAGCGACCTTTGATATACATATGCAGCTTTAGCTTAAAATTCAAAAATACTACGTTCTTTGTCCTAGTGCAATTAATATCATGTGTGATGTGACCATTTGGGTACAATAAAGGTAGCAACTTAATTGTTTGACTCAAGTTTTTCGATTTTAGCAACACATCCGCTACTACAATGATCAAATTCCATTTTTACAAAATTAAGTTTCTACGGCGGTCAAGGATCTCCCAACAATGAAGCTGTGGCATCGCTGTTGTGAACTACTTTGAGGAGCTTGACGCTTCTGACACTAGAAAAAGCATTCAACCTATTGAATACAACTGAAAGAGATTACCCTGGTAAATTTCTATGATTGTTCTTTATATATAAGTATGTAAAATCATTTGAGCGGTTTTATTAAACAACTAATCTCCTGGTATATAACAGCTTAGGTTTATGCCATAGAATGAAAGAAAGTACGTAGCATCTGAGGGCGTGATAAGTAGACTTAAACAAAAAGGTTTAACTAATGCATAAGTGAAACTTATAATCCGCACGAAAACATAAATGTGAAAATAAGGACAAGTTTTTGTCAAAAAAAATCAGCCCTTAAAAGAAAGTACTGAAATCAAAATCAGCACCACGTTCTTGTTATGTACAAGACTATCTCATTTGCCAAGAAATCAAATAGTCTTGCAAATAGCCACAAAATGGTTGGTACGCATATTTATTTCCGTACTTTTAACGCCCGAAATTTTTGGTTAGAAACTTGGTCTCTTTTTCACAAAAGAAAACTTCTTTTAACTTAGAGAATATAGAGGGTTGGGTTATAATACATTTCAGCTCTTCATAAGGAGGAACCCTAACACCCCCCAAATAAAAAGTGCCCGTTTTCAGATTTTTTTTTTTTACTTGTTCCCCAAAGCCTCTCTGTACACCAAATTCTAACTCTCTAGCTATAGTGGAAATGTCTAATACCAATATGAAGGCACCCTAGTTCCCCTAGAGAAAAAGTTTCAGCTTTCAGATTTGTCTCACTAGTTATTTCCCAACCTGACCAACCTGAATAGCAAACTTAAGCTCTCTAGATATAGAGGAAGTGCCCATATTATTGAGGAGTGAGTCTCCGCACCCTTTACACCTTCACATCTCGGGAAGCCTTTATGGTAAAACTTTTACACTTTCACTTCACATAAGGTCGCCTATATGTAGAGTTCTCATGTTTCGAGTTTCATTATTTTATGATTTCAATTAATCATAGCAAAGTTACGAGGGGGTAAAAACAGAGATTCGTTTAATAGTTTCGTATACAGTGTGCGTAAGCCTGATTTTAGGCTGGCGCACTATGGCGCCTTAATAAAACAATGTCAAGTTCTAGTAGGCTCAAAATTTAATATTTTATATATGATATATGTGTTGGGAATTAATAATTGATTTTTTTTACATTTGACAAAATGTTGTATGCTGGGTTATGCAAAACTAAAGTTGGAAATGTAAATATACATGTGTGTATATGTGTGTGTGTGAAGGTGAAATTTCTACTTTCATTCTACCAAAAGCCTCATGGCAGGGGATGATTCACATTTCAAACTCACCTATAGTATACAAATTAAAAAAAAAAACATGTTTGTAGGTAAAACTGAAAATTATTATTAGTTCTTTAATTATTCGATAAAAACATTTTATTTTTCTTACATACATAGACATATGTATATATGTGTGTTACTTGTATTTGTAAATGTACTTTGTAGTAAATTGAAAATCAACTTTTTACCCAATTTCTTAATTTTGTATTATCACTCAAGTTTTAGATATCACTATTATATATTGTTTTAACATTTTAACAAGAATTAGGAATATGTACGAGTATGTATGCAATTTCCAAAACGAAACTTAGCTACATATTTTGCTTTATACTCATTATTTCAATTTAATTTTTCTAATCTTGTTTTGTTTATTCAACGTAATAAAATAATTTCCAATTGGGGTAACTTGTGTATAGTTTAAGTACGAATGGCTGGATGGTACATGCGCACATTTGACTGTTAAAGAGCAGGATAATATCTTATGTTTCAAACACTCATACGTATGTGTGAACATAAACTCATTTAAAAATATAATACAGTGAACCAAAGAAAAACTTGTACAGCGAACGGTCGCACTTCAAGCCAAAGTATCTTTAAGGTTCTAAGCTAAAACAAAAAGCAATCAAGAGGCAAATTAATTAGTTTTCTATAACAAACTTTAATTTATTTTAAAAACTTCACTTTAAAGTCACATGGCTGGGACAGTGGAGTGTGAAAACATAGCACTGGCTTGTGAATGTTTTTTTGTTCAGTTCAACTCCCGTTAATAGAGAAGCTAGTAAGAAAAGACGAGCTTGGCTAAAAGGATAATGGCTCCAAAAGGTGTAATACGTGCAGTGCTATCTTTTGCACCATTTAAGGCGGCTGGTATAAATGGAATTTTCCCTGCCTTAGTACAGTGAGGTATAAGCACGTTGCATGATTAGGATTAGGGAAATAATTGTACAATTAAACGTAAGTTGGATGGGGTTCAAAGGATTGTCTGTATGAGTATATGTGGTACAATGAGCACTGCGCCAACACAGGATAGCCAGGCAATGTTGGGATGCCTACCGTTGGACTTATCCATTAGGTCAACGGCCACAATGTCGGCTTTGAGTATGAAGAACAACGTCATGTAGCATAGCTTTGGGCCGAATATCGGGCATAAGAGTATAAACAGATGTGCTTCGGTGAACGAGGTTACGTTGCTGTGGGTTAAAGGACACTTAGACATATGGATATGGGAATGAAGCAGCACAAGACCTGGCAAATCGGTAATCTGCTGTGAATTTCTGTCGACCAGCAACTCATTAAACCTGAAATGGCGAATTAGGCTACTACACGTAGATAGCAGGTCATGGAAACTTATTATTTGGTTAGTTTTGCCTATAACCTGGTACTCACGCCATTTTGAGCAGAATGCGGCAGGGTTTTTTTTTTTACATTGTGTAGCATCCATTCCCCTACTATGCTAAGCAGAGATTGCTCAGTTTATCGAAAAAGATCCTAATACGCCCACTGTAGCTATCGCCTAGCAGTTAAAAGAAGTTGATATCATAGACAACTTTACAGCATACACACCTCTAAATAGGAGTTATTTCTTACTTACTTTCTTAGTCATTCTGAAGACTTTGGTGACTACTGGAGACACGGTGATTTGCACCCAGGACTACAAATTAAATTTATTTATGTCAGATGTTATCGTTTTCTATGGCAAAAAGAACGTCAAGTCTTAATTAATACAAATTTTAGGAACACGTGGGATAGTATAGGAATCTGTAGGTTCAAGTAGTATCGGAAATCTGGTTTTTAGAAAATGTGAAATGAATAAAACGGATTATTTAAAAGTATTGAAAGAAAACTTAACACAATCAGACGCGAAATGAAAATTAATTGGTAGTTATTGCCGACTGTATGACAACTACCTGTAACATTATTAGTAAGAGGATGGCTTCTATTTAATGTAAATAAACGCTGTAACATCCTCCTCAGAGCACTGACCTGAATCTTGCAGAAGACTTGTGCTCGTACATGAACTTAAAATTGCGCGAGTACCAGGTTATGGGCAAAAATAAGCAGCTATCCAGGCTATATGACCAAATATGCCTCCCAATATTACCAAAAGCCTAGGTAAGTAGATGCTATAGCAATCGCTAATTCAGAATTTCCTTTTTAAGGAAAAGTTACAGTAGAAGTTTTTTTTTTTTGATCTGAAAACCAGAATTTTTTCGGGTTATGATATTTCTTTGTATTAAAATGAAATTTTGTTAAGTCAAAGTTTTTTGGTAGAAAGCTGATTGATTTGTATTTTGGTTTAGCCTAGAACCTTAAAGGGATTAAAACATACATCGACCGGAAGAAAGGAGTGGTGTTGTATAAGTTTTTTTTATTCTCGATTTGATATTCCGACAGGATGATTTGTTCCAGATTATTGGAACAAATTTCCGTCATCCCTTGTCCGGTTTCGGCTATGTGCCATCTTCAGTGTCATATTTCATTCTGAGAAGTTTCCATAAATTCGTTAGTGTTTTATTGTTTGTCAGGTATCTATTTGTCATGTGAACTATTAACAGATTAATCTACAGTAGACATACAGTAGGACACGAAACTTATTTAACACTCTAAATTTATACAATCTCTAGGCTCAACTGAATTCGTTGATCCTTTGTACAATTGAAAGACAGAAGTGTTCGTAATTCGGTTTCAAAGTTTGTAATATTAATTATGCATATGTTATGCTTGTAATTAATTCACTTAGTCGAGGATGAAGTTTTGTAAAAATTGTCCACCTATATTGTCCAAATATGTTAATGATAAATTGTAAAATCTTTAAGATGATTTATACTCATCGGTGGCCTCTAGTACGTCTTTGATTCTTGTTACCAATGCGAAATTTGATACGTAAGCACTCGTATTTTAGGACAGTATTTCCGACCGATATATTGTAAAAAAATGTGTTTAAAAAAATTTAATGTGTTTTTAGAGCTTTATTTTCTTCTGCGTACAACAGATGCAACTTCTTAAGAAAAATAAAATAAAACCTTCAGGGTAAGATATTAAGACATTGTCAAAAATTTCTATTGAGATTGAAGAATTCATCATTAATATGCACAATAAAGGCGGAAATTTTTGAAACTAATTCTAGACCTTTTCAGTGCAAAAACTGGAACATTAAATTGTTTCCATGTAAATGCAGAGGAAATATTATTGATTTACGGTACGGACCGAAAAGTGAATGAATGAAGGGTAAGTTTGATAAGAAAATTAGTTCACTGCAAATAGCAAAGGGCACAAAACACCAGGTACTTTTTTCTCATCTTAATCAATACAAAACATATGTTCCACGAACGATTTCTAGAAAGCTTTTATATTTCCGGCCGAAACTAAGTTAAATACAGTTGCATCAGATGGCAGAAGATGCTGTATGTCGCGTTAAGAAAATAGAACAACTGTGAAACAGGGTTTGATGGCAGTGTAATTTTGTGGAGTGCCAAGTCAGCAGTAGGTGTCGGAAATCTCGTAATTGTGGAAAGGACAATGAACAAGCATCATTATTTAAATGTCTTAAAAAGGCATTTGTAAGCTAGTGTTGCGAAATTATGTATATCAAACGATTTTGGATTCAGGAGCGGTAATGACCCATAATATAAGTACAAAATTTTACGTGAAACGTTAAGTGACAATGTAACACAAGTGCTTCCTCATCCTCCTCGTAGTCCAGATTTTAACCAGGTCTCATGGAGAAAAAATGCCTCGACATACAATTACCAACGAGCAAGGACTATAGCTATAATTCTTGGAGAATGGCAGAATATTAAAAACCAAACCACTAGTAAATTGATATTAGCTATGAAAAACTATTTAAGAGATGCTAATGAAGCCAAAGGATATCACATTCGTTATTAAAACCCCATTTAATGAAATTAAGCTATGTATCATTATGAAGTACGGAGAATTTCTGAGTTCTTCTTCCTTATTAAGATCTGGTTTAATTCTTTTGCGTTTTCTTTTGTTTTTCCTAAAAATACCCAACTCATTAATGTAGGATAGGCCTTTGTATGTATCTTACCCGTTATTAATTATATAATATACATATATTAATTTCTATTTGCAACTGCTTAGTGTACGAAGAATTGTTTGAGTCAGTGTATGTATGTATATAGAAAATGTAATTAAAAGTAGTCAGTATATGCTGCAGTACTGCATACATACATATGAACGCTTTGTGCGCATATTATCTATTTTGGTGACGTTCGTATGTAAGAGAAACTAAACGTAACCTTTATTGTGCAACGGTTTTGTAAGGGTGGAATATGAAAAAAGTTGTTTGTTTAGGCGTTTTTGCACACGTCAGTGCTTCAATCAGTGAATGAAACTTTGTAGCACTGGCGGCAGGGATGATAAAGTTAGTACAAATATCGCTTTGCAAAAGTAATGCACTACTCCCACAACATATTAAGTAAAATTTAAAATGTTTCAATTACAAATGTCTATTTTATTATTTGCCAGACTTTTCAAAAATTTTACCAAAAAGATGGCAACCAAGTTTGATGTCAATTATTTCTGAATGACGTTTCTAGTTGAATTAAAAACTAAGCTATAATCATAAGACAACTAATAAAATTTTTTTTAACGGAGCTTAACAGCAGTCAAAAAATATACCAAATTTACCTTCCTGCTTTTTATTTTCTGTTTGACGGTTTATTATGAGTTTTTTTTTCTAAAAAAAAAAATCGTGCTACGCCATAAATTGCCTACAAATATATTGCAAAAGATTCACTTACATACAACAATATTTTTTTTAATATTTACTTTCATATGTAGAAGTAACGTAAGGCTAAAGGAAAAATGTATTCCAATATCTAAAAAACAAATTCCTAGTTACAGCGAGCGAGTAAAAAATTTATAAAAATAATTTTATTAAAGACCTAACTAGAGCTCTAAAGTCAATTTCAATCTATGGTACTGTAATAATAAAGTAGGTCCAACAAATCCCTTTTTATCGTTTTAGTATAATTAGGATAGAAGAAGTACTATT
Source organism: Phania funesta (assembly GCA_963932375.1). Taxonomy (NCBI): domain Eukaryota; kingdom Metazoa; phylum Arthropoda; class Insecta; order Diptera; family Tachinidae; genus Phania; species Phania funesta. The sequence continues at coordinate 6,346,124 of OZ010657.1, read as the reverse complement.
GTTTCCACAATTAAGTACAATTTTGAAAATATTATTTACCATCCCTGACTTGCCGTGTAGCCAAATCTCTTTAACCATCATATTCTAACAGTAATAATCAGGTTTGTTGGACCAGTGCTGCCATTTGGAGTAATAAAGTAATAAAAAACAAAAATTGTTTGCATAAAATTCAAGCAACTATTTTTCATACATACAGTCACGGACATAAGTCTACATACAATCAATAATTTCTTCATTAAAAACAAATGGTACCAGCTATGAAAAATCTGTTTACACGAATGTTTAAAGGATTAACCAAAAATATTAATACTAACAAAAAATTATTTGCTAAAGGTAAAAAATGAGGAAATTTGTTTATATTAAAATCATTAATTACTCTTATTATTTGACATTGGGAATTACGACGGATGTGTAAATAGGCGGTGTTCATTTAAAATACGGTTTCTTTTTATAAGTGGAGAAATGGAAAAAAGGCAAGAAATAGAAGCTTCAATCAGAAATCTTATAGTAATTCTCTGAAATAAGAAAGTCTTGCGGAGAAATTTAAAAGTGAATCGAACTACTGTCAAAACCGCTGAAAACAATCATACAAATAAAAATTCGACTGAAAATAAACCCAGAAGCGGAAGACCAAAAATGCTCTCGAGACGTTCTGTAGTCAGTATTTTCTTAAGCAAGTGCAAGTAGACCCAAAGAAAAATGCTCCGAAATTAACCGATACGAAAAGAAGGTCATTTCAAAGAGCTCTGCATGATGTGGGAGCATTATGCTGAGTGTCAATGATGTCGTCGGGAGTAGGTCGTTAGATTTATATTGATGGAAATTTCGACCCTTATATGTATAAGAATATACAAGAAGATAATTTGAAGCCGTCTGTAAAAATTTGGGACTCGGAAATAACTGAATTTTCAAGTAGGACAATGATCCCAAGCATACAGCTCATATTGTTCGAGAGCAGTTGTTGTATTACGCACCCAGGCAGCTTAAAACGCCTCCTCAAGCAACCCATATCAATCCAATTGAGCATATCTGGGATGTTTTGGAAAAAAATATAAGAAAATACACTGAAAATCCTACAGCGATTTCTTAACTTAAATGCTGGATTTACCATTAGAAACAATAGTAAACGCGTTTTTAGCTGCCCTGGATTTAAAAAGTTATTTTCCATGTGAAACAAGCCAAACAAGTTGGCAAAATTATAAATCGAAATAGAAGTATCGTCCAGTAAAATAGAACCGGCTTGCAAATAAAATTAAAATTTCTACAAAAAAGCGGCTAAATACTAGCGACGAGCGATGGATCAAAAGAAAAATTAAAGACAATCCTGCCATTTCGGCTCCTAAAATGTCTTCGTAAGTAAAAATTTATTTCAATAAGGATGTTAGTGACTCACCCATAATAGGACTTCTTTGTAACAACGATTTCCACGGAAGGGTCGCAAGCTACAAGCCACGCATCAATGAGCGCAATAGAAAGCAGCGCCTGGAAATTGGCAGAGAATAACTTTAAAAAACCTGGAGACTTCTGGAATAAAGTAAGTTTTACGGACGAGTTGAAATATAAGATTTGTACATCCGATTGTTATATGTGAAGCCAAATATGGAGCTGGTTCCTAAAAAACTATGACATATAGTAAAATACCGTGGAGGTTCAGTTATGGGGTTGCCTGTTATCGCATGGCGTAGGAAAGTATTTGGTGATGGCCGCCTGGATCAGTGGAAGTATTTAACTATACTTAAAGAAAATCTTAGACCTAACGCTGGATAAATACCTTTAAACTGTAGGAGTATGCTGACACTGCTCCTAAACACACAGCCAATATTGCGTGTATATGGGCACTTTATAGCTGTCCAAAAGTGCTGAAAACACCTTCATGGTCATCGGATTTCAATGTTATCGAGCACTTCTGGAACTATTGGGGAAAAAATTCCAGAGCGAACCATTTCGAATATTCGTGTTTGGCAGAAAGCACTCGAGCACAGAGTGTTTATATATACCAACCGATTATTGCAAAAAAACTTGTTAGTTCAAAGCCCCAACGATTGCAGGCGGCAGATGCCAACAGATTACTTTCGACAAAATAATTAAATAAACAAATTAAGACAATACGAGGGCGGATTAATAAGTCCGTGACTCTTCGAACTTCCCTCATAGTTATAAGAAATGCAACACTTTTCCCATCAAGTACCACCTGTTAATAGACTACTGTCAAATTTTGAGCAAGTTTCGTCATTTACTTCCCGTTTAACAGCTGTTCAAAACATACAGCCTTGTGTTTTTGTCCAAAAATGGAAAAAAACTGAATTTCGAGTGCTCATTAAACATTATTTTTTGCGAATAAAAACCGTCAATCAAACCAGGGAAAAGCTCGATAAATACTACGGGGACTCTGTACCATCGATTTCAATGGTGAAAAAAGTGATATTTCATCAAGATAATGCACGGGTGCACACGTGTGCAGTCTCAATGGTACCTTATCCGCCATATTCTCCGTATTTAGCCCCTAGTGACTACTTCCTATTTCCAAACCTATAGAAATGGCTCGGTGGAAAGAGATTAAGCTCCAACGATGAAATTATTGACCAGACAAATGCCTATTTTAAAAATCCTATTTTTTGGAAGGGATACAAAAACTGGAGAAACGTTAGACTAAGCGTATTGAGTTAGAAGAAGATTATGTTGAAAAATTAATTTTTGTTTTGCAAAAAAAAGAACTGTGTTTTATTCAACAAGTCACGGACTTATTGATCCGACCTCGTAATATTTAGATGTGTTCCACCAAAAGTTTTATTAAAGAAGTTAGTGTGTTGTACGATTTTCATGGACTAGTAAATAAATAAATTCAAAACTTTTCTTACGTTATACAACCATTTACGTTTCAAAAAAAACTTGGTTTTTTCTAATGAAAAAAAATATATATAAAAAATTTGCCTGTACGATATTCAGTGTCATTCACTGTACGATATGTATTTTAATATTTTTTTCTTTTTGAACTTTCCTTCTTATTTTACAACCGGACGGCAATTGCGCAATTGGGAAAAATTGTTATATTTAATTTCTTACATTATAGCACATGAAAATTTGGTAAATAACCTATTTGCAGGACTAACAAATTCTACTTGTATTAAAAGGGAAGTAAAAATTTTACGCAACTCATTACACGCGTTACACAATTAGAAAGTGCGCCTTAAAATTTGTTTTTTTTTCGTTTGTTTGTTTATACTTCATATCTTATTTACGTTTCATTATTTTTATTTTGTTAGGTATTTACATATTCTTTAATGATTTGTAACACTGAAAATATTATTATTATTATTATTTTAAGATTTTTTCTTTTGTGTAATTAATGATTTTAATGTAGTTAGTAGTAATTGACACAAATACATACGGCCGTACATAAATTCTTCCAGAATTCAACTAAGTTAGCAATGTCTTGACTGTGTTAAACAACACGAAATAAATATTTTGTTTTTATGAATATTTCTTTACAAGTTACAACCACCAACTAACTACAACCAACACTTACTTATGTGTATACGTGCACAAATAATAAAAACAAATAAACTACCACTACAAATGTCAAACAACCCTACCGCTGCACATGCTACACAAACGATATTACACACCACCATCCCTAAATGCATGCAGCCCCATTCACAAACTGGATTATTAAAAAAAATATTCTAACCCATGGTAACTTTGTTTTTTTTTTAAGTTTTCTTGAAGGTTTGTTCAGTGCTTCCAAATTCGATGTGTTAAAAATTTAATGCTTTTTTGTAAAAAAAAAGCAAAAAAAAATATAATATTTTGCCAGCCGAACCTGCGAACTTGTCAGCAATGAAATACCATGTGTTAAGCGAATGCAGGTGGTTTGGTATATGAAATATTAAGGCGCACAGTGTATATTACACCCCTCATAATTTTGCTTCCTTTAATCGCAAAATAATGAAACTGGAAACATGAGGACTCTAAGTATAGGTAACCTCATAGGCCAAGTTTGAACCAAAAAAGCTTCCCGCGATATGAAGGAGTAAAGAGTCAATATTATGGGGCACTTCCACTGTAGCTAGAGCGCTGAAATTTGGTATACAGATAGGCCTTGAGGAATTAGTAAACAAATAAAATCTGAAAACGGGCACTTTTTATCTGGGGGCTATGGTTCCCCCTATTTGTGCGGGAAACTTCCACTACAGCTAGAGAGCTGAAATTTGGTATACAGATAGCCCTTGGAGACTTAGTAATGAAAAAATGATTTTTTTCATCTAGGGGACTAGAGTTCTCTTATTTGTATGGAGCACATCCACCATAGGTAGAGACCTGAAATTTGATATAATCTAACCCTCTGTAAGCTTTAAGTTGAACGAAGTTTCATACATACATTAACAAACAAAAATAACTTGGTGAAAAAGGACTCAGATCGGCACAAAAACATAAATGTGAAAAAAAGTCAAGTTTCTATCCAAAAATTTCGCCCGCAAATAGTACTGAGATCAAAATGAGAAAGTTCTTCTTATCATCCCACTTTTAGGCAACTTGCTAGCTTGGCAACATTTTTTGTAACTTTCTTCTATGAAAAAGGATTATGGGAAAAATCAAGCAATTTGCTTAGAAATTCGATCGTGTTGTACATACGAAGTACTTGGTCCTCATTTTGATCTCAGTACTTTTTACGGCCGAAATTTTCGGATAGGAACTTGGACTTATTTTCACATTTAAGTTTTTTTGCGGATTAAATTTGTCAGTTAAATATGGTTTAAAGGCTTATGCTAGTGAATCGGTTGTTGTAGTTGTTAAATGTTGAACGAAATCGAGTGTTGGAATATTTCGAATAATCGGTTATTATTTACAATAATATACCGATGTATGGTTATAAAGTCACATAAAGACACATTTTCACTTAAACAGCGACGACAGCAAGCAAAACTGGCGTTACTGGTCTCCAAGAACCCGCAACCTTCCTTATCCATCCATGAGATAATTGGATCATTTCTTTCGAAAGTTCTGGAGGCCAGGTGCCGAATGTCAACGGTGAAAACTATCGACGCATGATTACGGAATTATTTTTGCCAAACCTGCGAGCTCATCCATCGTGCTCTTCACACATGTGGTTTCAACAGGCGACTGCACATACAGCCAGAGCTTCGTTGAATTTGCTTCGCAAAAATTTCCCCCAAAAACTGATCAGTCGCTTTGGGGACATCCCATGGTCACCGGGGGCACATCCCATGGATGGATTTTATAGGGCTACCTCCAAGAGAGGGTTTATAATGACAATCCCCAATCTCTTGTGGCTTCAATGGAAAATATTCGTCGAAAAACCAGCTCTGTTCAACCAAATTTACTGCAGCGTGTGGCGCAGAACACAAGGCTCCGTTTTGAACAGTGTGTTCAACTCGACGGACGACATCTGAATGACATACTCTTTAAAACATAAAGTCCGCATTTCCATTCTATTGTTCAATGCTCTTAATAAAACTTTGTATCAATTATTACGTTTTTTATTCAAGTTTGAAAATATAAATCTGCTACCAGACACCCTGTACTACCAGATACGGGTGTTAGAAGCATTTTTTCTCTAGGTCTGAGAGATACAGTTACTCACATAAATATTTTGTTTATGTAATATAAAATTAAATTTGTAAAAATACTTTATAATGTGTGTGTTTTTTATTGAATATTATTAAAGGCAAAGTTAAACTTTAATTCTGGTCTTCTTAAACTTAAAATACATTTATAATGCTTGAGATAATTGAAATAATATGAACTAGGTGGCAACTTTGCTTTTTTTAATTTTTCCCATACGTTATATTACTTTGGGAATAAAAATATTAATTTTAGTAGTTTGTATGGTATCCACTGCTTGCTAGAACTGATTCCAGTCGTCGGGGCATTTTTCTGCCGGGATGTTGTATCACTCTTCTTCCAATACCCGTTTTAAAGTTGCTTTAGAGGGAATGTTGTGTTCTCGGGCTTTTCACTGAATATTAAGTAATTCCAAAATTTTACGGACCTCAGCATATAATAAAAACTTTTGTCTGTTGACTTTAGAAATAAAAGGTTTGTTTCTTGTCACAGGATCGGGCATATTTTTGCTTCTTAGAATCCTACGCATCGTTTCGTCATTTATGTTTGTTCGTAGTGTCCTCCTAAGCTTCTGGTTCATTTTCCGGGCAGATAAACACAGATTTTCTTGGTTTTCTTTAAGAATTTGTCTCTGCTTTTGCCAATGTCAATGATTAAGGACTTCCCCTTCGTGAAATATTTTTTGAATTTTACCACATTCCTGTGGGCCGTTTAACCCTTATGTGCGCGGCAAAAAAAAAACACCTTATAATGCGATCCAAGGTACCTGGGTACCTATATGGAAGTTACGTAGAAAACAAATATTTTCGCAATAAATATCTGGTCAAAACGTTGTCATCGTTGACAATAAGTATATTACATATTTTTCTTAAGTCCTTAAGGTGTGTAACACATTTTATTGAAAATTCCCGATACATATTTTAGAAAGATTAATTTTAAATTTACCAGCTTCTATCTGGTATATATAAAAAGATGAAGTTTCTAAATAATATTTAATACGGATATAAAGTTGGTGATTCCCCTTTGAGAATAAAAACAAAACTTTATGTAGTGTTGTGCTTATTATTTTTATTTCGACGGTGAAGTAATGAATTCAAACGTAAGATTTCTAAAAGATTTAATTATTATAAAAGTAGATGAAGATTCGTTTGACTCGGAGGAAAGCGATGATTGTGAGAATGATGAAGTTCAGACAAGAAGTGAACTATGTGGTAAAGACGAAACTTGCTGGCAACTAAGACCATTCTCAGAATCTCAGACTGTGAAAAAAAATATTTTACGACAACGTGCAGGTGCAGCCCAAAAATTTTAGTTATTATCAACCAAAGAAATATTTAAAAGTATTTTTTAATGAAATTTGTGACATAATTCTTAGAGACACAAATCGTAAAGGACAGCAAATTACAACAGAATATAATAAAAAAAAAAAACGAAACAGAACCAAAAACAAATTTTCGTTCCTCTTAGAGAGGAAGAATTCAATGCCTTTTTTGGTATTTTGATTTACTCTGGTGTTCACAAATCAAAGAGAGAATATGTATCTGAATTGTGGAAACCCACTAATTTAACGTTGTATCGGGCAGCAATGTCATACAATAGATTCAAAATGATTTTACGTCGTATACGTTTTGATAATAATGTAACTCGGCATATACATTCAAGGTCTGATAAAGCCGCTGCTTTTCGAGACATTTGGATGATGCTAAACGCCAATTTAGGTCAGAGTTGAGCAGCTATTTGGATACCGCGGCCGTACCCGTTTTACCCAGTATATGCCGTCAAAACCTGAAAAATATGGCATAAAAATATTTTGGGCTTGCGATGCACGTAACTCTTACCCTTTGCATGGTCAATTGTATACTGGCAAACCACCAGAAGGTGAGCGTCAATCTAAAATAGGTGAAAAAAAAAACAGTTTTAGATTTGGTTTTTTCCTATAAAAGCTCTGGAAGAAACATTACTACAGACAATTTTTTTACGTCTTTGGACCTAGCAAAAGCTTTGAACTCTTTGAACCTGACACTTGTCGGCACGGTACGAAAAAACAAAAGGTTTTCGCCACCTAATATGCAGGCAAATAAGGAAAGGTTAGTATTATTTTAGACATATTTGAACACAACATACTTACATACATATATTATTGATTGGGTTATATGATTCAAGATAAACTTTATCTAATTATAAATTTTTGGTACATGGTTTGAAATATATTTAGATCATTATACTCTACAAATTTCGCCTTTAGCAAAGAGTTAACTTTATGTTCCTATGTGCCAAAAAAGAAGAAGGCAGTAGTTATGCTATCAACCATGCTTGGAATCGAATACGTTTGCAAAACCGGATATTATAATATATTACATCAAAACTAAAGGAGGGGTTGATAATATGGATAAATTATAGGGTGAATATACGTGCAAACGCGGAACAAGTCGATGGCCGTTGTCAATATTTTTTAATGCTATTGATAAGGCAGCTTCAGCATTATATATTATATATATGGAATTTAATACTCAACATAAGTCTACTGATCGTCGTAGACAATTTTTGAAAGATTTAAGCCTTGATCTTTGTCAGGAAAATATAAAATAACGTGCTAAAAATACAAAAATAAGTTCACAGTCATCGACGGCATCCGCAGTACAAATTTTTTATACACGAGACTTAGAAACTCTGACTTCGCCCATGCACAGTTTACAAACAAAGGACAAAAGCAGTCATATTCCCGTAGTAGGAAGTTGTCACGTATGCTCGCAGCTACATATGAAGCAGAGAAAAACTCGTAAAGCTTGTATCGGCTGTTCAAGGCCAATTTGCAATAAACATTCGCTAAGTCGACCAATGTGTACAAACTGCTCGAAAGATCTGCACTAAAATTTTATAATTTTGTTTTTATTATTTATTGAATTTTTGTTTTTTTTATGTTTCTGTTTTCTTATTTCACGAAATAAATTGTTTAAGTTTATATTTTATACATACTTTAATTTATTTATGCAGAGCTATTAACAACTTGGAAAAATATACTTGCAATAGCATCATTCCCATATAAAATACGTACAGGTACCCCGGTACCTTGGTGCGCAGTTAAGGGTGTTAAGAGTAAATTGGTCTCTCACGCAAATTAAAAAAATTAAATTATCTGTACGGCCGCAAAAAAACAAAATTTTTTGAAAGTTCTCAAGAAGTTTAAAATATGCATGTTATCAATTTCAATGATAAAATTTTTGTTGAAAACACCAAAGGTACCGGGTACCTAGGTGCGCACATAAGGGTTAACTACACTTGCTATTGTTTGCCGACATCGGTCAAACATATACAAAATGTATTTTATTGATTTACCCTGATTATGGAGGTACAAAATAATATTTTTTTTTTCTGCAGAATTCAAGTCTTTTCCTTTAGGAATTTTAACTACAAAAACTTCACGTCTGCACACAATAAGACAATATTTCAATTAACCGTTGATAAAAAAAGATAATAAAAGATAAGAAATTAAATAATTCGAAAATTAACTGTTCTGCATTCCATATATTTTGTATTTTAAAATTTATTTAGAAAAAATTAAAGAAGACTTAAAGAAATCGTTTCATATTTTAATACAAAATTGTAATTTTAAAATTTAAAAAAAGTTTTATTTGAAGAAAACCTGATTCTTATTCATGCCACCAAACTCTTTTATTTGAAATAAAACGAAAGAAATTATTCGGAAGTGGAACACAGAACAGTTAAAACATTCGGAAATTTTCACTAAAGAATAAAATATTGTGGATTCGGAACAGCACTGTATATTTGTTTTTTTTTTAGAATCTACAAATTTATTGGCCTGGCGAAATCTGTACTGGTGGTCAATATAATTTATCTTTGATCCATCAGTATATAATTTTTTTTAACCCTCATACGTTCCTCAAAATATGTTACAGTAGAGTTCCTCGGGTGAAAAATCACACATGTGTAATATTTACTGATTTTGTAATGAAAATATTTGTTTTTTTCATTTAATTCAACTTTTTTATTTCCATATGTTTTTAATTTTTGTGTTCAATAAAATAATAAATTAAAAAATAAAAACAACTTAAATCATCCATTAAATTCAACCGGGTGTTAATATCACAAACAAAAATTTAGCTTGATATAGTAAAACTAAAAAATAACTAAAAAAATTAAAATAACTAACTACTAACTAATTTTTCTCGTTGCAATTGCTGCATACAAAATATGCAATTTTGTGTTGCCCGCAATTTTTGGCAGGATGTACATGACGAATACGCCTGCCTATCATTTTTCGAGCAAATCTCACATCGGGAACCCGAACTCATTTTCTTATTTTTCCATTTGATGACGTAGAAAGCTCATCGCTAGTTTGACGTATGATGTTCACCAACGTAATTGCAAAATCTCACCTTGGTAAATGAGGACGCCGCTGAATTTCCGCTTTGACTAATTCCATTCCTAGTTCATTAAGAAACAACCTCCTCTTGTGTAGTTTTCCTTTATTCCAATCGTTGTTCATTTCTTGCCATACGCAAGACTGCTGATATGTCAATCATATTGCAAAACAATGCTTGGGGCCATCGGTTAGTTTTTCTTTTCACCGTATAAGTATCCGCCAGCTGATCTAAGGTGTCTACCCCGGCTCGGGCAACTTATTTCCTTCATTCAATACAGATTTGTCATGATGAATAGTACTAAGTGCGTTGACAATTTTGTACTTTTTTGAAACGTATTGCACCAGTGAAATCTTGTCGTTGAAAAAGAACATGCTAGAAAAAACTGCAAGCTTACGAAGTTCTTCTTTCGTTGATTGCGGCAAAAACGTTTGATTGGACCGTACTGTGCCCACAATAGTGTTTTTTTCTTTCTAGCAACCCAAGTGCAAGATCATATCGAAGAACTCGACACTGTTTTTTGAATTGTTTCAATGGCATCGTTGATCGGAATAAAGATCTTCCTGTTTCTTCACTCCACAAGCTTTCTAGTGACTCAACTTGCGATTTATACACGCCAGCCAATACAAGTAGGCCAAAATACGATTGTAATGAGACATCATCAATATCTTGCCAACCATTTCCATAAATGCGAAGTCCCTCCACATGTGTATACTTTATGATAATTTTTCGTAAAGTTTCTGGAAAACATATCAAAAATGCGTCTTTCTTACTAGCAATGCGACTTGAAGCATAGTAAGTTATTCCACCTCGATCGCGGATATTATTTTCTGCACATGCTCGTCCAGCAGATCTTGACAACTCAGTAGACCACGTAAATTTTCTATTAAATATGTATGTAAAATGCTTGTTTGAGTACGTACATCTAATTCTTCTTCATCGCTTTCATCACTAGAAGAATGCGGAATTTCTTCAATAAACTCAACGGGAATATCTTCTACGGAATCTGACCAGAGCCCTGTCCTGCATCACTTTCTTCCCAACTTTCCATTATCTGTTCAATTTCGTCATCAACAAACGCTAAGAAATTCACAATTTTTTAGTTTTTCAGTAACAATTTTATTCCTCAATAATATTTTTATTTATCTTCCTATTTATGGACATTTTCGGTATTTTCTGACAAAACGCAGAAAGTATAGTTTTTCAAAAAACATAGCTTTACATTAAGGAAAACATGTGGTTGGACTGTGCTGCCAGAAATATTTAATTTCTGTCATAAAGGTTAGCATTAAAAAATAATTATTACACAATTTTCTTAATGGGTGAAATTTCACCTGAGGGACTTTAACGTAATTTTTTAAATACTTCCGAAATTATTTAGTATGTAAAGAAATTTTTTCCGAAATTTCACCCGAAGACCGTATGAGGGTTAATCAATTCCGAAAATTTGCTTACAATTTCTTATGCAATTATGTAGCACCATTTATATACGATTTTTTGTTGCTTGCCATATTAAGGTTTATAAACCCCATTTTTCTTAATTAATGGAAAATTGAAGTTTTCTGTTAAATTTATGTAAAGCAGAGGTTCCTCCTACCCTCTCTTAGCTTACGGGCCTTTTATGGATTTTGCTTTGTGTTCGCACTTCCACTACTATTTTAATTTTTTAGCAAATGAGCTACCCGTTTATTTAGAAGCAGCATTAGGTACTTTGTTTTTAAATTTAGATATTTAAGGATTTGAATTTTAACATATTTAAAAATATTGATGGCAACTTACGATTAATCGCTGTTTTTCGTAATGGTAAAGTGTCTCATGCCACTTTCATAATAAACGGCTCTTACACTCTAGATCAGATGATTAGTACACCTGTCGAAAAAAAGCAAATAAACAAATTCCGTTCATACGATTAGAACCACTTTGTTTCTTTTTAATTTTTGCCAACTAGTCGAATTTAATTTATAAATTAAACCAATTAATATTAGAAAAAAAATATTACTTTCTAATAACCATTAGTGAAAATGGGCAAGAAGAGTATTTTAAGTATAGCTGAGAGATCCATAATTCCTCTTTATCGTTTACAATGGAGAAACTGCAACCGAAAAGAGAAAAATCTTTAAAATTGCATCAAACTCCCCAGGTAAGCATCTAAACGGTTAAGTGGACCAATGTAAGAATAATTGTACACACTGTTAATGGATTACAGAGTATATGATATGGCAAATTCAAGTAACAGTTCATATTAATAATTGACGTACTGTGGTTTTAGTGACGAAAAGAAATAGATTTTTAAATCGCCATAACATCAGATACGGTGAAATTAAGGTCTGGGGTGCTAAACGTATTACGGCCTAATCTACTTAGAATCTCAAAGTGTAAAAATGATTGAAGAAATTTGCATTCGTAAAATGTTTTTAATCATATAAACAACAAAAAACTTTCAATTTGTCGTCTTTTTGTGAAAAAGGAACTTTAAGATACTTTTGAAACAAACTTAATTTTTTGTTGTTGATATTGTTGTAATTTTGACTAACCATTATTCTGTTCTGCCATCAAACAGATTCCGGTTCGCACAAGAATTTGGCTTTTCAAGACCTACGCGGCTTTTTCGTGTTCAAACAACACTGTCCGAACAGTTGTTCACACAAAGTTGTTCTTCGATCGCACAAACAAAATACAACACGCACAAAATGAAATATATTTATGTACATACATATATACTGTAAAAAGCCGTGCTTAAACTATGCTGCACACATCTCTCCACACGGAAGATCACGCTGTCGACGCTCTGTTCATGTGCGAACAGACTTCTGGCTGGTCAAGATAGCATGTTAAATGCCTTTTTCGAACAATGACACTCATGATGGCACATAGTCGAAACTGGTTTTCCTTCAAACCAAACTTAACAAGGGATTATGAAAATTCTCTCCAAAAATCTACATAAAAACACCCTGTCAGGATATCAAATCAACAATATATCAACATATTTGCGTATCGCACACTGAATCGAATAGTCACAAATAAAAACACAAAATGTGATTTAGTTGACGAGGTAGCTGGCAGGCACAAAGATATGGCTTTCCGTAACTGAGTGCACTGACAGAAGCTGTGACCTATATCTCCATATGGTAGCGACCGGTAACAGGTTCATATCTCTGCAAAGAGTCTAGCTAAATAAGACGAGCGGAGAGAAGTTAACACTCTTGTATAAAAAATTCCATAATCCACGGTGGAACAGCTCTGGATACCAGTCGATCTCCAGCTTTAATACAGAATTACCCATGCATATAGAGTTCTGTGTGCGTGGACATATTTTTCTCCATTAAAGGAATCAGGAATCAAGAAGCCTCGCAAGAGGCAGAGACGTTAATCCCTGCAGAAGCTACGGTCTTATTTGGCCAAAGGAGGAATTCGGAAAAGATCGACAAGAATGCCTTGCGAGGGTTGAACATGTCAGTCTTTAAAGGTGCTTCTAAAGCATTAGACCTTGAGATTCCGACAAGGATGGACAATACAGCCTCTCACGAGGTGGGGGGGTTAAGTTCTGTAGGATCTCTGGTGTTTATTGGCCAATGGAGGAATTCTGAAGAAGTCGACAAAAAAAACTCCCAAGGAGTGGACGGGGCAGCTTCGAAAAATAGCCCTGAGGAAGAGCCTGAGACGGTAGCATACATTGTGTGTCCAGCACTGGCAAGATAGTATCAAATCACTATAATCGATAGCAAAGTCCAGTGGTAGCACGATAATTGATTGAGAATAAGGTAATCGTAGATTACAAATCGGTTGTCTGAAATCAATTCGAAGAAAAAAAGGGATCCATAAAGTTAACGGTCTGCTTCGATATTACATTTAAAAAAAACCTAAAAACATGCGTAACGATTACTGTTCTCGAGTTAGTGTGCAGCGTACATTATACATTTTATTTAAATTACTTTGAGTTTTAATTCACTAGCACATCGGTGTCGCCAAAATTTTGTTTGAGTCTCGGTATCGTATCGGCAAATAGGAGTCTCGAGGCATTCCTAGAATATATATTAAAGATGAACATCTCAATCTTTTTCGGCTTTAAATCGATTCACTCTCAATACCAATTTCCATCAGTAATTTTCCTGATTAAATTCTTTTAAACTTACTACGTATATAATGTTTTCCGTACTGTCGTACATGTCTGTGAATTACCGCACAATCTTGTAGTTACTGTGTGGTTCACAAACAAACATTTTACAGTAATTCTTACGTTTTACGCCAAGAAACATAATGAAAAACAGCTGGAGTTTTATTTTTGTTTTCAACAGCGAGATGTTGTCACATGTACGTAACATACGTATGAACGTCTGAACGTAAAAATTATAAACCGCAGGTAAAACGCAAGTTTTGATGACTTGTACAAGTAATGTAAACACAGCTTAAGAGCAAGTATACGAAACTCTGAGTTCGATAGTACGTGCTAAATTAACAAATCACAGCTACTCGCAGTTAAAGAAACAATACTTTGTTAACTGCTGTTTCCTGCAACACTAAGCAAATTAAAAAAAAAAATACTTGCGACATTAATTTAAAAATGTTCGTGCGTGCTGATAGAGCCCTACATTCTAATATAAATGGAATTCATTTGAAATCACTTCAGTTTATATTTTCATTATTCAATACAAATCTTAATCTATCCTTCCAGAACCATAAAGAATTCAAAATTTACTTTTCCATTTAAAACAAAATGCGGATGAATGATAATTGTGTTTGGCGATAAAAAAATTGAAAACCAACGATGCAATTTTTAACAATTTGTTGTGGCAGAAAAAAGTTCGCATATTATTGATAATGACGATTGATAAATATGCACATTTTACAGAATATGTTTACTAATATAGAAGTAATTTTAAATACTGAATATGAGGGCAAGCTCTGAAGAACTTGTTTTTGAAAATTCCAATGTAGAATTGATATGCGTCTCAGAGTTGTTTCATCCGGATCTTAGTGGTAGTATCTACAACTTGAATTGTCAAAAAGAAAGTAATACGAAATGAAAAGCCGGAGTTTCCAATTGAGCTTAAAACTAGAAGCAAGAAACCATACATACAAACAATGGAAACGGTTTAAAGTTAATTCCAAAATAAGAGCGGCGAAGACAAGTTCCAAACAGCTGTTGATTCTAGATCTAAATGGAGAAATTCGAAAAATGGGCATTATTATCGACAATGTTGCAGACAATCGACGTGAATAAATTAAGGTAACAAATTGCAAACATCATATATATGTATATATATGATGTTTGCATATATATATATATACATATATATTGAAATTAACTTTCTGACGGCACTAGCCAATCTAGGAAACTTGGACCACTTGATCAGTGAGCTCGGCGAATCTAAAATCAGCCATATAGATAGGTCTCCAATTTCCTGAGTTTTTTGGTATTTTCACTTTTGCGGGGAAACGCTTATATACACGCGCATAAACTTCGCATATGTTGAACCCTTATTAAATTTGCTATAAAGCGTCCCTACAGAAATTATCATCCCGAGGCCTCTAGATATCTAAATACCTTCAAAAACAGAAAAGCACAAAAAATCGAAATATTATCCAAATTTCAAATTCGCCACAAATCCGAAAATACATCACAAAATCAAAAAACTGGAATATATTTTTTATTCAAAAAATCAAAATTCCATAAAAAAAACCCAAAATTTACACATAAAAATCAAAAAGAAAATTCACCGATTTTGAATATTCACCACGATTTTATAATTTAACCGAAAAGCCGAGAAATCACAAAAAATCAACATTTTTTTAAAAACTTCAAAATTTTAATAAAATCGATGTTTAACACACATACAAAACAAAAATCCCAAAAACTTAAAACTTTACAAAAATAGTTAAAAATCTTAACTAATCTGAAAAATACAAAAAATATTTTACCATAATTTTGGCATTAGCCAAAATACTAAACTTCACCACAATTTTGTAACTTCCGAAGAGTTGAAAAATCACAGAAAATCAATATTTTATGAAAAACATTAAAATTTTAACAAAATCGGCGTTTAACAAACCTACATATACAAATAAAAATCAATTATTCACCACAACTGGTGAATACCCAAAAAAATTAAAACTTCACCAACAAATTTAAAATTTACGAAAACATTTAAGAATCACAAAAATTATAAATTTTATCATAAATCTTAATTATTCTGAAAATCGAAAAAAGCAAATTTTGTCATAATTTAGGAATTCACAAAACCAAACTATAGTTCACACATTTTAAACTACAAAATGATCATAATTTTAAACAAAAAAATCTAAATTTAAAAAAAAACCAAAGCTGTAAGAAAAAATCTAAATTGTGCTAAAATACACCACAATTTCGAAAATTCTATAAGATCGAAAATCTGGAGTTAACATAAACAACGTAATTGCTAAAAAGTCAATATTTAAAAAAAAATAAAGAAAAAAACAGATTTGCCAATTATTAAAATTTTACCGCAAATTTTTAATTTTACCAAATTTTGTTATTTTACCATAAAGCCGAAAACTCGTATTTTACAAAATTAAAAACAGCAAATATAGCGAATAAAAAAATTAAATGTTAACACAACCGGGGAATTAGTAAAAAAAATCAAACAATTTCAATATAAAAATTTAAAATTTTACCAAAAATTTGAAAACAGAAAAATAAACAAAATTTTTACCATACAACACTAACATTCGAAAATTCACCAGAAATACTATATTGCCAAAATATCAAAATTATAAAAGTAACAAAATTTTTCACAAAAATCTCCATTAACAATTGCCAAAATTTAAAATTCAAAAAAAAATGGAAAATATACCTTAAATCACAAAACTGGAATAAAATAATTTAATTACTATAAAAGCAATATATACCAAAAAAAACTTAAGTTTTACCAATAATTCTACAAAAACTGAAATTAACAAATTTTGAAATTTTATCACAACAAAAGCCTTAACTTAACGAAACTAAAATTAAAAAAAACAAAGTTTAAAGAAAGCAAAAATTGCGCCGACAAATTTTTATATCCACCAAATCGAATAACTGGAATAAAACAAAATAATTCCAAAAAACCACAATAACCAAAATTTACCACATTTTATAAATTCAAAACAAAAAATTGTTGGTATCATATATCGCAACGCACACATACGAGTTTTGTATACACAAGACAAAGTGAAGTTTGGATTTTTTTGAAAAGTATTTATTCATCAATATCCATTTTGTCCCCTTCAAAGCAATCCCCCTAAGATGTAATGCACTTATGCCAGCGCTTCTTCCAAGCCTAGAAGCACTTCTGAAAGGCGCTTTTTGTATAGCCCAGCTCGTTCTTCGATTCGGACATTATCTTGTCAGTTATGCACAAACCCTTTCCTGGTTGAGGCATGATCAGGGTGTTGTTTTTGCCAAAAAAAAAATTACGAACAAGCATTGATGCATTATCCGCTACCATGCGCCTTAATGTAAATATATGTAAGAACATACAGTTTTACCTAGGCAAGTGGGAAAAATATAACGATATATATTTGTATCGATACTTTTTAAGATTGCCATATATAAGCCACCACGTTTTTTGACTACACTTTCTAAGCATTGATCTAACGATTAAATCTGAGATTGAAAGATAATTTCGCACAATCTCTCCTGCTCCTTATAAGTAAGTTAAAGAACGAATACTAAAATAATATAGACTGAAAGCAGGCAATTTGCACTTGCTGAAATGAAAGAATGTTTTTACTTAATTTGTTAAAAAAAATTTATTTAAAGTTATTCTTGAAAGCATTCTATATAAGATAAAATATTACAATAATTAATTTGACTATTAAAACAACTAGTGGTCTTTTGTTTTGCTACGTTCTATATGATTGTTGTGAAATGGCGAAGGCTCCAGGTGTTTAATGGATATTTTACAAATGACTTCATATATATTCGGAAAAAATTGTATGACAAAGTAAACGGAACACAAATAGCTGCAAATAATAACTGTTAGGAATAAGTCAAAAACTGCTGGCTTAACATGATACACATTCAACGTGGCATCAGAACCTTCGTAGAACATAAAATCGGGTTCTCGTACATCTGGCTTCTCGTAAATAACTTTAACATTCTTAAGGTACTTTTCAAAGGCATTTTTCAGGTCGTTGTTGTGTAAAGCAGATTTCAAGTTCATATACGATTTGATGAGCTTATTTGTAATTTGCTATAAAAGAAAAAAATGTATATTAGAAATGTATTATTTAGTTTAGTTTAGCGCTTAGAAAACTAAATATTGCAGTCAATGTAACAAAAGCCACAACATTTTTCTATTCATTGCTTTAGCTGCTTAAAATAAACCAAAGATTATGCTTATGGAAAAAATGACAGTCGCAACAGAGATTTCTAAACATTTTTGTACAGCACTTATGGTAGTAGCACTCATATAATCAAAAACTCTTTTCATTTCCCAAGTAGCCATAGCTGTTGTAACGAACCAACTAATTTGTCCTTGAACCAAATGAGAGCTACTATCTCAAGACCCACCTTGCTGAGAGAAAATTGGGAAGGTTCTTTTCTCCTACGCGTTCAAGCAATAATTCAAACACAAAACAATAGGTAACAAAAGTTCTAATACTGACATTTGCCTTATCCAATTTATGAAAGAATAAAGAAAGATTAAGAATATATTAGACGAGACGACATAAATCAAATCTTAATTGCAGACATACCCTTAATACAGCATTATCCTCTCATTGTTTTGAATCATATCATTATCCTAACTTTGAAAACGCATCGGTTTTGAATACAGAAATTAGTTATAAGCGTTGTTTTATATTAGAAATGTTACAAATTGTTAATACACCTAGTACACAAAGAATTAATTTTAAGGCAGACACAGATAATGTTGAACAGATATATAGACATTTAGTTCATAGAATAATATAATCAATATAAGTATGTTTTTAGGGATTTTTGAATTATTTAAATAAGTTTGGTATAAGTTTTAATACAATTGTAACATTATTTTAACAACATTTTTAATGTTATGTTTCGTTAACTGTATTTACATTTTTTTTAAATATTTTTAAACCTCATGTTATTTTTGTTGTATGTTTATTTTTTCATAAACATATAATTTGTTCGTCATTTTTATTTCCTGATGATGCTACACAATGGAGTAGCGAAATATCGAAAAATAAAAATATAATTTTTAAAAAAAACCTTCAAGCTTGGACAATTTTAATAAATTAAATTTAAAAAAATGTCAAAAACAGCTATAATTTTTGTTACTTTCAAGCATTAAACTGTTACATTTTATAAGACTTGTTATAGAAAGGTGATTAAATTGCCTTTTAATGAGTTTTGGTTTCAACTTAAAATAAAAAAGAGCTCCAGAGATACTTTGACTTGAAGAGGTAAGCGTGTGCACTGTATATGAGGTACGTGCACACTGGCTGCTGCTAGATTATAACTAGAGGTAGCAAATTTTTCGCTCTGCAAATTTATATGGAATTGCTAATATAAATTCGTTATTAAATTCAAATATTTTAACGCACCTACTAACAGTTATATATGATTATGTATAAATAAACAGCTAATCTTACCATTGCTCCTGAAAATATTTCAAAGTCTTCAATTTCTTCTAATGCAGAGTTGGTGTAAATATAACGACCCAAAGCCTCGGCGATAATTTTGGCATTGCGTCGTGTTCTTTTCAAGATAATTTCTTCATCATCTCTAAATACAGATGTACGCGTCGGATGTTTTGGTGACTTCAATGAAGACAGTGTAAAGGACGACAAACGTTTCATACTAAAACGTTCATGATGCCAAGCTAATAGTGGTTCAGCTAAATTGATTTTTTTGTGAACACCTTCAGTTGTTATGTTACCATATTTTTGTGAAGCATGTTTCAAATGTTTAAGGAATGTATTCATTGGCGTGTTTTCTTTGGGTGGCTTCGACACATGCATGTACAGATTTGTTTCATCAGCATTAAAAGGTTGAGTGATGGAATCTAAACATAATATAAATTCTATATTCTGAAAAATAAACAAAATAATGTTTTCAAAAATAGGAGTCAAACTTAATCGTTATAGCCAAAAACATTGCGTACAAAATAGAAAACAAAAATAATGCAATAAAAGCGATTTTTCTTTTGGATTCACATATTGGTCGAAGAATCAAAAATATTTTCTTCACAACTTGTAAACAAGTCATCAGTGGATTCTGGTATCGCTTAACATGATTTCACTTAACACGAAATTTTCAACGAACGCAAGCCTCGCGGTTAGCGAGGTCTATTACAGCATATTGGAAATGCTATATCATCATACTTACAAAATATGTCAATTTAATCACTCCCCATTGCTAATGTACTGTAAATCAGATTTATTACCATATAAAAATGCTCCGAATTGCCTAAGGAAGTTCTTACTTAAATCGAAAATATTCTTGAAACTGACCTGTTATATGAGTACACCTCAATATAACCCGTGTCGCTCAAATCTAGCTTGTGATATTCGCCTAAGCACTCGTAAATTGACTTATTCGGTGGCGCCAGCAAGCAAATCCTTGGCGACCAATTGAGAGATGATATATGCCATGCATAGTATCAATACAATATAATTTAAAGTATCAGCCCATACATTTGTACTTCCAGCCAGAAGCTTAAAAAAATCAGGCAACTAAATGTTTCATTTTGGACTTCCAAATTATGTTCGACAACATACATTACTTTATTTTCCATAATTGTACAACCCTTGCGTTGTTGAAAAATTTGTAAATTGTAAGGAAACGGTTACAGTCGAATTCGGTTATAAGGAAACGAAAAAACAACGGGAAATTATTTTCTTATAGCCAAGATTTATATTTAATATAAAAAAAACGCTGTCGCTTAAGCGAACTGTGCTCTTTTAAATTTATTGCACAGAACGGAGGCATAAAAATACTTTAATAAAAATAAAACAGACATGATTTCTTGGAATTAAAATTAATTTTATAAAATTAGTTTAATTTTATAGTATGTTACTCTTTTTTGTTAAAGGAAAACTAAATCAAAGCATAAAAATAGTATTTTATTTATGATTGGTTGACAACCTCTAAAATACGCCGGTGATATATTATGTTTGGTGACCGTTTATTTAAGATTTTTTTTTCTTATAAACGGTGTTTGCTTCATAGAAATTTGTTCTTTCTTACCCAAAATTTGTATCTGCATTAATGGAATTCTTGGGATCCATCTTTATTTGACATCAGTTTATATGATACTTGTATCCCAAAGGTAGAAAGGAATATAAGAAAAAATAAAAACCAATTTTTTCTAGGGCGATGTGGAAATTTTGTATACAGAAATTCAAGTCTAAGACGACTAGTTTTTATAAGTTTTCAGTAAAAGAATTGGGATAGAAATAGCACCCGCATTCGTACTAAGGAGTCGAATATGCTCGTTGAGAGTACCACGCTGTACGCTGTAGTTGTGTGGAAGTTAATATGTTACTGCAAGAACTTTCTAATTACAGCAGTATCCAGTTCATAGTCGAATATAAATTCTCTTTTGACTTGCCCTAATACTGTATCCTTTGCTCAAGTGCCTTCAGTATTGAGACCCCAAGTTCTGTGTGCCAAGAAAAGGCAGTTGCGTATTTTGTAAGCTTATCGATGCTTGTTAAATACATTGAGTCTTGCTATGGACGATATTATAGTGCTTTTCTGCGGCAAGAGTAATATTTAAACTGTATTTTATCGGAGACCCAACATGTTTTGCAAGTTTGCATATTTCGTAACTGTTAATACGCGTGGTTTGTTCAAAAGGCGAAGTTTGAATTTTTTGAAAAGTACGAGGGCGGATCAATAGCCCGTGAATTTTTTAATTAAACAGTTTTTTTTTTGCAAAACATAATCACCTTTTAACTCAATAAACTTCGTCCAACGCTTCTCCAGTTTTTTTATCCTTTCCAAAAAAAATAGGATTTTTCGAGGTCCTTAAAATAGGCATTTGTTTGGTCAATACCTTCATTGTTGGAGCTAAATCTATTTCCACCGACCCATTTCTTTAGGTTTGGAAATAGGAAGTAGTATCAATTCTTAGAGTTTTGCCATTCAGACTGCACACGTGCACCCATGCAATATCTTGATGAAAAAGAACTTTTTTCTTGGCCATATGGGGTCGTTTTCTTTTAAGTCCTAATTAAAACGGTCTAATAAGTTGGCATAATATTCGCCGTTTATTATTTTTTTTCCTTTTGATGGTAATCGATGTGGATTATCCCGCGTGCATCCCAAAAAACTGTTGCCATTACCTTATTGGCCGACAAACATACCTTGGCCTTCTTCGGAGCAGGTCCACCCGGAGTACATGTTTCATCCAGAATTACAAAACGCAGCAAAAACTCATTCGGATTGCGATTAAACAACTCCAACCAATCCTTTGAAGTTGTCACACTTTTACGTTTATGGTCAATTGAGAGCAAGCGTGGCATCCATCTCGCAGACAAATTTTCTTAAACCCAGCTGATCATTTAAAATCAAAACCACACTGCCATATGAAATGCCTATGGCATCAACAATTTCACGCACTTTTACTCTCCGATCGGCCAACACCATATCGTGGATTTTTCGACATTTTCGGGTGTACTGACCTCAATTGGCTGTCCAGAACGTTCAGCGTCATTTCTACTTGTGCGACCACAACGAAAGTCAGTAAACCATTTTTTTACCATTGAAAGCGATGGTGCAGAGTCCCATAGTATTTTTCCTTGGTTACATTGACGGTTACATTTTCGCAAAAAATAATATTTAATGAGCAGTCGGAATTCACTTTTTTTCCATTTTTAGACAAACACACACAAACGTGACTAAACTTATCAATTGTCAACAAGAAACTACTAATCCAAATTGGCTGATAATAATGTTGCTGGAATACTCGATACTGCACTTATAACCACTTTCTATTTGTTAAACAAATCAGCTAATTCGTAACGGAACAGAAAGTAAAGACTAATTCCGATTCTTGATTTGATATTCCGACAGGGTGTTTTGATGTAGAATTTTGGAACGAATTTCCGTCAACCCTTGTCAAGTTTGGTTTGGAGACAAACCGTTAACTTCGCAAATTTTGGTATAATGTTCAATGAGAGGCATTGTTTGTTAAACCAAATACTTGCTTTTGTGTTGTGCATTTTCTGTGAGAGTCTTTTGTATATCGTCATGAATCTGGTCATGTAGAAATTAACCTGTCTGGCTTTAGTTGAATCTTGATTTGATATTCCGACAGGATGTTTGGATGTAGAATTTTGGTGTAGACAAACCGTCTCCAAACCAAACTTGACAAGGGATGACGGAAATTCGTTCCAAAATTCTACTAATTCCGACCTTATTCAGAATATTGATCATATCCTTATTTCTCTTATATCTAAGTTTCACAATAACATATGTATGCATTTAGTTTTTATGTGTGTATGGTATGCATTTTAGTATATATACAGCGTTACGTCACTATATGCATGTTTTAAATATAAAATTTATTTCTTTTAAACGGTTTTTCGATTTTTTTGTTATTAAATTAAACCGAAGAAAATGGTATGAATTTGAAGTTTTTCTTAGGAGAATTTTTCTATTTAACGGCGATTGTTTATCCGAATTCGACTGTATTGCTAATTAGGGAAATTAGCATGTAAAAATTTGTTTTTCACTGCGTGTTACATGTGTTTTGTTATTTTTGGCTTAAATGTTTTTCTTTTAATCATGTTCTGTCTAAAATCAACAAATTTTTAAACTTTTCCAGTATAGAAAAAAACAAACCTGAAATTGAACATTTTCATCAAGCCATCTTTTAGCACCTTGGTAATTCAACAATGGGCCCGATTCCGTCAGCAAAAACAGAAAGCGATAATTAAGAGCCGCATTAGATGTATTGTATAATTTGCTAAAAACATCTGCTATTGTCATAAGAAGAGCAGCATCTGAATTTGATGGGTAATCGTTATACATGCCGAAAGTATTCAAATGCGTAGTTACAATTAACGTTGACAATTTGCTATTTGGATCAGTAGCACTATCTGTAAATTTGGTAACTTTCATCGGCACTAGTTCAGATTGAATAATTGGAATTTTACTATTTTTGTTATATGTATGACTGGCTCCAGTAACAATGATTTGGTATCCATTGGCTGATATGGAATTAAAACCATCACCTAAAGCAGATTCGCTTTGTTTTGTTTGGGTTTTGAAAGAACTTGATTGTTCGTCGTTCTTTTTAGCACTTGTTAGTGTAATATCGGCTATAATATTGTCCAGTTGTGGATTGTAGGGCGAAAAATACACTGGGATGGTGACTGCTTGCTCCATGACAGCTTGCTCTAAATGGCTTAAGTGCTTAAAGGACAAAAAATATTTTAAGTAACTTATGTTTAATTTTGTTTTTATAACAAAAATAAATATATGTATTAAAAGGATCTCAATAATCCACATAGTTATACTCACCTCTTTTTGTACGCTACTCATAGATGCAGCATCTTTTGGTAAAAGCAGTACTAAGCCACCGGCTTTTTCTCGAATATCTCGAAATTGATCAACTGTCATATCTTCGAATCTACATACAAAGAATAATAAAAAAAATAAACATCAGAAGTGTTCTAAGACATACGTACATCAATAAATATATCATTAACTAAGAAAAAACATTAATTATCTGACTTTTGTTTGAATTTTTATTTTTTTCAAAACCTTATTTACACAGCTAATCATATTATTTTAAAACTAGTTGAACAACTAAACGTTAAAAAATTTATAGGTCGATTATGTTTAGAAACCGAATTTCAGCTGAGTTGCTTACTGACAACGAAAAACTTTCGGCTGCCAGATATAGTACTATTGAGTAACTGAAATTGACACCTGTCAGCTGCAATCTGTAATATATTTACGACAATTCGCAACGCAAATTTTCATTTCAAATTAAACCCCGGCACACTGGAGTATTAACAACAACAGTTTTAGGACAGATCAACTGTCAAATGAACGGACAACTGACTTCTTGCTGTAGACCAACTTCACGTTACAGTCCTGCAGAATAGAAATCTGTTGTGGTTTTTTTTATCAGATATAGATTTTTTTCCGCGTGGCAAATATTGCACTATAACACATGGACAATTTTGACAAACGAAGCAACAAATGATATAAATATAAAACGGCCTTCCTTCCTGTTATCTTTACAACTCAGTTTCGGAGTAATTCGGTAATTAGTTGGTTTTATTCACAATTAAATGAAGGGGTTGAATGACGAAAATTGCATTATACATGTATATAACATATTATGGATTTTAGCAAAATCATTCCAAGTAGAAGAATTATTTTTTATGATTCTTGGAATTAAATAATAAAGTACGCATAAAAGCATGTTTTTTACATTTTATAGTTTAAAAACCCCACCCGCGAATTGAACTGACACGGCACTGATGAGTGTATAAACACTTCACATACATGTAAATGTAAATAAATTATGGATACAGTTTTTTATTTTTATGAAGGAAAAATACTGAGAAGAAATTTTATTCAAACTTAGAAGTACTTTTCGACTAGGCCCGGCTGAACTTTAAATATTAATAATTTTAAGTGTTAAGATTTGTTTAATTCATAATATATTAAAGATGATATAAATAGGTAATGAAAAACAATATTTTCCCTAGAGATTCGTAGCGCATAAGAAATTATTATTAGTCGATTACTTCGTTTTAATATAACATAAATTTAAAAAAAAAACTTACTTTGCGACAACACAATGCCTGCCCGTACTCCAAGTGTAAAGAGATTTGGCTTCCAACGACAACGAAGACGCTCGGCATCCTTAAATGAAAGAATTACATCACATACATTATAGGCAATGCTGATTGCAACAAAAATTTTTATATTCGGGTTTAAATATTCAACACTAGCAATGTCTTTATCACACTCGCGTTCAGATAATTAGAGCCTTTAAAATGTCTGTCTTTAGTATACCATTTTTTCTACACAAAAGGCTATTTTTAAAGTAGATTTTTGGGACGAGTTTTCGTCATCTCTTGTCAAGTTTGGTTTGGAGACAAACCGGTTTCGGCTATGTGCCATCTTTAGTGTCATTTTTCGTTCTTCGTTTTGAACTTCTCTTCAGAACGAAAAATGACACAGACGATTGCGCATAGCCGAAACCGGTTTATCTCCGAATTAAACTTGACAAAAACATAAATTAAAATATAAAACCATTTTTAAAAATTGTTGTATTAGAATAAATTATACAGAGCCACAAAATATCATGGAAAACAAGATACATAACTACATACATACTTATATCGAATGTCTGCCCGTCTTCGTCTACTAGTACACTTTTGGCTCTTGACAAAACTGAGGAAAATAAATATGTTAACTTAATCCCACTTAGTTTATATATGAGGGGGGTCATAAAACTAAAATGAGGTGGATAAGGTGTTGAGTTGACTTGAATAAAATTTTTTGCTAATCTTAGGGTTGTACAAATGAAAAAAAAAAATACTGTCGCCACCACCAAACAAATGAAGTGTATTTGTTTGGATAAATTTGGTTAAAAAAGTAACTTGTTATTTATTGTTTGACCTAACTTTGTCGAACTACAATTATTATTATTAAGTAATTTAATTTCTGGGCATAAGATAGTTTTCTTTATTCTTCCTATTAAGAAAGAGAATTTATTTGATAACATTGAATACAACAAAAGTTAAAATTGTATTAGACAACTAACGGAATGAAATGCATTTTCTTTGCTGCTACACACGTTATCATCATTCTTCGTGTTTTTTCTACTAAGTTTGTGTTTAACTGTAAACATCATCTAAAGAGAAATAGAACACGAGAATAAAACGTCTCAATTTTTCATGTCATCTTGCTCTTGTTCTTGGGTGAGAACGAAGTTTAACAATACTCTAATACTTTTAGCAAACCATTGGTTGGCAATGAAAGCATTGTATGTAATTCAGTTTCTTTTCGGCTATTTTTTTTAGTATCATATTGTGATGAAGTAAACATACGACGTGCCCGGCGTAAATATGCCGATTTAAATAACGACGACAATTCTATGAACTTGCTTTCATTAAAATACGGTTTTAAGCTCGAGATGAACAGTTTTTCAAATAACCTGCACATAACTGAGAGTAGGCTAATGGTCCTGTAGGACGTAATCTGACTTAAGTTATTTCACGACAATTCCAGACATTTTCAAAGAGCATAAGAAAAAGCCTACTCGCAACATGGCACTAAATATAAATAAAATTGTCAGGTAAGTGTCTTATCATTAATCCTCTAACACGATCAGGTCCGGGCGATTTTTTTCATATAAAGATTTTTAACAGTTAATTTTAGTAAATTTCATAGGATCATCCAGTGTCGCTGTTTGGAGTGGTGCAACTATTTATGCAACGTTGTGTGAAAACCTTTTCTGAATGATTACCGAAAGCATTTACATTTTCATTTTCAATTGAGTTTTAGCCCATGTGCGGATTTCAAGCCTTAGTGGGGACATTTATATGGCTTACAGCTTCCTTGAGGCTATAATCTGTTTTTTGTTGGATACAAGTTTTTAAAAGTTTAAAGTTCTTTGACATAAATTCATTTAAGTCTTGATGCCAGATGAGCGACTGTGTTGTCATTGCCTTCTGAGCTTTCTCTTTTCCCTGACATGTATGTATATCAAACGATGATAGATTATAGGTTAAACTAATAGTTCAAGTCTGATATTTTTTACAATAGCAAAATCAATAAGGTCTACTAGATGTGGCTTTTCCTCCTGATATACAGTCAAGGTTATTTGATTCCATTGTGTTATACAGCTCTTTCCCTATAGGACTAAGTAGTTTGGAGCCCCAAAAAGTGTGCTTTGGATTGTAATCGCCAGCTGCAATGATCATTTGCTCCAGTGTATCAAAGAACCTAGTATATTGAATGCGTTCGATTTTGTACCTAGGCACAATTTTAAATTCAGTAAGATTTATAGATGTAGCTTGTAAAATGTCTTTTCTGAATTCTGGTATTAGAAAGTGCCTTTCGTTTTTGCGCACTATGACTTGAGAGATCCGACCGATTAGCGTTCCAGAAGCATATTTTCAACGGTAATTTTTTGTTCAGCAAGGCTTGCAGAAGCATGTTGTGGATGGGTTCAACGGAGCTTTTAGATTTTAGCTGAGATAGAGTAAATAGAATCTCAACACGATGCATTGGTTGAGGCACTTTACTTTTATTTAGAATATTATGTACTGACCTTAACGACATACCCTGCCTCTGCTTCTTCTGTGGTTTTTATTTCCGCAATGCAAACGGAACGGGCACATGTTTTTCCAGCTATTTTAGTAAGAAGACTGCTCCACATAAAAACAGAATTACAGAAGAAAGCATATTGAATACTTCCTAAAACGAAGTTGGAATGCCGAAAAAAATTGTACCCGTCTCCAGACTGAAGCTGAAAAAAACGCATAGATTTTGGACTTATAGTTTAAACTTAGTTAAACCAAATTAAGCTTTTATAAAAGAAAGACATTTGGAAAAATGAAGTATACTTTAAGAGAAACAAATTAGATTTTACGTTTTTCATAGACAAATTAAAGTATACTTTGACGTTGAAGTCCACTTTATTTATAAAACTAGCTAAATCCGTTTTTAACTCATTAACAGTAACATCAGCTGTTCTTCACCAAGTAAAAAAGCTGATGCAAAAAGTTTAAAATTTCAAGTTATGAGATATTGTCAGAGATTTAGATTATTTATGTTTTTGAAGAAGATTTTAATGAAAAGATGACTAA
Source organism: Phania funesta (assembly GCA_963932375.1). Lineage (NCBI taxonomy): Eukaryota > Metazoa > Arthropoda > Insecta > Diptera > Tachinidae > Phania > Phania funesta. The sequence continues at coordinate 6,317,373 of OZ010657.1, read as the reverse complement.
AATATATAAAAAGAATTTTATGCATATAACAAATTATTCTGATGGTTCAAATTAAAGTACACTTTATTTTTGACTATGAAAGCAAAAAAGACTAAATCTTTCTTGAAAATCGATTTGACTACAATGAATTAGCAGGTTTTGTTCTCGATAATTTTATATTTATACTTTCATTATATTTTAAAGAATTTTCGACATAGTTAAAATATTGATCAGTCTATTTTCATAATCAAGGACCCATTCTTTGGAAATGGCACAACACGACCGAGTTTCCAAGCCAGAAGAAATTTTGAACATGTTAATATAGTATTTATAAGATGATGGAAAACTGACGATATAAGCGGAAATATTATCTTATTATCAATCGTCCAAAGCTGACAGTTTTAAATCAATATCATTTGTGTTAAAAATGATCAATGGGTCATTTAAAAAAAACGTTGATAAAATCTGTCTAAATACGATTATAATTCTTTAACTAAACAGGTGCATGACGCAAGCATAATGAAAATATGATAGCAAACTACGGTAGGATGAAAACTTATGATAGGAAAATAAGTTAGGACGAAAAAATTTTGTATACACAACTAGGGAAGCAATTATGCACACAGTAAAGGCCACAACAATAAATCAGAAACCGAAGATTTATAGATTCAGTCATATTAAAAAGATTGGAATAGGTTACCTGAGAGAATATTTTTTGAAAACTTATCAAACAGACTACCGTGAATACACTCAAACGTATTTGTATCACCATATGGTAAATATACCATACCAATGATTATAGAAACCATTACCAACGATTTCAAAGAAAAATTTAAGACTTTTAAACACGTTTCATGTTATTTGTTTTTTTTTTACTATCAAACCGATTGTGTTGAAATCAACAAGTACATGCTTGTTTTTCGCTGTGTCCTGAGATTTCACAAACGAACGTAAGCCTAAGAAATTTAAATTATTTTACTAATACCAAAGTCGACGAATTCACATCAAACAATGTTTTTTTTTTTTTAATTTTTTGGGCTTAACTTCGGTTTTATTCTTTAGATTAAGAAAGAAGCCATTTCCTTCTTACTACGGTAGCTTTCACGAATACGAATCTAGCCGCTACACACATCATCAGCAATACCTGTTGCTACAATTTAACGCAACTAATGATACAAATTAAGTACGAACTTCATCTCAAGATTTCATATTTTCGAAAATGCTTTTGTTGGGTTACAACAAGGAGTTGTAAAATTATAACAAAAAAAAACTGACATAAACAAAGCAAAACATAATAAGAAATAAAAATTTTACTTAAAAATACCAATAAAAAAATTTTAATTAAAGAATCATGAAAAATGGGAATATGTGTGTTTTGTAAAACTGATTAAAATGTAAGAAAAAAATGTGTGCATCAACACAACGTGTTTTCAAAGACAACTGCCAAACTTAATAAATTGTGGCTTTGTATGACCAAGGCAAATTTTTAACAGGCGGACTCACAGGCGGACTCACAGGCTTCCGGCTTCTTCTCTGATCCCAAACTCCATATATAAAAAATGTACGGCAAATAGCGAATATTTTTTATATGTGGTACCTATTTGACATCCAATTAGTTTAAAAATTGTACTCAGCTGCAAAGGTGAGTTTACCTGTTTTGTATACCCTGCGTATTATCATTCAAAATCTAATAGATAAATACAAGAAAGAATAACTTCATTCATAACGTGTGAACAAGATATTAACAGTTTTATTGTTAATTATTTATTTAGTGTTGATTGTCAAATTCGCCACTCGTTATTCGCAAATATGAAATAGATGTGGTACCAGAGTTGCGCACCTGTTATTTTCGACAAACATAGTAACCATTACGGAAAATCTACAAGTTTACAACTCAAATACGAAAACCATAAGGCTGGTCGTAAATTTCCAATCAATTATTGACCGATATCTAACGCCGTAATTTACACCTGATTATTTCATAAATGCGACTTTCATTACGTTTATAAATCAAAGAGGATTGGTGGTTTGGTGCGATTTTTCCTTTGGCTTTTTATCTGTGGTAACACACTTGTTTCCATGTAGTCTGTACATATGTATATCCATATATACAAATTATTTGACCTAGTGATTTTATTGGATATGACTGTCTATTTTTAGGGCATTTTAATTTACTAAGAATATATGAACTAAATTCTACTTACATCAATCATTCACTTTCAATTCTTGAAAATATTTTTAGAGACGTGTACCACTCTGCTTAGATAATTTCAGGATTATTTTTTGCAGGTGCTGTTCTAAACTAGATAGGACCACATTTTACAAAACATTAAATCACTTACCGAAAAAAACGCCATTCACATCAAACTGGGACATACGCTGTACAGAAAATTCACTTGATGCCAGCACCGGATTCGAGCATATTATTAGTATTGGCAAGGCCAACATAACATAATATGGTAAACTACCACGTAACATGTCCGCAATATTCTCGGCATCTTCAAACATGACTATATAATGTAAATGGCTAAAACAATTTTGCTAACGTATTGCACTAAGTTAATAACAGATTTCTTTAATGATTTATTAATAAAAATTTGTATGGTTCACTCAACTAATCTAATTTAATCAGAGCACAAAGCCGATAATAATTGCAACTGGCGGCGGCTAAATATCGATGAAAGCCAAATATGTTTGGGTGGCGGCTACATTAAAATCATCTGTAACAAGGCATTTTTAACTAGGTGGCATCACTACTGCAGGTGATTTCTTTTAGCTTACATTTCATTTTTGCTTTGTTTATCAGCAAACCTTTTTTCAACTATTTTCCTTTTAATAAGCTTTTTGTTGTCACATGTTTTTGACAGTAATCATTGATTTTACACAAACAAAGTTGCCTACTGTTGTTATATTGTTGTATATGTTGTCGTAGCAATGCCACCTAGTTAGATACGAATTGATCTGTAACATACCGTCTTGACTAGCCATAAATCTGTTCGGCACTAACACATTTGGCTGGTCACACAGAAAAATGGCTAGTCATGACCGTTGCTGTTCATGGTCACTTCATGTTCAAATAGAGTCCGAACAACTCTTTTATGACATTACACAAACAAAATACACAGGCAAAATAAAAGGAATGTATGTGTGTGCGGTCGTTTGTAAACATAAACAATATAAAAGCGTCCTATGAATCTTAATGAAAAGCAAAAAATTATGATCAAACTGAACAGGAAAATATACACGTATTCTTCAATCAGAAAGTCATGAATACTTTACACTCTAGATGTCAAACTTTTTTTTAACATACCGTCTTGAGTAGCTATAATTTCTTCGCCCATTGATAGCGTCAGCATAATAATGGAGAATAATGTATTCGTTGTCTTCTGTGTGGAGCATACGTGTAGATATTCGTGTATATTTTGAGCATAATTTTTTCTCTCACACTACGTATTGACTAGCCATAAATATGTTCGTACATTGAGAGAGCCTCTCCAAAATTAAGAGAGCAAATATGTTTGTGATCTTCTCTTTAAAAAAACCGTCTAGATGTTCACGTTCAGTTTCAGCATAATTTTTTGCCTCTCATTTAGATTGTATGGATGCTTTTAGCATAGCTTATGAAGGGTGTTTACAGCCTAACGAAAAACACATACATGCTTTTTATTTTCTCTGTGTATTTTGTTTGTATAATCGTATGACAGAGTTATGCAAACTATTGTTCAGACAACTGTGTTTGACCATAAAGCGACCATGAATAGCGACGATTTAGACTAACCAAATTTCTGTGCGATGGCTGAACAGATTTATGTCAAATCAAAACGCTATGTTATGGCTAGTCAAGACGTTGTGTAAAATATTAAAATTTTCCACTCAATATTAAGAGAATGAAAATTTCTCATTTGTGCAGGAATATGGAACTTTCCTTCCTTTTTTGTAACATTACATGGCGTCTTGACTATAGCCATAAATCTGTTATTTTATTTTTATCTATATTTGAATTTTGTACCCACAAATTTATTTATGTTAATTCTTCTGAGGCTCTAAATGAAAAGTTAATAAAAACTTGTGGATATATAGAGACATAAATTAAAGAAAAACGGAAAGAGATGGTTCAAATTGGGAAGTTTTTGTTTTAATGGATGATTTAAAAATACTTTGAAGAGAACCATTAACTGATTTGTGTGACTCGAAAGATTTCAGAAAAAGAAATTTAACTATTATTACTTAATCATCAGGGCGATCGAACAAGATTTTGTTGCCATTGTGATGGTGTTAAACATCTTAAAACTGATATTTTTATATGTGAAGACTATAATTTCTATATCTGAGAAAACTGCACGCAAAAATAATTTCTAACCGGCTTAAACCTTTTACTATATTTTCGAATTTTTTTTATATAAGTATGTATGATGTATAGAGTATAAAAAAAGTAACAACTTATAAGTTAATAAAAAGTTATGGTAAAGGGCTCACTTAGTTCAGTTGTGTGAGTACTTCAATGAAACTAGCTCATTCACGAGCTATAAACGAATAAAGAATATAAACAAAATACCCAACAATGACATTTCAAAAAGCGTGTAATCAGGTGTCATGCGTTTTTACGTACAAAATTTTAAATTAACCCGATTACATGAAAGATATATCTTAATTAGAAACGATAAGGTTTGTTATCTTTCTTATATAGTCGAGGTAATGTTGTTGTGAGTTGTCGCGTCTAGTTAGTAATCTATGGTATAAAGAAAGAAAATTAAAAGAAAAAAAGGAGAATAAATTTTGTTTGGTAAGTTTCATAAATTGTATGTATATTTTATAAAAATCATAATTTAAAAAGTTTAATTATTATTTTTATAGCATATACATACGTTGATACATTAATCTAACAGCAACCCCGGATAGATATGCCTGAATTGTTGTGGAAGGCGTATATTGCTTTTGAAGTAGCACAGAGAGAATCCTAATTAGCACGTCAGCTTTATGAAAGACTATTGGAAAGAACACAGCATGTTGAAGTATGGATATCTTATGCTAAATTTGAATTAACAGCACAATTAGCAGAAGATGACGACATGAATGTACGTTTGGCCACACGAATAAACGGCATACGTTAAATTCCAACTTTGCATGCTCATACAGTGTCCAAAATAGCATATAATAACTATTTCTAAAGTAACGGCAACAAAGAAAATTATGGACATAATTTTACCACCGTAATCAGCAGCATCCACAACATAACATTTTTTGGAACGACATAGCTTAAATTCTTGTCGATGGTATCCAATAAGAAGCTGCTAGATAGTTATTAGTGTGTATAAATTTCGGTTCCAGTGTTAATACACTGTGTTTTTGTTATTATCTTATATTCGAAATGTATGTTGTATCAATTTAAGACTAAATAATATTTTATTATACACATAGGTGTTGTTTTTGCTTTAAAGTATAAATAGTATGTATTAAAAATTAATATTGCATTGATTTGGTTGACTGATTGATTGGATAAATGTTGTCTGATTGATTGGATATTTTGTTTTATGTTGCCGTCGTGAGTATGTAACTTTATTAATTCTCTTGTTTTTTAATGTTAAAACTAAAAAGTTATTAAAGTAGAAAAATAATAATAAAAATTTGCAAAGTTTGAAATATTTGTAGTTTTATTTTGTGTTTTTTTCTGTTCTTATATAAAACACTTATTCGGCTGGTACTATTGTTTGATCTGGATCTAAACTTAAGCACTCCGAAAAATAATGTTCCATGGAAGAATAAACGTGCTCTAAAACACCACTGAGTTCGTGGCCTTCATCAGCATAAGTCTGAAAAAGAAAAACAAATAATGATTAACTCTTGTGAAAATAATGTTATGTTAATGGGTCACAAGAGTACTATTAAAAAATGTAGCTCTTATAATAAGTATCTTTCAGGCATCATCCATTTTAAAGAAGTTCAGAAAAGTACTACACTAAAGACTCGTAGAAAAAGAAACCTTAAACCTAAATAACTGATTTGATGTAAAACTGAGTTTTAAACAAATATCTCTTTTTTAAATATTTTTGGTGGTCCTGAAAAGGACCGATTGGTGTTTGATGACGATGCAGACTGCAGCTGCAGTTTAATATATTCCCGTGATTTTGAAACGTCCTGCAGTGCACTTGGAACGTCCCGCAGTGCACAAGATCCCTGAAATGAATATATTTAATAAAAATTAATTATTAAATAATTTTATAAAATGAAATTAAATAAAATATTACCTTAGGAAACTACAACTTTAATAGAAGTTCCTTACAGCCTAAAATACGCAGACCTTGAAGCCGCAGTAGTTGTCAGTTCTTTGACGGTAAAGAAACGCAACCCATGCTGCGAAGTGCCCGATGGCGCCAACACGAATGGTACATTAGTATCTATTGGACATAAGGGCACTTCATTTGTATGCATTTCACTAGTGGCCATTGTTTGCATTTCATTAGTATGCATATTCTCCTGCTGTTGTACTACAGGAATAGCCTTGGGCATTAAAAAACGTCGGCTTCCCGCGTTTATAATATGCTCCTTTGAAAAATGGTCGATACATATGCGGGTGCTTTTAACAAATTTTTTTTTACACACCTTGCTCCACAGATCTCTTCTTTCTTGGTCTTGTGGAACACTAAAAAATGTACCACTACCAGGACCAAGTTTCTTTCCACACAACGGGCAATAACAACGCATGTTTTCAATATCAGGAACAAATTGTATGCACAAATTATTATGTTGCGTTGGCACAGTTTTTAAACAATCACTTTTTAGAATTATAAATTTCTTGTACAAATTACCAATTTAATCATAAATTTTGTACAAATTAGAACACGAATTGATCATTTACTTGTTGTTTTTTCTTCACTTTAATTTATTTATACACAAACTATAAAAACACTAAGGCACTTGAATCAATGAGAATTTAATTTAAATGAATTTTTTGATTATTCGTAAACAAAACAAAATAGTTTGACATTAGAATGGTAGCACAAAGGAAAACGAAAATTTAAGCAAAAAATTGTCACATGCACTAGTAATGTCACCTAGTTTAATGTAGTATATAAAATAGTAACAAGTGGAACAATACCACGAAAAGTGATACATCTGGCATTTTGGGACTTTGTAAAGACCATGACTCACCTTTCTACACTTACTACACACTTGCAAACATCTGACGGAATTCCATCCTAGTAAACAAAAAACTCAGCAAAATGTATTTGGTAGTGTCACACAGTCACACCAAAAAGATGCAAAAACATATTGTATTGTAAACATAAATTATATTTCTCTATTTTCCAGTAAATAGTTTGTGTTAAATTGAATAATAGTGAAAATATTTAAAAAGTTCATCTGTTACAGCAAGAAAAAAGTAAATCCAATTTGGTCAATATAAAAATGAAAACAATGTTTAAGTCTTACATTGTTGTTATTCTTGTCAGCTGCTCTACAAATACATACCTGAATGCATGGAAATGATGATTTTATAAAACTTCCCAAAATCATTAACAAATCAGACAGACCTGTCAAAAAAACTCTAACACATAATTTATTTCAAAACACACTATCCTACTTTTTAACACAAATGCAAATTTTTTTACAGATCTAATAACCAAACATAGTAGGTCTGTTCCAGGTGCACAACAAAATAGTCCGGACTATTGAGAGTAAAAAGAAAATTACTCTCTGAATGTGCCAAAGTTGTCCGAAATTGCTGGAATGCAAAAAACCACAATTGAACATCTTTAAATACTAATGGTGCCTACTTTCTCATATAAATTAAAGCATTTTTTATTAAATAAAGTGTATATATGCACAACTATATGTACTTACAACTTTAAGTTTATTGGAGAAATTTTCCGTTATGCTTTTTAATAAATTTAAAATAAAAACTTTCTTCCTTTATTTAACAATTTTTGGATTTTTAAATATAAACAAAAAACAGCTGATAATTTAATTCTAGTCCGAACTTACCCAAAGAAAAAGTTCGTACGACTTTGTACAGGAAATGAAAAATTTTACTCTCTCATTTTCTCTCAAAATTGCACAAAAATTGTTATCTGGAACGCGTTTGCGTTATCTCAGACTAGTTCGGACTGTTTTGTTATGCACCTGGAACAGACCTAGTGTATCATGGCCTTAATGGGTTATGAGTTAATATAAATACATTTTATTTTTAAATTTGTCTATAAAAAAGTTATTTTCTCTTGTCAAAATGTGTTATTCGATATTATTATAAAAAATTAATTTTAATTTAAATAGTTATATTGGACACCACTAATGTGGGACATGCCATCACCATTAATGCTGCCACGCATTCCCGACGCTGATGCAGCTGGTACGTAAGTAGTGCCCGGCATACATTTGGCACAATTTCTTCTAAGGGCAGGTCGTTGTTTTGAAGCACGACAGTGCATTGCAAATCGTAATTCTTCTGCCATTTCTGAGCACAAAGATTGAGTTTCGGTTTGAATATTTTTTTTTGAATTATAGCAGAATTCTAATATGGCAACAACCACAGCTAACGCCAAACCGCACAGTAGGACCACAAATACGCCACCTACAATGATTTAAGAAAATAATGATTTTAAAAGACTTAAAATAATTCAAAATGTTTTATCAAATCTAAATCTATATTATGTGTATCCTGATATTTACAGCTATTATCAAAGTATGCAAGCTTTATTTTATTGATCTACACAATTAGTGTTCACTAGCCGGAATACAATAATACGTCTTGCATTTGGTCCGTTTAAAGTTTCTGCAATTTACAGAGATATCTGATAAAATATTTGAAAGTCATGTGCCACAAATTTTTTCAAATTATTTTAAAATAAACATATTTAGATTTATGTGTTTCTAAAGTAAAATTATGTACTGAAAATCATTGTCTTGCGCCAAAAGATCCGATATGGAAAATAGAAATTAGTAAATTATTACTGGATTATACTTTTAACATGTGATATCTCTCTGCACGGTTCACTTCATCATTCTTATTTTTGATTTATATTTTTTGTCAGAAATAAATTTTAATTCGTGATTTGTTTTTTGCAGGATCAATCATTATTTCCTGAGTTTTATTACTTTGGCCGCAATAATAATTACGTTTTTACTTTTATTATTATGGAAAAACAAAAATTAATTATTAACTTCCTTAACTTTGCAACGCTTTTTGAAAAACAGCAATTATTTCTGCCAAAAAAATATAAATCAGAAAATTACGATTACTTTTGCCGAAAAAAAATTTAAATTAGAGATAAAAAAATTATTCTTCTAAAAGGTGAAATTTTTTTTTTTTTTTTACTGTATTTTATTTTATTTTATTGAATCTTTCTATTAAAAGAAATTCAAAATAAGTATTCAAATCTTATTTCTAAATTATTATTTACTAGTTAGTACCAACGTAATAACTAATTTTGGTATTCAAATCTTAAAAATCTATCTTCTATTGTGTAGAGAGAGCCGCCTCGCCAGGCTCAATGTGTCAGTTCTTTTTTGTCTCTGGTGGCCATCAAATTGCAATAAATTGCGTGCTAGAGTGTTGGGATGTGCGACTAGTTTGTTTATGTATTTGGACGTGTACGTTTTAACTTCTTCGTGGATAGTGGGAACTTTGAGATCCCTATGTATGTTTTCATTTCTTATGTACCAGGGGGCGCGTACGATATGACGTAAAATCCTAGACTAGATCTTCTCTGTAACTTCTGGATGTTTGATGCACAGGCAGTACCCCACAGCTGAATACCATATGACCATATTGGCTTTATAACGGATTTGTATAAAAGGACTTTATATTCCAAAGCCAAAGTTGAGTTAGGACTTATTAGCCAATGCAGTTGGATTGTTCGAAGCTCTATGGACGTTATTTTTGCCTCAATATGACCGGACCAAGTTAGGCGCCGATCTAGGTGGATACCTAAATATTTAACGTGCGTTTCCGCTGGAACCGTGGTATTAGTTATTGTGATTGGTGGACAATTTTGCCTTCTAAGGGAAAACGTTACATGAGCACATTTTGATGGATTTACCTTTATTCTCCACTGTTTTAGCCAGTCTTCTAGCTTATGAATTTGGGACTGCAGCTTTTCAGATGCATCCTTTGGATCATTACTTGCACTTATAATTGCAGTGTCGTCTGCAAAGGTTGATGTATATGTATGTGGGCTTGTCGGCATATCCGCTGTATAGATGATATATAATAGCGGCCCTAGCACACTACCTTGAGGTACTCCTGCACTGATTTTCCCACATCTTGAAAGCTGGTCCTTTGACCTTACTTTAAAAATTCTACCGGACAAATATCTTTTTATAAGCTTGTGGGTGTAGGTCAGGTAGAACCCGAACTATTTTAGTAAGTAGCCCATCATGGCAGACTTTATCAAATGCTTGGGAAATATCTATAAATAAAGCTGAACAGTATTGCTTTATTTCAAAAGCCGATCTAATAATGGTAACGATTCTATGGACTTTTTCAATTGTACTATGCCTTGCTCGAAAACCAAACTGATGATCTGGGATAACGTTTTGTTCATTTAGAGAAGGAGTTACACTCGAGACGAATAATTTTTCAAATATCTTTGACAAAACTGACAGTAAGCTAATTGGCCTGTAGGATGTAATCTGGCTTGAGTCCTTTCCAGGTTTCGGGATCATAACAATTTCAGACTTCTTCCAAGGGCATGGAAAGAAGCCGACGCGCAACATGGCATTAAATATGTAAAGTAAAATTCTTACAGCTGAAATTGGTAAGTTTTTATCATTGATCCTGTTATACGATCAGGTCCAGGTGATTTCTTCATATCCGTATTTTTAATTGTCGATTAAAGAAGACAACCGAAATTTCATAGGATCATTCACGATGTCGCTAATAATTGGAATAGTGGAATTACTTATATCATGTGGTGTGAAAACCTTCTCTAAGTGCTTTGCGAACGCATTTGCCTTTTCACTTGAGTTTTTAGCCCAAGTACGGTCTTCAAGTCTTAGTGGGGATTCGTAAGCAATAGGACATTGTAAGTGCTTTGCAGCTTTCCACAGACTATAATCCGTGTTTTTCATTGGATCCAAGTTTTTTAAAAAGTTGTCGATAGCGAGTTGGTGTTTCTGTCTCAATTTACTCCGTAAGTTTTTTTGGCATAAGTTCATTTGCATTTGTATGTGTGGTGAACGACTATTTTGCCATTGTCTTCTTAGTCTTCTTTTCTCAATGACGAGCATCTGAATATCTGCTGTTGCCTGGTACGTTATTATTTTAGCTGATGGCTTTGTTGGCGTTGCAGCAGTCACGACGTCTGTAAAATGGTCTACAGCTGCTTGAATATCAGCTGGATTTCTCAGTGGGATGTTCAAAGGTAAGTGAGAGCTCACATACATTTTATATTTTAACCAATTCGTGTTTCTGTTCGGGTAGAAACTAAGGGTTTTAGGTGTAGTGACAAAACTGTCGCGTAAAATAACAATTGTAGGTGAATGATCAGAAGATAGGTCATAGGATGAATTAACTAAGAGTTGATCGCGTTTGATGTTTTTTACTATAGCAAAATGAATAAGGTCTGGCAACTTATTAAAGTCTGTGGGCCAATAGGTGGGTTTACCGGCAGATACGACGTCAAGCTTGTTTGCTTCAACTGTATAATACAACTGCCTACCTCTAGGACTAAGGAGTCTGGATGTGCTTTGCATTGTAATCGCCAGCGGCCATAAATTTTTGCCCTAGCGTAGCAAAGAACCTGGCAAAATCATGGTGTTCGATTTTATGCCTAGGCGGGCAATACACTGATGAGATTACAATTTTAAAATCTGTAAGATTTATGGTCGTGGCTTGCAAAAAGTCCTCTCTGAATTCAGGCAATGGAAAATGCCATACGTTTTTTCGGACTATAATGGCAGTCCCACCACATGCCCTTTCGCTTGGGTGTTTGGTGTCATATATAAAATACCGATCAATTCTAAAGCAGTTTTTTATAGTGAAGTGTGTGATGTGCTAGCAGGAAGTGTTCTACTTCATATTTATGTTGGGAGAGCCCGTTAGCATTCCAGAAGCATATTTTTAACTGGTTCATTTTTTGCTAAGCAAAACTTGCAGAAGCATGTTTTGGGTTCGCATCATTTCCTGAAACATACCCTGCATAGTTGTCATGAAATTATTAATGATTGTCTGTATTAAGTTCTCGATCGAGCTCGAATTGTTGGTGAGGGGTGTCTGTGCGCCCTCTTTGAGGACGTGGGCATATGAATGTGTATGCGCATTAGAACTTTTGGTATTCGCATTATGTAAATCATTTCTCAATGTTTGTGCATAGGAATAGTTTGGTTTCGTATCTGGCTATGTAGCTTGTGTACTAGCAATAGGACCAGCATGAAGCCGAGGAAATTGGGAAGACCTCTATTGCTCATATTCAGGTTTACGTACGACTTTCGAATTATTTTTTACATGTTGAAAGACTTTGCAGCCCCTGTAATTTGCTGTGTGGTTTTCACCACAGTTGCTGCATTTTTTGACCTTGGGGTCTGTTTTGGAAGAAGTGCATTCCAAAGTCCGGTGCGCATCACCGCAAACAACGCATACGGATGGTAGCTTGCAGTAGGTTTTCGTGTGTCCGAATTCCTGACAATTAGTACACTGACGGGGACCGCTACGTTTTAGAGGCTCTTCCACCGTTATTCTTCTGTTCAAAAGGTAGCGCAATATATATTGGATGAACCGAGTTTTTTGATTTAAGTTGCAATGCGTTAAATACGATTTCAACACGATGCATAGGTTGGGGAACTTTGTTCTTATTTAGAATATTGTGCACTGACCTTACGACATAGCCTTCCACCTCTATGGCACTTTTTATTTCATCAGTGGGAACAGAACTGTCAATGCCTCTTACAATGACAATCAAACCTTTAGCACTTTTTAGTTGATACGTATAATTATTATCTGCATCGAGACGACTTGCGATTAGGCGATAATTCTTCTCAGTGTGGGCTAGGATCTTCGTTTCTTGTATCTGTCCTCTTCGTACAGAAGCCACATAGAAATTTTCTTTGCCTACGAGTTGGGACAGCATATTTACAATGGCATTTGATGTTTTTTCGCGCAAGTAGATTGGTGGGGGTTTTTGTTCCCTTACAGTGGGTTCGGCATTTTCATTATCCGGGGTAGCAAGGACAGAAAATCTATTTTCACTTACCGATGTTGCAGCTACTTGTTGAGAACCTTTATATTGCTTGGCGGTTCGCTCTTGTTGTGAAGACTTAGGACTCGCCTTCCTCTTCGTTATGGTTATGTACCTATCCATACCAGTTTGCACGCGTTTATATGCAGTACTTGATTCTATTTCTTGTGCTATTTTTTGTGTATTATTTGTTTCTTTAGTTTTATTTGTTGAATTCGTTGTTTCTGTAGCAGATATATTTATATTTGCTGATAAAGAACGCGTTCGGTCAATTGGCCTGGCGGTTAAAAAAGCACTGTCATCTTTTTTTTTTATTATTTATATTGTTTATTGCATTATTAGCATTTGTGTAAGAAAAAGAGTAATAAGCATTGTTGTTATTACCTTTTATATTTTTTTCGTTAATGTTTGGTGCGCTTATGCACTCACTATCAATTGTTTAAACAGGTTTAACCATGCACTTTGTTATTGTCTTTTTTATCACACACAATATTATATTGCTTTTTATTTTTTGTTATTTTATTGTTGTTAGTAACTGTTAACTGTGTCTCTGCACTTGTTCAATTTTTAAAATAAAAAAAGTCACCTTAAATGAATTTAAATTATGCGCTTAAAGTGAAGTACGTCTTTACTCAAACGAAGTTTACACTGAATTGATTATGAGTTACAACGATGTTCAACATCTAGCTGAAGAAACAATTAATGGGATATTGAAAAGGTGAAAATCAGAAAATAATAATTATTTCTGACAAAGAAAAGGGAAATGTAAAAAGCATGCCTGCTTTTTGCTTTGAAAATTCAAAAATAATTATTTTCGGTCTCTGCTGAACATTTCTATACTTCTTTACCAATTCAATTTGCAACAATAAATATATCAAAAACTTGAGCCGTGCCGCCGCTATCTACTCGAAATTGCTCAGCCATCGCCGCCGATAGTATCATTTCAGGTTCTTTATCTTCCACTTTACACAAGTGAACAAATACCCCATTTTTATTTTATTTCAAGTTTTATAGTGTAGACATACAATGTCACCAGGATATTTCAGATTTTTTGACATAACGATTTTCATTAGATTTCTCTCTGCAAAAATCCACCGTGTAAAATGGTGTAAATACCCCTTATGTACATTAATGTATGTTATATCATGTAATGTTGCATTTTTATGTGCATGCTTCTCCCAAAATGCAATTTAAAAAAAAATAAATTTGAAGACGCAAAACACAATGTTTTTTGTAACGTTTAAACAGCTTAACTAAAAAAATCTTCATTTGAGAGAAAAAATCTTAAAATCTAACGTATGTAAAAAAAAAGTCAAAAATAAGATAAATTCTTCACTCTAGCAACGCTGCTTCATATGTTCCGAATCAGTTTAGTTTTTATTCCGGGAATTACTTTTTATAAGTGCGCAATTTGTATCGAAAAAACGACAATCTTCTTAACAACCTAGTAGCGCTAATGTAGGACCCCTTTCAGACCAGCAAAGTTTTCTTTGACAAAGTTTCTTGAATTCTCTTTTAAACTTTGTCTTGTGTTTAGACAGGATAATTTTACTTTGACAAAGTCTGTTTCTTTTGTTTGTATGTTTGTCAAATATATAGAGCTGCCATATTAATTCGGTTTACGAACTAAAAACACAAAAGGAATTTGCGAGTACAACAAGTTTTGTACCAACCCCCTCTCTCTTTTCCTCTCTCCTCCACAAACTCAAGACTTTGCTAAGAAAACTTAGCTGGTCTGAAAGGGGTCTATCATGCCTAAACAAGAGCGACGATGTTGTGGCAACAATGACATTTTGTTGTTATTTTGAAAAAATAATTAATTCTAATTCAGTTTTAACTGCTGTCTTTTATAATTTACGTTTTAACCATTCCTAGCTAAAAGCTAGAGCTATCAAGTAGAGTTGATATTTACGACAGGAAAAATTTCACAAAAGATGCCACAGTTTCGAGAGAACAAAACGGCGATTTCTATTTCGGTGAAATTTCATTCCCAATAGGGGGTTATTACTTTAGAATATATATGTATGTTTGTAGTGCTTACCTATGTTTTCAACACCTAAAGCATTAGCTTTTGATTCCTTACTCTTGTCATCACGGTTGCACACATCTCCAGTATTTTTCCACCATTTATCATATAGAATCTGTATAATGCCCTTTTCTTGTAGTTCCAATATGGCTAAAGACATCGCATCGCGCCACGGTGAACCCTTAGGCGTAGCAATACCATAGCCTTTAGAGTCAAGAAGACCTCCGATTTGTGTTAAATTGCAGTCACGTTGCACAGCATAGTCCAACATAGTTGATTCCATTAAAAATGCATAATTACCATCCATCACACGCCGTATACCTTCTTCATATGTTTTAACAAACACTGAAGATTTACGATTTTCCATATACCTCCACATTTTCTGATAGATGCCTATTTTCGAGTCCTAAAATTATAAAACACTATTATCTGACACAAAATAGGCCTACTTGTAATAAAAATGCAAACAGCATTTCTAAATTAAAACAACGAATAATTATGTAATTTAATGTAGACAATAATGGAGCAAAAGCCTTTAAACTATTATTCGTTATTACAAAATCATTGCAAATTTTTTATTTTGAAACATATTTTCTAGCTCGTTAATGTAAAATAAACGTACTCGGATTTGCAAACTAATTTAAAATTGTTTTTTTTAGCATAGCAACTTCAAATAAATAAACCTAACATTTCCAATTGTGCAATTAATTTTTTTTTCGCAACCAAAACTCTGCAAGTATAGCAATTCAAGCAAATACATATGCTACATTTTGCAAGACCATAACAACAAATATGCTATGACAAGAAGTGTTGCAGATTGGTAATTTGCAATGCTAAAACAGCTATGCCTCAACAAGTGCCTGTGAAGACTTAATATTGAAACTAATGCCATGTTTTTGACTCTATATTTAAATGTCATTTAGCTTTAAATTCTATTTAAATACGAAATACAGTTTTTCAAGGCTTATTTAATTGCAACTTAAATGAGCAACATTAGGCATTTAAAGCCCAGAAAGTTAACATATGACTTTGACGTTTGTTTACCTCTCAATTTCTTGGTTATCAAATATTTTTCAGAAATTAAAAGTTATTAAATATAAGAAGTATATATATGTAAATTTAATTAAAAACTATAGATATCTGAATATATATTGTTACAAAGTAATAGTCAAAGGTGTGTGAAGCGACCTATTGTACAAATGTACAAATACGCAATATCACAAATACAAAGCAAAAACAAATTGCGCAGCAGAAATTTCATAAACCGCGATTCAAAAAAACAATTTCTACAGCAAGCAAAAAGTAAACAAAGATACACACACACACAAACACATATACAAGACTACTAAGCCAGCAACTGAAATAACAAATGCGCAATTTCGCGTATGTTCGGGACATTTCAAGAAGCGGCCGTGATCTGTATATAAAGGCGCCGTCCACCGCAGAAGAGTTAGTTGACTTTGAGATTTCAAAGAGTGAATATCTGTGCGTACAAAAGTGTTAAGTGTACAGTGTAAATAAGTACTTAGTATAGTTGTATATACGAGTGTTAAGTACCGAATAAAGTTGTGTACTGGTAAAAATCATTAAGGACTGTGTAATTTAATTTTTACAATTAAACGAACCCTTCAAAATCACGTTTATTGTGGTAATAAACGTAACAATATGTACATATATATGTACTTATACGTATAAATATACATATATTTATAGATAAAAAAGGCAACAAAATGAATTCCGATCAAGAAGACATGAGTGACGCTGAATTGTCTACAACTTTTATTTATGGTGCACAGCTGTTTTTATTAACAGGGAAAAATTATTATGAAATAATTAATTAACACTGAAAAACTGAAGCTGTATTTAAATACAATTTAAATTTAAGTAAAAATTAGCTAATTGCATATTTAAATATCAACTCAAAAACTGGGCATAAGTCTGTTAAAAGTATTTTTGCTAAGACAATAAGAATTAAATTAAATATCAAACAAAACTCCATTAATTGATAAAAGTTTTTAGAAAGTTTATGCACACACCAAATACTTTCTTTGCGTAAACATTTTGGTGGCGGCGTTAGCGTTTATATAATGGCTGTGGCTTAGCTCATTGCATGCGGCAAAGTTTCTTTATGCAACTCTGAAACCAAATAAATTGAAAAATTAGTGGAGAAGAAATTTAAAAAAAATTAAAACAAATACTAACCAATAAGCGATGGACGGATGATGAAATTAAAAAAAGAAAATATTGGATTATTTACTAGACAATCAATAATTTGAGGGTTGTTGTTCATTTTTATTGTTCATTTCCTTTATTTTCTGAAAAACCAGCTGTAGTATTAATTTTGCTAAACGCTTAAAAAACACACTCACGGTTTGTGACAGAAAATCATACTAAGTGTGCGAAAATTCCAGATATGCTACGTATATACATACATATATAGTTAAACCATAATCAAATAAAAACTGTTTGGCTATAGTTGTCATTAAGCCCTTATATAATAAATTTGATTTTCTTCTAAAGATTTTTTATCTTAATCGTCAAAAAGCGACAATTTTAGCAATGCCTTATTCTTGAGGTCCTCACTTTTATGCGAGTTAGCTAAGTTTAAAATTGCCATAAAAAGAATACTTTTGGCCGCCACAATGCTACACTGCACAGACGAATTCTTTTAAATATTAGAATTACGAATACGGGCATATAATCATTATAATTGTTTACTATCTATGCAACAAATTCGAAAATGTAATTATTGTCTACACTTTTTTTAGGGTTTATGTTAAATAAATTTTTATAGACTTTTTCTTACCCTAAAAAATGTCATTGTGGATCCACCTTCTAAAGTTCCATACGAAATGTCCGTTTGTTCTGCTAGATCTGAAGCACTCTCAATCGGTGTTATCATACGTTCTACAGTTAGAAATGCAGCCAAATTTGCTGTATACGATGAAATAATTATTAATGTAAAGAACCACCAAATACCACCAACAATTCGTGTAGATGTTGCCTAAAATATAAATTTTATTTAAAAAATTAGGTAATTAAAATAAGCTAAAAAAATTATAATTTCAATTAATAAAAGAGTTTTTTTACACCACCAGCTTTCTGCTAAACACAAGTTTTGGAATGGTATGAAGTTGACCGACATATTTATGTAACTTAAGAAGGGTGTTCAGACAAAATGCCCTAACAACCACGTAACACAAATCCTGAAATTAAGGCTGGTTTCAATCTATTTCATAACATATACTAAAGCTATTCACTATGGCAATAATTAGATGCTGATACGGCTTTTCAATGTCTGAAATCCTGATTCCGGTCTATTTCACACAAATTCACCTTAATCAAATCCACAGACCCGTTCAGGTAAAATAATCTTTTTTTTGCAACTTTCTCAACAAACAAAATAAAACACTGATTCTACTCTACTAATAAAAATGTTCGATCTGGTTAAGTAAAAATTCGCATTAAAAGTCCTTTTTTAAAGAACATTCGATTGAGGTCGAAAGAGTTGACTGAATCAATTTTCATTTGGTATTATGAAGTGCATTTGATGTGAATTGAATGCCTTTGGATTGTCCACAACAGTATATTTGTATAAGCTAAGACTATAGCTAAAAACGATGGGCTTTATTCATAATCAACAATTAAAGTTAGTTTTTTTTAAACCTACTTTAAATTTAAAAGTTGTTATTTACAATTTTACAACCATAGACAAAAAACAAATGTTTTAAGTTGAACTAGCTTTAAATGGGTGCCACCTCAAATGTTGAATGTGTTTGCATGCAATCGATAACAAAACAAAATAAAGTACCATCCTTGATATGCTGACGCTAGTTATAATAAAACAGAAGAAGCGGCAAAATTTATTTCTTTAATATACATAAATCGAAAAACAAACTATTTGGATGGAATTAATGGAAAACGTGAGTGTTATATCATATTTATTTTGTTAATAATTGCCTTACAAATTCTCATTAATTACGGTAATATATTGTAACCTGAACGTTTTAAATTTTTTCCGTACACTTTTTTTCTTAGCAAAGAACAGCTGATATTGTTGTTAATTGAGGTAAAAACATCTACAGCTAGTTTTATATTTAAAATCGACTTCAACGTTAAAAGTATACATATTTTAACTTGTCTATGAAAGGCATAAAGTTGACTCTTAAGTGAAGTCAACTTTAGTTGTAGATTTTTGGAACGAATTTCTGTCATCCCTTAACAAGTTTGGTTTGATGACAAACCGGTTTCGATTATCTGCCATCTTCAGTGTCGTTTTTTATCAAGTATGTGATAAATATGTATGTGAAAAATAAGTTCTGTCATTTATTCTTTGACGGAGGCTCTAACTTTCTGTAACTATAAGAAAATGTGAAAAATGAGACCCATTTAAAACAGCTAAAGGTTGCAATTGGTATCAGAAGATGAATTAAACAATAAATAAAGAATCATGAAGTTCGTTATGATGGAGAAAATGATTGAAGTTCAAGAAAGTTGCAGGCCCAACAATGAGCAACTAATAGCCAAAAATGGGAAACTTTTGGCTGAGCCAACAATAGGGAGCTGTTAGTTGAACTTCGAGAAAGTCCCAGAGAAACTTTAAGCAAATAATTGTCTTTATACTAAAGTTAAGGAAGAAGTTGAACTTTAATTAAAGCCACAAACGAGAAATTTGTAGATATCTCTGAAGTCATAAATTCACTTGCTTTCACGCCGTCGAGCTTACCAAACAAAAGTCGTCAAAAATAAATTGAATCGTCGCCTTTGGCATTATAAATTTAGCAGCCAGATGTTACCAGTTTGACTTCTAAAAACGCTAAAACTCAGCTTTTCTCCCTAGGTACTTAAAAGTATATACATATGTACATATATTTACCCTTTTATAACAATAAAAAGGAATATAGAAAAAAATTTAAAATTCTGTATAAAGGCCACCACATGCCCTTCCGCTTGGATGTTTGAAGTCATACGTAAAATACTCGTTAATCTAAAACAGTTTTTCATAGTGAAGTGTGTTTCAGAGACTACAAGTATGTCTATATCATGTGTAAGCAAGAAGTATTCTACTTCAAATTTATGTTGGCAGAGCTCGTTATCGTTTTGGTTGCGCATCATTTCTTGAAACATACCCTGCATAGTTGTCATAAAAGTGTTCATTGTTTGTGCATACGTATAGTTTGGCCTATTGTGTGGTACGCTATTGGGTTGTGTACTAGCAATAGAGGCAGCACGGTGCGCAGTACATTGGAAGGCTTTATATTGTTCAAATTCGAGCCTACATACTATTTTCGCCATTTTTACATGCTGAAAGACACTGCAGCCCCTATTATTTGCAGTGTGGTTTTCTCCACAATTGCTGCATTTTTTAGTTTGGAATTAGTTTTGGAAGAAGTGCGATGTTCGGTGGGCATCGCCGCAAACCACGCATACTAAAGGTATATTGCAGTATATTTTAGTGTGCCCGAATTTTTATTTCCTTAAAGGGTACAGAACTATCAATGCACTTTAAAACTACTACCAAACCTTGTCATATTACCTTATCGTTTTTTATGGCCCTATTTTTCCTTTAGCACCTCTCTCGCTTATTTGTTTAATTTTATTTGATTCAGGCGTTGTTGTTATCTGTGAAGATATGTTTAGATTTGCGGATAATGAACGCATTCGGTGAATTGGCCTAGCGCTTAAAAAGCACATGTCGTCGCATTATTAGCATCTGCATAATTAAGAGAATAATAAGCATTGTTGTTATTCCCTTTTATATTTTTTCATGAATGTTTGGTACACTTATGCACTGACTATCAGTGGTATTTTTTCACAATGCAGTTTTTGTTTTTATTTACAACACACAATATATATGTTATGTTGTTGTATATTCCTTGTTTTATTTTTTCTAACTGTTCAGTTGTGTCTTTTCAATTATTCAAATTTATTTTTTTAATATTGTTCATGCGCGAAATATTATGTACGTCTGTACTCGGTCATAAAATAATTTGATTGGTAGTACTTATCGATCACATAAATATTGTTATGGTTATGGCTATGTCATTATGGTATGTGAGGTCTAAATAAACCTTTAATAATTAAACATATGCAGCACAGACTACTGATAAGTGCGCAGCACATAAATGGATGATGCAATAAGGCTGATGTGCATGCATAATGGCAGCACATGCAAATCTGAAAATACCTGTTTCTTTCAAATAACTTATGTATGTAGTAATGAATTCCTTTTAAAGTTTATTATAATGTGTCAGCAATGGTAATTCTAAACGAATCATAAGTATAGTTAAAAACTTATTACCCGGGGATATAAATCAGATCCTTGCTGCATCAGAGCGCCAATTGCAAACCAAAAACAATTCTTTAAAGTAAAATCATTACTGATGGTCAACAACTCAGTTGCTTTTCCATTTTCATTTAGACTATTAATCTCCACATTGAGAAAAGATGTTGGTAAGTGAAGACGATTGTCAGGCCACCATAATTGTGCAGGTTTTTCAGTTGATGTATTGACATTTGATTTTAACTTCATCAATTTGTTTTCAACTTCTGCATCCTCCTCTGATTGTTCAGCATCAAACACATGCTCGGTTACCAAATGGCGTTTTTGTATTAATTCAATATTCTCATGGGCTGTGTTGCTTGCTTCATCAATTACGTACGGTATGTGCCATCCCCCCACTGGATGTTGCTTAGCTGGAACCCATTCTACAGGTGAAAACCGAGCTACGATCCAAATTGTTAAGGACACTAATACATAACCGCAGCCGATATAAATCCAAATATCAACAGCTAACGGATTCATAAAGGAGAAAAATCTTGTTTGGGCTCGGTCAGATTTCTGAAAGTTTAAATTGTTATAACAAATACCTTGATATTAAGAACGACAAAAATAAAAAGCAAGCCACAAATGCTAACTAAATTCTAAGTGCAAATTGATGCAAAGGAAATATGTAATAATACTTACAAAGTATGTATTTGAATATTTAGTTCAATAGTATTAGGGGCTTTTTCGGAATAAAAACACAACACTACATATGGTGGGCTATACAAATGTTCGCCATAATAATTGTATCAGCCATTTTTGTGCTGCGTGTTTTTAAGTCGTTTCTGCTCCATACTTTACTATAGTTACACTAAACCATTATTACGACTATAACTTTTATACTATTATTAGACTACGACTAGATACATTGTAAATATGTTATAACTAGACTATACTAACCATACACTGCATAATTATAAATGCCCTTTTTTAAGATTTAAATTCACAATTATGCCATATTTTTAGCAATGAGTTTACGCACCATGAATTTCCAGATATTTTACTGTTGAGGTATTTTCCAATTGAGGTAGGTTGTTTGACCAGCAATATTCGCTTTTGATTCTTTTTTGAACAGCGGCATTATCTTGATAGAAAATATTATTTTTTACGATTTCTCTTAAAAAAAAAATTTCCGATTGGTCTACTCTGCCGAATAAATTTTTGTACTATACAAAACATAGCCGAGACACAAAATGTTCGCTAAACCATTAGAGAACCACCACCAAAAATACTTTTGGAGCAATCCTTCCAGTAAGGATTTTTTCCATAATCCATTCTTGGTTTGATATTCCGAAAGGGTGTTTTGATTTAGATTTTTTGAACGAATTTCCGTCATCTCTTGTCAAGTTTGGTTTAGAGATGAACCGATTTCGGCTGTGTGCCATCTTCAGTGTAATTTTTCGTTCTGAGAACGAAATCTACATTTTCCATAATCTTTTCCCATATTATAGAGTAAAAAATGCTGCCAAGCTCGCAAGTTGCCTAGAAATGGGATGGTATTGTACATACAAAGATTTTTGATCTCAGTACTTTTTACGGCCGAAATTTTTGGATATAAACTTGGCATTATTTTCACATTTATATTTTTAGGCGGATCTGAATCGTTTCCTCCAAATTATTTTGTTTGTTAATGTGTATATGAAACACCTTTTTACTTAAAGCTTACAGATGATTGAGTTATACAAAATTTCGGCTCTCTAGCTATTGTGGAAGTGTCCATGACAAATAAGGAGGAATGTGTATCAAAAAATATCTGGGGAAGCTGTTAAGGAAGACCTTTCAAGCTCGGCCCAAGAGGTCATGAATAAAGGAAGCAAAGTTGTGAGGGAGCTAAAAATAGCGCGAATGGTGTCGTGTAATATACACACTGTGTGCTTTCGGCCTGTACTTGGCCAAGCGCACTACGATACGCCTAAATAAAACAAAAAGTTTTCAGAGAATTTTCTTAAAATTGTTTATTATGATAGACGAATTTATGACAAGCATACGCGAAGCAAAATATCGGGCGGCGGGCCTGCAGAGGTGTTCTCACATTTTCCACAGACCCGGTTAGCTGAAATTTGCGCACGATTCATTCCATATTGGACACATTTGCTCGATTATGCTGACCAAAAAAATCATGAAGAGCACAAAATGTATTTTGATTGAACCCCCTTTTTCGTAAAAGGCTTCAACCGTCTTAACGCGCTGCCTAATTACTAAGTAGTGACTGTCAATTAACATCGTGCATTATGGTTAGACCACCCTATTAAATCGAAACAAAGTTCTTTGTTCCCTTTTTTTAAATTAATTTTTAATGTTTCTTCAGATGGCAATGCTAATATTTGTGTGCTTTCTAACACGGCAACATTTTATTTAAGAAACAAAAATCACATTAGTATTTAGTTTTATTTTAGTGTAGAAAAATAAGCATAGGAGTAAGTCAATTTGGGTTTAAAATTTTGTACAAAATTTTTACGTTGCACTAAAATTAGTGAAGAAGAAAGTTGCAATAAACTGAAGATTGTTGATTTTTTTTATTAAAATAAATTAATTTCTCTGCAAAATTTGTTCAAATCTCTATCACTTATGTCTTGTGCAATTATTTATTATTATGAGTGCAAACTGCAAAATGAGTGCACTATTTTTGCCAGATAGTAAAGATAGTTTTTTTTCCAAATGTAATATTTCAGAAGCTGTCAAAGTTACCAATACAATTCAGGTGTCAAAATATTGAGTAAGGTTTGCCACTTCAACGAAGTAAAGATACTGCCCATAACGGCCAGTATCGAAGAATACCTGGTAACGTGGACTGGGCGCCGATCGGAATTGTGCATCGCCAGGGTGCCGACCTGGCGTAACTTGCTTTTAAATTTGGACCTACATCCGTAAAAGATTGTTCTGACGCAAGAATTGAAGGCGGGAGACCACAGATAACGCCGGGTTTACTAATTCAGCGCTGGATGTGTTGATCGGAGAGACGGATTTGATCAAAACATCATGTTTAAGCAACATTACAAACAGAATGGTAGAAATGAGGCTTCAAATAAAACCAGAATCAATTTAATATTCCACACAGTTAGTTTTATTTAAATTTATTTTCCTATCGCATTTATCTGATCACGCTATTAATAAATTTAAATTTTTTCTCTTCCTAGTTTTCACATGCGCTTACTATGAGTGCTAGAAAAATCCAGTTTGACAAGAAGTGAAGTCACAGAGAAGACCAGAGGCGACACGAGAATATAGTGATCTCTTTCTCTATCTGTATCTATCTTAAATGATTGTCCACTCCTATTCTCTTTTGTTACATTTTTCTTCTTTGTTTCGCAAATTTATATTTATTTTAAATAAACTTAGAACATAACTTATGCTGTAAATATTAAAAAATAAGTTTAATTTTCATAATTTAATTTTTCTGGTTTTTTGCTTTTATTTTGATTATTTTTCGCATTATTTATAAATGTTAAATTTTCTCTTTCTTTAGGGACTGATCTCGGCAAAAAAGCTGATTCTATCAATTTTCTAACGTCAAAGTTTACATCTCTGGTTTACTCTGTAGTGAAGTTGTATGCCGAATGTACAAGTATTTAACACAGTGCGGCGAAATGTTAAGAAGTTATAATGCAAAAGCGATTTCATAAAACCGCTAACATTATTACTTAATGACAAAAAGACTAGCGAAATATAATTGATTGGATGATGATATTGTATAAAATACACACTTCTAAACAATTTATCACATTACATACGAATTTCAATCATTTAATTAATTTTCGATAACCTTTTCAAGGGCAAAGTAATTCAGAATTAAATTTATTTTATCTCATCTTGAAATTACTTCATAAAAATCTTGAATTACCAAAAGCGAAATTTAAAATTGCTTAGACAAGTCAAAGTGTTTGGTTTTGTTTACCAACAAACCTTTTTTCAACTATTTTTCTTATAATTTGCTTTTTGTTGTCACATGTTTTCTGACAGTAATCATTGATTTTACACAAACAAAGTTGCCTGCTGTTGTTGTATTGCTGTATTTGTTGTCGTAGCAATGCCACCTAGTTAGATACGTCTTGGCAGAAACATTTAGTTGCACTTATATTGCGAAATGAATGTCCAAACTTATTTTCAAGAAATAATGTTGAACATAAACTGTCATATTTTATTGTCATTTCTTTGACATTTGTTTTTTTCTTCGAAAGAGTGTTTGTTTAATAGTTTTATAAAAGAAATATCCAGTTTAAGAACAGTAAATATTAAGTTTTCTTAAGACTATGGAATTGGCCAATAGAGGATACGTATAAGCATATAAATTGACATTTGAATACGAACATTAACGTTCACAGCGATTTTTTCAAGTGTATGCCCAATTCACAATATTGCTATTCCGCTAATGTTATTGCTTAAGTTCGTAAATAAGCAATGCACGTAGACGTGCCGGTTAAGTAGAAAAACAATGAATAGCAAGTTTTGGCAATGTTTGCACAAGCTATTGCATATTTATTAATAAAAAGAATTTTTGGGATTTTTTTCTCTTAACGCTAACTTATGCTAAGATGTAAGAGCACTTTGCACACGTGTCATTTTTCATGGGACAAGTCTGGATTCTACGACCGCCTCATGTTTCATATACATATATATGTGAATATAAATTTCTAAATTATATGCACATACAAAAATAACCTACCGATTCTAATTATTTAGTAGTTGATTTTAACTTACCTTGGGATTTAGTCCGGATCCCTGCCGTAAAAATGTTCCGGTTATAAACCAAAAACTGTTCGACACTGAAAATTGATTTTCTACAATATCGGAATCTTTTAGACAAGGATGTGGGTTATTCCATTCGTATGGTGAAAAGCGAGCCATCACAAATAATGTAAATGAAACTAAAATATAAGCAGCTAAAACATAAAGCCATATTTCCATAGCCAAGGGGTTCATAAAGGAGAATAGACGTGTAGGCTGGCTGGTAGGTACCTGCAGAGGTAACAATTGTAGGATGTAATGAAGTACTATACTGGTTAGCAAATGGCTTTGATTAGTTTCAAAGTCAAAAAGTCATTTTCGTTTACAATCATTGCCATATGTATCTACATATGTAGCTTAAGAACCACTTTACTTAAGTGTTATTACATACCTTAAATAGTATACCAATTCCTAGATTCATAAAAGGTTTCGTGAAGTCTATAACACTTTCTCGAGCATAGTTAATCGTCATGGATGCTACAGCTAAATCAGCTCGCTAAAAAACATAAAAGCAAATAAGCTGAACTTAATTTAAAATCTCTTATTGTGTGCAATATTTTAAGAAATATGGAAACGAATAAACACAAGTTTACATTATTCCTTTATTTATTTTTGTGATTGCCAATTCTTATCAGTGACTTGATTTTATTGAACTTTTTTTTTATGAAAATGTCATAATGCCATCTTAACTAATATCTTTTACGGTTATCGAACTAACTAGATTTAATGCGTTTTTAGATGTGTGTAAGTCTGTATTCAAAATTATCCGCCAGGGCGATGTTTTTATATTGCCTTCGTTTGCGAATGGATGACGATGTAGAGTGGTTCAGAATCGTTTTTCATCGTCCAAAACTCTGTCACTTTTGAACTAATGAAGGTTTTTTTGTGATTCTTTTTTTTAGTAGACATATAACATCTTAAGCTTTTATCCAGTTTTAAATTCATTTAAATTAGAACAATTTTAATCATTTTCAGATATTGGTACACAGATATTTCTAATTATGACCTCTTTAACGTTTATTATTATCATTTATTTTCAATTTATTCATAGAGCTTTCATTGCTATTTACATAAAATAACATACAATTACCTTAAATATTAATATTTCTATACTATATTTCAATCAAATAATAGTAAATGCAAATCATATTCCTTAGCGCCATTATTACAACTTGCCGATAAAGTTACTGTTAGTAAAAGGTAAGTTTAGCTGACGTATGAAATAAAGTGACCTTTAAATTTTATCGTTAATACAACTTTCTTATAAAATAAAATTAATCTTTTTAAAAATATGGCACTACCAGAGCGAAAACCGACTACTTGTGACAAAAAACATAGTGTTACGTTTATTACCACAATAAACGTTAATTTGTAGGGTTCGTTTGATTGCAAGAATTAAAATACACAGTCCTTAATGAATTTATCAATACACACGTACTAATTTACACTCTAAACTTAACACTCTTATGTACACACAGCTGTTCACTCTATGAAATCTCTATGAAGTCAACTCTACTCTCTGCGGTGCCTTTATATAGAGTTAACGGCCGGTTCTTGAAATATCCCGAACATACGTGATATTGCGCATCATTTATTTACTTGCTGGCTTGGTAGTCTTCTATATGTGTTCGTGTGTGAATCTTTTGTTTAATTTTTTATTCATTATTAGTTGTTTTTCTTTCTGCTTTAAATTGCGGTTCTGGCAATTTCCCCTAGGTTGTTGTTTTTGCTTTATGTTTATAACATTGCGTATTTGTACAATAGGTCATTTCACTTGAATTTCTTGCTGACAATTATTTTTCGATGATTTCATTAAACATCTTCGATTATTACTTCGTAACAATCCATAGTGATAACGACGTAGTTTGATTTATACTTGTACTTGCAACCAAAAAATTTTTTGTGATAGTTTGTGTTTCTTTTATGTATTTATTTAATTATTTTTTGCCCAACACTGTAAAACTAACTAGTTAAATGGTTATTTTTGGCTTCAAAATACGGCAACATCTAGTACATAAACCTCACGTTAAGAGTTAAAGGTAGGATGATATTTCCGTTAATTTATCGGACAGATTTGTCTTAACGTACACTCATAAAAACAAAAACCGAATGATCTGTTAGCATCCTACCTTTAACTACGTGGCCAGTTGTAATAATGGCCCTTATTCATTCCGTTGGAATATAGATTGTAAGTATTCCATATTCAGTGCTGTATTACTTCTGTCGTGTAGCCTCGGCAAGGAAGTCCGAATGATCCAATTGCCATTGATTTCGAATGCTAGAGATGAAGGGATCTGACGTTGCGAGTAATATATTAAATAAATATTCATTTGTAGTGCTTCGTGAGATTTTTCTGGTGTTATGTTTTCTGTAAAATTTGTAATCTTTATTTCTTTTTTCCTGGGCTTCCTCTGATAAATCTCCAAATTAGTAATAAATGGCGCTTAATTGATATCTGCTCCATGATAAAGAACTTTGCGACGTATTTCTTCATGACTTTTCGGATATCACGGAATTTCCTAGCATTAATTGGCTCGATTCATTTCATTTCATTTTTCTAAATCTTGTCATAAGTGATATATCAACACCTGTTATATTAGATCTACTTTCGGAATCTAAAGAGAATTTTCTTGCGGTATTGCCATCATTTGCATTGTCTGATCCTTTTTGGTTGATCTATAATCAACCCATGTTTGAGCAATTCATTTTGAACATGTTTAATTTTCTTAGCTCTTTGTTGGTGTCGTTATTTCTTGCAGATCCTAAAGATACAAAATCAAACCTTAGTTTTGATATGTTTATTTTCTGATGGCGTAAAAATCTTATGAATCTATGTCAAGAAAAAAATTGGTTTTAGCCGATGAAAATTGATTCTGAGTCGTGTCCCGCGGTAAACCCACGTATTGGCCCACAGACTTTAACAAGTTGCCCGACCTTATTGATTTTGCTGTTTTAAAAAAGCATCAAACGTGTTCAACTGTTAGTTAGTTCATCATATGACTTATCTTCTGATCATTCACCTGCAATGGTTACTTTACACGACAGTTTTGCCATTGCACCTAAATTTGAAGAGAAATCCAGCGTTCCAGAAGCATATTTTCAGCTGGTTCATTTTTTGCTAAGCAAAACTTGGAGAAGCATGTTTTGGGTGCGCATTATTTCCTGAAACATACCCTGCATAGTCGTCTCGAAGTTGTTCATTGTTGATATAAGATTTTCGATTGAGCTCTAATTGTTCGTGAGGGGTGTCTCTGCATCCTCTTTCAAGACGTGGGCATTGTATGTAGAGTCCTTTTGTTTTAAGTTTCATTATTTTATGATTAAAGGAAGTAAAGTTATAATGAAGGTAAAACACTGTGTGCAATAGGCCTGAACTTGTCCTGGCGCACTACCGTGCGCCTTAATATACAAGCCAATTAAGAAGAAGGCTAGCTTTTCGCTCATTATGTCTCGAAATAATAAGACAAACCAGAGATATGTGTAATATTTATTATTCAATTTAGTAGTTTTAAATTCATATGGAATACGTGTTAAATATAACATGAATCAAATGTCTGCCTCCTTTGACTACGACCAAATATGCGCTATAACTTTTCGGATCATCACGGGCTATATAGCCATGTTTCGGCGTTGAGCTCGTTCATGGTCTGAGTCTTCCACTTTGCTTTTCAAATAACCCCTTGAAAAAAAGTCCGAAGGGGTTAGATTTGGGTGGCCAGCCAATGCCGTCTTTTTTCACTTTACACGTCCAGAGAACTTTTGTTGTAAAAACTGCATTGCTCGATTTGCAGTGTGGTATAACGCACTATCTTGTAGATACTAGAAGCCGCATTTTCTGACTCTCCTCTCCCCAAATGCGACAATATTGCTTATTAAAATCCTAACTTGTATTTAAAATGGGAACTAGGACACATTACCGAAACGATTTAATAGAGCTGTTCATTACATTTATTGTATTTGTGTTGGGAGTTTATTTTGATCATTCCTAATTTCAGTATTTGAAATTCAAGTTCCTATCACTTAACTATACTGTTGTATATGTTACGGCCAAACGAGTGTTTGTAAGATTGGGTTCAAAAATATTATGGTTGGTAGGAAATTTGCTTACCCTTTCTATTAGTTCTCGTACAATACCATTCCAGGTCTGTGTTTCTGGATTATAAACGCCGTACATATTATCAGGAACTACTTCAATTTTATAGTGAAAACCCACTTGAGCAGCTATAGCCTTTAAAAGATCAATACAAAATCCTTCAAAGCGAGCATTGCCAGTCAAGTTTGTATCTTCTTTAACCATAACATACGGCCTTTCCTAAAAGAATACATTGAATAAATATAATTATAATTCAGAAATAACCTCATGAGTTTAATATGGAAATCAGGTTAAAAGTGAACCTAACATAACCTTACAATAAATCTTGCGATTATGAATTATTTATTAAGTCAACCCATGTTTGGGAGAAGTCGAAGCTGTGTACAAACACAAATGCCAAATTACAAGTCCAAAAATCTAGGGAATTACAAACAATTTGAACGCATAAAGGAATATTTCGAATGCATCGGCTATTTTTCGCGATAATAAAGGTTTCCACCGATTAAAGCCAACTTAAAAGCCTGAGTGAACTGACAGCAAAAGTATGACCCTCATGTAGATGTTTCCAAATCAAGATTCTTCAAGAGACAACTAGAATTTTTGAGTAATCGTCGGCAAAACGGAAGGCTTTTCGCGACTGCCTGAATCAGACAGCTTAGATTATGGTAATGTACTGCTTCTGGTTTACACCAAATACTTCTAATGACTAAGACTTCACGTCATTGACTACGAAATAGTTCAGTCTTCAAATGAACCCTAAAGATTTTTTGCACATATCCATCCCACATATCTATTCTAGATGGCGTTACGCAGCATTTAAAAGAAAACGGATTACCTTTCCAGGACCCCTAAAGAGTCAGGTAAAGGAACAATTAATTTCTCTGATCAGGAAGTACATTAGTTTTGTGTCAGCTCGGAATATTTTCGAAAATATACCGATCCACGCTAACGTAGCGACATGTTGAAATACTTAAAGAGCGTCACTTGGCTATGTCAAGTGACCCATCGCTGATACATAAAAACGCTCGCGAATATTTATTCAAATATCGATCGACGCCACTTCGAAATGGGAAATCACCTTGAAAAATTATATAGAAAAGCAGATAAAAATACATTTAGATGTCTTAAGACTGGCGAACATAACAAAGTCTACACCACAAGCCACGATTAGAAAATAATGTGAGCGAGACCAAGTTCAATTCCTACTATCTTTAGAAGCCAACCTGGGAATTTGGCACAACCTCGAGCCGCACAATGTGGGTTACTGATTCATAAAATAAGATGCCTGCACAAACCCATAAATTTAAAAATAAGGGCAAGTTCCTGCCCAAAATGAGGAACAAGTTCTTGATATGTGCACTACCATCTCATTTCTAGGCATTTCATCTCTCTACATATAGTGAAAATGCTCCATACAAATAAGGGGACGTCATAGTTCCCGTACTTATTCACCCTGACCTACCTCTAGCTATCGTGGAAGTGTCTAATACAATTAATAAAGACACCTTTGTAACGTGCGACGTTATGCTGCCTTTAATTTCAAGGATATGAACAAGAACAAGGCTATGATGTTTAATAGTTATTTTATTTTTACAAGTTCACAATGATTTATACAGTGCAGATGGAATTATAATAATGGCGTATATATCTATACTTTACACAGTTGCACAGTTGTATATTATATTACTTAATAGTGTTGCCACATAACAGTTATTCACATAGTAATGTTACTCCATATGACACCATCAAGGCATTAACATAAGGTGTATCCAGTGTACAGAGTAAGACCACCATGTGTGTACTGCAATAATTCTTATATTAATAGTTCTTATATTAATAATTCTTATAGCTTCTCTGATTACTTATTCTCCCAGGCTTATCCGTATACCAATTTTCAGCTCTTTAGCTGTAGTGGGGAAGTCCTAGTCCCCCTAGAAAAAAGTGCACGTTTTAAGTTTTTTGTGTTTACTTATTCTCCCAGACCTTCACTACAGCTCTCTAGCTGTAGTGGAAGTGCCCCATAGTATTAATGCCGTGTGGCTTAATATCTTATATCAGGACTGTATCTTTATACGGAGCAAATGTGGGCTATGTCCACTAAAATTCCATTGGTATTATTTACAGCTGAAGTAAATCAAACGGCCAAAATACAACGAGAGATATCAAAAATGGTCCCTTTCTAAAAAGTGGGTCAATTTTCGATAAGGTAAATGCAATGGAGTAGAAAAGTTATTTCTTTTGAAATGTTTTGCCGAGTTTTTATATGACTTATTACATTGTGTAATTAATTAATAATTACCTCTCTTGTCATTACCAGCAACGTAATGTTTGCAGCATTTGTGTCATAAAATGCTGTGGGATCTGTTATATTAACTCCTTCATCAGGAGTCCAGAATCCCACTTTCATTATACGCTCTTGTTTTAGTTTTAGTAGATCAACTTTAAATTTATTCCGCCTTCCTTCTGTCAGATCTATTGTTCCCGTAAGTCCATTTATAATTGCTGTATTAATGTAATTGTACAAGGAAAGACCATCGTTCCAAGGTTCCTCAAGGTCACATGATAGATTTCGTAGATGTAAGGATTGTACGCCATCCAGTGCCATTAAGCCAGTGGCAAAAGCATACACAGAATCGAACATTAAGGCCGGCTGCGTCTGTAATTAATATAAACATTTTTTTATTGTCTCATTTAATTATTGTAATGCATCACGGAGATATGAGAAGATAAAATCATATATGGGTGTTTTTGATGCACTTATTTTATTAAGTAATCTGCTTTTTTTAATTTGCATGAGCGGTAGCCCGAATATATTTGTGAGACTTATTTTCCATTAGAATTAATATCTCAATAAGGAGTGGTAAAGGGTTTTAATAGCAAGTTTCCCTGGCATGTTACAGAAACAACCTACTTTCAATTTCCTCTTGGCGGTCTAATTCACTTCGCTACTAATATACCCTTTATTATATACGCGTTAATAGCTTAACCTCTATCTTCGTACTTTCTTGTTTAAATATAACATAAATAGTCGCCTTTCTTGGCTCAAAGTTAGGTGGAGATAAGCACTGACTATTGTAAGGACTTGAAAGCACAACACAGTATATTCCGTCGAACGTGCCTAGGTAAGTCCATGACACTGACCATGCATGGTGAAGAATCACGTCCTACTCGTGGTATCTTTCTTGCTATATCATTTCGGATCCAGTGTTATTTGTATCGTGCATATAGGACAAATGGCACTACGTAAACGTGTCTCTGAACGGTGGCCTCTGGACAGTGGCTACGTCCGATTGTAATTATGCCGTCCATCAATGTTTGGTGCTCTTGACTAGTGTTATGATAATTCCCCATTAATAAACAACTTCTATTTTATTTTTAGATAGAAAAAAATTTAAAAACAGAAAAGACAAAAGAGGCCCCAAGGGACCCGCTATTTTTAATGTTCCCCCCTACCTTCCTCGAACCAGATCGCTATCTTTATGGGTTTCTTTTCGACTCGCTTTTTTCCTTGAATAGATTTACTTGCTAGGCTTTATACTTGATTGAAGTGATTTCAGACTGTCGACTGGTAACCGTTGACTTTCTGCCTTATCACAGAGTCGTAATTGCTAGCATTTATTTAAGGCTTGAGTCCACCATTACATTTACATTTAACACCTGTGGTATTAAGTGCTGGACATTCACACACAATGTGCGCTACCGTTCCACCCTCTTCGTAAGGAGTATCTTTAGAGACTGACCCGTCCACCCTTGCGAGGTTTTCTTGTTCATTTCTTCAAGAGATTAACCTCTCCAAATCTGAAGAGGCTTCTTTCCTCATCCCTATCAAATTCTCACGGTCCACGATAATGGAGAAAAAAATGTCCACTCACACCGAGCTCCATATGCACAGGTAAGTCTGTATTAAAACTGGAAATCGCTGCTATCCAGAGTTCCCATACTAAGCACCACGCATCCCTAGCGAATCTGAACAACTACCTATGGACAAACTGGTTTCGGCTATGTGCCATCTTTAGTGTCATTTTTCGAGAACGAAACATTTGCGGATGTCGAATGCTAATTGAGCGCGTTAAATTGGACATGTCTGTGTGTTAAAACCAATTTAACTCAATTTAAAACTTAACTACCTCCATTAAAGTTCAAGGGTTTTTCATTGCAAGTAATCTAAAAACAATTTTTAAAGTTCAAAATTTTTTCATTCACTACTTATGTAATTTTGCAACACTTGTCTCGTTTAATAATTTTTTATTTACACTAATTCGCATGAAAAATTTTGAAAATCTTTTCTTTACGATTATTCAAATATCTTTTGAATCTCATAACTACTTTTCATTTTTAGATTCAATTAAATATAACTTACCTGTATATATGGCCGTCCATCAACCATATTTAAACCACTGTGTGGAAACTTTTGCATTTGATCAATTATTTCACTATAGCGCTTGCTTTCTACATCGACTAAACGAAAGGCTGTTATGTTGACACTGTTGTACTTAAAATCCTCCAGATCAAACGTTTCAAGGTCCTACGATTAAAAAGACACATAATAGTAATAAAAAGTAAATAGGGCAATATTCAGCCAGTTTGCATAAGAAAATGTATTGAGTGGCGCATGTGTACATCAACATAGTGGCGACACTGTTAACAAATTGTGTTCGTGTACTTTTTATCTTCCAAAATTATTTGTTTCATCGCTACTTCACTACTACTACATCAGACTTTAATCAACAAAACAAAATATACGTTTTATAACACATTCATATTTTTATACCATTCCCATGAAAAGTTAATTCTGGATCCTTATAAGTAGGGAAGTTCAATTAAAGATGTCTATTTTCAGATGGTGATATCATATAAAATTTCTGACGGCACTTGGCAACCTACGATCTTGAAACTGGGGCCACTTGATTAGTGAGCTTTGCGAATTTTTGAAATCAGCTATATAGGTCCACAAGTTCCCGGGATATAGCCAAAAACTATATTTTTTTTTTGGTATTTTCACTCTTGCGGAGAAACGCTTATACCCAAGCCTATTAAATTCAGATATTCTGAATACTTATCAAATTTTCTATAAAGCCCCCTAGATGGATTATCATCCCGAGGCCCCCAGTTAACCTACGGACCTAAAGGTTGGACAGAATTGACCTCAAAGTTTCAAAAACTAATGACGAAAACCGAATTCCTTCAAAAACCGAAATTTCTCAACAAAATTTTATAAAATTATAAATTTTGGTCACAGAATAAAAAAAGGGGAAACACATTTTTTTTTTAAATCAATATTAAATGCAAAACCGAAACTATACTAAAAATGTTTGGATATTCACCACAAAACTTTAGATTTCACCAGAATATTTCAATTTCGCTAAAAAGCAAAACATTAAAAAAAATATATAAAAACAAAAATCAAAACTTCAAGTAGCGAATTCCAGGAAAAATAAACAAATTCACCAAAAAATTACAAAATCATTAAAAATTATAAATTTTATAAAAATTTTAATAAAATCGAAAAATAAAATTTGAAAATGCAAAATTCAGCGGAAAACAAACTATAGTTCAAAAACTTTATATAATAAAAAAATAAGATAATATTCCAAAAAAATCTAAATTTTAACGGAACCGAAACTATACAAAACAAATCGAAATATTGCCTAAATTTTAAATTCACCACAAATTCGAAAATGCACTTTAAAATTGCAAAACTGAAATAAAGATTTTTTTTTGTCAAAAAATCAAAATTAAATAAAAAACCAAAATTTTACGAAAATAATCACCAAATTTTAAGTATTCACCACAAATAATTCAATTTTACCACAGTTTTATAAATCCGAAAAATGAAAAAAAAGTTTTACGATTAAACACTATAGTTCAAAAAGTTTAAAATACAAAAATATATTAATTTTCCTCTGAATATCTAAGCAACCGAATATCTAAGCAACACAAAAAATTTCAAAAATTCGAAATTTTGACAAAACCGAAAAACTAGAACAAATTTGTTTTCGAAAAAAAAAATCGAAATTAACATAAAAAAAAAAAAGAAATTCGGTGTCTATCCACTACTTGCCTACATCAATTCGGGGGAATAAGATTCTGGCCGAAGAGGTATAGCGTCACTTTACTCACTATCTTCTCTTGTCAGGGCGAATAAAATTCTGGCCTGACGCTACAACACCAGTAGTTTCACTACCAGTTGCTGGCGCGAAAGCCTAGATTAATTAAGTTGAGTAAAACTCTAAAATATTTAAGCTGAAGTAGTTGAGTCGAATAAAATTCTGGTTATTTGCTGTCTGCTAAAGACTTAAATAATAAGATTGAATAAAATTTTAAAATTGTTAAGTAGCTCTTACCGCCTTGCTAGCCACAGACTGACTGTCTGTACTAATGCATACACATTGCTTTTAAACTCGTATGGCTGAGTCTCATAGTATACACACCAACATACAAAACAGAGCAGCTGATCATTTGACAGTCATGGTAGTGTACTATCGAGCAGTATTATCATTAAGTAGCGGTGTTAACTAAACATTTTCGTTAATTTTGAACCTAAGTTATTATTATTAATAAATACTACGATTTTAATTAGATAAACAAAAGACTTATAATTACATGTGACCCAAAAACGAGTAGAAGGAATTTTGATCGTCACAGGTTTGACACCTTTCATAATTTTAGCGTAAAATGTCTTATTCAATAAAAATTATAAGCTCTAATCAATATTTAGAAAAATAATTTTTAAAAAGAAAACTTTTTTGCTATTTGTGATCCCTAAATAAATAATAAAGCTTTGCAGTGATTTAATATTCAATACAACTTAAGATTCAATTTGATTTACTAAAAGTTAAACTTCGACTGCAATCAAATTAAACGAAAAAATTTCATTTAAGCTCGTTTTTTTATTCTTTCGACTAAGAAATAAGAAGCTAGACACTAGCCGAACTAAATGCATTTCCTGTCCCGTTACGCACTTCATCAGCATTCCTTGTGTCTTTCTACCAACTTAAGGGACAAATACACTACATTAAAAAATTTAGGTTTTTGGGATAATTTTTGAAAGTTTGTGTCTATTGAAAGCATCTATTTAACGCGATTAATGATGAAAATTGTATTCCAGAAATGTTTTCGCGATTTTTTCTGTTGTTCTCCGAATTTCAAAATATATACATAACGGAAAGTTTTCGGTCTTAAATCGTTTCGTTATCATAATCATAAATTGTTTACTTTTTTTAATAGAACATTTTAAACGATTTTTGGAATAACAAATTGGCTAAAATCTTTCACTCGAATATATAATTTCTATATGAGGTCGCACACAAGAACATAGAACTATAATCAATTCACCTGTGGTGAAAGGTTCATTAGTAGGAAATACTTACAAAAGTTGTGAACATGTAATGATATCGATAATCATTCATTTGAAGTTGCAAAATCTCAAAAATAAAGAGAAAATTAATTAAAATATATTTATAGTAGACCTAGTTGAATACTTACAGCGCGAAAAAATAACTTTATGTGTTCCGAGTCTGTATCAACAATAATTTTGTAAATTTCTTTTTGCCTTATAGCACGCAAAACTTGTCTATACGTATCTGGTGTGACTTGTCGTATATAGATTTCCGTTGGTATTTCTGCTGTAGTATGCATCAGATCTTGCTGTTTAAATAAACCTAAATTTTGAAAAAAATAATTGTATTTCAATTAAACTCAGTCATGCAATAATATCTAATGTAAAAACAAATTTAGACAAATTGTAACACAACTACATGTCGTGAACGGTTGTTTTTTCATTGCGATTTACTTTTAGCTTTATTAAGGCGCCCGACCGGTAGTGCACCAGGCCAAGTTCAGCCTAATGCACAGTGAGTATATTACACGAAGCCATTCGATGTGTTTTTACCCCCCATTATGACTTTGCTTTCTGTAATCATAAAATAATGAAACTTGAGACATAAGGACTCTACATATAGGTAACCTCCTAGGCGAAGATATGAAGGCTGGAGATATGCAGGACACTTCTCAATTAGGGAGACTAGGGTGCCTAATAAAGCTAGAGTGCTGAAATTTGGTATACAGGTCGGTCTTGGGTAATAAGTACTCAGAAAAATCTGAAAAAGGGCACTTATGAACTAGAGGGAGCTGCCGTTTCCCCTTATTTGTATGGAAAATACCCACTAATATTCACCTTACCACCTTATTTGTATGCGACACTTCCACTATAGCTAGAGGGGTGAAATATGGTATAGAGGTTGATCAAGGGGAATTAGTAATCAGAAAAATCTGAAAACGGGTAATTTTCATCTAGGGTGTTCCGGCATGTGTATGGGACGTTTCCACTATTATTCCCCTTACCACCTTATTTTTGTTCGGCACTTACACTTCACCTAGAGGGCCTAAATTTGGTATTCGGATAGGTCTTGGAGAATGAGTAAAAAAAATTAAAACGGGTACGTTTTATATATGAGGGCTAAAGTGCCCCACTTTATACACTTCCACTATAGCTAGAGGACGGGAATTTGGTATACAGCTTGATCTTAGGGAATAAGTAATCTGAAAAACCAGAGTAGAGGCAATTTTGATCTAGGGTGCCCCCATATGTTGAATATTCACCACAATTTAGTAATTTCGACGAAAAATAAACAAAAAATAATATTTTATAAAAAACTTCGCAATTTTGTACAACATCGATAAAAATCAAAATCACCAAGAAGCAGAAAATTTAAAAAAAAAAGTATGAAAAATTCAAAACAGAATATCATATCTTATGTAAGAAAAAATGCAACCTTACTTTGCAACCCAAATGCATACAACTAATCTTATAACAGTATATATGTATAACAGTTTGTTAATATAACTGATATTATTCATTCCTTTTCTTAATCTCTTTCAAGTCACATGTATAATAAACTAAATTAATTTTTCATTTATAAATTAAAAAATTGTGTGTATCTTTTCTTGGGTTAACAGAGGGTATCACGTTAACTTCCACATAAAACTCTGTGACTAAGGCAGGTTAATGCCAACATCTTACACAATTATATAAAAAATCTCTTGCGTCACCACATAACGGGAATGAACAAAAAATTTAAAATTTCACCATAAATTTTTGAAATCATAGAAAATTAAAATTTAAAAACAATTCAGGAATTTACTAAAATTTAAAAATTCTTCACAACACCAAACTGTAGTCTAAAAATGTTTAAATTATCAACATCACAAAATTTCCCCAAAAACCGAATGCACCAAAAATTTACGAATAATTTATAATTTGACTAAATTTTATATTCACCAAAACTTTGAAAATTCACCACAAAATCGAAAAAGTGAACTAAAAAGTAACACGAAAACGAAAAATTATATTTAGACGAAAGGACGAAAGAATTTGAAAGTGCCTTATTTACAAAAAATACGGAACACGGAACAAATTTATTTTACCACAATTTTGGAATTCAGATAATTCAAAAATTTTCAAAATAGCCAAATTTAAAAAAAAAACTAACAAAATATCAAATATCAATAAACTGTGAAATTTTGCCACAAATTTCACTAAAAGTAATATTTCACCAAAAACAAATTTGCGAAAAACCAAAAAATTTAAATGATAATAATTGTATTTTATCAAAAATCAATATTATCGTAAAAAAATAA
This sequence comes from Phania funesta, assembly GCA_963932375.1. Taxonomy (NCBI): domain Eukaryota; kingdom Metazoa; phylum Arthropoda; class Insecta; order Diptera; family Tachinidae; genus Phania; species Phania funesta. The sequence continues at coordinate 6,277,417 of OZ010657.1, read as the reverse complement.
ATTTCCGCAAAGCACACTCCAAAATTCGGAAATCCTTGATAAAACCCAAAATTTCAACAAAATATCACAAAAACCGAAATTTATCAAATTTCTCCTGACGTCGAAATTTTCACCAAATTTATTAAAGAATTTTATTGCAAAAACTTTTCATTTTTGTTTATTTATATTTTTAAGCCATATGTTTTACCCTACTGGATATTACTTCCAAAAATGTCTCCAGTAAAAACTTGTAAATACTCAGTCACTGAATTGTCACTTTGCTCTCTCAATTTGTACTTGCATTTAAGCCCCGTTCACATTATTTTAGAAGTCTTTAGACTTTCATTGGACTTTTGCAGAGAGAAATCTAATGATATCGGCTCGACTTTCAAAAAACAAAAGCAAGTTAAAATAATGATTGCATAATTTGTCTACACTATCCCACGGCTGTAAAAATGCAACTCTGATAAAATGAAAACATCTTGACTAGCCATAAATGTGTTTGTGTTTCAGTTTAGTTTGAGCATAATTTTTTGTCTCTTATCGAGATTGTAGGGGTGTTTACAGACAAGCGCAGACACACATACATATTTATTTTGCCTGAGTATTTTGTTTGTGTAATGGCATAACAGAGTTGTGCAAAGAATTGTTCGGACAACTCTGTTTGACTAGAAAGCGAATATGAACAGCGACGGTCTTGGCTAAATTCCTGCGCGAGCCACAAAATGTGCGATTGCTGAACAGATTTATGGCTAGTCAAGCCCGCAGGGTATACGACTGTCAAATTTCAATCCGTATTTTTTTTTATCAGATTCATAACATATTCTTTTCACACTATAATACTTTCTAATTTTATTTGAATTTTTGATATCTTTCTAATCGAATGGTGTCAAAGTGGCTTTAATAGCTTTAAGATAAACGAACGCAATACAGAGTAATACAGTAAAAAAATTTCAAAACGTTTAAGTAAATGAGCGGAATAATTATCTGCAATCTTGTTTTAAAGTTGCATTTACGTTCACACATAACAATCCTTTTTTGCAATTCCTCTTATGTTTGCTTAGAATTTGTTTTGTTTAAAATCATGAATGAGACAACAAAGCGAATTTCACCTAAAACGCAGAAATTTCATCAATATTGCTTATTGGCGATAGAAGTATGTCTGTCCTGCCCGTCATGCTCTTTCACAAAATTGTTTTGCTACTTCCTCTGAATATTGGTATACTCGTATACAATAAAATTTGGCACTTGATTTGATATTCCCGCAGGGTGGCTTGATACAGGTATATGAAAAGAATTTCCGTCATCCTTTGACGGAACAAAATAAATGGTCTAAATTTCTAAGAGACAATTAAAAAAAAAACTCAAAACACAACATATACAGACAGGCCAAGTAGTTCCCTAGAATTATTGACTGAGGAAAAATAAGCACAAAATAGTGAGATTGTGCGACATGCTCATTAACTTTCCGACCGAGTTGTACAACTTGGCAAAAAAAAAATTTTTTTTGGATTATACGTAAAACGAAGACACAATACAAGAAGCCAAAAAACGTTGCTATCTTGTGTACAACCTCCTCAAGTCGTACCAACGGTTCCAACGTCTATGGCTTGCTTCACAATCATTCAACTTTATAATTATTCCAAACTTACCATAGTCCTCTTCGTAAACAATCGCCACTTTCGTCCAGTTTAAATAAAACATTAGATCGCGATAAGCCAGATTTAAAGAATGCTGAGAAGGATACATATTAATTGAGAACTCTTTAACGCTAGTTTCCATATCAATACGCGTCTCTATGTGTGGTATGTCAAAGCTTTCACAAATTGACTGTATATGTCTAGCAAGTAGTGGGTCTGTGGGTCCAAATATAGCCTGAACTCCCGATTCCAGTTGGCGGCATACTTTCTTTGTAGAACGAAATGTATCATCGCGCGGTATATATTCAATATCGTAAACAATTTGTGTATCAGGCAACAAACTTTTATCTTTATTAATACGATATATAGCGTACTTAAATGCGGACTCTATTTTGCTTGCTCTCTGTTCTTCAGTAAAAATTGCTCCCAAACGTATTACTGGCGGTAGACTTATAGGCAAGGACGCATACACCTCGGACCAAATAGACGTAACCACCAAAAATAATGCTATAAAAATGCAAGCATTAAATAACTGGTTGTCAATGTGGGGAAGGAGATGACGGCTAATTGTTGTTCGTTGGTTGGTCAAAACTGTTAAACTTTTAGTATCAACTATTTCTGCTGTTGTTTCCGTAGGCGAAATAAATTTTATTTTTACTGAATCTGTCATATTGCATATTCCAGTTAATTAATAATCTTATGTAAAATATGCGGTGGAACAGAGGAAAGCAGTTTTACACTACTAATCTTCAAACAGCAAGTGTGTTATTTGCACGCATGTTATGTACTCTTGTTTGTATTTAATTGGATTATATTTAATTTTATTTCTCTTTAATTTTTACTTTTCTTTCATTACAGACATATCACTAAAATTATTCATGTTGTACAATTTTATAAACATATAAGGCAAATAAATGAATGGCTTATTTAAAAATGTTTATTATTTACACTTGTGATTAGCCTTAAGGTATACTTCGTTTCTTAGATAATTAATCACGTATTTAAAGATGCCAGACATTTGCTTTATCACACTTTAAATTTGTTATTGTTAGCAGTGTTACCGTTGAGCGAGTTAAAAGCTAGTATCCCTTTTTTTACTACCTTGCCACTCGATATTCCTTCTTACGGCACTTATTATTAGTAAATTCCGGTCGACGGTGAGTGAAGTCTATTTATAATGAAAAGAATAATATGAAAACAAGTAAGAGAGCTATATTCGACTGTATCGAGTCTTATATATTCCTTTATAAAAGTATGAATTACTAAATATATACCACAGAATTTTCTCAGTGCAAAGGATTTATTGTTTAATATTTGATAGTTTCAGTCTTTGCGAAAATTTTGCCATTAAATTTGAAAATATTGGGAAGTTTGTTATTTCTTCCTTCACTGTTACACAATGTCTAGTGTAACATCGATTTTGTTAAATACGATTTTATAAAATACATATCTATTGCAATTTGTTAGTGAAACTGAAAAATTTTGGCGACATTGAATTTTACTTTTGAAATTTTAAAATATTGTGATTTTTGGAATTATAAACAAAACAATTTTGAGAATGCGATTTTTCGGTTTGGTTTTGTGGTGAGTTTTCGGATCTTGGTGTATCTAAATTATGGTAATTTTTCTTTTAATTTTTAAGATTAATTAAGGTTTTAGATAACATGTTTATGATTTTTAAATATTTAGATGAAATTTTAATTTGGGGATTTTAGATTTTAGAATTTTTTTGGGAACACACTACTTGCTCTTATTTGTTGTTAAACAAATATAGTTTTTGTGTGATTTTTTGGCTTTTTGGCGAAAATACAATTGTAGTAAAATGTAAATTATTATGGTGAATATTCAATATTTGGTGAATTTTGGTTTCTTGCCTCTTTTTTCGTAAAATATCGGTTTTTAATTGAGTTTTGATTTTTGAAAAAAAAAATTTTTGTTTCAGTTTTTCGATTTAGAGGTGAATTTTCGAATTTGTGGTGAATTTTTAAAAATTTTTTGTGAAATTTCAATATTTGAAAGAATTTGAGTTTTATTGTTAGGTTTTGAAAATCTGAGGTGTTTGTAAAAATGTTACAACATATAGGTTTCGTAGGTTACCTGGTGATCTAAGGATGATAATTCCTCTTAGGGGACTTCATAGCAAATTTGATAAGGATTCAAATATGCGAATTTTATAGGCTTGGGTATAAGTGTTTCCCAGCAAGAGTAAAGATTGAAAAAAACCTAGAAAACCCGTTTATGGAATTTATCTCGGGAACTTGAGGACCTATATGGCAGATTTCAAATAGCGTAAATTCAACAAGCTCACTGATCAACTGGTCCAAGTTTCAAGATCCTAGATTGACTAGTGCCGTCAGGAAGACCATCAGATAGACACAACAAACCTATATACTTATATCCTTTTCATTTTTGTAAAGGGTATAATAAATGTTTTATACACGTGTCAATTTTACCTACAAAGTTTTTTGTAGACTGTTAAATATCATTACTATATAATTTGTAAGAACTGAAAATGTACAGTAAAAGTATTATATTTTTTTTCGAAATTGCGTTTATCAGACAAGAATTATTTATATAATATTTTGTACTGAAAAAAAATTATTCGTGAAGAAAATGTCTTCTAATTTTTCAATATCCCCTGTTTGAAGAAACCTTTAACCGAAATGTACACATATATTCCAATATTATAGCTCCGAGTAAAAATTATATAAAAACATCCCCTTTGAGATCAGCAGCGTTTAGAAATAATCAAATTATTGAAATAGGTATCGCCAATGTTAAATTGTTCCCAATTTAGGGCAAAATATACCAGAGATTTATTGCTAAAGGACTTATAACACATATCATTTTTATTTCTTGGGTTTAAGTTCGTTTTTATTCTTTCGCTTTTTTAGAATACTGAAAAAAATAAAGTTATTAGACACTAGCAGAGTGGAATCTGAAATTTCTGTGCCTCGTTACCGGTCGAAATGTACGGATACCAACTCAGCATGGAGCAGAAAGTATTGCTATAATTTTCATACTTTTTTTTTTTTAAATAAATAAGTAACAAATAATTTTAATAATAAAAAAAAACTATTGCCGCTACGAACACGGATGTAGCGATTTTACCCTTGTTAGTCTACCCAGTAGTGCGATTCACTATTCTTTTTTAACGAAAATCGCATCGATAAAAAAATTTTAACAACAAAATTAACGATGTTGCTACTCCGAAACTTTTTTTAAACAACTTTCACAATCGTTTAGTCAGCTGTTATTGTTAGCTTAACCCTTTCGCTATATTGTATCCGTATGGATACATGTAACTTAAGAAACGTCTCGTAAGAACCCCATACAATTTAACTTAGGACTTTTAGCATATTATATAAGTTAAGGTCTTATTTATTTATTCGTGTATCCTTTTTTTATTTTATTTAGTTAATAAAAAAATTCAATGTAAAAAAATATGTTCTGCACTTTTTATTTCTGGGTAAAACAGAGCTTTTTATTTTAACTATTTAACTACCATAAAAACACTTTTTTTAAATGTAATAAACTCAAATAATTTAAAAACTCTACAATTTATCATTTTGCATTAACATTTATATGTTTAAACATTTGAAAACGCATTGTGGATTTTTTAAAATATGCACGTATCCATACGAATACAAACAAATGATGTGGTATAGTTTTTGTCAGTATTTGTGTTTTAGCGATTCATATTTAAAATTAAAAATGTCGAGAAAAATGAAAGAATCGGAAATCGAAAAAATTTTGACAAATTTTGTGGATTCTGATATTTCTGATGATGAATCATATGTAGTAATTAACTTGTTTGATGCATTTAATAGCAACAAAAGTTTTGTTTTAGAAGAACTTTCCCGAGAGGGCCCCTATGAAATAAATATAGATGAAATTAATGTTGATGAAGAGGTTGATCTTGAGGATATTGAACAGTCAAATAAAGGGTGTTGTTCAGAAGAACGTGTTAAGGAAAGTGGAAAAGCTTCTCAAAAAATACAATTCAAAAAGATAGACCAATTTCGTTGGATGAAATCAATTTGGAACACTCCCCAAATTACCTTTTGTGGCTCGTCAATAAAACAAGAAACCAAACTACCTGTAGAATATTTTTTGGGGTATTTTACTGAAGATTTTCTACGAAATATTGTTTCTTGGACCAATCGTAGCTCACTGGTCAAGAGGAGGAAATCTATTAACATTAGTTTTGAGGAATTACTTAAGCTTATAGCTTTAGAAATATTTATAGGAACTATAGGTTATCCTCGCATAGAAATGTATTGGGCCGTAGGAATACAGATACCTTCCTTTAGCGAAAACTTCACTAGGCAAAGATTTCATAACTTACGTAATTTAAAATTCGAAATGAACGAAAACCAAAATGATAGGCTGTATAAAATCTGCAGCCTTATAAATGTGTTTACTGTAAAATCATATAGTCTTCCGAAAGAAGAAAATTTGTGAGTGGATGAAATGATGGTGCCATTCAAAGGCAGAACCCCCCTTAGGCAATATATGCAAAAAAAAAACCCGATAAAATGGGGTATAAAAATATTCTGTTTGTGAAGTTCATGGGGTGTGATTTATAATTTGGAAATTTACAAGGTAAAGGTACAATCCTAGGTAAATCATCGTTAGGGTTTTCTTCCGATATAGTTATTCATTTAACAAAAACTATATCAGAACAAAAAATCATAAGATTTATTTCGATAATTATTTCACAACGCTCAATCTCATTTTATATGTTCGTGAAAAAGGAATTTGGGCAACAGGAACAATAAGAGGAAATAGAATTGGAAAAATAGACTTGAAGTCTGGAAAAGAATTGAAAAAGGAAGGTCGCGGATGTTTTGATTATCGAATAGAGCGAAAGGATAACATATATATTTTAAGGTGGCTTGACGGCGGAATCGTTCAGTTAATTTCAGCACTCCATTGACACGAACCACTTAAATTAGTGCGTAGATTCAACGCTGAGAAGAATGATAAATTTGAGATAAGTCAACCAAACATTATTACAGAATATAACAAAAACATGGGAGGCGTGGACAAAATGGACTATCTATTGTCTTTGTACAGAATTTCCATCAGGTCAAATAAGTGGCCTCTCAAAATGTTTGACCACTTCATTGATTTGGCTGTTTGCAATTCGTGGCTGGAATATCGGCAAGATGTAGATAGAAATTCAAAAGGAAGTAAGTATATGGATTTACTCAGCTTTCGCAATGATGTTGCTAATGGGTTAATAGCGAAAACCAATAGAATGGAATGTTCCCGTAAACGAGGAAGACCACCAGCAGCGACCTTAAGTAAGTCCATCGACACCCTGTAGAATTAGAAAAATTGTTCCGGCAATGTCTGTACGATATGATGAAAACCAGCACTGGCCGGAATATGTTACTGATAAAGGACGATGTAAACTTGAAGGATGTAAGGGACAAACACGATATAAATGCTTCAAATGCGATGTTTTGTTCTGCATTCCAAACTGATCAAAAAATTGTTTCAGGGATTTTCATTCCATAAAAATTTTGTTTTATTATCGTTATTTTATAACTATACATATGTATATAAATAATGAATATATGAATTATTTTTATTTTTCTTTATTTTCTTTTAAAATGAACATATTAAATTATTTTAAGTTAAAAAATTAAAAATTAAATTAAAAAATACAAATGGAACAAAAAAAAATAAAACATAATTAGTTTTTTTTACCACACCCGTAATTTGTATCCATATGGATACATTCTAAAAAACATATTTAGGGGAAATTTTTTCTCAAAATAAATTAATTTTATTGTTGCTAAGGGCAAAAGAAGTAAAAATCCTGAATATTGGATTTTTGGAACCATTAAATAAAAACTTGTAGCGAAAGGGTTAACGATTGTAGACAAAAATAAACGACGTATATTTTTGTGTTGTTTCTTTTTTCGACAAACTAAAATTCATGGCATCTTTTAGGGGCACTTTTAATTTGTTTAAAAATCATTTATACACAATATTTTTAATAAACAATGCACTAGGTACATACATGTTTATACTACATGTAGGAAAAGCCTCAAATGTTTTTTTACTTATCTTTTGAAAAAATAGCTAAACGGATAAACAATTTTTTCCTAAAGATCTTAGTTTTTTTTTCCATTCTTCTTTGTGCTCTTCGTTTATTTATTATTTTTTTGACAGTGATGTCACTCGAATTTGAATAAACAAAAAATTAACGATGTCTAATGTCGTTTACGAATAGTTAGTGAATCACACAATCGTTAATGCAAACAACAAGAATTGTCGACAATTGTCAAACGATAGTTTGATTCCTCACCAACTTGACAAGGGATGACGGAAAGTCATTCGAAATATCTATGTTATAAAAAGTTTTTTTTTGTAGCGAAATGGAATATTATTTAACGGTTGACTTTCTGCGGGCGAATGATCGGCATTTTGACAAACAAGCCTGTTTGTTTATTAATTGAATTTAAATTTCTTGACTCATGTAAGGTTGTAAAAATGATTTTAAAAACAATTTGATACTTACAATCGTTTAAATTTTTAACTAAAATGAAAGTTGAGTTATTATTTTAATTAACAAACAGAGATAGTTTATTATATCAAATAAAATTTTATATATGTTGTGACATACTACAAATTTCAAAAATACTATATGTATTTATATACAAATGACACAAAAAAATATTTAAAATTAAATGAAAAATACTTTTAAAAATTTTTTTTAATTTTTGTTAATATTAAAATCAAATTCTGTTCAATATGTAAATGAAAATTATAAAAGCAGATCGCTTCGGCAAGATATTCTAAGATTGCGTCATATGTGAAAACTGAAAAATAAAAATATTCAATGCATTTAATTTGTCAAAAAAAAAAATATATATATATATATATAATTTTTCATGTTCTGATTGAAATACAGGTTGTCCGCCGGGAAGGTATACTACTTTGTTTTGCCACCATTTTGGTAAACATTAGTCTTGACAGTTGATATTTGGCAGTCGTGAAGTAGAAACGTGGCAAAATTATTATGAAAAATATTTGGTAAACCAACGTGTTTTAATCGTTAAAACATTTTATAAGTCCCCTTTCAGACCAGCAAAGTTTTCTTTGACAAAGTTTCTTGAATTCTCTTTTAAACTTTGTCTTGTGTTCAGACAGGATAATTTTACTTTGACAAAGTCTGTTTCTTTTGTTTGTATGTTTGTCAAATATAAAGAGCAGCCATATTAATTCGGTTTACGAACTAAAAACACAAAGGAATTTGCGAGTACAACAAGTTTTGTACCAACCCCCGCTCTCTTTTCCTTTCTCCTCCACAAACTCAAGACTTTGCAAAGAGAACTTTGCTAGTCTGAAAGGGGACTAAAAATCAATCATCGATTACTGTGACGATGAGAAAGTTACGTGAAATTTTTGGCAGAAACATCGTGTCAACAAGACGCACTGTTTATCGTGTAATGAATAATTTCGAGAAAAGAGGGACTGTAGCTGATAGGCCCAAGCAAAATCGACTGAAAACATTACTGCTGTTCAAGAAAGTGTTTAGAACAATCCATCAACCTCAATTCGACACCGTGTTCAGGAGCTGGGTTTTCAAAGAACAACTTTGGCCACAATTTTGCACAAAGATTTGCATTTGTTTCTATTTAAGATTCAGTTGACACAAGAGCTTCTTCCAAAAGACCATTTACGCCGAAGTACATATGCCAATAGGATACTACACCTGGCCCATGACAACCCCGATTTTCATGAAAAAATCATAATGAGTGACGAGGCACGATTTCATTTGAATGGATATGTGAATAAACAAAATAGTCGGTTCTGGGCAATGGAAAACCCTCAAATTATTCATCAGTCATCTTTGCATCCATTATAAGTGACAGTCTGGTGTGCAATTTGGTTAAGAGGAATCATTGACTGATTCTTGATTTGATATTCCGAAAGGGTGTTTTGATGTAGAATTTTGGAGCGAATTTCCCTCATCCCTTGTCAAGTTTGGTTTGGAGACAAACCGGTTTCGGCTATGTGCCATCTTCATGACATTGAAAGAAAAGCAAGAATACTGATGGAACTGAAATTAATCGCAAGAGGTGTCTGCTAAATGCTCCAATGTCCAGATGTCATTTGCTGAAATTCTGCTGATTTTGGGTAACTTCAAGCTGAAAATATAAGAGGGGAACACAAAGCCCGTTAGTTTTTTAAACCTTGAAAAATATTTTCCAAATAAAAATAACTCGTTTCATTATCTCTGCTAATATTTGCCGCCGATGACCCTGTCTTTAGTCACTGCGGTTTTTCATAACTTAACAAACAAACCCTTTTTTATAAATAATTTTTTATTTACTTTTCAAACCAAGAGAAATTAAAATTGCAATAGTAAAATGGAACAAAAAAGTACATTAGTAATTATTTATAAAAATAACTCAAGGAGGATTTAGAGTTGAAGGTGTTAGGCTTTTTTGGTTCGTTGTGTGAAGTAGTTAGTTCCTGTAGTTGGACAGCTAAGTACCACTACCACTGTTAATTATTTAAACAAAAAGTATAAACTGTGGATTATTAATAATTGATTAATACTAACCTTTGTACAACGATTTCGTACCAGAATAGTCCATGCTTTGATGATAATAACCCATGTTATATTCGCCGATACCAGAAGTCTTGTTAATTTTTTTTTCAGTAAGTTAATCTGAGCAAAGTTTTTATAAAATTAAATACGTCCGTAGGCAGTACTTCCATCAAGCAATGAGTGGATAATACAACAGGACCAGGACAATTCCATAATTGTAATCAATACTACAATAATTAAAAAATTCATAACAGACTTACCTCTCTGGATCTCTTAGGAAGATGTGAAGTTGTTTTCCTGGAGGACATCCGTTAATCAATCTTTTCCTATAAATACAAGACATTTTTGAACTTTTTGAATTTTTTTTACCTTAACTGTACTTACACATTTTTTGTTGAATTCATTTTGGCTCTGCAAAAGGGAAAAACAATTAGTAAAAATACAAAGTAAATATATGTTTATGTATAGAATAAAAATGAAAGTTATCTTTTCATAATAATAGCACAAAGTATCCTCTGATTTGTACTCTTGCTTCTTCCTGTAAATAAAAGAGAGTAAATTCATTTAATTTAAAATATATATAAGTTTTTCAAGCCTTATTTGTACATACGGTTTTCATTAATGCACAAAGAAAAAATATCCAAAATAAAGAAGAAAAACACAACAAAAGAGAAAAGAAGCGGTCAATCGTTAAAGGAAGAAACAGATCACTATATTCTCGTGTCACCTCTGTTTACTTTGTGCCTAGGACGTTTGTATTTGAGGCAAAATATTATTGAACCATTGCTACAAAAAGAATCCCCCATACATATATCGAAGAGGGCAAAACTAAGGGTTTACTTGACACTCGCCATGCACCATATATATGCAAATTAATTGGTTTGGAAATGTCTGAAAATTGCGTCTTGTAGCATGGTGGTCCTGTGGCTGTGATATGTCAGAAAGAGCAATTAAATAAAAGTTAAGAAAGCTAGTGATGTTTATAAATCATTGTTTACTTCACAAAGAAGTAAACAGTAACAGACACGAGCTCACTGGGTTACTTCCAATTTTTTTACAAATAAAAGTTTATTTAATTTTTTCACAGCAAAGTATTTTTACAATTTATGTAAAGAAAATGTACATCTCCTTAGCTTGAGGCGGACCACGAGAGGATAAAATTCTACCCCAATCAGTAATCTCAAATGTTTTCCTCTACCAAAAATTCGTGGTTTTCTTTGCCTAAGAAAAAAAAAATTATCCATCCATAGAATCAAATAAGACGTTTGGGAAACTTTTAAAGTCATAAGATATCGACCAAAATTTTAAGAGTTTAAATAAAAATTTTGGTCGATGTCGAATGACGGGGTTTATTATAATGTAGATGGACATCGAAGCAGACCGCTATCTTTATGGGTCCGTTTTCGACCCCCTTCTTTCCACGATTTGATTTACGACTACCTTACCCTCATTCAAGACTCGTGCTACCACCATCCTTTACTCCACTCTGTAGTGATTTCAGACTGTCGACGTTCTTCCTCATCACGGACTCGTATGTTAATGGCTAGCATTTATCTAAGGCTTAGGTCCACCAAGGCATTCAAATTTAACAAGTGTTTGCCGGTTGCCAGCTTATGTTAGCCAGTGCTGGACATTTCCACACAATGTGCGCTACCGTCTAAGCCTCTTCCGCAGGAGTATCTTCGGAGAATGACCCGTCCACCCCTTGCGAGGTTATCTTGTTTATTTCTCAGAATTCCTCCATTGGTCAATAAATATCTAAAAACCAAAATTCCTACGGAGATTAACCTCTCCACCTTTTTAGGGACTTCATTGTCCATCCCTATCGGAATCTCGCAGTCCAACGCCTTATAAGCACCTTTAAAGGTTGACCCGTCCACCCCTCGCGGAGCAGTCTTGTCCAACTCTTCCGGATTCCTCCCATGGCCAATTAAAATCGTAGTTTCTTCAGAGATTAACCGCTCCATCTCTTGCGAGGCTTCATATGTCATACCTGTAATGCATAAAATAATGTCCGTCCACCCACACAGAGCTGCAGACTTACCCGTGCAGTCTGCATTAAAACTGGAGATCGACTGGTATCCAGAGTTCGCATACTTGAGACCAAGCACCCTCTTGGTTACGCGTATGCTGTTCCACCGTTGATTAGGGAATTTTTATACAAGTGTTAACTACTCTCCGCTCGAATTATTAGCCAGACTCCTTGCAGAGACAGGAACCTGTTACCGGGCGCCACCACGTGTAGGTATAAGCCAGAACTTCTGGCAGTGCACCTAGTTACTGCAAGCCATATATTTGTGCCTGACAGCCGACGGCCCTCTGACGTGGTTACTATGTATATCGAATCGAAAGACAACATTCGAAATGTGATTACCATACAATTACGAATTTTTACGAAATTCTAGTGGGGGTAACCCCCCAGATATTTGATAACCCAATTACTAGACGATTTGTTGATGTTTAAAAACATATCTAATGTTTGCCTGAATAAAATAAGTTATATGGGCCCTTAACCGACACCCTTATTCAAAACTACTCCTGTGTAGAATCTAAGCGTAAGTTACCAACACATAAATGAGAAAATAAGTCCAAAAATTTCGGCCGTTAAAAGTACTGAGATTAATATCAGGACCAAGTTCTTCTTATGCACTATACCATTACATTTCTAAAATATGAAAAAAAAATTTTATTATACAAACTTTGTCATGCAAAATTTTGATTTTAGAAACATGATTTCTCAGGAAAATTTTCCCAAAATTATCCGCAGATTGCGTTTCTGATATAGTTTGTCAAGTTTTTTTCTCCTCGAACAAATAGACCCACTCTATTGTACATATGTACATAAGCGATTTTAGGATAGAAAACAAATAAAACTTTATAGCGAACTGAAACACTGGAGCAGAGAGTTTATCCTGGCAAACACTTCATTCAACGAGCCCACACTTCTTGCAATCCCGTACACAACCTGCTCAAGTTGTACCAACAGTCAAAACGTGTATGGCTTCCTTTAGGGATAGAAATTTGGTTTGCTGCGTTCCAACACTTTTAGACATTTATGTCTCTCCTTGTGATAGTACGGTTTGTTTATGCTCATTTTACCGAAACATAAGTAAGATTTACAACCGCTCAGCTGCTTCGTTGTAATGGAAAGATTGCATAATTAATTGTTTTATTGTTTATATTTTTTAATTATTATTTAAGTATTATTATTATTTATTATTATTATTTAAGTATTATTTCGCCCCAAATATTAAAACAACATTTTTAATTCCGATTTATGGTTTTATATTTTATGAAATTTTGCATTTATGAATGTTTTATAATCATGAGTGAAAGAGTTTTTCAATATATATTATTATATGGTCTTTTATATAGTTTCTAAGAATGTATTCATATATATAAATACATACATACCAAGACGTACATTTGTTTATGCACATATGTATGTAAATATGTGTGCATGTAAATATATCGATGAATTTTACATTTTTTTTATAGATTTATGTAAGAGATAAATGGTATATGATATTTTTTTATTTAATTCTTTATTTTTTATTACTATTTTTTCATTAAAAAATATTATAATTTATTATATAGTTTAATACATATACTCTATATATTTTAATATATATAAAAAAAACTATAAAGTATGTAATATTACAAATATCAATATATAAATAAATTTTGTTTTCATTTATTTTTTTTTTTATATTTTTATTTTCTATACGAACACAATGTGGTTTTTATCCATTTTGAAACACCATGTGGTGGAGGATACGTTAGGGGCATTTCATGTGAAACGTACAACCCAACAAATTTTTCGCCCGAAATTCCATTATTATATTGTTTATAAATGTACTTCTAGCATATGTGAATGTGTGTATACAAAATATGTTTTTATGCTGTTTATTTGTCGAGTTCTGGGGTGCAAAAAAGTGGCAGTTGTTGTATTTTTTAATTATTTTTTTTTAACTAGAAAACAATAAACAAAAAAATTAAGATGAGTGATTCATATAGAAAATTGTTTGATCTTAAAAAAAATTTAATTGGAGAAAAAAATTCTTTTTCGTTTGCAAACGAAAATTTTTCTAACTTCGACAACGTTTGTTTTTTAGTATTTTTAAACCGAAATTATGCTAGGGCATCCTCATTATACTGCAAAAGTGTGCAAATGAGTATATTTATGTCAAGAGTCCAAAAATTTCTGCCGTAAAAAGTACTGAGATCAAAATCAGGACCAAGTTCTTCATATGTACCATACCATCTCATTTCTAAGCAAACTTCTTGCTTGGTAACATTTTTCAGTTTATTTATTCCTCAAGACCGACCCTATGTACAAAATTTCATAGTGGAAGTGCCCCATAATATTGACGAGTGTGCCAGTAAATAGGTACTAAAATATGCACTTTTTACACCTTCGTATCTCAGGAAACTTTTATGATATGAGGTTACCTGTACGTAGTCCTTGTGTTTCAAATTTCATTATTATATGATTAAAGGAAGCAAAGTTATGAGGGGGTAAAACAGCTGGAGTGGTTTCGTGTAATATACACCCCGTGTGTAGTGGCCTTAACTACATTTGGCTTGAAATGCCATTAACTTAAGCATCGAATGATGGCTAATCTGAATATGAAAATTTAACTTGGATCCACTGTAACACAGTCATTTTTATATCCGCTCAAAGCCTTCATTGACCTTTCAAAGAAAATATAACCCATTTTAATTGAGTCAGCATGCGAAAATTATTATATAAATAATTTAATATCTTTTAAAGATGATGTTAAAAAGACTTGGCCGTTTTTAAAGAAAGTACTCGGTAGAAATAAAAAACGTGGAGGGGAAATGATGAGGTCAGATGGCAGTGTAGCAGTTAATGATTATGACAACAAGCTTAGAGCGTTCAAGAAAGCTTATCTATTCCAGCTCCAGTTAATTTTAATTTCTTTTTAAAAAAAGTATCTGGACTGAAAATAGCAAATGGCAAGAATAATTCGACATAACCTTCAAAATACTTTTGTTAAAAAGAACACTTGTGGTAAACGTTTTTAGGCTCCTGTTTAATAGAATAAATGAAGAAGGATGTGAATTATCAGGACATAAAATCATTGAAAGTGTTATTCTCTAACAAAATTCCGACTAATTTCGGTTTTATCAACAATTGATAAAATTTTTTAAAAACTATTACATGATCAATTTGCTAATTGCTTAGCAGCGAATGAGCTTTTATTGAAAAGACAGTTTGGTTTTAAGAAAGGTGCTAGGCATCAACGAAGCGGTGGCAAATGTTATTGAACACATTTGCGAACTACTAAAATAGCCTTTGATCTGGATTAAAAAGTCTAAAATGTTTGAAGGGACAGCAAAGAGCCTAGGTATTTTTTTTTTCAAATTATCTAGCTAAAGTTAACAATTTGTTCAAATTAGAGAAACTATAAGCCCAATTTCTTACATAACATGTGGCGTTCTTCAAGGTAGCGTCCTCAGTCCGCGTTCGTTTAAAATTTATGTGATTGATGTGAAACCAATATTTGTTTTTTGGTAAGCAGTTAACGTAGGCAGACAACATATGATTATGCTACAGGTATCAAGATGTAAAGGTTTTGCAAGTTTAAATTGTGTATGATGCTACAGTACATATAGAATTTTCAAGACTTAACCGACTTGTTTTAAACTCCTCCAAGGCGAAAGTAAATGCAAAGACGTTAATATATCAATCATTGGTACTCTCATTTAACCTATTTCCCTATTCCTATATATATGGCTGCCCAAAATAAAGACAGTTTTCAATCATCTCATGAGGCACTCAACGCATGCTCAAGACTTATGCAACAAACATTTCGCCAATTTTAGTATTCATGTACAAAATAATTATATGAAACTTCCAATATGGCATGCAACTTCACACTACGCGAGGAACACGTAGAGATTCAAATTTAAGATCAGTAAGATGACGTTCAGAATTGTCGAAACAAAGAATTAGTTATGCTGGACAAGAAGTATATAATAAACTGCTTCCAAACATACATACGTAATATTGAAGCTATCTCAGTTTTAAAAGCTCATCAAAGTAATCAACACAAGCTTTAAGCATTTTCGCTGTAAAGCAATGTATCAGCCAACTTTTAATGAATACACCCTAGTACATTTCGGTTGTAAAATAATAAAAAAGTTGGTGTTGAAGTTAGACAAATTTCAATTTAAAGTGGACATTTCCGAAAAAAGAATGTTTTTCCAGTTAAAATTTGTTAGAGATAAAAAAATCACCCATCTAAATACTTTTTATTTACTGTTTTCGAGTTGGTAAAATAATAATTCAAAATAAATGAAAAAATTCAAACACGGCAACACTTTAGCACCATAGAACTCGATAAACAAAAACACACAAAAAGTATATGTTGTGTACACACATTAATATTTACTAGAAGTACAGAAAATTCGATGGATTGTCCGCTTGACATGAAATTTCCCAATAGCTCTGTGCCAGCTGATCGCTTCCATTTACAAACACACAATTACCTTTAATTTTATTTACAAAGGTATTAGAGGTGTTATGACAACAGCGGCCGTTTGAATGTATGTACGTGCTTTTTGGGGGACGTTACAATCCAACCAAACTGAAGATATTACATAATAACAAAGATTAAACGGTGATGCAAAAGTAGAAAAAAATTAGCAGGGGTTCTCATATAGAATAAAATATCATAAGTTTGTTGTGTTAAAACCGATCATTATATTTTTTTTTTATTACATTTTATAATTTACACAAACATGTACTACAAATTATATGTACTCAAGCTCTGTGTATAAAAAACGAAGAACACACGCAAATATTTCTATGAACTATGCGAAATATATGTTACCCAGAAAGCTCAGCATAACTCATTCACCCCTATTCTGCATTTCGCTTACGTTTTCGTATTCAGTTACGCTCGATTCATAAAAAAGGTTACCCAACCAAAAACTGAATCATAAGAAAAAGAAGAAGACCGAGAGTATTTTCAAAATCAGCTGTTTCGTTGTGGAACGTGTAAAATATGAACACAAAAATTAAACAATTTTATAAACATTGTTATAAAGCGTTAAATTTAGTACAAAAAAACAGTGATTCAATAATTAAAACAAATGAGAATTTTATATTGTATGTACAATAATTAAATAAACACATCAGTTAAGTACGGAAAGTTATCAAACAGAACATAAGCCAGAGGTATTTGGGGACAAACTATTCCAGTGTGAAGAATTCTGCCCTGATGGAGTAGATATTTGAATATTTTTTATATCTTTGTGGCACAAAACTAAAGTTTCTTTGTTTAAATTTCAATAATATGTGCGATAGCACCGACGTTGTTGTTGGAAGAGAAAAACAAAGTTTTCGGCCAGCAATAAATTAAAAGAAACTTTCACGTTTCAGTGCAAAAAGATAAACAAAATAAAAAAAACGTTATGTAGGATCATTAATGAAACCTTTAACAACTTACAAAACGTAGCTACGCTCATAATGCAGAATAGACACAATCGTAAAAATCCAATCGAAACGGAACGCGGAATATCAAAATTGCCGAACGGAGAAAATTTCAATTCGAATCGAATTGCAGAATAGGTTTAGAAAATAAGTTTTTAAAAACACGTTTTTTTCCACATAAATCAACAATTTTCAAATCGATTTTTAAAATTTTAATAAACGCAGGATCGAGAAAACCGTTAAGCTTTTTCGTACTCTATGGACTCCAACAAAACAGACTTACTATGTTAGAGAACCCCTGCGCATTTTTCATGTAGCACGGTTTTATTATTTATTAAAAAATTTATATATGTTTATTGCGTTAATGGATTATGTTTGTCTCTACGTAACGTTCCTTTTAAATTAAATTATAATATTTATTGAAAACTATATATGCCTATGCAAGTATATTTTATATTCCTAAATATAGATATATTTTATTCTTAAAGATAGATATACTGAATAATGCAACACTGAAAAATGTATTATGTGTAAAATGTACCCTGCGGGCAATTTATGTTAATTGCTCTAGACGCACTTGTACCGTAACTTATTAAAATGGCTCTAGTTCAAAAAGCAGCGTAGTATTACTTGCATATATAATTAAATTGTGTACGTCTGTAAATTTTAATAATGCAACACACAAATTATAACTGAGACCAGTGCTGTTGTAACCGAAACTGGACAGTATTTTTGACGTCTATTCAGGGACCTGTTACACAGAATCACATTGAATATAAAATGATAAATAATGAGGTCTGATTGTCAAAAGAAATCAAACAGCAAATGTTTGAATGTTTAGCACACCTTAAATAAAATGTAAAAGTACACAACCCTGATAAAGGGAAGTGTTAGAAAGTTGAGACAAATTTCAAAAAATGGTGACGACTGTGTCATAAAAATATCCAACATTACGTAAAAACTTTAACAGCTGATTACTAAGGCTCTATTGCGAAAAAATTGCTCCAGTTTTATTTCTCTTTGATAAAACTTATTTTACATAAAATTTTTGATTTTAGACTATCAAGTATGGCATAGACAAGTTTCACAATTATCAATTCGTAACATTTTGGTTTTGCTTTTCGAGATTTCATAAATTCGAAAACAGGAAAAAAAAACATTTATATATGTATGGTTGGTTAGATACTATGCTTCATTGGCAATATATTCAAACAGTTGACAAATGACGAAAGATATATTTAAATTTTCTCTCCTGAGTCGCAAAGCAGCTCTGGGTTGTGGAACAACCAACGCCTAATTGTCATTATCGCTTAAAGGCAACCGCCTGTAGTGTGATTCACTAATCTTTTTTAACGATAATCGCTTCGTAAAAAATGTTTAACAACAAAATTAACGATGTTGCTATTCAGCCACTTTCTTTAAACAATATTCGCTATCGTTGTCAGCTGTTATTTTTAGCTTAACGATTGCAGACTAAAATAAACGAAGTTTATGTTTGTGTTTATTTATTCGATAAAGTAAATTTCATGGCATCTCTTAGGGGCAGTGTTAACGGGTTTATTAATCATTTATGAACGTTATTTTTAATGAACATGGCAGTAGGTAAATATGTATGTATATACTACATATGGAAAAAGCCTCATATGTTTTTTTTTACTTTTGCAAAATTGCTAAACGCACAAAGAATTTTATCCAATCCTCTTTGTGCTTTTCATTTATTATATTTTTTTTACAGAGATGCCACTGGATATCAATTTGAATAAACAGAAAATTAACGATATCTACTCTAGCTTACGATCAAATTTTGCGATTGTCGATTCGTTAAAAGTCAGTGAATCGTACTACTGTTTTGCTTGTTCGATCTTAAGAGAAGTATGCGTCTCACTTTCGAATAACTGTATCGAGTTACGCTTCTTTTGTGGTTTGAAATTTAGGGTTTCAATCAAATTGTCTTTTTGTGTTTGAAACAATGTTTTCACTTGCTGGTATTTACTGGACAAAATTACTCTTGCAAAATCCAACAGGTTGTCCACAAGCCAACTCTTATATAATTGTTGAATTAAGAACAATATATTGTATTTACTATATATATTTGGATCTGTACTGACAGCAGCACCGCAATTAGTCTGTTCTATATTTAAACGGATCCAAGAATGCCGGCATGGCGAGACAGTCAAGGATCACCTTATAATTTATGCGTGGACACGGGACCAACAGGGCATCTGTGAGCTGGCAAAGAAGGAACAAGGCAGCAGAGCATATTGACGAATTCATCTCGGCCTGCAAAAGGCGAATAGATAATACTTTGTACGATATGGCTCAAGCTAGATGGTGTTAAGAATCCACAGGCAGAAACACTAGCTAATCTGGCGTTGTCTAGAAATAGTACTAACCAGAAATCTGTCACAATGTGGAAGAGGAGAAGACAGTATTCCTATAAAAGCCATAGCATAGCGTCCCGGGCAATATGCTTTGAGTGATTACCGTGTTGGAAATAATATATCTATTTGCGAGTATTTATAATTTTCTAGAATATGCCATTACTAGTTGTTGCCCGGACTAAATAGTTATTTAAAATATGTTTGTTAAATAATCAACTAATATATTTTTAGGTTGGGGATAATGAACTGAACAAAAAAAAAAAAATAAATAACGTTTTTCTTAATTATTCGAAACAAATATGCTATTTCTAGCATTGCATTTACTTTCAAAAAATTTTGATATGCTTCTGAGTTAAATTAAATGCGATATCCGCTGGTAGTGCAATTTTTGTCCTGCCCATAAAATATCAAAAACATATGGCCTGCTAACTAAGAACAAAATGATCAATGGAAATGGAGTTTTTTGGTATTTTCTCCACCGGCGGTTTCTGGTAGATTGGGTATAAAAATACCGGGTGCAAACAGATCAGTGATTATGTACTTTTGACCCTAAAAATAAACTAACTAAACTAAAGCATTTGGACGCTATAACTCGTAAAGGCATTTTTAGAACAAACGGATGAACATTTTCTTTACGTTTTAAAATTTTTGTCGTAACTAATAACCCTTCATGTTTTGGTTAAAAAAAAAAAAAACATTAAAAATCATGCTGTCAAAGAAACCCCATCTGAGTACTAGTTGTTATAAATTCTGAATATTTCTCTGAGGGCTTTACAAAGACAAGACCATAATTGAATTATTAAACATGGGAGAATTGAGTAGCAGGTTTGAAAGAAATCGCTATAAATTTTTTTAACATATTCAGCCCTTTGCCATTATTTGCTTTTTTCCAAAATTAAAAAATTCCTATCAATTAAGAGTGGAGCAAATAAGTCTGCGATTGAGGGCTATTTTTAGCAGCTTGAGGATTTTAAGATTCTCGCATGCTTCGGAATTTTTAATTAATAGAGTTTTTTTATATATTTTTGATTTATAACTATCAATATAAAAGATACACTTTGTAAATATGTATTATTTACTTTGGTTTAACACGCCACAACACACACACACACATACACCCAAACACACACACATGTAAAAAAATAATATATGTATGTTGTGTTTCTTATTTCTTACTTAGACATTATATATGTATGTTAAGTATATCTTTATATTTCAATATTTTTATATATTGCTATTTTGTGTTTTTGATTTATTAAGTTATTTTTTTCTTTTTGTGCTTTCAATTCATCTCACTCTTAAAGGTTGTTATATAATTTCAAAATATATGTTTTTTTTATAGCTTAATAGTTAATGGTAAGACGTGATAACATTTATTTAAAAAAAGTTTATTACCAATATAAAAACGTAGTGAAAATCAATATTAGTTGGAAAAAAATAACTGTTGTTTGTAGTCATTAATATTTGGCATTTTTAGTTTATATATATATATTTTTTTTTATTACTATCACTCTTCCTGTAAGAAATTTTGGAGTTGAAAACAAGCCGGAACTCTGAAGAACTTAGGCGAATAAATTATGTTATACCCTCTGCGCCAAGAAAAGGAAATAATATTTAAAACCTAACCTGATGTGACGTTAACGTTTAAGGAGTTTGGGTATTATTAGAATTGCAGCACTGGAAACAGCAGATATGTATATGCAGCGTTCTAGAGTTGTCTCGTTCACAAACTAGTTCGTTCAAATGAGGGAGTATTTCAGAAAAATCGTAGCAGTTTTAAAAAAATTACAAAAATAACAAACAAATTATTTTGGTGTGGCATATATTCAAGAATATTTGTTATAAAGTTGCTATCAACTTTTCAAAAAATCTTCAAATTGAACGAACTAGTTCGTGACCGACTCAACTCTACAGCGTTTCCTACATCAAAAAAACACGCAGTGAATGAAAGGGAAATAACAGACATATACCACAGCTGATTTGTATAAACAGCAGCAATTAATTACAGGTGGTCAGCGTATGGTGTTTCTTCACTGATAAGAAAAGCGAAGAAATTAAATTGCACGTTTTTTTTTTGGCGTGTGTTGTACGAGTATAGACCAACTTTCAAAACTTTTCCAGAATTACAGCATTGATTTGATAGGGCATATTTTACCCTTTACTACAACATATTTATGATCATTTGCCAAATGTGTGGACAATATTTTACTATTCAAAAAATATTCAGTTGCTATGGACTTTCGGTGTATTTCTAATGTTTTCCGGTTTACAGTTGTTATCGATTTGAGTTACTGAAACCAAATTTGTTTAATATTGTTCATATTTTAATCACTTTTTTTTTGAAGTTTTGCTCTTTTTGCAGTTATAAAAATTTGTAAGCTATTATAAGTTCAATGAGGTTAAGCTATTTTTGCGAATTTCGCTTGTCTTTTTGGCGATTTTATAATTTAGGCGATATATGTACAAGCGTATGTATTTTCTTCTTTATTTTTTTTAATAAAGTTTTAGCTGTTCTTAAAAAATTTATACAATTTTTTGCCGTTTTTCATAATTATATCGCGAGTTTTTATTTTACAAAAAGTAAACAATTAAAATTTTGTATTTTCACGCTGCAAACTTATTGGATTAACTATTCTATCGTTGACACTTTTATAAATATTATGTAAGGTTACAATATCTATTTTAATCCACTATTCAATTAGTTTCGGCCTTATATCCTTCACGCTACTAATTTTCATGTTATTATGACCAGCAATCCCCAAACATTTGCTAGAATATTCATATTAGGCCACAGTAAAACATCAATGCCACGATCAGGAAAACATTCCGTACTTTGTCTGCGAAAATGAATTCTGGTATTATTTTGTTCGAAAACATATACAGCCCGATTCTAAATATTCCCTGGGAAATAAATTCCCTGGGAGTTCATTTTCCCCGGGAACAAATTCTCCTATTCTAAACACACGGGGAGAATGTTATTGCGGGAAAGGGAATATCGAATTTTCGTAGTCAACTGTTTTGCTTGCAGCTGTTCTTGTTTTGACTTAAAACTTTGAATTCATTATTATTAAAAATAAGTGTCGAATATTTAAATAAAATAAAATGTTTAGTGTAGCATTTCCAGTGGTAGCTGAAGCAGCAGAAGCTGACGAACAGCAATATTCAAGAAATGAGCAAAGAATTGCAAGGAGAAAGTTGCGTGATGACGCAAATCCACTTGAGCTGCCACAAACGTTGTGACTATAAAAAGATGTTATTGTATATATTTATTTGTTCATTTTAATTATGATTATTTCACTTTTGCAATGCAGATTCTAAAAATATTACAGGGTAAATAAAGGCTGGCTTTAAATATCTGCTGGACGAGTTAACGTCGCACAGTCAGCCACGAATATTTACTGGTCTGCGATCATGAGCTCAGGATTAAATATGTTGATGCTTCCTATGCTGGTGCGTGCCATGATTCATTTATTTGGAACTCCAGCGATTTGCGAACACATCTTGAGCAGCAATATATTAATGCGTGCAGCAATTATTGGCTTCTCGGTAAAGTTTAAGTGATAGCAAATTGTATTCATGGCTTAACTACTTATACATAATTAATATTAGATGGAGATGCATTCTTGGCGCTAGAGAACTCCACTATGCTCCAAAAAAGGCAGCGAAGATAGTTAATGTTTGTTGTGCTTTACATAACATCTTCATTTATTTTAAATGCAATAGTAATGTAGATAATGTCGAATGGCTTTAGTATCGCATCAGTATTTGTCTGCTGCCCAAGTTATTAGAAATAACATTGGAAATAATTTATAACAAGGTTTTTGTTTCTAAATCGATTCTCGCCACTCAAGTCATATTTTATGTAATGAAATACACCCGCATTTGTTATGTTTATAATTATTTTATTAAAAAATAAAACTAAAAATTTCAAAACCAAAGATTTTAATATTTATAGGTCACAGTTCAGTTATATTAGTTATTTTGAACCTGAAAATGAGGAAGATATTGTTTATGTTTAGTTTATGAAAGAAAAATTAAAATCCTTACATTTTTTAACACAACTCCCTTTCAATTTTTTGGGGGAAAATCTCCCAAGTTTTTTTTATTACATTCTCCCTATATTTGACATTCGTAATACCTACTTTTATTCCCGGGGAAGAGTTTCCCAATTCGAAGTTCATTTAGAATAAGGGAAATGGGAAAAGGGAAACATTTCCCTGGGAGATTTTATTTAGAATAGGGGGACAGAGAATAGGGAAAAAACTCCCAGGGAATTGTTATTTAGAATTGGGGTGATAGTTTTTGTCATAATTCGTGCCGAAAAACAGCTGAGCAGAGTTAAATACTCTGCACTATTCATTCTCGCAAGATAGAAAGAAATTGAAGCTCTAAGCAACCGCTTGCAGACATAGCTCCCCAAACAATCTCGCCATTAGTACCGCTAACCATCTGGTCCATTTAGGAAAGCCTTTTTTTTAATCGAAGAATATGACTGCCGCAAAATCGAGCTATTTAATAGTTGTAATTATTAACACGTTGAGTGCCACTCGGTTTTATAGCGACTTCCCCATCAGGCCGTGGGAGTTTCATCAGTGCGAAAATATTGCAAATCGTGCTATGATGAAAATGCGGCACAGAGTGGCAGAAAAATAGCATGAAATTTTACCAAACAGGTTGTAACATTTTGTGACACTTGCGAGGGACAACCATTTTTATGTTTACCTTGTTTCAATAAAATCCATTAAAGTTTTCTGAACAAATTTTCAATTTTTGCCTTATAATATTTTATACTGTCAGTCAACGGTGACTGGCGCGGCCTAAACGGAAATGTCGGTGTCAGTCAACGGTGACTGACGTAGCACTCAACGTGTTAACGTAAGGTTTATAGATTTCGAGTTGCCATATTTTGAACAAAAAAAAAATATCAATTTTAATTTAGTTTGCAAATTAAAAATAAATATGGAAAAGCGGCCGCGTATATTTTATATTAAAGAGCTACTGCCATATTTTCAAAGGGATTCATTTTATTTTACAAGAAAGATGTAATAACGAATTCGTACAAAAACAGATATGTGAAAAAATTGATGAGTGAGTCAGTGAATATGAACCAAAATATGCACTTTTTACACCCTCATATCTTGGGAAGCTTTTATTATAACTTTCAAACTTGGCCATTGAGGTTACCTATAAGTAGAGTCCTTATGTTTTCCAGCTTCATTGTTTTGTGATTAATGGAAGCAAACTTAGGAGAGGGGTAAAAACAGCGCGAATGGTTTCGTGAAATATACACTCTGTGTGCATTAGGCCTGAACTTGGCCTGGTGCACTACCGTGCGCCTTAATAGTAGTTAGAGGTCACTTTTTATTCCTCATGTTAGCTAAAGTTACCTTTCATTAACACAAACTTTAAAGGCAAGATGTAATAATGGAGCTAAGAAATTAATATCATGATATTTAATGTGAGAGCAGCATCAAAAAAATATTTTCAACATTTTTAAAAAATCGATTATTGTAAAAATTGTGCGCATGTACAAATGGAGTTCATTTTTTATTGAAAGTGCCTAGCACAACACATGCAGTGCAGTGATGCAATTCCGCAAAAAAAAAAACATTGGTTGTCATACATTTGACTTTTTTTATACCACGTCTATACGTATGATGAAGATGGGTGGAGGGTATAATAAAACTTTTCGCAAAAAGTCAAGTTTTTTCTCATTTTTAAGTCATATTATTTTAAATTTTATAATATGTATGTATATACATGTACATACATGCATACATACATATTGTATGCGCATGTACTTACATTTTAATTTTATTTTTTGCAGGAGAGCAACTTTACTGTTTTAAATTCAGTTTTAATAGAAAAGCTTATCTATAGATTTCGTATTTAATATTAAAATGAACGATCTGTATGTAAGTATGTACATACATGTGTCTTTTGTTTTCTAGTCTTCTTTATTCATATATTAGCGGTACTCAGCGGTTGGTGTAAAAGGTCTTGCTGCAAAAGTACACTTGCACTTTTGCAAGACCATTTGCACCAAACGCTGTATACCGCCAACGTTTTTTTTTTGTGTGTGTTTCGTAAGTATACCTATTTATTGTTTTTTTTTATAATATTAATTATATAAATATATAGGCTTTAATAAAAGTATCTTAAATGTTATATATCTTAATATATACATATATGTATATATATATTAATAAATATGTAAGTAGTATTTATTTATTTACTGCTTATTCAGTCGTGTTTTTATTTTACAAAATAATAAAAATGGATAAAATGTTAATAAAATTCTTTATTATATGGAGCAATACATAAAAAGTATTAAAATGAACAATTTAAAAAACAAGTTCAGAATAAAAAGTGTTACGTGTATTGCGTCGCTGCACAACAGACCACCAATTAAATAGATGCAGCGATCCTTACTAACGTAAGAAATTATATGCATTTGGTACAGCGGATTTTTTTAAAACTGTTGTTTCATATTGTGACAGACTAAAGTTCCGATAAAAAAAAGAGCGATAAGCTATGCTAACGCAGGTAGCTTCATAAGCGTTGGAGACTGACGCAATTATAATAATGATTTAAATGCGGGTTTCCAACAGCAGTGCCAACTACCTAATTAGCTTCAGCCATCTGAGGCAGTGTAGTGTAGCAAATTCGAAACTGGGGTTTGTCTTAGGTAAGTAATTCGTTGCACTAATTCATTTTTGGTATTTCACTTCAAGCATGTATAAAACTTAAACAAAAAGAATTATAATACAAGCAATTATAATACATATGGCCGTTTATTTTATAAGGGATAGGATTTTGCTTCTGCTGTCACCATTTAACACACAACCTATACACTTATTGAGTGCTGATTCATCCCCACATGTGACTACACATTCTTGTGACATTGTGGTAAAAAAAAAATGTTTTCACATTATTTTATGACGTTCTACGAGATCCCGAATAAAGTAAAAAAAAGCCCAAATCAAAGTTATGGACCAAGTGCATAGCTTAAGAAAATAGTCGGAACACTATATTCATTTTGTATTTTGATACAAATGTGTTTCAATAATCTTTGGCGAAGCAATAGTTAACCCTTTACCTGTTTATGTCGAGTACACTCGTCAAAGCGAAATGAAAATTCGTCGCATAATGTCGAGTATACTCGTTGTGAAGATAAAAAAAGTCGCATTTGTGTTATTATTAAACGAATCAACTGTAATTTTTCCCCTGAAAAAGGGCAAATAAATATCCTTTAAAAAATGTACATTTTAGAATATTCGTTAGTCTGGCAACCTTATTTTAATTCACAATCATAGTTGCCTACTTTTTGTAGGCAGAAACATTTTACTCTGTTTATGTCGAGTATACTCGTCTTCGCTAGAAAATTTAAGCAGGCAGAAAAAGTTTTTCGAAGGATTAAAAAAATTAAATGCTCAAAATATTGAGGTGCAAAAATGAAAATATATTACAAAAATATATTTTAAAAAACATTTTTATTTTAGCTAAATATTTTTACACATATTTTCATGTATGCAGTTACTTTGCAATAAAACTGATTGAGAGATACACATGTGTATGTACATCGCTCGTGGTTAGGTTGTTCACAACGCTTCAAAACTCATAACTAAGGGACACTAAGTAAAATATAAAAAAAAAACTTATATAAAAATAAAATTATTGTACACAAAAAATAAAGTATTATGATTTAAAATCTTGTGTTAAGTATGTATATTAATTTCTTTGTTGTACGAATATTTTTATTGTGTCTTATTAAATTGTTGCTTAAAATTAAACAAATTTGTTACTTCTTTTGACTTAAAATAGTTATTGTTTGACAATCCCTTTTATTTTGTATTTTATATATATGTATGTATATATGTATATTTATACAGAGCACAACTTCAATTAATTTAAACTAATTAGTACATTCCAATGAAATTGGAATGCCTTGAATGAATTGTCACTGCCGGCTCGTATTGCTTTCTCTCATGCAAAAAGCACAGGGCAATAATGTTTGTGTTTGTCTCTGCTGTACATACATACATATGTATTTAAGTATGAATAAAAGTTTTTTGTATCTACGCGCATATAATAGTATGCATATACGCTTCATATTCGATCTTTAAATTTTATTTATATAAAAAAATAACTATCATGTAAATTTCTTTATTATAAAAATATATGTTTGCATCAGCGCATGTTATCTACAAAAAAGAAAAAAAATAATAAATAAATAAATAACTAGCTTAAAATTCTGACCAGCTGGCATATTCAGAAAAGCGGAGAAGTTGAAAATTGACACTTTTAAATATAACAGTGATACAAATTTATGATTTTGCGATATACTTAATTCACTATACTTTGCATCTTTAACAAAGAAAAATTTTACTATACCGGCATGTTGTGAGAACCGTTTTAAAATCACGCAGGCGATTTCATGCCGTTCTGCCAATTACTCGATTGTGAAAACACGAGAAAACAGCTGATTTTTTGTATTTGTGTTTAGTTTATTTTGTAACATTTTTAATAAAAATATTAAGTGAAATCGAAGTAAGTAAATATGCCGGCAGCTGCCAGTTTGTTGGCAGTGATCGCTTTCAGAAGAGAGCATTTTAGAAATGAGCGTCTTGAAAAAAGACATTGGCGCGATTTATCATCAAAGCATAAAAATATTATGTAAATAAATATTACAGAAGAGAGAACATTCAAGGAAACACGTTTTAGAAACCTAGTTTAATTTTTTGATACACACGAAGGAACCACAAGGAATTTATAAACAAAACTTTGATTGTGTGTACATATCACACACACTTTTAAACAAATAAACGAAGAAGAAAAGCACATGAGTTTAGTAATTTAAGGAAATGATTATTACACCACGATTGTTTTCAATGAACTAAAGCATAAAAATTAATAACATCGATACAGATGAAGGAACAATATATTTAGAACCACAAAAAAATGTTATATATGTGTGTAGTCTGTATTAGATAACAAAATATGTGTACAGAAATTACGAAATTGTTCAAATTATTTTACATTTGGCAGTGACTTATTTTTAAATTTGTACAAAAATTACTCAATTATTAAATTTTTTAACAACAATAATTAAATCTGAGCCAAGTTAGATATATATAGTTAAAGCTTCTTAAGAATGTATAGGATACTGAAAGAGAATAAATATCTTTAAAAAAACCATTGCGCGCCTCTGATGGCTTAGTTTGTTAGTTGAATCTTCCCCCACAGTCTGCGGATCGTATTTATACCGGCGAATAGGTAAAAACAAACTGGTTGTAATAGAGGAAAAATTAATGCCTCTAGGACTGTAAGTCATAATGACTGCAAGCACAACAAACTCAGCACTACCTTTTTACCTACAAATGCAGGACTAAACCAAGTTGCGGCAACATACAAATTTCATAATACCGTCTAATTTAATAATAATGTCTAACGTTAAAATTAGCTAGAAAAATCATTTTTTATAATTTAAGGCAAACAAAACTGCCGTTGGAATAGGTAGTAAAAAAAAAGAAATTAAATTATTAAAAATAATATTATTGTTTAAGAAACTTTATTGTAAAAAAAACGTGCGGTGATGCAAGCAATATTTAATTAACTTTGTATAAAATTTAGTTTAAATAAAATAATAATAAAAACAATATGTATTATACTGTATAACTAATTAATTAAAAATTTCCAATTAAAACGATATATATATACAATTTAAATTAATAATATCTCGTAAGTCTTTTCATTTGTTTTTAAAGTCTTTTTGTGTTAAGAACTGAGAAAATATATATTTTTAAAATTTATGTAAAGGGAAATTTAACCCCATAATTTTTTTTTTCACTATTCATATAAAAACCTTTATATATGTATATAAATATTTTTAATACAAATCTATTTCTTATATAAATGACTTTATATATATATTTTCTTTGCGATTTGGATTATCTGACTAGTAATTATGTAAATAATGCATGCACAAAATGTTAAGGTTTTAATACTTGATTAACTATTACGTTTGTTTATTATTTTTCTTGTATTTTGTTTAAATGCATATTCCTGGAAGTTTCCGGCTGTTAGCAGGTTTTTTAAATTGAAATAAATAATAAATTTAGTTTAGTTTTTTTTTTCATTACATAAAAGTTAATATTCATATGATTCTCGATTTGATATTTCGACGGGGTGGCTTTGATCTAGATTTTTGGAACAAACTTCCGTTTGTGCTATATGTGCCATGTCCAGAGTCAGTTTTCGAGAACAAAATTTTTTTCCAAAAATCTACATTAATATTTATATATTTTTTTTTTTGGTTTTTTTAAGTAGACACACTAGATGTTAGTACACATTTTTTATTTATACTAGGGAATAAGTACACGTGATAAATACCTATAATACATGCAGTATATTTATGTTCCGCCGATTTTCTATAGATGGCGATAGCAATACGGCCATGCAACAACCCTTTGCTTCAAAGTGATTGAATTATTTTGACGCCTTTTGAACGGGGATTGTCGCGTTAACGAGCTGTATAAACAGTGCAAGAGAAAACGTTTTTGAATGCGCAAAATTTTATTAATTACTTGTTGAAGACTTATAAATTTATAGGTTTACTGATTCTTGATTTGATATTCCGACAAGGTGTTTTGGTATAGATTTGTGGAACGAGTTTCCGTCATCCCTTGTCAAGTTTGGTTTGGAGACAAACCGGTTTCGGGTATTTAGGTAAACCCTTTTGGCCTTATAGGATTTAGTATTTTATTTTTGTTATATAAATTAATTCAAGAGAAATATTTTTACAATTTCATAATGTTTGAAATATATGGCAATGGTTGAAGGAACAAAGCTGTGTATGTTGCTCGTGTAGGTGAAGTTTTATTTCGGTAACTTCAAGTGAGCAGATAGTACCGCTATGCCTTCAAATCAACACCCAAGGCGCACTAATAGTTATAGCCGATCATTATTGAATACAAATAATGCGCATGATTTGCAATTCCAGCCGAATTGCTTTTGACCAGACTATTTACAATAGAAAATTGAAAAAGTGGTAGATGGAAAATTGTGTGTGCAAAATCTGCATTGTTATTAACAGTGTGTGCACAAACTAGATATGTCTACTTTTTGTTTGAAAATTTCCCCATGGTATACATACATTTAGCTTTTTTTATTTTACGTTATTAATTTATTTTTTATTTAATCGACATGATGTGTATTTAGAATTATTATGTTAATATTATGTTATGTATGTATGCATTTTAGTATGTATGCAAATTGGTTGTACACTTTTAAAAATATTTGAAAATATTTATATCGAGTATTAAAAAAAACATGTTAATTTAAAAATGTCATAATAGTCACTACTACGTAGAAAACTAGATTTAGGTATAAATGCTTTTGTCTTGTAATTACTAAAGAATGTAGATTCTACTATGAAAATGGTTGTAATTATATATACTTAGTAAACTCTTATCGCTTGATATATTTGAATGGAACAGATTGGGCAACTTGCGTTATTCTGTTGACATAAACGGTTCGCGCATAGGGAACAAAATATTGTATGCCCACATGGTATTAGTGTCGCACCAATATCTTTTTCGTGGCACATCCAACAATTTTTGCGCTTGAGCTTCTCTAATAATTTAGTTTTTGTTGATGTTTTGAGCTGCTGGTGTTGCTGTAGTAATGTTGTTGCGTTATTAACATGTTCTCCAAAAAGGGAGTCAGTTGGACTTATGGATGTTGATGATGGCGAGCAATAGGAATTGGTAAGAGCTGCTAAGGTATTGGGTAAGCCCCAACTATATAGAGGAGATTCACCAATACCTTCGTCTACATCGATGTTATCGTTCTTAACTGTTCCTAGTGATGGTCCGCCATTAACCGATTTCCAGAATTGAGTAGAATTGCTGTTGCCGCTGTTATTGAAGCTTTTTGAAGATGATGCTGTAGACGAGGCCGAGGAGCAGGAACGTGTTAATAAAACATTTGCAGTTACGTTACTTTGCTGGTTCAGGAGTCCGTTTGAGCCATTGTTTGTATTCTCCAAGGTATTAATGGTGTTTATTACTGGTTTTAAATTCCTTATATCATTACCATTGTTTTTCATTTGCGTAAAATTTGTATTTTGATCATTAGCAAATTGTGTTGCCGTTGCAGTATTTGAATCTATAATGTTGTTGATGAAATCATTGCAGTTCAATTGCAAATTGCTATTGGTATTGTTTTCACAATTCATTGACACTCGCCGATGTATGTCATTGACAGATGATATGCTTGAATTCATCTCATTGTTACCAAAAACATTAAGTGAATTGGCAGTGTTGCATTTATTAGCCGAATTCAAAATGCCGTCACCAATTTGATTATATTCCAGTGCTGAACCTATGCCGTTTTTGTAAATTGATGACAGAATTTCCGAATGTATATCATCGTTAAGCATTTGATTTAACGAATTAAGTGAGTGAAAAGCGGAAGTTTGATTCAAGGATAAAGCCTCATTTAAGCGACTAAGTGCCCCAGCTGGTGCTGGGGGTGGTGGCGGGGGCGGTGGTGGTGCTGGTACAGCCAATGAATTGCCTGTACGGGTGGCTATATGGGCATCAATCTGTTTTCTAGCCATTTGTACATTGTCTGGCATTCCCGTTACTTCAAAAATTGGCTCTTTGTCACGCGACGGCGTCACTATATAAGTTTGAGTCTCGTGTTGGATATGCTTAATAGTGTTTCCTTTTGGACCCACAACTAAGCCAACAACTCTATATGGCACTCGAACTTGAATTGTTACTTGTCCCGGCAAAGCCGTAGCCGAAGACAAAGAGTTTTTATTTAACGCCACTAAATGTCCCCCACTACTTCCATTACCAGCCATACCTGCTGAACATCCATTAATGCCATCATTGGAACGTCGTGTTGCCCGTATAAGTGTAAAATGTTCGGCCGCTGACAATATTTCACGTTTAGCTTTGGCAACATCTTCTTTACGTCCGGTTACTACGAATACAGGCTCTTCATTTCGCACTGGAGTTTTGATATATGTATTAGTTTTAGCACGAAGGGCTTTTATTTTGCAACCTAAAATAATATTATTTCTTATATTAAATAAAAGCATTATGTACTTTCGATATATTTAGTCAAAATAATTCATATAAAGCAAATGAAAATGGCCTGAGGCTTTGATCTATTATACATCAATTGGTTACTGGTAACGATAAGCTGGTCAAAGCGAAATTTTGTATTATGATACATCTTGAAAGTTGAAATAGTTTTATTCACATTTGACAATGAGGATTTGTTAAAAAAGAATCAATACAAGTAAGAGATCGGCTATGCCGTATCTTATATATGCTTCACAAAAATATGAACAACTAAAAATGTACCACAGATTTTTCCCGATTGCTTAAGATAATTAATTTTGGCCTCCGGTTTAAGTTATATTATTTTACATTTAATCTCTTCTTTCATCTTAATATAAGCATTTTAGATCGTGTGTTTTTTTAATGTTTATCACGTATTGATAAAATCTCTTTTTTGGTGAATTGGGGATAATAGTGGTAATGTTTTTAAACATATAATAAAATTTAGAGTATTCGCTACAATTTCAGCTTTCGGGTAAAATTTTTCGCTAAATTTCAAAATATGCGGAAGGTTGCTTTTCGTTCCTTATTTGTGAAAATGAGGTTTTTTAAACTTTGTGTCCGATTGTTTGGATATTTAAAAAAAAACTGCTGTTTTTTTTATAAAATATTTTTTTTTTTGCAAACTTTTGGTAAAATTGCAAAACGTTGTTGAAATTGAAATTTAGGTGTGAATGT
The DNA here is from genome assembly GCA_963932375.1 of Phania funesta. Lineage (NCBI taxonomy): Eukaryota > Metazoa > Arthropoda > Insecta > Diptera > Tachinidae > Phania > Phania funesta. Next base: position 6,243,566 of record OZ010657.1, on the reverse strand, counting down.
TAAAATTTAGTGAATGTAGGATTTGTATCATTTTTGGAAATATTTTCTTATATTCCAGTTTTTCGCGATTGTGGTGAATTTTCAAAATTTTGGTATATATAAAATTTTGCCAAATTTTAATTTATTCGTAATTTGGTGGTGCAACATTTTGGTTACGGTGAAATTTTAAAATGTGCAAATTTTTTATTTTTGTAAAATTTCAAATTTTTTCTTATTTTGCAGCAATTAAATTTTTTTAATTCCAGATTTTCGATTTATGGTTTATTTTACATTTTGGCGATTTCGTAATCTTTTAGTGCAATTTTTTTTTTGTTGTAAATTTCGATTTTTTTTTTTTTTGTAAATTTGGATTTTTCCTTTTTTTTGGAAAATGTTATTTTCGTAAATTACGTTTTTTTTATTTTTTCGAATATTATGATATTATTGTAATTTAATATTTTTGAACTTTAGTTTGGTGTTGTGGTGAATTTTTAGATTTGGGTGATCTCCCAAATTATGGTATAATTTATAAGTTTTATGATTTTCAAATATTTTCAATTTTTTAGGGAATCCACCATCGCTTGTGCTGAATTTTCGATTTTTGTTTTTATATGTTTCTTAAACATCGATTTTTTTGTATTACAGTTTTTTGATTTGAGATTTAATTTGCGAATTTAAAATTTTGAACAAATTTGGAATATTTATCAATTTTCTGTGACGCTTCGGTTTTTTTTTTTAATTTATATTTTTCGGAAAATATTTTTGTATTTAAAATTTTTTTTGATAAAATTCATAATTTTTATGATTTTAAAATATTTTGGTGATGTTTTTGGGAATTCACCACTTGTGGTGAATTTTGGTTTTATATTTGCTAAACGTCGGTTTTGTTAACATTTTTCATATAATATTGAATTATAGTGATTTATCGCCTTTTCGTCGAAATTACAAAGTTGTTGCGAGAATCTAGTGAATATGCAAAATTTTGTGAACTTTAGTTTTTTCGTAAAATTAAATTTTTATTTGTGTGTCAAAAAAATTTGTTGTGAATTAAAACTTGTTATAAAATGTCGAACTTTTTAAAAATTTTTTGTGAAATTTCGGTTTTTTAAATTTTCTTTGTTAGTTTTTGAAATTCTCAGGCTTTTTCTTAAATTTGTTTAATTTGGTCCAACATTTAGGTCTGCAAAAATATCAAAAGTTGCACTCTTTAAAAAAAAAAACAGAAAAAATATTTTTGACCCATATTTTGGGAACTTGTGGACTAATATGGCTGAATTCTAATTCGCACAAACTCATTGATCAATTGGTCCAAGTTTCAAGAGCCAACGTCAGAAAGTTGATTTCAACATCGGACAGACGGACATTATTAATTGAACTTTAAAATTAAATTATTCGTTCATTTATGGAATGCAATTTGGTAAAGGTATTATACGTATACAGTCGAATTCGACTATAAGAAAATAAAAAACAACAAGGAATTGTTTTCTAATAGCCTATATTTTTAATTAAAATAAAATCGAATATTAAACAAACTGTTTCGCTTAAGTGTGCTATTTAAAAATTATTGCACAAAAGGGAAGCCTAAAATTAGTACAATGAAAATAAAACAGAGACATTTTCTTTGGCCGAAGGGGAGCATACAAATTGTCGTAAATTTTTATTGTGGTGCTTTAAAGTAAGCCGGCGCTACATTGTATTTCGTCGCCGTAATTTAAGAATTTTTCTTTTAGACGGTTTTCTTTATATAAATTTCTACTTTTGTTTTTCATAAATGCGGAGTTTCTTTCAAGCGAACTAAAGTGTTGTAAAATTAAACCAATTTCATATAAACGAGTTTTTCTATTAAACGACGTTCATTTATCCGGATTCGACTGTATGTACATAGTATAAGGTGTTAACAGAAGAGGTTGAAAATGGTAGCCTGCATCTCTCAAAAGTCATGAATTTGTATTGCTATCATTATATTTCTCATAAAACTATTGTCTGACGTAGCTTAAATTCCATATAAACGAATCGTGACTGGATCCTGGGTGATATGAGCTTACTTACTTACTCAATTCTTTGTGAATTTAATGAGATGTATGTACGTATTACCATTTTTAATACATGTCATCGTATGCAAAAAAAAAAAGCTGTAAGTTACAAAAAATCTACCCTTTGATTGATTATGATGCACCGGATCATAATACACACTCCTCCAACTTAAGTCAACGATTCTATTAACAACATTCTAAATGATCTTGTCTTGAAGCAAGCAGATTATCAAAGTAAAGTAAATAATTTTCGGTTAAAGTGAATTGACTTGAAATGGATAGTTAGTGAATTAAAAATAAATTTCTTTAAAAAGAAACTAAAATGACAAGGACTGAACGACTGACAATGATGCGAGGAAATATTTGAACGATTTTGGAACGTGACGTGGGGGGATAAAAAGTGTATGTAACAAGTCAAGTAGATGTTTTTGTTAAACACGAATTCATAAAATATTTTCACGGAGATCGACACATAAACGTTATTATTTAAAAGCTAACTACACACGTATCCAAGTTAGCCAGCAAATATTTATGCCAACTCTTCGAATAAAAAAAATCAATTCAACAGATTATCTCGATGTACGCACTACTGGACAGTTATCACTCTTGACATCTACTTCGAAATTAAAAACAATATTACTAAAAATTCAAATGGATAAAAATCAAGTTCGTAGAATGCAAGTTTACGAAAACAACAATAAGTGGCAGAAAACGTTCCCATCTTGGATCTACTGAAAAAACTAGTTCCTGGGTTTAGTCGGAATTTGCTCGGCACACGAGCCGATAATGACAAAAGATTCTGATGAAGGAAAAAATGACCTCAGGATAAATACGGGATGATGCCACTATATTTAGGTAGGGAACTCAGAGACGGTCAAATGTAGATTCTGCGATCAATTAATGAGACATCTAAGCATATGCTCTGCCATTGTCAATCTCTCGATTCTCGCAAAATAAAGTTGCTTGGCTCATACTCATTGACTTTATAGATGCATATAGTCTTTCACTAAACAAGGTTCTTGTTCTATTGAAAATAAAGGTTACACAAACAATTCCATGGGTCGTAGTGCATAGAACCTAGGAAATAATAATAGTCAAAAGATAAAATCGTATTTTTATATAAAAATTTATATATAAAATTATAGTAGTTTTTCATTTGAAACTGAAAAATGGATTATGAGTGTCAGCTGAAAAGCAATACCGAATGATTTGGAGTCCAGAACTTTCAAGTACCTACTTTTCGCGTACTAAATTTAAGTATAGACTAGAATAATACTATACTACAATAGGCTTAAATGAGTTGCTTTTAATTGATTTGATATGTTTTTGAGAACTAACACACCAAATTGTCGGTTTATTGACAATGGAATATTCACCAAAAACGTTTTTTTGAATATGGCAACTTTTGATATCATATGCGTGTTTTGATAAAAGTCGAACATTTTATTCAGTAGTTGCTGGTATTTGTAGTGTAAAATCAGTGTAAAGCCGTTCATGCGTCTGATTTGTTCGCGAAAAAATTCTCCACACACGTCGAACAACTCATATTAAACGGAAACCTTAAAAAAGTAAACATTACTTGCGAAGTGGCGATTCCTTTTTTAATATAATTTATGTACGCAGCAAAAAAAATAACAGAAGAAGCAAGTGGACATTAGACCAGCTATTGCCTCTTAGTATTTCAATAAATTCTGATTGCTACGCATTTTCGGGGTCGAGCACGGTGTTCTAAAACCATCATAAATAGATGTAAGGATTCAACTGCGGAGCAGTCAAATATAATGGTTTGTTTAATTCATTATACTGATCAATTAATCGAATTTCTGTGATTTTTCGGTTAATTGCATCAAAATCTATATATGTATTTTGGAAAAATCAATTAAGCGGAAAATACTGTATATGAAAGAATATAAAAGATTTTAATTAAGATACTGCGAAGATGTTTTGTGAAATGAAAATGATTATTCATGATTTCTGACAACGCTGTTGCAAATTGATACGAAGGTGGTTAATATTATTGTAGCAGGCAAGACATTTTTTCGCCCTGACAAGAGAAGGCAACGATTGAGCCGACAATACTAAGCCTAATACCGGTTAGTTTTTTGTTTGTGTTTTATTTATGGACATTTCCCAGGTGTTCGCTAGAGTCTGATGGGCTACTTAAAAAACTCAGATTCTTCCTAAAAACTTCCACAAGCTTCTTATAAGGTATTTGACAGACCGAACGTTTAAAGTAAGGTCAAAGGGTGAGCTTTCTACAAATGTTAAAATATATGCAGGAATCACTCAAGGTAGTATACTAGGGCCGGTATTATATATCATATATACAGCGGCTACTCTTGCAAGCGCATATAAAAACACTTCAATGTTTGCAGCTGACACTGTATTTTCAAGTGTTAATAACGATCCGAAGAATGCATCTGAACAATTGCAGCCCCATATTCATGAGCTAGAGGAGTGTACGGTAAAATTAATTCCATCAAAATGTGCTCACGTAACTATTTTCCTCATTAGGCAACAGTGTTCACCAATGACAACAACATATATTGTTCCCGCGGAAACACACGTTGTGTATTCAGGTATCCACCTAGATAGACGTCTAAACTTGGTCCCGTCATACTGATGCAAAAATAAAGGCAATGGAACTTGGAACAAATCAACTACACTGATTTATAGGACCTTACTTAATTTGGGTTTTGAATACAAAGCCTTTTAATACCAATCCGTTATAAAGCCAACATGGTCATATGGCATACAGCTATGGGGTACTGCTTGCGTAACAAACATCTAGAAGTTTCAAAGAAGACCGAGTCTAGGATTTTACGTATTATTGTATGCACCACCTGGTATAAAAGAAATAAAAATATCCCTAGAGATCTAAAGTTCCCGCTATCAAAGAGGAAGCAAAAACACACACGTCCAAATACCACCGCAAGACTCTATCGCGCGATTTACTGCAATTCCATGGACACCAGAGACTGGAAAACAGACACATTTAGCCTGGCGAGATGGCTCTCCCTACCCAGTAGAAGATAGTTTATTAGGATTTGAATACAGTAAATTATTTATTACATTGGTAATAACTAATAAATAATATTTTAGAAATAAAAATTGAATACTTATGTTATTGTAAATTAATTTTAGTAGGTTGATTTCATTTCTACGATAGAGAAATTATGTAGTTACTTTGAGAAATAGATCTATTTTATTGGCCTCATGTCCGTGGATATACAGAGGCGGAGAAAAATGTTCACACAGCGACTAACTTTCTGTTTAAGCTGCTACAGTTTGTGTTACTTGTTAGCTCTTCATATGTTCAGAAAAACCATAACTTAACACGTTCCCTGCCGCGTGTGGCGTACACACCCCACGCATATGCAAGCATGCTTCCTTACATACTCTATAAATTTTCTATAGACATCAAGTCATTTTGTTATATTTATTTTTTTATAATTTGAGTTTATTCTGTTTTACCGTTTATAATATTAATAAGTATAGGCTCAAGAAACATTTTAGAGCCATTCAATTTATTAGGATTTCAAAAGAAAAAATGAAATACATAATCGTATAACGTAAAGTAACCTCGATGTTAAGCGACTGACAAATAAACAAGTCGTTACCAATAAAATAAATAAATACTTGCTTGCGGGTTCTTACCTTGCCGTCCAACAATTTCTGCAACATGCTCTGAACTCGGTACCGGAACACATTCCGTCATGTTTTGCGATTTTTTTGAGCGTTCATCTGCTGTTGTTAATGTTAAAGTAGCCAAGTTTTGGTTGGGATTCGTCTGTGGAATGTTGTCTTCGTTGGGTTCGGGTACAAGTTTCGGATTTAATAATGTGGCAGCGGCTTGAGATTGGGTTTGTAGGAAAACTTTTGTTGTCATATGATAGGCATTACCAAGGGACGAATATGATGATGAATATGGTTGATGATGGTCCAGTTTAGAATGTTGGACGTGATGAGATTGTAATTGTTGATAACGATTTGATGGTAATGCTGGCGATAAAGTAGGTGTTGGCGACGGTATTTGGTTTAAATTCATCATAGTTAACTCTACAGCAAGCTGGAGTGTTCGTGCATCTTCATTGTTCAGACAAGAACTACCTACAGTTGACTGTTGCGTGTGTTGATTGTGCATATTTTCTAGCAAAATTCTTTGTCCATTTTCACTAATTTCGTTGTGATTTTGTATAGACTCCGCGGTATAAAGATTTGTTTCAGTTTGATTTGAAGTTTTATTTAATGAAATTGGAATACCATGATCGTCCTCCAAATCGCCGTTAACCGCTGCTAACAAGGAAGCATTGAATTGACAAGTAGCTGGTGTGAACGAATCTTCTACATTTGTAGATGCATTTAAACACATTCGATTTTCAGAAGACCCTGACAATTTGTTACACGGATTTTCTAATGACTGTGGAGTCAAATACGAGTTTGATGATGAAGACGATGGAGAGTTTGATAGCGAACAACATCCTGAGCTGCCACTTAACACAACACCACTTTCAAAGGAAAACAATGATGATGAACCCACGTAATTAGCACCAATGGGCGATGTTGATAAGGAAGTCTGGATTGAACTTGGTGGTGGTGAAGACGACCGCTGCAAACAACTGATCACCGTTTGAGGAGGCGTTGCTATTGTGTGATTAGAAGTTGAGCTACTATTGTTGTTCGTCTGAGGTGCTTTAGTACTAATTTGCTGTGCTTTCGCATGCGGTTGTTGTTGCGGCCTTAATGTAGATCCTGCTACACTCGTTGCTACAGACATATCTTGCAAAAGCCTATCTATTACTTAATTATTCAGAATTAATTTTTCAAGTTTTGCTTAATTTTTCATTTCTCTTTTCAATATTAAGCTTTAAGCAATAAAACCTGAAATTAATAACATAAAAAGTTGTTTTGCTCATTACAAAAATATTCGATATAAAAGCAGTAGATATCGTTTTAGTATATATGTAGGTTTAATAATTGTTGGGAACGTTGCTGGATGGCTAAGTTTGAAACACATTTAGGATAAACCTTTTATAAGAAAACGTATTCATAAACAGTTTTTAATAAATATTTTTTTTTTTCATTTTTATACTAGCAACACCCATAACACCTTCAACCTAATGTTCCACAAATATGTTCCTCATTATCCGGGTAGTCGACTCTATAAATATGTTTTTATTGTTTTAAAATAATTTAATACAAACTGTTGTATTAAGTAATTTAACCCTTAACTGGTGACGTTGGTCCGGTGGACCACCTTAAAAAAAATAAAAGCCTGTAAAACTTTCCCCCTCCTACATAACTCTCTGAGTCTCTCAGTAGCTTTAAGTTATTCAGTCTTACTGCAGATGTTGAGGTGAACAGTTGAATTCTTTTGTTATTCAATTAGTAGCATCTACCTTCATTTAGAAGTGTGGTCCCCCAGACCAACATCACCAAGAACGTAACTTTTTCTAAATAAATTTAAAGATGAATAATAATGTTCCTGTCTGTCGACTTCCGTGCGAGCGTCTGACAGAAATTTAGAGAGAATTATAAACGAATGGTTAAATGACGAAGAAGGTGGCGATTTCAGCGAAGATTCTGACTTTGAATCTGTTCAGTGCAGCGATCATGAAACTGCTTCGGAGCAATCAATTGATGATAACCAAATTGGTGAAAATCAAGGTAATTTGGCAGAATTTTCTGAAGAGCCAGGTGTAGAAAATCAGGGAAAAGAGAATGACTTCTATTATGGGAATACCCGCTTCAAATGGGCAAAGGTTGGCGCTAATAGGTCTGTTAGAACACCTGCGCATAACATACTGCGGATTTCAGTTCGTAAAAATCAATACATCACAGCCAACTCATCACCACTTGATATATTTCAAAGCCTTATAGACGAAGATATTTTGAATATTGTTTTAAAATGGATAAATGATAAATTGTCGGAAATAAGTACAGTAATTCTGATCGAGTTGAGCTTCAAGAAATTAGTATAACTGAGTTGAAAGCGTTTGTTGGTTTACTTCTATACTCAGCTGTATTCAAATAAAATCATGAGGATTCAAAATTACTTTTTGCCACGGATGGAACTGGTAGTGACATTTTTAGAGCAGTGATGTCCCAAAAGCGCTTTTTGATTATATTGCTCTCATTGCGGTTTGATGACATTCGGGTGAGAAGAATGCAGGAATCCCCAATTTACGCTATAAGTGAAATATTTCAAAAGTTCATAGATAACTCCCAAAAAGTGTTCAATCCAGGTTCATATGTCTATGTTGACGAAATGCTAGTTGCTTTTCGAGGGCGGTGCAAATTTGTCATTTATATGCCGAATAAGCCGGATAAATATGATATCAAAATTATGTGTTTGACCGATGCCAAAAGTGGTTATTTATACAATGCTTACATTTACTTTGGTAAAGACTCAGATGGAGTGGGACAGGAGGAAAAAAATGCTGAAACCATCACAATCAGTGATCCGCCTTGCAAGACCAATATACAATTCTAATGTATTATTGCTGACAATTGGTTTTCATCAATGGAATTAGCGAAATCTCTTAAAAACTACAACTTGACATATGTTGGAACTCTAAAGAAAAATAAACGAGAAATACCTCCCCAATTTTTACCAAACAAAAATCGGGATGACAAAAGCAGTCTGTATGGTTTTACAAAAGAAGAAACTCTTCTTTCATATGTTCCAAAGAAGAATAAGGCTGTGATACTATGCATCACTCTGCTGAAATAGATTGTACTAATGAGCTTCCAGAAATAATATCATTTTACAACTGTTATAAAGGCGGCGTTGACACATTGGATGAATTGTGTTCAAAAATTACTTGTGCTCGAAGAACAAGACGTTGGCCGAGTGCTATATTTTTTAGGATGCTCGACATAGCTGCAGCTAATTCCCACATTTTATATAACAATAAAAGCACTATGCGGTCTGATTTTGTAAAAGATATTGCAAAAGAATTAGTTTTGCCCCACATCAGGAAACGCGTCACAAATACGCATATCAATTTGGAGTTGCGTATGTACATGGAAAGGATTTTGGGAACAACTTCAAACACAAAATTCCAAGCAGACCAAAACGTACAAAATCTGGGCCGTAACAAAAGAAAATTGTGTTATATGTGCCCATCGAAAATACACAGAAAAACCGTTCACCTTTGGACTGCATGCAAAAGGCCTATATGCCTTCAATGTAGTGCTAATATTTATAAAAATTGTCAAAGTAACGTCTAAATTACAAAGACTACTATGAATTCATTTAAGTTTTTAATTTTAAACTTTTGTATTGAACTTTATTGTTACTCAAAAACTGAATGATGCACCTGAATATGTTCCAAAAATGCTTTAAAATTAGCCTTGCAAATTTTATGATCTCAAAGATTATCATTAAAATGTTAATTTTATCTGATAATTTAATATTTACTTTAAGAAAAAAATATGTTTTTGTTTTATTATAAAAAATATGAATTTTGTTAAGTTTTCAAAAAACATCACCTCTAAAAGAGGTGTGTTATAAAATGAAGAAAAAACTCCTTTTTGTTAAGACAAATTTATATGTGCTTATTTTGCTTTTAAATAAAACTGAAATATGTTTATAAATTCGCTCTATAATTAACTAATTTATATTTGGTTTTTTTTTTTTTAATTAATAAATAATTTAGCAGTGTCCCATGGACTAACCTCCCCATTTATGTAACTTTTTTTAACCTCACCACTTAAGGGTTAACAAAAATAAAAGGATTGTGTCAAAAACGATCATTTATTACTCAATAATTTTATTGTTCGTTTAAAACAAAATAGAAAAAGAAATACAAAGTTAAAAGGTAAACAAATTAAATGTTAATTCCAAAAAATCATATAATGCACGCTATGTCCGTTCCTTACAGCTGCTGAACAATGACTAGCTCTTCCCATTTTTTTGGGCGTAGTTGCCGGTTCGGACGCTTCTGACACTAAGTCCTCCCAGACGTTTTCGCTTTCGGATCCCCATTCCATATCCGAATTACCACAACACCAAGGCTTCGTGTGATCGGTTGACATCACACACAATATTTTCGTTGAGTAACCGGTAAGTCCAGTAGATCTATCATTTCCTCAAATCTTTCTGACGACATATAGGCCTTTATATTTTGGATCAAATTTGCGTGATACACCAGTTGCCCGAGGAACGTAGTCGACGACTACTAAATCACCGATGTTTTAAAATGCACATGCCGGGTATCATAGGGAGCCTTCCATTGTAACCATTGACTTTTTATATTTGTTGCAGCCTGCTCACAGTTCTTCTGCACGTCAATTGCGTCCCTACTTGCATTATCGTGCATAACTTCCATAATTCGAATGGATTTTAATGACTTCTTTCTCAATCGTTAAGCATGCGGAGAGTATTCTATGCAAGCCACATCTTGACAGGAGTAGTGTGCTTAGTATCATTATTCTGCTGAAAGTAATAGTCATTGCGAATTTTTAATTTTTCAGCACTTCGGTTGAGATTTTTAGTACGAGTATTGGTATATACGAGTAGGGTTTCATTCATTAATTCCCGTATTACTTCCAAATTACCTATGCCTGCTGCTGACATACATCCCCACACCATTACAACCATGTTCGACAGTTTTACAAGCGTTCTTCGTGCGAACGTCCTATCCAGCTCTTATTGAAAGACTCCGTCAACTCCTCAGCACTTTTAAATGGATCATTTCTAATTTACTTTTTGTACGGTTGACTTACTTCTGTCTGTTACGTTGCCAATTTTAGATTAAGATTCGCCAAATTGATTATATTTCCTTCCTCAACTGATATTTCCTTTTGAGACAAAAGGTGATTTATAAACCTTTTGCAATCTCAATATCAACTGGGTATCTTCATTTATACTTATAATTTGTGACAATGACGATGTTTCTAATAGACTAATTACACCATTATTTTACTTACTTGTGGTATTAGTGAAGGATCAACTAAACAACTGGCTCTGAGAAAGGGAACTTGTATTGCTGTTCAAACATTCAACAAGTCATTATAATCATCTGAAAGCGCCTGCACATTGAATATATTGTTACAAAGTAATAGTCAAAGATGTGTGAAACGACCTATTGTACAAATGTACAAATACGCAATATCATAAACATAAAGCAAAAACAAATTGCGGAGCAGAAATTCCATGAACCGCGATTCAGCGTAGAAACAAAAACAATTTCTACAGCAAGCAAAAGTAAACAAAAGACACACACACAAACACATACACAAGACTACTAAGCTAGCAACTGAAATAACTGATGCGCAATTTCGCGTATGTTCGGGACATTTCAAGAAGCGGCCGTGATTTGTATATAAAGGCGCCGTCCACCGCAGAAGACATAGTTGACTTTGAGATTTCATAGAGTGAATATCTGTGCGTAAAAAAGTGGTAAGTGTACAGTGTGAATTAGTACTAAGTACAGTTGTAAATAGAGTCTTAATTGCCGAATAAAGTTGTGTACTCATGAAATCATACAGGAGTGTGTATTTTAATATTTACAATTAAAAGAACCCTTAAAAATCACTTTTATTGTGGTAATAAACGTAACAATATTAAGTTTGAGTTGATAAACTTTATTAAGAGAATTTTTTTATACTTTTTGTTTATTTTGGTACTTGTATAATTTCATTATTTTTATTTAATAAAAACATTTTCATTTAACTGAATATACATATATTTGCATTTAAATAGCTTTAAAAAGTTGGGTGGTTGCAAAGGTTTTTGGTAGCTTTTGTAAACAAATTTGGTAGAAAAATTTTTTTCGGTAGTCAACGTCTTTGCTTTTCCTCTCTTTTAAGACTACTTTTTTCTTATGTGCCTATTGTAAGAAAGAAATTTTTAATACAAGTGTGAATTGTGTGAATTGCAGAGAATATGATAAAAGGGGACAATAATGTTACTCAAAATGTGAAGATCTTGCATTTTTAAGAAATTTTTTGGACTGGATTTTTCTACACTTTGAAAAGTTCTTACTGGTACTGTCAATCTACGTATATGTTGGGTGGGTTAGTGCACGATTTCGATACATTAGGGGTTCGAGCCTGATTTTGTAAGGCTCGGAAAAAATTCCAAAAATGAGGGCATGAGGGCAAATGGCTCACAACTGCTCCGTAGTTGCCCCTAGATTGTGAAATGTTACACCGCCCCCCTAAACAATAATACCCCCTCGTCAGTTCTAAGGGGTCGCCCATACAAAAATGGAAATTCGATAACATTTTGGATGTGTTTTAACAGGTGCTAACGCGCACCTTCCTATCTTGAGTAGATCATACACCAACGTAAGAGGTGATGTATTGTAGACTATATTCTAAATTATAACATGGTGGTAGTGAATGAAGGATCAGATAGTTCCTTCGTGGTTAAAAATAAACAGGAGGTATTAGATATTACTTTAGTAAACGCAGATTTTGCTCATTATGTAGGGGATTGAAAGGTGTCAAATGATATATCATTCTCAGATCACCGCTACCTCGAGTACTTTATAAACGGAGTACGCAAGGTTTCACTGCATTTTCGTTTCCCTGCATTCTCGAAGTCCCCAGCGGGACCAAGATATATCCAGAAATGAAATGAGGAATATACCAATAACGGTATTGAATCTATAGAGGAATTAATTGGCTCCCACTGCCCGGGGTAGTTGATGGATGTCCCTCTTACAGAGGAGCCGTAACTACTATACACTCATAAATCGCCTGGGCCGGTATCATTCCTGCTGACTTCCAAAAGAATATTGAATTAGTCATAACATAGCTAAAGAACATCTTTGAAGCTTGCCTTGGATGGTCACACGTCCCCATGCACTAAAGCCCAGAACTATAGCCCAATGAGACTTGAAAACTAATCGAGATTCAAAGTAGAAAGACCCTAGGCTTCAATTGCCCTGTCAACACGCGTAGATCAGTTGAGGCGGCGCTTAACTCGAGTTTAAGGACCATGGAATGTCAGCTTTCCTACACATAGAAAGCGCCTTCAACAATGTTGAACCCGCTTTTTGAAGCAGTCGGTATTGACCGTCCAATAGTAGAATTCAGTTTGGAATTACTTACGCGTAGGATCATCGCATCCAGATTAATGAAGTCGGTAAATAGCCGTACACCACAAGGTGGGATACGATCACTTCTGGTATGTAACATCACCATAAACGTGCTTCTTAAGCAACTTAATGCGCGAAACTTGAGTCGCGCTTATGAAGATGACGTGGCAGTGTCAGGAGTCTTCCTGAGAATGATCTCGAAAAAGATGGAATATGCCCTCAGGCCAATCACTGGCTAGTACCGCAAATGGATTGAGGGCTACTCCATCTAAAACAACTCGTGCTACTCACTGGTAGATACAAGATCCCATACTTTAGACAACCTAAAACAAACGGATTTGGCTAAACGTATCAGGTAGCGCGAACTATTTTGGCATGATTTTGGATAGTAAGCTATCCTAGAAACACAACATAGCCATCTAGAGCAGCTAAGCCAATGGCAGCTACCTATATACATAAGAAGGCTATAGAACGTAATGGGGAATTAACCTCTATAACGTTAACTGGTTATTCGAGGCGGTTATAAAACCAGTTATGTTATGGGGCTTTGGTCTAGTGGAAGGTACTGGACAAATGTTCCAACCGAACTCTCCTTGAGAAATTGTTACGGGTGCCGTAAGGCCAACAAAGGTACTCTTTACAATGCTTAACTGGCTACCGGTAGAATTACTGGACAGAAAGCAGGCACTAAATACAGCGGTACGATAAATAGTTACCAATGCGTGGACCCATAGACTATGGAAACATTCCAGTATTGTTGAGACCGGATTCAAACTTCCCGGCTTCATAGACTACACCACTCCAAAAAGTTGCTTCTCGATGGCCTGTGGCCTACCAACTTCGGAAAAGACGTGTTCATCAAAGGGCAGAGAACCCCGTTCAGACCACCTAGACATAAACACAGATGGAAAATGGAGTAGGCGGGGGTGCCTACATACGGGATATGCGGGTCAACATGTCCTTCAGAGTTAATAATGAATGTATTTGGGCTTTCACCGACAGCCTCGGTGCAATTACTTTTCGACATCCAAACTGGTCCAGGAATGCCGGATGGCGAGTCATTTAAGAATCACCTTGAAATGGGTGCGGGGACACGGTATAAATATGGGCAATGGTTTGGCAAAGAGAGGAGGCAAGGCTGCAGGACTGGCATATTGATTAATTCTGTGGCATTTGCCTCTCCGTCTGCAAGAAGCAGATCAAAAATGCTATTTTTATACATGGTTCAGGCAAGATGCTGGGACGAATCCACATATGGAAATACTAGATAAATTTGTCCCAGTTTAGACAGTGCTCGAATCAGAGATCTGTCAGGATTTCATAAGTCGCAATTAATGGATATCGTGGTAACGATTACCGGACATTGCAGTTTGCGAATCACGCCTGGAATTGGCTACTATAGAATTTGTTACAACGAGGAGGAAAATGAGACAGTATTTCATATCCTGTTCATCTGTCCTGCATGCGAGAGCCTACGCCAAGCTTCATTCGGACGGATGTAATTTGCTAACCTCTTTCAGATATCGGAGGAAGAAATGCTTGCTCGGATTACACTCCCTCGAAAAACCGAAATTTCGCAAAACAACAATGTAGTCAAATAATTTCAAAAAATGTTTAAAACCATTTCATGAAAATGCGAAACTTTACAATAAACCTAAATTAAGTTATCTACAATTCGAAAAAAAAAATTAAGATGTTACCTAAAATTTATAAGACCCGAAAAACATACTTGTATTAACCGACAGAAATTACTTATATGTAATACAACGAAAGGAGCGTTAAACTATAAAAAAGGCGAGCAAGACCGGAGGCCAAAATTGAAGACCGTGAACAATTCCTTGCACCAGAATAAATCCGTAGTACTCCTACATTTTTAATAGTTCATACTTTGTATTATGGAATATGTATGTTGTACATTACTTTTTTAATAAAATTACTCTGAAGGGCTACAATTCAAAGTGTGTTTTTTGTTTACTTTTTTTACATCTCTAAAAAGTGTTCTCATAATTCTTGGTCGTTTTATGTAAGATTATTAAGCACAAATTACGCATTTTAGTATTATTGCAAAACATGTTGCAAAAATAAAATAAATATGATGTCTAATTTTTCCGAGCTCCAGGTCATCAATAAAATCTTCCTTATTATAAATTATAATAAATATTAATTTTATTTTTTCAATATTTCGCTACGCCTTTGTGTAGCATCGTCAGGAAATAAAAAAAAATAAAAAAATAAAATTAATATTTATTATTATTTATAATAAGGAAGATTTTATTGATGACCTGGAGCTCGGAAAAATTAGACATCATAATAATAATAAAGGTCAAAAAACTAGAATAAAGTTTATTAATAAAATAAATAATTACTAGAACTTTTGAAACGTTTGAGAACGTTTAAAAGTCACAATTTTGAGCATATTTAAAAAAATGTTTTAACTAAAATGCTAAGTCTTATTAGAGAAACAAATTATAAAGTGTGGCAACATTAATAAAGTCGTAAAAGTTCATACAATATGTTTGTCTCTTTTTAACATCAACTCTTCAAAGCAGACAGAAAAGAAATGCAAAAAGAGGAATTTTTAGCTAAGCGATTAGCAAGGCAAATTGATAATATTGGAAATAATTATAGGAAAAATGTTATCAAACTAGCTGTTTGCCTAGAAATAAGATGGTAATTTACATATCAAGAACTTAGTCTTGATTTCGATCTCAGTAGTATTAACGGTCGACATTTTTGGTTGACTGGTCCAAAAATGTTTATAAATTTAAAATAGGAAGTAAATAATAAAATATTGTTATTAAATATAATTATGAGACCCCAAGTACTAGAAATAAAGAAATTGACATTTTTACATATAACAAAAATAGATTTAATAATGCATTTAATTCGGCATTGTACTGTTATTACTGGACTATTTGAACGAATATGTCAATAATTTAAGAACGACAGGAGATACATATGTTTCTGTTTAGTTTGAGCATAATTTTTTTTTTCTCATTGAGATTCTTTCGATGCTCTCAGCACATTTTATATACGGGTGTTTACAAACGAGCGCTCACAAACATATTTTTTATTATGCCTGTGTTTGGGTGTGTAATGGCAAAAAAGCATTGTGGGACCAATTGTTCGGACAATTCTATTTGAACACGAACCGATCATTAACAGTGACCGTCTTCACTAGCCAAATTCCTGTGCGAACAGCAAAATGTACGATGACTTAACAGCTTTATGGCTAGTCAAAACGCATGTTATGCCGACGCAGCAGAGCTGAAACATTTTCGCAGAGATGGTAAATTGAATTTAAACATTCGTGATTAACTGCACAAAAAATATTTCTGAATAAATGTCTACGTGTAGTGGCGAATGCGATATTTTAAAATAGTTTTTATAAGAAGTAAATTGTGGTTGCACTTTGGATGAGGTGCCATGTTTACAAAGCTTCTGTTTTTGGTTTTCAATTTTCAATATACTCAAAATTGTTTACTAACCCACTCACACTTTTCAAAATTGATCAACTTGCTTTCAATTGGTGTGTTCATTTACTTTACTAGTAAAAGTTAGTAACGAGAGAGTAACAAGAAATTTTCCAAAATTACTCTCAAAAATGTGAAAAAGTAAATGAACACTTTACTAGCTAAAATTTGCAAATTAAAGTAGTATTGTAATGTATAGGTATATATGAGTACTCAATTTTTTGGAAAAATTATACATATGTATATTATTATAAAAATAATGTGATTATGGTCATTTATGTTTAGCATTGTCGTGACTGGTGTTTTTCGAGTACGGCTTGTAATAGAATAATGAAAAGTTTTGCAATTTTATTTAATAAAGTACTAGACGTAGTCGAAATACGCTAAACACGATAAGGGTGATTAGCTACTTTTGAATAAAATGAATGAATATAATATCTATTTTTAATTAGTTTATACGTTATAACAGCCTGCCTACACATAGAATTTTTATTGCAATCACCGGAAATAACGACAAAATAAGGTCGCAGAAATGTTTATTTCCAACTTTGTGATTTATTTTCCAAGCGATTTTATGAAGAACTATTTATGTAAATAAACACTAATAAGAAACTACATTAAAGCGCAAACAAAGGTGAGTTGAACATGAGAATTTTTGTTCGTTATTGTCTAACGTTAATGCTCCGCCTTTGCAATCGTTTCCAAACTATAATAATAATAAACAGCCGGCGAAAACGGGTTAAATATATTTTTGGAAGGAAACAAATTTAAGCAATTTTCATTTGCATTGTAATAAATAGCTTTATCCAAAATAAAATATCAAAAGCAGTAGAAAAGTAATTTAATAAATTATGTGTTAATTTAAATTTATTTGCAAATATATATTTGAACTAATTGAATTATTTGTCTGCTTAGTGTAAATTACAAAGTAGCTACGTAGTCATTATATTTACATCACTATCTCTTTAAAGTTGTGTTTAAACTTGATGATAAATTTTTAAATAACTGATCAAATTTTTTTATAAATATTCTGCTACAATAAAACGACGGAGAAATCTAATAAAAATGATGATGCGTTGTGATTCATAGAACTTTATAAAATCCAGGAAGTTCTAGAGAAAGAAATTTCTGCTGAAATTAATGTCTGTCGATGGAGATGGTCTCTCCAAACAAGCTATAATGTAGAAAAATCAAAACTGGGAAAATCTAAAAATCTGGATGCGGCATAACATTTATTACTTGTAGCAATTTTAATGAAATGAGTATTTTGAATTTTCTTGTCGAAGACATCTTGAAAATAAAAGTGACTATCAAGTTACGTGCAGCCTACGACACAGCGTCAATTTTAATGAATTTT
Organism: Phania funesta; assembly: GCA_963932375.1. NCBI lineage: Eukaryota > Metazoa > Arthropoda > Insecta > Diptera > Tachinidae > Phania > Phania funesta. The sequence continues at coordinate 6,225,673 of OZ010657.1, read as the reverse complement.
GAGAAGCAGTATGAGCGATAAGCTTAACAGCAAAATCTTGAACGTGTAACAACAAGAGTAACTGGCAAGGTAAGCAGGGCAAGCTAGCGAGTCCCACTGACGGTAAAGATGTCAATGATGGTTGTGGCATAGTGAATGATGAAAATTTTCGTGGTAAATTCCTTTTGGCAAGATGAAAGCGTTGCTGGAATTTAGGGGCCTAACTCTACCGCAAATATGTATGACTCAGTCATCGAATAAAACATTCAGCTGTTTGAGCTTGCTACTAGGGTGTATTTCTTAGGCACCCTTAACTCGTTTCTTTTGTTACTTTCAAGAAGTTTTAGCATTGAAAAGTGTGGAACCAAAAATTGCCCGGTTGATTTGCGAGAAAAAAAAGGGTTTCTGTATTTCAAGGCGGGAAGGGCAACGCCAAAGTAAGCAGTTGTAAAAAATAAACAAGAATTAAGATATTCTACGAAAGTTCGTTAATTTGAATTTTTGTGCGACCGTATATAATACGTGTATAGTTGAATATAATAATATACCATAAACTTACTTATGTATATATTTTTAAAGAAATATGCATATAAAATAATAAATTTATTTGGAAATAAGCACATAAGTACGTAAGTCATTACTGGTTGCCAACGCCAAGTTATAGAATGTAATTAAAGATTCATTTTAAGTATTATACAACACTTAATTCAATAATTGAGATGTATAAGACAATAAACCTTTAGTCAATCACTTCTTAATGCACGACTGGTGAGCTATGCCAGTTTAAAAAACAAAGGGTAAATGTCACGTTATTTTCTAGCTTAAGCCTCTTTGGCAACACGAGTTGATGCTTGTGGTGAAGAAGCTCCATTCAAATAGGGTGCAGTACATAAAGTTAAAATTGTAAAAGAGAAACAAGGATTTTATTGTAAAACAAATAAACTTAATTTTTGAAAATGCTGTGCATCTTAAAAATAAATGAAAACAAATTCACATTGTTACAAAGTAATACAAAAAATCAGCGTAAGCGAAAAGAAAATAATTACAAAAATTAAATTATGATTTGTTTTTTGCATTTTGAATACAATTTTTTCATTGTAAAATAATATTAAGAAAGAATGACAACATTAATATAGCCACAATTTTTCATCAGAGGAACCGATTTTAATAGCAAAGTCTGCAGGATTTGATTTGGATGGCACCCAGCTCCATTGATTAAACTTATTTAATCCAGAATTGTTCAAACTCGATACATCACAAACGCTTTGAAGTTTTGTTGGGCACATGGAAGACCAATAAAAGCATTTTGTATAACTAAGGCCACATCCTGGCTTGCAGCGCCTGCTACATCCAATCGCTAAATTTCGAATTATATGTGCTTAATCAATGCTATAGAACCTGTCCTTGAGCGGTGGAATATTCGTAGCTTTAGCTATCGTGCTTTCTAATATACATATGCGCAGGACGACCAAAACACACTTCCATAATCTGTATGACTTCATTCACTCACTATCTCTGTTCTGTTTTTATAGTTGCTTATAAAGTGGGCCAAAGTCTGGGTTGCCATCAAAAGCTGGTAACTCTTTTGGGATCGCCTGTCTCGCTGCTATTTGTGCTGCATTAAGCTGGAGCCAAGAATATTAGAAAAGGAATTTGAACTTTGACAAACAGCACCTTGTATAAGATACTATATTTTTTTATCCATATATTGCCTTCGAAGCTGCTTTTCTTCCAGCATCTGCAGTTTCAATTGTGTGTGGCACGAGGAAGAACCGGACAAAGTGCTTGGTCCACAATGAGAACTATTTGCTTTGCATATTTGTCACCTGTTGTTGGAAACACATTTCCTGAAACTATCAAGGGATTACCCTTACCATGTCTACCCTTTATTTAACTAGATGCCTGAAGAGCTTTTTCCCCTAGCGCTGAATCAGGCGCATCTGAAAGGAACTCTTGTAGCAGGAAATGCCTACAGTTAACTCCGCTGTAGAACTTCCAGGTGTTTATGGAGCCACGTTGGATGCACTTTTAGTATCAGCGACGCAAAAATATTTCCGGATCACATTTTCAATATCACTATGTACTCCAACGCACTCAATATGATAGCACTTGTTAAACGAGTCATTTGCTCTGTATCTTTTCTTTTGCATTTATTACAAATAAAATCCGTTAGTGATATTATTTACTTCTATTTCTACACGAAAATTAGTATGTACAACAATTTGATTTTCCCCCACAAATTAATTTATAAACAACACAGTTTTTATTCACTCAAAACTATTTTTTTATTTTATTTGTTGGCTTTGAATTTGGTAAATAAAATAAGTTTTTAGAGCGACCAATTTACTTTTTACTTTATTTATTTATTTAGACAATTAACAACGTAAATATACATACATATATTAATTTAGTCCGGTTTAAAAAACTTTGTTTTTCACTAAATTACAAACTCTGATCAAGAACCACTGAATGGTATTTAAACGACAGACGATCAATGGTTTAAACCGTTATTAGGCCATTGGACAATAAGAAAAAAAAGAGTTATCATATACATTTATGTATGTACTTAGTTCTTTATTTACAAATGTGTATGTTTATATAAAAAGAACAACAGATGCAATAATGTAAAGAAATTAACAACATATTAACTAAGCTTAAAATAAATAACTTATTTAATATAGTGGTGGTGGTTACAATAGTAAATTCGGTTAGGCAATAAAGCCATTCAATATAATTTGATGATATTGAGCTCCAGGCATTTTTATTGCATCCTTTCAGTACTCTTTTGTATAAACTTGCGTTCAGCCGTCGCATTGTTTTCTAATAAGCCACCCCACAAATTTTCCATTATATAAACATCCGGAGAATATGGAGGCCAATTTAATGCCCCTACTATGATTCACAACTAAATTGAGAGTTAAGTTGTAGTTGTCAAATTCGGTAAGTTGTAACCAGTGTTATGATTTGCAACCAATTTAAATTTATACAACGAAATTAATTAAGCTGTTAAAATGTAACAACTACTTTTTATCAGTTGTTTCTGCCTGCTAGCGCTAAAAATTGAGAAAACAATGGAAAAGTAATTACATAAAATACACAATAACTATTTACATGCATATTGAAATACATTTCAGAAAAATTACAAATAAACAGCAAATTGACCAAAATCCTCATATTGGACGAGACAAGTGGGACCACTATACAAGCCGCCAGGATGTCTAGCAGACTTGGGAGAAATTTGCTGTTGAATTGAATAGCCTTGGAATATCCTCAAGACTGGAACTAGAACAACATCAAGTACATGCCTTTTTAAGAAGTGAAAACACAAACTATTTGTATTTGTTTAGATTTGGATTCACTACAAGGGCAATTTGAAAAGAAAGTTGGATAAACATAGGGAAAATTTCGTGGTGACCGGCGGTGGACCATCGCACGGAGTAGAGTTTGAACTGGCTCAGGTTTGCTCATCCATCAATTCCTCCGGTTGTGCATTTGGATTAGATGTTGCTAATGCTACCCACCCAGACAACTCCACTGTGCAACGTATTAAGCCACCAGTTGTTCAAGCTGGGACGCCCGCTCCCAAACACCAAAGGCCAAAGCCAGAGGAATCTGAAAGGCTTTTGCTTGAAAAGCAAGATTGAAGACACAAAATAAAAAACTTTTTGAAAAGATAGAAGAAAGAGTGGTTTTTATGAAAAGTAATAAATTACTTAAATAATGAAGGAATGGTTTTCTTTTGTTTCAAAAATGAATAAATTTTTTTATTCTTCATAGAATACAGAGCATAGTGTAAACCACAAGCAGAAAGAAGACACTTAAACTTGCTTCTCAGCACTGCAATAGTTATCTAACCGAGGTCCTTGATTTAGCATGAATTTTGTTATACTTCACTTGTGGTGAACCTTCTAGTCGTATTACGAAACGTGTCACCTACAACAAATGAATTAAAACATACCACCACCATGAACAAAAACGAATAACTAAAACTTACCTAAAATCCAGGTGTTTGTTAGTACATATACATTTGCTCAACATATTGTTTTAATGATTTGCGAATCATGATTTGCACCAGGATATCATATCTAGCGTCAACAAATCTAATATTTTACTTGGTCTGAATACAAAGTGCTGAAAGATTAAAAACACCTTATAATTTCGATAAAAAAAATTTCCCAATCACAACGTTTTAGGCTGCAATATTGTTTCCTGTTAAAGTACAGGGTCTTTTATTGGTGCACAGATACGTACATATATGCGTGCCAACAGAAAATCCCATTACCCCTGGGAACGCACCAGAACTACAAACTGCCAGTTTAGAATTTGGGATTTCATGCATAGTGAATATTCAATAGCTTGACGGAAAATGTGAATTGTAAGGCCGACGTTGCAAACATTGTCTCCACACTTCAGGCAACTACCTTCCCCGAAAAAATGCAAGGCAGCGCATAGTTTTATTAGGATAGATGGCAGAAGTTCGCGTTGATTACTTACAGTGGCCCTCCGTCCCCACTGAGAAAACACATGAACGCTTGCTTGTTTAATCTGAGAAAATTAATGAATCTGAAAAAAGAAATATGAGCAGCTTAATTCAGTTTCCTTAATACTGTAAGATACTTGGCAGTTGGTAATTCCAATGGGTTACTTCGACTTCTAATGCTGCGTCGAATACTCGTAAGATTTAGTTTCTTCATCAGATTTTTTCGAACAATACATTTCGACGAATATGACAATTTTTTCAATAAATTTATATAAAATTTAAGAAAATATAAACAAGCTTTGAATAATTGCACTCATAAAAATGTTGCTTTTCTAACAGCTGATTCGAGTTGTCACCTTAAGGTTGACAATAACTTAGCGAAGACCACTAAAATTGGTTGTGAATCATTATAAAAAAAATAGTTGCGTTGTAACATTGACAACACAACTTAGTTGAGTTTTGAATCATAATAGGGTTATAAATTTTCCTCTCGAATCCTTTGTTCCACAGCTCTGGCAGTGTGAAGTGGAGCATTTTGGTGTAGGTAGGTCCAGGGTATATGTCCAAATAAGTTTATAAACTGTGAAATCACGCATTTTGCGCGATGGATGCTCTAGTCATTTTTTATATTTCAAATATCACGTCGATAGTGCCATAGTAGGATATGGCACCCTAACCATAACTCCGCCCTTCCTGCTGTGCCTTGTTTGCGAAAATATTTATTCCTTTCTTACGTCGTAGAAATAAAATTCCTATAAATCTGGTCCCCGATCGTCTTATCCGTTCTCGTCATTGCATTTGTGCAAATTGGAGACTCTGAGCTTTACGATGGTCATTGATTAGTTGTTTTTGAAGTTTTTGACGAACTATGAATGGACGCGACCTTAAAAAAACGACGAACTAAGCACTAGGCGTAAATCCCACCCTTCGGCGCGAACTTTCGGACATGCACGAATTTAAAATAAGTCTACAGTTTTTCTTTACGCGTTTTTATCAGTTTGGTGCAATAGAATTGCAAAACATTGTTTTACAATTTTCACCAAAATTAGTAATAAGAATATGGCCTTTAAAAGACCAAAATTTTGTAATCTCTGCTTACAATATACATATAAAGCTGATAAAATTAAATTCCTTATCTAAGTGATTCGCCGCATATGTATATAAACATAACAAAATGTTTCATCCTTATTCAGATATCTCAGCAATGTTAAATATTGAATTTGAATTACATATGTATGTAAATACGTATGTTAGGTTCATAAGCAAAATATGGACAAAATATTACGTGTCCATAAAATAATGGGTGATTTTTGAAGAGCTTGATAACTTTTTTTTAAAAAAAAACGCATAAAATTTGCAAAATCTCATCGGTTCTTTATTTAAAACGTTAGATTGGTCCATGACATTTACTTTTTGAAGATAATTTCATTTAAATGTTGACCGCGGCTGCGTCTTAGGTGGTCCATTCGGAAAGTCCAATTTTGGGCAACTTTTTCGAGCATTTCGGCCGGAATAGCCCGAATTTCTTCGGAAATGTTGTCTTCCAAAGTTGGAATAGTTGCTGGCTTATTTCTGTAGACTTTAGACTTGACGTAGCCCCACAAAAAATAGTCTAAAGGCGTCAAATCGCATGATCTTGGTGGCCAACTTACAGGTCCATTTCTTGAGATGAATTGTTCTCCGAAGTTTTCCCTCAAAATGGCCATAGAATCGCGAGCTGTGTGGCATGTAGCGCCATCTTGTTGAAACCACATGTCAACCAAGTTCAGTTCTTCCATTTTTGGCAACAAAAAGTTTGTTAGCATCGAACGATAGCGATCGCCATTCACCGTAACGTTGCGTCCAACAGCATCTTTGAAAAAATACGGTCCAATGATTCCACCAGCGTACAAACCACACCAAACAGTGCATTTTTCGGGATGCATGGGCAGCTCTTGAACGGCTTCTGGTTGCTCTTCACTCCAAATGCGGCAATTTTGTTTATTTACGTAGCCATTCAACCAGAAATGAGCCTCATCGCTGAACAAAATCTGTCGATAAAAAAACGGATTTTCTGCCAACTTTTCTAGGGCCCATTCACTGAAAATTCGACGTTGTGGCAGATCGTTTGGCTTCAGTTCTTGCACGAGCTGTATTTTATACGGTTTTACACCAAGATCTTTGCGTAAAATCTTCCATGTGGTCGAATAACACAAACCCAATTGCTGCGAACGGCGACGAATCGACATTTCACGGTCTTCAGCAACACTCTCAGAAACAGACGCAATATTCTCTTCTGTACGCACTGTACGCATTCGTGTGGTTGGTTTAATGTCCAATAAAGTAAACTGAGTGCGAAACTTGGTCACAATCGCATTAATTGTTTGCTCACTTGGTCGATTATGTAGACCATAAATCGGACGTAAAGCGCGAAACACATTTCGAACCGAACACTGATTTTGGTAATAAAATTCAATGATTTGCAAGCGTTGCTCGTTAGTAAGTCTATTCATGATGAAATGTCAAAGCATACTGAGCATCTTTCTCTTTGACACCATGTCTGAAATCCCACGTGATCGGTCAAATACTAATGCATGAAAATCCTAACCTCAAAAAAATCACTCGTTATATTAAAAATATATATTTTTTTTTATACAAACAACAAAATGTTTTTTATATATAATGTCTAGAAATATCGGAATGTCCATTCCCAAAAATGTATATTACGGGAGCCAAAAAAATATATAAGATTTAAAACTTTAAAACCATGGAAACATTTTTTTTAACTTTCTTAAGAAGTATCGAATGTGAAGCAAAGATTCAAGCATTTTAGTGTTCGTACGATATCTTTTTGTTTAATAATTTTCATGGTACTCAATCGCAGCATTAATTTAAAATAAAATAAAAAAAAAAAACATATATTAGATTTTGTAAACAGGCTTTGGAGAATTTGAAAAAGTAAAAAAATTTTGTAAAGTTAAGAAAGTTGAGCTCTTACAAAGGCTAAAGCTAAAATGAAAAAAAAAATCCACTAAGTTTAAACACAACTTTTAAGGCCAAAAGGCAAAAAACATAAATTTGACCTCAAAAAGGCTTGTTATGACTATAAGTATACACTTATAACCAATATGAGAAAGCTTGATGTTCTCTCCGTAAAATATATTTACTGTACGTGCTTTATTACTTACTGCAGATACACGTCGGAGTTATTCTTTAAGTTTTTCACATATGCTGCTTGTCAAAATTCATTCATTTTATTTCGCAACATCGTTTATTTGCAGCAGAATATTTGTAAAACCATACACGAAAACTTATTTAAAAAAATTGTGATCAGAATTGTAGTCAGCTGTTTTCTTAAACGTAAAATAAAATATAGCTTCGTTCGAGAACCCAATAATTATCAATAATTATGCCTAAACTTTACTAAACTGCGTTCGAGTACACAAAGTTTAGTAGATGAGAACACAGTTTGAGAGCGTAAAATGACAGTTCGATGACTGAGCAATTGCAAAATCTGCTAAAGAAATTTTTGTTAGTAGAATTTAGTCGGCTGAAAAAAACAAAAAATTTTTACGGAGTTGTTAAAATTTTTGTGAAAATAAGGAAAACTAAAGCAAAGACAAGTAAATAGGGATTTGAAAACAGTAAAGTGTACTAATTTACAAGAATAAGTGTTTTTTGCTTAAGTTACCCTTTCCACAGCAGTTTAATTAGGATTTAGGAAAAAAAAAATTATTTTGTTTCATTGTTTATTTACTTCGTTAGTGTTGTAGAATATAGTAATTGGATATTCATTCATACTAATCAATAACAAAAACGAGTAATAATAAACTATTTAACAAAAAACAGGAAAAACTTACAATTAAAAAAAAATACAAAAGAAAAACTTATAAAGCAACACAAGTTATGTTTTTTTTCGTAAGAATTGTACACAATAAATTGTGCTGTACCGAGTACGAACAACAAAAAGAGTCGAGTAGTCAAAGGAATAAATTTTTTACAACACTGCATTCATTTTCAATCAGCTGTTGGATAATTTTACTAAATTTCCATTCGCGTACTTTTTGGACAAAATTTATTTTGGGAGTGTAAATTGAAAAATTTACTCAGTTACTAAACTCTACTAAAAAAGTACTCGAATGAACCTTCTGCTACTTGAACGAAAAATCGAAAGCAAGTTCATAGTCAATTTTGAAAAGTGTGTATTAGTAAAAAGTGTGATTGTATTGAAAATTGAAAATTAAAATGATCGTGTAACCCCCAAGTATTTGAACGATTTTTCCAGCTGATCCGTAACAGCGCAATAAGAACCTAATAATTCTTCCATTAGCATACCTACTTTAAATATGCTGATCATGAAAATACCATTTGATTTGAGTGTTGCTCAACTATAGGAATGGTGTAATCCCATATAACGAAAGACATTTTTCCAACTCGGTTAATCAATTTGCAAATTCTGTAATGAACCATGTAAAAAATCCAAGTTTTATTGTTTCTATTCTTAACTTTAAAAATATATATACCAATATCTGTGTTATCAACCAGTTCCTATTAGTAAATTAATAAGAATAATTCACAATTATTATATAGGGTCTAGAGTTTTGCTAAAATCGTATTTATATTGTAAACAGTTTTTTGGCTTGTAAGAAAGCTTTTTCGTCAAATTTAATAAATAAATAAACAGGATAGTAAATCTTTATATTTGTTGCTTAATTAAATCCTGCACATTTTCTTAGTAAATATCGAAAACTTTGCTTCGACTGGGTAACTGGTAGTGATAGTTCATTTTTATATTGTATAATAATTGAAATATTTATTATTATAGTTATTAATATTGTAAAACATGTTTTACCAATATAATATCTTATTTTGGACTAGTAGGCTTTTGTATTACAATGAAATGTGATATCAAAAATGTATTATTTTGTTTGGTTTCTTTGATTTAATGAATTCAATTATATTAATAATCATTGTTTATACAGGGTGCCTCCCTGTATGTATATATAAATTTTTTAATATGGTGTCTACACTATGCTTGTAAGTACATACATATTTGTAAAAGCATGCTGTCATCTTGGCTAGCCATAATCTGCTCTGCCAACGTAGAGAATTCTGTTCGCACAGGAATTTGCTTCTTATTCAAACAACATGGTGCTTTGTCAGTAAACAGCCGTACACAAACCATGCTGATAACATGGAAACAATCTCGACGAGAAATAACAAATTCTTCTCAAACTGAACAGGAACATCTACACGTATTCTCCACACAGAACTCGAACACATTTTTTTCCGTAATTTTGCCGGCGCTCTATCCACGTGCAAACAAATTTGTGGCTAGTCAAGACCGTCGTATAATCATATCATTCTGCCTACACTGATGATACAAATACGATTTACTTTTGACATCCTTCCTTTTTTCGAATAACCGATAGTACAACAAAAAATAGGTATACAACAAAAAGTTTGTAATTGTTTTAATTAAATATCATTAAGAAATATAATTCAATTATTAATTCAAGATATGAAATTAAAAATTTTAAGGTAAAATTTGATATAATTTCGATTTAATCCTCAAAAGGTGTGCCCAAAAAACCGAATGACCACAATTTGCAATTTTTGCAAACAGGTAAACTCACCAGCGCAGTTTTTCGCCATTTCCGCCACTTTTTTATGGAGTTTGACATCCGCAAGTGAGCCTGAAATGACTTGAATTAGCCTGAGTCTACCCGTTACTTGCCTTGATTTAATCTGCATACATATACTATCTATATACATACTTGCTTTACCGGTAACCTCAAACTATTGTTACATATGTACATGTGTAATTTTATAGTTGTTATATTTCTAAAATTGCACACTAATGTGCACAGGCGGTTTTATTTTTCATCCCTTATTTATGTTTATTGGCCTTAAAAAAACTAGACAATTATTTTTTTTTATTTGTTTAATACCACCTAACGTTGAATATTACATACTTTGTTATTATAACTATACATTTTAATATTTTTGTATTACAACGAAAATACAAAGCAATTTTAAAATTTCTTATTTACACTTGAATTTATATTGCGGTTTTTCACTTATTTTATTATTTTGTAATATTAAACACGTTCTTAATTTGCTTTAGCGAGTACGCCAAAGAGATGAAAACTCTTACCAATAGGAAGTACTGCATATACTTAAGTTTAACACGTACAATTGAGAAAACAAAATAAATCAATAAACAGGAATCAGCAGTGCTTTCCTTTCTGTTGTTTTACAAGCAGTATGCACTTTCTAAATTCCTAAAAGCAATTTTAATTGAAGTTGCCAGGAAAATTCCAGAAGTAAAAAAGGGTGGAAAAAGCAGGAGGAATCAGTGATGCCAACTATTTCAGAGCAACACACGATGTTAGTTTATCAACAAGGAGCAAAAAAATTAAAAACAATAATAAATTCGAATTGGATATGCTCTATTACATTACGTCTTGACTAGTCATAAATATGTTCGCACATTGAGAGCGCCCCTAGAAAATAAAGAGAGATATTGTGTTCGTGGTCTTCTGTTTAAAGAAATCGTATAGATGTGCACGTTCAGTTTCCGCATAAGTTTTTGTATGTCATCGAGATTGTATGGATGCTTTTAGCATAGCTTATGACGAGTGTTTACAGACTAGCGCACACACGCATACATACTTTTTATTTGCTGTGTATTTTGTTGTTGGAATGGCATAACAAGAGTTGTGCGAATAGTTCGCACATGAAGCGACTATGAACAGGGATGGCTGAACATATTTATCTAGCGTTTGCACATGCCACTACAAGTTCGAAAAACTCAATACACTCACACATTTTCACTAATACACCCACATTTTTCGCAATGGCAGCTAAAATTGCATGCGAGTGAAAGTTTGGCATTTGCATGCCACTAAATGTCAAAACGATAGAAAATGTTGCTCTGTTCAATATTAAATGTAAATTTACTGGATTGCGGTTGAATTGTAATTAAAGTTCTACCTTTTTAAATGCATTGTTATGATTCATTTCTTGAATTTCGCGTAAAAAAATTCAAGTTTGTTAATTAAAGAGCAATAATATTAGTAATAATAATAAAATATTACTGTTAATAATAAATGTAAATCGTTTCCCCAAAAATATGCCTATATGGTGAACTCGGTAACTCTATAAACAAAAAGTTAAAATGGAATCAAAATTGAACCAACAGATTATTAAACAAGTTATTAAAATCTTTGACATCGTCCTCCCAAAGCAAGTCCTTTAGCAAGTGTGCCTCAATGTCTAAATCGCACCTTTTAATGAGGGTTTTACCCAACATTTGTCTTTCTCATTTCCTGATAAAAATTTATTTAATTTTAAAAGTAAACAAATTTTCTGAAGTTTACACTTCGACATTTTAAAAATGAACTTACACTTGCATGTGTAAACACAAAAACGAATGGCATGAGATTCGACTATTTCGAAGAATTTTTCGTTGACAATACGTACACAACAATTGCATGCCGCTACTTGCAATTGTAAACCCAGCGTCAAGACGTTATGTTACATGTCATCTTGGCGAGACATAAGATTGGAAATTGTTGTGTTTGCAATTGTTAAATTCATTTTCTAACACAATATATTAGCGTGTATGCCGCTATAATCCCTATAATACTTGCTTTCTACGTCTTTGTCTAATATAATATTTAAAGACTGAAATAGGAAGTGATAGAAAGAGATAAATATAAAAATATCAATAAACGATTTTTGTTTACTATTTTTATATTTACAAAAAAAGACAAACAACAAATTTTTTACAACTTTTATATTCAGTTTGTTCTCTTACAAATTTTTGACACAAAAATATTTTCCGACGGTAATTTTTGCGAAATACCAAATGAATTCTCATTCACTGGACTTTCCTAAATAGTAAGAGCACGGAACTAATTTTACTTGTAATGTTGCCACTTTTTATCTGCAGGAAAACGCTAAAATAATAACAAATATAGAACAAAATTCTACATTCGAAAATAAAATGAAAAAATGAACAGCACTGTGACTTTTTAAGCTCAAAATATCAATTTGAATCAAAAAATGTTTACATTAGTTTTGCCAACTTACACTTTCTAAACAATAACATAAATACGAACTTTAAAGTGATTTTCCTAAATATAGCTGCACTTTTCGCACTTGGTAAAATTTTCCATTAAAATATATTTTATTATTTTCGAAAAACTTAAAAAGAAGGTAAAAATTAAGTGTCATGACGGCTTAAATAACATCCCGTCTAGACTAACCACAAATCTGTACGCCATCGTACACATTGCTGTTCGCACAGGAATTTGGCTAGTGAACAAACAATGTTGTCCTAACCATTTTTCGCACAGTGCTATTCTCTGCTATCACACAAGCAAAATACACACAGGCATAATTAACAAAATTGTGTATATGCTCTCGTATGTAAAAACCTGTGCATAACAATGTCGATGAGACAAAAAATTAGGCTCAAACTGAACACGAATATCTACACGGATTCTACACACGTTACACTATGTTTTAAATAGCCAAAAATTTGATCGCACATAGAGAGAGCGTCGTCAAAATAAAGAGAAGACATTTGTTCATATTCTTCTGATTGGAGAACACGTATAGCAACTTCTGCTCAGTTTGAGCATAATTTTTTGTTTGTCATCGAGAGTGTTCCAATGTGCTCAGCGTAGTTTATGTACGAGTGTTTACATACGAGAGCGCTCACACACGCATATGTATTTTGTTTGTGTAATGGCAGAGAAGCGTTGTGCGAACAGCTGTGTTTGAACACGAACAGGCTATCAACAGCAACGGTCTTCACGAGCCAAACCCGTGTGTGAACAGCAAAATGTACGATGGCTGAACAGATTTATGGCGAGCCTGTGCGAACAGGATAATGTACGATGGTTCATCAGATTTATAGCTAGCCAATATTGCTGCGAACCACTAAAAATTTACTATCATCTCCAATTTTGATAACAATTAGTATGATTTTCTGCCACAAAGCGTGAGTGCCTTTTTTAAGCCTATAGCAAATTTATTACAACAGCTGATTTTTCAGAAAATAAAGGAAATGAACAATAAAAAAGAATAACAAGCCTTAAATTCTTGATTGTCTAGTAAATAATCCAATATATTTTTTTAGTGACAACATCCGTCTATCGCTTATTGTTTGGTTTTTGTTTTATTATTTTAATTTTTTTTTTTTTTAATTTCTTCACCCCTCATTTTTCAATTTACTATATATTTGGTAGCTATGTCGCATGCAGCCAGTATATAAACGCTAACGCCGCCACTAAAATGTTTACGCAAAGAAACTATTTGGTGTATGCATAAACTTTGTAAAAACTTTTATCAAGTAATGGAGATTTGTTTGATATTTTAATTCTTACTATTTTAGCAAACATTTTTGAACAGTCTTAGCTTCAAGTCTTCACGGGCAGTTGTTAAGACGGTTCTACCGCCGTGAAACTTTGTAAGCGCAGGTGTCTAGTTTCTTTGATTTAAAAAATAAATTGAAATACACAGCTGTTTTAGCATTGCAAATTACCAATCTGCAACGATTTTTGCCCTAGCATATTTGCTCAAGTTTCGCTCTTGATTTTCGCACTTGACCAAAGTCTCTGTTAAGTACATTATAGTTTGTCATATACAAATTCGCACAGTTCTTTAAGCTGGCTTAAGCCAGCATAAGCACATTATAGTTAGCCCTTTAAATTAGGCTTCCCTGCCGAAACGAAGAAAGTACTTTCTTAAATTTCTGTATAGGTCTGTTGGCAAATTTATATATTTTATTTCAAAAAGTATTAAACGGTGCGGAGAGAGGGTGGTGCCGTTGGAATAATCTATTGTGCGGATTTGTCGGTCACGATGTCGCTGTGGTCGAGTTAGCATCGCGCGTTCGCTGTGGAGACATTTTTAAGAGTAATGATTCTTACGTAATTGCTCGTCGACAATTTTGTTTATAGTTCGGTATTCGGCGAATACGTGTTGGACCGAGTGTACATATAATTCGTTCGTGGGTGCAGAGATTTCGCGCAACTCATTCGGCTATCTTCAAGGACTCCCGAAAACACTGAACTGGTTGAAAGCAGTTTACGTGAAAATCCACGACTTTCAATACGGAAAAGTGCAGCCCACTGGGACTTCAAAGAGAGATTATTCATGAAATTTTAAAAAAAGATGTGAAGTTCCTTCTTTTTAAAATTCAAACCGTTCAAGAACTGAAAGAAAGTGACTTTGATTTACCCAAAAATCTTTGTTAAACGGCCGATGCTCTTAATAAAACTTTGTGTCAATTATTACGTTTTTTAAGTTTGAAAATATAAATCTGCTACCGGACACCCTGTATTATAAATGAACCTTTTAATTAAATAGACGACTTTCTTGAATATGGAAATCTCATCGAAGCGAGTTGATAATTCTTCCACTTTTATTGTGTTTACTACCAATTAGAGTTACCAAAGACATCGCATGCAATAGGTGAAAATAATTATTTTTATTAATTTTTAAAGAGATTATTGTTATAAAAATATATCAATTGTCTTCTTTAAAGAAAAAACATTAAAATTCGTTTTAAATTTATAATTATCCTTTTAACACGTCTTTTTAAAGCACAACATTGTTTGTCATTTTGCTTTCAGAAAGTCCGCTTTTACTTATCATGCCGTCTTGACTAGCCATAAATCAGTACATTTTGCTGTTCGCACAGGAATTTGGCTCGTGAAGACCGTCGCTGTTGATGGTATGTTCGTGTTCAAACAATGGTGTACGAACAATTGTTGCACAATGCTGTTCTGCAAACACACAAATAAAATACACACAGGCATAATAAAAGTGTGTATGCATTCCGTACATAAACTATGCTCAGAGCACGGCAACAAATCTCGACGAGACAAACAAAATTATGCTAAAACTGAACGCAAACATCTACACGTTTTCTCCACACAGAAGGCCACTAATACTTTTTTTTCTGTTATGCTGCCGACGCTCTCGCCATGTGCGAACAAATTTTGCTGCTAGTCAAGATGTAGCATGTGAACGCAAGAGCAGCAAATACAATAATACAACAAAACCAAGAAGTTTTGTTGGTGTAAAAGTGACTAAAATAAGAAGGCAGTTTACATGCAGTGATGAGTATGATTATAGTTTTATGAATAGACGAGTACAAAACCAATTGCAATACTAATTCTTTGCTGTTTAGACATTTGTGAAACAGAAAAGAACTTTATCATGAAATTTCTAATATACATCTTTGTATTAGCCTCAATACGACTCAGACCACAAAACAAAGAAAAAGTCCTTTTACTATGAATAAGATAATTTTAATTTGAAACAGCAGAAATATTTAATATGAATTTAGTATGTCCTTTGTGCAAAAACGTTCATAATTTTTCTTATGATCTCATATTTTTTAAGTGTTCATTCTTACATTACTTTTGCTGCTAGAAATACAAAATTTAAGGACTTGTATAATTTGATTCTTAATTTAATATTTTTGGAACGAATAACCGTCATCCCTTTTCAGGTTTGGTTTGGAGACAAACCGGTTTCGGCTATGTGCCATCTTCGTTCGAACGAAAAATGATACTGAAGATGGCACGTAGGCCAAACGGGTTTGTCTCCAAACCAAACTTGACAATAATAATTATTAATATATGTACATATTTGATAAATTCTCACTAAAAAATAAATTAAATAAAGTGTTTGCCGGTTTAACTCGACTCTATGTCAGGAATTGCAATAGAAATACATACAATTTAAAATTCTAATTAACAACATTTATTCAGTCGGCAATTTGTGGTAAATTTAAAAATGTGGCGAATTTCGGTTTTTCGAGTAATTCAGTTTCTTTTGTTAGGTTTGGAAATTTGAGGTTTTTTAAATAAAATAATTTGGTCCAACCTTTAGGTCTGTAGGTTGTCTTGTGGTCATGGATTGAAAATGTGTGTAGAGGGAACCTTGTAGAAAATTTAATACGGATTCAGAATACGGCATGCCTACAAGCGTTTCTACGCTAGATTGCAAATACAAAAAAAACAGAAAATTCGTTTTTGGCCAATATCTCGGAAACTTGTGTACCTATGTATGTATATGCCTGAATTTAAAAAGGAAAATTCGTTAATTTCACTGATCGGACAGACAGACTTCGTTAATTGAACTTCCCTACCTATAATAATACAGGATATACATAAGTATATACATTGTTTGGTCGGTAATGTAAGTTGTAAACGCAATTTTTTAAGTGTATAAAAACAATAAAAATAAAGGACCTAAATATAAATTTAAATATGTATAAAATAAACAATTTAGGTAATACTGCTCAATCTATACGTCTGATTGGAAAAAAATAGTCCACAATTTCGGCTGATACCCTTCTAATAACAATATGTATGCACATGTGTATGTAACTGTATAAATGATGAAACTTGCAACTTACGCCGGTTTATTGCCATTGCGCCCATCACCATTGACTGTAACAATATGGGCTTTGTCGGTTTTTTCGCGAAATGCACGTTGCAGGTAAATGTTGCTATTGAAAATAATTAATTCCGAGCAACAATTTTGCAAAATTTACCATTTAATTAGGTAAAAAATTATACAAAATTATTAATGGGAGGGGTATGCTGTGCTCTTACATCAATTATACCCCACGTTTGCAACACTGAATACTCTTTTTTCTACACATTCGGGTGTACATACACACACACATATGCACATACTATTTACAATGTACCTATCAATACGAAAATATAGCAAATTTATTTTTCTTGTGTATTTAAATCAGCTGAAATTCATATGTAACAATAGTAATTTATATGTGTTTTAAGGTTCTTCCTAATAAAATCACATCACTTTAAATTTTTGTTTCACACACAAATGATCTTACATCTATACCAAACAATTATTTTCCATACCGAAACACACACACACCTTTCAACACAATGACGATTACTTCGCGCTCAATGCCCAGGTCAAACTGAGCGAAAACGTAGTATTTGTACCAGTGATGATAAATAAGAAACATATTTTAATACGTATGTTTAAACATAGTAGTTTTTGTCGGCCCCAAGGCAAATTCGCATTGGTCGGCCCCAATTGTACATGTTAAGTAAGTATGCGTATCGATAAAAAAAACAATATATAAAAGAAGAACATATATATTCATGTGTATTCATATGTACATAAAAAGTAATAAGATCAAAATCATATAGATTTTTGTGACGAATTTCCGTCATCCATTTGGTCTACGAACGAAAAACTTGACAAGTGATGAAGGATCAAACCACCCTATCGGAATATCAAATCAAGAATCAAAATTATAAATTTGTTTGGATCATACCAAAAAACGTTTGCATCATTGTTAATATTAAGAAAAGCTAAGGAAATATTAACTCATTTAATTAATATTTCGTTAAGGTTGGCCGTCAGCTGGCAGAAGTATATTGTTTGCGTAACGGAGTGCAGAGATATATCCCTGCATTACAGGGATATATCAGAAAGCCTCAAAAGAGGCGGAGAGGTTAACCTCGGAAGAAACTCCGGTTTTAAAGTCGACCGCCTGAAATCACTATAGTCAAGAGTAAAGGCTAGTGGTAAAACGATATTCGAAGAAGAATAAGGTAGTCGTAAATTAAAAATCGGTTGCATAAAATATATTTGAGAAAATAAGGGGGTTGAAAAGGGACCCATAAAGTTAGTGGTATGCTTCTATATCTCCCCCTACATTAATAATATTGTTTCATTGCTGACACTTTGGCTCAAAAATAAATACATTTACTTTCTTATATAAGTATATGGAGTGAAAAGACATTGGCTAATGCTCGAAATTGGTTATTAATAGTGCTATCATTTTTACTTCCATTAGGCAACTTTTTTTTTTTAAATAGAGACAACATTTGCGGGTTTAAATTTAGTTAGCCACTGTAAAATTAAAATAAAAAAACGAGCAATAAAATAGGAAAATTTTTAATTACATAATACTTAACAGGGCGAATTATTTCGCCTTGCACGCGAGTACCAATGTTCTTTATGGTTTGAAATGTACCCAAATTATGTAAGTACAAACTTTTTCATCCCTGCCTACTAATCAAAAACACACACAAAACATGGATGCCAAGAAAACAAAAATTTTTTAAATATGCCACATAGTTGTATAATAGAGTATTATTTACTGTAAACAAAATAATAGTATTAACGATAATAATAAATGCAAATACTATTTAATAGGTTAATTTCATCTGTTTCTTTATATAAATAGCAATATACTGAGAGGAACTAGATAAACAAACAGTTTTATTAGATATTTATATACATTTTATTTATGTACTTGTTTTTATTATATAAATTTAATTTTTTATGTATGAACATAACAACTATTATATAATTTCATATTTATTTTGTTTTATACTACATTTACACCTACCCAAAATCTAGTAGATTTCAGCTCAAATCTCGAAGAAAATCTCTACCGTTTACACCACTGCTTTTTGACTTATTATTGGATTTCATTTTCATAAAAAAACAGCTGACTGAAGAAAGAATAAAAAATTGGCTCTAAACTAAATTAAATTCGTCCTACAATTGTTTTTATACACATAATTACATATGTATAATTACTTGCACTTTATTTGTTATTGTTTTATCCATATTGAAATCACTTATTTTAAACATTTATTATTTTTTAATGTTGCTGCAAATACTTTGTTTCTACCGCGCTTTTTTTTTACAAATGTCAAAACTTTCTTGTTCAGCGCTGTATATTTTAGTACATTAGCAAAAAATACATAGTTGCATCATTCAGTATTGCAAGATTTTGAGAGATTTTGCCAAAATCTAGTACGTAAGTAGATTTTGTTTTGTATGGCTAATCTGGTAGAAATGAACTAGATTTCGCGCAAAATCTCATAAGTACTTGATTTTGCGTAGATATAAATGTAGTATTAAGTACATAACATAATTGTATCGTTTTTATAACATTTTTATTTGGTCTTGCATTTAGTTAATTGTTGCCTTTAATATACTTTCTTACATAATGTTACGTTTATTACCACAATAAACGTTATTTAAAAGGGTGCGTTTAATTGTAAAAATTAAAATACACACTCTTTTATGATTTTATCAGTACATCTCTTTAGTACTAAATAACACTGTATAAGGTGTATTTATTTACTAGGTGGCAGCGCTACGACAACAATATAACAATACAACAACAACAGGCAACTTTGTTTGTGTAAAATGAATGATTAGTGTCAAAAACATGTGCCAGCAAAAAGTTAAATACACCTTGGTATTGGGCATTTAAGGAAAAAAAATGTTTTACTACTTTGTGAAAATGTGCTGACGAATCAATTTCTAAGAGACACTTTGGAGATGTAGGCGAAGAAATGTCTGATGAAATAACTCCACAAACGCTATTGCTGGGTATTATTATATCGACAAATCCTCCGTTATATGAATATCTACCTAATTCTCTCTTTTCAGGTTATCTTGCCAAACGACGCTGCCACGATCTTATGTGTTTTTGGGACTCGAGCATAGTTCTCCTCCCTTCTTTTAATATACATACGGGACTCGAGACAATTTGCATTATTGTCTCCTCCCTCGCATTCGCTCTATGGCCTGTCCACGCAACATTTTTTATTTTGAGTACGCTGTGTTGCATTTCTTTTCCGGCTGCGTCTGTGCCGACTTGGTTGCCTGGCGGTGCCCGCAACAAGGGATATATTTACATTGAGTCATTCAAACAAACTCATGTGAAATGTTGGTAACCTTAGAATGGGCAAATGGAAACAAAAGATGATACCCATAAAAGAAATGACACAAAGGGCCTCGTTGGAATTAGGTATGAGAAATAGGGATATAAATTACTTACACACAGATGCTGCCATCACATTTGGCAACTCCGGTGGTACATTGGTCAATTTAGATCGGGAAGCTATAGGTGTAAACTCAATAAAAGTTACTGCAGGTATTAGTTTTGCCATACCGATTGATTATGTAAAACTGTTTCTGGAAAAAGTGTCGGAACGGAAGAAGGGCTCAGTGGGAAAACCCATGCAGCCAACGAAGCGATACATGGGGATAACAATGCTAACATTAACCAATGACATATTAAATGAATTAAAAAACCGATCAGAAAGTTTGCCGCCTAACTTATCGCATGGGGTTTTGGTGTGGAAAGTTATAATAGGATCACCAGCTCATATGTGAGTTTGTTGCAGCACTTAATCCTCAGTTTTGTATATTTTTTTATTTACTTGTAGTGGTGGCTTAAGTTCTGGTGACATTGTTACCCATATAAATAAAAAAGAAATCAAGACTTCATCCGACGTTTACAAAGCTTTGGGTGACAATTCCAAAACTTTAGAAGTTTCCATATTCAGAGGGCCCAAACGTTTCAAATTAAGTATTACTCTTGAAGATCCTTAAACTGCACCATAATAGGGAATTTCGTAGAATATATGCGTGTTTTAATTTGACATGGCTGTTAAGGTTTGCTTCATTTTTATTACCCTTGCACTGCCAAATAATACAAAGTTTGTTTGTGAAGACCGTACTGAGAAAACAATTTTATTGTAAATAAAACCTAATTTTTTTTTTGGTTATTAAAAAGAAAAAGAAACACAGCAGAGGATAGAAATTATAGGATATGTAAACTCTGTTATGTATTTTGCTTCGGTATCTTGAAAAGGTTAAACATTTAAACCATTTTTCACAAAGTTTAGACAATTACCTGAAACAAAACTGATCACTTAAAGAATAAAAAGCGAATTAATTAATGATAAAACAACTGAGTGCTAAAATGAAGTTATTTTTAAACCAGATAGTCAATACATGAGTTATATTCGGCTATGCTGAACCTTATGTACCCTTCACCAAAAATGTGTATTGGGAATAAATAAATTTTCATTTCCTGAGAAAGTTTTTTTTTTGCTTAAGATTTGTGATAACACCATAATCGAATCCTTTAAATTTACTTAGTCATGTTTATTTATTTTTAACCTATGTAGTAGATGTTTTTCTGTATAAACGTTTGCTGAGAATAATAAATTTGTTGCTTAAAATTGACCCATTTAGTTTAATATTTTAAATTTTTCTTTTCGTTTTACATAATCGTAGTATTATCTTAACAAAATTTGGGACTGTATTTTTCAAGTTTCATTTAAACATGTTTGAAGTTTTTAATCTCTTTTTTAAATATTATTGGTGGTCCTGAAAAGGACCGATTGGTTCTTGTTATTGTTGTTGTTGTTGCACATAACCCCTGGAATTTAATAAATATTTAATATTCAGTGCTAACGCTTATTAATATAATTTTACAAAATTAAATTTAAACATTACCTTAGGAATCTACAGCTTTAATTTTAGCAGTTTCTTGCAGCCTAATATACGCTGCTTAGATTTTTGGATTGGAGTATGCATAATGGTTTCTTGTGGCTGCACTACTGGCATAGCCTTAGGCATTAGGTTATTACATCGCCCTTGGAAAAGTGGTCAATGCATATGCGAGTGCTTTGAATAAACTTTTTTTGCACACTTTACTCCACTGTTCTCTTCTTTTTGGGTCCTGTGGAACACTAAAAAATGTACCACTTCCAGGACCAAATTTCTTATCGCACAAACGACACCGTATATTTATTAAAAACGATAACTTTTCACAATTGTTAATTTATGTATAATTAAAAAAAACACTTATTAAGGCACTTGGTTGAACTTATAAGGCACTTGGTTGAAATTTTTTGATTATTTTTGTAAACAAAACAAAACTTTGACATTAACAATTTGTAAACAAATAAAATTAAATGTAAGCAAAAAATAATCACCTGCAGTAGTGATGCCACCTAGTTAAATGTGCCTTGACACTGTACACTTAACACTTTTTTTGTACACACAGATGTTCACTCTATGAAATCTCAAAGTCAACTCTCTCTTCTGCGGTGGACGGCGCCTTTATATACAGATCACGGCCGCTTCTTGAAATGTCCCGAACATACGCGAAATTGCGCATCAGTTATTTCAGTTGATGGCTTAGTAGTCTTGTATATGTGTGTGGGTGTGTGTGTATCTTTTGTTTACTTTTTGCTTGCTGTAGAAATTGTTTTTTTGAATCGCGGTTCATGGAATTTCTGCTACGCAATTTGTTTTTGCTTTGTGTTTATGTTATTGCGTATTTGTAAAATAGGTCGTTTCACACACCTTTGACTATTACTTTGTAACAATATGTTCTTTAAGATCTAATGTTCATAATTATAGGAACCTTTAAATTTAAGTTTGCATATACAATTACTCAGTCCTATACAAAAATGAGAACCATTCTTGTGCATGGGACATATGTATATAATCAAAACGGAAATAATAATTTTATTTAAAGCCTTAAAATTGCTTTTTGCTTTTTCCTTTGGTATCCAAAATAAAATATTCCAGATAGATAAGACTTTTGGGATTTTAACTGAACTCTAAAGACGTATTACTATAATTGGAACTTTTCTTTCAAATACTTTTAAAAGTCTTAATATGTAATATTATTTTATATTTCTCTATTTTCTTATTGTCCAATACGTTTTATACTACATTTACACCTACGCAAAATCTGGTACTTATGAGATCTTGAGCGAAATCTAGTTCATTTCCACCAGATTTCCCATACAAAACAAAATCTACTTACGAACTAGATTTTGGCAAAATCTCTCAAAATATTGCAATACTAAATGATGCAACTATGTATTTTTTGCTAATGTACTGAAATATACAGCGCTGAACAAGAAAATGTTGACATTTGTAACAAAAACAAAAAAAAAAACCGCGGTAGAAACAACATATTTGCAGTTACATTAAAAAATAATAAAAGTTTATAATAAGTGGTTTCAATATGGATAAAACAATAATGAATAAAGTGTAAGTAATATTACATATGTAATTAAGTGTATAAAAACAATTGTAGCACGAATTTAATTAAGTTTAGAGCCAATTTTTTATTCTTTCTTCAGTCAGCTGTTTTTGTTATGAAAATGAAATCCAATAATACGTCCAAAAAGCATTGGTGTAAACGGCAGAGATTTTCTTCGAGATTTGATCTGAAATCTACTAGATTTTGCGTAGATGTAAATGTAGTATTAATTTGTAACGATTAAAGTCGCGGGCTTGTTTTAAACGTACCAGCAACAACTACTATGAATTATTATTATTTTTTTGTATTACAATGAAGTATTATTTTATTATTATTTCATATTATTATTGTCATTGGATTAATTAGATGAATTATTATTATTTGCTTATTGCCATGAATTATTTCTGTTTTGTATTTATCATAAGTTACTTACCTGAAAGAATTATTATTATTATACTATCATTTCTCGTTAAGTTTTGAATTTAAATTTAACGGATTTACACGCATTAATACAGCACTGCGTCTGACAAACATATGTTGTCAATTGTGTATGAACGCCCACATGCAGTGTGTATTTATGTTGTGTGTTAGTACGTGTGTATGTGTACTCATGTGTGTACAAGCAAACGAGTATAAAAGACGAGTGATCGTTAAACAAAAGGTTAGTTAGCTAGCAGCTCGCGCTACGGTAAGAACTGCTATTAGAGTGCGGGGTACCTGCTCTAATATAAGGACTAAAGTAGTGTTTGTTGGAAGCAACCAATACTGGAGCGTGGCTACCGCTTCAGTGGAGGATCTTCTTGTTGAGCCAAGGTTAATCGCATCCAGGCCTCTTATTGGTGGGGCCAATACAGAAGCCTGTATACGCCGGAGGTTCTATCGTAGTGGGGTACCCTTCGATAGATTCTCTGGGTAGTTGTGTACGGCCGCAAACTCACCGCTCCCGAAGAGTTGGTCAAGCCTTCGCAGCATCCGGAAACTACTATTGGTGGGAGGATACTCTACTAATAGTTGATTCCTGACCAAGTGCCGGAGATCCTAGCGGAGAGTGGGACATTCTTCCGCTACAAATCTCTCGGTCTTGGTGCGAGAGAAGGCAATTTCCACACTCTCAGAGAAACCTGGCCGCGAGAGAAGTCACCACGCGAGTACACATCACACACGAGCTCTGTGTAGATTTTGTGTAAAGAGAAGACCAATAAAGGAGAATTATAACGTTAAGTAGAAACTCCCCGTGTTTTTATTCTGTGGAAAACGACCCTGGACTCGGCTGAGACTACCCCAGCAACCAGCGAGTACGTGTCGTCACAGTGGCGCCCGAGCAGGGACTTAATTGTCCAACAAACGCAACCACAACAACTACAACATTGTAACAGAAGAAGACAGTAAATCTCCTCTCAAGGTAGAGACTGCAAGTAATTCAGCACTACCATTACGCCGAAGTGAACCATGCACAGACACTAGAACCTCAACGATTGAACTCGTCAGAAAATGGGGACTAAAATACGACGGCGGGAGAGACCCACTCGGTTTTATCGAGCGAGTGGAAGAACTCGCTAGTATGTATGAAATTGAGATAAATAGTGTCCTGCCCGTCCTGTCGGAACTATTCCGTGAGAAAGCGCTGATCTGGTGGAGAAACAACAACAAGCAGTGGAACGAATGGTCTAGTTTTAGAGTCGATTTTTATGCATTTTTCTTGCCGCCACGATATTTCGAAAAGTTGGATGACGAAATTCGTAAAAGGACACAACGACCACGAGAAGCTTTTAAAGATTATGTCCTAGCACTGCAGGATTTGATGCGTCATGCACATTTGGGTCCAGACGAAAAACTAGACCGAATTTATCGCAATGCCAATGCAGACTATCTATGGTATATCCGGCCTAAGGATTTTACTACCCTGGAGGAGCTCATCAGCCTTGCCACCGATTTAGAGAGTATTCCCCGTGGGACTCCACCAGCACGAGGAGAACACCACCGCATGGTTAACAGCTTAGCCGCATGCCCAACGAGTTTTCAAGAACAAAAGACAGGTCAAAAGCGGATCATGAAGCACCCTAAAAATCAAACATACCTCACCGGGGAGGTTAAGGTCGCACAAGCAGTGCCAAAACCTACGTGCTCATGGCTAGCAAACAAAATGGAAGAAGTACGCCGCCACCCGAAGGAACACCCCGACTACATGATTGTCGATGAGCAGCTGTACCGTTACATGTCCAAGGCATCAGGTACTGATGATCCCACACCAGGGAAGCTATGCGTAGCAACACCATTAAGAAACCAGGTCTTACAAGAAACGCATGACCAACCCGCCGGAGGCCATTTAGGAGTAAAAAAGACTTTAAGAAAAGTCGCTAGTCGCTATTACTGGCCGGGCATGGCACGAGACATTCACCAATATGTCCGAAGTTGTGAGATCTGCCAGCAATATAAAGTCTCACAACAAAAGACAGCAGGAGAAATGCTTACACGCCAGCCACAAGAACCATGGTCATTAATTTGCGCAGATTTCATAGGTCCCTTACCTAGAACCACACATGGCAACACAGTGCTCCTAGTATTCTTCGATCCTTTTTCAAAATGGTGCGAACTGATTCCAATGCGCAAGGCCACGGCCGAGGGGGAGAGAGAATTCTATCGCGATATGGTGTTCCCAAAACGTTTCTTACCGATAATGGTGCCCAATTTACGTCACGAATACTACGAACATATTTAAAGGAACTGGGTGTGAATCAACAATTCACAGCTCCATACACGCCGCAAGAAAATCCAACAGAAAGAGCCAATCATACGATCAAAACTATGATGGCCCAGTTCACTAGACAAAAGCATACCAAATGGGATGAACTATTGCCGGAAATCATGTTGGCCATAAATACCAGCACGTCCGAATCAACTAGCTATAGCCCAGCGTATATAACCCAGGGGAGAGAACCACGTTTACCAAAGGCTTTATATGACCAAGTTACTAGCGGTACCGGAACTCGTAGCGTAAGCCCTGAAGAGCGAGCAGACCAATTACAAGAAGTGTTCCGTATCGTTCGACGAAATCTACAAAAGTCATCACAAAAGCAAAAACATCATTACAACTTGCGACGCCGCCAGTGGAAGCCCACGGTTGGAGACCACGTTTTGGTGCGACAACACCCGTTGTCAAAGGCTATCGATAATTTTGCCGCTAAACTGGCACCTAAATTCGGGGGACCTTATGTCGTTACGGGATTCGTGTCCCCCGTCATAGTATCATTGAGTAGAGTAGATCGTAGTGAAGTGCGCACTGCTCACCTTAGTGAATTGAAACCTTTTGTAGCAACCCAAACTAATAGACTATTTTCTTTGGATCTTCCTAGACTACCCAACACTGAAGCCAACAAAATACGCGTGATGAGTAAGGAACGGGAAAAATTCGAGGCCTCCAGAAAGAGATTCCGCCGCAATTGGGAACGCGATCAAGCCAAAGGACGACGCACTATTTTCCTAAATGATGATGACGTGCCAAGTACTAGTCCAGGACGGCGAACTTATCGCAAATCAAAAAATACGCGTTGCCATCAACAACCGTCACCCACGGCCACCAAAAATACACGGCGAATGAAAGCTCAGCATTTTCAAATGGAAGCCCAGCCGACACATGAGGGCTGTTCTGTACCACCTCCGGTAAAAGTGACTCCTGTGGTTACTATAAACAGCGACAGTGAAGAAAATGAAAGTAACCAGTCGTCACAGCCTAATGTGGAATGGAACGACGAAGAGCTCGAAGAAAGACCAAAATCAGTAATTGCAGCATCATCCAGTCCATCACCAACCTCGTCATCCAGCTCAGCATCATCATCATCAGCATCACCATTAACGTCATCTTCATCTAGCTCATCATCGTCTACCGCACCATCACCTAGCTCCCGATCATCCAGTTCATCATCATCAGCATCATCAGTTACCACCCCAACCGTATCTCCTTTAAAATCGAGTGTGGGCCCAAATGAGCCCCTGTCGAGCAAAGCTACACCACCTCCTAGCACCGGATCGCGTCCTGTAGAGCAAAATACACCGCCATTGCCCAATGAACCAATCGAGATTCCACTACACCGAGCCCCAGAATGTATCCGAGCCGAAATCAAAGAAAGGCTAGCCGGGGCCCCTATCCTAACGCGTACACGCCTAATGACAATGGTGGATGGACAGCGATACCGAATCATCATCTATCGGACCGGAGTGGTGCGGATATTATGGCTAAACTCGTAATCATCTTCCGAAGGAGGGGTAGTGTAACGATTAAAGTCGCGGGCTTGTTTTAAACGTACCAGCAACAACTACTATGAATTATTATTATTTTTTTGTATTACAATGAAGTATTATTTTATTATTATTTCATATTATTATTGTCATTGGATTAATTAGATGAATTATTATTATTTGCTTATTGCCATGAACTATTTCTGTTTTGTATTTATCATAAGTTACTTACCTGAAAGAATTATTATTATTATACTATCATTTCTCGTTAAGTTTTGAATTTAAATTTAACGGATTTACACGCATTAATACAGCACTGCGTCTGACAAACATATGTTGTCAATTGTGTATGAACGCCCACATGCAGTGTGTATTTATGTTGTGTGTTAGTACGTGTGTATGTGTACTCATGTGTGTACAAGCAAACGAGTATAAAAGACGAGTGATCGTTAAACAAAAGGTTAGTTAGCTAGCAGCTCGCGCTACGGTAAGAACTGCTATTAGAGTGCGGGGTACCTGCTCTAATATAAGGACTAAAGTAGTGTTTGTTGGAAGCAACCAATACTGGAGCGTGGCTACCGCTTCAGTGGAGGATCTTCTTGTTGAGCCAAGGTTAACTGCACCCAAGAGCTCGCTGCATCAGCGTCGCACCCAGGCCTCTTATTGGTGGGGCCAATACAGAAGCCTGTATACGCCGGAGGTTCTATCGTAGTGGGGTACCCTTCGATAGATTCTCTGGGTAGTGGTGTACGGTCGCAAACTCACCGCTCCCGAAGAGTTGGTCAAGCCTTCGCAGCATCCGGAAACTACTATTGGTGGGAGGATACTCTACTAATAGTTGATTCCTGACCAAGTGCCGGAGATCCTAGCGGAGAGTGGGACATTCTTCCGCTACAAATCTCTCGGTCTTGGTGCGAGAGAAGGCAAATTCCACACTCTCAGAGAAACCTGGCCGCGAGAGAAGTCACCACGCGAGTACACATCACACACGAGCTCTGTGTAGATTTTGTGTAAAGAGAAGACCAATAAAGGAGAATTATAACGTTAAGTAGAAACTCCCCGTGTTTTTATTCTGTGGAAAACGACCCTGGACTCGGCTGAGACTACCCCAGCAACCAGCGAGTGTGTCGTCACAAATTTCAGCACACATAATATTTCCTGTGCACTTGTTTAATAATTCATTCCCAATTTTCAATGATCTGGCAACATTTGAGAACATGATATGAAACGGCAGCCATTTGTATAATACATACTATGCGAGCTTAGGAAGGTAGCTCACCAGCACAGATGATGCATGGGCCTGCGAACCTATCCGTCTTGAATATGCATTGCTAATAATATGTTAATTTAGATATACGTGTATACACGTCGCAGATTATAACATACACGTGCTTGTTTTTGAGTTAAATACTTGTGTTCTAGATTGGGTAAATTTTATCTGTGACATAGAAGAGCCACAATTACATTTATTTTTATTAGATTTAAATTTAGTTTTAGTTCTCTTCTTGGTTTTTCGTTATATGAAGTATAATTATTTGGGAAAGTGAATTTAGGGATCATGTGGTAGACAAAAATTTGGCGGCTAAGGGTGGTCTCAAGCAATTGCTGAAGGAATGCAAAATTTTAATACCTTTTAGTCAAAAACTTCAAGATTATACTATGAATATAATAACAGTTACAAATCATTAATAAAAATTATAACTTTATTCTTAAAATTCGTTATAGATCCAATCAATTTGTTAATTATATATCTTTTTTATATGCAAATTTTTACATATTATAATAAAATATACATTTAAATTTCACACATCTTTGTGTTAAATAAAAATAAAGTCATTTAAAATTTTTTAATAAAATTTAAGTTTTGGTATTTTTAAAATTTTTTGCGATTTTTGTTGCATCAAAATGTCGCTAACAACCCTTGCAAACCCTACAAATGTAGCAAGTCTAGCAAATATGCTACATTTTGCGAAACATAACAACAAAATATATGAATCAAAGATTTGCTACACTTGATCAAATATGCCAGGGCAAATATCGTTGCAGATTGGTAACTTGCAATGCTAAAACAGCTGTGTATTTCATTTTATTTATTAAATCAAAGCAACTAGACGCCTGCGCTTACAAAGTTTGACGGCGGTAGAACCGTCTCAACATCTGCCTGCGAATACTTAAAATTGAAGCTAAGATTGTTAAAAAATGTTTGCTAAAATAGTAAGAATTAAAATATCAAACAAAACTCCATTAATTGATAAAAGTTTTTAGAAAGTTTCTGCACACACTAAATAATTTCTTTGCGTAAACAGTTTAGAGGCGGCGTTAACGTTTATATACTCGCTGCGGCTTAGCTTATTGCATGCGGCAAAGCTACGTTATGCAACTCTGTAACCAAATAAATAATAAATTAAAAAAATGAGTGGCGAAGAAATTAAAAAGAAAATTAAAATAATAAAACAAAAACCAAACAATAAGCGATGGACGGATGATGAAATTAAAAAAAAATATGGGATTTTTTACTAGACAAATAAAACTTTGAGGTTTCTCGTTCATTTCCTTTATTCTCTGAAAAATCAGCTGTTGCAATAAATTTGCTAAATGCTTAAACAAGACACTCAAGTTTTGTGGCAACAAATCATACTAAAGCTCTAAACACTTAGATGACAGCAGACTTCACAACTTCACAGCTTCAAATAATCAGCAAAAAGCAAAAGGATATTGCTAAGCAACCTAATCTATATTCGCTATACCTATTTTTAAGGTATTAGATTATTTTAAATTAAATAAACTTTTAAAAATACATTGGTCAACAAGCGATAATAAACTGCATTGCAATATCCCTGTCTTCATGACCAACCCAAATAAAGAAATGGCTTGGAATAATAATAAATAAATAAATGTTGATGGATTTACTCCTATTAAAACTATTAAAATATGATGCAGCCGCAGTAACAACTCCAAGTAGTATGCTTTACATATGGCCGTACAACAAAATCTGAAATTGGTAAATTTAATGTTGGAATATGGCCAGTTGATAGCATGTGCTTTATATGCAACTAATAGGGCTGGCCTTTATATTTGACGAAACAATTGGTAACAAGTGATGAACAGGTAAAACGAATTCTAAACGTACTGATTACATTTAATAACAAATCTAAATCTAATAGAACGCAAAAAATGGACGCAAACTCTTGTGGACACAATGAAGATGAAGTACATAAAATTGTTATAAAAGAAGAAGAAAGTTCATGTTCATCTACCGAAGAGGATGAGTAGGATAACAAGAGCGATGTTGAGTATGTTTAAACAACAGTAGCTACAGTAGCGTCTTGTATTCCGAGGCCTAAAATTAAAAAAGAATTTGAAATAAAACAAGTTTCTGATGGCAATGCTGTTAATATTCTCGATATTACCAATGTGGAAATGGCTTTAAATGATAAGCAAATTTTTTCAAAACTGAGTCTAAAATTAAGAGAAAAATAATTTTATTGTACATATACATAAACATGTTACAATAATAACTTTTTTCTTTTATATATTTAAACAAGCAGCTTAAATCACAAGCGATATTAGTAGATAAAGAAGGCAAAACTTTTACACGTAACCTAATTTGTGTTTACCTTTGTTAAAGTTATTTAAATGTTTAAATTTGAAATAAATTCATTCCTAACATCTTTTGAAATATAAATTCTAGTTTTCAACCTCTTAATTATGCACAGTACCTAATATCAAGCAGTAAATAATAAACATCTATATATATTTAAACATTTTAAAGCGTTTTCTTTATTATTTTTTCAAAACTTAATTTACAAATTAAATTACAATACGGGAAAATTCAGAGGCATAAGTTAATCTTAACCAAGATTTTTTAAAATTAATTACATGGACATGGCAGTTCCACAAACATTAAGCAAGCCTACAAGTCCTGAAACCCGATTTACATTTGCACGTCTGTAAGCAATACGGAAAAATTTTTAACACTTGAAACAATATAAAAGTTCACAAGACTTACCTCTCTGAATCCCTTGGGAAAATGTGAAGTTGTTCGCCTGGAGGACATCCTTTAATACATATTTTTCTGAAAATATAAAAGAAATTTTTGAACAAATTTGTTTTCTGTTATCCATGTAAATCCATACTTACACATTTTTAGTTGAATGCATTTTCGCTCTGCAAAAATGAAAAAAAACTATTAGTCCTCTAAATTGTGCCCTTGCTTCTTTCTGTAAATAAAAGAAAGTAAATTAATTTAAATTTAAATAAATATAAATTTTCAACCCTTATTTTTACCTTTTTCATTAATGCGCCAGAAAAATTATCCAAAATAAAGAAGAAAATATAACAAAAGGGAATATAGGAGCGGTCATTCATTTAAGAAAGAGACAGATAGAGAAAGAGACCACTATACTAGTGACGCCTCTGTGTTAATTTGTGCTTCAAATGCAGCTCTGAAGTCAGCTTCATAATTATTTTGAAGACAGCAACAACATAATAATCAGCTGATGTGTAAATCAATTTCAAGTGTTTATAAATATTAAAAATTACTTCAATGTTTAAAAATATAAAAAATTAGTGATGAAAATTTAGTG
Organism: Phania funesta; assembly: GCA_963932375.1. Classification (NCBI taxonomy): domain Eukaryota; kingdom Metazoa; phylum Arthropoda; class Insecta; order Diptera; family Tachinidae; genus Phania; species Phania funesta. Next base: position 6,193,518 of record OZ010657.1, on the reverse strand, counting down.
GATTTTATCACAACAATTGCTAAAATAGCTCAGACTACAGCTGAAGTGTATAAAGCCCATAAGTCGAACAGTACAAGAAACCGAAGATGGTGTGTTCGCCCAGTAAATATAACCCGTGATGAAGAGGGCTTTTACAAAACATGTGTATAACAGCTTAAATAAAAAGATGAAGAACACTTTTTAAAGCAACCAGGATGAACGTAGGTAGTTTCAATTGACTATTGGAACTAGTAAAGGAAAAACTGTTTGGTTGTAACAATTATGTAAATTAATTACTTTCTTTCTTTTTGATATTATACTCAAAACAGTTCTAGGTACTTGGCGCAGGGATGTAACATCCAAATTCTTGCCTGGGCTTATAAATGAGGATTTCAACTGTTCGGAAAGTCGTTTATGAAACCTGTGATACAATTTGGGATAAGCTACATTCTGTGTACCTGTCACATCCAACGGTTCATGAGTTTAAAACAATACCGGACAAGTTTTATGTAAAAACTGGTATGCCAAATTGCTTAGGAGCTATTGATGGAAAACATGTGCGCATAGTTTGTCCGAACAGAATCGGTTCATTGTATTATAATTACAAAAAAACTTTTAGTATAGTGTTAATGGCAGCTTGTGATGCAAATTACGTTTTTACATACGTAGATGTGGGTGCTCTAGGTAGCCAGAATGATGGTGGCGTATTTGCCCGAAGTGTCTTTGGGAAAAAATTATTGAATAACACTTTAGAAATTCCTCAAAGCTCAAATTTACCAGGATCTTCAATAAATCGTTTTTAAAATAAAACAATCACATCAAGTTTTTTCATTTTTAAAATAAAACGTTTATTTCATGGGTTTTTTTAACTAACCGTTAACAACAAATGTTTTTTTTAAAAGAAATACATAAGTATATACATATGTACATATGTACATATGTACATAAATGCAAATTAATTTATCCTACCATTTAACTCCACAATAGCTGCAACTTCCCTCCATTCCTGCTCTTTTTTCTTTAGATTTTTGTAGCTGGTGTGGCCCAAATCAAACAAAATTGTGCGGTTGCGCACCTCTTCAATTAACTCTTCATCTACGGCCATACTGTTCCTCTGCAAAATTTTACAAACGTATTAAAAATAACAACAGAAAATCAAACAAATATTTACCAACATCTTAAAATAGAAAAAGAAATAAATTATCACAAAAAACAAGACATGAACTTAAATATGAACAGCTGTGTATTTTAGCAATACAAATTTCAGGGATGCCGCTTATATATTTTATAATGAATAAAATTTAATTTATTGATAAAAATATGTAATAATATCACGAGAAACTATAAAAAACATAAATTTATTTCTTTATTGTATTTTTGTAATGTTCTTTTATGTTTAATATTAAAAAAAAAATTTGTTCTTATTTTTCCAATTTATATGTATAATGGCAACACTATATTTGTTTATTGCTGCTCGTCAAAATAGAAAATAGCCTAAGTTGGCAGCAGCAGCAGCAAATGATGTTGTGCAGTCGTGCTGCTATGCTGCCGTCAAAATAATCGTTTTCATTTAAACATGTATTTTATTTTTGACATATTGCTGCTTGCTGTATGCTGTCGTCTATGTGTTTAGAGCTTAAGTGTGCAATATGTAACGAATAGTGATTTCCGCTAATTAAAATAAATTCTTGAGATAACAGATTTAAAATGTAGAGGTTAAAGTGATCAGCTTTCAAAATTGGTATAACTATAAAACTTGGATTATGTAAGATAAGTTTGTTAACTTTTTCGAAATAAGTTTTATCAATTTGACATGGTAGTCTAACTATATTTTTAAAATGTTCTTGTATAATGCAGAGTATTGCACAATCTAACACAAAATTAGTCAACTGGTTTCCTATTTCTAAAGACTTTCATTCTTCAAAATCGTATATGTTGTAGAAATTGAAATTTTCCATTATGATTGGCTCACAGTATGTGTGTTCTTTTTTAATTCTTGAGATATCACTAACATTATTTACATTATTAATATCTAGTGATATAATATATTGAACGTATTGATGAAAACTTTTTAGGTTTTTTTTTTCATTTAAGAGATGCCTGGGCTTAAAAGCCTTTTGTTTCTTTATAGTTTTCTTTTTCCATCCTTCTTCTGGCTCTGCAAAATTCCACTAATTCATAATTATTTTTTTTTACTATATGTAGTCACTTATTACTCTCATTCAGGTTATGTTTTTTGTTTTTTTTATAGACATATTCATATCGAAGTTCATTTAAAGTACTCATACTGTATTTTCTGTTAAGTTTTATAAAATTTCCCGGCCGAACAGAGCTATCGTTGAGAAGAATATGTTTTTGCCTGTAGAAATTAAATTCTACTGGAGCATTGCTTATATAATCGCCTGATGGATCCAGCATGCTTCCCATTATGACACCACGAATCTGGGCTACACGTTTTCCCCTTCTCCATGAAAAATTTCGCCAGTTCTATAAAAAAAAAAACTGTTTCGTCTATGTTCACTTTAAAACCATATTTGAAACAATCTGGAAATGTGCAATACCCATATGCCAACAATCCAGAAAGTAAATACTTTAAATTAAAAAAAATATATATTTTTTATGCACGTACTATTTATTTTTAAGTGCACTTGCCCAATAATATCCATTACAAATTTATTTTTAGTCCGTTTAAGTTTCCGATCGTCTTTTGAGTTGAAAATGGAATCAGGAATTACTCTCAAACTGCAATCTGCTACTTTAGCCTTCAATTGCAGGATTTGTTTTAAAATTTTCTCTGGCAGACAAATGCCGTTGTTATTAATTTCTTCTTTTGGATTAACACTTTTACGATAGCTTTCAAATTGAGATATGTATGTCTAAATTATTTCCTTCAGTCCCAAAGGGACCTAGAATTTTATTGCTGTCGTCAGTATTTCTCATATTATATGGGTTTTTATTATATCCAGAAATAAGTACACAGTTTTTTTCCTATAGTCATATTAGAAACTTTGTTCATTAAAATACTTAATATAGTTCTTATTTCTTTAGTAGAATTAGTTAAATTATTTTCTATTGCTTTCGTATTGCCCGTATTGAAGACTTCGTCCTGAAAAGAGAGGGAATTACATTAAAATTTGACAAATTATAAATACATATATAAATTTTTCTTTTACCATTGTGTTTATTTTTTCACATAAAATTCTGAAACAAATTTCAATTTTTTAAGATTTTGTGTCTGTTGTATATTTCTGTTGTATACTTCTTTTTTTAGAGGTTGTTTTACTCTTAGGTGGTACCTAAAAAAAATCTCTTAAAGGCAACGATAAGTAAAAATATTGCTGACATATTTTTTTGGCTTCTTTAGGCAAGCAAGACTTTGTAAAGCATATTCCTCGTTTTTAGTTATATTACTTCGATCTTATTTTGTCTCGGTTTCTTCGGGTGTGCTAATATTCCCTATATATGCATTAGTGTTTTCTTTAACATCAGCTTTAGTTTCGTAGTTTTTCTTTAATAATTCCACCTGTAATATTAATGTTGAAAGTAGTTCTGATTTGTACTACTAAATTAGCTTAGCCTTTCTAAAACCGATTCGATTTTTTTAATTATTTGCAAGTTTGATCCTTGTTGTAGTCATTAAAAGTTTCACTTAATATAACGTTATTTTTGTAATATTTAAGGCTTGAAACGTCCAAGCCTAACTTAACTACGTTCTTCAAGATTTCATTAAAACCCACAAATAAAACCAAATAAGAGTAATATATTCGGCTGTGGTAAATCTAATATACTCTTCACGCAAAAGTATGCTGAACATTCACTCGATTTTGCTCGCCAGTGTAGGAATTATTTGACACTTACCTTTAATTTGATATTTTACAAAACAAAAAAGATCACTTAAAATGTGTATTCGTGAACATTAAAAATGTTTAATTAATTTTTCATTATTTACTATTTGTTCACTATACTACTACATACATTTATTAATGCACTTCTTAATTCACTTGCTAGATTTCGTTGTCTATATTTAATAAGCGGCCATTTTTGTTTTAAAATAATACCGTTATTTCATTTTCATTGTTCCAATGCTAGTATTGCCAGACATTTTATAATACACCTTAAAAAAATGAACATGCCAGAGTTAATAAGAAAGTTTTTTTTGTATATTGAATATGAATTTTATTTTAAACGAGAAAAAAAAATAATTTTAGATTATATATTTTATCCCAAATAGCTCTAAAGATGTCTAATGTGTTTCTAAAATCTGTACTTGATTAGAAGTCTGGCAACTACGAAAAATAGCATCTGGCTAGCATATTTCTTCATTCAAATCCAAAATGAACGCCGAGTTAAAAGTTAGTAATTTGAAATTATCTCGATGTTTATTTTATTATTTTCAGAGACTGCTGGTGCTGGACGTGGTTGTAGTGCTCGGCGTGGTCGTCGTGCTGGACGTAGTCATGGACGGCGTGGTAGGTACCACATTCCTCTCATTTATCAGCCTTAACCTTACTATAACCCGGCGATGTTACAAAGTTACGGTCAGCCTCAACAAGTCATGGTTACGCCACAAATTATGGTACCAGTGCCACAAGCAGTGGTCCCAATGGCTCTAGCTTCAGAAGTGGAGCCAGCTCCGGAAGTGCTCCAGAAATGGCCCCAGCTGCAGAGGTGCTTCCAGAAGGGACCTCAGTTCATAAGGAACAATAATTTTATACCTATGCCGTTTTTTATTTTATTTTTGGAAAACATGCATCTACCTTATATGATATAAAATAAATGCGCAGCAATTATATTTAAAACCAAATATATTTTTATATGCTTTATTATAGTGTTTTTAGCTATTTGTATAATTAATTAATTAATTTTTAAGCTCTCGTTAAAAAATAAAATTATAAAAACTTCAAAAGTTTCAAATTTTCATATAAAAGAACCGAAAAATATTTTACATTTATATGTTTATGTACAAAGTTACGATAGTTATTCAATTCAGAACATTGGAATACCTTGTAACGGAAGTTATCAGGAGAATTGTAGTCTATGTTGGTACAATGAAAAATATGCTAAAAACTAGAATAGCCGGATATAAATCGGACTAAATATGTAGCAATTCAAATAAAACAGCTCTATATTCCCATTGTTCTAAATTAAATCACTATCTTAACTTTGAAAATGCATCAGTTAAGTATTGAGAATAATTGAAAGCGACTTTATATGGTAATTACGTATTGAAAGCAATGATCGATTGTTTGGCACATTTCGATTTATTGCTTTTGTTTAATAAAAACCTTATATATAGGCATATAAGTAATTTTCAACTCAAAAGAGTGTTCCCTATAAACAGCTAGTTTTTCGAATGTGACAACCGTACTGCTCCATTCCTATGGTAATTGTGTATTGAAATCAGGCTTCAAGTCTTGGCAAATATTCACAATTTGTCGCACCCTGCGAATCGTGCTACCACCACCAAGCTGATGGTATCCAGGTTTTGTTGGCCTGTTATTAAAAAAGACACTGCAAATTTCGTTAAAAATTGCATTCAGTGTCAACGTTCAAAAACATATCGCCACACTAGGTCTGCACCAGCTAGGTGTGCTACATAAACATACACATTGTTGGTCGTCTGCCGTTATGAGAAGGACAACGCTATTGTCTAACTATCATAGACCGTTTCACACGATGGCCTGAAGCAGTGCCTCTTCCAGACATGGCAGCTGAAACCATCGCTCGAGCGCTATTAGCGCACTGGATTTCACGTTTTGGAGTACCAGCGCGTATCACTTCTGATCAAGGATGTCAATTCGAATCTGCAGTTTTTGCAGAGCTAATGCAAACTATCGGTGCAACACATTTGCGAACAACACCTTACCACCCACAGTCTAACGGCATCATAGAGAGATGGCATAGAACTCTAAAGGCATCCACTTTGTGCCACGATACCTCAAAATGGGTACAATTTTTGCCAACAATATTACTCGGTCTTAGGGTAGTCTTCAAGACTGACATTAATGCTTCTGCTACAGAGCTGGTATATGGAACAACGCTGAGAATTCCAGGGGAATTTTTTTTTCAAAAGCAGCGTAAAAGAGTCTTCAAGTGATTTTGTTAACGATTTTCGAAAATCAATGGAAAAACTAAGACCAACTGAAACTGCATATCAGTCGAACGATAAAACTTTTATATCAAAAAATCTTTTTTCGTCTACTCACGTTTCCGTAAGAAATGACTCAATTCGTCCTTCACTAACGCACCCCTATGATGGTACATACGTAGTTTTGAAACGCAAATCAAAATTTTTCACAATTCGAGTTCGTAACCGTAACTGCAACATTAATATTGATCGCTTGAAGCGGTATTTTTACACAGCAACAGATGCACCTGTGTTACAACCATCCAATTTACAACCATCAAATTCAACAAGTAGCTTTTCCTGCGGCGCGCAACCAGCAGCGGAAAACAACCCTAGCGATATCGATCTAAACATTCCATAAAACGAACCTACCTCAAAAGATGACATTGTTCCAAAGCCCATACTGAAGACTTCATCTAGTGGCAGACACATAAAGCTTCCCGTGCGATTTATATGACCTATTTCAGCGAGGGGAGTGATGTGGCACCCTGTCAACCGATAATCTTAAAAGTTGCTTTTACCCCTGTTCTTGCACACACAGAAAATATCAATTGGTTTTGTTAGCACGCGCTGTTCGCTTCATTTTTGTGCATGCGTTAAAAAAAGTTAACGCTGCTTTAAACTCATTAATAAGCAAATTTCCTTAAAGTTTCATTCAAAAACGATTATTAGCTTAACAAACGTATGGTAACTCCTACGTCAACTTTAAAATTTTTAAAGCGGGTAACCACTTACTTTAAAGTGACGTTTTTGATATTTATTCTTTTTGTATACATATTGTGAAGAAAAATGTTGTGGAAAGTTTTTAATAAAACGAAAAATTTTGTGGAAAAAAAACAAAATTAAAAAAACTGACACTTTAAATTTAGTGAGCAGAATTGGTAAAATTAATTTTGATTTTATGGTAAAACTAATATTGTAATATTTTACTTAGAACGCATAATTCAAATATCGGGATATAATCGGCCAAGAAATTACAAGCCAAGGATTGATGGTTTCTCTCTTCCAGATGACCAGTTTAAAACAAAGTATCGTTTTAGAAAGGAAACTGTTATTAAAATTATAAACTTAATTAAAGCAGACATTGAAGTAGACCGCTGAGGCTGTGGAAAACCATTTTTATTCATTTTATTTTATAAATTGTAAAACCATCAAAGATTTACTTAAAAAATAACAAAATTTCACAAATTTACTTAAAATCACATAAAAAAATAAAATAAATTAACAAAATTCTATAGTGATGTGCATATAATCAACAGAAGAAAACAAAGCTCGTTATTCAAATAATTGGTATCAATCCTAACAACAAAGTGCCGTGTTAAATGTTTTACATTATTGTTAATGCATTGATTTTTTGTTTTTCATGTATTAAAAAAATTAATTTTATTTTACAATAATATAAAACTTTTTCAATAGATTTGACTACCCCAATGAATTAATATTTGTGTTTATGTATCATTAACTATAAAATGTGAATGGTGTTGCCAGTATTAACGTTTAAAATGTATTGCAGCATACATTAGTTAAAGTTAGTGTTTTTTACCACACGTTTGTTAGGCTTAGTGTGAACTTTAAAGTTGACGTTAGTCTTTTTTTTGCATAAGGCAGTTAAAATTGTATATTATAACTTATTTAATGATTTTTTACAGTTTAGCACAGTAAAATCCGCCCCATTTGGTTGGGCGTGTGATGATACCATACTATTGAAAGTGAAAACTGTGGACAAATTTGCAACAGATTTTCTTGTTGAGTCCGTGCTGTTTGTATCGTTGCGATTTACTGCTATTGAATAGGGGTTGGTGTATGCACTAGGTGTTGCAAGCTGGATTTTTGGTGCTGAATAAGGGAGGTGAAATTTAATTTAACCCTCATTCGGTTGTTGTGCTTGCTATGCCACCGGCAAGCAAACGTAGGAGTGAAAAACCCAAAGCCAACTGTGACGCGTCGGACGCTATTACAGATGGCGTACGTGCGCCGCCGTCGGTTGGAGTACGTAAAGTACGCTACACCAATAGCGAACACTCGAGCACACAGGACCCCGAATTTAATTGCGACGGCAAAAGGTTCAAGCTTAAGTCGCCAGGTGTAGAACGTTTTAATTCGCCTTGGCCAAGCAGCACTACAAGATTCTTTACCACTCTTTCAGATTGTTTATATTTTCAGTCCGTTACTATAAATTCAGCGAGGGGTGGTAAATATCAACTGCATATTGTGTTATTTTAATCATGGCGTGGTAGATATGCTTGATACATCCAATTATAGCAAAGTCTACAACCCTTCGTGGTGATGAAACGAAGTTTCTGGCTTGGTGTGGGAAATAAAATCGATGTACTTAGTTAAAACAGTAACCATTTTTAACTTTACTGGCGACACCAGCTAGTGTTGGATTTTTTTCCAAATCAAAATAACAAATTTAAATAATTTTTTTTTGTAACATTTATTTTTTGCGTTACTATCATTTTGTTATTATTTCAATTGTAATTTTTTCTTAAACTTGAACATTTTATAATAAGCTAAAAATAAATACAGTTCAAAATAAAAAAGTTTAACGGCTGTCGTTAGAAAATAATATCAATAAACATTGTCTGTTCTTTTTTTCATTAAAATGGTAAGAAATTTTATGTATAACACATATTTCCTGGGTACGTGAAGATTATGCTAAATGCCAGATCATCCCCATACTGTCATTCTCCACTATTGAGAATTTCTTTTTTCGCAATTCAGAGCGGTACCAGTGGATATACCTGTCTATAAGCATGTTGGTTTTTACTCAATAGCCATTGCAGCAGCGTATAGTTCTTCAGAAAATCAGCCAACATCCTTTCCATTGCCTTTAGTAGAAAAGATGTTTAGCTAACTGGCACGAAGGCTGTAGCTTCTTCAACCGGTTTGGGGAAAAAACAACCTTAGTTTCCCTCCAAGCAATGTGTTTATACTCCACTGTTATAAGGCCGCTTTACCTGGATCAAAAGATTGTGTTGGCAGCATCAGAAAGATTAAGAGTGTAAAAAATTGACAGAATAAGAAAGTCTGCAATGAAAATAAAATAGATTTTAATTTTATGCCGTTCCGCCCTGCGGTTTTTTACTTCAAAATCGTATGAAAAACCGCACCGCAATAAATTATCGTTACATTGTGTTCAGACTCTAGGCCATTACATTGGTTATAATATTTCAGAGATATGATTTTAATTCTTATTGTAATTTTCCTTTAGAAAGATTCATTTAAATAAAATTAAACCTTTAAAAACAAATTACGCATCAGGATACATGACCCTAAGTTACAATCAGTTTTAGCGGGGTACATATAGGCGGTCTGTTAACCTCCATCGGCTCAGCAGTATCTTTATAGACTGACCAGTCCACTCTTTGTGAGCTTTTCTTGTCCATCTCTTCCTGATTCTAAAACTAAAACCACCATAAAATTTCCACGAGTAATGGAGAAAAATATATCCACCCACAGAGAGCTCGACTGTTATTTAGAGTTCGCATACTAGAGAGCAAGCACCATCTTGGCCACGCATGCCTAGCGTATGGAGTTCCAACCTGGAATTAGGATTTTTATAAAAGAGTGTTATTATCTTTCCCCTAGACTTGTATAATCAGACTTTTAGCAGAGACATGACTTACCTATGGACCTGTTACCTGCCGCCGCCATGTTGAGGTATAAGTCAAAACTTCGGACAGTGCACTTACTTACGGCAAGCAGTAAGTGTCTGCCAGCTGACGACCAACGATAAAGGTTAAATTTATTAACTAATTTTTAAAGTGAAAAAATAAAACAATAAAAGAAATAAGCAAAATGATGGGTCAAAATTTATCCTTAATTTTGATGAATAGACCTCGACAGCAAATATAGGCTGGTCCAACCATAATGCACGATGTTAATTGTAAATAAAACAAAAAAGTTTTTAGAGAATTATCTTAATATTTTTTTATTATGATAGAATAATCTATGAAAATGATGTGTGGAACGGCCACGGCTTCGGTTGCCTACCTTTATCCGCTGGTCGATATATTCAGTGACTCTGAGACATAATTGAGGTTCAATGTCGTTAATGTGCCTAATTATCGCCTCCTTTAGCTCTTGCATTGTTCTTGACTTATTCAAGTAGACTTTTTCTTTCAAATATCCCTTAAATAAGGAAGTCCAACGGTGTCAAATCACATGATCGTGACGGTCAAGTGAGTTTCTCGCGCAAAAGAGCCATTGTTTCGTTGGCTGTGTGGTAAGTGGCACCATCCTGTTGTAACCACACATCGTCCAGATTTGATAACATTTTTCTCATAAGCCTTTCCCATAGTAGAAAGTTAAAAAAATGGTACCAAGCTGCCTAGAAATGGGTTGGTATTGTGCATATGAAGAACTTGATCCTCAATTTAATCTCAGTACTTTTTCGGCCGGCTTGGCTTTATTTTCACATTTATGTGAGGATCTCAGTCCCATTTTCCAAGTTATTTTTGTTAATGTATGTATAAGACCTCTATTCTAGCCCCTCCCCACTCCACCAGCGGAAGTGTCCCCTAATTCAGTTAGTCTTGGCCTGGCGCAGTACCGTGCGCCTTAATACAAAATATTAAAATATTATATTTAGCTGATTATGCAAAGTAACAAAAACGGCTACACTGATCACACACATGTGCCTGTTTTTTCTTTGTATTGTATTGACTACTTGGACTACCTATATGTTATTCTATAATAGGCATCTGTTATGTCAATAATTTTTCCACCGAGCCATTTCTTTAGGTTTGGAAATAGGAAGTTGTCACTATGATCTAAATCCGGAGAATATGGCGGATGAGGTACCAATTCGTAGCCCAATTCATAGAGTTTTGCCATTGAGACTGCACACGTGTGCACTCGTGCATTATCTTGATGAAAAAGAACTATTTTCTTGGCCATATGGGGGCCTTTTTCTTTTTTAATCCTTGTTGGCATAATATTCGCCGTTTATTGTTTTTCCCTTTTGAAGGTAAAAAACTGTTGCCATCACCTTATTGGCCGACAAACTTACCTTGACCTTCTTCGGAGCAGGTTTACCCGGAGAAACCCATTGTTTAGACTGCTGCTTGGTCTCCGGAGTGCAGTAATGGCCTGATCCATACAAAAGTAATTTTAATAAAATAATGCTAATGCTGCACACATATTTCAATTTTAATAAAACACTAATTCTAATTCTTTTCTATTAAGAGACCCAATTGATTTCCTAATTACAGGGACTAGCAACATTTTTATCCAACAGAATCTCAACGTATTGAGTGCAATTGTTTTTTTTTTTTTTTTTTTGTAATGGAGAGATACCGTTAAGTCTTCTTTAATGTTATCACTAACTTGATTTTTTCTTTCAAAAAGTGACTTATAACACTTTAAAAATAAACGGCTCATAAATATGTATGTCGTAAAATTTTTGTTTATGACTGGGTTTCAGGCCCAAGCTTACGCCAACCAAGTCTTGCTAGAAGTTAGTTGTAGTTATAACAATAGAAATGTGTTTAAGACTGTAATAATAATTTATTTGTTACTTTAACTACTAATTAATAGTTAGATTACATATGTGTGTGTATGTGTTTTCCCCTCTGTAAAAAATTTTAAATTTCACAAATAAGCAAAACAACCAAACATATAAAAATGAAGAAATGTATGTATGTATATAGATACATAAGTTCATCCGCCCATACTTTCTACAGTGCATAAAAAATAAATTCATACATTCATACATACGAGCTTGTGTGTGTGTGTGTGTATAAACAAAAAAGTATATACATATGTATGTACTTATGTAAGTACGTATTTTTTATAAATCATTAAAAACATTGTCTTACTTCTGAGCTACATACATACATACATATTCTGTTATTGTACTTCATACACACATACATATGTATGCATGCAGATAATAAATATGTTTGTAACTACATGTGTAGGTATGTTTAAATGCTGAACTATGTATGTGTCTCTATGCATGTACGTATGGCCATTTCAAATTCCTAAGCACTTTAATATATGGATTTGTAATTATGAGCACACGTACATACCTACATACATACATATGTATGTATGGGGATATGCAACAGATTTTCTTAACTTGGTAGTTGCTTATTGTTCATACTGCATACATACTATATATTTTTATAGTGCCACGCTATGTGCTTGTTTGTTCGTTTGGCTGTGTGCTTATTGATACTACTGTTACAGTTTACCTTGGCACGCGCCTTATCTTGCATTTGTGTCTTCGCGCTCACTCGCTGGGTAAAAAAAAACAATCTCGCGCGTGCTACATCACATCATCATTAACATCATGCTTCGCTTGAGTTTTTATAATACACACGCACACACATACAACTGCATGGACCATCCAAGTGTAGCGAAAAAACTGTTTACTGGCAAGTACATTCATAAAATGATACTCATACGTGGGCTACACAGCACATGGTGCAAACATATGTATATGCACATCAGCACATGACTACATACATATGCATGTATGTATGTATGCACATGTGTTCTCACCCAGAGAACATATTCATTTGAATTAATCAGAGCAGATTGTTTGCTTAATTTTATGTAGAAAGTTCTAACAAAAACCTGATTAGAACTTGTAAAACTTTTCGATGTCTGGAAGAAAACTCATCACGCCTTTATCCAATTTTCGATTAAGCTAATTATTGGTTGAATAGATACGTCAAAAAGCCAAACTAATGCATTTGGAATGCACTACCCATTACCGAAAAACCCTCACTTTGTAGGCCGATGGAATCATTGCTACCTATTTCTTTAAAAACGATGAAGGTCAGAACCTTACAGTTAGTGCTGACCGCAACGCACTGCAGTTCGCCCACGTTCGTTTGTTTGTGAAGATCTGCTTGAAAGGAATAGAATTGGCTGCATCTTGGGTTGACGCACAGCATATCCGCTGCTCTTAAGAGGTTAAAAAGGCCAAGAGGGTGCTTGGTTTATAGTATGATATCTTTGTATACCAGTCAATCTCCAGTTTTAATACAGACTTACCCGTGCATATGTAGCTCTGTGTGCGTGGACATATTTCTTTCCTTTAGAGAGATCAATCAGGAAGCCCCGAAAAAGGCGTAGCGGTTAATCTCTGCAGAAACTACGGTTTTAATTGGCCAAGTGAGGAATCCGAAAGAGATAGACAAGACTGCCTGGCGAAGGCTGGGTCGACGAGTCAATCTTAAAATGTACTTCTAAGGCGTTGAACTAGGAGATTCCAGAAGGTAAGGGATATACAATGAAGCCTCGGAAGAGGTGGAGATGTCATTCTCAGTAGAATCTCTGATGTTTATTGGCCAATGCAGGAATTCTGAAGAGAAAGATTAGAAAACCTCTCAAGAGGTCAGTCTCCAAAGATACTCCGGCGCAAGAGACATGCGCACATTGTATGTCATAAGTGACCTAAACCTTAAAAAAATTCTAGCAAATACAAGAGACTCCGTGATGAGGAAGAAGGTCAACAGTCGCCAATCGACAGTCTGAAATCACTAAAGTCGATAGTAAAGGCTAATGGTAACACGAGGCTTGATTGAGAGTAAGGTAATTGTAAATTACAAATCGGTTGCCTAAAATTCTAGTAAAGAAGATGGTCGAAAAGGGACCCATAAATTTAGCGGTCTGCTTCGATATTCCCCCTACATTAAAAAAAGAGATTAAAAATTATTATGAATTGTGAACAAAAATATATTAATTTTGTTCTTTCAACGCAGGATTGTAGGATGACCTAGAATCATGTACTATACCTCCCTTTTTAGAGCCACAAGAACACTATCTCAAATATTTTTAAAATACTTTGGAAATATATAAATTAGTTCATTGCTTCAGAGGTTATGTTATTTTGAACAATAAATTATGGATTTTTACAATTAAGTTGTACCTACTAGACCGAAAATTTTATTGACCCAAATAGCTTAAATACTCTGTTTCAATAATAGTGCACAATGGAATTCGTGCCAGTAATAAATCGATTGTGTCATGCATTCACGCGGGGTATGGCCGTTAGCGCCGTCCTGCAGAAACCACATCGTCATACAGATGCTGTCAGGTTAAAGCCACAAGAATTCCGTTATCATATTCCTGTAACGAATAGCTTTCACAAGCTTTGCCTAATTGATGTATTCAGGCTTTTGACAACACACTCGTTTACTGCAATAATGTTTTCAAAAGACCAACCGGCACTCTTCGTATTCTGTACACATTAGGAATCCGAAAATTCACCGAAATTTAGAATCGGTTGCAACGCAAGGGGGTTTCGCAATGATAACTTGTTCTTCTTCCATGTAGCGCTTCATTTATAATAACCCGAACAATGATAGATTTAAACTGTTTACTATATCAGAGTTGCTACGTACACAAAAATTAATCCCAAAAATAAATTTTGCCATCAAACTTTTCTGAACAAATTGTTTGCTGGGAAGTTGCATACTGATTTATAAATGAATACAAATGTAGACAGGTACAGCAGGGTGCAAAACAATTAGAATATTTCGATTATTTGGCCGTAAGTAAATTTTATTAACAAAAATTTTAGCACGCAACTCTTTTCTAAATTAGGATACAACGCATTGCAGTTGTGGGCGTGGTAAGTTCTGTACAAAGTAAATGAACAATTAATAAAAGGTTGTATTATTTAATAAAAAAAATATCTGCTTGTTAACTATTATATTTATTATATTAAATTAGAAACTTTCGGCTAACCATGACAAAAGTTGTCATAAACAATACGTACGCACGTGTGTCTGTACAATGTGGTCCAAAATAAATGGCCCTATTGGAAGAAGAATTTCGTTAATTTCATTGTAGTTTCCTTAGTTGTCCAACGTCCAGTGCATGACCGTTCCACTCGACTTAAAAAGAGACTGGATCAGTAAGCGATTCATTGCAGAGTGGAAGATCTAACACCTCTCGTTGACTTCGCCTTTACACGGGCGTCCATGCAACGCATTCTCAACGTGTACATATATGTAAATTTGAAGATCTGTTCTCGCAAAGTACAGACAAACATCAGGTATTGTCAGTTGACCAGACCGTCTGATATTCCCTTTGGCTGTTGAAATCTCAAATATGGCCCCAGATTTATTTCTGTGGGGTTGTCTGCACTAGAATCTTGGAGCCCCTAAGAAACAGAACGAACATTCATCACGAGATCTATAACTTATAGCCAGAAGTGTTTTAAGCAACCATGCAAAATGGTCTAAAACGGGTCCAAATAGTTATCTATAATAGCGGCGGTTACTAAAGCGATATCATCTTGAAAACACAATGTATTAAAATGTAAAGGTTCAAATAAATATTTAAAAAAGAACACCCTATCCCATGCCTTTAAATGCATGGAATGGGGTGTTCTTCCGCGTAGGACAAGCTCGCAAGCGTGTGCAATAGGATTTAAATCCTCACTTTGAGGAGGCGTATTAAGTTGCCTGGGTGCATAATATAAAAGACATTCCATGACAATAAGTGCAGTATGCTTGGGGTCGTTGTCTTGTTGAAAAAAACCAATCTTCCCTAAGAACTTTGTACTTTGATCCATAATACCTTTAACAAACCCTATTTTTCCAACGCCAGACGCTGCTATAGCTCCCCAAACCATAACGCTACCACCGCCATGCTTGACAGTTGGTATCAAAATTTCGAACTGCATAGCCGAATTTTTTTCCTCCATATTTTAGCTCAGCCATGACTTGCAAAAATATTGAACTTCGACTCGTCACTAAATAAAACTTTCGACCAAAAGTCCTTAATGAATATGCGCACATGCGAACTCGAGACGAAGAAGCGATTTTTTTCAAATATCAAATGCTTTTTACGCGGTGTTCTGCTAAAATATCCTTCGTCATTAAGAGCACTCTTGACAGTTCTTGGATGGAAACGCTTACTGGATACATGATCAATATGTTCCGATAATTTTGGAGCACTATGTCTGGGATTTTTATTTACTTCTTTTAAAATTGAACAATCGTCTTCACTGTAGCTCGACGCAAATTAAATATTTTGGCAATTTCATGCTGCATGTGAAAACTGCTACGATATGAAGACCAAATAGTGGCGGTACTCTACAGCTTCTTTACAACTCTTTGCTTTTCTTGTGTGGACTGTATGTAAGCTTTTGTCACATCACTTTTTTTTACTAATTTGGGATTTGTTTCCTTATGGAGTAAATGAAATATTTTTTTTTATATTTTTATTAATAAAATTAAAAATAAAAGAAAACTTAATTTTTAGCTTTTCTCTTTAATGCATATTTTTCAAAAAGTAAGTAAAAATGTAGTTGCAAGTAAACTTTAGTCTATCACTGTTTAATATAATAAAATCCTTGACAGGCCCTAAATTTGTGGAATTCGTATTATGTTTTTCAATATCTTGCCAAGATGTTCGCTGTTAGAGTAAGATATGCTTAAATATTTTTTCTAGACCCTTAAATTGTAAATTATTATTAGGCTTTGGAAAATAAGCCCTTTTAAATTATATTAAATCATATTATTATTGTAAATAATAATAATATGGTCCTCTTAAAACGAACAGAGTTCACACAATTTCGTTTTATATAAAGAACTAGGGGGCTAATGATGTCCGTCGATATGCGAAATTTTTCACGTTGGAATTCTGTCCGTCGAAATTTGGTACTGACATCAAGTCGATAACGAGAACTTTTCATTTGACAAATATCGAAGTTTTATTCGACAGCTTCATTGTTGTCGAAATCTTATTTTTTAATATTAAAATTTGAAACAAATTTTACTATTTTTTTATTTAGTTGAATACTTATTTCCATTATAATCCGGCAATATAATCTTGTGGTTTATACCATTTGAAACTCATTTGACTCCACTCTTGATTAATTTTATTCGAAATAAACTTATTTTAGCGGGCTACAAAATATCTTTTTTATTCATATCTAGATAAGTAGCAGGTTCCTGTCTCTGCAAGTTGTCTGGTTAAATAAGTCGAGCGGAGAGAAGTTAACAATCTCGTATAAAAATTCCTAAACCACGGTGGAACAGCATACGACAGGGATGCCCGGCTAAGAAGGTGCTTTGTGCGAAGTACGCGAACTCTGGATACCAGTCTATCTCCAGTTTCAATACAGACTTAGCCTTGGGTATGGAGTTGTGTTTGGATGCATAGATTTTTCTCCATTAGGGGCATGAATCAGGAAGCCTCGTAAGAGAAGGAGAGGTTAATCTCCGCAGAAACTACGGTGGTTATTGGCCAAAGGGGGGATCCGGAAGAGATGGACAAAAATGCCTAGCGAGGGGTGGACGGGTCAATCTTTAAACGTACTTCTAAGGCGTTAGACCGTGAGATTCCCACAGGGATGTTTATTGGCCAATGGAGGAATCCTGATGAGTTGGACAAAAATGGATGGGACAGCTTGGAAACATAATCCTGAGGAAGGAGCTGAGTCGACAGTGTGAAATAAATACAGTCAAGAGTAAAAGCCAGTGGTAGTACGAGACTTTATTTAGACTAAGGTATTCGTCAATTACAAGTCGGTTGCCTGAAATCAATTGGGGGTCGAAAAGGGATCCATAAAGTTAGCGGTCTGCTTCGACTACATCAAAGAGAGCTTCCCCCCTACATAAAAAAAGGCGCGTCACTGTGTGTGCTTGAAAGCATTCGAGGACTGTCAGCCATAGTTTTCTTCCTCTAATCTCGCGGAAGTGCCGAGTTGTTTTTTTACTATAACCCCTGGAACAAGGATAAAGATTCCTTTTCGCTTTATAGTTCTGATATAAATTTCTTTAGTTACACATTTCTTCTACTGTAGCTTATGCTAATATATTAACAGTTTTCGTCGATACTGTAGGTGTACACACACATACATATGTATTCATATTTGTAAAAAAAACATATTGTGACATACATACATGGGAGTTCATTACATATACACATTGAATACATTTATAAATATGTAGATATGTTGATTTGGATTTTGTGGCCAGTTGTAGTTGTTTTCATAACAAAATGTTCCTTCCGTCACACTTTAACAAACATTCAAGTTTCGGAACAAAAACTGTATGTTAAACATAGTCATAGAAAAACTTCGTATCCAACAAGAAAAATCTAGAAATTGTATAGTAATTTTTTGACTGTCTTTTTATATATTTTTTTTAACTTTTTGTTGAGACTGCAAGACAATAATAATTTCTTCTACTTACCATGGTTTGTGCGAAATGAAATTAAATCATGTTTTAACCTGACCCTATACTCCCCGGATATATTTTTAAAATATATTAACGACAAACTGAATGAGAATCACCTGAACGGTGCTCTATAGTAATTATTCTTCAATGTCAAAGTGTGACAGAGAGAGAGAGGGGGGGAGAGAGTGAAAAAGTTGAGATGATCATCTGATTGAACGAAACAAAATGTCTACGCTATATCTTTTTTTTATAGCTATTAACGACTGGCGTTAAACTCTTATTGACGAAACTCCTTTGCCAAATAACACAAGTATCGGTATACACGGTTGGTTTAGATTGGAGCTACGCAAAGTGGTTTCTCAGGTTACTTAAGGTGTTGAATTCAAGTCTGCACTGCAAAAAAGTAGTTGGTTCTAGTTTTCTAGTTATACCGTTATATCTATAACGAAGAATGTTGCACGACTTTATTCCAATAAATTGGGCGCTTCTTATCCTATTTGCTTAATTAAAAAAAAACTTAGAAAATCCGCATTAAAATTTTATCTAAATTATACTCATTCCTTGAGTATAATATGGCTCAGGCTAGTTGGTTAGATCAACCCACATTCAGGAACACTAAGCTAATCTAGCCTAAATTGGACAGAGTTCAAACCAGAAATAAATTAAGATTTCTGGCGATGCAATTAAGAATCATACAAAAGGAAACGACTAGTGTAGAATCTGTCAAAATGACGTATAGATAGTAGTCCATCTCCTCTACTTCTGTGCTGCCCTAAAGAATCAGCGTTAGAATCTACTCTTCTTCACTTTCCACCTATCAACATTCTCTTTATCCTTCTTCTCTCTTCGAGCTAACACAAAGGGATCGCACTCAAGAACCCACGTGAATCTGTGCTGTAGCCGACCTCTGAACGTAACGTATACTTACATTAGCTTTAAATCTGCTCAGTAGTTTCGGAGATATCGAGGAATTTGGGACAAAAGAAAAAAAGTTTAATACAAAATATCAAAATTTTGCTTTATTCTCAAGTTTACTAAAACAGTAGAATGGTCGGTCATTAGGCGGAAAAATCTCTAGAATAATTCTGCAAAAAAATGTTGATCCCAAAAATTTCGCTTAGCTAAAATTCATAAAGCCAATTTGAACATTTTTTGAACACTCCTAATGCTCTAAACACTTAGACTACAGCAGACTACAGAGCTTCATGGCTACAAATGCAGTTGACTTCATATGTCGCCGTGTAGTCAGCTACTTAATTAGTTGGAAGGCGGCAGCTACGTCATAAACAGCTGATAGGAAGATTGGCGTTGCATTATTAGTATTTGTGTTTGGAGAACAATGTTGCCACTTCAACTTTTTCGCCTTAACGCAAAATCACTCATTTAAGAAACTGAAACATAGAAGAAACTGAATATGGTCAAAAAGAAAATCAAATAAATAAAAAAAAATGATTCTTGATTTGATATTCCGACAGGGTGTTTTGATGTAGAATTTTGGAACGAATTTCCGTCAACCCTTGTCAAGTTTGGTTTGGAGACAAACCGGTTTCGGCTATGTGCCATCATTAGAAAAATGACACTGAAAATGGCACATAGACGAAACCGGTTTGTCTCCAAACCAAACTTGACAAGGGCTGACGGAAATTCGTTCCAAAATCCTACAAAAAAAATTATTTTAACAGGTCTGACCTAAAAATACTTTTTTCGCACCTTCCATGTGGTATTTCAGATAAAATAGCCTGTATTTAAATGTATAAAAATATAATTCATTCCATATATTCAAGCCGATTTTGTTCTACGCGTTCTTTGTAAATTGTCAACACTTTATTTGTCAATTGTCGTCACTAAAAAGAGAAATTAGGTTAAATTGGCGACAGCGACAATGTCTAGTAGTCATGTAGCTGAGATGCCTCCAAAAAAAATCGCCTTCATATGAACGTGTGTATTTTACTTTTGACAGATTGCAGTCTGTAGCTCGCTGTGGTCTATGTGTTTAGAGCATAATGGTGCCCAGCAAGTAGTATTATTATTTGCAAAATGTTTGTTCAATTTCACCACAAAATTCATCAAAATTATTAATTTTTATCCGACTGTGGCGAAGCGGGTATAACCGTTATATATATGGGTAGGTATAAATTGCTTCAAATATGAGTGTACAGAATTGAATTGGTAAACAAAGTCCCGGCGCTGCACTTAAACAACAACATACACAACACCCATAAGCTCATACAAGTTACCAGAAAATTGAAATTAAAAATAAACAACAACAACGATATAATATCAACATGGTGTGATAAAAAAAAAACAGAAAAGATACCGACAGCTGGATTACTGGATTATGGAGCCTTCTACAAGTTTCGAGAAAAATAGATGACGACTATAAAAATACTTTGGAGGTCAAGCTAGAAGTTAGTATCGAAATGAAAGGTTACACTGCAAACATCGTGATAAGGACGTAACCGTTGTGTTTTATTTAAGCGCTAAATAAAGTAACTAAAGTAGCAGTGTGAAAAATTAAGTCTGCGTGGTATTACTTAAAGGAGACGTTAAAAAGGTTAAAAGTAACAATGGTGGCAGAATTAAAATTAAAATAAAATTCGAGAATCTGAAATTGGAGCAGCTAAAAAACGGAACTAAGTATGTTAAATCCGCCGATAGCTGGTGATAAAGCAGAACTGCAGAGGAGGTTAATAGATGAGTTCAAGTGGCGTGACATCGATATCGGGTCTTTTGTATTCGAAAAAAAAGAAAAAAGCAGGTATGTACCCGTGAGGTGACGAGCAAAATATAGTTGTTAATTCACCAGTGGCCGTTGTGATGGAAAAAATGGCTGAAGTTCAAGAAAGTTACAAACTCAATAATGAGAAACTTTTGAAGTTCGGGAAAATTCTAGAGCCAACAATGAGAAACTTTTGGCTGAAGTTTACGAATTTTTTCAACACCACAATGAGCAACTTATGGGCATTAAGAGGAGACTTTCGGCTGAGGTTAAGGCAAAAGGCAACCTTTGAGGAAACCGTATTCTTTGCGTTAACATAGGAGACGCAAGACCAGAAATCTGGTGGTGCTTGCCGAGAAAGAGGGGCATTTGATTTGCGAGCTTAGGGAAATAATATCCACCTCCGTAAAAGAAGGACTAGATGGAAAACGAAATAGAGAACAGGCTGAGTGGTATAATATACCAATAGGCAAGGTGGGCCAATTTAGTCACTTCAATGGCGGGAAACACAGGTATATCGAAATTCATCATCATGCCCGATATTTCAAAGGGACATCGACAAAGTGATTATAGGCGCTGAATTCTTAATAAGGCCTGGCATATATTTACATATCTGGCATAATCTTGAGATACCCCTGGATATCGGATATAACAATCAGACCCTCGCACGAAGAGTCATTGCTGTTACATACTAGAAGATACCATCACAGTCTGAATCTAAGGTATGGACACGCGTGAAAGAAGATATGAAAGACCACCGTTTGTGGCTAGTGGAACAAGCAGAAAGCAATAACAACATAGTAACAGCATATTAGAGAATTCAAAAAAAAGTTTACCAAGCTAGTAATTAGCTAAGAAATCGGATGGTATTGTACATGAGATGAACTTGGTCCTCATTTTGATCTCAGATATTTTTGGAACTTGGCCTTATTTTCATATTTATGTTTTTGCGCAGATCTGAGTCCTTTTTCCAAGTTATTTTTGTTTGTTAATGTATAAAACCTCTTCTAACTTAAAGCTTTCAAAGGATTAGGTTATGTCGAATTTCAGTTCTCTATCTATAGCGGAAGTGCTCCATACCAATAAGAGGGAACCCAACTCGGCCTACCTATGTATGTACCAGCTCTCCAGCTGCAATGGCAGTGCCCCATAATGATAAGTAATTCAGCGAATATGTACTAAAATATACACTTTTTACACCATCATGTCTCGGGAAGCTTTGTTGGTAATGTTGACCTATGAGGTAACCTATACGTAGAGTTCTTATGTTTAAAGTTTCATTATTTTATGATGCAAAATGATGAAGGAAGCAATGTTTTGAGAGGGATAAAACAGCGCGAATAGTTTCGTGTAATATAAACAATGTGTGTATTAGGGCTGAATTTGATTTAATATTTATGGGTATTATTATTTTTCACAAAAAAAAGTTAGGAGAAAATGACAGTATTGGTTCTGACAACATAGCAAATACTAAAGACACAGAAGAATATAGTATCCTATCTTTATTACCACCAATAGAACAACAAGACAATAGATTGCCCGTTTTGAATGCGAATGAAGGTTTGACTTTTAGAAATGTTAATTCATTAGAGATTTTTGAAGCCATGACGAGCATTAGGTCCAATTCTGTCGGACCTGACGTTATTTGCATAAAATTTCACAAAATAATATATCCAATTATTGCTATACATGATCTGTCTATCCGATATTGTGGCAAATCGCCCGAGTCCTACCAATGCCTAAAATAAAATCACCTCGTTCGCATGCTGCCCAATAAGCGTGTCAAACGTCAGTTCTAAAATATTGGAAGTCATACGAGGTGTGGCTATTAAATAACGAGAATGACGCTGTAAAACATTTTATTTTTATTTCATACATTTTTACTTATTATCACCTTCAATATACACCCCCCCCCCCCCCCCCCCCCCCCTATCCCTACAACGCTCCATGCGAATCTTCCATTGTTCGAAACAGTGCTGGAAGTCTTTTTCTGTCAGCTCCTTCAGGACGCGTGCCGCTTTCTGTTTCACAGCTTCAACAGACTCAAATCTTGTTCCTTTTAATGCAGATTTCACCTTAGGAAGCAGATAGAAGTCGCACGGCGCAAGATCCGGCGAATAAGGCGGATGGTCTAACACTGGGATGCTGAATTTGGCTAGAAACCTCTTAACAGTTGTTCAAATGTGTTCAATATGATGAAATGAGTGGCAAAAGATCGGTTCTAAAGAGAATTGCCAGAGATGTACCGCAAGGTTCTATATAAAGGACCTCTTTTGTTTTCAATGTATATAAATGATATATACAATGTAATAAGGCTTAGCAAATGTTATACATACGCGGACGATATGCATGGGTTAAGTTCCTTCAAATTAATATCAATGAGGATCTAAAACGTATCGAGAAGTGGTCTAAATGTAATAATTCTAATTTCCCCAGAATATAGTTAATGAATGAACGGATTTCGTTTGTATCCCACCGGAAAATGTTGGGGTTTTTAATAGACACGAAACTGGACTTTACATTTCACCTTAATTACGTTATATCCAGAACTTCATTTAAATATCTTAAGAACACTGTATTGTTTGTTTTGGATTATATATTCCTATGGCTGTGGGAAAAAGAGTGGCTTTGTCATTATGTCTCCCTTTATTGAAATTGGGATTGAAATAATTTCAGGAACTTCGCAACAGAATATGAATACGCCAAAGATCTGTTTTAATCGGGTATTGAGGTATATATGTATGTAGTCTAAAAGCAAGGCAGCATATTTCTGGGCATGTAATTAGCGTATTAGGTTCTGATTTCGAGAGCTTTGTCTATCAACGATTGTTGCTTCAATTTTACAAAATTATGAAGTACGTTAAGCCGCCAAATTTATTGCATTAATTCAACTTTGGAAGATCATCCAGTTGTTTGCCCAAAACACTCGTCTCTGTATATGACTAGATAATTTTTAGTTAGGATGTCAAGATTATGGAATAACTACATTCCAATGATGAACGGAAATTGAATACTCGTAAATTCATAACAGATTTTAAGAAAATCATATTTGTTGTTACTAAATCAAGGACCGTGAATGGGAAAATGGTTTTAATATTTTTATCGACTTCGTGACTAACTGCATTTTACAAGTTAACAAAAACTTTACTACTTTTAAGCCATATTGTTTTCTAGAATAAGTAGAGGCCTGTAGAGGCTTGAAATCTTATGAATTTGAAATAAGTAAATAAATAAAAAAAAAACATATGAAAATTAAATTTTAGCATGCCAGGTAAAAGCTACAAAAAAATTCCTCCATAAGAATCGTTTTTGATTGCGATTTTGCTTATTAATAGTTCATATAGTTTTTATGAATACGGCCGTTATTATGCTGTTACTACTAAAAAAATGTTTATGAAGTACAATATCTACTTATTATGCTTCAAATCTTTTATTGTTTCAACGTAGCCTTTGTCTTGATCTTTCTTATACAGGGTGGGGCAAAAGTCGCGAAGGGATTTGAAAAATTAATAACTTTTCTAATTTAATTTTTTTTTTATTTTTCTTTTTAAGACTTGTAAAATAAATCTGGGAGATTAATTATGGAAGGTTACAACGTTATCCAGCGAACCAAAATCATAGAACTTTATTTTGAACATCATCGATCAATAATTCAAACTCAACGAGCCTATCGTCGTCATTTTAATATACGGAATTCACCATCCGAATCAATGATTCGACGCTTAGTGACACGTTTTCAGGAACAAGGCTCAGTGAGGGATCTTCCACGAAGCGGAAGACCACATTCTGTAATTAGTGAAGCAAATATTCAACGCGTTCTGGAGAGTGTTGAGTAGAATCCTGAAACATCAACTCGAAGGCGCTCTGCTGAGCTGCAAATGTCTCGGCGGTCTTTACGCAGAATATTAAAGGGAAATTTACATCTTTTCCCATACAAGGTGCAGTTAGTGCAAGAACTAAAGCCACGAGATTCCCAAGACCGATTAATTTATGCAGTTCGCTTCCAAGAATTGACCAGAGAACATAATGATTTCATTCATCATCTGATAATGAGCGATGAAGCACATTTTCAATTAAATGGTTTTGTAAACAAGCAGAACTGCAGAATATGGGGAATTGAGAACCCAAGAGTGGTTCATCAGAGACAATTACATCCACTTAAATGTACAGTATGGTGCGGAATCATGTCCCAAAGAATTATTGGACCATTCTTTTTCGAAGCTAACGATGGAAATGGTGTAACGGTAAATGGCGAGCGATATCGAGATATGCTCCAAAATTTTTTAAGGCCAGCTCTTTCTGACAATCGAGAGATGTGGTTTCAGCAAGATGGGGCCACTGCACACACTGCTCGAGCCACTATGCAGCTCCTAAGGCAGATTTTTGGCGAACGTGTAATTTCCAAAAATTCAGCATTTAATTGGCCAGCCCGTTCGCCGGATTTAACAGCACCAGATTATTTCCTTTGGGGATATTTGAAAGAGAAGGTGTATATCAATAAGCCCAGAACACTTGCACAGCTCAAAGAGAATATACGAGCCGAAATAAGAGCGTTGCAGCCAGATACTCTGACTCGTGTCATGGAAAATGCTATTAAAAGAGCTCAACTTTGCGAGGCTGAAAATGGTGCTCACTTACGTGACGTAATCTTTCACACCTAAATTTAAAAAATCTCCCAATATCATATTTTATTATTTTGTAAAAAAAAAAAAAAAATTCAGAATTAAAAAAAGTTATGACTGTTTTAAACCCCTTCATGACTTTTGCCCCACCCTGTATATAAGATCGTTTCTTTTTTTCAGCACAATATTTTGTTTGCTTGAATAGTAGTTTAAAGCTTCATTTTTGATTGAGAAACCATTATTGGTAAATTTAAATTATTTTGGTGAATTTCTCCACTTAAGGTGAAGTTTAGATTTTTATTTTTATGTTTGTTAAAAATTGATTTTTTTTAATTTCGACGTTTTTTATAAACTACTGATTTTTTGTGATTTTTCTGCGAAATTAGAATATTTTGGCGAAATAAAAATTTTTGTGGTAAATATTCAAAATTTGGTGAATATGGGTGGTTTGTTTTCATAATACTGTTTTTATTTCACTTTTTTGATTTTGTCTTGAATTAAAATTTTTGGCAAAATTTGCATTTTTTTGTGAAGTTTCGGTTTTTAGAGGAATTTGGTTTCCTTTGTTAGATTTTGAAGTTTTGATGTGTTTTGTACAAAATTTGTCATTCGTTCCAACAGTTAGGTCCGTAGGTTATCTTGGAGCCTTATGATAATAATTTCTCTAGAGGGACATTATAGCAAATTGGATAAGGATTCAGAATTTGCGACTTTTACGAGCTTGTCGATAAGCGTTGCCACGCAAGAGTGAAAAAAGGATTTTGGACCATATCTCGGAAACTTGTGGACCTATATGGCTGATGAAAATTCACGAAACTCACTGATCAAATGGTCCAAGTTTCAAGATCGTATGTTGTCTAGTGCTGTCAGAAAATTGATTTCCACTGCGGACAGGCGGTCATCGGTAATTGAACTTCCCTACCTATAAGGGTTGGAATGGAATACTGTAGAAATTACAAAAGGAACGACAAACCTATATAAGACCTCTTAATTTTTATGAAGGGTATAAAAAGCCTTTATAAATAATAAAAACCCTCAATAGCGCATAAAACTCGAGAAAGAGCATGGGGTTACGGGGAGATCTTTTCCCGACGAAAGTTTTTATTTTTTTTTTTTTAAATTTATTAAATGAAGTAGAACACTTCCTGCTAGCACATGATATAGACATACTATTAGTCTCTGAAACACACTTCACTATAAAAAAACTGCTTTAGAATTGATGGGTTTTTTATATATGACACAAAACACCCAAGCGAAAGGGCATGTGGTGGGACTGCCATTATAGTCCGAAAAAACGTAAGGCATTTTCCATTGCCTGAATTCAACGAAGACTTTTTGCAAGCCACGACCATAAATCTTACAGATTTTAAAATTGTAGTCTCATCAGTGTATTGCCCGCCTAGGCATAAAATCGAACACCATAAATTTGCCAGGTTGTTTGCTACGCTAGGACAAAAATTTATTGCCGCTGGCGATTACAATGCAAAGCACATCCAGACTCCTTAGTCCTAGAAGTAGGCAGTTGTATTATACAGTTCAAGCAAACAAGCTTGACGTCGTATCTGCCGGTAAACCCACCTATTGGCCCACAGACTTTAAAAAGTTGCCAGACCTTATTGATTTTGCTATAGTAAAAAACATCAAACGCGATCAACTCTTAGTTAATTCATCCTATGACCTATCTTCTGATCATTCACCTACAATTGTTATTTTACAAGACAGTTTTGTCACTGCACCTAAAACCCTTAGTTTCTACCCGAACAGAAACACGAATTGGTTAAAATATAAAATGTATGTGAGCTCTCACTTACCTTTGAACATCCCACTGAGAAATCCAGCTGATATTCAAGCAGCTGTAGACCATTTTACAGACGTCGTGACTGCTGCAACGCCAACAAAGCCATCAGCTAAAATAATAACGTACCAGGCAACAGCAGATATTCAGATGCTCGTCATTGAGAAAAGAAGACTAAGAAGACAATGGCAAAATAGCCGTTCTCCACACATAAAAATGCAAATGAACTTATGCCAAAAAAACTTACGCAGTAAATTGAGACAGAAACACCAATTCGCTATCGACAACTTTTTAAAAAACTTGGATCCAATGAAAAACACGGATTATAGTCTGTGGAAAGCTGCAAAGCACTTACAATGTCCTATTGCTTACGAATCCCCACTAAGACTTGAAGACCGTACTTGGGCTAAAAACTCAAGTGAAAAGTCAAATGCGTTCGCAAAGCACTTAGAGAACGTTTTCACACCACATGATATAAGTAATTCCACTATTCCAATTATTAGCGACATCGTGAATGATCCTATGAAATTTCGGTTGTCTTCTTTAAAATCGACAATTAAAAATACGGATATGAAGAAATCACCTGGACCTGATCGTATAACAGGATCAATGATAAAAACTTACCAAATTCAGCTGTAAGAATTTTACTTTACATATTTAATGCCATGTTCCGCGTCGGCTTCTTCCCATGCTCTTGGAAGAAGTCTGAAATTGTTATGATCCCGAAACCAGGATAGGACTCAAGCCAGATTACATCCTACAGGCCAATTAGCCTACTGTCAGTTTTGTCAAAGATATTTGAAAAATTATTCGTCTCGAGTGTAACTCCTTTTCTAAATGAACAAAACGTTATCCCAGATCATCAGTTTGGTTTTCGAGCAAGGCATAGTACGATTGAACAAGTCCATAGAATCGTTACCATTATTAGATCGGCTTTTGAAAGAAAGCAATACTGTTCAGCTTTATTTATAGATATTTCCCAAGCATTTGATAAAGTCTGCCATGATGGGCTACTTACTAAAATAGCTCGGGTTCTACCTGAAAACACCCACAAGCTTATAAAAAGCTATTTGTCCGATAGAACTTTTAAAGTAAGGTCAAAAGACCAGCTTTCAAGATGTGGGCAAATCAGTGCAGGAGTACCTCAAGGTAGTGTGCTAGGGCCGCTATTATATATCATCTATACAGCGGATATGCCGACAAGCCCACATACATATACATCAACCTTTGCAGACGACACTGCAATTATAAGTGTCAGTAATGATCCAAAGGATGCATCTGAAAAACTGCAGTCCCATATTCATAAGCTAGAAGACTGGCTAAAACAGTGGAGAATAAAGGTAAATCCAGCAAAATGTGCTCATGTAACGTTTTCCCTTAGAAGGCAAAATTGTCCACCAATCACAATAACTAATACCACGGTTCCAGCGGAAACGCACGTCAAATATTTAGGTATCCACCTAGATCGGCGCCTAACTTGGACCCGTCACATTGAGGCAAAAATAACGTCCATAAAGCTTCGAACAAATCAACTGAATTGGCTAATAAGTCCTAACTCAACTTTGGCTTTGGAATATAAAGTCCTATTATACAAATCCGTTATAAAGCCAATATGGTCATATGGTATTCAGCTCTGGGGTACTGCCTGTGCATCAAACATCCAGAAGTTACAGAGAAGACAGTCTAGGATTTTACGTCATATCGTATGCGCCCCCTGGTACATAAGAAATGAAAACATACATAGGGATCTCAAAGTTCCCACTATCCACGAAGAAGTTAAAACATGCACGTCCAAATACGTGAACAAACTAGTCGCACATCCCAACACTCTAGCACACAATTTATTGCAATTTGACGGCCACCAGAGACTAAAAAGAACTGGCACATTGAGCCTGGCAAGGCGGCTCTCTCTACAGAATAGAAGATAGATTTTTAGGATTTGAATACAAAAAATAGTTATTACGTTGGTACTAACTAGTAAATAATAATTTAGAAATAAGATTTGAATACTTATTGTGAATTTCTTTTAATAGAAAGATTCAATAAAATAAAATACAAAAAAAAATTTATTAAATAAAATAGATTAGAAACTTAGATTCACATTTTGATATAAGTAAATTTATCATCCATGGATCGGATGGATGTGAAAAGTGAAGGAGAAAACCAAATACAAAACAGGACCCTATGACATGTCAGACACAGTGAAACATGTTGCTTTGTCTGCAATGGTGTGGGGGTGTATGTCTGTCATCGAGGTGGAAAATTTTATATTTATTTACACTATAATGTCCCAGCGCAAATACTGGGACATAATGAAAACCAATTTAGCGGATAGTACCAACAAAATATGTATTAAAAAGCCATTACTCTTCCAACAAGATAATGAACCTACACATATGCCGCTTGTTGTGAAAGAATGGCTGCAAAATAATATTCGAGAAAAAGTTAATTGGGTCTTCACCCCAATCGTTTGAAGAATGGTTTAAGATTGGCGCATAAGTAGCCCAACACTTGAAATCGATACCAGGTATTAAAAGCTCCTTCCTTACCAAATAATTATATTCCCAAATTTGCATGAAACACAAACTCCACATATGTAGGTATGCACGTGTGTTTGATACCTATTCCGTATGTATACAAAGTTTTGTGTTGCAAAGTTACCAGTTGATTCAACAAAAAGAAGAATATATTTATTTAGAATAGTGTTTTTGTTTGTGTTATTAACTTTTTTGTAAAGGGACCAATGTACGAAATAAAAATAAAATGTTATAACAAATTTTGAGAAATATAGTTTTGCTTTATATTTTTAAAACTACAAGAAAATAAACAATAGTCCTGTGAATAGCCGGATGTACATATGTACATAAATATTTACATATATATGTATGTACATATAATGAGTCGTAATACAAAATACAGAAATTGGTAAAAGTCTTACGGGCAAACAGAAAATAAAGCTGCACACGCGCTCTTTTACGCCCAACGTAATTGTCACAGTCTCGAGTTAGTTCATAGTTAGCCAACCATAAAAATTTTTTGTTTTGCTTTTAGACTTGGTTGAATCACGCATCGGGGCGTTTTACTTGCATATATAGTATGTATGCACATACATACATTCATACATATAGAGGAAAAGCAATAAATCTCTCATATCTGTTCATAAAAAAGAGAGAGAAATTATAGAAAAGACACAGTTTTAAATATATACTCAGGGCTGCCAGATGAATTTTTTTGAAAATTGTCGACTTCTTCGTTTTAAAAACGGGTCAAAGAAATTGGACACTAGAATATGTAATTTTTAAATGTCGCATTTTTTCAGTTTATTTTAAAACACAAACATACAAAAACATAACAATTCAAGTTTATATACCTAGTCAGCAAAGTAGTCCTACGTTGTCTGAATCAGACAATTCGAGCATATGTCTGATATTATTCTTACAGACTTCGTTCAGGTTTAGGTCAGATATTAAGTATACGACTTGTCTGACAGCTTTCTTATCGATTTTGTATGGATATGTCAAAGGCCATATTTTGATCTTTCTGTAGGAACAATGGGTATGTCAACCAAATTAAATTTTTTTTATATAAAGTAGATATCTTACTTTGTAATATAGCGCTAAAAGATTATACATTTAGGTAACCAATTTTATCGAGGGCCGTTAAAAATAAGAAATGCAACATTGCGCTCTTAAAAAGCTACGAATGGTCTTAGTGAGGGCAGAAGTATGTATAAGGAAAATGTTAATCCGTTTGTTCTAAACATACATGGTTTGAACAAGTTTTTTTTTAAACTCGTTTAATTTACGTATTATAGTGCCGAAAATTCTTGTGGTGAAGTTAGTTTATTTTTAGGGTTAAAAGTGCAAAGCGACTAGTCTGTCTGCATCCTGAAAATAAAATTTTCTCGCACACGTTTTTATATATATATACAATCTACTGGTGAAGCGAACAAAAAAAAATACCTTTTTAAGTCCCATATATTTGTTTGGTGGTCTAATGCGGGTAAGATTCAACACAAAAGAATATTTTTTATCTCATAATTTTGAATACATTATCGGCTACAAATTATTAAAACATTTACTTTAACCACTTTGCAATGTATTTTATTTTAGTTTAGCATCCTACAAAATGATATCTCCCTCTCGCTACTTACGAATTGTATTATTTACAAAAACCGAAAACAAATGCAAAATAAATAATCGCAAATAAAATTTAGTATATCAGTTTCGTTTCTCGTTTCCACAAACTAGAGCAAGTTCAAAAGGAAATGCTTTGTTTTTTTTTTATTTGAAAAGCATGTCCACAAGTTGTTTGCCCCACGTGACTTTTCATTTTTATATTATATATGATCGAGTGAGGTTTATAAATTAATTAAAATTCTATGAGTAGTAATTGCAAAACCAACAAATATTATTTATGAAAATTTTACCATGAGCTTCACCAATGCGCTAAGAATTCATCATTCGTTATTAATAATTATTCCAAAATTTCAGGCGAGTCTTGAATAAAAGTAAAAATTTTTCGAAAAGAATACCTTCCTATGTAATCGCAATAATTTGAATCGCTAATAAGAAACATGCAACTTATGTGTATCGATTTTGTTGTGGTAGTTCCTAATATCCGATTTTGTAGCTTTCGTTACTGTTTTCGGATTTAAAGAAGAAGAAATCTAAATTAAGCAGCGTAGAGATTCAAAATCGTTATAGAAAAAATTAAACTAGTCGAAAAACGGTATGCAGAATATAAGAAAAAGATATTTAATTAATTTTTCGGTTTTGACTTAACGGAGTTCTAAGTAATTAAAACAAGTTAAAATTTGGTAACGAATGATGATATACATAGGTACCACCGAAAGATTTTTTGCGTTATTATAATAAAAACAAAAACCAATCACATAAGTGTGAAAATAACGCATCCAGCTCCGATTCCAATTGTGCTGAGAATAAATCATCGGCAAATTATTTAAACAGCACCAATGGTGGCCACTTTTTGATGATTGTCTTGGTTCTAATGAAGAATAAGTCGTTTTGGGCCAACATTCACCTAAATGAAATCCATAAAGAATTCATCATTCTATTCTTAGGTATAAGGTGATTCGGAATGTAGTGATTTTTAATTACTTATTTTCTTATTTGAAAATTAAAAAATAAATTTTCATTATGCCTGTGTCAATAAGGAAAAAGTACTTGAATATGAATTTGTCGTTTTACAGGTGAACTTTAAAGTTTGTTTTTAAAAACATGATCGCTTTTTAAAAAAATTTGGTTTTAAAAACAACTTATTGCTTTTAGAGATCTTTTATGCTAACGGAATTGTAAGTTAATTTACTATTTTATATGAAAGCAGAATTTTATTTCCATACAACTTTCCCAAAAATGCAGCTTAATAAGTAGGATTTTGATGCGATGTACTTTTGAATTGGTAAATCATTTATTTTTATTTCATACATTTTTACTTATTATCACCTTCAATATACACCCCCCCCCCCCCCCCCCCCTATCCCTACAACGCTCCATGCGAATCTTCCATTGTTCGAAACAGTGCTGGAAGTCTTTTTCTGTCAGCTCCTTCAGGACGCGTGCCGCTTTCTCTTTCTCAGCTTCAACAGACTCAAATCTTGTTCCTTTTAATGCAGATTGCACCTTAGGAAAAAGATAGAAGTCGCACGGCGCAAGATCCGGCGAATAAGGCGGATGTTCTAACACTGGGATGCTGAATTTGGCTAGAAACCTTTTAACAGTTGTTCAACTGTGAGAATTTTAGGCACCATTTTGGCACACACTTTTTGCATGTTAAAATTGTTATGTAATATATGCCGTACGGATTCTTTATCAATTCGTACAGTTTCAGCAATCGCACGAATACTTAACCGACGGTCAGATCGAATCAGATTACCGATTTTTTCGATATTGTCATCCGTTTTCGACGTGGAAGGTCGACCCGGGCGTGAATCATCTTGAACGTCTTCTCGGCCATCTTGAAAACGCTTAAACCATTCAAAAACACGTGCACGCGATAAACATTCATTGCCATACACTTCTTTAAATAAATTATAAGTTTCAGTAGCGGTTTTTCCAAGTTTTACATGAAATTTCACAACAATTCGTTGCTCTACTGTTACACTTAATATTTGTCCGTCGAAACGAAGAAACACCTCTAATGCGAACGAAGGCTACGGCTGTACTGATTTGTTCACAGAAGCGAGAGGCACTACATTCGAAAGAGAAGGCTTCACGATAACAGCTGTTGGTTGCTGGCGTTTGTCGCATGCGCACTTCTTCTGTAACAGCGTTAGTCTCGTTATTTAATAGCCACACCTCGTGGATATATTAGCGTCCTAACGTGAGGTTACATGATGAAAATATTAAGCGCTGATACAGTAAATAAAAAAAAACATAAAATACCTGTTTCCACGATCTACAAACATTTGCTCATTCATTACCAATTTGAAAGTACGTATCTTAACTTTTTCTCAATGTTAAAAGAATCCCTAAAAAAACAAAAATGTTGAAAATAAGACTTAGTTCCTATCCAACAATTTCGGCCGTTTCAAGTACTGAGGCAACCTGGAAGGTTCTTTTCCATATTGGAAAATTAAACTCTACTGCCAAGCTATTAGTTTACCTTGCTATACAAAACTAAAAATAGATACAACAGATACAATAATATATGCTCGTTCAGCACAATACTCGATTAAGACAACTCTCAGATTATTGCTACTTATAAATTGTTCACATTGTTGACTCTGTTAGCGCAAAAAGTCTAGACCTTAGTCAGTTATCCCAACTTTGCTATTAGAGGAATGTTTAGAAATGGAAGAAATGATAACCCAAGTTGTTGAACTTACCGAATAAAATCGCAAAATGACAATAAATCGTCCGATCTGGTAGCCATATAGATGATGAACGTATATGTATAAGTACGTATCCATTGTAGTTTTATTTTAGGCAGTGCCCATATATGTACATACATATATACATAAGCATATATATACTTACACACATCTAAATATAGGGTGTTCTTTTAAGCTCCATGGAACTTTAAATTTATAAAAATTACACACAAATTTTATTTATTTTTTCAGTGATTTCGGGCATTTGCCCGCGGCCGTTCTTGAAGAAGCGCATTCTGGACGACAAATTTTCTTCATTTGTGAATAAAGTAAAGGGGTCTAGACGCGATCAAAATGCTTAACAAGCATGTTTACAGTATCAGTGACAATTTGTTAGTATGTGTAACACCGACACCATTTCAAGGAAAATCAAAAAATTTTGATTTTTGACTCGCTTGATGAGAGACTTTGATGTGTGTATTGCGTTTATTCATCAAGCACGTACACGTTTTTTGTTGGAGAAGTCGGACGAAAAAGAGCAATGATGAATTTGTAATCATAAAGATGTGTGAATAATAATCAAATCAACAAGAGCGGAGAGGCCGTTATGCATATAATACCTACTTTAATATTTTCTGTCAATGAAAAGCAAAAAATTTGGATTATTTTTATTTATTTTATGTATGGGTCTACATCCTAAATGGCATAGACGTACTCTTGATATCTTTACAACTCGAATGAAATGCTAAATGAATGCTTGACGGCTCAACCAGCATATGTATATATAACATCAAGCACACGTACACGAATTTGACATCAAGCACTTTTAACGTGTCTGGTCTGCTTGATGGGGTGTGTAGGGTCTGTTGTGGATTGGTTTCATTCCATATGCAGCAATTTCGTTTATTAACAAACCCGTTAATTAAATTTTGCCATAAAACATCGGATCAATTAATGACCAATTTCCAAAGTAAATCTAGATAATTTGGTTGCGTTGTTCAAGCATCAATCTATTCATGTTGTATCACCAAAGTATACATGTCATAAATATCAAAAGTGAGCGTTGTATGACAGTTGGTTGAACAGTTAATTCTCTATATATGTATATACAGGGTGTGCCAAATCAACATCAAGGCGAAAGTGATTGATAGGGCAGGTATTGAGTGCCCTTACATCAACGAATGTATACACAAGCTACTCGGAACGAAAAATGAGTTTGAAGATGGCGCATGGCCGAAACCAGCTTGTCTCCAAACCAAGGGATGACGGAAATTTATTCCGAATATCTGTATTAAATATGATTTTTTTTTTTTGTAGAATTAGAAAATATAGAAAATCAAAGTTCGAACGAAATCGGCTTAGTAGGTTCATTTCATAACATATAACCGGTCTTGGAATTTGTGCAGCAACCATCAAATACCCTATGGCCTGCATATATAGAATACTGGACATTGTCTGCTTACCTTCACCAACTGTGAGGAATATGCTTGCGGATAACTTTTGTTTGTAATCAATGGGGGTTACCAGCGGTTTGCAATCATGCATCCCAAAACGATCTAGAACGCCCCCTACTGTGACTGATCCATTTTAATAAAATCATTTCCCAAGGTAACCTTCAAACCATGTGCGGATGAAATTTCTCCAACATCTTACGTTTTGCATTTGGATGCAAGTTTTCCTTTTGTATTTTAAATCGATTGTTGAATTAAATATCGTAATTTTTACTAAAATTCTAGCAAAAAAAAATATTTGATTTATAGAAAAAAAATAATGAAACCCTAACAATAAAACGTTCTTAATAAATATAATATATAGATGGAACTTAGCCGAAACTATTTTGTCTCCAAGCCAAACTTTACAAGGAATGACGGAAATTCGTTCCAAAAATGTCGGAATATCAAATCAAGAATATTAAATCTCGTTAATGTTTAGTCAAAGTATGACTAAGATAATACGATGATAACCATAATATATTGCACTCTGATTATGGTTACCTCAACCAAGTTTTCTCTCTAAGTATCTCCTCATATCTCCTTATCAATATGGGTTGCTCTATTACAACAAGTTACAACTGTTATCAATCATGGCTTTCCTTGAAGATCCCAAATCCATTATTATAAAAAAAAAAAATCATTGACTTTTGTAAAGAAACAGACCTAAGTAACGTTCAAAGTCTATATACTCGTAAATATCAGACAGGCATCCCAAAATTATTGAGTTGGTTCCTTAGAAATCGATGCGAGCGGACTACTTTATAAAAATATTCACGTTCTGTATAACTTTGGTAAAGAACTTATTATTTTCTTTATCACTTTCAGGTGCCGCTTGCCATGCAAGAGTTATTCTGCGGCTAACTTCGTTTCCTCCAACAACTTGGATATGGCCAACAACCTTTTGATTTTTACTGAAGATTTAATTTCTACAATATTTATTTCCAGCGCCTTATTTCTTGTAAGTAGAATTAACGTTGTCCGGACGCACCGTCTGTTAGTTTTTTGAAGGCCCATCTGTAATAGAGCTTTAGCAAAATTAGACTATTGAAATCGTGCAAAATCGTTGCACAAAATCCTGTAGTAGAATCTTTTATTCGCAAATGTTTATCCGAGGGCCTAGATAACTCCCGGACCTAAATGTTAAAACCAAATAAAAATTCATCAAACTTTAAAACCGAAATTCAATAAATTCACAAAAACTTGGGAATTTTATCAAGAAGACGAAATTTCACCAAAAATTCCATTTTTACCACAAGATCTCAAAATTTTAAAGTTTCATCTAAAACTTGAAATTTCGCGAAGAAGTCCAAATGTCACCAAAAACGTCGAAGTTTTACAAAATTCGATTTTTCAGTAAAGCTTCACCAAAAAACTTAAATTTTTTTTACAAATCGGGAATTCACTAAGCAATTAAATTTAACAATCACAAAACAAGTAAGCGAGAAAATCACTAAAAAACCAAAAATTGGAAATTCAGCATAAATGTGAAAATAAGGCCAAGTTCATATTCAAAAATTTCGGCCGTAAAAAGTATACCATTCCATTTCTTGGCAACTTGCTAGTTTAGTAACATTTTTCCCATAATCCTTTCCATCCAAGTTGCCTAGGAATAAAATGGTATTATATATATGAGGAACTTGGTGCTCAGTTCGATCTCATTACTTTAAACGGCCGAAATTTTTTAATAGGGACTTGGCCTAATTTTCACATTTATGTTTTTGTGCGGAAATTATTTACACCAAACATAAACGGGCGCTTCTTCTTATTTGTTTCGCATATTATTTAAATTTATATTGGATCCATAAAAATACAAAATTTAAATTTTGCTGTAATTTAAAAAAATGAACTTGAAGTGTTTAAAATAAAATCGACAAATTTCACCAAAATAAATCGAAGTTTCACAAAAATATTGGGAATTCACAAAAAAATCTAAAATTAAAAACAAATCAGGGTAACGCTTAAAATAAATTAAAAATTAATCCAAATTGCGCAAAAAAAAACTGTAACAAAAAATGTTATTTAAAATTAAAAATTTATTAAAAACATAAACAAAAATTAAAATTAAAAAAAATTAAATAAAAAAAATTCTAGTGTATAACCGAAAGTCGAACACACCGCTTTAAAAGCTGAAAATATAAAGTCGATAAACAAATTAAAGGATTTGGAGTCGAAAATACTCTATGTACAGTGTTGAGCAAAACAAAGGCAACAAAATACTTATTTAATGTTAAAATGCGATATTTTAATAAACTCTTTCCGTGCACTTTGAACAAGTCGACAAAATATTTAACTATAAATGATTTAAGAGGGCTTCTACGAAAAATTTTCACAAGGGGTGATAGGAAAATATGCTACATTTTCAAAAACGAAACTCCACTTGCTTCGTGCTGTGAGTTTGTAAAAT
Source organism: Phania funesta (assembly GCA_963932375.1). Classification (NCBI taxonomy): domain Eukaryota; kingdom Metazoa; phylum Arthropoda; class Insecta; order Diptera; family Tachinidae; genus Phania; species Phania funesta. The sequence continues at coordinate 6,155,395 of OZ010657.1, read as the reverse complement.
GTACAGATAGAAGATGAGCAATAGAAAATGATTTTAAAAGTTTTAAAAGTCCAAAAAGCACAACCAAAAATGTGTCCAATTCTTTAGAACCATCAGATTAGTTTTAGGTTTCTTAATTTTCCAGAGCTATCTTTTTTGATTCCTTTTTGATATTTGCAAAGATAGCAGTTACCTGTAGCTGTGGGCATTGTCGGCTTACGTATTCCAGCATTAATGATAATAATCTCAGGCCTTGATAAGTTGATTGAATCGAATCACATATAGTGGCATACGATAACTTGTAAATGCCAGTTTAAGTAAATAAAAAGCGTTATTGTGCGGCCTTGTTCTCTCAAAATTTTCAAGAGCTATTTGAAAGGCAGGACGTTCATGTTTAGACCAGAGGATAAATTTTTTTATATTATGAAAATATCTGCTGGTGTCGCTCAAGGCAACTTTTATAAATCATCTATACAGTTGATATGCCAAAAAGTCCAAATATTTGTGACGTCAGATGACACTGCATTTACATATATGTGCAAATCGCTAGCCAGCCTGGGCTTAGGACCAGTTAAGCAAATGCAAAATCAAAGTTAACTCGTCGAAATAGGCCAAAGTAACCTATACGCTCAATAGACCAAATTGTTCCGCAATTAAAATTAACAATTAAAAATGCCCTTGGAAAATCACGTTAAATTCATCTAGATCAACGTGTAAATAGGTCCTGCCATATTCAGGGGAAAAAACGGATATAAAACTAAGATCTAATAAGCACTAGTTAAAATAGTTCCTGACTTAACGCTGAACCTAAACGTTCTTTGCTTGTGAATAAGCGCACCGTTGAAGTTAATGAATTGGGTGTTATTTTTGATTCGATATTACAATTTTCAATTCATAATCCCACACAATGTGTGCTACAGTCTAAGCCTCTTCCCAGCAGTATCTCTGGAGACTGACCCTTCCACCCCATCCTCTTGCGAGGATTTATTGTCCCTACCGGAATCTCATGGTCCAACGCGTTAAAAGTACCTTTAAAGATTGACCCGTCCATCCCTCGCGGGGCAGTCTTGTTCAACTCTTCCGGATTCCTCTCTTGGCCAATTAAAACTGTAGTATCTTCAGAGATTAACCTATCCGCCTCTTGCGAGGCTTCGCAATGCTTCCACACAGAGGTCCATATGCTCGGTTAAATTTGTATTAAATTTAGAGATCGACTGGTATCCACAGTACGCATACTTGAGACCAAGCCCCCTCTTTTCCCCGCATTCCTGCCGTATGCTGTTCGGTAACCTTAACTTCTATCTGCTTGGCTTATTTAGCCTACTTAGACTTCTAGCAGAGACATGTTACGATTAGTATACTGTTAATGAAATAAATAAATAATATGTAAATCCATTATAAGACCAATATGGGTTCCACAGGAGCATCAAATATCCGGAAATTACAAAGAGGACAGTGTAGGATATTACGACAAATAGTCAGCGACCCTTTGGATCATGCACACGTAATGAAATCATCCACAGAGATCTACATAAGTGTCATTTTTGACCAGGCAGGAATCAACAATTTTTCTCACAAATACATACTCTCTTGCTCTCTTGAGCGAGATCGGTTGCAGGTGGAAGGACATCAGAGGCCTGGCAATTTCATTAGAAAGACGAAAAAACGCTAAATTTAGCAGCAAAAATTAGTCCAAATTGTAACTTGGCTTCACTTTAAAGTTATAAGTCTCCGGCAGAGAACTTTTTGGCATCTAGAAACGTTTTTCCAAAATCCTGCATAAAAGCCAAGCTCACGCACGGTACTTGTGTAGGCACACACACAACTATATGGAGCAGACTCACTTTATGGTGGTGCGTTTAATGCTTGTGAATACTGAACTTTATATCTCTGTCCCTGTTCTGTATTCCGAGCTGTCCTAAGCGAAACTCTTATTTTAAGACGAAATTGTCACTTTTTTACATTTAAATAAAGTTTTGTTTCAGCAAACTTTTTTATTCTAAATAAAACGAAAGAAATTGTTCGAAAGTGAAATACAGAACGGCTAAAACATACGGAAAGTTTCGACGGATTCAGAGTACAGAACACACAGCATTGATAATTACGTTTTTAGAAAATTCGAAAGGCGAATTTTTTGTTTCTTAAGTTTTATTTGAAAATAAAAGTCGTTATTGCAACTTTAATTAATAAATAAATAAAGCAACAAATTTCAAGTCTGCCATCTTAGTCTTGCACACACTAATAAACAAATCGACGATCACTTACTCATACATAGCCAAATACTTTATGTACATGTATGTATGTACATAACAGGAAACCAACGTGTTGCTACTGCTTGTTGTTGGCTGATTCTCTTGTTGCCATATGTAGCACATTGGCTGTTATACAACAAGTCGGGCTCAAATTGAGTTTAATTCGTCGTTTTATTCTCCAACTCAATGTGGCTCGGTGGTGTGTTGTTACCACGTTTTGTTAGTATGTGATGCGGAACGAGACTGGCTTTACGCTAAACAACGCTACGTTTATTTTTTTTCACAAAACAGTTCTGCTTGAGATCTTTGCGTCTGCGGACAACCTGTCGGATAAAAATAAGAAAACGCAACAAGTGCATTTTTTGTTTATTTCTTACACAAAATTCTTTAAAAAAAAAAAATAATAGCAATAAAAGTCAAAATGCAAAGCGCGATAAATAAAACCCACAATATATATAGAAAATATCAAGTTCATATATAAAAACAAACAAACAAAAACAAAAATATATACAAAAACATATTGATTTCATTTAAACAAAAATACGATTTTAAAAAAGAGAATGTCAGTTACAAATAAATAAAACACACAAATAACCAACAACAAAAAAGTAATAAATTAAACAACAGCAAAATAATTAAAAAAAAAAACAAAAAACAATTTACATTTGTGTTTGCTGGAAATTCTACAAGAAGAGAAAAGAATTTAAAAAAAATAATTATTTTATTTATTAATTAAACATTTCCTGGGCATAAATAAAATACTTCTTATCTTAACTGGTAAGCGGCTCTAAACTATTTTGTGTTTTAATAATTTATCCAACCTACTCGAAGGTTAGTTACACCCCCACCCCTGTCAATACAAGTATGTATGATAATGGGTGAGAGTGTGTGTGTGTGTGTGTGTGTGTGTGAGTTAAGCTGGTTGCTTAAAAATCTTATGCGAAACGATGTCACTTATACGCAGTGGTTTTTTTTCAACACCAGCTTTCTACGCACACGCACATCCTAAGGATATCCAACCCTGCCAGCTCAACGTTGTTTAGTGTTAGAACTTAATTGAAAGTTTTATATAATTTTTTTTTCAATGCCGGAGGAATCCTTCCCCTCCTTTATTTTATTCGCCATATACCCAGCTTTATTATTATTAATAAAAATTTATCATTTTTGGCGCTTAACAATTTTTGTGATTTTTAATTTTGTCTGAAAACGTTATTCGCCACAAATTTTGAAATAGTTTTAAACAAAATAATGTCGCGACAACTAAAAGGTAATTTTATGCCGCATCTTTTTGTGTTTTGCTTATCAAAGTAGATTTTATTGGTCTCGGGTTGTGGTCATCACATTCATTGCATCCCATTCGAAAAAAAATGAGAGCAGATTTTTAAACTCATAATTTTTGATTCTTGATTTGATATTCCGACAGGGTGTTTTGATGTAGAATTTTGGAACGAATTTCCCTTGTTAAGTTTGGTTTGGAGACAAACCGGTTTCGGCTATGTGCCATCTTCAGTGTCATTTTTTTCGATTAGTGTAAATTACTCGACCTGCCAGGACAAACACAAGTAACATGGGAAAAAATCTGTTTACTTTTAAGTCTGGACAGACTGACATAGGCTGCAACAGTTCTGTTCCAAATACCACCGGGAGCCATTGCAAAACGTTCGCGAAAGCTTATCGTGAGTTATGTCGCTCTTGCGTCTATGTCTTAGCGGTGACAGACATAAAAAAAGCAGCAACTCAAACACTAGATAAAAACACTCAACGCTGCTGTTGTTTCTCAGGTTTAGTTGTTAGAAATAGCTCAACACTTTTGGCGGCCATTCTAAGCCATTTGTGGGCTTTTGCTAACATTCCCGGAGTAACTTCACTGCGATGCTCTCACCTATGCAGCTCCAACGTAACTACCCAAAGTCTGATTGTTGAAAATGAAGGAGCAGAGCATACTTTTTCTAAATAAAAATACCGTATTATTGGAACCATATATTTTGAAAGTGGCATAAGTCACTTTTCTCAAAATAATTAAATTTCTTATAACATTAAAATTACAATTTAGTGGCCTATTTTTGTAAATTTTGGCCTAAGTCGATGTATTAAGGAATTTAATTGTCTACAAGAATTGGTGGAATTTAGCGGAAAAAAGAGATATGAAAAAGCAAGTTAAGTGTATGTGCGAAGTGTTATTTACTACTATTTTCAGTATTTTGAAAGCAGCTGGGATCGGTGGATATTTTTTTTTGTTTTTTTGAAGAAAAAGCATTAACCCTAGAAAAAGGCATCTGAGAGTGATATTATGAAATGTAGAAGCCACTTCTAAAGAGTTATTAGAAAAAGAAAGCATGAGAACAGAAATGAAAAAAATATAGTCGACAAAATTAATAGAAGTCAGTAATTTTTCTGAACTATTAAGTGCCACAAGTCGCTTTATCGTATTGACAAATGGCGATCTTTCAATGGCTATAAGGAATTATTTATACTGGACAAAATACAACTCAAACATCTGAAAACGCAAACCCTTCAATATCTCGAAATTAAAGACAAAGTGTCTTATGCCACTTTCAAATAAAAAAAAAAACTGCTCCTTTGAGGGCTAAACATTTTTTGTTAAGCATGAGATTTTTATTTAAATTTAAATCATTTACTTAATTGATTTTTATGGCCAAATGTGTGTGTGTTTTTTTAATGTCATGAACTGTATGATTGACTTAAGAAATTTAATACACAAAAAAAAAACAACAAAAGTACTAACAATTGTTTATAGCTGAGTTTGGCCGGTGTGAAAATATTTTCATGACTATATTGTCTCTAGTTCGTTGTTGCTGTTTAAAGACTTTTCGACTAGAATTTCGTTTGTTTGTTTTTTATTTTCATTTTCACGGGCAAACGTTCTGAAATCGAAATAAAAAAGAACTTTATACGAGTATGATTTACTATACAATAGACAGTCTTCCCATTATCAACATTTTATTATGTAAAACTCGCAATCCTTCATGTCGCTAACTGACTGAAGTTCAAGACATGACCGTGAAAACAAACAAAATGTTCCCTCAACATTTTCATTGTTTTTATGATAATAATTGTGGGTATTTATGTATGCAGTTTTCAAACCAACTTTACTGACCTTGAGCTTAATTTCCCATTTTCATTAAAAAAAAAAAAAAAAAACGTTTCCACAAACAATATATTGGCTAAAAATACTTCACACACTCCCTCACTCACTCACGAACACTACGTCTGTGTGAGAAAAAAAAACGTTAAATATATAAACAGAAAAATACTAATTTAACTGACAAAGTGGCTAAGTGTGCGAATTTGTTTTCCCACCACGGAAAAGCGTATAAATTATCATTGTTTACATACTCATGCAAAACTTAGATAAATATTGTATCGGGTGACCCATTTAGACCTTGTTTTGTAATGTTAAACAAGAAAGTTGAAATGGCATTGGATGTCAGAAATTCTATTATGGCTCGAAAGAACCATCTCTGATATTTCATACAAATGTTGGCCGCGACTACGCTGTTCGGATGCATTCGTAAGGTCCATTTTTTGTATCACTCTTTCCAGCATTGGTACCTTCCAAGTGTTTGATTGTAGCGAGCTTATCGGCCCAGCATATTGAGTTCAAAAGAAAAGATTTCTCGATAAAGCCTTTATTTCGCCCACTGTATGTGACGTAACATCATCTTGCTGGAACCAAATGTCGTCAATTGCAGGCGACAAAATATCCCTCATTATGAACAGTAATGTTGGGCACGGCATCGGTTACGTTCAATGTTCTCCGAATTGTCAAACAATACTGAATAAAATATGCAGAACAACCTCTAAATGGATCACCCATTACATGATTCATTCATTCAATTAAGCGTAATTATATTTTGCACATGCTTCTTAAATTCACTTGCACGTCTCTCTCCCATTGAAAAGCCTCTTAACGATGAAGGAGGCTACTGAGAGCAATGAGCAAAATAGAACGAAGATAAACACATTTTTTATTACCACAACTGAATTGCGCAACATATTGGTCCAACAGCATATTGGTCCATAGTCGCAAGACTATGTGAAGAAGTCACACACACTCTAAAAGCTTCTAAAGAGCAAATGCCCCAAGAGTGCACGAACTTATCGCTTGAACTTCAGAAAGGTAGTGAATGCGCCAAACCAAAACATTTGTCTTATAAAAAAAGTGTCAGAAATTTTACGTTTGAGATTTGTGTTTAGAAAAATATGGTTATGGCATGGTCACAACAACTATAATATGTTTTTTACATTAGTATATTATAATGGCAAATATATTATGGTTAATTGGGAAATATTTCAACATTTACTTTACTAGTAGTTTGGTCGAAAAGGGACCAAGAAAGTAAGTGGTCTGCTTCGATATCCCCCATACATTACTAGTTGTTTATTTTTAAACATTAACCCTTAAAATGTGCAACATGGTTAAGTTCAACCATATAATTTTTATGAAAATTCAAAGCATTTTTATCATTTGTTATCATTCAAAATTTTAGGCTGGTTTGAGTTTAGTCTGTGGTTCTGAGAAGGGCCTAATTACTATAAACTACAGTAATACTACGATATGCAGTCAACCATATAATTTAATCATAATAAGTAGTTCTTACATTATGGTTGCCTCAACAATGTTTTTTCCTTTGCGTGAAAACAGTGTGAAAACAGTGTAAATTCGTAAAGATCGTCTGTCGAGTCTGTATACTCATATCTTTTCTAGAAATAAGTTTGTAATTCTCTTTTTTATGTATATTTTCTTCATAATTTCTTTCATCGGTTTTCTTGCCGACCCGCACTGTCGCGAATTTGTACAATGCGCGAAGAGCGAAAATACAAATTTGTTGTACAAATTTTCTCTCTCGATAAACACAAAAACAATAGTACTTTTGTTCACACTTCCACAATCTTGCTACACATAAGCAACAGCGGTCAAGAAAGGGTTAAAAGACAATTTTATTTAAATGTAATTCTCACCATATGGGCTGCACGGCTGACACGGCTGTGAGAGAATCTGCTTTCTTAAGCAAGAAAAAATTTATTCTGGTGGCTAGATCGAAGCTACTGGCCAAGAAAATTTAGTTTCTTAATTCTCAAGTTCAGTTTACAAATTCCCACTGAACTGTATTTTCAATTTTACAAAGTTCGTTGTGAAAACTTACTTTCATTGCTTTCGTTCCGTTTCAATGTCGTAACAATTAGAAAATTATATTCTAACTTACATTTTCGAGCCAGTTACACACAGACTCGTTGTAGTGAAACAGACCAGAGTCCAACCTGATACTGTTAGCCAGACTAGCAGAGTATTAACTAGCTCACCGGGGTAGCCTAATGACAAGTACGTAATTGCAATTATTTTCATTTGAACTGGTTGGCGCAAAAAATAAAACACCCTCACAGGTGGCAGCAATGACCAAGCGATGCGATCGATGTGTTGGAATATTCATTCCCTTTTGAATCGAAGTCAACTGCGCGAGTTCTTTATGAAAAAGGAACAACAAATACAAATAGCATGCAACAAACATTTAACTGATGTCGCCTGCATGCATGCCAGTGCAACAGCTAAACAAATAGAAACCTGCCAGTTGCTTTCCAAAGGGTATTTGTTCCATAGAACAAATAATCATCACAGTCTGTGTGCTGCATTTTGGCGGTCTTTATTTTAATTTGTAATTTTTGGTGGTAGTTTATTTGTCTTTATACCACTTAGTGCGTGCAATGTCTATAAGAGCATACAGACATATATTAAGAGGCATATGTACGAGGGTGGCTACGGAATTTACGGACTCGCCAGGAAAACGCCAAATTTGCTAATTTATTTTAGCGCGTTACTCCATGTCGTTCGTTCATAACAGGCCAGAGGAAATCGATTGTCATTGTAATGTAACGTCCACTACCCCCGGGGGATACGGGTGAACCAGTCCAAGAGGCTTATCTGGGGAATGAAGCTGGAAGATGGTTGGACTTTCTAAGTACCACCAGTAACTAATCAAACACTAGTGCCAAGGGAACCAATAGTCACCACGACGTTAGTTCCGGACTAGTTGCGGGAGTGCACGTAATGGCTGTAGTTTAAATCTAAATCGAGGCAAGATCTTGGTTTAAAGCAATCTGGCGTTGCATTGGCGGCAGGATATTAGTTAGCCCTCAGCAACAGCCTGAAACTGCTACCATTACGAATGCGTATATGCGCATTATCGGTGAATGCTTAGCTTCGTTCCATCACCTACTACAAGCAAATTATACAAATACAATCTGTCATGTACAGGAACAGCATAGAAGCTGTAGTCCTGCATGCGTACATCAATGATAGCAAGTGCACAAACATTTACTTTTCTGGTAAAAACACACGCCAAGAGATCAAAGTAAAACTGTATAATATTAGTCTCACGGGGAGAACCCTGCAATTGTAGTGGGGTCTCTGCATTAGTGCAGAAGGGGAGTTTGGGGTGATACTAATGTTAAGTATCTGCTACAGGCTTGGTGAAACCTTGTAACCGTGCTTAGGTTACAGGTGTGATCGCAAAGTTATGAAAATCTAAAAAAACAGAGACAACTAGCTTGCAATTTTCAACGTAATCGCAGCAAGGACTTTTGGTTCAGCAATATGTCCTTTATGCAAAAAAAAATTATTGAACTCCTACGAAAATTAAGCGACTGCTGTGAATTATTGCATGTAAGCTTACGTTCGCCGAAGGCATACTTGTGCCGAACACCCATCTTAATTTAATCCTAAGCAGTAGAACTTTACTTAATAAACAAGTGCACTTAAGGCTGACAATTTAACAGTTAAAAGGGAAAATGCCGCAAAAGTAATTTAATTGAAATTGGCTGCCATTAACGCAGATGGCGCCCAAGGTCACTGTGCTGTGTTGCCAATTAATATCAACAATTTTACACTTTCATAAAAACTTTTTATGAAAACCGACTTTTTTTTATTGATTTATAACAAAATTACAGCCGGTTTAAATTATAAATTACTTCTGCACCACCCTGTATTGCCCCGCCGAAAAATTTTTTCATACTTAAAAAAATAATTTTCTCTCTCTAATTTTTTTGTAATGTAGGGAGGATATCGCAGCAGACTGCCAATTTTATAGATATCTTTTCGACCCCCTTCTTTCCACGAATTGATTTCGGGCAATCGATTTGTAATTTACGATTACATTAGTTTCAATCAAGTCTTGTGCTACCACTAGCCTTTGCTATCGACTATAGTGATTTCACGAAGTCGCTTGTAATGGCTAGCATTTGTCTAAGGTTAAGGATCCACCATGGCATTTACACTTAACAATTGTCTGTCCGTGGTCTTAAGTCTTAAGCTAGCCAGTGCTGTACATTCACACACAGTGTGTGCTACCGTCTCAGCCTCTTCCTCAGGAGTATGTTTAGAAGCTGTCCAGTCCAGCCCTTGCGAGGTTTTCTTGTCCAACTCTTCACAATTCTTCCATTGGCCAATAAACACCAGAGTTCCTATAGAGATTAACACCACCACCTTATGGGAGGCTTCATTGTCCATCCCTGTCGGAACCTCATAGTCTAACGCCTTAGAAGTACCTCCAAAGGTTGACCCGTTCACCCCTCGCGAGCCTGTCCTGTCTATTTCTTTCGCATTCCTCCCCTGAGAGATTAACCCCTCCGCCCCTTGCTAGACTGCCTGATTCATTCTGCTAATAGAGAAAAATATGTCCACCCACACAGAGCTTTATATGCACTGGTAAGTCTGTATTAAAACTGGAGATTCACTGATATCCAGAGTTCGTATATTTGAGACTAAGCACCCACTTGGCCACGCATCCTTATCATTTACTGTTCCACCATGGCTTAGGGATTTTTTATACCAGATTGTTTATCCCCCCTCGACTTATTTAGCCAGACTTCTAGAGACAGCCACCTGTTACCGGCCGCCACCACGTGGAGCTATAAGTCAGAACTTCTGACAGTACACTCAGTTACGGCAAGCCATATCTTTGTGCCTGCCACGTGACGGCTCTCTCTCTAATTTGTAGGCTCCTCTTTCAGTTAGTCAGTGATTGCAAATTTGTAGAGTACGTGACCACTTGCTAGTAACAAATTTTGTTACTACCTTCAGTGCTTTTACTACATCAGCTTGGGTGGTTCCTGGGACCACCCTCGTATACATTGTCTAATTTTATATTTTGTAGCTTTAATCGTTAAATGAAGAGCGGAAGTTGATATACATATTTATAATGATTTTAAAATTGTGAACTTTGTATAACCCAGCTTATATTTGTTAAGAGTTATAACATAACTTCACGTTAACTAAAACCTACCAAAAATACCTTTATTAACACAAACTACCAACTAACTAATTGCCGTACAACAAATTATATAGACCCACATATAGACAAGTACACAAACATACATACTCACGAGTATGTACATATGTATATGGCGCACGGAAAAGCGGGAAATGGCATGAATAAATTTAGGGTTGTTTATAGAAAAGGTGGTGGTTTACAATAAAATATGTAAGTATGTATAACTACTTCTGTATATTTAGCATATGTACGAGTACATACATACATACATACGTATGTTCATAATAATTATCCACATACACACATATGTAAATGGTCAGAATGTAATAACTCGAGTTATCAAGTAGGGTCTCGATGTTTAAGTGTTTTTTTTTCGTAATTCGCTATTGTTATCAAGTCTTGTGTGAAATAAACGACAAGACAACAAAAAATCTCATTGGGAAGATAGGCGCAGTCATGATGAAGGGGGAACGCACTCACATCGTGGTAACTAATTCAAATTGTTGCATTTTGGTAAAATAATGCATATTTCTACAACCAACAACAGCTGGCCTTTAATAACGTGGTTAATAAAAATAATTTCTAATCTCTTCCTATTGGGACATAAGCTGACCTTTATGTAAATAAGTTTTTTTTAACAAAAAAAAAACACTTTTACAAAAATGTTCTCCTCTATTTTTTACAACAGCACGGTGCTGCAACAAAGTTTTACAAATAAAACACAACACGCAATTGCAAAGTTTTTAAGCGCTAAAGCTTTTCTAGGCCCTCTAACTATCTACTACCTGTCTTCTCTAGTCAGTCATAAAGTGAAACAATTGTTTTGAATAATTAGTAGGTATTAATAGCCTGAGTGTGTTACTTTCCTTTACACAAACAAAAAAATAACTTTTAGCAAATTTGCAGGGCTTGCCCTTTATATAGGGTGACCCAACCATAATGCACGATGTGGACCTGGACGATGATATGTGGTTCCAACAGGTTAGTGTCAATTACCACACAGCCAACGAAACGATGGCTCTTTTGCACAAGAACTTCAATGGCCGTGTTATCTCCCATCCTGGCGACGTTAATTGGCCGTCACGATCATGTGATTTGACACCGTTGGACTTCCTTATTTAGGGGATATTTAAAAGAAAAAGTCTACTTGAATAAGCCAAGAACTATACAGGAGCTCAAGGATGAGATAATCACGTACATTAACGACATTTCACCTCTATTTTGTCTCAGAGCCATTAAAAATATCGACCATCACCGAAGTGGTGGCAAGCATTTGGTCGATATTTTGTTTCGCACATAATTGTCATAGACCTTCTATCATAATAATTAACATCGTGCGTTTTGGTTGGACCACCTTGTACTGTCCACTAAATCTGATACTGGGCTGTTGGGGGAGCGAAAACGATGCCTCCGGTAAGAGTTGTACCCATCCGTATCGTCCAGAATAAACTATTTCGCGGCGGGAAAAATTATTTGCATACAAAACTTTGTAAAGTATTTGATAAAAATTCCAATTCCGATTCGTATTCATATCGTTTTTTGTTGACAAATTTAAAACGCGCCGTTTTTCTGCCGAAAAAGTAATCGTGGTGAATTTTTTTAATTTTTGGCGGCGCTTAAATGTAGACTGCTATGTTTTCTTGTTTGAAACGATTTTGCATTTATTACGATCGGAAAGTTTCGGTTTTCTTCATTTATTAAGTTGTCTTGTGCTCGTTCTGAGAAAGGGTTTTCTAAAAAGCGGTGCAGCATCTTATCTAATCGGTTTAATCTCCCAGAAAATTCCATGAAAGCAATTACACACCTATTTCCTAAAAAGCAATAATTGTATCTGTTTCGATATCGGGCAAATAACAACCGCGTGTTATTGCAATTATATGAGTAACAAGCTTTAAATTTCACCAAAATTGGTCTTGGCGTTTAGACCTTAAAGCGTAACAAACAAAGTTATTTCATCTCATTTGCCGAAGCTCTTCTAATAACTTCAACAGAACAATATATAGTCTATGTCCGTTGGAAGGTTCTATTCTGTATATTGTTGGAAGAACTATAAAAATCGGATGGGTGGTTCCGGAGATTAACTATTACAAACATATAGTTATGCTATGTAGAGGGCTAGTAATTAATCATACACGGCAACAAAAAGCATGGTCGTAGCATGGGCACGATAACCATATTATGTTCTCTACAACAACGTTAATTTTGTGAAAACCATGTTATGGTTAATATTTTGAACATTATTTTAGTTACAATAAACAAATTATTGTTTACATTTATTCATTATTTTTATTATTATTTGCCACCATAAAAATTGCCACATGGTTAATTTGAACAATACAATTTTTACTAAAATTCTAACCATAACCAAAGTATTTTAACTATGCAAAATAATATAATAATCATTAAATATTCTTTATAGTCAAAATATGGAGAATTATTTTGGTATTTTTAAACAGAATTTTATTTTATTTTATTCGCCACAACCGAATACGGTCGGAGTTGAGTGAGCAGAGGAGACATCTCTTAGCTTCGGGCCAGAATTTTTTTCGTCCCGACAAGAGAGTCAATCCTTGTTCCTTCATCTAGAGCAGCAACCAGACGAAGAGAGTCCCATCTGAGTGAGAGGCACAGAGCTTCTGGTATTGTCGAGTCAGGCCGCAATATTACTGGCCCTGACAAGAGGAGCCAGAGCGAGAATGGCCCTATACTATTAGGCCAGATTTTATTCGTCCTGATTGGTTTAGGAGCACCGTGAGTACACAAGCTCTCTGCCGGCCAGTGGTGGAGCCAGACTTTTATTCGCCTCAATCGAGAAAGAAGGTTTCTCTTACCTTCTGGCCAAAATTGTATTCGCCCCGAAGAGAGAATCGGCTCACGTGCACTTCCAACGAATAGTGGCGATATCTTCTGTGAGTGCCGGATGGCATGAAAAGCTGATGAGAGTACCAGCGAATATGATAATGGCGACCGAAGGCCTATCGTGTATTTCGTGCCGGTCTGTAATTAGTAATTTAAGTTGAACAATAAAGATTATAACGTTAATCGAAAACATTAAAATAAGCTGTCTCTCTCTCTCTCTCTCTCTTTTGGAAAACAAGTAAAAAATAAATCTCTCGTTGTATGGAACCCTGGGTGTCGCGAGCTCTACTCCAGCTAACTGTGAAAACACGTCGTTACAATGGCATAACATTGTCAGTTGGCATAAACAAATATTGCACCACACTGTACTCATGATTTTGAAAAAGACGGCGGTTCACACGTAACAAACTACAGTAAGGGTTTTTTTTCAAGGCTTGAGTTCAAATTAAATTTTATTTTAATATTTAATATTTAATACCTTACCGAATTTTTTTGCAGATGTTACCAGACGTTTTCAGCGATTTATACGCATAATATTGAAGTGCCACCATATCATTTTTGCCGTCGCTAAAAGTTATTTTGAGCCAACGGTTGTATATGTTGAGTTTTTAGGGCACTGCACTTTGAAAGGACAATTTTTTACTACTCAGTGCCGAAGAGGGGTTCTGAATCGTTTTTCATCGGACAAAACTCTATAACTTTTGAACTAATGAAGATGTTTTTCGAGGATGGATAACATCTTCTTAAGGTTTTATCAAGTTTTATATTTAATGCCAAAGTTCCATAAATCTTATTCTTGTATATAGCGGGGATAATTCAAATTCATATGGATTAGTACTGTCTACTGACTTTGTCGGTTCTTGGTTAAACTGACTTGATGTTGCTTTGCATATAATTCAACTGGATAAAGCATCTGTGTCAGTCAAAACCTGGGCAATTTTTCCAACTATCATTGAAAGTACTAATTTTGGTAGCTTATTTCAATAGTCTGTCCATCTATCTCCATTTCTAATGGCTGTAGTATTGAAATTTGAGCTCTAATATTACTTACTTCATTCTTAATGATATCATGATTTTCCTTTTTAAATTCCAATTTTAAAGAATATATACTTTATTTTCTTTGTACTGGTCGAAGATCCTGAGTTCTCCATGTTCTTAGTTAATCGCAATGGCACAAATGACACCATGACCAGACCTGTGTCAGAAATATCTTTACATAAAAATTGTTTATATTGCTTTGGTTCAAAAGATCCTTCGCATCTTAACTCATCTCTTAACTCGCTGCCTTTAAATGATTGTAGCAACCGTTCGTCTGTACGATCAAGTAGAGCATGCAGTTGGAGGCCAACAGTCCTTTCTAGCTGCAATTATGAGATAATATGATGGGTAAAAATTCAAGCCTTTTTCAATCGCACGCAATCTGAGCTGGGTATACTGAAGTTTTGGTAACTTAAAATCTGGAAATAATGCAAGCACTTCCTCATTTGTGGACTGCTTTTCCTCGTTTGGTGTGGCTATTGAGGATCCGTTTGGTCTCGCTGGATCTCCGCTTTCGTTAGTTGCTTTTGTGATGGCAATTGGTAAAGCCATTTTTTCAGATATAATGACATTTACGTAGCAATAATTTCGAGTATTTTCATTAAAATAAAAAAATGTGTTCTATGGGCGGGTAGTGGACATTTTCATCTTTCTCTGGATGGTTTCGGTTTTGGGATCCCTTTTGATCTTTAAAATTCATACACAACTAAACTAAAAATTTTACGAAAATATGGCGGTTTATAATTTTTTACCTAGAACTCTAACTACCAAGTGTACCAGGTGGGAACAGTTTACCTAACATAACAAAAAACGCAGGCCGTTACCGATAATAGTTATCGAGTTGCAGACAACTTTCTTAAACCCAGCTGATCATTGAAAATCGAAACCACACTGACATATGCAATGCCTCATGCACTTTTACTCTTCGCTCGGCCAACACCATATCGGGGATTTTTGCGACATTTTCGGGTGTACTGACCTCAATTGGCCGTCCAGAACGTTCAGCATCATTCGTACTTGTGCGACCACAACGAAAGTCAGGAAACCACTTTTTTCCCATTGAAATCCATGGTGCATAATCCCCATAGTATTTATCGAACTTTTTCTTGGGTTGATTGACGGTTTTTTTTTTGCGCAAAAAATATTGTTGAAGAGCACTCGAAATTCACTTTTACCCATTTTCAGACAAATACACGAGGTTGTATGTTTTGAACAGCTGTTAAACGCAAAGTAAATGACGACACGTGCTCAAAGTTTGACAGTAGTCGATTAACAGGTGTTACTTGCTGAGAACAGTGTTGCATTTTATATAACTACGAGGGAAGTTCGAAAAGTCACGGACTTATTGATCCGCCCTCGTAGTTTATTTCAGATCATATATGAGAAATTTTTGTTTCTTTTTCAAATTAAGATAATCTCTGTCAATATTTTAACTAAATTTTTTTCTACCTTAGTTTTGATATGTTTCCTTACCGAATTTCAACAAAAAATATAGGTCTTGTTCTATGAAAATTGCTTCTGAACCACCGTGTGCCGTGAAAATACTTAAAGTTTATTTTATACGAGCCGTTTATTTTGAAAGTAGCATAAGTCACTTTGTCTTAAAATCGTTTTACATATATATTAAAGGGTTGGCGTTTTAATGTGTTTAATTGCAAGGAAACCAATGCCGCCTGAAGTACCGTTTGTCTTTCCCTGCTACTTGCTCGAAGTAAACAATCACGTGATTTTAATTTTATTTCACGTAGGAAAGTGTAGCCCCGCAATGTAATGAGAAATTTTTTACTTAAGTTTTTATTTTGACAGTCAGAACGGTTTTCGTTTTCTCTCTGCAAAAACCCAATGAAAATCTAAACACTTGTAAAATGAAACCCTCGTTAGCAACTGAATTTTTTTATACTGTTCCAACAGGTGGCTTGTGAAAAAAGTACTTGTTTTAGAAAACACTCTTATGTACCAAAAAGATAATTTTTCAAAAAGGCACAAATTTCAAACAAGAAATTATTTTCTGTTTCTATGAAACAAACAACTATTTCAAATCATAAGAAAAACAAAACTCACCCCTGCGTTTAGTGGTCCTGCACCAAACTGCGGAGCTTTTGTAAACATTTCGAGTAGTATTTATTTCAACTACAATCGCACCTAGTCAGAGCTATTGTTCTAGCTGCTACCTGTTGTGAAATGTACAAGTCTAATGCGGCATAGCCACGAATTAACGTGTTGCAATGACAAAATATTGTTTTAAACCGCAGAGGAAGGAAGTGGTTGTTTGTCAGAAAAAAAAGAACGTAATATATATTAACGCGTGCAACATGGTGCATGATACACTAGTAGAATTGCTGGCTGGTTGTTTGTTTGGCTTTGTTTTTACGTGCATAATTGTATGTGCGCATTTGAATCATCCTTGTATATAAATATTTATTTATTTAACATATGTACGACCATAAAAGCTGGATATAACCAATCAGTGTTTTAAAGGAAAATATATATGCATAGGGTGATTTGTTGATCGGTTGGGTTTTGAAAATTAAGAAAAAAACGCACAAAATTTGCAGAAGTAAATAAAATATTTATTTGGAATATTTTGATAAAAAAAATTAACCCTTTAACTCTTGAATTTTGTTTCGAAAAACTTTTTCTGCCTGCTTAAATTTTCTAGCGAAGACGAGTATACTCGACATAAACAGAGTAAAATGTTTCTGCCTACAAAAAGTAGGCAACTATGATTGTGAATTAAAATAAGGTTGCCAGACTAACGAATATTCTAAAATGTACATTTTTTAAAAGATCTTTATTTTCCCTTTTTCAGGGGAAAAAATTATAGTTGATTCGTTTAATAATAATACAAATGCGACTTTTTTATATTCATTTCGCTCTGACGAGAGTATACTCGACATAAACAGTTAAAGGGTTAAGGATTTGCAACCGTTGTTCGTTTGGTAGTCTATTCATGATGAAATGGCCACTTTTTTTTACAGTTAATACAATTTTCATTGAAAAACCAAATAGCAAAAAATCACCTGATATGTGTAATAGGAGTGTTGCTTTGTTTTAGCTGTTTCCCTTACGTGTTTATTGGGAGCAGATAAATTGAGATTGAACTAGCAAATTATTTAAATAATTTGGATACGACGAGAAGCACAGATTATAGCTTATGGAAAGCTATCAGGCATATAAAATGTCCTGTTACCTACGAAAAACTCGAGGTAGACTAGTCACCTGGAGAAGGTCATAATATGATTACCAAACCTAAAAATTGCCACATAGTTGAGTTGAACACTATCATTTTTTTACAAAGCACACAACAAAAGTATATAAGCTATACCAAAATAATATAATGAATCTAAGCATAATATGTTGTTAATAAACATAGTACGTAAAATATTTATCGCGTGCAATCAAAGTATGATTAAGAAAAAAATTACACAAACTCGTTTGTAAGCTTTTCTAGGGTTTTAAGACTCGTATTGTTTTTTTTTATTAGCTACAATTATAATATGATTTGATTACAACAATGTAGAGCATTCAAGCGTAGTTGTAGTAACCATGTTTTTGCGTGTTCTAACACACAATATTAAATAAAAGCCAACTGGAGAGTAATAAAACATTCTCAATAGCTCGAATTGAATTTCTAGTAGCTGAACTCTCTCTCGTTGTACTTTGAAGGCTAGTCGGCCTAATTTATTTTGTTTTATAAATAGATAGCACGCTAATCTCAATCTAATCCTTTAATTATAACACTTGTCGATGCCGTCAGTTTTTTCTTTTTTTTTCTTGTTAAATCTTTAAATAGTCTAATATACAAAGTCCCAACTGTACGAGCTGTCAAGTGCAATCAACTACTCGTATATTAATAGTTCCGTTATTTCTAATAAACGATTTTAAAATTTATAACAATTTTAGTGTAAGCAAAGAAAAAAAAGTGTGAAAAAAAACTCACATTCATATTGAGAAAGATAGTAAGTGCGAGTAAATGCAATCACTATTTGAGTAGAGCTATTGAACAGCCACAACAACAGCAACCGCCAAAAAAATAAAAATAATAAAACAGTAAACCGACAAGACAGATGAAGAAGGTTAGAAACAATACAGCGTTGCAAAGTAATGCAACAACAACAACAACAACAACAATGCCACAGAAACATTAATGCAGCTACTACTAACACTATTTTTATCGTCCGTTTTAATTTTGTTAACAGACTGTTTGGAAGCTAGAAAGATAATTCAACCATAAGGGTCAGAAAAAAAAAACAAAACAATTTAAAAGAATAAAACTACATAAACAGGTGGTTGGTTATGACTGTTTTTGTTGTTGTTATTATAATTTTGTAATAGTAGTAACTAATAATATACAAACCCACACATACACACACACACACACACCAGTGTAACTGTATGTGTGTGTGAATATTTTTGTAGTCGCTCAAAAGCACTCACGCATGCTTAAGAAAATTGTAATTACTTAAAAATATGTATATTTTTATAATGCTTGCTCCTCATGACGATCTAGTTGTTACTGTTGTTGTTGTGGCTGGTGTTTTTCAGTTGTTGCATTTTATGAAATGCATTTGACTTTTGGCTGTACATACATACGTACCGTGCATGAGTGTGCATGAGTAGTCGTCACATTAACAGCGTAAAGGTCAATTACCATCAATCAACAGCAGGTGAGGTGAACTATCGCCATCTAAATATTTTGCGTCACAATGACCAACTGACATTCACTTCATATTACAATTTTCTACTTAAAAGCAAACAACAAAACAACTAAAAAAATAATAACAATAAAAATATTTCTCCCCTACTTTGAAATTTATTAAATACTACTCGAACATTTAACGTAGCATAATCGTCGTTTTCTGCTGTAAATTATAATCAAAATACGTCGTTTGGCCTTCGTTGCTACCCTTAGCATAGTTTCACAATTTTCTCTTAAAAAATTTTAAAACGAAAGACACTTGAAATGTAAATATGTTTTAATAACAAATAGACAATTTAATAAATTGTGTTTAAATTCACTGGACCACTACTTTCTCCCATTTTACATACGGCAGAATAATCCCTTGTTGACGCCGTGTATCGGTCTACAAAGTAGGCCCAGACTTTAGTGCTCAGTTAGGAATCTAGTTTAAACTTTTGAGGGGGAAGTACGAGTAGACAATAACGAAAACGAAAAATTCTTCTGACCACTAATAACTAGCGCGTTGACCTTAATAACTATTAAAGTCAATGCGCTAACCTCTAACCTCAACAGCCACAGCTCCCTCTCATGCTTTAGCATGAGAGACTGATTTTATAATTTTTATTTAGTTAAAATTATTTGTTTGTAGTGAGGTTAGGTTAGGTCAGTTTATCAGGCCGCCTGTCCCGCCGGCCCACGTGCGTCCGCTAATTCGGTCCCTTAGTGTTACCTAAAAGGAGATAGAAGAGTAGATGAGAAGAGAGTGAAGAAATGTTGAAGAAAGCGGATAAATTTAAGAAAGGACACTAAGTCTGTGTCGTCATGGAGTCACTGATAAATTAGTGACAGCTTCTTATTAAGGAATTGATTGCCTGCAGTCCCATCTCCGAAATTTTGGAGAGGTTGCACAAGGACCTCCGCCCGAGTTTAGTTAGGCGTCTCTCCTACAAGGCAGGACAGAAGCACAGGAGGTGATATATCGTTTCCGCTTCCTCTTCATTTTGACTACTTTTACAGAAGTCATTTGCAGGCCGTAGTTAGATTTTTATTTAAAATATAAGCCCAAATCACTCTTCGTTGCATATCCGCAATTTTTGCACACTTAGTATGATTTTCTGCCCATCTGATTTTTCAGAAGATAAAGGAAATGAACAACAAACCTCAAATTCTTGTTTGTCTTGTAAATAATCTAATATTTTTTTTTTAATTTCATCATCCGTCCATCGTTTATTGTTTGGTTTTTGTTTTATTATTTTAATTTTCTTTTTAATTTCTTCGCCACTCATTTTTTTAATTTATTATTTATTTGGTTACAGAGTTGCATAACGTAACTTTGCCGCATGCAATAAGCTAAGCCGCAGCGAGTATATAAACGCTAACGCCGCCACTAAAATGTTTACGCAAAGAAAGTATTTGGTGTGTGCATAAACTTTCTAAAAACTTTTATCAATTAATGGAGCTTTGTTTGATATTTTAATTCTTACTATTTTAGCTAACATTTTCTAACAATCTTAGCTTCAATTTTAAGTCTTCGCAGGCAGTTGTTGAGACGGTTCTACCGCCGTGAAAGTTTGTAAGCGCAGGGGTCTAGTTGCTTTGACTTTAAAAATAAAATGAAATACACAGCTGTTTTAGCATTGCAAATTACCAATCTGCAATGATTTTAGCCATAGCATATTTGCCCAAGTGTAGCAAACCGTAGTTTCATATATTTTGTTGTTATGGTATTGCAAAATGTAGCATATTCGCTACACTTGCTACATTTGCAAAGTTATTTGCAACCAAGGCTGAGTTCCCCAATTTTTATGGTTGGTAAATCATTTATTCATTTAGTATTAACAATAACTTGCCTATCGCAACTAAAGTAATGTTTAAAATCATTTTAAATTATCATATTATTGTTGTAGAGAACATAA
Source organism: Phania funesta (assembly GCA_963932375.1). NCBI lineage: Eukaryota > Metazoa > Arthropoda > Insecta > Diptera > Tachinidae > Phania > Phania funesta. Next base: position 6,134,382 of record OZ010657.1, on the reverse strand, counting down.
CATTATTGTGTGCTTTCAAATGATTTCCACCTGCTTCAGACATCTTAAATTATTAATTGAGTCACACACAATGCACGCGCGGTTCAGCATCTAGTAAGAACTACTTTCTTCTGCCACTTTGCTAAACTTCTACATAAAAATCACACGTACCGCCATTTGACACTTTCAAGCGAAATTAATTTCGACAAATGTTTCATGGCGTTACGTTTTAGCTATTTTGAACGTTTAGCATCTTTCAAAAATATTCAATAGTGTTATTTAACATATTTTATGTGTGTCTATTTCAGGCGGGACAAGATATGCTCAGCATGGAAATGCAAAGATCTCATCTCAATCATGGTATTGGTAGTCTACCGTCAGCTTTGACTCTTCATGGCAGCACGGTTGGAACACATACCCATCCCCACCATCACCACAATCACACGCATCATCTTCATCGACAGCATCAGCACAACAATCATCAGCACAGCAATAATAGCATTAGCAACAGTAATAGCAATAGTACAGCTGGTCAACAGCAACAGCATATACAATCACAACATCACATCCAGCATTTACAACATCATTTAGATTCCAGTTTAATGCAAAGTAGCTCAAATGATCACAATCATACTCAACTTACTCAGTTGCATTCAGTGCCGTCGCTAACTTACGATGTCAAGCCTAAAGGTAGTTATATAGATTTAATACGCTCAACTTAATGCTTTTCATTCATTTCTATTCACGAATTAACCTCTCCCACTTGCACATTTTTTTTTATGTTATGTACAACAATGGAGAGTAAAAAATATAATTTCTGTAGTATGGCAACAGTTCGGGCTATCTACCGGCTGATCAATTAAAACCTCTTTTTTATTTTAAATAAAACACTTCAAATAGAATTTGAATCGATATCCATTATGAGCCGAATGAACAATCTACGACATTTAGTTTTTAATGATGTCTACATTCCAATACTGGCCCGTACAACACTGTCGGTAGTCCACTAGGAAGCTCGATCGAATTTTCGATCACTCTTTCCAGCCGTAGCTTGCGAATGACGCCATTAACTTTGGCTTGCGAGTGTGCAAACGTAGACAAAGACTTTTGACTTTACATAACCCCAAAGAAAAAAATTCTGAGGTGTGATATCGTACGATCTATGCGGCCAGTTTAATGGTTCGGAATGCGAAATTTACTGCTCACCAAAATGAGTTCATAATAAAGCCATTGTTTCGCTCACTGTACGTGACGTAGCACCATCTTGCTAAAATCAAGTGTCGCCATCCTTACAGGCTTAAATTTCAAGCAACAAAAAGTTATTATCGCGCAGTAGCGATCGCCATTAATGGTTACGTTTTCTTTTCTGTTCAAATGGTCAGGGTCTTCACACACACACACACACTCTCGGATACAGTGATAATATTCTCGTTACCTCGGCCTGGATGTGGTATATTCGGTTGCGTCTCATCCAACAATGTACACTGAGACTACAATTTACGGATGTTATTGGCAATAGTGGGCTCGGAAAGTCGACGAACACGATAAGAAACATTTCTCAGCGAACGCTGATTTTCGTAATGCAGCTGAACAATTCGAAGACGTTATTGTAGTCTTTGCATGACAAACTGACAAATAATAGTGAATATAAATAGGATGACAGTATGACATCAGTCACGCGTGATCTGTGGAAAAAAAAACGATTGAAAAAAACCTTTAAATGGACGCATTATGTGCAGGTAGTGGGGCCTTAAATAATTGACAGGTCACATTGCACTGCACATTCTTTTAAAAATGTTGACTTATTCATTGAATCTGCCTGCCGGCCTATTTATGGTTAGGAAGAAGTATTTAAATCTTGTAACTGAAACTAAAAACTCTTTGCTCTCAATTCAAAGGCATTAAGTGCAAAAGTTTGCCAATGCACGTACGGGTTTGGAGTGCGTTGTAATTGCGCGATTTTTTTTCAATTCCACCGGCCATCGTCGGTACTTACTAAGGTGGCTTTAGATGGCACCCTCAGCATATATTTGAATTCTGCATGGCTCAATTTTCAGGACTTTATTATTCTTGTGCTCTCATTGGTTAGCGTGGGCATTTGTGTGAAATTTGAATTTTCTAAATTTATTGTTTGACGTAACTTTGTCGAACTACCATTAAGTTCATTTCTTTCTTCTTTCCTTTAGAAAATAAAATTTGCTTGATATGATAACTCTGAATACAGTAAAAGTTAAAATTTTATTAGACAACTATGCCGCTACTCACGTTATCAACATTCTTTGTGTCTCAACTAATTATGTGTACACTGTAAACATCATGTGTTTAACCCAATACCCAACCCATTTTAACGGTCATTCAAATTATTATTTCAATGTAAATCCGTAAGACTCCAAAGACGGGTTTATTTTCTTTTAATAAACTCTTTTAAATTCGATTTAAAAAATTATAAATAAAATTTAGCAAACGGCCAGTTACTTAAGCAAATTTTCAAGCGCAGCAATAGTAAATATATAATTTTTTCTTTAACATTTTCAGTGCATAAATTGGATGAATATTGTTTGACAAGCAATGGCAATGCGATTTCTACCAACACATCTACTGGCTCAACAGCACAGGTGCCCACAAACTTTATGTCTCAAACAGCAGCAGTCGAATGGATTACAGTCATGAATGAAAATCACAACAATACAGGTAATTTTCCTTTACTTCTATTCGTATTTTAACCAGGCAATGCGAATGGAGATTAAGACAAAAAAACCAACAAAGTTTTTTATGGCATTTTTTTTCCTTTTTAATACCTGAATACATTTGCTTCTGTCTTGTTGGCAACTTCAAAATATTAAGAGTTCAATCGAATATTAGAAAATATAAAAAAATGAAAACGGAAAGGGACTTCTGTTATCATTCAGTATTCGTTATTAGAAAAATAATCTTACCGATGTGATTATTTTTCTACTATACCATTTCGCTTAGGTAGCGCAAAACCGCTTGAGGCCACGAAAGCCGATCTGAAATGCTGGGTAAACAGCACTGTCGAATGAAAACACGTTAGGGCAAATAACAAAGACCCTCTGTGTGAGATCCAAACGGAGATTAAGCAATCAGGTTGCCGAGACTAAGTAAATCTGAAATTAGTAAGATGGCAGGCATGCAGGGAGGGCGTGGAGATGATGAAACACTTCCTATGGCACTGCCCGCCCGGTTCTCACACAGTTAAGGAACCGACACTTTGCGGCGGACATTTTACCAAACGTAACTTACTCGTATTTGAGAGGAATTGGATGGCAACTACGCTGAAGGTTCAGGGAACAGGGTTTCTATGAGGGTGAAGACTTCTTAAACGGGCCTGAGTACTTGCCTAAGGATTCTCCCCTCCCGTCAACTTAGCCTAACCTTAAGAATTAATTGTACAATCTTTCACAATTCTCCATGATTAGCTAAACAAATCTGCATTTCGTTTACACTAGCAGCCACTATCCACAAAGCCTCTAAGTTGGGGACGTTTTTACCTTTTAAAAACGTTATGTTTTTTCTCTTTGAACAAACGCAATCTCAGTTACAGTTTATTGTGTTGCTTTCCTGTTGGCACAGTCTTAAAGACATTCTTTATGCTAGATGGTCATGCAACGCGATAGCAAATTGTAGTCCATAAAAATCGCTGGCAACGCTTTCAAACGAAAATGCACAAAATTGTACACGACCACTTGTGTGACACCAAAGAGCTTAAATGATCATTGGTACTTTTATATGACCATATCAGCGACAATATGGAGCACTTTATCGTTATCGACGATGTAACTAACCGTCGACGTTAGTCACAGTTTTAACATCGAGGCGTACATGTGACAATTACATTGTTTTTTGACTCCACTTGTCGGCGCGCGTGAAAATTTTTCAAATTTCGTCAAGAAATCATTGACGAAAATTTCATCTAGGATGATTGGCCAACAGGGTTTATTTAACGGCAGTATGTTGTACACCAGATACGAATGTGTCTACGATATAACACTCAGAGCACTACTGTAACTAACTATAGGGTGGTCCAACCAATACGCACGAAGTTAATTGTAAATAAAGCAAAAAGTTTTCCGAGAATTATCTTACAATTTGTTTTAGCATGAAAGAAGGATCTATTACAATTAGATGTGAAACGAAATATCGGCCAAATGCTCGCCACGGCACCGGTTAATAAACAAATTCATAATCGAACAATCGCAAAAATACCCGGCCTGCTACCAGGTCCCAATTACAGATGGCCACGTGATAAAAGAAGAAAAAAAGGGCCGCTGCAAATACAAATTCTGACGTAACACAAAGCAATAAAACAGTAATCACTAACGTCCACCAATCCTTACAAGAACAGTCGACCTATGAACTTTACCTGCTTCCTGTTCACACCTTACAGATGGCTACGTGATAAACGAAGTTCACCTGTTACTATCTCTCACATGACAAATAGACAACTGACAAACAATAACGAATTGATTCAAACTTCTCAGAACGAAAAATGAAATGGAAGATGTTACATAGCCGAAACCGGTTTGTCTCCCAATTTGAAACGAATTTCCGTCATCCCTTGTCTAGTTTGGTTTGGTGACAAACCGGTTTCGGCTATGTGCCATGTTCAGTGTCATTTTCGTTCTTGTGGGTCGGGTTCTTCTAGTACCACCTTCGTAATTTTAATCCTTCCTTTTCCTAACGTAATCTAAGCTTTTTAGATTATTATGATTTAAATAGAAATAAAAATATTGAATAAAATAAAAGTGAAATTATGCTTGTCTTTTCAGAAGATTCCCGCAGTTCTCAGGGCAGCATATCAGGTGATGGTAAGTTTTGTGTTTTTAAATTTATTTTTATTCAAAGATATATAATTTTATTTTATATATGTATATATCTGTACAACTTTATGCTTAGTTTTGTATTTATGAATCACATTTTATGTCTATTAAACTTGTACAGTACTTGCCAAAAAGTTATATACGCTGTTTCTTTCGCACCATGGCCGAGTGGCAGGTTTGCCTAATTTAGGAAGTCTGTCTGATGTGTAGAGATAATTTGATGTTTTCTTTATGAGCTAACGTTTAAAATGAACATGAACCATATATATAGCTAACCGATTATTAGGGAACACGGCATCACATGTGTTATAGGGGCACCATGTAGGTAGACTCGTAAAATTTAAATGATGCTGTTATCTTTGGTCCATCATTTGAATTGACATGTGTACGTGGACTGTTTTTTTAAGATTTTTTTTTATATGTAGGGGGGATATCGAAGCAGAGCGCGAACATTGTGGATCTCTTTTCGACCCCCTTCTTTCCACGAATTGATTTCTTTCTCATCACGGAGTCTCTTGTAATTGCTAGCATTTGTTTAAGGCTTAGGTCCACCACGGCATTTACACTTAACAAATGTCTGCCCGTGCTACCGTCTTAGCCTCTTCCTCAGAATTATGTTACGGAGCTGTCCCATCCACCCCAGGAGAGGTTTTTTGTCCAACTCTTCAGGATTCCTCCGTTGGCCAATAAACACCAGAGTTCCTACAGAGATTAATCCTTCCAACTCGTGCGAGGCTTCATTATCCATCCCTGTCGGAATCTCACGGTCTAACGCCTTAGAAGTACCTTCAAAAATTGGCCCGTTCACCCCTCGCGAGGCATTCTTGTTCATATTTTCCGGATTCCTCCTTTGGCCAATTAAAACCGTTGTTTATGCAGAGATTAACCTCTCCGTCTCCTGGGATGCTTCAGAAGTCATCCATGTAATGGAGAAAATAATGTCCGTCCACCCACACAGAGCTCCATAGGACCGGGTAAGGCTGTATTAAGACTCGAGCCCGACTGGTATCCAGAGTTCACATACTTAAGAACAACCACCCTCTTGGCCACGCATCCCTGGCGTATGCTGTTCCACGAACCTGTCACCGGCCGCCGCCACGTTGAGGTATAAGTCTGAACTTCTGACAGTGTACTAAGATACGGCAAGCCATATCTCTGTGCCCGACAGCTGACGACCTTTACAAAGATTTACTTTCGGAGAAGCTGTTGTCATATAAAATTCCAAGAAGCGTCAAGAGAGTGCTACTTTCCTTTAAAATATTGCCCACAACTAAAAAAAAAATTATGTGCGTGAAATCTTTTGACATGTCGTATTACTAGTGTGATAATGTAAACCGGCCTTTAGGCCAATTCGAAGCGAACGATAGCATCTATGACGCACTACATAATTTTATTATTAATATCAGGCTGGAATATTTTTTGGGTGATTTGATTGTATTCTCTTGCATGTTTTTTCGTCGTCTTGTTGTTGTTGTTGTTGGCGCTGTGTCATTTGTTTGCACAAATGCATTTGTTAACTGAAAATCTTAGATACATACCGTCGTGCTATTTTCAATCCTTTGTTTTATTAAAAAAGGAAAAAGAAAAAGCGACAAAAAAAACATGAGCACGACAATCCCATGTGCTGGACAAACGAAACAAAATATTAAATGTTATTCTACATACATACAAACATATGTTTGTATGTATGTATGTATATACGTTCCCAAACATTTCTTCTTGTTTTTTTTAATGTTATTTTTGTGTTTAAACTTTTATACAACAAGTGGAGTTTATCCTAATAAAAGTCGATATTTATAAAACTGCGAGGGCGGTCGCAGAATTTTTGGACTTAGCAAATGTATTACTTCATTTTTAAATAAACAAAGGGTTTTTTCCTTTTAGTTCATCCAATGAAATTCAATAGTTTTAGGAACCGTCGACTTTTTGTGGAAAATTGCGTGCATGGGGATTAACTGCCGATATTTTCGGGTTATGAACGTGACCTTATTTTTGTTATTATTTTATTATTAACCTCGTTTATTATGTAGGAGTCTGTTGGGTGTGAACAGATCTGCTGTTGTGCATTTTGTGTAAGAGTCGTTTTTATATTGTCAAGAGTCTGGTCATGCAGAAATGAGCTTGATTGGCTTCAATTGATTCTTTATATGATATTCCGATTGGGGGACTTGATGTAGATTTTCGGAACGAATTTCCGTCATTCATTGTCAAGTTTGATTTGGAAAAATCATATAGAGAGACAATACATGAAACAAATGACTGGTCTCGAAGTAACATTCTACGCAAGATATGTGGACGACCTAAAATGTTCAATCACGGGAAATAACGAAGTACAGATACTGGAATACCTCAACAAACAACAAAAAAATATCAAACATACTCCATAAATACAACGTAAATATAGGATTCGGAAGGAAAAATAAAAGCTTAACAAGCAGGACGCAAAATAAAAACACGTTACCATGAACATATGAGAGACTATAAGAAGAAGATACGCGATCCCGGTTCGACACCAGCAACTAACTTTGCCAACCATAAGTTCAACAACAAATGTAATTCAGCGCATATAGGCAAACGGTACAGCTACTACACACACGCCATAAATGAAGACGACTACACATCCTAGAAAATATAGAAATATAAGAAAAAAGAAAGGGCATTTGACGAAGTCATCATTAACGAACAATATTCATATCTCTAAAATTAATTTACAAAACACACAGCAAAAATAACGGACAAGATACACAAAGCACCAAAACAATAAAAACACAATACCAAAATAATAAACAAATTCGTAATCCGATAATCACTCACTTCTTCCAACCCCAATAAAAAACACCATAAGTAATAAAAAAAAATATTCCGCCGCCAACGTTTACCTGCCATCCGCAAGCACCAATTCTCATGTAACAAAAGAGTAAGCACTAAAGTCTACCTTTTGTAAGGACCGACCTACGAGATTTACTTGCTATCTGTTCACACCTACCAGATGCATTCGTGATAAATGAGGTTCAGCTTCTAACCAGCAAAAACTGAAGACGGCAGATAGCCGAAACCGGTTTGTCACCAAACAAAGGACCACGGAAATTCGTTCCAACAAAATTAATTTGCTAGAATTCTTGCGAAAATTGATATTACACCGAAAAATTACAATAATTTTTAACCTCACAAAAACTACAAAATACAATTTCTTTTTCGAATACTTGAACGTCTTAAGCCAGAAGTTCTTTAAACCGATAAATTTCACCAATAAATTTCTACAGCACTAATTAATTTAAAAGTTGTTAGAAACGATACATTTTGACCAAAACCGAAAATGAAAGCGAAAAATCGCACAAACCCGAAATTTCACAGTAATTAGGAAATTCATAAACAATCGGGAATCCAGCAAAGATCGAAAATAGAAAGAACAAAAATGACACTGAAGATGGCACGACGGAAATTCGTTCCAAAATTCTACATCAAAACACCCTGTCGGAATATCAAATCAACAATCATCGAAAACATAATTTCAGCACCTAATAGGTTTTTAATAAGGTCTCGATTCTTGTTGAGAAATACGAGTATAAAATATTAAGAAGCGAAAAGTGCAAATAAAGTGAAAGTTTTGTTAATATGGGGTGATCCAATCCTAATGCATGATGTTAATTGTGAGTCAGTTTCACGCGCTGATAGCGGACTTCTTGTGGCTAGAAATTGAGGATATGGACCTGAACGATATTTGCTTTCAACAGGATAATGCCATTTGCTACACAGCCAACGAAACAATGGCTCTTTTGCACAAGAAATTCAATGGCCGTGTTATCTCACATCCCGGCGATGTTAATTGGCCGTCACGATCATGTGATTTGACACCGTTGGACTTCCTATTTTAGGAGATATTTAAAAGAAGAAATGTACTTGAATAAGCCAAGAACTATACAAGAGTTAAAGGATGAGATGATTCGGCACATTAACGTCATTGAACCTCCTGAGTTATGTCGCAGAGTCATTGAAAATAACGACCAATGGATAGAGGTAGGCCACCGGAGCCGTGGCGAGCATTTGGCCGATATTTCGTTTCACACATAATTGTCATAGATCCTTCTATCAAAAGATAGAACTTTTAATGCAATCAAAAAGTGAATGAAATGAGTTGTCTGGTATATAATAAATAAGTGTTGAGATTCCAATTGAATAATATAACCGAAATCTTGAAAAAAATTTGGCTCTGATATTTTCCTTTAATTAACATTTAAATTGCCACATTTAAGTGTGTCGTGCCGTCCAATTTTTAAAATTTATTAAGTTATGAAAGAAATCCAATCCGATTCTCGGAGAAAAAAGCCAACGAAACTTCTTTAATAAAGAAGAATTTGACCATAATTAGCGAAATAAAGAACAACATATGAAACAAAAAGTTGGTATAACGAAACTCCCGGACAGTACTATTATTGCAGTTTAAAACAACAACAATTCGTCACCCAATAAAGGGCACTATTGTGCGCACCATCGATATGTATTAACTTAGTGACTCGTTTTCTACCGAATAGTGAGACTTTTCTGATATAAAAGCGATGGATGAAAATAAAGAAAATCCTTCTTTCAAGAAACTTAAATTTGGCGCCTCTCTTCAAGTGGCGTCGGGCGCGTAAGGCGCTCCTTGCAACGCCACTGCTGGTAAACCACTTCGCAATTATACTCAACTCATTTTTATCTAGCATCATGAATCCTTTGCGATTTTCGCCAAAGACAGCGTAATAAGCCGCTCGCCTTACTTGATTCCGGCAATAGCTCTCCAGTGCAGACTCAACCCAGGCCCCACGTTTTTCAATAGAATTTATACTACATATTTATTTCAAGAAAGCTTCCGGTCCTATGAAGACACATTTATGCTAATCTACTTGTAGTGGCGTAAGAATACTAGTACCACCCTCGTGCACTGCTGACATTGAGGCAATTTTAAATGCATGCAAATATGTATACGGAGGCTGACAAACGTCGTACAGATAAACAGACAAGCCGGCAGACGCAGCGGTACAACGGCATGCACACATACATACATATGTATGTTATGTGGAGTTAGTTAGATGTTGTTTTATACTTCTTAGATTCTTCAACAAGCAAAACGTGCAATCATTGGGCGTTTACGCTACCGATAGTTGTATTATTTTTGTTGCCCCTGTTGTTGTTTTCGATTGCTGTTCATTGATGATAATGCAGCACACGTGTGAGCTTGTTGCTATTTTGTCTACTTTTGTCGTTGTGCCACCATTATTTATACTTATGTACGATCGAAATTATTATGTTTGTCGTTTTTGCAGAATAATATTTTTTATAGGTTTTATTAAGGGAAAACAAATCTGCTTGAATAAATAAATTTCGTTTATTTTATTCTTTTGAAGCTTCTTAATAACTATTGTGGATTTCGTTAAATTTGAGGTGGTTTTAAAGACAGAAGTCTTTAGCGCTACCTACTGGACAATTTTGCGAAATCAGTCTAGAGCTTAGCCTGGTTTTGCGAATGGCTCACATAGTTACATACTCACGAAGCGAATCATATGCATATTAAGGTTATTAAAGTTTCGCTTAAACAAGACTTTGAATTTTTGGTATTTATTTGTGGCATAAGACAATTTTTTTTGAAATAAATTTAATTTTGGTCAGTGGAAAAATGTTGTGTCTTGTCAATTAAATCCTTACAAAAACATAAATGTGAAAATAAGGCCAAGTTCCCCTGTCCAAAAATTTCGGCCGTAAAAAGTACTGCTATTAAAAGGAGGACCAACTTGATTCTTGATTTGATATTCCGACAGGGTGCTTTGATGTAGACTTTTGGATCGAATTTCTGTAATCCCTTGTCAAGTTTGGTTTGGAGACAAAACGGTTTCGGCTATGTGCCATCTTCATTTTTCGAAAAATGACACTGAAGGTGGCACATAGCCGAAAACGGCTTGTCTCCAAAGCAAACTTGACAAGGTATGACAGATATACGTTCCTATAATCTAGAGAGGACATAGTTCTTCATATGTGCCATACCCACGCATTTCTAGGCAACTTGCCAGTTTGCATTATTTTATGACTAAAGGAAACAAAGTTATGAAGGTGGTAAAAACAGCGCGAATGGTTTACACACTGTGTGCTTTAGGCCTGAAGATGGTCTGGCTTTTCCGAGAATTATCTTAATATTTTTTATTATGTTTCCCATGGCTTCGGTGGCCGATATTTTCAATGACTCTGAGACATAATTGAGGTTCAATGTCGTTAATGTGCCGCATTATCTCAGCCTTTAGCTCTTTTATAGTTCTTGGCTTATTGACGTACACTTTTTCTGTTAAATATCCCCAAAGAAAGAAATTCAACGGTATCAAATCACATGATCGTGACGGCCAATTAACGTCGCCACGACGTGAGCTAACACGGCCATTGAATTTCTTGCGCAAACGAGCCATTGTTTCGTTGGCTGTGTGGCAAATGGCATTATCCTGTTGAAAGCAAATATCGTTCAGGTCCATATCCTCAATTTCTAGCCACAAGAAGTCCGTTATCATCTCTCGATAGTGAGTGACTCACAATTAACATTGTGCATTAGATTGGACCATCCTGTTTTTTTTTTTTTTTTGCAAATTTAAGATACAGATATTTGCATGGCAGAGTTAAACAATAGAATTAGAGAAGGGAAGCAAAATTAAGTGAATTGGAAAAAAACGAATAAAAAGTAGCTGGAAGGCCTTAAAAAACGGTAATTTTGAAATTGCAACTATAGTCACACAATAGCAGCTCTGGTCTTCAGGCATAGACCCCCTGATTCAACTTTTCTCGACCAAGGGCACGTGGCCTTGCTGCTCATTGCTTTCGCTTTTTTTAAGAAAATAAAATGGTCCTAAGAGCTGCAGGTTAAACCTTGTGACAAAATCCCTCGGCTTTTAGAAAAAAATATTATTATCAAAGAAACGATAGAGAAAAAACCAATTAAAAAAAACACCAATAACTCTGTGTTGTGCTTACCACCCCGCACAAAAGAAAAAAAGTATTTTAGAGCACTTGTCTGAAAAGTTATTTAATGGGTTAATTCAAAGAGCCACAAGGCTAGAGATATGCTGTAAAGTTGACAGCAGGCAGCTGCCAGTTTCTTATTAAAAATGTTATCAACAATGGCAATTACACTTAACTAAGGCGGGTAAGAGGGTGGCAAAATCTATACAAGAAAATAACTGTTACTGTGGCACGCATAGCATATAATAGACAATTGTATGTCTGTGTGTAGGTGTGTGTCCATATGGATACGGTTTTTTTTCTCTTCCTGTTTTGTGCTTTAGTCCTTATTTTAATGTCACTGTATAACGTAAAGCCCAAATGTCATCCATTATACAAAATAAGGAGATGATGATGATGATGTTGCAAATATAACAATATTGTTGTGGTTGTTGTTTACAATGGCTTTAAATAAGATTGGTGGTAAATTTGGGGTGGCAATTATGGCTGTACTTACACAGCCACGTATAGCAGCGTAAATTATGCCATCAAAAGTCAGTTCAACAAAGTTTGTAATAAAGTGGTATTAAAAGCAATTGCCGAGTGGTGTGACGGTTTTATAATTTTAATACTTAAAAGATTTTACCGTTTTGATCTGAACTAATTTACACACACACACATACACACATACATACATTCATATATTCTTTTTAAATAAAGTCCCAATCAAGGTAAAGTTCAACAATTTATTCAAATTAAATTTTCTTTTAATTTAAAAGCCTGAATAAAAAAGCTTTCGACATTTAAAATTCCTTTAAGATCTTTCAAATTTTAATCGTAAAAATAATTTCGTAGCAAAAATTAATTTTAACAAAAAAAGCGCGTGAAGCGTTAAAAAACATATTCAGTAGCTTAAAATTAAATTTTTCTTAATAGTACGAGATATTTGGTTTAAAACAGGGGCGGAGGAAATCATAAAATCAAAAAAAAGTTTTCGATTATTTTTTATTGTTTGGGGAATGGAAGTATGTATCTTTTGTCCCACTGTAATATTTTTTTGAAAAATTTGCAGAATCCCTATTTAGTGTGTGTGTTCAAGATGTAAATACGTACTTTTTTTAACCCTTTCAGCAATACAAATGTATTGATGTGGCCGAAAAAGTACTTTTTCCAATAAGTGCTTGTCGTAAAATTTACTCAATCTAAAAGAATTTATATCTTTGAAACAATATTTTCTTTCTAAAATTATTTTTGTTTATAAGAAGAATTTTTCGAATCTCACTCTCATTTTGTTATAAAATAATGCAATTTATTGTTGAGGGGGGATACACTAGTCTCTATGCGCATTTCATCAGGCAACCTCGACATTGTTTAGACCAAATGAGAAATCCTAAGCAAATTCAAATAAAACCATTCAAGTTTTAACAAAAAGCCCACATAACGAAAAATTAATATTTTTTTTTACTAAACTTATTACGTTTGGTTGGTTGTTTGCCAACTGTAAATGTAGCTGTAAGCGATCGAAAAATAAAAACAACACAGCGATGATTTACTTTCGGTTGTAAAGCAAAAAATAGCAAGTGTTGCCAATGCTTGCTCTAGCTATTACATATTTATTATAAGAAGAGTTTTTGGGCTGATTGGCAGAAGCAAAATGCCTCCATGCTGGCATCAAAGAATGCAATAAAAAAAAAGACCGGTACCTTTATGGATCCCTTTTCGAGCTCCTTCTTTCATCGAATTGATTTCAGGCAACCGATTTGTTATTTACGCTTACCTTAGTCTCAATAAAGTCTCGGGCATTTACACACAATGTGTGCTACCGTCTCGGCCTCTTCCTCAGGTATCTATCGGAGCTGTCCCAGAATCATGAGAATAAACACCAGAGTTACTACAGAGTTTAACCCCTCCAACTCGTGCGCGGCTTCATTGTCCATCGCTGTGCGAATCTCACGTGCTAAGGCCTTAGATATACCTCTAAAGATTAACCTGTTCACCCTTCGTATGGCATTCTTGTCCAACTTTTCCGGATTCCTCTTTTGACCAATTAAGACCGTAGTTTCTGCAGTGATTAACCTCCCCGCCTCTTGCGAGACTTCCTGCTACGCCCGCCTAATAGAGCAAAATTTGTCCACCCACACACAGCTCCATATGCACGGGTAAGTCTGTATTAAAACTGGAGATCGACTGGTATCCAGAGTTCACATAAGGGAGACCAAGCACCCTCTTGGCCATGAATCCCTGGCGTATACTGTTCCACCATGGATTTGGGGATTTTTTATACGAGAGTGTTAACTTTTCTCCGCTCCACTCATTTAGTTAGACTCCTCACACAGAGACAGGCAACTCTTACCGGCTTACTATGTTCTGTGTATTTAATTTACTATATTGCGAAACTATGCAGTATCCAACTATTACCGAGAGTAGGGTTCATTAATTGCAATTATTATCTTTCTACAATGGAAGTATATGAAGTCTGTCGCCAATATGTTCCGTATGCACTTTGTTATTTCTATTACGTTCGACTAAATGTTTATCTGTCTGTCCTGTTGGCGAATAATTAATAGATTTTATAAGTGTTTGTGACATTTGAATAATGTGATTTCTGTTTATACAGATATTCTTAACGAACGTTTGTGGGGGTAGGTATAAGGCTACATATTTAAAATCTCAGTTGATGATCGTATTTTACGTGAAAAAAGACGCTCGTTTGTGTTAACTTAACGTGTATAACGTCGAAAATATCGTGGCCAAGGAGCACCTTTTGGCAACAGTAATCTTATTTTAGTGTCGAATTTTGTTGAGCAGAGTACAGTGGGAGGCCGTCCAAATGCCGTGTGTTAACGGCCAAGACGTTGCAAGGAACTGGTTGAAGCGGTAAGAGAGAAAGAGAGTATTGTTGGGAACCTCACAATGTAGCTCATTATAGTGCAATTACATTAAAACGAATTCTTTTAGATTTTACTTGAAATCTACACTTAAAGATTTCATATTCACAATACCACCAAGGTTAAAGCAGCAAAAAAAAAACATGTCGTAACCTAACTGTGGACTATATAATATATAGTTTGACAGTAAGGAAACGAAAAAAGAACAGGTAATATGATCAGCTGTGATCATGTCTTTGGTATGTTAAGGATAAAACCACAGTGCATTACTACGTAGTAGTAGATTTTTTAGTAGATTTTATAAAAATCTAGTGGCGAATTTGTATGGGGAATTTAGTAAAAAGCAACTATATTTTGCTCGAAATCCCGTAGTTACTTCATTTGTGTGTAATGTAAATACACTATAAGACACGACGTCATATATCCGAGTTTCATATTTTCAAAGCGTTCTGTACCTTCTAAAGTTATGGACCCTATAGTTTACTTCCATCTTACGAGATATTTACCAAAATGGTTTCCGGAGAGGACGCCCATCGGCAGACCTGTTTGCTTTCCTTTCGGAAAGATGACGTTCTTTCATATACTTTTCCGGCAAAAGTAAAGTCGTGGTGATGGCTCTTGATTTTACGGTTGAAAAAGTGTGCCAACTTGAAGCCACCAGGTACGTTGCCGTTAATCTTTGGTGCTTACTCACAGACGCACGAAAGATTATGCTGATTTGTCTTTAAATACATGGCTGATGTAAGTCTGAAGAAATCCAAAGCTCTTAGAGTTCTTGGCATGATAATCCAGGCTGGTCCAGGTTGATGGACGTAAAAAACAATTTACAGATACTTAACGATGTAAGAGAAACTTAAGTCTATCTGAGCTTCTATATCCGACCAAAAGTGGAATAGAGCTCTCAAGTAAAGGCGGGTGCTTCAAAGTCTAGCTTCGAGCTTCTCCACCACCAACAAGAGAGCGAAGCTGTTATCGATGACACAAGCTTATCCAACTCTATTAACCCACCGGAACATTAATGCACTTTGAGTTGCGTGTCCTTGTTTTATCGTTACTACAACGAAATGTGTTCCAATAAAATTAGGAAACTTGTTCCTCATAGTTGAAAGTGCATAACGCTTTCCTCATCTGTTTGTGTTAGTAGGCCAGTGGACCGCACAACATACTACAGAGGAAACTCCTTCTTTAGCCCTACTGTTCGGGTTTAAAATAAACCCTTTGCAGAAATATTCTTGCTACTTTCAATGTCGAAAAGTTTAAGTCGAAAATCCACAACCACTCCTCTCGCTATTCTACTTCCCATAACCTTTTTTCTTAGTTCCAACGAAAGTAATATTGGGTTAGCTGATAGGAACGATAGGAAAAGAAATTTAAATAACACAGCCGCCTTTATGCCACTATGTTGGGAGTAGCATGCTTACCACTGGGTTTTGCTGGTAGGCTGCAAGATGATTTTTTTTGGCAAATTTGTTTTGCGATTGTTCGGTTTAAATTCTCGCGTCAGCACAATCTTATGCGGATTTATCGAAAATTATTCTTGCAATTTTAAGCCAATAAGGGGCACAATCAAAGTTGTGTTTCTTTAAACGAAATTCCGAAATATAATCTATTCCGCCACAAAACCGTCAAGTGTGTATGAGTTGTTAGTTGTAAATGGGATGTTTTGGTTATGGATGAAAACGAACATTCATACATCCATACACACGATACGAATTTGCCCAAAAGCATGCATGCATTAATACACATGCATATATTTCCATGTGTGTGTGTGTGTATATATTTGTGTGTATTACGTTGCTCTTAACCTTTTCACTTGATTATTCACACATAGCCTTTAATAGGTTGCTATTATTTTTATTTCCAAGTAAACTGAAAGAAAACTCATTAACATTCATTCATCCCGGTATAAGATTTACATAAAACAAACTTGGGTTTGAATAGAGAAATATTTAGTTGGGCTTTAGGGATTACAAGTTTATGGAGAAGGATAAAATTACGATGAACACTATCACTAGAAAAAGCTGTTAAGAAATTAATTCAAGTATTCTATTAACGACCTTCTACCTCATCACGAAGTCGCTTGTAATTGCTAGCATTTGTCTAAGGTTAAGGATCCACCATGGCATTTACACTTAACAATTGTCTGTCCGTGGTCTTAAGTCTTAAGCTAGCCAGTGCTGTACATTTACACACAATGTGTGCTACCGTCTTAGCCGCTTCATCAGCAGTATCTTTCCAAGCTGTCCCGTCCACCCCTTGCGAGGTTTTCTTGTCCAATTCTTAATAATTCCTCCAATAAACAGCAGAGATACTACAGAGATTAACCCTTCCACCTCGTGCGAGGCTTCATCGTCCATGCCTGTCGGAATTTCACGTTCTAACGCCATAGAAGGACCTCCAAAGATTGACCCGTCCACCTTTCGCGAGCCAGTCTTGTCTATTTCTTTCGGATTCCTCCCTTGAGAGATTAACCTCTCCGCCCCTTGCGAGGCTTCCTGATTAATCCCTCCAATGGAGAAAAATGTGGCCACCCACCCATAGCTCCATATGCACGGGTAAGTCTGAATAAAGACTGGAGATCGACTGGTATCCAGGGTTCGCATACTTAAGGCCAAGCACACTCTTGGCCATGCATACCTGGCGTACGGTGTTCCATCGTGGATTAGGGATTTGTTAACTTCTCTCCGCTCGACCTATTTAGCCAGACTCCTTGCTGACACAGGAACCTGTTAGCGGCCGCCACCACGTGGAGCTATAAGTCAGAACTTCTGACAGTGCACTCAGTTAGGGCAAGCCATACCGTTTGTGCCTATCAGCTGACGGTCTTATTAAAACATTAATTCTATCAATTTCCTACTAAGCCCGGCATAAGTACGATTTCCTGGCAAAAACGACTTCCGCCACTTTCAAAATAAACACGTTAATTAGTAAAACTTCTCAATATTATTTGCAATTGTTTTTTTAATGCCAAGATACCGTTAAATTGTCATTCATGTCATCCCATTAATTTGATTTTTTTGAGAAAGGGACTTATGCCACTTGAAAAATAAACGGCTCATTTTAAAACATATTACAAAAAAAAAGCGATGGCAACTGAAAACGTTCTGTGGCCAGCGATTGAATGTATAACATGCATTGAGAAGAAAAATATTATGATTAACAACTTATAGTATTATGTGTGTGTGTATGTGTAGGTATGCATGTATTTATATACGTATGTATGTATGTATGCATGTATATAGAATTATCAACAAAGTTTAATTTTTTGTACGCAAACAACAACAACTTGTGTGCAACAGTTGTGGTTAAAATTAACTGAATAAATTGACGTTAAAATGATTTGCATTTGCCTGCAACTACAAATCCGTTGGCAAAATAAAAAATTTGCCAATGACTAGGGCCCGACAATGATTTAGATAAGTTATGTTTATGTCTCTTTAACCAACTCCACTTGGAGGTGATGACATAAATATAACTGAACTTTGTTGATTTACAGCACTTTAACAAAGACTGGCATTAATAATGAAAACCACAACTTATGAAAGTAATAAGTGGCAAGAGAATAAAGCCACTTGTTCATATAAATGCTAAGATTGGTTTTATGGTCTTCTAGTTGGTTGTTGGCATTTAAATAGTTTATCAAAGTATCAAATGGAATTGCAACTGTCATTAGCAGCGACAGGAACTTCATGGATTAATCAAGAGGTAGTGTTACTGTCGTCTGGTTGCGGACAGGGCTCAATTTGGTCGATTTTAAGTTTTCAACGGATGAAGGGAATTCGTTTCAAATATCAAATAGAAATTGTATTGAATTTTTATTGAGTGCAAACTGAATTTTATTATTTATTACAAAAAATCAAATATTTTTAAACAATTAATATGAATAATTTTATTCAGGCTTTTTGGTTCATTTGTTATAGGCTCAATTAAGAAAGAATTTTGTTTTTTATCAAAATGATAATTTTTAATAGAATAATGCAAGAGTTAAGTGTGCCGCTCTAAACGTCATCAGCATTCTCTGTGTATTTCTACTGATTAGTGTATATGGCCAGCATGAGAGTTGTGCCGGCCACGAACTAGTTCGTTCAATTGAAGAAATATATCTTGTGTTTGGCGCACCAAAATCAATTGTGTGTTGTTTTTGAAATTGTTATAAAGTTGCTACCATCTTTCTGAACTATTCTTGCAATTTAACGAACTAATTCGTGATCGGCACAACTCTAGCAAACATCATCTGTTTAAAGTGCCGTAGAGTCTAGTAGCACTTTATAGGAAAACAAATGCAATTGATTCTTTAAAGAACACAAAAAATGGTTTCACTGCTGGCAAAATGCTGAGTGCGTTGGCGATAGGACTCATTTGGGTTCTCGATTACAGAAAAATGGAAAAGTAACCTTGACCCTTCCCTCCCACAACTGGAAAGCGATAACAAATTCGTTACAACATTAGCCTTTTGAGATTAGTTCATTCATTTTCAAAGCAATTAAAAAAAAATAACCCAGAAAAAACACATTTCGTTTCATGTCGTTAGTGATGACACAAAAATAGTCGAACTTGTTTGCCATTTTTCTAGCGATGACATGACACTTAAACTATCGAAAGATGTAAGATGAAACAAAATGATGCTGGATGACAAATGTTAGATGTTAAATGTTGATCAGTGTAAAAAGGCTTGCTACCATAATTTAGTATTGCCGAGAACATAATATAGTTATTGCAACCATTCTACAATCAGTGTTCTCAACTTTTACATTTCAAACCACGTATTTCCTAAAAAAAGCACTAATTTTACAATTTTTAATTGGATTAATTTTTAATATATTTATGTTATAACATTCGAAAACATTATTAGTAGAACATAACAGTAACATAGGAGAAGTTTTAATTTTTAAGGCAAATAATTCGAAATGTCGGGACATAAGACAGTTTTAGTGATGTGACCAGTTGCCTTAACAAGGAGCAACCGTGTTGACCGTTTTAGCTTGCTTTTAATATGTAGAAAAGCTTTAACTGAATGTTAAGACATTCGATTACGGATTTTGACCTTGAATAAAGTACTTTGGTACATATGACCTTAAACTTGCATTAAGGCGCACGGTAGTGCACTGGGCTAAGTTCAGGCCCAATGCACACAGTGTGTATATTACACGAAACCCCTTTTAAATTTGCTTCTTTTAATCATAAAGTAATGAAGCTTGAAACATAAGAACTCTGCGTATAGGTAACCTCATAGGCCAAGCTTGGCAAAAAAAATTGTAACTTTCTAATATGGAAAAGGATTATGGAGAAAATGTTACCAAGCAAGTTGCCTAGAAATGGGATGGCATTACATATGAAGAACTTGGTCGCCATTTTGATCTCAGAACTTTTTACGGCCGAAATTTTTGGATAGGAGGAACTTGGCCTTATTTTCACATTTATGTTTTTGTGCGGATTGAATAAACAAAAAAATATTAGACAACGAGCAGAATGGTAGGGTTTTTTATGCAGACCGGAATGTCTTCTTAGCAAATGTGTTTTTTAATTATTATTTTATATACAAAATAAAGCCCTAAATATTAAAAAGCACCCAGCACTGACTCCAAAACAATCCTGTTTTTTTTTTTCTTTGAGTGTATTATCTATTTTGTTCGACCACTTCTTTTTACTTAAGACCTGTGAGAAAATTTCTTACAATTTGTTTCTGCTTCTGAATTTTCGTTTCGAGTACCAGCCTAATACACATGAACTTAGTTCCTGTTAAAAGTTTGACTTGCGGTTTTCGCAGGTTGCCTTACATAAGTATTTCTTTTTTGCATTGAATTAATACTCTACTACTTTTTCATTCATGTTTTTACTTGATTTGTTTTGCATTGATTTGTTTTATGACTGAGGGTTTTTGTACACACTGCAGGCACACATTCTCTTCAACTCTCCAACTCTGCTGTTTGGCATTTATTTGACGTCTGTATGGTGGTAATGTTAATTTTATTCGGATTTAATTGAGAAATGCCTATTTCTTGTTTCATTGCATTTGTGAAGTTTTGTTGAATGAACATGAATGGATATGGACGAACAACAAAAACAAAATTGTATTAAAGCAATAAAAAGGGAAACCTCAACGATGTTACTATTGTTGCAAGTATTTCAAAACAAAACAAAAAAAAAACAAAAATAGGAGCTTGGGCACTTGTATGAAAGCAAATAAAAACAACAAGAATTTTTTCTTTTTGCTTAGAAAACGAACTACTCGTATAACAATAACTTTGAATTGTGGTTCGTTCGACTGCTTGTGTGAACAATGCAGCAATACTTACTATTACTTTTATTTCTTCTGTTATTCCAGAATTCCCACACAGGTTATTTCGCAATTTTTATATTGAAAATAGAGCTTGCGAGTTGAACACACGAGGGTTACAACAGAATTATCGGAAAAGTCTGAACAATTTCGATTTTGGCCACCTTTCGTCTTGTTTGTATTCAGTATTATTTTGCAATTCATAATGGAAAGACCCAGTTTTATTTATTTGCACAGGATGAATCGAAATACCATTTCTCAAAATTTTACTAAGATTCAAATTTTTGTAAAGCCACAATTACCGTGTTTTGGAAAATTTGTATAAAAGGGTGTAATTAATAATTTATTATTATTATCCAGGTCCCCTGCATCCCGACCCATGGGATCTTTTGTGCCACCTTTAACTCTAACTGGCACAGATTAACTTCTTCAGTGAGATACTATATGTAACATATGTATCTCTTGGAGTCAATAGGGACGTGCTAAGTAACTTTGCTCTGCGAGAACCCAGAGTGGCCATTCGTAGAGCGCATGTCTCATCGTTCAGGATGCAGCATCTACATTTGATGCTCTCTAAGTTTCCTATGTCAAATTTTTGGGGATCTTAGACCAAAGTATTGAGTAAACGACCCCGTAATTATACTGAGCTCAGTTTTATCCAACATCCGTATCCGGGACAGCGCAATGAACCGCTTGAGATCGTCTATAGTTCTCCAGTACCGAGCAAATTCCAACCCAATCCAGGAACCAGTTTTCGTTATACTATTTATTCCAACGAAAGCACAGTGCGATACTTTCACATTCTAGGTGGACAAAAATACTTAAAAAAACCTGTCCCCGATTCGACCAACCTTAAAAGTACCTTTAAAGATAGTACGGATCACCCCTCGTAAGGCAAAACCGTAGTTTCTGCAGAGATTAACCTCTCCTTCTCTTCCTGATTCATCCCTCATATGGAGAAAAATATGTCCACCCACAAAGAGCCTCATGTGCACGGGTAAGTCTGTATTAAAACTGGAGATTGACTGGTATCCAGAGTTCGCATACTTGAGACCAAGCAACCTCATCCAGGGCGCATGCTGTTCCCCCGTGGATTAGGTATTTTTTTATACCAGAGTGTTAACTTCTCTCTAGTCGACTTATTTAGCCAGACTCCTTGCAGAGACAGGAACCTGTTACCGGCCGCCACCACGTGGAGGTATAAGTCAGAACTTCTAACAGTGCACTCAGTTACCGAAAGCCATATCTTTGCGCCTGGCAGCTGACAGCCACCGTGTGAGTTTAGTGCGACTCTAAATAAAATAACCTTTTTAGAAGCTTTTATTTCAACATATTTAATAACAATTAGACAATGTAACGCTGCGTTACGGATATGTTTTTAGGGGGCGTGTGTATGGGTGTATTAAGGTATTCCAATAGTTTTTAGTTCACGTCACAAACTTACATGTTGCAACACTTTATCTTCGTGGGATCCACAGGTGTATTTGAAAACGCACTACATTCCTCTTGTAACTGTTTTGATTATGAGAGTCACATTATGTTGTACATATGCAGACTGGATGACAGACACCAGTAATTGATACTTTGAAGAGTGTCCGCTCGCTTAAATTTGCATACCTGCATACAAACATCCATACAGATGTCAACATGATGAATGCATAAAGAAGCCAAACAATAACTGATGCATTGGTCATACAATTGCAGGCAGTGGCGTAGCGAGGAAGACGCAATCATGCATCGGGCGCCACTCGCAAAGAGGCGCCAAGTTTTGGTTTCTTATACCAAAAAACCGACATTTTACGGCAAATAATAAAATATCACCAAATTTTTAGCATTCACCACTATATTCAAATTTCACCACAATTTTGTAATTTTGACAAAAAGCCGAAAAATATTGTATGAAAAAAATCAACGTTTTAACAAAATCGTTGTTAAACAAACATATAAAAACAAAAATCAAAAATTCACCACAAGTGCTCAACTCCCCAAAAAAAATAAAATTCACCAAAATATTTAAAAATCATAAAAATTATAAATTTTATCACAAATCTTAACTATTGTCAAAAAAATTTACCATTGGAAATTCACTAAATTCCGAAAATTTACCACAATACCAAACTATAGTTCAAAAATTTTATATTACAAAAATATCAAAATTTAAAAAAAAAAAAAATCAGAATTCTGCCAAATTTTTAAATTCGCCATATATTCGAAACAACAAGCACCAAATTTTGAAATTTCACAACAACTTTTCAATTTCGTCTTAACCTGAAATAACCACGAAATCAATATTAAAAACCTCTAAATATTAACAAGATCGATGATGATGAACAAACATATAAAAACAAATCTCAGAAATTCACCACAAGTAGGGAATTCCCAAAAGAATTAAAGAATCCCAAAAAAATTTAAAGTTCACCATAATATTTAAAAATCATTAAAGTTATAAATTTACACAAAAATCCTAAAAAATTCCAGAAACTATTCTCAAAAAATTAAAAAGAATATTTTAAAATCATTAATTCAATTAAACTTAAAAATAAAAAAAAATACATTTTACCATAATATGGGAATTCACCACAAAATCAAACTATAGTTCAAAATTTTTAAATTACAAAAATATCGGGATTTTCTCAAAAAATCCAAATTTTAGAGAAATCGAATTTTGCCAAAATTTTAAATTCACCACAAATTCAAAAATTCACCTCAAAATCAAAAAATTCGAGTTAAAAAATTGTTTGTTGCAAAATCAAAATTCAATTAAAAAATTACTAAATGTTTAATATTTATTACAAAAATTTTAATTTTACCACAATTTTGTAATTTCGCCGAAAAACCGAAAAATCACAAAAATCAACATTTTTTGAAATTTATATATCGAAATTTTAACAAAATCGATGTTTAACAAACATATTCACATCAAGATTAAAGTATTTCCAAAATTATTAAAAAATTCACCAAAAATTTGTCAAATTTATCAAAAATGTCAATTAATTTTGGGAAATGAATAAAAAGAAATTGTATCATAACATTAATTCACCAAAATCGAAAATTCACCATAACAACAAACTTAAGTTCAAAAATTTTAAATTACATAAATATCATAATATTTGAAGAAATCAAAATTTAAAAAAAAGGAAACGGCGCAAAAAAGGCAAAAAAGTCGAAATTTTGAAAAAATTTTAAATTCACCACAAAGTCCCAAATTTCACTATAACATCGAATATTTTACCAAATATACGGAAAAAAGAGACTCAGCACAAAAATTTTAATTTTACCAAATTTTGTAAATTCAACAAAAAGCCGGAAATGCACAAAAATTAGTACTTAATAAAATAAAAAATAAATAAATATTTCAAACAAAAATATAAAAATTCTATTACAACTGGAAAATTCAGTAAAAAATTAACAAATTCCATTTTTTGTTGAACATCATAAATATTAAAAATTTTACCAAAAATTCCAAATTGATTTCGAAATAACAAAAAACTAAATATCCCCATAATTTGGAAATTCACAAAAATTTACAACAAATCCAAACTATAGTCCAAACATTTTAAATTATTAAAATAAAAAAATTGTTGGAAAAGATCAACATTTACAAAAAAAAAAACCGTCCTATTCTAGGCGACTTCCTAGTTGGGTAACATTTAGCCCATAATCCTTTCCCTAAAATGGGGATGGTATTGCGCATATGAAGAACCTGGTCCTCATTTTGATCTCAGTACTTATTACGGTCGAAATTTTTGAATAGGAAATCGGCCTTGTTTTCACATTTATGTTTTTGTGCGGATCTGGGTCTTTTTTTCCAAGTTATTTTTGTTTGTTAATGTATGTATCTACTTAAAGCTTACAGACGGTTGGGTTATATCAAATTTCAACTCTCTAGATACAGTGGTCAGTGAATTGGTACTAAAATATGCACTCTTTAAACCTTCATATCTCTATATGCACGGGTAAGTCTGTATTAAAACTGGAGATCAACTAGTATCCAGAGTTCGCATACTTGAGACCAAGCACCCTCTTGGTCGCACCTCCCTGGCGAATTCTGTGCCACCTTGGCTTAGCGATGTTTTATACCAGAGTGTTAACTTATCTCCGCCCGACTTATTTAGCCAGACTCCTAGCAGAGACTGGAACCTGTTACCAGCCGCCACCACTTGGAGGTATGAGCCAGAACTTCTGACAGTGCACTCAGTGACGGCAATCCATACATACCTTTGTGCCTGCCAGCTGAACAATTCTGCATAAAATAAAATCATCTCATCTTAAAATAAAGTTATAAATGTTTAAATTTGTTTTAGGAATCATGACAATTTTGATTGCATTTTTAAAAACAAATAATTTGGAATGGGAGAAAAATGGAATATAAAACCAATCAAAATTGTTTTTACTTTGCAAAATGATCATTTTTTTATCAAATACCTGATTGCAATGAGGGTAAGGCAGAGTTAGACAAACACATGCATCTTTATTTTATGCTTGTGTTGGTTGTTAACTGTTCTCTCGCTCTCCATGCACTGAACAAAATAGTAACTTAATATCTAACTAATATTTTGTAACATTTGCGACGACGACGATGAACATTTTAGGATAAAGCCGCAGCATACATAAGCGAATTAAAAATTCGTATCCTTTTTATATTTAATATACACAATGTTTTCACTAAACAATATTTGTTACTCTAAACTCTAAATTCAAAAATAAAAATTTATTATTAATTATTTTAATAGCGAGTTGTCTTTGTTTTTGCGAAACAATTATGTCTAGTTATGGCGCTAAGTAAATAAATTTAAAAAATGATTAACAAAAACAATAATAAAATGTAATTTGCATTCCATACCAAACATTTCTTTAATTGTAGACGCAATCAACTCTATAGAAGTGCTCAAGCGAGACTGAATTGTTTTCTACAAGGCCTGAGTTTATACACGTGTGAAATTGAGAATACCCAACTGCACTCTGCCTAACTCGGGTATAAAGAGTCCAACAGTTGGTGTTTTTAACTTCTTGCTTTCATAGGGTGTCGCATTATTATTAATTTCTGAAATATTTCGAGCAAAACGGGGACAAATTTTGATTTTACTAAAGTTTTATAAAATGCATAAAGTTTCTTTAAATGCCTATTCGTAATCGCATTTTTCGGTTTTTTTTTTTGTAATCGATTTTTGCATAGGAATTTCCGAAATCACAGGGGCAGCGAAAAATCATTTTGTTGAAATTTTTTGAGCGGCACAGAATTCTATCTTTTCTAATTGAACGGTACGACTTTGTAGAACGGTTAAGCGTGGCCTTTACGTATTTGGTTATGCAAAAACCATATCAGGGTATGCTAAAAAGGTGTACCCATTAGCACAGCTGATCATTTTTGAAAAATGTTACCAAACTAGCACGTTGGTCCTCATTTTGATCTCAGTACTCTTAGCGGTCGATATTTTTCGATAGGAACTTGGTCTTATTTTCACATTTATGTTGTTGTCCGGCATCGTTGTTACAACATTCTTGTAAAATAAAATTAATCTTGTTGAAAATATGGCAGTCTAAGAGTGAAAAGCGACTACTTTTGACAAATGGTTTTAAAGATCACATAGTGGCAACGACGTACTTTTAATTATTTGTTTGCCGGCAAAAAAACCATTGTGAATTTTTATTTTCAAAAATATTTTCAAGCTCATTAATAGATGCAATAGAAACGTGGTCGCATCTTCATTTTTTAAATTAAAATTGTTGTTTTTTTAATTCAATATATGGCAACGCCAAATCTATAAACCTCACGTTAAAAGTTAAAGGTAAGGACATCTTCCCTTTAGCTTATCGGACAGTTTGAACTTAAATTATACCCATTATAACGAATAATCTGTCCGATGATATCCAAACGTTAACTAACGGCAAGTTGTAATAATGTCCCTAAGTATGATTTCGATATATTATGTTTTAAATTTAAAATTTCTTTCACAATTATATGTATATATTAGATGTTATGCCCTGTAATTCCTATTAAGAACAATTAGTTTGGAATAATCACTGAGAAATTGGTGGAAATTTATGTTTTAGACTTTTGGCAAGAAAGATACTGTCAACCGGGTATAATATTGTACTTTTTTGGTACAATTCAAGCCTAAAAAGTACTGTTGCACTCCCTTGGCTCATTTGGTACTATTTACAAATTTTCTCACTATTGATATTGTTTTGTTTATAAATGAATTTAGAGACAAATACGAGTCATTAAGTTAAACCTCAATGAAAATCATCTTCCTCTTAACGATATCCATATACTGTAGAACAAAAAAATTTACTTATAACATATGATTAAATAAGTTAGGGATTTTCGAAATATGCTAAACAATTCTATGAGGCGTTTTACGAAAGTTATAGTGCTATGGCGACGATGTGTTGTGTCGTCGTACTTTTTATAAAAAACTGCAATAGGGCCAACCAACCTTAAAAAATTCCTTCCCCTGCTTCCAAAGAGGATATATTCTAAATAATTTTAAAGAGCAGTTGTATAAGTTTCCGACTGTACTAAATGTCCTTGACCCTCGAAAATGAACTCCAGATGAATGGCCCTTGGTTAAAGTCATTCTCAACACTCATCTCGTAAGACCCCTTACCTAAAAACCTTAGCTTAGGCGCCTAATTGAGGCGCTTATAAATTAGGCTGGATCTTACTCCACGCTGACTTATTTAATCTGAAATATTTTTTTAACTTCTTGAAGAAATAAACCACGATACTTCCAAACAATTAGTGCCTTTCTTATGACTCACCAGGAATTTGAAATACATAGATTATCAGACTTCTGTGTACGAAATGTTTTTTTTTGTGGTTCCTTCACTGCTCACTGAATTCCGAAGCTGACATCAAAATTAAAAAAAAAAACTTATTTATTTGATTCAGTTAAATTTTTTTTAACAAAAATTGTAAACGAAATAATGCAGCTGTCTCAAATATTGGATAGGAGTATTTTATAATTATTTATTAGATTATTTTATTCCAAATATCGAGTAAGCGTCGACGTCGTTATAAGACCGTAAGAAAATACTAAATTATAATAGATTCCACGACGGCATCGATACAAAGTGATGTCGGCTAAAAAGTCACGACGATGTTGCCCATGTCAATTATGTAGAATAAAGATGATTGGCTCTGGGATAACCCGCTGTATATTACTTATATTATTAATAACGTTTCCTAAAGAAAATAATAATTTTAGCACTATTAACAACCAATTCCAGCTTGGATGTATGACCAAAGTGTCAGCAATGATAAATAAATTTATTGAGTTAATGTTTCCAGAGCTTTTCAAAGGTTTCATTTTGGAACATGATTAAAACAAGGGAACGCCACCGGTTTCTAGTCTAATCCAAACAAAACCCTAAATGTTAAAAACATAATTCCTGTTGCTATAATTTCAAGATAATAACTGATTGTTTTTGTTTAAATTATTAATTTATACCTAGTTTGTGTGTAAATTATTAAATATGTTTGGAAATCGAATAAAGTACTATTGCAGACATAACTTCAATTTTACCAGCTCGTTGGTACGAAAATAATTTTCTTATTTATCATCCCTGCTGTTAATCCTGAAAAATTGCTACAGAAATATTCCAATGTATGAATTTGTATTTCACAAGGTTTCTTGTTTCTTTTATTTTCAATCATTGCAAGGGAGCTAAAAGAGCATGCGAGACAATGAGAAATGTAGTGAAGAATATGACAAAACCGTTTCTGTGTATTACATTTAGTGAGCGTAAGAGAGAGAGAGAGAGTAACACGTATTTTATAGAACTTAAGTAGAATTTCTTATTTGAAATGAAAAAACACAAGTTCCAAAATTTTCGATGATTGGTTCATTGTGTTGGTTGGCTTAGCACAAATATATAAACAACACCGCCGATTGGTGGAAAGCAAGTAAGCAGCAATCTGTTTGGCCGCACATATGGGTGGGTAAGTATGTGGGGAAATATGGATGCAGCTATGTTACCAACAGAAATGTTTGTTAAGCATCATATAACGGAATGTGTCAGGCGTTGAAAAGCCTACTATTATCCAAACATAACAGTATTGTTGACAATCAAACATGCATACGAATATATGTATATATATGGATGTGTTACTTCCTAAACGAATATCAATGGCGACAAAAATTAAATAAAATCTTGCTTAAGTAATATTTTGGTTTGGAAAAAAGATCACTCATGTTATAATTAAATATACACTGCGAATCATTTAAATAAGGAAATTAATTTTACCAATTTTAAACGAATATATGTACAGTGTTGGACAAAATATATTGGACTAAATTCGTACACTTGATCAATCAACGAAAATTTTGAAACTATTTATGATATGTTAGAGCAATTGCGCTGAAATTATAATAATATGGCTAAGTTTGAAAAAAAGAACAAGTTAGATTTCACAAACTTTTTAAAATGAAAAATATATTAAACGAAAAACCAAAAAGTCGAAAATTTAAATGACAAAATATATTGGACAAAACAATAATATTAATATTTTGTAGAGAATGCTTTGTTTTCCAGCACGGCTTTGCACCTTTTTGGCATGGAAGCAATAAGGTTATCTATTATCTTTGAATCAATGTTTTTCCAAGCAACTGAAATGGCCTCGAACAGCTTATTTTTATCTCCACCTATACCATCACGATCTATCCTCTTATTCACAATTTCCCAGAGATTTTCAATCGGGTTAAGATCTGGTGATTGTGCCGGCCACTCCATAACATTGATCTTTTGCGTTCGAAACCACTCTTTGACACACTTGGCAGTGTGCTTTGGGTCATTGTCCTGTTGGAATTGCCATGACAGGGGCATATTCCACTCAGCGTAGGGCAACATGGTATTTTTCAGAATGTCTTTGTACATGAACCTATCCATTATTCCATTTATTTTATAAAGGGGTCCGACGCCACTACCAGAAAAACATCCCCAGACCATTACGCTTCCGCCCCCGTGTTTTACAGTCCCTTTGCAGTATAAAGGGTTCAATCTATTATTTACTGGTCTACGTATTCGAATATTTCCATCGGAATGTTTCAAATTAAATTTCGATTCGTCCGAAAACAAAACTGTTTTCCATTTGTTTACGGACCAGTTAATGTGCTCCTTAGCAAATTTTAAAATTTTAAAAAGTCGGTTTTTTTTGGAAATGAATGGCTTCTTTGCAGCACGATTACTTTTAAATCCAGCATCACAAGCTCTTCTCTGAACTGTCCTGCTACTTATTTTAAGGTTAAGTGCATTTACAATATCAACAGCCGACTTTTGTGGATGTTTTTTAACTTCTCTGACAATCCTTGAGTCATCTTTGGTTGTTGTGCTCCTTGGCCGGCCGCCACTGTGTACAGTTTCACATCTGCCCGAGGTTTTAAAGGTTCTAATGATAAAACTAACCGATTGTTTTGGCAATGAAAACTTTTCACAAATTTCATTTCGAGATAAACCATTTTGAAAACTTTTAACAATCAACTTTTTAAATTCTGTGCTATATTTTGTTCGAGCCATTTTTAAACTATCCTTAAAACAAACTCAAATATAGAAAATTTGTCACTTGTTACTTCGTTATTGTATTTCTCTTCCTAATTGATACTACTCGACAAGTGTCAACTGCATTATTTTATAAACAAATTCTTGCTAGTATTTACTAGTAACAATATTCTCACTTTGGAATTATAACGGAACATTTACAGTTTGATTTTGAGAGTATTGTAATTAGTCCAATATGTTTTGTCGCATGTATTTTTCATAGCATCATACATCTGACGTTGATATTGGAATGTAAAACAACAACAAAATTCTAAGAAATATTTTTTTTGTTTGCTTACTTCCTAACGTTTAATATTCGTTATTGGAAAATATAATAACACAGTGTAGGTATATTGATAATATAAAAGAATGTTTGCAAAAATCTGGTTCCTTTTTTCCAGTCCAATATGTATTGTATATGTAGGTACATATCAGATATTTTGGGGTCACAAAATTTTTCCGTGACTAATAGAATAATATAATAAATTAACAGTTTTGAATAGTAACTTGAATAAGGAAAAACTATTTTATCGATGTTTAGTTCAATTAAATTTTAATAATAGTAAAATAACAAAATTTAGTAATGGGTACGGCCACCATTATTAGAAATTATTTCGAATATTCAGTTAGGCATTGAGCCTAACCGAATATTCGAGGCCCTTATTGTTGTGTCCTTTAAAAACTCCTTTGTATCAAGCTGCTTTCCGCCGTTATATATTTTTCTAACAAGCCACCTCGAGACATGTTCGATTATATTAAGATCCGTTGAATATAGACATCTATTTAAAAGTTATAGATCTTGCTCAGGAATTTCTGATTTACAGCTCAGGCCTTCTAATAGTGCCATAATAAGATATGACACCATATATTATAACCAGGCCTTCACAGCTGTCATTTAGTGGCGGTTTCTTCAGAAGTCTTTGACGTACTATGAATCGACATGACTTTAACACACAACGTACTACACTTGCTTTAATTCCGCTTTCTTTGCGAATTTTCTCCGCGGACATGCACGAATTTGAAACAAGTATGCAAATTGTTTTTCCTTTCTCTACGCGTTGTTACCATTTTGATGCGTCCTTACATATTTTCACCATAGCTTTCAACAAGGCAGATTGATAACAGGTAGACGCATTGGCGAATTCAAAGTATTTCTGACTTCTATTTGGACGCTATTCAAGTTTTTCCCAAGAGTCCAAACAGTTTTAATGATCAGCTGGTTAGCATTTCGCCTAATCTAAATGCCCTTGGCCCTCCAAAACGAACTCGGCTCTAGGTTAAAGTCATTCCTAAAAACTCACCTGGTAAGAACCCTGCTCTACAAACCTTAGCGTTGTCGCCAAACTGACTTTTTGACACGAACATCATTTTAATAAATTTTTCAAACAAAAATTCTAAAGAAATTGAAGCAGCTAACTCAAATATCAAATAGTTATATGTATTTTATTTTACTAAAAATTTCGATAAACTGCCGACGTCGTCATAGGACTGTTAGGGACTATCAAATTATAATGCGAATTGATTCTCACCTTATTTAAGCGATTCGCAGTGTATGTGCTGTGCTGTTTGATGGATATATGTATTCTAATTTAATTTAAAATTAAAGTAAAGAAATAAATGTAACGGTGATTGCGGGGGTGTATGTAGATGACTACTGTTATATATTCCGTCACAAGTAAGACGTACATATGTTTGGGGTCATTATTTTGCTGAAATGGAAGTGTAATTTCTTCTAATCCGAATAACGACACACTTTGTATGAGATTGTTCCGTGGAATATTTAGGTATAAATATTTCTCCAATGAATTTTCAACAAAAACAATTTTTCCCGCAAAAGGTGCCGCCATGAAAATTATCAGCATAACACTACCTCCACCGTGCTTGAAAGCTGGAATTGAAGTTTTTAACTGCATCACCTCGTTAGGCTTTCACCATATTATATGTTTACTTATCACTGAATTAAATCTTATTAAAAAAAATCTGGCTTGTCTAAATACTTCTTTGCGAAATCAAGCCTTCTTCTTTTGTTGACAGCTGATATTAAGAGATTTCTACGAGGGATTTGGGCATTGTAATCAGCTGTATGGAATATATATCTCATAGTTTGTGCGTGTACGCTTGTGTTGAAACTTTGTAATAGTTCGTCTCGTATTTCACGAACAGCTGTCTTGGGATCAGCTTTAACTACTTTCACAATATACCGTTGTTCGCGCATTGAAAGTTTGTTTTTTGATGACCAGACCGTGGTTGTCTAACAGCTGGTGAGGTACGTAAATTTTTGCGGTGTCCTTTTACCTTTCGCTAAAATTTTTTGTAAACGTTTCTTTTCTCATCGTAAAAACTTTTAAGGAAAATAAACCAAGTTTACTAAGAAAAAGATGGTAACTGCCATCATTATTAAGAAGTTACAAGATGTACCTAAACTTTACTGGTTCACTGTACATAAGAGGGGTAAATTTCCTTCCAACTAATGATTCCCTATAACGGATAATAAAAATTTACCAAAGAGTTTCCTCAAGCACGACACCATCTGAAACTAATGGGGGAGAAATTTTAAATAAAGCAAAATATTTTTGATAGTTTCGTTGTGAAAAACATTTTCTATTAATCTTAGTTTCCCTACCCCTGGATCAGCGCCTGAATTTGCATATTGTCTCCAAGCGCATTTCGTTCGTTGATTAGGCCAGTTCATAGGGAAATGTTTATAGTTTATTAAAAAAGATGTTTTATAAGCGGAGTTTTTTTTTCTTTTTGAAATTAACAGTAACACCGATCATGTCAATTATTGATATTTTTACCCCAGGACACTAAAATTTCAACATTTTAACAAAATTTAGCAAAAACCCAAATTCTTACAGGAACCGATATTTTACCGCAAATTCACAATAATTTAACAAATATTCGAAAATTCAGAACAAATCGGAACAAATTTTAACTGCCAAAAAATCTAAATAAAAAAACTCAAATTTCGCACATTTTAAAATTTCACCACAAAATTAAATTTAAAAAAAAAAATTGACATTTACCCCTAGAAAGCCAAAATTTATTTAAAAACCTTGAAATATATGGAGTTGCGAAAAAAATCAAATGAAAAGTTCACCATAAATCAGAAATTCACAAAAAATTCGAAAATTACAAAACGCCGCAAAAACTCATTCGGATTGCGGTTAAACAACTCCAAACAATCCCTTGAAGTTGTCACACGTTTACGTTTCTGGTCAATTGAAAGCAATCTCACGCACTCTTACTCTTCGATCGGCCAACAGCATATCGTGTATTTTTTCGACATTTTCGACTTCTGCGACCACAACGAAAGTGAGTCAGTTTTTTACCATTGAAATCGATGATGCTGGGTCCCCATTTTTTTCGCAAAAAATAATATTTAATGAGCAGTCGGAATTCACTTTTTCCCATTTTTAGACAAATACACGAGGTTATATGTTTTGAACAGCTGTTAAACGCAAAGTAAATGTCGACACTTGCTCAAAATTTGCCAGTAGTCTATTAACAGGTGGTACTTGATGGGAACAGTGTTGCATTTTATATAACTACGAGGGAAGTTCGAAAAGTCACGGACTTATTGGATCGTATTATGTCCCGAATACTTTAATTTTTTCCCATTATGCAAATATAAAATAGAAATTAAGTTTCTTAACTAGCCAGACAATATTTTTTCATTTGCCTCAGCAGTGCGATTCACTAATTCGACAGTCGCAAAATTCGAAAATTTTTCTTGTTCGAAGTAAGGATTGTGTGATTCACTAACTGCACGTAAATAGTTAATTTTCTGTTTATTCAAGTTGATATCAAGTGGCATCTCTGTCAAAAAAAAAAATGAAATAACGAAAAGCACAAAGAGGAATGAAAAAAAAACAAGGATTTTATGGATAAAATTCTTTGTGCATTTAGCTATATCTGCAAAATATGTACCAACACAAATATGTACCTATTGCCTTGCTCATTAAAAATATTGTTTATACATATATGCTTTATAAAGCAATCGTCACTGCCCCTAAAAGATGCCATTAATTTTAGTTCGTTGAATAAATAAACAACAGCTGACTGAACGATAGAGAATAAAGTTGTAAACATTTTTTAAGGATGCGATTATCGTTTAAAGAGAATAGTGAAACGCGCCACAGGTTTTCATGTTTTAAGTTTAATCTTTATAGTTTTGCATAGTTTTTGAAATACCGCCATTAAAAAACGTGTTCAGTAAAACACCTGAATCAAAAAAAAAAAAAAAAACTCGACTGAACATTATCCGAACCATGGTTTTTACCAGTTTTGCAATGAGTTTACTTTTGATGTGTTCACAAAACAAGTCAATGTTAATGGTTAAACATCACATAAGCAAGCTATTTTAGCTCTTAAACACAAATGAGACGTTAGACACATATTCAAGTGTGAACAGACTATTAGAAACCTCGCTGATTTAGTTAGATGGATCGATATTTAGCCCCTGTTTACACAATTCTTGAGCGTGTTCGCGAGTGAAGAAAGAAAATGTATTGAGTTGCAAAGCACAATTGTAAGCAGGTACTTATGTAGGTATATGATTTAATAGTCCACACTGGGTTCGATCGCCTAAAAAGTGGTCCGAAATTGATTTTTTAGAATCAAGTTTTTTTTTACTAAAACTTGGAGTAAAGGTTTTCATATTCTTGCAAAGCCTTAAATAACAGAAATTTTTCGTAATTAAACGTTAAAAAGCTACAACCATCAACTTCAGATAATTTAGGCCACAGCTTGTTGTAAAATATTTCAAATTTTAATTATTTTGAATATTTGATGGAATGTAGCTAAAAGTTCTAGATTTGATATACCGACAGGGTCATTATATCATCAAATGATTTTTAAAATGAATTTTCGTCATGCTTTGTAAAGTTTAGTTTGGTGACAAACCTGTTTCGGTTATGTGCCATCTTCGTTCTCTAAGATTGAAAGTCTTCAAACCAAACTTGACAAGGGATGACGGAAATTCCTTTTATAAAACCCTATAAAAATGTAAGAGATTGTTTGTATTGTAACTTTGCCATAATATTAGCTTTAATTTCAAAATCTGTACAATACTTTTATAAGTTACACTGATTGTTTGATTGTATAAAATTGCTGATAGGTGGCTACATTTTTTTATTGCACGAGTATTAAAAGTGTGTGTATGTATGAAATAAAATATATTTTAATCGCGCTTTTAAAGATGATTTAACCCAGCGTGCGAAATTTTTTCTTCGCATTAGCACATTCATGCATTTAATGCTTTCTACGATTTTCGGCATTTTATGTTACATGTTACACATCTGGTGGCAAATTTATATTTTTAAATACGATTATTTCAAAAAGTATTAAACGGCGCGGAGGGAGGGTGCTGTCGTTGGAATTATCGATTGTGTGGATTTGTCAGTCACGATGTCGCAGTGGTCAAGTGATTCTTACGTAATTTCTCGCCGACAATTTTATTGAAATTCCGGTATTCGGCGAATACGTGATGGACCAAGTGTAAATTTTATTCGTTCTTGCGTGCCGAGATTCCGCGCAACTGCTTCGGTTATGAATGTCCCACGGCCAGGGCCTAGTCGATCTTCAAAAACTCCCGAAAACATTAAACTGGTTGAAAGCAGTTTACGTGAAAATCCGCGATTTTCAACTCGGAAAAGAGCAGCCTCACTGCGACTTCCAAGAGTGATTATTCCGAAATTTAAAAACAAATTAAAATTGAAATCGTTCAAGTACTGAAAGAAAGTGATTTTGATTTACGCAAAAATGTTTGTGAAACGATGTTGGAGCGTTTTCGCACTGTAAATTCCATTTTTTTTTTTGGAGCGACGAGGCTCATTATCACTTAAGCGGAACCCAAGAACCCGCAACTCTCGATTGAAACATCAAAACCAATTGCATTGCCCCAGGGTAACTGTTTGGTGTGTCTTATCCACGCATGAGATAATTAGACCATTTTTGTTTTCGAAAAATCGTGTGTGGCGCAGAACACAAGGCTCCGTTTTGAACACTGCGTTCGTTCAACTCGACAGAAGACATCTGGATGACATACTCTTTAAAAAAAAAAATCCGCATTTCCATTCTATCGTGCAATGGCTCTTAATAAAACTTTGTGTCAATTATTACGGTTTTTATTTAAGTTTGAAAATATAAATCTGCTACCAGACAACCTTGACATATGGCTATCAATATCAGCTGACCTGCTTGCGCGCCGCTTAAAGCGCTTACAAACTTAAACCTATGTTTCGCTTTTGAGCTCTGTAACTTCTAACATCTAACTGCAGTGAATTCAGTTTTTTGACAATTTACGAGAATGCGAAAAAGCCTATAACGCCTGGTGTTAACCTTCCTTAAATAGACCACTATTTTATTTTTTCGCGCTTTACCTTACAGCTTGGCGCACGGAGCTACATACATATGTAGCTTTCCATTTTAAATTCAAAGTTGGTTGTTAAACTTTATAGAGACAGACAGACACACTCTGCCTGCGACAGGCATGTAGAAAACACCATCATCATCATGTCATTAACATCTCGGACCGATTGTTGTTTCATCTTTTTATTATTATTTTCTAAATTGTTGCGTATGTGTGTGTGCGTTAGTGATTTTTGCTGCTTGGCATATTTTTCTTTGTTTACACCGTGTTTAGTTTTGCTTGTCTTCATTGGTTCGTTTATTCGTGTTTGTCGGTGAAGTATTTCTTGCGCGCAAATGCGGTTGGGCGGTTATTGCTACAGTGAACACAAGATGAGCACACACAGGCCCTCACTCACTCACTCATTTATAGAATCGCCGTTGTTAATAAACGAACAAACGCACATCGTTATCAACATCGTCATTGCCTGGATATCTGTAACTGCGTGTGGATGTGTGTGCGTGTGTGTGTTATTTTATAGTCAACATCTTGTGCAACAAACACGCCAATGGCATAAGAATTAGTTACATCCAACCATACACACAGCATCACTTGGCTTGCTTGATATTTTATTCTCCTGTGAAAGTTGTTGTTGTTGTTATGCCAAATGTCTGCAAATATACACTTTTCTGTTTGTTTGTTGTTTTTTTTCTTGTTTCGAAGTCAGTATAGAAATTTGAGTACTTTAGTCTCTTTTTCACGGCATTAGTTACAGATTTGGTTGTTGGTAAAGTCAGTCCAGAAGAATAAACGTTTTTCTTTGCTTAAATAATTTGTATTGTTCTTTGTCTAATTGTCAACTGTCGTGATTTAACAACCGTGTGCTGGGCATAAAATTAAAACGCGATTTTAATAATGAGTTTTCATTTTTATTTCGTACGAATTGTTAAAAATTTCGACACTTGAAGGAGAAACGCGCGCGCATTTGTGTCTCGTCTTGTAGATAATGTAGATGCTATGGGACTGCTCACACTCTGGCGCCGTTGTAACGAAACTATCATCATCCAGCATTGGTTGGTTGGTTAGTTGGTTGTCTGGCTGGCTGGTTGTAGATGCACGGTTCGCTGTCTGCCCACAGAATTGTTGACACACATTACAAAGCAAAAGTGGCGGCGTGAAATTTTAATGCGTAACCAAAATAAAGCCATCATAGATAGTCAGCAGAATCTACCAAAAAAAGAAGTGTATTAACATATATTTAAAATGAAAAAAAAAACTCTTACTTACACACATTCCGAGTGCACACAGGAATACGTTTGCTATAACTTAACTCAGTATCCTAATAGTCCCCTTCTTCTGAACGCAATAACCCGGGCTTAAATGTGTTTGTTACATGACGGCAGTTCTTCGAAGCGATAAATTCCCCGATATTAAAGAGGTAACAAATGCGGATTAATCTCAACAAATAAAAAAATCACGTGCACAAGAAATCGAAAATTAAGTAAAACAAAAAATTCAATACAAAAATTCCTACAACTCGAAATGATAAATTTATTTAAAAAAAGGAAAAACAATTATTTATAATAATGAAAATAAAAATATAAATTTGCTGCAATATATTTAAAATCTGCATATGTATGTAAAAAATAAATGTGTTTGTTCATAAATAAAATTCATACAAATGCATTTGTGCATGTATGTGTGTGTGATTAGTGCAATATTTAAAATTAACAAAAAATAAATAAATAATAATATTAAGCAACAAATTCCAGTTCCAGTAGCAAAAAATTCCCAGCAACAACAGAAACAGCAGAGCTTGCTAGCAAACATTCAACACCACCATGGATTTGTCCACAGCATATCGTTACAATCAAAATATGATGGAATATTACACATGTAAACATACTATTTTTAATTCTTTACATATGTTGTATTCAAGTGCTTAACATAAATCGGAATTGAAAATAAATGAAACGTAGGACCGATTTTTTAAGCCAATGCATGTTTTTATTTTTATTTTACTAATATTCTCAGCTATTTATAGCCGACTGCGTAATAATGCAAAAAAAAAAAAAACGATTTGTTTGATTACATTTTATAAATATTATTTTCTTATAAATTTCATAGGTAGGAGCCTGAAAAATAGAACCCAGTGAGAGTGTTGGAAAAAAGTCAAAAAAAGTCCGTCAGTCAGACGCGGCCAATATTTGGCATAAATTATCCAAGTAGTTGTTCCTTGTCTAATATGACTTTCAAGTATTTTCATAAAATACCTACTATTACTTTTTATTATTGTATTATCAACTGCACAAGGAATTAGGCTAAGAATGAAGCCAATTACCTGCCTAAGTGACTCTTTGAATCATTGAGAACGAGCCGAGTAACTTTATTGTGCAAGAAGCCAGAGCAGAGCTAGACAATGGCACAGCATCTAAATTTGATGGTCTCTGAGTTTACTATGTTAAATTGGTAGTATCTTAGAACACAGTAGCTGGGTAAATTCCGTCCACCAGTTATCTCAATAGTATATTCTACTATTTAGTCCATATAAAAGATTCGGTCGTATGACGATACGTTAAGCTCCTTTGTTTGCCGTTGGCAGCATGGTCATCATGGCCAGGTACCCAGTATAATCTAATTTTATTAGAGGAACTTAACGCATTCAATGACACCCCTTGCTAATAAGGCCTTGAGTGCTGCCTGGCTTTCCGACAT
This sequence comes from Phania funesta, assembly GCA_963932375.1. Classification (NCBI taxonomy): domain Eukaryota; kingdom Metazoa; phylum Arthropoda; class Insecta; order Diptera; family Tachinidae; genus Phania; species Phania funesta. The sequence goes on along the minus strand of OZ010657.1, from coordinate 6,094,839 downwards.
TATGATGTAAAGTAAGCAAGAAATCAGCTGGTTTTCTTCAAAAACTTGGCCCCATATGTTCAAATTAATCATAAGACATTTTTAAGATTTTGCGAAGTTTTCACAGAAAAAAACTAGCTTCACAAATGACTTATGAATCGTTGGATTTTTTTTCTCTGGCGATTTATTTCACAAATAAAAAAATTACTCAAATCAGAAAATATGACTCAAGATTGTAAAAAGCGCCACAACCGGTAACATCAGCTGCAAAATTAAAATCTATACTAAGTTCGAAAACTAGAATTAAACGCTAAATCCGGTTATCGAAAAAATTCATAAAGCTTGATAAAATGTCGAAAAAAGTCACAAAAATGCAAAAATAAAAATGCCTGAATGTTGGCTAGCGAATCCATTGAAATTTAATCATCCAAAATAGCCCAGAGATGTTCAATTGGGTTTAAATCAGAGCTCTAAGCTGGCCACTCCAATTTTTCAGTATTATTTTCCTTTAAAATACTTTTTGGCCACCTTGCTAGTATGCTTAGGGCCATTGTCCTAAGCCCATTTCTCCAGCACTACAGCTAAGATTGTCTTTCAAAATGTTTACGTACTGCTCACCATTCATTTTGGAGTCAATTCTGACAAGTTTTCCCACCTTTGAACTCGAAAATCATCCGGCTTCCTCCGCCATGTTTAGCAATATGCATTAGATTTTTGACCTTAAGTCTTTGCCATAGCTCACACCGAACTGTTTTTCTTTTTCTTATATTTTTCGGTTCAAATTTGCATTCGTCCGTCCAGGTAACGCTATTCCAAAATGTTTCTGGTATGTTTTTATATTTATTATTTTGTGAAATGCAGCTTCTTCTTTATGTTCGCAGCTCGTAGTAGAGGCTTTTTCTTAGCGTAGGTACTTCTTAAACCGCTTTTGCTTAGCCTTCTTTAGACCGTGCGCACTGAAATATTTATTTCCCTAGCAGACGTAATGGTGGCTCCGTACTCCGGACTCCGATATCTTGTATTTAGCCGACAGTTCTTTTAACTTCATTCCAATATCCCGATCTGGAATCAAAAAATATTTTTGAACTGTGGTCAAAACTGCATTTTGATTAAATTAGCGAAGCTTATGGTGCAACAAATTTAAAGAAACGCAAGTTTACCCTGAAGTCGCAAGTTTACTCTTTTGTGAGGAAAACTTAAATATTTCAAATTATACAGGGTGTCGGGTAGCAGATTTATATTTTCAAACTTTAAAAAAAAACGTAATAATTGACACAAGGGTTTATTAAGAGAATTGAACGATATAATGGAAGCGCGCATTTTATTTTTTATGGAGTATGTCATCCAGATGTCTTCTGTCGAGTTGAACACACGGTTCAAAACGGAGTCTTGTGTTCTGCTCCACACGCTGCAGTAAACTTGGTTCAATTGAGCTGATTTCTCGACTAATATTTTCCTTTAAAGCCACAAGAGATTGGGGATTGTAATTATAAACCCTCTCTTTGAGGTAGCCCCATGGAAAAAATCCATGGCAGTTAGATCGGGCGACGTCGGTGGCCATGGGATGTTTCCAAAGCGACTGGTCAGTTTTTGGGGGAAATTTTCTCGAAGCAAATCTATCGAAGCTCTTGCTGTGTATGCAGTCGCCCCAACCTTCTGAAACCACGTGTGTGAAGAGTACGATGGATGGGCTCGTAGGTTTGGCACAAAGAATTCCGTAGTCATGCGTTGATAATTTTCACCGTTGACCGTTAAAGGTCGCCTGGCCTTGAGAATTTTCGAAAAAAATTGTCTAATTATCATGCGTGGATAAGGCACACCAAACAGTTACCCTGGGGCAATTCAATGGGTTTCGATGTTTCAATCGACGGTTCCGGGTTCTTGGAGACCAGCATAGGCAGTTTTGCTTTACAGTGCGAAAACGCTCCAACATCGTTTCACAAAAATGTTTGCGTAAATCAGTCACTTCCTTTTAGTTCTTGAACGATTTGAATTTTAAAAAGATGGAACTTCAGATCCTTTTTTAAAATTTCATGAATAATCGCTCTTGGCAGTCCCAGTGAGGCTGCGCTTTTCCGTATTAAAAATCGCAGATTTTCACGTAAACTGCTTTCAACCAGTTCAATATTTTCGGGAGTCCTTGAAGATCGGCTGGGCCTTGGCTGTGGGACATTGAAAGCCGAAGCAGTTGCGCGGAATCTCTGCACCCACGAACGAATTAAATTTACACTCGGTCCATCACGTATTCGCCGAATACCGAACTTTGAACAAAGTTGTCGGCAAGCATGGTATCTAGAATTTGACTTACGATTAAAAAACTATCAACGACTAAATTGAAGCCGTTTTCAACACATTAACAAAGGTATACTATATGTTCTAATCGGGCAAATTAATTTTTGTATAAGGGTTGACCTGGTCTAGGATCCAATATAAGAGATAAAAAATGATAATATACAGATTAAGACTATGTTCAGACATGCACCTTTATTGAGTCAATTACATTTTAAATTGCCTTATTGATGTTTGGTTCACATACATATGTAATTAACTTACTCAATTAGCATTTGAATGTTAAAAATTCTTGAAAACTTGTGTTAGTGAATTTACAAAAGTGCAGAGAAATTCGACTTTAAGTCAATTTTATCTGCCGTTTTTCTTGTTTTTTTTTTAATTTTATTTAAAATATATTGAATAAACTACTTTTGGAGGTATTTTATTTCACGCTGCTTGTAATGAAATTTTTAATTGACAAATATTATTAAGTGGGTTCTTGTAAGCCCTGTGCGCTAACTTATCCCACAAATGTTCAATGACATTCAGCTCGAGCGATTGTGGAGGAGGTTTGAAAAGTTTGGGGCTGTGATAAATGAGCCTTAGCTTGCATACTTCGGCGGTTTGCTTTGGTTTATTAATAAATTGTAAATTCTCTACTCTAGCGCCTGACATACAGCCCAACACCATCACGAAACTCCGCCCATATTTAACTGTGGCTCTGGTATTTTGAGATTTCAATTTCAGTGTTCTGTTTTCGCCAAACAAACTTTTCCCATCTGACCCATAAATATTAAATTTACTTTCGTCTGTATAAGAAACCTATAGAGAGTACTGCAATACGTTTACCGAAAAAAATTCAGAGTTAAAACACATTTAACCGTATTCCAAAAATATTGATTTTTGCAAATATAATCTTTAGCAAACTTGAGGATGAATGTTTTATTTTTAGGGCTTATAAAGGGTTTTTTTTGTCTTAAGACTCAACAATATGTTTTCTTAAGGTATTTCTAATTGTGCCGCACCAAACCGACTTTCCTATATTGGTTTCTACATACATACTTTTGTAGCTCAACGGCGTTTTTCATCGTGATCATTTAAAATCTTTCTTGGACCTTCTGTTTGCCACTCTATTCTCATACATATTTGTGTCTTTTAATAATATCGTGAACGAATGAATGACTTCTTTACACGAGATCAGCAATATTTCGCACAGTTTTCCCTTCTCTACACATTCGAATAATAAGACGACTGACTCATTTCGACTGTTGTTTGCTTACCTGTTGGAGCCATTTTTATTTTTTGAGCGATAAAACCACTCGGAGTTCACAGAACAGAATAAAACTAAATTCATTTTTTCTTTATTGTTGGCTAAGATTTGCTACATTTGAGCAAATATGCTAAGGCAAAAATCGTTGCAGATTGGTAATTTGCAATGCTGAAACAGCTGGGTATTTTATTTTTAAAGTCAAAGCAACTAGACACCTGCGCTTACCAACTTTCACGGCGGTAGAACCGTCTCAATAACGGCCCTAGGACTGTTAAAAAATGTTAGCTAAAATAGTAAGAATTAAAATATCAAACAAAGCTCTATTAATTGATAAAAGTTTTTAGAAAGTTTATGCACACACCAAATACTTTCTTTGCGTAAACATTTCAGAGGCGGCGTTTATATACTCGCTGCGGCTTAGCTTATTGCATGCGGCAAAGTTACGTTATGCAACTCTGTAACCAAATAAATAATAAATTAAAAAAATGAGTGGCGAAGAAATTAAAAAGAAAATTAAAATAATAAAACAAAAACCAAACAATAAGCGATGGACGTATGATGAAATTAAAGAAAATATTCGATTATTTACTAGACAAACAAGAATTTTAGGTTTGTTGTTCATTTCCTTTATCTTCTGAAAAATCAGTTGTAATAAATTTGCTAAACGCTTAAACTTACGCTTTGTGGCAGAATATCATACCAAGTGTGCAAAAATTGCAGATAATCAACGAATAGTGATTTCCGCTATTATAGTTTATAAAGGAATATTTTTGTAACGGTATATGAATTTTTGCACATTCTTACCAGATGTCCTAGCGAAATTAATAATTAAAAATATTTCGGGATAAAATAATAAAAAAATCACATTTTATGAGTTTTTTATTTGAAGCAAACTCAAAAAGACCCTTTTCAGATTGATCCACTGTGTTAATTAGTAAATATTTAGCATTTCACTCCTTATTAAGGTATGAAATATCGCCAAAAGAAATATTAATAATAGTAAAAAATCGTGCGATTCACCCAGAGGTGTGTGTTATCACCACTTCTCTCCGGCTGATTGCAAATATAGGTTTCAAACCGTTCCGAAGGAATCGCATAGTACAGGACTTCGCCCAGAATTGTCTTGAACATTTTCAAGAGATTATTAAAATTGAAATTGTTATAGACAGGTTAAAAACTCTCACTTACATTTACCCCAAATAAAGTAGTGCATAAGAATTTTTAGGCGATGGGTATTACAATAGAGTTGCCAACCCTAACCCTACTCCACATTTGCTTCGATAAATTTCACTCAGGCTGGCTTAATAACCAGCATTTCCAATTTTTTGAGCAATTTCAAAATTTAAAAGTTTACGACAGAATCGTTTGCTGCACGGAAGATGATCCATTTAAGGAAAACTTTAAATTTTTTTATTTTTACCGACTAGACGTGACTGGTGTCATAGCCTTTGACAATTCATCATGGCAAGACTCACAAAGATTTATTGTCTGCAAATTATTCAGCTGTTTTACGAAAACAGACGTTCTGTGAGAAACGATTTTCGTGGACGTCTACTAACATATGGTGCGCATCATCCTCCTTTCAAGCCCACTATAGCCCATAACATACGTAAATTTAAGTCCCAGTGTGAGTTATTTGATGCGCCCGATCATATGAAACAACTTTGCAACTTTTACGCCAGGATCTTGGCTTACAGGCTTACGAAATCCAGCTCAATAAAGAATTGTAGCAGCCAGACTTGAAGGCTCTGCAACAGCTCAATAAAGATCCATTCTTTTCGCGCCGGATTTCTGGCTAAATGGATACGTAAATAAACCAAATTGCCGCATTTTAGCTAATGAGCAACCCAAAGACATACTCGAACTACCGTTACAACCACAAAATCCCATTTGGTGCGGTTTATGGGCTGGTGGAAGCATCGGTCTATCGGTTTCTTTAAAAATGGTGGACGCTAAAGCACCATTACATTGCATTTTTTGTCTGGTATTGAAGCCCGTGATACCATACAGCGGGCACAACAGTGGCATTATCGAGAACTCATTTTGGTTAGCAGCTAAATTTGCGTTCGGGGATCTGTTAACTTTCCGCCTAGACCTCTGAATTTTTTATTTTGCTGTTATGTGAAGTCAAAAGCCTTCGTCGATTCAACACTTGAAAGGCAATATTGCTGGCGTATTTCACAATACACTGAGAGCAATGCTGGAATGGGCCACCTACAGTGTAATCGCTGCCAACCAGAGGGTCATAATAAAGATGCCGATATACAATTCTATTTTAAATGTTTTACCGAAAATTAAAAAATTTATATAAATGAATCACCTAATATCATTTAACAAAATACAAAAATAAATTTGAATACTTCTTCTCAAGATTCAAAGTTTGCATTTGTTTGCCCACCAACAACTAAATAAATCCCAACATTAAAACGTACCTCTCTTTCAAAATTTTTTGTTTTTGATAAATACCGCTCGATTTTAATTATTAAAAAAGCAAATCGCACACAATTTTTTGATGCAGTCAAGCATTTGCAAAAGGGTGAGACATGCCTACACATGCACAAATTTACATAACAGTACCAAGTCGTACACACATGTATATGCGTATGTGTGCGTGTGTGGAAGTGTATAATAGAGTAAACATTAATTATAAATCTTGCACATTTCCACACCATTTGGAAAGTGCGAAATTTGCAACAACCATTAAAAACACAAAAAAAAAAAAAATTAGCAAGAACTTTTCAAAGGATATTTTAAAATAAAATTAATTAGTTTTTTATGTTTTTTTTTCAAAATAAATGATTTCGCGTATTGTGTCGTGTAGTTTCATTTGCGAATGCATTTTCCAGAAAGTTACCAAATTTAGAGTTTCAAAAATCCAACCAATAGTAATTTGCCTAACATATGAGGTAAAGAGGCGTGGATGGAGGAGTTAGCAGGGGGAAGTTTGAAAAAGATAAATTTCCCCCCACCAAAATCATTCCAAAATCAAAATTTTTCCATACAATAAGATATGAAAAATTGAAGAATTGTTTGTTTTACACTGGCATGGTGCCCCTTTGGTGACACTTCTCGAGTAACTGTGAGAGGTGCAGCAATTCTCCTCTCCTTATTCTAAATTTGATTTTTAACAGGTGTTGGTCAATAGTACTACACTTTTGCTTTATCCTCATCGCTATATTTTTTCTTCCATATTCCGGGGAACATTGTATTGCATGATTAAGAGTCCACTAGCAAAATCCGAGAAACTTGAAATCTAAGACAGGCTTATGGGAAAAATGTTTCCAAACTAAAAAGTTGCCTAGAAATGGGTTGCTATTGTACCTATGAAGAACTTGGTCCTCATTTTGATGTCAGTACTTTTTACAGCCGACATTTTTAGATAGGAACGTGGCCTTATATTCACATTTATGTATGTTTTTGTGCGGCTTAGGAGTTAGTTAAAAAATTTGTTAGGTTTGGCTCCTGCTTTAAAGACTTCTTTATATCTAATTACTTTCCGCCGTCGCAGACTTTTTCCAATATATTATGATCCGGAGATTATGCAGGCCAATTTAAAAGTTCTACATCTTGCTTAAGAATCCACTGTTTTACAGCTCTGGCATTGTAGTGCTGGTAGAAACACTGTATGGATGCAAATAAGTTTTTAAATTTTGGAAACGCGCCTATCATTTTCTATAATGCTCCAGTCACAGCCATAGTAGAATATGCCACATACGACCATTCCTCCTTTCATGCTGTGTCTTTCTTGCAAAAATATTTCTTTCTTTCTTAATTGGTGGAAATAAAAGTTGTATTTATCTGGTCCATCGATATTCAACTTTTTTTTTATCAGAAAATACAACTTTAAGTCACTTATATGACTATGTCATTTTATTTTTTTCTTTCAAATTTTAAAATAGAAAAAAATTTGTTGCTTTATGGTTGAGCTTTTCGCGTACGATTTTTTGAAATTTAAAATTAAAAAAAAAATTAAAGTAATTTTCTGAAAAAAAAAAATCCGTTCAGAGTTTTCAACAAATTAACAAAAAATCCAAAATTTGGAAACGCCCTTAATATATGGTTTACAATATATATTAATCAAATTAAATTGCTTATTCAAGTTATTCCCAGTGTACTCTCCCAGAAAACCACAATGATAAATGGCACGATCTCGAAGATCAATTGGGAGTATCATAATGAAACATTAGCCGCATACAAATCCCGTCTTAAAGTTATACCAGAAATTTTAATCTAAGGCAGCAAACTAGTTCATATCGGGAGTCGAATATACGGCGCAATACCGATCAGCTAAAAGTCGGCAATATTGTTTTGTAGCTTCTAATTTTGAGTTAGTCGGCGCCTCGAAAACTTATGGGCTTCCGTCGGCTTTCAGCTGTCGCGGAGATATTTTCGGTTAGCCGCCGCCGTTCTCAACTCTCGCCAATTGCTGGCAGGTTTACCGTTGGCACAAACGTGCGATATAGGAGAATATAAATGCGTTCTTGAAACCTAAGCCAAACGTAATTTTTTTCATGGCAAGGTCGAGCATTTGGTATCTAAACCTAGAGTTAAATTCAATATTTCTTAGTGATCCAGAGAGTTTAATAGCACAATGGGTTTCAATACAGATGCACCAAGTAATTGCATCGTGAAGTATGTGATATTGTTTATATCCTTATTATTGTGGTAAATAGTAAAATTTTTCAAATACCGGACATATTTTTGTTGATATTTACGCTAAATTTATGTTGATCAAGTCCTCACATTTTCCCCATAACTGTCTTAAAATAATAAATTAAAGGCATTATTTTCGAAAACAAAACATTAAATAAAACACTAATACAAACACAACATCTAAATGACATTTATAGACAGAAACACTTACTGACACACACACATACATACATAAATATAAAAGGTGAAGTAATTCGAAATAAATTTTATTGCAGTAAAAAAAAAAAACAAAAAAAAAAAACAGCAAACATTATGATAACCGTATTGTATTGCATTGTATTTAATTGTTTTGTATTGCAAAGGGACAACTGAGCGCTCTCGAGTGGCAGGCAGCTTTGCAATTGTCATACACAAGAGGTACATTTGTATCGGTTTTTGTCCTTATGATTATTAAAGAGGAATACAGTTATGTACTTACACATTCATATGTAGATACTTGTATCAGTATTTAATAGTGTTTGGAAGTGTCATACGACAACTATTATCAAATAGAAACATAAAAGAGCAGCAACAATCAAATAATTCCAAAATTCTTATTGCTTGTTGCAGGGAAAGTGGGTATGTTAAAGTAGCAGGCAAAACAGTCGCAACAGCAATGAAAATTTTTTGCTGACCAGCAGCATTTCTGGTCTTTTGGCTAGCGATTGTTTTCAAACATATTCCCTGCCATGGATTTGCAACATCGAGAAGATTTACTTGTATTAAGGTGCACGGTAATTCACCAGGGGGACAGGCCGCTAACTTTATGGATCCCTTTTCCATCCACTTCTTTCACCGAATTGATTTCGGGCACCCGTTTTGTAATTTACGATTACCTCAGTTTCAATCAAGTCTCGTGCTACCACTAGCCTTTACTATGGACTGTAGTGATTTCATACTGTCGACTGGTGACTGACCACATTCTTCCTCATCACGTAGTCTCTTGTAATTGCTAGCATTTGTTTAAGGCTTAGGTCCACCGTGGCATTTACACTTAATAAGTGTCTGCCCGTGGTCCTATTTTTTATACTAGCCAGTGCTGGACATTCACAATGTGTGCTACCGTCTCAGCCTCTTTCTCAGGATTATGTTGCGAAGCTGTCCCATCCACCCCTTGCGTGGTTTTCTTGGCCAACTCCAACTGGCCAATTAAAATAATAGTTTTTGCAGAGATTAACATCTTCGCCTCTTGCGAGGCTTTCTGATTCATCCCTCTCATGGTGAAAACAGGTCCACCCACACAGAGCTTCATATGTACGGGAAAGTCTGTATAAAAACTGGAGATCGACTGGTATCCAGAGTTCGCATACTTTAGACCAAGCACTCTTTTAGCCACGCTTCCCTGGCGCATTCTGTTCCCCCGTGGATTAGGTATTTTTTATACCAAAGTGTTAACTTGCCTCCGCTCGACTTCTTTAGCCAGACTTCTAGCAGAGACAGGAACCTGTTACCGGCCGCCACCATGTGGAGGTATAAGCCAGAAATTCTGACAGTGCACTCAGTTACGGCAAGCCATATTTTTGTGCCTGCCAGCTGACGACGTAGGGTGCATATTACACGAAGCCATTCCCGTTCTTTTTAGAGAGCTAAAATTATATGCATACAGCTACAAGAAGAATCTCGAGTGCCACCTAAGAGATGAAGTCAAATGATTCGCCTTAACTTAAAAACCTTTGCGAATAAAACGAAGTTTTACTCTCTTTGAAATGTCACTTTAAAATTGCCCTCTACTGTATTTCACAGCTTCTACCCGACAGCTTTATTCTCGGTTTGCCTGGCTTTATTACCGTTAAAACATTTGCATATTGTGTACAATTTGACAAACGTAGCAAGCTCCCTTTTTAGGGAACGCTGGATAATGTCATTCCTTTGGACTGGGCAATGGACAACACCCTTGTGGTTAGTTGTTCTAACTCTAAAGAGCTACAAATATATTCAAGCTTATACCAAAGGTTGACAGCCGTAACCACAGTCTTATTAGGTTTCATCTAAAAACGTGTGTACAACCATATTTTCGACCCTAAAGTCTCGGATTTCTTCAATAGACCTAATTGTACAACAATTTCAGTTATTTTGGCCGCTACTGTTGGAGTCGTTTTATTTGATTTGAAGCAAACTAAACAAAACAATTATCAATTTTACATGTTTGCCTGCTTCTTCATTGTAAATACGAGTGCACACTCAAAGGTACTCATTACAATACACATTGTTGCACATTATTTAACTTTTTAAAATGTGTTTGATTGTTCATGTGCTGCTTTGTTGTTGCATTCCTTTGTGTACATTAAAACATTTGCTGTCTCTCTGTCTGTCGCTTCGTTTTGTTACCTTTTGTTGCACAAGAACAAAAAATCTATTGTTTTTGAACGAACGTTAGTCTAGAAGTCATCACTATTACGACATTCTATCGTTGCAGAAGGCTTTAGGTAAATATTTATAATCTTTTCCAACACATCCGTATCCAGTTGCAATTTTGTTTTTTTTTCCTAAAACGAACGCAAACTCAAATCCCTGGAATTAAAAATGTATGTAAATTGTATTACCACTGCTTAAATCTAGACAAAGAGGACTTTCTAAGGCAAAATTAATGATGTAACTGACATCTTGTAGTTTTAAATATATTCGCCATATGTGACGCGCGAATATTATTGGCATTTCATCTAAGCACAAAAATATACAGAACTTTGGGGAAAAAAATATTTATTGAAAATTAAGTAGATAATTTTAATTGACTCAGGTTGGGTTTTTAACACTTTGTGTTAAGAAATTACATGTTTTATTTCAGCCGTTTTGTTTTAAAAGTGTTATAAGTTACTTAAAAGAAAAATCGGGAAATAGTATGTGCAATTAAGGTCTTAATTGAGCTTAATATACGATATAAGAATTCAATTAATAAATTGAGCAATTAGTACTTTATTATACCATGAATTTAATAAAATTCACAACTCTGGTGAAGTGCGGGTGTAGGGGAAATATCGGAGCAAACCGCTTTTCGACTCCTTTCTTTCCACGAATTGATTTCAGGCAACCGATTTGTTATTTACGTTTACCTTAGTCTCAATCAAGTCTAGCGCTACCATTAGCCTTTACTATCGACTATAGTGATTTCAGACTGTCAACTGGTGACTATCAATATTCTTCTTCATCACGGAGTCTCTTGTAATTTCTAGCAGTTGTTTAAGGCTTAGGTCCACCATGGTATTTAGACTTAACAAGTGTCTGTCCGTGGTCCTAAGTCTTATGCTAGCCAGTGCTGAGCATTTACACACAATGTGTGCTACCGTTTCAGCCTCTTCCTCAGGAGTATCTTTCGAAACTGTCCCGTCCACTCCTTGGGAGGTTTTCTTGTCTAACTCTTCAAAATTCTTCCGTTGGCCAATAAACCCCAGAGCTCATAAATAGATTAACCCCTCCACCTCGTGCGAGAATTCATTGTCCATCCCTGTCGAAATCTCACGGTCTAACGTCTTGGAAGTACCCTTAAAGATTGTCTCGTTCACCCCCCACGAGGCATTCTTGTCCTTCTTTTCCCGGTTCCTTCTTTGCTCAATTAAAACCGTCGTTTCTGCAGAGATTAAACTCTCCGCCTCTTGCGAGGCTTCCTGATTCATCCCTTTAATGGAGAAAAATATGTCCACCCACACAGGGCTCCATATATACGGGTAAGTTTGTATTAAAACTGGAGATCGACTGGTATCCGGAGTTCGCATACTTGAGACCAATCACCCTTTTGGCCACGTATCCCTGGCACATGCTGTTCCCCCGTGGATTAGGTATTTTTTATACCAGAGTGTTAACTCGCCTCCGCTCGACTTCTTTAGCCAGACTTCTAGCAGAGACAGGCGCCTGGTACCGACCGCCATCATTTGGAGGTATAAGTCAGAACTTCTGACAGTGCACTCAGTTACGGCAAGCCATATCTTTCTGCCTGCCAGCTGACGGCCGTGAAGTGTGGTTAATGAGCAGGAAATTTTGTAAAGTTAACATATTATATGTTAAAGACCGTTAACTAGACCCGAAAACTTTCAACAACATTGCCACGATAATATAAAAGGGACAAAAAATAGTAATTTTAATAATTTAGCTATCTCTTTCATATTATGGTGGTAATTCGAATTTTTCAGACATCGTTGTCGGAAAACATTTTTTTCAAATGATAATTGATTACGCCAGTAACACCAAATTTTGTAACTCAATTTAAAATTTAATTACATCAATTAAGGCGTATGTATAAAATTTTGCTGATTAACTTTATAAGAAACATGTTTGGGAAAGATAGTTTTGTAAAATACTTATACACAGTTACACACAATTATCATTTTTTATTAAAGCTACGTTTATATGAATCAGGTAAAATATACTTCTGCCACTAATTATGTAATTTAAGGTGGCTTTCAATGCGAATTATTATTTTAGAGAAATATTTCCTCTATTACCTATTTATATGTATATAAATGAAGTGCTGTTCGTTAAAAAGGGCTACACTGATTTGAATATATTATTTTTCTATTCTGTTGGGAAGATTTAAAAACCAAAATATTAGGGGGAAACTCAAAACAAAAAAGTTGACAATCTAAATAATAAAAAAACTGAATAAAAAATTTCAAAAAAAGTGAAACTTTATATAACCATTTACAAAATCTCTCCCAGATATCTTAAGTTGAAGGAAAACAAATGAAATTCATCAAAAATTTCTGAAATTATACAAAATCGAAAAACGCCAACATTTTTATACTTTCTACAAAAACATTAAAAGCCAAAAGGTAGTCAAAAAACTGACAAAAAGCTAATTGCAGTTCAAAAATATTTAATTGAACCAGAATTGATAATTTTGTTGAAAAAGTTTTAAGTTCATCATAATATTGAAAAATCCCCTTCAAAGTGAAAAAATTACATAAAATCAAAATTGGGGAAAAGAGCTAAAAAATCACTATTTTATTTCAAACCGCAAATACAACACGAATTTTAGAATTGCGCACAAAATAGCTTACTATTATAATTTACCAAAAAAATTTTAAAATCAAACAATTACCAAAATTTGTATAACCAGTCTATTCAAAAAGTGCATAGGATGACACATAGATGGCGTTACTGGAATTGTTTCCATATGATTTTTATTTAGCGCCAACCCTCAAACGATACGTTTATAAATTTAACAGCCAGCTGATAATTGATTCGTGCGTTATAGCATTTTGTGTGAAGCAACTTTTGTTTTAAAAAAATTATTGGAGAAAAATGAGCGAGTTTTTATAAAGCATTTTGATGAAAAAATACTACAGTGGAAATCAAAGAGTGGTTTGATAAACATTATCCAAACTCCGCTCCATCGAGGCAAATGGTAGAGAATTGGATTGCTGAGTTTAAACGTGGTCACACCAGTGCAAATGATGCAGAGCGCAGTGGACATCCGAATAAGGCGGTCATTCCAGAAAACAATAAAAATAAAATCCCCAAATTGGTTAGGAACGATCGCCAATTGAAGGTGTACGAGCTAGCTGACATTGCAAAATTATCAGATGGTAGAGTTTTTACTATTTTACATGCACATTTGGGTATGCGAAAGCTCTGTACAAAGTGGATGCCGCGTAAGCTCACAGTGTTTGGCGCTTTTAAACCGCAAAGAAATGGAATTCTATCGTGGATATGTGACAATGGAGGAAACATGGCTGCACTATTACACACCAGAATGAATGCTGGAAAGCAATTAAAGTCCAAGGATGAAGTAATCGCTGAAACTGAGTCCTATTTTGGCGAAAAAGAGAAATCGTAATATAAAATTGGTATTGAAAAGTTGGAAACTCGCTATACTCGCTGTATTACCCTCGAAGGCAACTATGTTGATTAATAAAATCGAGTTTTGTAAAAATTTGGTTTTTTTCTTACTTAAGGATTTATTGAATAAACTTCTATACATCGAAAAAATTAAAAAAAAAACCAAAAACATTTTACAAACAAAAAGCGAATTTTTATTTAAGTCAATGAAAAGATGTCGCCAAAAATTTTACAATTCACCATAAACTCTTAAGATCAGTTACAAAGAAATAATGATTAAAGTTTTAAAATTTTCCACAAAAAAGATTGATAATTTGCCGATTATGTTTAAATTCAGCATAAAATTTCTAATAGCCAAAATTTTAGAATTCAAGAAAACTATAAAAACAGAAAATTCTGCGCAGTCGGCAACGCCGTGTTATTTGCCGGCGGCAACTTTTTTTTCAAAACGCGATTCCTTCACTAATTGTGAATAAACTAAAAACTTGTGCAGCAATTTTAAAGAAATATGGCTTGTTTTGTTTGCAACACACTTATCTACCTGTATATGAAAATGAGATATAAAGGAAATTTAGATTATTTTTGGATTTATGGATTTGCTACACGATATCTAATGAAACCTCTGAGCCGATTAAAAAAAAATTAAGCACGACTTAAAGATGTGCCATGTTTGGTTTTATTATTTTGGTCGCTTCTTCATTAATGCTGGCTTGGTATTCATTAGTAGGGTCTTTTCTAGTTTTCCTACAGTTTGTTTATTCAATAAGTTGTTCAGTTTTTCTTGTTTATATATCTTCAAAATAACCGCACTTTCATCTTTATTGTATTTAAATATGTGCAACTTAGAGCAAAATATGCCACAAGGCCGCAGGGAAAAAATACGCTGGACCAAATCGACAAGAAACTTAAAACTTGTTGCTACAAAAGACTTGCATCCAACATTATTAAAACACAATAAACGTTGTAAAAATGAATGACATTTGGTTTTCTTCTTATTGGGTCCACTGTGTGTAGAAATGTCTGTCCTGAATGTAAAATTAATTTTTTATCAAAAATTGTCTATTTATTTGCTGTTATTTTAATTGTTCGTCTTTTATCATGCAGGTCATGGCGGTGTTAATCAACTGGGTGGTGTATTCGTCAATGGCAGACCGTTGCCAGATGTGGTGCGCCAAAGGATTGTTGAATTAGCGCACAATGGTGTGAGGCCCTGTGATATATCACGCCAATTGCGTGTCAGTCATGGCTGTGTATCCAAAATTCTCTCAAGGTACGTAAAATAGATTTTATTTTGAAAATGTAAATTTCTTTAACCAGCAAAACAACAATTGCATCAAGTACGTATGTATGTAGTAAATTAGTTGCAGGTAGATAAACGCATAAAACTTAAATATATGTAACCATTATTTTTTATGTATCAGGTGATCGATCCATTTATAACTTATTTTTTAGTTTTAAATAAAACACTTGAAATACTTTTTCAAGTGCACTAAGCTGCTAAGCTGCAGGTGGCCTATTCGTAAGGTCCAATTTTCGATCACGCTTTGCAGCATTGCTACCGGTGCTTCGCGAATTACGCGAACAAATCTTGCCTTCCAAGTGTTGAATCGACAAAGACTTTTGACCTCACATAACACCAAAAAAGTCTAGGCAATTTCACAATCTTACGACCTAGGCGACTAGGCGGTCCAGAACGCGAACATAAGTGCTGACCAAAATGATTTTCCAATTAAGCTGCGTGTTACTGAAACCATGAGAAGCCATTATGCTGCCATTAGCCACTGTATTCACACCATACACACACCATATGTAGCTCGGAAAGCGCAAAAAACACATCTCATCGATCGCTGATAATAGCAATAGTGCTGACGTTGTTGCGGTGTGGGTGTTTCCGTATGGATTTCATTCCGTAAGGAATCATACAATACCGAATAAGAATAAACGAAAATTAAAATACCTTTTCAAAGAAAAATTATAAATATATGTATATGAAGGGCTCAGTGCAAAAACGATATTAAAATAAGAGATTGTGATGGCATCAGCCGACTTTATGTGATTAGTACTCACTTAGTAGCTCATAACCTAAAAAAATTAGTTGTTTTTGCCGGTGAAATCAACGCGTTTAAATTAACGGTGCCGTGCAAGAAGGATGAGATGATCAAAACCCTGCGGACGAACGATGAGATTCTAATACGCTAATGTTTGACATGCGTAGTCGGCAGTACTTCCAGCCACACCTCTGCTTCTCTTAACATTATCTGATTATCCTTGTTTCATTCCTTTGACAGTGCTCTGTTGTGACATTCTTTACCAAATCTCTACAGGGCTGAGAATAGCGGGCCAAAATGTTAATGCTGGCAAGTAACAAAAATTAAGGGGAAAAGTGATGAGATTCCATATTTTTCAAAACCATGAGATTTCAGTAATTTTAAACTTTTTTTTTGACATGCATGATTAAATGGCAAACCTTAATAAATATGTTGACAGCTGGATGGCGTCGGTCACTTTCGCAACTGGCTGCTGCAATATCATTACTGTCTGGTCTACCTGGCCTACCTTAAAACCCTTTGTAAGAATAAAGAATTAAATATAAGAAAAAAACTTATTTGAGCTATACATAATCAAACAGAAACATATTATGTTTGCATTATATGGTTGGTATCGAGAATAACAATTTTTTCGTAAACAAGCGTTGTATGATTGCATGTTAGTTATATTTTTAATAAACACCAAAACAATTTTACATTTTATTATATTATTATTCTATAGTTAAAATACTTTTGTTATGGTTAGAATATTAATCAAAATTCTACTGTTCAACTTAACCATGTTGCAGACTTAATGGATGGTAGTCATTTAATGATTAAATGTAAACCATAACTTGTTTATCGCATCTAATGTTTAAAATATTTTCAAATAACCGTTGTACGAGTACATGAAGTATATATTGTTGTAGAAAACTATATATGTTTGCCACAACCATATTTCTCCTTTCCCTATACGAACAAACATTAGCTCTTTATACACGTAATATTGTATCGGAAGTATTGATACATTTGGATTGATTGATATTTCAACGCATTTGTATCAGCACATACATGCATACATATTATGCACGAGTACAGTGTTAATAAATACATGCATGCAGTAATACAGCGGGACTTTAGCCACACATACATATGTACGTATGTATGTGCCTACATGCATATGAGTGTAAGCGAGATGAAACACATATGTATTTTGCAAATAAATGTACAATTGCGAAATCGGTGACATTAAAATTGCCTTTTAATTGAATATGGTCAATGTTGTTGATTGCGCCATGTCTACTAGATATTGTTTATTTGCAGCTTGAGCAGTATTTATTGCCAACAGCAAATGGATTTCTTAAGCCACCCAAACCCGACATGTTTTTTACACCTGACATTCCTACTTTGTGAGTCATATGTATGTCTGTCAAAATTGTTATTTTAAAGAAGAATTAGAATATTAGAGTTGTCCGAACAATAGTTCGCACAACTCTGTCATGCCATTATACAAACAAAATACACTGAGAAAATAAGAAGTATGTATTTATGTATAATTTATGCTAAAAGCATCCACAGAATGTCGATGAGAGGCAAAAAATTATGCTGAAACTGAACGTGAACATCTATACGGTTTCTTTAAACAGAAGACCGCGAACACATTTTCTCTCATTAATTTGGAGAGGCTCTCTCAATGTGCGAACATATTTATTGCTAGTCAAGACGTAGTGTTTGGTCTGACATAGCCTATGTGTGTCTGCAACAGCTGGTGTTATTTTCCCCTTTTTCTCTCGCAGATATCCAAGACGTTCGGTTGGAAAATGGCTTGCTGCCGCCGTAAAATATTTTTGTTTGCGCCACAAGTGTACTAAAGGCTCATTAATTTTTGTAAGTTTCTTCTACTCTAAATTCGGAGGTGTTAAGATTAAACAATATGAAGTGATTAAATATATAAATCTAGTTAAAAAAATCTTATTTTACTCTTCTAAAATATGCCTAATGCTACCGTTAATAGTTAACCTCAGCTGACTGTTTTTCCACGGCATAGATGTCTGAAAACACTTTTTCTAGAGGTGAAAACAGCTGATGTCAGCTGGGGTTTCAGATTTTAATAGAAAAAACTCTAATTGGAATTTTGCCAGATGACTTTGAATATGTATTTTACAGGAGCAGTGTTTTAAAAAACAACACAGTACATTAAATAGTTTGCAATGGGGAGCTTGGCATGCCAGATTGAAAAAACATATCGTATATGGGTGGCTTTATTAGATGACGTTTCGTTGAATTTTTGCAGGGGAATGGAATGAAAATCGTTTTGCCTGTTAAACAAATCTTAAGTTAATATTCTCGTTATATTAAGGCGCACAAGAGTGCGCCAGGCCAAGTTCCGGCTTAATGCAGTTTTTTGTGCGGATTAAGTATCTACAATCACCCACTCGACATAAAATGCAAATGCCGCACGCAGTTGTTTACTTCGAGCAAGTAGCAGAGAAAGAAGCCGAAACGATACTTTCGGCGGCGAGGAATTTCGACTAGGTGGCGACAGCAGTAGTTCTTGGGAATTTCAGCTGCTCAAGTTTTTGATGCAGAAATGAAGCAGGTTAAAGAAGTACAAGAAAGTTCAGCACTGGAGTGAACAACATCAGGAACCGAAAACAATAACTATTTTTGTATTTTCAAATCAAGAAGTGGACACAACAAATAATCGGAGAACCTTTTTGAGAAAATCATATGCTTTTTAAATTTGTGTTTTTTGCTTTTTTGGCGGAAATAATTTTTATTCTCTGCTTTTAATTCTTGTAATTTTTTGAAGAAGTAATTATTATTTCTAATTTTTTTTTGTTAGAAATAATTATTAAATTCCGATTTATATCTTTTTGGCTGAAATAAGTGTTATTCTCTGAAAATTCAGAGCCTGAAAAAGGTAAGCTACATTCAATTAAATTAATAATTATTTTTTTCCCCCAAAAAATAAAAATAATTATTCCGTACAAAATAATACAAATCGAGAGAAAATAATTATTTATAAATAAGCAACCCAAAGAAACAAAAATTTTTTCCGAAAAAAAAATTTGCTTCTGTAAAACCCTGATAATATGAAAAGTCTAGTTGTTCAGACTATTTTCAAAAAATGGATACAGCCATACGATTCCTAAAATAGTGTTTTCACACTATAACACTTTCTCAATTTGTTTGAATGTTTTACAAATCGTTTTACTCAATCGAATAGTATGACAAACCCTCACATGATGCCTTGACTGCATGTGTTCTACAAACGTACAGATTGCTGGTCGCACAGGAATTTGGCTCGTGAGGACCGACGCTGTCGATGGTCTCTTAATGTTCGCATAACGTTGTTCTACCATCGCAGTAACAAAATACACACAGGCAAAATAAAAAATATGTTTGTATGCGCTCGACTGTAAACACGTATTCTCCACACAAAAGACCAAAGAACCAATTTCTTTTCGTTATTCTGTCGACACTCTGTCCATGTGAAAGCAGAGAACAGCAATCTTGACCAGATCTATGGCGAGTCAAGACTGCATGTTATATAGTTTTTACACTATTATTTCTTTTAAGGGACCAAACGGTGTGACCACCGTATTCCTAACAACAAACACTTTTAACTAAAAAACCGATGCACATATACGAGTACGTGTGTGAGGAGTATTATTATGTTGGTTTCAATGCTGTTTATCTGAGGAAGCGATTCCTTCCAGTAACTGTTTGCTATTTTAATTTTGTACTAATAGAACATGGTTTAGCTACATTTCATTTTCATGTTTACGTACATATTTACACCCATACACATGTACATATATGGATACATATATGCATGTAAGCACATTTCCGGTATCCTACTAAAGACTCGTGAATACTCGTATGAATTACGTGTACAGTTTTGATTTTGGCGGTTTTCCGGTAGATGACCAATAGTTGTGGTCGAAATAAATTGATCGTTGATGTCATTAGATGAAGAAGTCTGCAGCTAACGTTCTTAAATGCCTTCATATACATACATACAGCTGTACATTAACATGGATGTTTGATGACTAATGCCGCCTTAAAAAAATTGCCACAATGATAGGGAGTGACTAAACAAACACATAACATCAAAATGCCACAAAGGAAAGGATAAGAATCACACGCAATAAAATTGAGTGCCATGCAAGTTGAATTTAAGTTTTATTTTTTGGTAACAATTTCATGAAAATTAAACCATTGTGGTTGGTTGGCTACTGATAATTATAATAACCCCAAGCGTTCAATATCATGCACCTATTTCGAGCATGCCAAGTGCGAGTTACAGTGTAAAGGTATTTGCTTTAATCACCCATTAAAATCGAGTGAACTAAGAACTGGTGGTTAGCTTCTATTCTTACTAGTATTGGGAAGTCCAACCATAATCTACGATGTTAATTATGAGTCAGTATCGCAAGATGATAACGGACTTCTTGTGGTCAGAAATTGAGGATATGGACCTGGACGATAATATGTGGTGCCTCTTGCGACACAGCCAACGAAACAATGGCTCTTTTGCGCAAAAAGTTCAATGGCCGTGTTATCTCACGTCATAACGACGTTAATTCGCCGTCACGATCATGTGATATTACACCGTTGGACTTCTTTATTTGGGGATATTTAAAAGAAAAAGTCTACTTGAATAAGCCAATAAATATAGAAGAGCTAAAGGATGAGATAATCAGCTACATTAACGACATTTTACCTCCATTATGTCGCAGAGTCATGGAAAATATCGGCCATCAGATAGAGGTAGTCCGGCGAAGCCGTAGCGAACATTTCGCCGATATTTTGTTTCACACATAATTGTCAAAGATCCTATATCATATCAAGAAAATATTAAGATAATTCGTTGAAAACTTTTTGTTTTATTTACAATTAACAGCGTGCGTTTTGATTGGACCACCCTTTACACACGTCTGCAATTTATGTCATGTACTGAACAAAAAAAATATTTTTTCTCCTGATTTCTTTTTAGATATTATGAGACTGGTAGCTTTAAAGCTGGCGTTATTGGCGGTTCCAAGCCAAAAGTAGCCACACCCCCCGTAGTAGATGCAATAGCTAATTATAAGCGTGAAAACCCCACCATGTTTGCTTGGGAAATTCGAGATAGACTTTTGTCTGAAGGTATATGCTCTCAGGACAATGTGCCGAGTGTATCATCGATAAATCGGTAAGTAGCTAAAAATAAAAAATAAAACAAATTACGGCATAATGAAAGTAAACAAGAATTGTACTTCTGATAGCTAATTTATAATAATAACACAGAAATACAGAGAAAAAATTGTTTAAAATTCAAGCTTTCCTTTTTCGTGATATGAAAAAAACACACTGTAAATAATTATTTCCCATGTTCAAAAATTTAAAAAATACTGCCAAGCTAGCAGGTCGCCTTGGTCCCCATTTTGATTTTAGTACTTTTTACGGCCGAAGTTTTTTTATAGGAACTTGGTCTTATATTCACATTTATATTTTTGTGCGGATCTGACACCTATTTTCGAAGTTATTTTATGTTCTAAATGTGTATACATATTTACATTTACAGGCATTTCGGTTATACCGAATTTCAGCTTTCTAGCTGTAGTGCTAGTGTTCTATACAAATAAGGCACCCTAGTTACCCTAAATAAAAACTGACTTTTATTCAGATTTTTTCTGATTACTTATTCTCCGAGATCTACCTATATCTAAATCTCAGCTCTCTAGCTATAGTGGAAGTGGCCCATAATAGAGAATAGAATTAGAAGAAAGAAACACGACACTGCGGCCAAATAAATCTAATGTGTCCCCTGCCAGTTGCTAACGCACCTCCCATTCCTCCAATAGATGCTAGCCCAGCCCATAACCCTTTAGAGTTTCTACGTCACAGAAGCTGCACCGGCTGTTGCTCTCAATGCCTAATCTGCTGAAGTGTTTCTTCAATCTGCAGTGGCCTGTGTGTAAGCCAGTGAGCCTCCATAGATTATTTTTACTTAGAGAGGTGAGAGACAATTTTGGCTTCTGTTCGGATACAAATTTCGGATATTGGTTAACACATACATATAAATTCAGTGTCATCTGCAAACGTTGACGTAGATGTATTTGAGCTTGCTGGCATATCCGTTGTATAGGTTATGTATAATAGCGGTCCTAACATGCTACTTTGAGGGAATCCTGCAGAGATTTTCATTTTTTTTAGAAGACTGATGCTTTGACCTTTCCTTAAAGGTTCTATCTGTCAAATAGCTCTTCAAATGATTGTGTGAATTTTCAGATAGAGCTCGAGTTATTAGTAATGTTTTAAAGTTACACAAATTATTTTTTTGATTACTTTTGATTATTTAGTAATAATCTCAAGTAATCGGTATTATTTTAGATTATTTGTAATCGTAGTCAGTTATTAAAGAAAATAATTTTACCAGTGAATTATAGAATCATTACGATTATTTTAAAAAGTAATATAATTGATTACTAATAGTAAATGTATATCACAAATCCGCTTGAAGGAATATTGTAACATAATTTTAAAAGCAGGTGACATTTTACTTTCAAAATGTCGTTAGAATGTTTTCGAACTTAATATAAAATATCAAAATATGCCTGCTAAGTAAGGGTCTAATCAGTGGAACAGGCGTGAGCCGATGAATTGACTTTTCCTGCAAGTATAATAAATATCAGAGAAATAAAAATTTATCCACCACTACACTTGGTAGTACAACTACTGTGGGAAAGAGATGGACAGAAAAACTCATTATTTCACGCCTCGCGATAGCTCTAAATTATGCTATAGGCCGTGGGGCAAAGTATAAAACTAAAAGCAAAAGAGTAAAACATATTTTTAATCCACGCTGACAACGGCTTTATTATTTTCAAATTATTAAAATTTTTTAATGGCTGGGCCCTCATACTGTACAAATATAGGAAAAATATGATAATTTTATATAGTGAAATGCGCGACCACACTAAAAAACAGCTGGTAATAAGAAAACAGATCATCAACCAGATGAATCAGTGTTCTTATGTGTCAACCCAATAATCATATATTGAATTGTATAGAACTTTTGCTGGAAAAAGCCGACAGCTCTTAAAGCACAAAATTCGTATTTAATTTACAACGAATTTGTTGACAATTATTCTTAGCCTGTGCTTCGAAAGCCAAAAGTTTCTAGCTGTCCTTGTCTTTAAATTAACTTATTATAAATTCACCTACCGCTGAAGTGGATAATTGTTAATAGTAGAGAGGCCGAAAACACGGTCTTTCTTTAATATGCCTTCACTTGCCAGCCATGTTTGACACAAAAGATTTGCAAAATCCGAAAGTTTCGCTCTACCACCATTTTCATCCATTTCGTTCTAAGTACATGAGGTCATAAAGTCAACCAACATACTTACATTTTTGTGCGTTAGAAAAAAGAAAAGGACATAAAAGAACAAACTGAACATAAAGTGAACCGAAATAAAAGAATGAATGTCATTTTATCTGCATGTATAATTGAAACCAAACGCTTGACACACGACTTGAATAATTTTTTGTCAGTTTTGTAAACAAAACTTCCTTCCGTTATTTCATTTGTACGACAAACGTTGAGCCAAAAGGAGGAAGTTGGAGAAGCAGACATACACAACGTATGCACTTCATTATTGTGTTGTTACGAAAACTGTCAAAGTGTTAGAGTAATGGAATAATTATTACAATAAATCATCTCTTGAGTTGTTTTTTTCTTCTCTATAATTTTTCTTTTGGAAATTTATGGACTACTTGTTCTTTTGCCATGTGCTAACATGAGAAGAAGCTTAATATAAATACGAACTTGCTGTAATAAATGATGAAGCTGTTTGCATGAAATTACATATTTTAAAAATAAAATATGTTAGCATTTGTTAAACGACCCAAATTTTTATTTAAACAAGTATTAAACAACGAAAGAAATACAAGTACATGTGCAGAGAAAAATGAGTTCGGAATGGTGCTGAACGGCTCTGGGGTTTGCCAAAATATATATTTAATTTTTCTCAAACGAAGTTATGTTTACTATAATGATTTTACGAATTTCAATTATTAAGTCGTACGATTCAACGTAGAAAAAAATCTGACAGTATATTTTATATTTAATTTAATTTTATTGAATCTTTCTAGACGAAAATTACCGTAGGTATTTCTGAAATATATATCAGCACAAACACATCGGCCCATAATCATAGTCAAAAATAAAGTTAACTTTAAGAGAACTAAAGTCGACTTTACTTAAGAGTCAGCTTTATGTCTTTCATAGACAAGTTAAAATATACTTTTAACGTTGAAGTCGACTTTAAATATAAAAATAGCTGTAGATGTTTTTAATTAATTTAACAACCATATCAGCTGTTCTTTGCTAAGAAAAAAATTTATAATGTTCAGGCTACAAGATATTGCCAGAGATTTTGCCATAATTGGTGACAATTTGACAACACTCACGTTTTTCATTTTTTCCATTCAAATAGTTTCTTTTTCGATTTATATTAAAGAAATAAATTTTACCGCTTCTTCTGGTTTTCTTTATAACTAGCGTCAGCTGATCAAGGATGGTACTTTCTTTTATTTTGTTATCTGGTTCAACTTAAAACATACTTACGTTTTGTCTGGGGTAGTAAAATTGTAAATAACAACTTTTAAGTTTAAAGTAGGTATTTAAAAGAACCAACTTTGTTCGTTGACTATGATTATGGGCCATAAATTTTAAAATAAGGCCAAGTTCTTTATGCAAAAATTTCGCCCGTTAAAAGTACTGAGGTCAAAATGGGGACCAAGTTCTTGATATGTTCAACATCATCCCATTTCTGGGCAACTTGCCACTGTTATTTTATATGTATACAATTAAACTATAAATTTATTTCTTCCAAATTCACAAGATTTCAAGCCTCTACAGGCCCACTTAATATAGAAAACAATATAGTTTAAAAGTAGTAAAGTTTTTCTATTATTTTTTTATCTATTACTTTTGCACATAGTCTGGAAGGCCAGATAAAGATATTAAAAACAATGGAAACATGTCCTTGATTTATTAACAACAAATATGATTTTCTTAAATTCTGTTGTGGATTTACGAGTATTCAATGGCGGCTTACCGTTCTTTATAATTTTGTAAAATTGAAGCAACAATCGTTGATTGACAAAGCTCCCGAAATCAGAACCTAATACGCTAATTACATGCCCAGAAATATGCTGCCTTGCTTTTAGACTACATACATATATACCTCACTACCCGATTAAAACAGATCTTTGGCGTATTCATATTCTGTTGCGAAGTTCCTGAAATTATTTCAATCCCAATTTCAATAAAGGGAGACATAATGACAAAGCCACTCTTTTTCCCACAGCCATAGGAATATATAATCCAAAACAAACAATACAGTGTTCTTAAGATATTTAAATGAAGTTCTGGATATAACGTAATTAAGGCGAAGTGTAAAGTCCAGTTTCGTGTCTATTAAAAACCCCAACATTTTTCGGTGGAATACAAACGAAATCCGTTCATTCATTAACCATATATTGGGGAAATTAGAATTATGGGAAAATTAGATTGCTTTAGTCTTGTTAGAATTCAAATATAAATGATTACATTTAGACCACTTCTCGATACGTTTTAGATCCTCATTGACATTAATTTGAAAGAACTCAATCCCTGCATATCGTTCGCATATGTATAATATTTTCTACGCCTTATTACATTGTATATATCATTTATATACATTGAAAACAAAAGAGGTCCTTTATATAGAATTTTGCTGACGCTCACATAACACTTTTTAGATCATATATCTGGTTTCCCTGGCATGAATTAAGTTGGTTTATTCAAATCTTAATATGCTATCAGTGATTGTGTTGGCGAAGCCGTCTCTCCAGGCTCATTCTGTCTGTTTTTATTAGCCCCTGGTGCCCATCAAATTGCCATAAATTCTGTGCAAGAGAATTTGGATGGACCACTAGTTTGCTCACGTATTTGCAGGAGTATTTTTCATGTATCCTGCATAGGCTTAAAATTTTAAAGCATATATACGCCAAAGTACGCAGGCGACAAGTCTTAAAGTCCTAGACTGTCTTCACTGCAACTTCTGAATTTTGACTCGTCAGTAGTAGCACACAGCTGAATGCCATGTGCCGATATAGATTTTATAATTAATTTTTATAAAAGAACTTTGTTTACCAAAGCCGAGTCTTAGGGCCGTTATTTTTTGCCTCCATATGGCGGACCAAACAAAAAACATCGAAGAAGGTCTGATCCATTGTAGAAACAAAAAATAAATAATAATAAATTTAAAAAACGAAGTGCTTTTATTTGGCTTTTAATAGCTTTTAAACGAGTATATGCAGTGTTTTAAGAGTCCATACGAAGTCTCATTTGGTTTACGAACTTTCATACCTAATTGATACCTTAGTCGTCCACTCATCATCACAACCCATAGGATATTTTATGCGACCTTTATATTCAAAGATTTAGGCTACGAATAAAATAAGTGACCGACCCTATCCAGCTCCTTGAGGACGTGCCAAGTAACTTTACACTATCCGGCAAACCACTTCACTAGATCCTCAATGGCGTAACAATTATTTTTGTAATGTAAAAAATAGGAAAAAGAAACTTTATTAGAAGTATTAGATATCTGGCTGCTCTATTTACAGCTACTTACAACTTATCAAATCAAAAATTAAATCAATGTAAGTATCTATTAGCAACTAATGCGGATTTCATTTCATGTTCATTTTTCGCTTATCGGTACTAAAACTGTTTTATCGACTTAAGGCCACCATAAAGCTCTCTTAATCCTGGCCCGGATTGAACACATAATTTTATTCCTACAAAATGCGCTGAACATTTACGTTATCCTCTTACTGCTGTCTTCAATAGGTTTAATTGATTAGGTCACTTGCCTTTTAAATAGAAAAAGTTGTTCCTAACCACGATGTTTAAAAGTGAAAGCAAACTTGAAGTATCGATTCATAGAGGAATTGCTAAGTTTAACGCATTTTAAAAATTTCTAAGATATATAGGGGGCAAGTACTTCGCTAACTTTAGGGATCCCTTTGCGACCTCCTTCTCTCCTTGAATGGATTTGCAATTAACGATTATCTTACTCTCAATTAAGTCTCATTAGCCTTTACTATCGACTGTAGTGATTTTGGTGATTTCAAGCTTCTTCCTCATCACGGAGTCTCTGGTTACTTTCCAGCATTTATCTAAGGCTTAGGTCCACCATGGAATTTACACTTAACAAGTGTCTTATGCCAGCCAGTACTGGGCATTCACACTCAATCTGTGCTACCTTCTCCGCCTCTTCTTCAGGAGTATCTTTCGAAACTGTCTCGTTTTCTTGTTCAACTCTTCAGGATTTCTCCATTGGATAATAAACAACAGAGTCCATACTCCCCTTCACCTGGTGCGAGACGTCATTGTCCATCCCTATCGGAATCTCATGGTCCAACGCCTTAGAAGTATCTTTAAATATTAACCCGTTCACCCCTCGCGAGGCATTCTTCACCATATTTTACGGATTTCTCCTTTGGCCAATTAAAACCGTAGTTTCTGCAGAGATTAACCTCTCCGCCTCTTGTGAGGCTTCCTGCTTCACCCCTATAATAGAGAAAAATATGTTCACCCATAGAGAGCTCCATGTGCACGGGTAAGGATGGATTAGGGATTTTTCATACGAGAGTCTTAACTTTACTCTGCTCGACTCCTTGCAGAGACAGGAACCCGTTAATGGCCGCCATCACGTGGAGATATAAGTCAGAACCTCTGACAGAGAACTCACTTACGGCAAGCCATATCTTTGTGCCTGCCAGCGGCCGGCCGTTTGATATATTTACTTAGCACTATAGACAAATTAAAGAAGTACCTGATTTAAATTATTCTCAGCACTGTCAACATACATTTTTCGAAGTTCCTTTAGATCAGCTGATTGTTGAAATCGCCAGTGCATAAGCGAACACTGGAGAGAAAAAACTAATAATAATAAAGACATTTTTTTTAAATTTTATTCATACTTAATAGCATTTATTCACCATTTCACTGTTTCTTTAAAGATTTCTTTAGGCTAAATACATCAGTTTACTTCAATATACTCTGGCGATTTTAATTCGCCAAGCCCCTTGGAACTCTATGTACGTACATGTCACAATCACAAATTTAGTATACAGAAACGAAAATTACTATCAGAAATTAAGGAATATGTCTGTCTTAAATGTGTCAGCTGTTAAGCTTAAAATATCAACGATCCTTATGCTTAAATTTTGACAATCTTTATCACTTTATTGATTTTTTGGAGAGCGATTATGTTTAAAAAAAGAAAATTATTTTTTATTTAAATCAGCCTTCTTTAATGATTGTTTAATATTTTTACAATAAAAAATATCAGGCATCCAAATTATTATTTTCAACAAAAAAGTTATTTTTATCGCGAAAAGTCGCTTTCTGCTATATAGCCACACATACATACACGTATGTTATTGAAACAGAGCTTGAAGTTCCAATTCGGTAAATGTAAAGTTTGCAGCAGAATCAAATGATTGAGATTGAAGTTTCTTCCAAAAAATAAAATCCCATTGAATCCAGCATAAAATTGAATTTTATTGTAAGATTGTTCAAAGTTTATAAATCGATGGAGCGACTAGATTATTTATGGGTTTGTTAAGTAGTGTGTTCATGAGAAACACGCAAATCGACACTTATTACGAAGTGCGTATGCCAACATTACCGCCAACCAGTAAAGTAATACGCATTGTATTGGCCACATGCGGCACGTGTCATCGTTCAAAATCAATTCGTTGTGCATTATGACATTTTGTAATGAACAGCGTCCGTCGCTGGGTGGTTCACAGAACACATTACACTGCCATGTTGTTGTTGTTGTTGTTGTTGTTGTTAGTGTTGTGCTGTAATGACAGGCAAATTTAGCAAAAAAAAAATTAATGGAACTTAACTCAAAAGTTGTGGTAAACCCAAAAAAAGTGCGTTCTCCTGTTTGTACACTTGATGCATGACATATCTTTGGAGTGAATATTTCTAACAAATTTGAAGAGATTTAATCATAAAAAACTTTAATTCATTTGTTCGCAACTCATGAGCCGGCACCATAAACTACAGCTGCAAAAATATCGATTGTACTATCGATAGTTTTACTTTTAGCGGTATATCCATATTTATTATCCAATAGCGATAGTACCGACAAAACAATCCGTTAAATAAGTAAAACCGATTAATAAGAGGTAGTCGACGGCTGCTTTGAAATAAATCATTCGCCATATGCGTTTTACCGTCCGTAGACTTGTACATTCATATACATAAATAAAAGGTAAATTAAAAATTTTTTATTACTTTTTACTAAAAAGTAAATAAAATAAATTAACACAAATAGTGCTGACTTATGCAGGGGTTTTATTCGACGGCTCCGGCATATAAAGAAAATGTAGCGGCGGCTTAAAAGTGATTGCGAACCCATCATCTCCGTTTTCTTCTGCAAATTATGCCGGCTACACACAAGGCAACGTTAGAGAAAACATTTAATTTTTTGAAACATACTAAGCAAGCTTAGGGTAGCCTACAAAAAAACACATCAGTTCAGAGTGAATATTGTACATATAAATAAAAAAATATAAGCGGTATAAGAGCAAATGATGTTAGTTGATCATCACGGCACGTCTGTTTTTCAATGAACTAAGTTATCGAAAACAGTGAAACATCAATATAGAAGCTCCAAATTTATATTTAGAAATTCAAAAATATCTAAACATTTTGTCGTGACTCGTGAACTAAAAATAAAGCATGCCATTCAGCAGGAAACATTGTTACAGATGATGCATATAAAATGGAAAACAAGGCAGGCAATAGGCAGAATATGCGATTTTGTCCAAACATTGATGAGCCTTAATTCCAGTTAGGCATATCAGCAACTCTGACCTCAGCACTACTGGAAAGTATCCACAATGTCTCCTAGCAAAGTCACTGCAAACAAATCGGATTATTTGCCATTGCTTCAGCAAACCGTTCAAAGTCTTCAAGTTGTGGAAGAAAATTATAGAATCACCAACAACCCAAGGCTATATGCCGAAGGATCCTCTCTCCTTTACGTTTCAGTTTTCCTGTTAAGAATAGAAAGGCTAGAGTGCTGTGTACGAGAAAGAAAAGAAGAAAGAAGTGCTAAAGCACTACTTTAAAAATAAACAAATAATTTCTCAGGATAAGTTATCTTGTTTCATCATTTTCACACAAGAGCCACCACATTCACTACAACCAATCGAAGACCTTTTTAACTTTATATAATAAATAAAATTTGTATACAAGTACAATCATTCATATTAATTTACTAATGCAGATTGCTGCTAACAGACATTTCAATCTTATGAAATGTTTCATGCAGTGTCCTTTGATTACGTATGATTTCAATTGCACCCCACAATGCCCAACATATGTCTCAATTGTGTGCATAAATTAACTCACAGAAAGAATAAAACCTTAAATGGAGTCACATCGACAACAAAACAGTAAGGTAGCACTTTGTTTGTTTGCTGAAAATACATAGTTATAAATTAATTTACTTCCAAATGACTTCACATGTTTCTTTTTTTTTGCTTTTCCAAAAGCTGCTGCATACATCGACAATCCCAACTCAGAGAGAAAGAACCTTTTCAGGAAGAAGAGTATAATTTACGAGTGGCTGTAAAGAATTGAAATAAAAAAGTTAAGTAAAAAATAACGAGTGTCATTTCAATCTGCAACCATAATTGATACGTTAGATTCGACTTGTGTTAGTACTTGATCCCAGGTGGGAATGTGGTGGCGTAGTCGTATTTAGAATTCGAACAAACTAAATCTCTCGATTTGCTGCCAAAGCATCAGTTTAGTTGTCATTGTACTTAGTGAGCAAGTCCATAGAATTGTGAACGTTGTGAGATCGACATTTGTAAACATTTCCTAGGTGAATTGATAAAGTCTGACATGATGGGCTACTCACGAAAATAACACGAATTATACCCGAAAACTCTCACAAGCTTGTTAAAAGCTATTTGACAGACAGAACGTTTAAAGTTAGGTCAAATAATCAGTATTATAGGAATGGGAAAATCTCTGCAGAAGTTCCACAAGGTAGTATAATATGGCCCCTTATATATACTCGTACCATCTATACATACTGCGGTTACCCCTACAAGCTCTTTGACTCTGACAAATAACATTCACCCCAGATGTTAAGTATCTACTATTAAAACCTTTACACTGGGTGAATAAGCCTTGTATGGGATGTCCCAATAAGAGTAAATAATAGAAATCGTTGCTGCGATAAGTCGCTCTTGTCACGCGTTGTGCGCATAGCATCAGTGTTTCTGGGAATGACAAGCGATTTTGGCCGACCTTCTTGACATCCATCACTGACGGACGCACGACCATGCCGAAATTCTGCAAACCAATTGCAAACAGTCTTCTCTGATGGTGCTTCATTACCAAAATTTGCACGAAGCGATTCTATGCGTTGTTGTGGTGAAAGGACTTTTTAAAAATCTAAAAAAACCTTCCAACGTAAGTCGCCGCCTTTTGTTCGATTGTAAAAACTTAAAACGCAACCCTCGTGTTTGATGGGTACCAGAGACTAAAAAAAATAATCTGGGTAGATTTTTGGAACAAATTTCCGTCATCCCTTGTCAAGTTTGGTTCGGAGACAAACCGATTTCGACCGAAGTACATAGCCGAAACCGGTTTGACTCCAAACCAAATATGACAAAGGATGACGGAAATTCGTTCTTTCCTAATCCTAGGTAGCAGATTAAGATTTGAATATAACTAATTTGTTATTACATTGGTAATAAATAAATAATATATTATAATGTAGAGTTACGATTCGAATATTTAGTGTAAATATCCTTTCATAAAGATTCGTACACAAAAACTAGTTTTTGAAAATCGAACCGATTTACACGACAGCTCTATTAGATATAATTTAATTGCTGTGATTTGCTATGATTTGCTAATGCCGTCATGAATGCAATTTATTTTTTTTTACGTTAGTGATTTGAATTGTAGCTAACAGATGTTGTAACAAATGAAATCACCAATTTCCATTGAATGCTATATTAGTCTGACTATAGCAAAAAGGGTTAAATCTATGTTTCACTATTAACCAAATTTCGTTTGCCGTTCCATCTACACGAAACAATAAAAAACGCCCCACAAAACTTGCACACAAATACATACATACATGTATAAAATTTAACCTTTTTTAAAAGACAAAAAATTAAAAGCAAAATGGATAAAGTTAAATCTATTGCAGGGTTATTTCTGAGTTTATTTCACTATGTGGACATACTTATTTATAAGTGACATGAAACAATGGCCATTAAAATAGCATCACATCTATCAATTTATCCCGTTATTTTCTAAGTAATATTATGCTTGATATACTTACTTAAAATTTCATTTCATTTGAGTCATTTCAGTAAAAAAAAAAAAAAAAACAAAAGAAAACCAGTGACATTGTGCAGATTTATCCCTTGAGACTGCTTGTGAAAACAAAATCAAACAAAAATCTACAGAAAATAAAATTGAATCCTTGAAAGGGCTTGTATCACATCAACAAAATACTTTTGGCCTGTTTTATTGTTGTAATAATTTCCATTAAAAGGAATTGAATTTAATCTGCCCAAGTAACATATATACAACCCAATGAACATTTAATTCTAAGAAAATTCAGGTAGATGTAACCAAGTCAAGCAATTAACCACTTCGGTACGGCGCCTATCCGTTCGTACGCTGCCTCGTTCATCGACAGATCTGTGACTGTGCTTTGAAACACTGAAAGCTTGTTTTACATTACAGGCGGCATGTAATGTAAATCAAGGAAATTCCGTTTAAGATATCTTAAAGGCTTTGTACGGCCGCAGATGGCACCATACAGCCGAGCGTCGCCTATAGTCGACGCTCGTACCGAAGTGGTTAAAGAATATCACTGCTGGTAGTACGTACAAAGCCTTTAAGATATCTTAAATTTATTTACAGGTATATATAAGCAGTTAAGCATTCGATGGCTTCCCCCCCAATTCTACATTTCGATTCGAATTGAAATTTTCTCCTTTTGACGACTTTGATATTCTGCGTTTCGTTTCGATTGAAATTTTTGCCATTGTGTGTATTCTGCATTACGAGCGTAGCTACGTTTTTGTAAGTTGTTAATTTAGCGACGGAGAGAGTCTTTCGATTTTGGGTGTGTTTAGTTTCAAAAGTGTGTAACTGCAAAAAATGGAAGTAACAGTCCATTCAAAAAGTCCAACCCTCAAACGATACGTTTATAAATTTAACAGCCAGCTGATAATTGATTCGTGCGTTATAGCATTTTGTGTGAAGCAACTTTTGTTTTAAAAAAAATATTGGAGAAAAATGAGCGAGTTTTTATAAAGCATTTTGATGAAAAAATACTACAGTGGAAATCAAAGAGTGGCTTGATAAACATTATCCAAACTCCGCTCCATCGAGGCAAATGGTAGAGAATTGGATTGCTGAGTTTAAACGTGGTCACACCAGTGCAAATGATGCACAGAGCAGTGGACATCCGAATAAGGCGGTTATTCCAGAAAACATCAAAAAAAAAAATCCTCAAATTGGTTACGAACGATCGCCAATTGAAGGTGCACGAGCTAGTTTACATTGTAAAGATATCAGATGGTAGAGCTTTTACCATTTTACACGAACATTTGGCTATGCGAAAGCTCTGTACAAATGATATTAATTACGAGTATTTGGGCCTTTGCCTTGTGCATGTGTCGGCTCTTAAACTCTCTCTGGCTTCTCTTCACATCAAATTCGGCAATTCCGTTTGTTGACAGACAATTTTCCGATCGAAAAATTTAGCTTTTTATCAACTTTCCTAAGGCGCATTCACCAAACAAACGACCTTATGGTACGTCACCTGGCTTCAGTTCATGCAGCTGCAGTATCGAATAATTGTTGACAACGGCGATGAATGAAAATATCGTGTCTGGCCGATACAGCAGCAATATTTTCATTTTTCCACACGGGTTAGTGGATTTTAGTCCAACAAAGTGAAACTTGTGCGAACACAACAGCTGAAATAGCCTGTTAGGTGGGTCGATTATGACGACCATAAAATTTACGAAACACACTTGTCACATAGCACAAATTTTTATAATAAAATCCAATGATTTGCAAGTATTGTTCATTTGTTAGTCTATTCATAGTGAAAGGGCAAACCTTACTGAGCCACACGTCACTCGATAAAGATCACAACGCTCCCTTCTTTTCTTTTTATTTAATTTAGACTTTTTTTTAACTTGAAACAAAAACCCTTAAAAACATTTTGTTTTTAAAGATAATTGTGTCAGAGCACCTACTTCATGAAGCAGAAGTAATATACTCCTCCTCACTATCGGCTGGATGTGTTCTATTCGGCTGCAGCAGTGTTATCGAAAGGTCCTTGATGCACGTAGTATAATGCTTGAAGCGCATAAAACTTATTTCTCCCAGAACGCCGATTTTCGTAATACATAGATGTGGGGTTTATTTTGTAACAACCCAATTTTAGCGAAAAATGTAAATAGAGACAACCCGCCGATTTTTTTATGAATTTCTAAAAATTGTTTATTCAATCTGGCACAAGTTGAAATGTTTATTGGGTTACATCAACTTGTTTCTCTATAAAATAAAAACTCATAAAAGGGTGTGTGTACGTGGGTTGCTGAGATAAAGTTTTTGACCGTGTGTCATTTACTATTCTCGTCATCATCATTAGAAGGCGTTAAGCTGTGCGAACATGGGGAGGTTTTGTTTTATCATTTGTTTTTTTTACAACTTAATACCAGATATAACATGTAGCTGAACACATTTCTGTGTGTACAGGCATATGTATGTTATTTGCGCTTTTCATAGTCTGCTCATGGTAATCGTTAGCCAATCTTTTCCAAACGAATTCAATTGATTTGTGGGGTTTAAGTACAAAGCAGCGTTGCCAGCTTTCAAACTTCAAAAAGCATTAAAAGCAGGATAAAAACGCTTAAATTTTGTAGAAAAGCACTAAATATAATTTACAAAATTAAATTCGTAGATGCATGAAAATATGTATTCGATCATTTC
Organism: Phania funesta; assembly: GCA_963932375.1. Lineage (NCBI taxonomy): Eukaryota > Metazoa > Arthropoda > Insecta > Diptera > Tachinidae > Phania > Phania funesta. Next base: position 6,059,714 of record OZ010657.1, on the reverse strand, counting down.
ATAAAGAAAAAATATAATTGTTGATGGGCTAGTTGTGACTTTAGCAAACTTTAAAGCAACAATAAAATGATTAATAAATTAAAAATGAATATGGTTTTGTTGTTTTCTTAAGCACTGGCAATATCAACAAACAGCTGATCCAAATGATCTTCGAAAACTGAATTTTGCCAGTGCTAAGAATAATTTAAGCGTAGCATCATCAGGAAATAAATTATATCACAAAAAACTTTAATTAGTAATCAATAAAATGTGAGAAATGTTTGTCGTGGAATAAGCAAAAAAGTTTTAAAATTGCCACGACAAATATTCAAACAGAAAATGATCTTAGGGCCGCTTGGTTTTTTTTTCATGTATGTAGGATATCGAAGCAGACTGCTAATTTTAAGGACTCCCTTTCGATCCCCTTCTTTTCACGAATTGATTTCAGGCAACCGATATGTAATTACCGATTACCTTACTTTCAATCAAGTCCCGTGCTAGCAATAGCCTCTACTATCGACTATAGTGATTTTAGACTGCCGACAACTGGCCTTCTTTCTCATCACGTAGTCGCTTGCAATTGCTAGCATTTGTTTAAGGCTTAGGTCCAGCATGGCATTTACACTTAACGAATGTCTGCCCGTGGTCCTAAGTTTTATGTTAGTCAGTGCTCTTCCTCAGGAGTATCTTTAGAACCTGTCCCGTCCACCCCTTGTGAGGTTTTCTTGTCCAACTCGTCAGAATTTCTGCTTTGGCCAATAAACACCAGCGTTCTTACAGAGATTTACTCCTCCACCTCATGCGAGGCTTCATTGTCTATCCCTGTCGGTATCTCACGGTCTAACACCTCAGAAATACCTTTAAAGATTGACCGGTTTATCCCCCGCGAGACATTATTGTCCATCTTTCCGAATTCCTCCTTTGTTCAATTAAAACCATAGTTTCTGCAGAGATTAACCACTGAGAGGCTTCCTGATTTATCCCTCTAATGTCTACCCACTCAGACCTCCGTAAGTGCGGGTAAGTCTATATTAAAACTGGACATCAACTGGTATCCAGAGTTCGCATACTTGAGACCAAGGACCCTCTTGGCCACGCATATCTGGCGCATGCTGTTCCCCCGTGGATTAGGGATTTTTTATACCAGGTTAACTTCCCTCCGCTCGACTTATTTAGCCAGACTCCTAGCGGAGACAGGAACCTGTTACCGGCCGCCAGAACTTCTGACAGTGCACTCAGTTAGGGCAAGCCATATCTTTTGTGCCTGTCAGCTGACGGCCATCTTACGACCGTTAAAAGTACTGACATCAAAATGAGGACCATGTTCTTTATATGTTCAGTACCATCCCATTTCTAGGCAACTTGTTAGTTTGGTAACATTTTCTCCATAATCCTTTCCCCTATTAGAAGGTTACAAAAATATTTCCAAGCTATCCAGTTACCTGGAAATGGGATGGTATGGTACATAGGCAGGACTTGGTAATCACTTTGATCTCAGTACTTTTTCAAGCCGAAATTTTCGGTTAGGAACTTGTACCTATTTTCATATTTATGGTTTTGTGCGGATTTGACACCTTTTTTCGAAGTTTTTTTTTTCTTTATACTCGTATATTGATGTGTTGCAAACGCTAAGACAGAATCTATACAAGTCACCCCTATTTCTTTGCTGGAGAATGCAACACAATAGTAAAATCGTTAAATTAAGGTTTCTTTCTTTGACAAATAAAAAGGAAAAGTAATCAAGTCAAGTTCTATTCAGTATCATTGTAAAAATAAATTGACCTTGAAAGTATGAGTGTGTCTGCAGGCATTCATGCCCACAACGAACGGAAGGACATTCCCTAGAAAAATTAAAGTCGCTTTAAGTGATTGATATTTCATCACACCGATATTGGATAAGCTAGAATTAACTGTCTGTCAAATATTTGTTGCCTTTTTTGTTTGAACGTTGTTCTTTTTTTTTACCAAAGGAAGATTTTATTATTACTCCTGCATAATTAATGATATGCTTTTCATTTTTAGAATTGTGCGTAACAAGGCGGCTGAAAAGGCAAAACATGTTCATCATCAGCAACAGCAAAGCAGTGGGAATGCGAACGGCAGCAGTGTCGGGACAAATAGCGGTAGCGGTAGCAGTATAACAGATCATTTGGAAAATAGCGCCAATGAACTTGCCGCTCTCAATAATAGTAGCAATAATAATAATAGTAATAATAACAATGGCAGCAATAACACAAATATCAACAACAATGTTGGTAGTAGTAACAACAACAACAACAGTAATAACAATAATAATAGTAGTAATATTAGCAGTAACAATGCCACCTCTGTAATAATACATGCACCAGCCTCGGAGACAGGATCGGCAGCTTCGCCGGTAGCCGCAGCTGCCGTTGCCGCAGCTGCTGCAATGCAGTTGCAACAACAACAAAATATACTCAGTACAGCGAATAATAGCAACCCTAGTACCACCTCTTCTTCCAGCAACAATCCGAATACCACAAATGGCATCGGTGAACATCGAACAACAGGTTATAGCATAAATGGTATTCTAGGCATACATCATCATCATCCACACCATCATCACCACCACCATCACCATCATCAACAACATCACCATCATCAAAACCAGCAGCAGCAAAATTCTCCATTAGCTTCGGAGCTTCATGGGCACAACATCAAACGGAAACGTTTAGATGACTCAGGTTAGTTTATGAAACTCATATAAAATGTTTTATGCAATCTTCCCCCGTTGGGCAGAGGAGCAAAAAATATTTTTAAATTTTACGAGTACGTAAGGATCTTAACCGCGCTCAACTAAGCTCCTTTTGATATATGAATGTATGTGAGTTCTAAATTTTACTATAAAAAAAACTTGATAAGGACTAAAAATGAAGAGGTCTACAAAATAATGTACATTTTATGTAATAGATCACGACGCGTGACTGGTCTTATTTTTATTCAGTCTTGTATTCCAATTCATCACGCAACAACGTCGTCAAATTATTCAGCTGTATTACGAAACTCAGCGTTCTGTGAGAAATGTTTTGTTGCATCTTCGACATTCGCCTCCTATGGCGTACGTTGTTGGATGATACTGGACCGAATAGAGCACTCCCATGCCGTAGTGAGTAGAATATAGCGCTGTAGCTGAAAAGTAACGATTTGACGCGTGCCCAGCATGTTGGCCACAATATCGATCTTTTTTTTTACATGAAATTGAAGCACGAGATGCCGTTGACATTTGGTTTCAGTAAGACGGTGCAACGCCTTAGCGAGCGAAACAATGGCGTTACTGAGATTTCGTTTTGGTAAGCAGTTAATTTTGTGTTTGCACCTACCAGCTGGTCGCCTAGATATTGTGCTATCACAGCTCTGGATATTTTTCTTGGTGGTGTTTTGAAGTCACAAGCCTTTGGCGATAAGCCATCTACAATTCAATACTTAAAAGCCAACACTATTCGCGAAATTTGCGAAATACCGGTAGAAATGTTGGAAAGAGTGATCTAAAATTCGGCCCTTCGGCTTACAGTGTACTCCCTCTCTCTGTAAAAAGTAAATGTCAGAGATTATTTTTTGGGGGGTTATAATAAACATTCCGACATCCAATTACGTAGCTATCAGTCCGGTGTGAACAGGTAAGGCTCGAGTGTGTTTTGTAGGGATTGGTAGACGTTAGTGAATACTGTTCTATTGCCTCATAACTGGTATTTGCGGATGGCAGTTAAATCTTGAAGGCAGAATTTTTCATTTCATTTATCACGTAGCAATCTGTCAGGTGTGAACAGGCAAAGCTTCTACGTCGACTGTTTTATATAGGGCTTGGTAGACATAGTGATTCAGAATTGATATTTGCGTATGGCAGGAAAATCTTATATGCAGAGTTAATTTGTTTTGTTTTTTTAAATTATTTATGGTGTTTTTTGTAGGGGTTGGAAGAAGTCAGTGTTGTAGTTACTTCTTGTTTTAAATTCAAATCAAATATAACTTGTAACCACTAAAATATTGTTTGTTTTTTAATTGACTCTATTTTATGGCACACCTCTTTTCATAGCCAGTAGTACCCTGATAATAACCATGAGATTAATGGCGCGTAAACTCTATTGAAAATAACTGTATTCTATTCGTAAGAGACCACTATTGTGCTTAGATTTGTGCACATAACAACTCTTTGTGTAAGAAATTTAATGACAGTAAAATCTTCAAAATATGGATGGCTCTATTTCATGGAACACCACTGTAGGTAACTTTAAGAATTTGTCAACAAAACATAGATGGGTTAGGCATGCCAAAAACGTGTATTTATGTATTTCGCCTTCAATAAATCCACTGTATTATTATGTATTTAATAAAGTATTTTTGTATGCCCGAAAATACTGGAAAACGAGCATAAAAAACCGAGGGTTGTTATTCACTCTGAAGAATTTGAAAATTAATTTATTGTAATTTAATACCTAAGAATAGCAGCACAATGTTTGCTACTGACTAAGCCAATAATACTGTATGTATGTTGATGTATTCCTACATACATACACACAACTTACTTTAGGGCAATTATTATGACATTTATTGGTAATGTCAAGTGCCTTAAATCGCTACCCGCAATCCAGATAATATGCGTTACATTCCATACTATCTGGAGACTGCTACGAACGAAAAATTTACTTAAAAGCAACAGCAACATTATGTTATAGCAGCTAACCAACCAGCCAGTATACTTAACCAACCCTCCGATAAAATCCATTAGAACTCATTTTTCCACAGAAGATAATCAGTGTGGTGGTAGCAGCAGCAGTTGATTAAAATCTCAAATACAAATAAAAAACAACAATTCTAGCTGTTACATTTATTTAATTTGCTTGTTGGATACTGTTGACTGCACAACCAATGGAAATATGGAAATATTTACTGCGGAACTAGATGCACACAAACACACAAAAACACACACACACACACACACCCGCAATCGTATGTACATCCGTTGTGAAATTCTGTTTTACCCAGCAAGCATATGAAGGTGAAATTCTCGAGCCATTGACTAAGTAACGCCTGCGTCGCTACTTAATGTAACTTGATAAATTCGAGCGTTACCATTGACAAGCATTTTTCCCCACCAAGTTTGTCTAGAAAACATGTAACGAAAATAAAAAGTATAAGCGCCTACCAACTAAAAATACACGTACATATAAAAATATCACTTCAATATTTAACTCCTTCAGATGACAGCAATGGCGTATTAACTCCATTGAGCAATCACGACATTTGGCGATGCCATGCCTTTCGCAGCCTCTCTTTACTGCATCTTTTTAGTGCTTTCATCATGGTGAACCACAAGGAAATTAAATAAAATAACATATGAATTAGTGTATAGCAAATTTTATTACCGATTTGTAGCTTTATCGTTGTCAACTGTTACGGATTTCGTTTCTTTTTTACCAAAATCTAGAAAAGCCAATAATTTTTTTGTTAATATACTCGTAGTCGAAAAGGGACCCAGAAAGTAAGAGGTCTGCTTCGATATCCCCCTCCATACATTAATATACTCGTATGTAACAGTTCATTCGATAAGTCCATAGGATAAGTATGAAAAAAAACAACATTTTGCCTTCGAGGGCGATGCAACGAGTCTAGCGATTTTCGTTACCACTTTTATAGTACAATTTCTCTTGCTCGTCAGAATAGGCTTCAGTGTCAGCGATTAATTCATCATTGGACTTAAATTTCTTTCCAGCATTCATTCTGAGGTGTAATAGTTCAGCCATGTTTCATTCCTTGTCACATATCGCGGACAGAATTCCATTTTATTGCGGTTTAACAGCACCAAACACTGCTGTGAAACATTAATTCGTTGCTGTTTTTGGCCGACTGTGCGCTTACGCGGCATCGACTTTGTACAGAGCTTTCGCATAGCCAAATGTTCGTGAAAAATGGCAAAAACACTACCATCTGATATCTTTACAATGTCAGCATAGAGTAAATAGTACATTTGGGCCTGATTGGGTGATTTAGAACGCGTCTCTTGCCAGTTTATTGTATAGAGAAAGTCCCTACAAATATCCCGATCGCAAGTGGTACTTCAAGTACTAATACTTAACATTTGCTGTTTGACAGCGCTGCCTGATGGCTTTCAAAAAATTACGTGTTTGTCATCGTGCCAACATGCTCCTGTAATAGCTCTCACGCATCAAACGAAGTGCAAATTTCAGTTGCATTTTAGTGATCAGAGTGAAGATGGCTTTGCCTAGATCGGGCATTTTTTACAGGAGTGTACCTTAATTTATGAAAATGAAAAGTTCTATTAAAAAAATTACTTTTCAATGATTCTTATTCAAGTTTTATTTGTTGCTTAGCAAGGAACGATTATTTCTTAAGTTAAGTCTTCACAAGAAAGAGGCAAAACATGAACATTAAAGAATTTATTATATTCCACTTTATAAATGATGTTTACAGTGGACACAAATTTAATACTCGAAGAATGTTGATGAATGTTGCTTTCGCTTGTTGCATAAATAAAATTTAACTTTCACGGTACTCGAGCAGAAAGAATAAACTATTAAACTTAGGCCTGACAATAATCACTTAAGTTAATTCTCAAATAACAGCTTATGTACAGACAGAAAACAATTTTTAAACTTTTTCAATAAAAAGCACTTCTGAATCTTCTAACATTTATTTTTTATTATGATTTTTTTGTGTAAAAATGAAATGTATTGATTTGCGAGACATCATAAGCCTGACTTTTCAAGGGTCGCCTGCACACTGATGTTAGACAGTCGCGCATGATAGAGTAATAGCAAAGCACTCTCTCTCTCATCCAGCCCTGCTCACAGGCCCCGGTTCAACATCTAATAGGTCCTTTAAGGGCCAATTTGATATGCCATACCTTAATGCTATAATCATAATAATATTTATGTAATCGATTAGTGCTGCCATAACCGTAAGCAGCCAGTAGGACACATACTGAATTAATTTTTCGTTGTCCATTTTGTCCAACTGTTCAAATATCTTCCAAGAGAAAAAAAAACTTCCAAAGATGAAAAATGATTAACACATGTTTATGCTTATACAGCTGCTTATAGTTATGCCAGAAAATCTAAATTCAATTCAAGTCTATAGTTGCGGCTATGGCTATGGCGAACAGCTGTTTTATATGGGTACCGTTATGTCAGGTCTAATTGAACATTTTTTCGTCTCCGATTTCTTGTTGACATATATAAGATCTTAACAAGTGATCTAAAAATTAAAATTGTTGTTGACTTTCAGATTAAAAGTGATTGTGACAGATATTTTGACAGGTCTGTCTGATATGCTATAGAAAATGTTAATTTAAACATTTTCTATACGATCAGAGTTCCATTTTGTTTTCGTGTGCTAAAGTGGTATCGAGGAACAAACCAGGTTTTAACATAAATATAGAAAATGTTTGCTAGGTATATATCTCTATATGTAGGTGTATTGAGATATAAAGAGTGCTTTTTTTAGACGTATCAAACTTTTGGTTTCCTTACCAAAGACATTTTTTATTTAAGTATACTTTCTGGTAACAGGGCACCGCGGTTGAGTCCAATCTAGCGGTGCAATTTTCTAAGCCATTTTTTAAATAATAACGTCGTGTATGTGGAGTTAGTTACTGGTCTAGACTAGCGATATCACGTAACCCCAGAAAAAATAATCCAGTGGTATTAAATTGCACGATCTTGAAAGCCACTTCAAAGGTCGAAAACGTAATTTCTCTCATTACAAATGTGGATATGGGCGTAGCTAACCGAGGAGCGATAGCATCTCTTGTGCGACCCTTATTTTTCCACTAGAACAGTTTTAGGCACTAAAGAAAAGCCATTTACCCTGTGCAGCGAGAGACCATTTTCAGCTCTTGTAGTAAATGAGGACGCGCCCAAGAACTTTTCAGAGCAGGACAATTGCAGAGCTTATGCCTAAATTCCCTATTATTCACAGAATATACAATGTCTCAGTTCTCTAGCTTAAGTTAGTGGTATCTTAAGCCAACGCGAAATGATCCTGAGCTGAGTATCAAAATCCTTTGTGATTTTCCCCGGCATAGTGTAATGAACCGGTTTGGTTGCTTGAGTCCGGCTATATTTCTACAGTGCCGTGCAAATTTCGAATCAACCAGAAACCAGATTTTTCAACACTACACAGCTATTAATTATTCCATAGAAAACTTACGGCCCAGGTACTTGGCGTTATGTCTTTTTGTTATACAGGGTGTCTGGTAGCAGATTTAAATTTTGAAACTTAAATAAAAAACGTAATAAGTGACACAAAGTTATATTAAGAGCATTGAACGATAGAATGCAAATACGGATTTTATTTTGTAAAGAGTTTGCTATCCAGATGTCTTTCCTCGAGTGGAACACACTGTTCAAAACAGAGCCTTGTGTTTTACGCCACACGCTGCAGTAAACTTGGTTCAATTGAGCTGATTTCTCGACGAATATTTTCCTTTAAAGCCACAAGAGATTGGGGATTGTAATTATAAACCCTCTCTTTGAGGTAGCCCCATGAAAAAAATTCATGGGAGTTAGATCGGGCGACCTCGGTGGCCGTGGGATGTTTCCAAAGGAACAGGTCAGTTTTGGGGAAAATTTTGATTGGATGAGCTCGCAGGTTTGGCAAAAAGTCAGGCATCGATAATTTTCGCCGTTGAAGGTCGCCTGGCCTCGAGAATTTTGGAAAAAAAATGGTCCAATTATCTCATGCGTGGATAAGGCATACCAAACAGTTACCCTGGGGCAACGCAATGGGTTTTGATGTTTCAAGCGAGTGTTGCTGGTTCTTGGAGACCAGCAAAGGCAGTTTTGCTTGTTAATGTGTCCGTTTAATTGAAAATGACCTTTGTCGCTCCAAAAAATGGGATTTACAGTGCGAAAAGGCTCCAACATCGTTTCACAGAAATTTTTGCGTTAATCAAAGTGAATTTCTTTCAGTTCTTGTACGATTTGAATTTTAAAAGGATGGAACTTCAAACCCTTTCTTTACATTTCATTAATAATCGCTCTTGGAAGTACCAGTGAGGCTGCTCTTTTTTGTATTAAAAGTCGCGGATTTTCTGTTTTCAGCCAGTTCAATGTTTTCGGCAGTCCTTGAAGATCGACTGAGCCCTGGCCGTGGGACATTCATAGCCGAAGCAGTTGCGCGGAATCTCGGCACGCAAGAACGAATAAAATTTACACTTGGTCCATCACGTATTCGCCGAATACCGAACTTTGAACAAAATTGTCGATGAGCAATTACGTAAGAATCATTACTCTTAAAAAATGTCTCCACAGCGAACGCGTGATGCTCACTCGACCACTGCGACGTCGTGACTGACAAGTCCGCACAATCAATAATTCCAACGGCACCACCCTCCCACCGCACCGTTTAATACTTTTTGAAATAATCGTATTTAAAAATATAAATTTGCCACCGGACACCCTGTATGTAAGTACCAACGATAACAAAAATCATCTCCGTTTTTTTCTTTTATGTCAACCTAAAACCATTCGAAAAAACACCCTTTCCAGTCGTTTTTATTCGATTTATGTGGCAACAATTCCATACCACACTCATCGTTGCTCTCTGGACGGTTGTAGTTAAACCACTGTTTTATTTTTATTTTACATTTGAGCGGGTGGGTGGGTCTGTAAGTATGATATGCAAATACCACAAAGGCCACGTCTTAACACAATCAGATACATTTGTGATGAAAAACAGATACAATTACAGTTAAAGAAAATATCCCATATCCACCAAACACACAATTAAATCTTTGTTGGTAATTTTGAGTGTTTTTTCTGCCTCAAATAAAAGCAAGTGCTGTGTTCCCTGTGTAGTCACTTCACCATAAATGATTATTAACATTATTTTAATGCGAATAAATAAAAAAAGGTTCAATTCATTGAAACACAAAAGTTTTTTTACTTTTAGAACTCAGTGTAATTGGAAATCTCTTAAAAAACTTGAGCCAATGGAAATTGGAAAAACTGGTAAAATTAAAAATAAATAAATTGTTTAGAAAAGACGTGGTTGTGGCAATCTCACGATGACTATATTATATTCCCTACAAAAATATATTGTCGAGGCAAACGTGTAATGTTACTTTAGTTGCGGATGAACAAGGGTATTGTTAAGGTTCAATCATTAAATGGTTAACAGCCATCAAAGTTGCAACAAATTTGTGTTGAACGACGTAATTTAGGATCTAAGAAGGCCATATTATTATTATCTACAATAATAACATGATTTGCGTACAATCTTATTAGATTAGCCGTATAGGTAACTTATCCATGGTATTATTTTGCATGTGGTCAAGCTTTAGTTGGTTGCTCAAATTAGGATTTTTTTGTGAAAATGTTTATATGAAATAGGTCAAATTCGGAAAGGTCCAGAGGTGATAATTGGACATCTTTCACAAGTAAAACTCAAGTTCTTTAACATGCCTTTCTGTATAATACCATATTAAGAATGTTGTTAGATATTCAAGTTTAAAGTTGCTATAAAATGCTGCTTTATGTAAACCGTTTATTTTACAAGTAACCTAAGTCACTTTATATTTAAATCGAGATACTAAAGCGTTTGGCGCTTTAGGATGTTTAAAAATATTGGTGCCCAACTTTCGAATTATTCGACTTATTTGTCTTTATTACTGTGTTATTTCGCAGTATAATTTCGCATCAGTGGCTTAGCGAGCAGAACTAACGCCCGGTGCATGACACCTTGCATTCCTTTTTTAGTAAATTTATAACTTAGCTTAAAAACTTGTTTTCTTCTTTAAAACTAAATATAGATTTCAATTTCTGATTCTGAAAAAACGAAAAATTACACTGAAGATGTCACATAGCCGAAATCGGGTTGTCTCCAAACCAAACTTGACAAGGGAGGATCGTTCCAAAAAAAGTTATGGGTTTTAATTGTATAGCACATTTGTGATAATAGTTGCATAGAATGGGGTTGGTATTGTACATTTGAAGAACTTGCTCTCAGTACAGCCGAAATTTTTTAATACAAACTTAACCTTATTTTCACATTTAACAATAACTGTAAATAATGTAAAAACTTCAAAATGGTAAAACTTGTCGCAAGCAAAATCTGAACGTATCATGTAATTTTTTTTAATAAAGAGATACCCTTAAAATGTCCTAATAGTCATCATTAAATTGATTTTTTTTTTTTGTTTTTTGGTGTCTTTGGAAAAGTTTTAAAATTGTTTATAATTGCGTAAGCAACCTTGGAACTCCTTAGTGATACTAGTGAAATAACATTTCGTATCCATTGAAACCGCCCTTGAGAGGCGGCCGATTTTTTGCCAACATAAGTATGTAGCTACTCCACTGTACGATAACGGCCACTCGCCGTTCTTTTGTTACCAGTGCCCACACAAACTCCCATAAAATTCTCTTACTGACGATTTGACGACACTTTTATTTTATACTCTTGGAAGGTAATTATTATTGTTTTTGCAATTTTGATTCGTGTCTACTTTTACATTTAAACATATGTATGTACATACTCGTATATTGTCTGTACGAGTAGTATAAAGGGGATGGATGTGCTTCAATTAAGTGCTTGTATACAATAAATAAATACATATGTGCAGCTTGTAAGTCAGTTAAAATAACAGATGTTTCATTATGGAAAATTTCGCCTTTATTCTTTATTGAATATTGGCTAAGTGGCTGTGTATGTGTGTGTATGCGTTTTTCTAAAGTGGCTGAAGAATGTCTACATACATATGTATGTATGTCTGTATGTATGTATGTATAGACAGCATAAAAAACACTCTTATTTCTAAACTGATCTTTATTAAATTTTTTATCGATATCGAATGCCGTAATTTTCTCCCAAATATTTTTGGCGAATTTTCCTTTTTGATTTTGAATTTTTGGTGAAATTATTATTTTTTTTTATTAAATTTCAATATTATGGCGAGACATAAAAATTTGGTGAATTTCGTTTTTTTTTCTATATTTTTCGCTAATTTAAATTACGTATTATTTTTAACTTAAATCACTGAGCACAGTGACGTAGACTGTCACTCCTTGTAGTGAAACACTATAGAGTGATGGAAATTGAATCCACGACCCCCAGACTGGTAGATTAACACACTATTAACTAGACTACCGGGGCACCCATTTTTGTTATGTTTTGGAAGATTTTTTCATTTTAGGTGAAATTTCGCATTTCACTTTATTTTGGGATGAAATTTGAATATCTGTGGGTTTTTTCACATTCCTGAGATTCCAACATTTAGGTCCGCAAGTAATCTGGGGTAGACATGATACTTAGTCACTTTGATAAGGACTCAGGATATGCATATTTTATTAATTAAGGTTAATAATGTCAAAAATAACTAGAAAAATTGTCTTTGCCCATGAATCGGGCACTTGTGGAGGGATGTTATAATTTTAAATTAGGAAAATTTCATCATTTCAAAGTTGACAAAATAATAAGTTCTGTAAACAATTTTTAAAGAAGCGGAAGGAAATTTTACCACATGAAAATTAAGCTAAGCAACATCGAAATGCTCGTTGGGGTTTGCCAGACGCATCTAAACCCTTGGACCCAAAGTAATCAACAATTTTTCTTTTTAAATAAGTTTTCGTATTCGATTTATTCAACAGTAGAGGGTAGATAATTTTTCGTTGGATGTGTTTAAAATTCTCTAGCGTCTTCCGCCAGTCGTAAAGCCCTAGCGACTGATCAATGAATATTCTGCAAAGTCCTCTCACACGTTCTAAATACTTTAGAACAGAGTTTTAGTGGTAAGTGGACAACTTGTCTGCCCATCACAAGAAAACTGTTAAGATACAGGCCGAGGCTTGTGCCAGAAATCTTAGCAAACGCGCAGGAAATGGAGCTTGTTGAGCATTATGTTACTCTTTACTTTAGTAACTGATCTTGACCGAATCTTAATATTTAAATTAGAAATACACAAATATTTACATGATGAAAAAAATATCGAGAGAAAGGGGATTTGGTTTTATGTGGACATTTTTCGGGGAATATATTCACGTTTGAATCTTTAGGGAAAGGGAAATAATTGGAGTGAAAAAGTATTAACGATTAGGATGATTATATTATTATATATTTCTAAAAAGCCGGTAAGCCGAATTTGTTATCAAATTCAACAAGCGCGCCCAGGTTTTTTTTTTAATATCACAAAGATTCATTCAATCTCCATTTATCTTAAATGAATCCTATTTCTCAGTTATATAAACAACGAAATCAGGATCAAATCAAGTTAGACTCAACTGGTGCTAAAACTAAGAATTCAAAGCTTAGCAAATCCGTTCTTGAATCAAGCGTTTTGTGCTTGGTTCTGGGTAATTATAGTTAGGGAAGTTAAATTAACGATATCCCCCTGTGCGATGGTGAAATCAAATTTGTGGCGGCGGTAGAAAATTTAGAATCTTGCAACTTGGACCATTCAATCGACGAAGTTTCGTTATTTGAAATCAACTCACAAGTTCCCGAACGAAAGGAGAATTTGAGTGTAAAATGTAAAGATCGTAAGCCATCCTTTGCACCACGAACAGTCCGAAGTAGATTTTTATTAGTTCATAAATTTGTGAAGTGTATACAAGATTCGGCACAGCCGAATTTAGTTCTTTTACTTCTTTATACCTGTTTTGTTAAAAACATATACAGATTAATCATTAATATTATTTCTAATTTAATGTCTAACAGCTTGAATCGTAAGATTTGTTATCGTAAAAAATAGTTTGGCCGTATATTTCATCCGATAAATATCTGCGATGTCTGTCGTATTGCGACAATTGCGTAACGTTTTAGTTGATATAATGAAACTTCCCAAGAGCACTCCTAATGCTCTTTTAAACAACAATAATTCGTCACCCAAAAGCGACACTATTTATGCACGCGAAAGCGACATCATAAGCGATGATTTTCGATATACGAATGTAACGATTTAGTGGCCATTTTGATAGAAAATATTGGTAGGGTCGTTCAAAGCTAAAGCAAACGTTTTAAGAATTTTTCAATTGATTAACCTTCAACACTTATTGTTTGATAATGGTTGAATGTTTTTCTTCTTTTGCATTGTTTAATAGGATGTGAATGAATGTGTAAGTTGGTAGCTTCTTGACATTCACTTGATTGAAAACAGATCCTTTTTTCACTTAAAGGGTTGTTTGTTGATTTTGCGATTATGATTATTAATATTAAATTCATTTTTTTATTACAAAGACACGTGATAGAGTCCTTTAGTCACTTTAGTTGTTTATTAGTTCTCTATTAGCTTGTTGATATTTATTTCTAAATCCACTTAACTGACACGTGCCCATATTACAAAAAAAAAAAACACAAAAAACAGAGCAGAGGATATCATATGAAGTGCAGCATGTCCTTTGAATTACACTTTAATTAACTTTGTAAATATTGAAAATGAAAATGTTTCTTCAAAACAAAGACGAATTTTTATATAACAAGCGTAAACTGCAATTGCTTGGTAAAATAACATTTGAGGCTCTGTTTTTCCACCTAACTAATTACCATTTTCCCGGCCTACTCGCCTTAACTAAAAATCAATCCTAGCTTTTCTTTCGCTTGACAGCATTTGCAGGGATTAGTGATGCCAAGAATAATGGATAATCAACTAATAATCGATTATTTTGTAGCGATGAACGATTTAATTAAATACAAAATATCATTTCGATTAATCGATTATTTTCATAATAATCGAAACACATTACCTGTAATATACCGTTAAAAATAACCATTTAGAACCGGTTTTAACTCCGCTCTGGGAATATGGATCATTAATTTATACTGGCAACATCGACTACAGTAGACTCCAGATTTACAAAATAATAATTTCCAAAATCCGTTAGCGCTATATGCGATTATGAGAGACGTAAGAAGCGATATGGTGACAATATTGGAAGTGGAAGGGATATTTCGTCTCTTGATGTTGTATGGGATTTATTGTCCCAACACAGGTTGATTCTTGATTTGATATTCAACAGTCGTACACAAAGTATCTGCGCATATCACAAGTCGCTAGATCCATTCAAAATGAACTACAACAAGAGTACGCATCGTGCCTTTAGGTAATCTCACTTTTACACTCTTAAAAATTCACGCTTTGTAGAAAACAATTTAGGCCGCATAAGTTGGTTGTTCGATGTATGTCTCCTTAAGGAGACATAAATTATTTTGCAAAAACGGCAACACGGTATTTTTTTTATGTAGGGGGATATCGAAGCAGATCGCTAAATTTATGGAACCCTTTTCGATCCCCTTCTTTCCTCGAATTGATTTCAGGCAACCGAGTCTCGTGCTACCACTAGCCTTTATTATCGGCTATAGTGATTTTATATTGCCGACCTTCTTCCTCATCACGGAGTCTTGTAATTGCTAGCATTTGTTTAAGGCTTAGGTCCACCATGGCATTTACACTTAACAAGTGTCTGCCCGTGGTCCTAAGCCTTATGCTAGCCAGTGCTGGACATTCCCATACAATGTGTGCTATCGTCTCAGCCTTTGTCTTGGGAATATCCTTCGAAGCCGACCCGTCCACCCCTCGCGAGGTTTTCATGTTTAACTCTACACAATTCCTCCATTGGCCAATAAACACCTGAGTTCTTACAGAGATTAACCTCTCCACCTCGTGCAAGGCTTCATTGTCCATCCCTGTCGAAAGCTCACCGTCTAACGCCTAAGAAGTACCTTTAAAAATTCTCCCATCGTCCACCGCTCACGAGGCATTCTTGCCCATCTTCTCTGGATTCCTCTAATGGAGAAAAATATGTCCACCCGCACAGAGCTCCATATGCACGGGTAAGTCTGTATTAAAACTGGAGATCGACTGGTATCCAGAGTTCGCATACTAAGGACCAAACACCCTCTTGGCCACGCATACCTGGTGCATGCTATTCCGCCGTGGTTTAGGGATTCTTTATAGGAGAGTGTTAACTTTTTTCCGCTCGATTTATTTAGCCAGACTCCTTGCAGAGACAGGAACCTGTTACTGGCCGCCACCGCGTGGAGCTATAAGTCAGAACTTCTGACAGTGCACTCAGTTACGGCAGTTTACACACTGTTACTTTATTTACCACTGCAATACAGCACTACGGCTACTTCTTTATCACGATGTTCGCATTTTATCATTTTACTCCATACTAATAACCCTTAGTTTTTGACCACCCAAGTCTTCTTATAGTAGTCATATATCTTCGCGAAAGTTGGAGAATATAGAAGAGAATCCTTATTCTGCAGTTTTTCTACTATAAAGTTTGTTTGTGTACCTACTCTCTGCTTTGATACTTATGATGTTGCTTTCTTTGCGTTGTTATTGTTTCCCCACAATATTTAATTCCTGAAATTCGTCTGCACGTGTTGATGTTATATCGTTGTTGTTATGTGTGTATTATTATGTGTACAGTGGATACCACAAGTATTCGTAGACAGACCAGAATACTTTTTCGCACTTATCTTCGTAATAATAAAAGAACATATCAAATGAAAGAGTGAGTTATATGTAACAGATTTCTTAGCGAAAGTTACCAAGAAATATTTTTCGCTTTTATAAATTAAAATGTATTAATTTTATATTCTATATTCAAACGATCTTTTGCTTAAATATTTTGAATTTGTTCTTCTTTGCTTTCAGTTTTATTAATCTCTGATGGAAATCGTGATATTAATATGGATGCCGAAGAAGATGTGAAAAGACAACGCCTTTCATACAGTGGTGATCAAATTTACTCAAATGTAAGTATATATATTTGTTTTCTTTTAATTTTAAAAGTTGTACATGTGTTTAAGTTTTGCTACCGCCGGGTTTTCGGAAAACACTTTCGACCAGCAATTACGCGTCAAAGGGGCTGATTATTATTTGAAAGGCTTAACAAAACGACCTCGTTGATTGCCTGTGTTAATCACTCATAATTCATTTCGCTTACACGCTGAGAAAAAAACATGGTTGAGGTAACCATAATCTAAGAGCAACATATTATGATTGGACTATCTATATGGTTTTATCTAATTCATAATATTATTCTAGATAGTTCGAGAATGTTTGAATGCATCTCAATCATACTTTGATTTAAAAACAAAATAATTTAGAATATTATGTTTATTAATAGCATATTATGGTTGCAATTATTATATTATTTTTCTATTGTTGCAATAGTTAATAGTAAAAATTATATTGTTGCAATTTTTATGGCTTTAACCATTTAATGATTAAATGTAAACACTAACTTGTTTATCGCAAGTAAAGTAATGTTGGAAATATTTTCAAATGGTTATAATATGTTTGCCGCAACAATATATTTGATCATGCTACAAACATGTTTTTTCTTTGCGTGTAGCTGGACCTACCGAAAGCAGGCGCGGATACCTTCTCCACAAAGCAATTTTCCAAAATAAAAAAGTTGTTCATAATATGTTTGCCGCAACAATATATTGTGCCAGAGAACAGAATATATTTGTTCATGCTACGAACATGTTTTTTCTTTGCTTGTAGCTGGACCTACCGAGGATACCTACCCAGAATACCTTCTCCACAAATCAATTTCTCAAAATAAAAAAAATTTCCAATTTTTTTGGCTTCTTTAAAATAAGTTTGAATGAGTCAAATAATTGTTTCAATTACTTGCAATTTTAACACTAGCCTTCAGCAAATGATGTCCCTGCCATTCTGCATCTTGCGGAATTAATAAAGACGGCAGTTATTCAACATACTTTCAACTTATTTATTTAGTTCATCTTCAAAAAAAAATTAATCCTTTTATTATTTAATTAAGATTTGTAATTCCAAGTTCTTCAGTACACTAATCACCAATTGAATTTAATCTAAAGCAGATATGGTCCGGTAAATGGTGCATAAAGGATGAACACAAACTGCTGTCGGAATTAGGAACACTTACCACAAATGGTGGCAGCGTAGCAGCATACTATGATAGTCACAATGGCTTGCCGGCTGCGGTGGCAACAGGAACTAATGACAGCATGCTGTATGACAGTATAACGACTATATCCCAAACTCAAGGTTCTCTGTACACTCCATCTATTGGTGCATCCATTGGTAAGTAATTGGAGCAAAGAGCTCTGCAAGCCTAAAAGATGGCTTCTCTCTAAGTTGGTGTCCACTAAATTCTATACAAGTGTATTTATTCGAGTTTAAACTTACACACACACATATACATATTTGCTTCGTTAAAAAAGTTGTAGTAGTAATGGTGAGAGTGTGATTAGCAAGTATGTGTTTTTTATGTTAATTTTTTCTTACAATTATCTTTGTTTTGTTGTTTTTTACTTATTTATTTTTTATTTTATGTTTCGTTGTGTGATGATAGGCGGTTCTAGTACATTAACGCCCTTAGTTCCTGTCAATATGCAAGACATGAAGGTGGGCTCTAGCCTGCATGACCCAGCTATGTCCCCATATTATACAGGTAAGAAGAAAAAGCTTTATGGTTACTTGTTATTTAAGATTAAAAATTTCTGATTTATTCGAATAAAACAGGACCTCTTGATATTTGATTTGTACTTCTAAAATTGTAAAGAATTGAAAAAAGGAAATCCAACTTAGTCAAGAAATGGAAATCCACTTCTTTGACAGACAAGAACTTTTTATTGACGTAAAAAAAGAAAAATTACCCCTTCAAAACCATTAAAACTTAACAATTTCACATACGAAAAGATTAAGAACAGCTGTTTCATATCGTTAATATTAGCCCCCAGCTGATTTAGATCTTCCGTTAAATTTTAAATAAAAAACTTCAATTAGAATGGGATGTCGGAAGATTTATTATAACCCGAAAGAACTTTCTCTTTTTTAAAATAATTTCACTCAAATGTTGGCCGAGACTTTTGATTTCACTAATCCCACGCGAAATATCCAGTGGTGTGATACCATACGATTTAGAAGACAGTTGACAGGTCCGGAACGAGAAATCAGCTGTTCATCATGGTGATTTCAATTTCTGTTCTTTTGTTGTCCGACATATTTTTATAGTCTCCTCATTACGAGCTTGATGTCTCGTACGCTGAGACTTAAATTTGCGAATGGTCTTGCCAATAGAGGGCTCGGATAGTCGATAATACGCAAAATGTATTGCTCGCAGCGTACATATCTCACAGAACGCTGAAATTCGAAATGCAGCTGAATAATTTAGTGTGAGACCTTTTATGGTGAATTGCCAAAATATACTGAATAAATGTAAGACGTCGAACATGGTGCCATACATCAGTCACGTGCGCTATGTAAAAAAACAAACCTCTAGATCGATAGCTCGTACTGCTGTTTTCAAAAGGTTTGTTGTTCTGCTGGTAATCTTGTAGTTCAGGGGCATACATAGGTGATTTAAGGCGTACTCAGCTGAGCACTTCGTGTCTAGGGGGAGGTCTTACAGTAACAAAGGTCAGTCTGGGATTTTTACTGACTGGATATGGCTCGCACATGGCGTTTTTGGATAGGAGATGTGTGTTTATATTTTGAACTGTGGATGTAGTAGGCCAGATCACTGAAGGCCCTGACTAAGTGTTCTTACTATAATAACATTAGGGGCCTAGATTATTGCTTATTCCGGGACTCAGCAGACACGCGGATACTTTGTAGGTTAGATGGATGTGATGAAACTTTACAATTACTGCATGAGTTATTCCCTGGTCATATACTATATCATATCGGTTATTAGTATCGGCCTCTAGATAATAGGACTTAACGCCTTTGGACTTCTTTCTATCGGCTCTTTTTCAGTCAAAGGTATATGTATGTTCTTTTTTGCAAGTCTACCCCGGTAGCATGTGTTTTTGGAGACCCCACAAACTTGATGTATTATTAGCGCGGGAGATGGGGAAACCAGTCCGCGAAGCCTATCTGGGGCGTAAAACGAGAAGAAGGCAGCATTTACTAAGTTCAACCAGTAACGATATAAACACTGGTACCGTAGGTCTTGGCTTGTCTTATCATTGAATTGCAACGAAGGCTGTCAATAGAGTAACTACTGACACCAGGAGATTGGTTAGTTCTGAATCCCTCAGCGAGGGCTGGGCACTATGGTACCGGCAGCCATGGTCCTAAATTGCTACCCACCCATGTGCGAATAATGGCGTTGGTGGTCGCTTATGTATCTAACCGGTGCTAAAACCATTGTCCGCATTGTATCGAAAGACTGGGGCCGACGTTAGTAATGACACGTTTATAGAAGAAGGACGCCCAAGGTTCTAAAATATTTGTGACAAATTTTCGATAAAACGGTACCAAGGACCGATGTGCTATTCTCTATATGTGCATAAGTTATCTCCGTCTGAAGTACATTATGTTTCAGTGGAAAAAAAGTCAGTTGAGCTCAATATAGTTCAAATCTTTCGTTAACTTTGCTACGCAGTCTATAAGACTGTTTCAGTGATATTTGAAGTTATTGAAATAAACAATTTTGTGTGTTGGGTGGCATTTCATTACTTTATAATTTATTTTATGCCCTCTTTTTTATTTTATTTTTTATGTTCCTTTGTTATTTGATCAAACTAAAATAAAATTCAAAAATAGCCATTGCTCTGGAAAATAGCAATTATACAGCACTTGGGCACATTGAACATACAAGTGCGATTGACCCATCACAAACACAAACTAGAGCTGATGAAGTTCCAGATGCAGCTACGAGTGAAATTTCTTTAACCATTTTGGATACGGATGATGGCGGCAATGTTGCGACAGTGGTGCCAACGATTATGCGACGTAGCGAACACTCGCGCGGTGCTACTACTAGCAATGCTACAATAGCAACATCGATTAGTAACGCGACAACATCAACTGCTACTTTGGCGGCGTCAGAAACCACACATAACCTCAGTAACGCTAATAATAGCAATAATAATTTAAATAATAGATCTCAGGGCAACAATATTCAGCCTCAGCTACAGCAACATCTTGAGGCACATCAAGATCACACTCAAACTCAAAATCCCGCAATCCCTACCTCACTCATACTTATGTCCCCTGGTGGCGTCACAAATACAAATACCGCTAATATAACGCCGTTCGCATCGAGTACCAGTGCTACTGATATGACAGGTTACGCTACAACTACTACAACGATGTTGCCTAGTTTCAGTCACTATACTTCAGGCAAGTTATCGAGCAGCTTAACATTAAACCCTTGTTATTTTGAGAATTTTCCGTAAATAATATATTGTTCTAACAAACTATTTTGTCTGGTATCTTTAGGCAGCTGCACCATTATTACTATAATTATCAAATGCACTCACTTTTTACTATCCACTCTACGATCGATCAAAGTTAAAGTTATAACAAGCGCACCAACTTACGTTTTTATCTACTATTTCCTTACAACTCATAAATACAATTTGTACAGATAAATATTCTTCTGCGTAATTTAAAATAATATAAATTTAACTATTAATTCTTTTTTCTTTTATTTTTTTTATTCAGCATGTGGATCCGTTGTCCCTTCGTCTGATTACACCTACAGCCCGACATATTCTCAATATGGCAGTGCATATGGTGCATATAGTTATGGATCAGGAGGTGGCATTTTAAGTAAGTTCATACATATGTCCATGCAGTCTTTCATCTGTTTTTATACCCTTCACAAAAATGAAAATAGGTTTGCAATTTCTACAATATTCTTTTACGACCCAACAAAGTATATATATAATGGATCCTTATAGGTAGGGAAGTTCAATTAGCGATGTCTATCCGTCCGTCTATTTGATGTTAACATCAACTTTCTGAAGACACTAAGTAATTTAGAATCTTGAAACTTTGACCATTTCGTCAACATTGTACCAAATTAAAATTTTGTTAAAAAAAAACCTCAAAATTACGAAACTAACAAAGAAAACTGACTTATATTTAAGTCGTGTTAGATAGTATTTATTAACAACAAATAAAGGGCATGAAAAATGCCCTCTATGTAAAAGCCACCGCTAAATAATAATAATCATTGGAGGTTTACATTATGCGCGCAAACAATTTAAATATTGTTACGCTTATTACCACAATAAACGTTTATTTGTAGGGTTCGTTTAATTGCAAGAATTAAAATACACAGTCCTTATGATCTTTTCAATACACAATTTTATTCGGCAATTACTACTCTTATTTACAACTATTCAGTACTAATTTACGCTGTAAACTTAACACTCTTATGGACACACAGCTGTTCACTCTATGAAATCTCAAAGTCAACTCTACTCTCTGCGGTGGACGGCGTCTTTATATAGAGATCACGGGCGCTTCTTTAAATATCCCGACCATACGTGAAATTGCGCTTCATTTATTTCATTTGCTGGCTTAGTAGTCTTGTATATGTGTTCGCGTGTGTGTGTGTATCTTTTGTTTACTTTTTCTTTCTGTAGAAGTTGTTTTTGTTTGTACATTGAATCGCGGTTTGGGGAATTTCCGCTACGCAATTGTTTTTGCTTTATGTTTATAACATTCCGTATTTGTACAATAGGTCGTTTCACACATCTTCGATTATTATGATGATAAATTGATAAATTTAACCAACAATTTAAATTAATCTGAAAATAAAGAAAGAAAACAACATTTTACCATAATTTGGGAATTCGAAAAATCACCACAAAACCAAATTATGGTTCGAAATTTAAAAAACAAAATTCAAACATATTCACAGTGTAAAATTCATCAACTATTCGGAAGGTCACTATAAATCGAAAAACTGTGACAAAAAATTCAATACTCAGGAAAAATACCACAAAAATCCAAATTTACCCAATTTCGGAATCGCACCACAAAAACTTTAATTTCACCAAAATTTTGCAAATTCGTCAAAACGTCAAAATACGTTCAACAATTATAATAAAAACCCTATAATTCCACCGGAATTCAGAAATTCATCAAAAACAAATCAAATTCAAAGTTATCATATCAAACAAATGTTCTTTCTTAACAGAAGGAGTAAATAATGAACTCAAGCCTAACAATTAAATTACTTAATATTAAAGTTGGGCAAAGTTACGCCAAGCAATAAATTCAAAAAGCAGGCGAAACATGCATGTACATGTACACTTCATCACAATCGGTTTGATAAAATCAACCGAGATGAAACAGAAATAGATGAAATGCTTTCCGCGCTGACCAATGGTTGGCTGACGCATAATGCATATGGTAACCTAGAATTCAATAACAAAAAAACTTAGAGCGTTGTAAAACTTCGTTCTAACCCAAGGAAAAAACTTTAATATAAAATTTTAAATATACATTCTCATATTCTCTTTCTCTTGAGTATTGGGTTAAATATATGATGTTTACAGTGCACACAAAATTAGTAGATAGACACAAAGAATGTTGAAAACGTGGGTAAACGGCATAGTAAATTTATTTCATTCTGCTAGTTGTCTAACACTTGTTAGGTGGAAATGCCGTGTTGGACCTAAGCCTTAAACAAATGCTAGCAATTACAAGCTACTCCGTGATGAGGAAGAATGTCGAAAGTCACCGGCGGACAATCTGAAATCACTATAGTCGATAGTAAAGGCTAGTGGTAGCACGAGACTTGAATGAGAGTAAGGTAATCGTAAATTACAAATCGGTTGCCTAAAATCAATTGGAGGATGTTTCGATATTCCCCCTACATTATAAAAAAAAACCATCGAAAATACTTATGTATATCAAAACGAAAGAAGAATTTAAATGTAAAATTAGACGACTAAAACCTGAACCGGAAGATTAAAGACCGTAAACCATCCTTTGCACCGGAAATATACTGTAGTATAATTTTAGTAGTTCATACATTTGTGAAGGGTTTGTATGATTCGGCAAAGCCGAATATAGTTCTCGTAATTGTTTTTATTTTAAACGCTTATGGCATGACCGGTCATAGTGGAAGAACGCATCGTAAAACTGCAGACAATATTTTTAATAATAAATAAATTATATTACAAAAACTATTTTTTATTTAACAATAAATAAAATATGAAAAAAGTTTACTCTTTATTTCCTGATGTGCAGCGTACCGAAATAGCGAATTCAATTAATTTAAATATTTTATTAAAAGAAATTTATACAAATTATTGAATTAAAAGTTTTACTTGTAATACATTTCGAAAAAATTTGTAAATAAATTTCTTCATTACTTTAACTGTTTAACGCTCTATTTAATACTTATTATTATACTATACGTTCCACTGTGCAATGCCTTTAAATCCAGTTGTTGTTAAATAAAATCATTATAATATTTCTTTTTTCTTCTAATTATTAGATTCTTACTATTATGAAGGTGTACAAAACCAGTCTGTTAATACTACAGCTCTTAGTCAGGATATGCGCTCACCATTGGCGGCTACCAGAGCCAACTCTTTAGCATCGGCAGCTTCACCAACCGGCAGTGCATGTACAAAATCTGAGGCATCTGATATATTTCTCGTCTAGTGATTTTTACACCAACTTTGACAATCCTTGTATAGTACCAACAGTACGCGTATAATAAACA
This sequence comes from Phania funesta, assembly GCA_963932375.1. Lineage (NCBI taxonomy): Eukaryota > Metazoa > Arthropoda > Insecta > Diptera > Tachinidae > Phania > Phania funesta. The sequence continues at coordinate 6,035,286 of OZ010657.1, read as the reverse complement.
AAACGAATTTGTTTAATTAACAAAAACTAAATAATACTTCAGTTGCACCAACAAGACTCTATCATTTACACATACATACATACATACCACATAGTAAAATGTTTGTAAAAAAGTAGTTACATACATACTTACATCCATATAATAATTATAGTTAAATATTTATATATATTTATAAGCAAAAAAAAAATTTGATGTGGGGTAAACGATATTTATACACACATTTATAGCATAAGAAATTCCTAAAAATTGTTACCGTAAGCAACTCCAGATGATATTAGGTTATTTAGCAATTAAAGCAATAGCTAGCCATTTCATAGCACACTTGTGCAGAGACAAATTCATTTAGTCGTCGATGAGACACTGGAATACTTATCCAGCAAACACGCGGGTTTCATTTCAAAATTATGATATGCGAAAAATATTTTATAATAAGTACTGCATTTTGCAATATACAGAGCTCAACACATTTAAAAAATACTAAAATATCATGGACAAGTATATTAATAGTGTGTAAACAATTCCGCTTCAAAGTATTATCAGTTTCGATTGTGTAACAATCTCGGTATTATTTCTTTCTCTATATTTTTTGTGGTACTAAAATTTCCGCACCATTTTAAAAAATGTTTATTTATATATCATAACATCAAACGTGTCCTGTCTGCTGTGTAACTCACTCGCCAACACAACCGCAGTTTAAGCTTTGGCTACCTGTGGCCTAAAGTCCCCGTTATCTCTCTCTCACACACAAGTAAGTGAGAGGAGGTCGTAGTGGCTGAGAGAAAATAAAAAGCTATGAACATTTCTTTAAGAAAAATTGTATCATTCTACTTGTCTGGTAGCTTAAGCTGGGACAAGTGAAAATCGCCCAAAAGCAAGATGTCTCATAATGAAGAAACACCAAACAAATCACCAACCAAAATATTTGTGAAGAGTTATATAAACGATGAAATTAACAATCGCCCAGAATTTCGGGTAGTTGTTTACCAAAATTCGAATGAACAATTGCGCCCAAAGGGAATTTCTGGAGCGATTTACCATTTTTAAAAATTTGAGCAGTAGTACAATGTGAACAAATGCCATAGGTAGGTAACCTCTGCGCCTTAAAGCTTCCCGAGGTATGATGTTGTAATAAGTGTACATTTTAGTTCACTGTTCACTGACTCACTTACTCATCATATTATAGGGCACTGCCACTATAACTAGAGACCTGAAATTGGTATAAAGGTAGAGAGCTGAGATTTGACATAACTTAAAAAAAGGAGTCAAATCCGCAGAAGAACATAAATGTGTGAATAACGCCAAGACCCTATCCAAAAGTTTCAACTGTTTAAAGTATTGAGTTTAAAATGAGAACCAAGTTCTTGATATATACAATACCAACTCTTTTCTAGGCTTATTTTCCATTTTAGTAAGCTAAAAAAATATTGCCAATTTTTGGACATTTGTTCATTTTGATCTTTTGGGCGATTTTCACTTTGGCGATTATTCATACAGCCGGTCTTTCATTCTAAATTTTCTTGACAAATATACCATGTATCCGTTTGTTTTTTGCAATTGTTAAAAACTGATTGAAACTGTAGTAAGCCCATTTTAACAACAACGACAGTTTACTAGGAGCATGTGTCTGTCTGTCCGTCAACCGGCAAAATTCAGCCGGGTCAATTGTTTTTAATTTATATGTATAAATGTATATACGTATTTATATAGGGTGGTCCAGCCAAAACGCTCGATGTTATCTTAATATTTTGATAGAAGGATTTAAGACAATTATGTGCCTGAAAAAAACCAGCAAAGTCAAGAAGTCAAACGGCGTCAAATCACATAATCGTGACGGCCAATTAACATCCTCGCTACGAGAGATAACACGGCCAGTGAATTTCTTGCGCCCAAAAGTCAATGTTTCGTTGGCTGTCTGGCAAGTGCTGGAACCACTTATCGCCCAGGTCCATATCGTCTGTTTTGGTCTGTTAACATCTCGCGGGTGTGACTCACCATTAACATGGTGCATTATGGTTGGACCACCATTTATATATATTTTGATATATACTTTCTGATATAACTTTTTTTTTAAATATAGTACGTTAAATTGTACATATCATAAGGAAACTTATAAAAACTATATAAAAAAATCGTATGTTAATATAGCTACCAAAGAGAAAACTGATATTTTCGCAATAATTATATCACACACACACAAACGCATACATACGCCTAGAAAGCTTAAAAGTATCTTTAAAGTTAAAAATAGGAACCGTAATAGTTATGACCTTTTTCATAAAAGTCACAAAACAAGAGTTATTTTTCGACTTCTTTTTTAATATTTTTTTTTAGCAAAAGTCAAAGTTATTTTTAAGTTTTATTATTTTAAGGCAGAAATAAATATTTATAATTGTTCAGCATATAAAACTTTTTGTATAAGTTGTATATCAAAAATAGCCTCTAAAAGATAAAAAAAAATTATAATAAATCCCCATATTAAAAAAAATACGTTTCTTACCGAAAATGTACAATTTGCTTTTCAGATTAAAGATCGATAAAGGAAGAGGTTTTGGTTTTAAATTATTATTTTATTTGTTATAAGTAAAATATTGAATTTCTCCTTAATATAATCTGCAATATTAGTCCACAAATTCCCGAGATATGGGTAAAATATGTTTTTCTTTTTATTTTTGGTTTCTCACCCTTACGACAAAATGACAGAGATGGTGATAGTGATAACTATACGAATATACTACTGATGATGATTCTTAAGAACTGAATAGATCTGTTTAAATTTCCACAAGAGTATATATTTACTTCTTATACTACATTTACATCTACGCAAAATCTAGTAGATTTCAGCTCAAATCTCGAAGAAAATCTCTGCCGTTTACACCAATGCTTTTTGACGTATTATTGGATTTCATTTTCATAACAAAAACAGCTGACTGAAGAAAGAATAAAAAATTGGCTCTAAACTTAATTAAATTCGTGCTACAATTGTTTTTATACACATAATTACATATGTAATATTACTTACACTTTATTAATTATTGTTTTATCCATATTGAAAACACTTATTTTAAACTTTTATTATTTTTTAATGTTGCTGCAAATATTTTGTTTCTGCCGCACTTTTTTTTTTGTTACAAATGTCAAAATTTTCTTGTTCAGAGCTGTATATTTCAGTACATAAGCAAAAAATACATAGTTGCATCATTTAGTATTTGCAAGATTTTGAGAGATTTTGCCAAAATCTAGTTCGTAAGTAGATTTTGTTTTGTATGGGAAATCTGGTGGAAATGAACTAGATTTCGCTCAAAATCTCATAAGTACCAGATTTTGCGTAGATGTAAATGTAGTATTAAAGTAAAGTTGACTGGAAAACCTTAAATTTTGAAACAGGAGAAAGTCGCCTGAAAAAGTCCCCTGATTTGTAAAAAGACATGAAAAAAATCTATGACATGAATATAAATCTATGTACATATATGAAAAATATGTGTAGTATTCAATCAAAAAGAAATCCTAAGACTTTAATATTAAATATAACAAATCGGGACTCCCTTAATCGAAAGGCGCAATGAGTGTTAAGGAAGTGTGCAAAGGCACAGAAAATTCAAGTCATTCTGCTAGTGTCTAAAATGCAGATATTTTGATGATAAAAACATATAAAATTGTACTTGAAGACAGCAAACATAGTTTTTATATTTGATAAAAAATTTAATAAATTTTATTTTTGCCCATAAAAAATAAATTTTAAAATACCTTTTATTTCTGCTTGAAAAACATATACCAGACTAAAGTCTCGTTTTATTTTTTCGTTTTAATTGTAAAACAAATTACAAAAATTCAATTCTTTTGACATTAATAAAAAACTTAAAAAGTTTTTCATTTCTCGGATATGCCCAAACTATGGGGTGCAGGCCGGGCCCTGAGCTGGTTTATCTGATACTTTTCTGCAATTCTACAAAAGCCACATTCTTACTGTGTGATCTTTGTATTTGGGGTCATTATCCTTATTAATATTGGTTTGTTGTCTCTAACTAACCCCAATTTGTTTAAACTTTTTTATAAATGTTCTTTTAAAATGTTCAAATATTTTTGTACATCCAGGTTCAGGTTACCTTATCCTTTCGTTGGAAACAATAATACCACATCCTGTTTAGCGAGCGATAGTCCTGGTTAATATGTGCGGATTTTCGACAACTTTGCTTATTGATATACATACATACATTTAGTTCTTTCGGTTATATTACGTAGACGACCAGCCTCTGACTTCAGCTCTAATGTTTCCTCATTTCCAGCACGATTTATTATGTTGTAAACTGTTTGCATATGCAACGCAAACATTTCTGTAATTTCGTCTACACTTTTACCAATATGGTGGCTATAATAAACCAATATATACATAAGTATGTGAAAGGCTTATAAAACGCTTTAAAGGGTACCTGGTACCTCGTTTTCGCGCAGGTCTTATTTGCAAAAGGAAAATTTGCCCAATGCACGCTGAGGTAATTTTTTTAACTGCTAATAACTAATTCACAAAACAGTTACAAAAAAGACAGACAAAAACAAACGCAGAAAATATGAATAGCAGCTGTTGAACAAATAAGCAAGTCGTTTAGTTCGTCAACGGCAGCGGGCTGCCAGAGATATTTTACTTCAGCTTACACCGGCACAAAAACAGCAGCTTATCAACGTATTTTGTTCACTCTAGTGCTGAAAAATTTGCACTTTTACAACTTTATTTTCCTAACTTTCAATAAAACTTGAGCCGCTGGAAATTCTTAAGAGTCACAGCCGCACACTGTGACTTTTGGTACTACTAGGTGATTAAAATTAAAAAAAAATGTTCACAGATTCGATTTCTGAATATGTGTATACAAGAGTTTAGCTGATAAAGGCAAAAATTAAAGCAATAATAATGAAAATAACGGTTGTCAAGTATGCAGTATTACGAGAAGATGAGATATATCTATTGAATTATATTTTTTTCTCTCAAATCTGACTTATATTAAATAATAATGATTAGTTTTGCAGTGAAATAATATATGTATATAGTCTTGGCAAAAACTCACGGGATAAAACTTATTTGTCCAGGTCATTGCTAGAACCAAAGTAATAAGCAGAGGCCCTAGCAAATTTCATTTCGATGTCCGTTGCAGTACGAGAGTTATTAGTTTTGATCACCCAAAATAGCAAAAAAAAAAACTCCAACTCTACGCTGTCGCTACCTATCCGAAATGGCGCAGCCATCGCCGCGGAAAGTGCTCCGGCTTCTCTCTCCGCTACTTACTGAAAGTAAGCCAACACATCATTTTATTTCAAGTGTGCTAGTGTAGACACACAATGTAATGAGAATATTTTGCTATAGCTTTTTAGACGGTTAAAACAATTATCATTTAATATCTCTGCAAAAATCCAATGAATGTCTAAACACTTGTAGAATTATCCGGAACGGACTTATTATTAATTTTCTTTATAAAATAAACAATTAACGAGTTTATTATCGAAACTTTGTTTAAGAAATTATAACGAACTTATAATACTGTAGCACAATGCGTAAATACTTAACAGTTGTTGTTAGGATGACTTTCTAAGCGTATGTTTACAATATATTAGTACATTATCGATACGGTGTTGATACATTTCAGGAGTTAAGAAACACTTTTAGGTGATTGAACTTTTAATAAGAAAATCGTATTCATAAACAGTTTTTAACAAATTTAAATTTTTATACTGGCAACACCATCACATTTTTAAGCTATTGTTGCACAAAATTGTTTCAATGGATCCGTTTAGTCGGATTTATAAATATTTTTAATTGTCTTGATTAAATTTTATATTTACATAAATTTTTTGATTAGTTTTATGGAAAACAGATAATAAAAAAAAAATTAAGAATGGAAAGGCGGGCTTCAAACTATGAAGGTGTAAAAATTAGAACGGATAAGATACGGGGAATTTTTATAATGGCTGAAGTTGTTTGCTTATGAAAGTATATTGCACCTAAAATAATTTTCGCTCAAAAAAATCAACATGTGAGTTTATTGTCTGTTTGTTATAAGTGTCGTCCCCCTACTTCAAACCTACAAGTTATTCAAGATTTACATGAGTACCCGCCAAAGTTGGCACAAGCTTATGGTGGTCTTATTAAAATGGGTGTATTAAAATGAGACCACTAACGCCATTATACACTTGCGTATCATATCTTGGCTGAGGGGTTTGGAGCGACAGACTCTCCTGCTATCAATATCTTGTCTTTGACCAGCTTGCGTTGCAATGCAACGCCACATTGATTCCGCAACTAGATCTTCCCGCAATTCGGGTATAAGCCACAGCTACCACGTGTACTCCCGACGGAGCCTCACCAACAACCAGTCTGGGACTGGGGCTACTGCTTCCCGTGTTCATATCGTTATTGGTCGAACTTAGAAAGTCCTTTACTTTCTTCCAGTTTCAGGTCCAGTAACAATACATCAAGGTGGCAGGATCACCAAAACGACATGCCTCCGCGGCCACTTCAAACCTACAATAAAATTCTTTCATAATAATCGTTTTGAACAACATTTTGCTTTGGAATGTCTTATATACCTGTGGCAAGTTTTTAGGAATATGGCCGTAAATGCTTTTGAGGCGTAGTTTGCTTTTCTCTACATATGGATAACAACAGTGATGCATTTGGAAATAAAATACATTGTATACATTTTAAGCGTTGCATATACGAATATTGGTATTACTTCAAAGCAACTTGTGTTTGGGAAATTAGTCTTGTGCTGCTAGGTTTCTGCTACAAAATGAAGTGAAGTGAATGGTGACTGCGAACAGACCTCTTTACGCGATACATACATACATATGTATGTACATATATAGTTCGATAGTCGTTATTTTACGTTCTCTTGATTATAGATTTTGTTTCACTATTACCTTTTCTCCCCGCCATTTTATATTATTTGCGTTTGTGTTTTTGTATCAATTTTAAATTTTATATATATTCTTTTCACGAATCACTTTTAGTTTTGTTTACATTTTGTTACAATTATATTTGGGTTTGACAGCAGGTTCAAGGTACGATCAAGGCGAATTAAAATAGTTACACTAAGGACTTTTTCAATAAAAATGTTTGACTATTACCACCACTTTTTTAAATCAAGTTTGACATCCGAGGCTAAGCCGATTTCAATTTACCGATAAATTTACGATAAAAATTAGAGAAGGCAAACATTTTGCATGCATCCACAAGTATAGTAACTGGTCTCAAGACAAGCTGGTTCGCTCTCAAGATTTTATATGGCGAAGTAGGTCGGTTCACTCATGATTGAGAGCGTGAAGCATAGAAATTTAGCATTTTATTCCAGATTAACTCTAGCACTATGGACTTAATCGCCAATAAGCTGGTTTCTTTTTTATTAACAATAAGTCCCCATCGGAGTGGGAAAGGGAAATAATTTGTTGCCTAACTTGTGGAAGGCATGCTTACATACATACATAAATATATGGTTGACCTGAAAGAAATCCAGTCGAAAGAAATCCATCAAGCCTACACTATCCGTTAAGACTTAGAGATAATAAAATGCAGTGAAATATCGTTGCAAATTCCCTAACTTAAATTTTTTTACATAATTTGTTGTTACTCTGTACAAACCAAAATGTAATAAAAAAAAAAAAACACTTATATATCAAATATAATCTAACACAAAAAAAAAAAATACCACTTCAGAGTTGTATTTGTGTATGGGCAAGCCAAAGATGGAAAAGTTATTATACAACTTAAAAAACTAGACTGTAAAAACCTGAATTAGTTTTGTCGGTTCATGTACAGACATACATACATATATATATAAAATAATAATTATAAGGAAAATACAAAACGAAGAGTATTAATAATTAATTTATAAATTTAAAATTATATACATATGTATATATATGTGTGTGTTTTTTTACAATATTTTAATATATATATATATATATATATATATAATTAAAACAAATAAATACAGATTACTTATGTTTAAATGATTCGTATGAAATATCATAAATATAAATACATTAGTGAATATTTATGCCAAATCGAGTGTATGGATCTTGATTCTAATATTAAAAATAAAGCGTATGCCACCAAAAATCCATTTTAAATGAAATATCAAAACAACAATAAATTCAAATAAGTTTGAAATTAATAAAAAAAAAACTGTTGTTTTATTTCTGAAAAGAGATACCATAAATATCTTGCAATTTTTGTGTAGAAGGATCTTGCAATTGAAACTAAATTGGACCAGTTAAGAATGGCCATCAGAATTATGTACAAAGTAATGATTTCTCTATAGGAGATCTCACTTTTGGTTGCAAAGAACCCATACGAACCCATGCAAGTCTAGCAAATATGCTACATTTTGCAAGACCATAACAACAAAATATATGAAACTAAGATTTCCTACACTTGAGCTGTGTATTTCATTTTATTTTTAAAATCAAAGCAATTAGACACCTGCGCTTACAGAGTTTTACGGCGGTAGAACCGTCTCAAGAATTGCCTGTGAAGACTTAAAATTGAAGCTAAGACTGTTAAAAAATGTTTGCTAAAATAGTAAGAAATTAAATATCAAACAAAACTCCATTCTTTTATAAAAGTGTTTAGAAAGTTTATGCATACACCAAATACTTTCTTTGCGTAAACATTTTAGAGACGGCGTTAGCGTTTATATACTGGCTGCGACTTAGCTTATTGCATGCGGCAAATTTACTTTATGCAACTCTGTAACCAAATAAATAATAAATTGAAAAATGAGAGGTCAGTGGAAAATTAAAATAATAAAACAAAACAATAACCAAAACGGATGATGAAATTAAAAAAAAATATATTTGATTATTTACTAGACAATCTAGAATCTTGAGGTTTGTTGTTCATTTTTATTGTTAATTTTTTATTTTTATTTTCTGAAATCATAGCTGTTGTTATAAATTTGCTAAACGCTTAAAAAAAACACCCACGCTTTGTGGCAGAAAATCATACTCACAGTTGCTTCGGCTGGATATTATCACAGCTGCTTCGGCTGAATATTATCACAATGGCTTCGGCTAACTGTTCTCACTGAGGTTTGGTGTACCTGGGGGCCAATTCTGTCATTCGTGATCGTAAATACAATCGAATCGAGTTGAATTTCGATAGTTCGAGACATTTTTTTGTTGAAAAGGATTGTAAAAATTTACTTTACAACACTGAATAAACAAAACCATATGTGTATACAAAGAAAAAGTTCAACAATATTTAATTTGTGCCAAAATATATTTAAAAGTAGTGGAAAATATAAATATAACATGGATCCTGTTTTATTTTTTTATTTATCTTCTTCTGATTCTGACGAGGAGGAAAACATTAACATCAGAAGAAAAAAAATGAGAAATAGTGCTGATCCCTTAAGTTTGCCAAAAAGCTAAACAATTTATATATATTTTTTAGATTTAAAAAGCGTTTTAGAATGTCAAAAGAAGCCTTCAATTATATTCTTGGAAAGTTAGAATTTAAGGCAGAGCTTTCCACGGCAGTGCATCCAAAAATTCAGTTGGCAGCAACCTTATCTCTTTTAGCTTCTGGAGGTTTTCAACATTGTGTTGGAAATGATTTCTTGATTGGCGTCAGTCAAAGTGCCTTATCAAAAATTATAAAGCGGGTATTGGACGAAATAGAGACCAAGATTTGTGGACAATTTATTCACTTCAATCCCAGAAGAAGTGATGAATGCAAAGAGTTGTTCATGAAAAAAAATGAAATTCGTGGAGGTAATTAAAAACGGCATATTAATTTTAATAATTATTTAATCATAGATACATATCTACTTTTTGCAGTTATAGGGTGCGTAGACGGAACCCACTTTGGTTTGCAGAAGCCTTCAAATTCCACAGTCTCAATTCAATGATTGTAAGTAATCACTAGTTGAACCGCAGAAGTTAACTTGCATACTAAGTATGTATGTATTTACAATAGTTTATATATATGTATGGATATTTATTCTTGAAGGTATGTGACCATAAATACAAAATTTTGTCCATTAACTCCAGATATGGGGGAGCAGCCCACGATTCTTTTGTAAGGAAAGAGTCAGATGTAAGACTTATGCTGGAGGAAGCATACAATTTGAGAAACTTTTGGGTAAGAGAAAACCTTTGTTATATTAATTGAAATTTACAACTAAAAAGTTATTGTTGTAGGTGATGCAGGATATCCATGTGAACCTTGGCTGCTAACACCCTATATAAATTCGCAAGAAAACTCCATGGAGTCGCGGTTTAATGAAGTCCACTCTAAGGCAAGGTGCGTGGTGGAAAGGACAATTGGGATTTTGAAAGCGCGTTGGAAAATTTTGTGCCACGATGAAAGAAGTCAGTATAGTGCAGAAAAAGTTGCACAATTTTCCAACGTTTGCGCAGCATTACATAATGTGCGCATCCATTTCAATGTGCCAAATTATGAGGTTGTGCATGATGACGCTGATGATTACCCGATTGTTGTATTTGATAAAGGCAATGAAACGAATCTAAATAAAATAGGAAATAAGATTCGCGATAACATAAAATTAAGTGTATGTCATAGTTAGATATATGTATGTGTGTTTAAATTCAAAGTTTAAATTAAATTAACATTTATTTCATTATGTATATTTTAGAAAACAAAAACCAAAAATAAACGTATTTCATTTGTAATAATAAAAAAAAAGGGTTTCAACATAAAATAATTCAAGATTAGGTACAAAATGAGATCACTATATACATACATATGTATGTATGCATGTCATTATATTTAAAATGTTTAACTACTCGTTTTAATAATCTTTAAGCTTCAGCAACTCTTTCCTGCGTATTTGTAATTCCATTGCTTTAATCTGCGTGGTCATTTCATGTTCCATTTGTTTCATTTTTAGTTTTTCTTTTTTGATTTCCAGTAGTTAATTAGCAAGGGCTATCTCCTTTTCTTTTAGTTCCAATTGTTTGTTACTAATTTCAACCAACTTATCAAGTCTGTTAAGCATTTCCTGCTGATAGCGTTATATTTTTTTGCAACAAACTTGTTTTATTTTCTTTTCTTCTGATTTTTGGCAACCGTTTATATTTTTTGTCGGTTTTAGTTGGCTCTGATTTTTCTTCCTCGCTATTTGTCTCAGTTTCAATAAACGAGGAGAAGTTGCACTGTACTTGATCTTCACTTTCGGATATTAAGCAGGGAGATACACATAAAACGTCATTATTTGGTGAAACATCAAATTTATTAGTGGGTGTGCAATACTTTTCCGGTCCAAAGCATTGCACTGTTCTTAGACCCTCAACAGCGACATTAATACCTGCTGCAACCATTATTTGTTCTTCTACTTGGGTTAGTACTTTCTCCTCATAGGGCCCCCCACCTGTTTGTTTCTTTGAAGAATTATTAAAAGAGAGCTTCTTCCTCACGTTTTGCTTTTGATCGGCATACACCTTTATAAAAAAATGATCAAAAAACCTATTATAAAATGTTTTTTATTCGGTTACCTTGCGCCACGATTTGGAATCTTTTATTGGTGGCCCAGAAGCATTTAGTTTAGTTGTAAGTTGCTCCCAAAGTTGGTTTGCTTTTCCCTGGGAACTGTTTGGCAAAATATTTTTTGCCAAATCACTGTGCTGCAACATAAAGTCAGCTAGGATTTCTTTTTGTGAATAATTTATTTTAGACCTGAATTAATTAAAATACAAACATTTATTCAATTTACTTTTTTGTTTAAAATTTATTTTAACTTACATTTTATTTGCACTTTAACGATAAACGTTAACTCGATTGCCCTTTTGATTGCGAGTAAAAACACATGGTTGCATTCGAATGATCGCTCGCTATCGAATAACGTCATTAGAAATTTCCAAACATTTTGTTGGATATCGAATGAGAGAATCCCAAACCTGGATAAACTCGCACGTTCGAGTAAGAAATCGCACGCAAGCGAAAGTGGGAATCAGCCCCCTGTTCTTACAGCGGATTCGGCTTACTATATTCACAGCAGATTCGGCTGACGGCTGTCACAGCGACCTCGACAAATTGTTCTTACAGCGGCTTCGGCTAACTGTTTACACAGCGGATTCGGCTGACTCTTCTCATAGTGCTTTGGCTGACAAGAATTTGAATATTTAGAATTTGTATGACGTAATTCCTCAGCCATATCTTGGGGGTGCTACAAGAGACCTAGTGTGTGTAGTGATACCATACTGGGATGGGGAGAGTGGAAAGTGTGGACAAATTTGGAACATATTGTCTTCGATAGTCAGTTGCAATAGTGACTAAGCGCTTTTTGAGCAGTGCCATCTGAGTGCGACATATCTGCTGCTGACTGCTGGTTTGTGCCTCGACTAAGAGTTGTTAACGGGTTTTGGTAAGTGGTGTTGCTTTTCATTTCTTCTTATTTGGTAGTTGTGTTTGCTATGTTTTCGGTTAGCAAACGTAGGAGATGACATGTCCAGAGTGGGTCGACGGACGCTACGACCGATGAGGTGGGTGGGCTGCTGCAGGTAGGAGGACGTAAAGTACGCCCCACCGACAGCGAACTATCGAGCACAGCGGACGCCGACGTAACTTCGAATGGTAAGAGGCTTAAGCTGGGGGTCGCCGATGGCCAAAGGAGCTTCCGCTGGTGCTGCTGCTAGTACTGTTGGCGCCCTGTCCAAAATCAAATCAGGATTTCATAATGTAAGCGGCCCCCTAGTGACGAAAACATTATTGTTAGTCTGAATAATCCAACTAACTATTTGTTTAATAACTGAGCTTCCTTTAGAAAGGAATAGATTAGAGAAGACAGATAGTGAAGTAGAGGCAATAGAAAAGCTTCAGTGTTTACAACTCTTCAATTCTGCGTTGCATCGCCTCTGATGGTTGATAAATTTAAAGCAACTGGATCAGTTCATGATAACAAAAACAGAATTTATCAAGATTAGTCACCGATCAACATTATTCAACATTTTGCATCGTGATCATCATTTAAAGGCTTATAAGATCCACGTATTACGTTGGCAATTCGTTTCTTCGGGCATCGAAAAACAAGAAGAAGTTGAGTATTTTTTTAACAAAATAATCTTCACCAACGAAGCCCATTTCCAGCTCCACGGCTACGTCAACAAGGATATTTGCCACATTTGAGGTGAAGAGAATCCAAGAGTTATTTTAGAGCCACCATTACATCTACAAAGATTAACGGTTTAGTGTGATGCGGGGTCCAGAAGAATCATCGGACCATATTGGTTTGAAAACGAAAATGGAAATGCGATTACGGTGTATGGAAATCGCTACAGGGAGATGATTCGAAGATTTTCGATTTAGACGGTGGTGCCACTTGTCACACAAGAGAAACAAAATTCAAAACTCGCATTATATCACGTAGAGGAGGAGTAAATTGGGCACCAAAATCGTGCGATTTGACACCTTTAGAATTTTTATGCGGTTTCTTGAAATCGAAAGTGTACAGCAATAATTCCTCAACAGTTTAAGAGCTTTAAACCAACATTATCGAGCAGATATCAACCATTAGCAACAGTTTATTGAAAAAGTGATTGATAATATTGGTAAAAGATTGGGAGCCAGATGAGCCAGTAGAGGGGCACTTCACCGACATCATTTTTCATTTTTTACCGGAACCTATTTGTAATAAACTGAACTAAAAAGTCTTATTTTTCATTAAATTTAAAATGATTATTAAAAACACAAGCCCTTAGTATAAATACTACATGTCTGTCACCTTAAAATAGTATCAACACCTTAATATTCATACCTCATATCTGTCAGGGCTATTAGGAAGGCTACTGACAGCGAAGCAGTAGTTTTTGCTGGGTATCTTCATATTTATTTTATTGATTTATTTGAATGTTAGATTTCTATCTTAGTATCAATTTTGTTAACATGCATACAAACCTTAATTTTCTTACTTGTACGATAATAGTAGCCGGTTTCCCTATAAAGCTTTTGTAATGACTAGTGGTATTAAATTCTGTTGAATATATCCACACATACATACACCTTTTGATAAAGGTCACTACAAATATTTTGTATAACAATTATTATTTGCTTTTTCATTTTGTGTTTTTTTTTAGTATCCTGTGGACACTGCTGGACATCACGTTAATTTAAAAAAGTGTGATACAAAAATAAAATACTGCTATTCGTAAATAAAGCTACAAATTCAGCAAACGTGACTCTATGCGGGGGTTTAAATTAATTCGTACTGTATATAAACGCGAAAATTCAATATTAAAAAACTGTTGCATGGGTTAAGTCGAAAATAAAGAAATGGCGGAAAATGTGCGAGTAGTTGTTAGGTGCCGTGCCATGAACAAAAAAGAACATGACTCTAATTGCACGGTAAGTTTGCCCACTGACGTGGCTACACATTTTTTCTAGGGGTTCTAGCAAAATTGTCTATAAATTCGACAAAACCTACCTTCCTTTTCTCTGTTTTAAGGTAAAAAATTATAAAATGCGATACGAATTTAACAAAGAAGACAAATCCAATTTTATGCGAATGCATAAATATATTGGTTTGTACACAAAATGTGGTTCAGTCTTTTTAGCAAGTTCTTTAAATATCATTATATGTATGTATGTAGTGTTAATAATTTTAGCTGGGAGAATTTTCGCTCTACAACAGCTGTGAACTGTGCGGAAGGGATAACTTAAAAATAAAATTTCAAATGTTTCTATCGAAACATTTCTATTTTGCTACTACTTTGTCTGAAGCGGAGTCCATTGAATTCATTAATTTTAAAATGAAAGGTAATATCTTAATATCTTAATTTAAAATGATAATACAGCACATAAATATTGTTTGAATGAAATTTTTGTTATTATAATCTGGTATATAATTTCATGGCATTTATTTTTTAAATATGATTTTTGGCCGCGGCCGATCAGTCCAAGTTTTGACTACTTTTTCCTATAAATCTTTCCGCGTGGCATCAATGGTGGCTTGAATATTGACTTTCAATGCTTCAAGAGTTACTGGTTTGTCGGCATAAGCCAACGACTTAACATAGCCCAATAAAAAGTAATCCAGAAGCGTTAAATCACACGAAAGAACAGGCCATTTGATTTTGCAATACATCGAATGTTAAGTGCGCTATATGTCAAGTTACGCTCTCTTGTTTAAACCAAATGTCATTTATGTATGTCTCGATGGCGCGCGTTATGCACCGTAACAACAGATCCTTGCTCATTTCGAAAGGAATAAAGACCGCTAGCGTGTAAGCCGCACCAAACAGTAAATTTTAATTAATGAAATGGCAATTGTTTAATGGCTTGAGGATTGCCTTTGCTCCAAATACGGCAATTTTGCTCATTATCGTAACCATTTTCCAATTTTTGCGAATTTGCCCTAAATTACTGTAACGCAAAAAAACACGTTTTAAACCCGAAAATATACGTCAAAAGGATACATATAGTCAGTGGAAATTAAGTATTTTTGTACTATTTGTAATACTCTTTTATTAAAAAAATTCCGCAGTACTCCCACGTAATTTTAAGTACTCTTTTTTGTCATTCCTTTTTCCGGGTTTAGAAATCTAGCGTTGCGTTTTTTTACACAAATCATTTATGTGTTATATAAAAAATATGAATTTATATATTATATAACATCAGATTATTATAAATGCATATGAGATTAAATATATATATATATATGTATGTGCCAATTTAATTAAATTTTTCACAGAAGTAAATTATTATTTTTTTAAGCACATTTTAAGTGTTTACGGCCGTATTCGAAACTACTTAGGAATACTTTACAAACCATTTTCAATGAAAATTGTATTCAAAACTAATTATTATTTAAGAAATTTAAAGCAGGCATAAACATTTTTAAATGACATTTTTATATATTTGTTAAAAAAAAATGATAAAGTAGCAATATTTGTTCAGAAACTAACAACTTCGCCCAGTATAAACATCTCTTTGTCTTATCCGTTCTAATTTTTAAATCTTCATATTCTTCTTATTTTATTCACCATTTAAATTTCCTTATTGATTTGAATTAAAATTCATAAATAATCAATATCAATATAAAAAGTATATCAGTGATATATTTTTCATCCCTTAATATAAAGATGTACAAACTAATATACTCGTACATAGTTACTTACATATATATGTAATTGAATTTTCTTTTTGTTTTTACTTAATTCTACAATTATTTATTTATCTTTATCAGGGACCGTAACTCTTATGACTTTTATCAAAAAAATCAAGAAATAAGAGTTATTTTTGATTTTTATTTTTTTAAATGAAAAATAAAAGTTATTTTTGATTTTTATATTTTTATATCAGTAATAAAAATCAATTCAAAATTCGTGACATAGGTAATATGTTTATTAAGCAGCATATTATAATACATACGGCATCAACAAATAAATAAAGAGTTTTGAATTTATTTTTATTATTGATATAAAAATATAAAAATCAAAAATAACTTTTATTTTTCATTTAAAAATATAAAAATCAAAAATAACTTTTATTTTTCATTTAAAAATATAAAAATCAAAAATAACTTTTATTTTTCATTTAAAAATATAAATATCAAAAATAGCTTTTAGTTTTCATTTAAAAAAATAAAAATCAAAAATTACTCTTATTTTTTATTGTTAAAATAAAAATCAAAAATTTAAAAATCATGCAATATGGACGCATTTCGCCTAAAAATCATGATGGTGTAATTAAAAGTTTTCTACGATGTTCATTTATATATGATTTATTTCTTCAAAAATTGAAAAATAACTCTTATTTCCAGTCCCTGATCTTTATTTAAAAGGAAGAATTCATTTTATTTGAAAAAGATAAAAACTTGTTCATATTTTTTTATGAAAAGTACCAAAATGTAGAAAAAGTACACTTTTGATTGATGGTCAGTACCACTATAATTTTTAAATTTTCCATCACTGCATATAATAACAGCTGTTGTTTAAATAACCCTGATAATCGAATGATTTTTTTAAATTCAGTTTTACATTATTAGATATTTATTACAATAAAGAGTGATTTAGACTATGTGACATGTCGTACGATTACTCAATTTTTTGTGTAGAAGAGCACGGATGGGATCATGTAAATCCAATATGTAATGAAGTCGTACGTACTTGAGAGAAAATACCGAGGAAAATTTTACAGTCGTACGGCTCTCTTTGTTTTTTGAAAAATTTCAAAAACCATCACACACCATTTGATCAGGAGAGAATTTTTCAGGGATGCAAAACTAGATCTAATGAATTGCACTATATATAAAGAAAAATTTTCAATTTTTCGTTCCAAGATATTATTAAAAACGTATGTAAAATTTAACTTGTATTACATATGTATGTATGTATATGCGTCTGCATATAAAAAAGCTTATCTATTTCAATATTAACTGTACAACACTAGAAGTTCTTTACGAAAGAATATTGTTTGGCGTAAACTTTCCATGCCTGATTTTTATGTAAACAAATATCAACCTATATGTATGTGTGTGTACGCACCACGAAACGAAAAAAAATCTGTCGTATGATTTTACTCTAATTTTTTTTAAATACCGATGAAATTTCATCATATTTTTACTCTCATTTTACCGATGAAAAATATCATCGTCTAAACCCCACTTAAATAATATTTAACTTACTTCGTCGTTAACGCTGGTACCAATTTAAGATATATTTTCCATAGCTTACAAAAAAAAATATTTTTCTCACATTTTATTTCATTTTCGCAAATGCTTAATAGCCGATTTAATAATTTAACAATTTTACCCTTGTGCACGAAAAAAAATACGGGTAAAGTTTGGTAAAAAGAGAAACACAACTTAAGGCCTATTTAGCCTACCGTTGAAATCGTAAATGTAACGTAAATGTAAATGTTTGAGCGCTTATAGAATGCCTAAATCCGTATCAGGTGTTTTTGAGACAAAAAAAGCCAAAATATTTGCAGATTAAATAAAAGAGAAAACTGTGTGTTTTAATTCCGGGTGTTTTTATTAAAAATATAAAATCAAATGGATAAAGAAGATTTGTTTATTACCTTGAACTTTTTGCGTATTTGCAAAATGTACAGGGGCATAAAGAAAAAACCTCATCCATTTTTTAACAAATAACAAATAAAAAACAATACAGCTGTTCGAAACAATGATGAGAGTACAGCATGTTTAGTATATTCGCCAAAAGTACGCAACTTATTTAAATAGTACCAAAAATTAAATTTACCTTTTTTAATAAAAACAAACTTGATGCAGTTAAATTACATACATATTATTTTTACATTATATACATATTTATTGCACTTAAAAATATTTATATATCTTTTAATTACATACATATGTACTCGTATATTATTTTCATTATATTTCACAGGCCTAAATTTAATCTTGAACTTCTCTTTATGTTTTTAGCAGCATTTAATTTGCATTTTAAACCGATTTTCAAAATTCATTTTTAAAAGAAATGAATGCGTATCAAATACTTTTGGAAATCGAACGGATAAAGCCTTCGCCCTATTGTTATTGCAAAAATATTTTAAATTTGCATATATTATCCCTAACATACCATATATTATTTACGCAGAAACGAAAACACCGCAAATTTGTTAAAATATATCATGCGTGTACATAAATTTATCATTTGAAATATTAAAATATCAAAAAACAAATAGTACTGCAAATGGGTTTTTGTGCCGTATTCTCATTCACAATAATATATACCATCACTGGCTACATCTGTCACGTAAGCTCGTAATGAAATTCTATGAAATGTACAAAGGTAAATGTAACTGAATCAGCTGATAATTTTTGCTATACGAGTAGCTATGTAAATGCTTATCTGACTGTAGTAAAATGTAACCGTAACGTCTCAACCTGTAGAAAATAGAATTTCATTACGAGCTTACGTGACAGATACAGCCAGTGATGATATATATTTGCAGTACTATTTGTTTTTTGATATTTTAAAATTTCAAATGATAAATTTATGTACACGCATGATATATTTTAACAAATTTGCGGTGTTTTCGTTTCTGCGTAAATAATATATGGTATGTTAGGGATAATATATGCAAATTTAAAATATTTTTGCAATAACAATAGGGCGAAGGCTTTATCCGCTCGATTTCCAAAAGTATTTAATACGCATAAATTTCTTTAAAAAAATGAATTTTGAAAATCGGTTTAAAATGCAAATTAAATGCTGCTAAAACATAAAGAGAAGTTCAAGATTAAAATTAGGCCTGTGAAATATAAAGAAAATAATATACGAGTACATATGTATGTAATTAAAAGATATATAAATAATTTTAAGTGCAATAAATATGTATATAATGTAAAAATAATATGTATGTAATTTAACTGTATCAAAAAAATTTTTTTTATTAAAAAAGGTAAATTAAATTTTTGTTGCTATTTAAATAAGTTGCGTACTTTTGGCGAATATACTAAACATGCTGTACTCTCATCATTGTTTCGAACAGCTGTATTGCTTTTTATTTGTTAAAAAATGGATGAGGTTTTTTCTTTTACAAATACGCAAAATGTTCAAGGTAATAAACAAATCTTCTTTATCCATTTGATTTTATATTTTTAATAAAAACACCCGGAATGAAAAGTAAAACACACAGTTTTCTCTTTTATTTAATCTGCAAATATTTTAGATTTTTTGTGTCAAAAACACCTGACACGGATTTAAGCATTCTACAAGCGCTCAAACATTTACATTTACGATGCATTTACCTTTAAATTACATCTACGATTTCAACGGTAGGCTAAATAGGCCTTTACTCTTATTAACGTTCACATTTGCGCAATTAACCCAAGTTTCAACATAAGAAACGCTATTCGGTAAAATTGTGAGCACGCAGGTTCCCGCGGTAACGTAAGTCGAATAGAGCTGTTATAAGTTGTGTTGTCAGTCTTTCGTGAAATTTCTGAGCACAATTATTAACATATTAAAATCGGCCTAATTATATATAACACTTAGATTTTCCGTGCTGTTTTATTATTGTAAAAATTTATTCGGCTTATCTTCGAACCTACTTATTACATATTAAAAATGTCCAGTTAGGTACCACTTGCTGTTAAAAATATAAATTTGGCTTTTAATTACAATATATTTCCTGATATAAAAAATCATTTCAACTTTTGTTCCAGAATATAGTTTCTGTGGACAAATGTTCGGTGTCTGTAAGAAATCCATCAGATTGTACAGCCCCAGCCAAGATGTTTACATTTGACTGTGTATATGGTGAACTAGAACGGACGGACCTACTATACAATGAAGCCTGTTATTCACTTGTTGATAATGTTCTTGAAGGCTACAACGGGACAATATTTGCATATGGACAAACTGGCTGCGGCAAGACATTCACAATGCAGGTAAGTTGAAAGAAAAACATACATTTAAGCTAAGAGAACGTCACTCATAAATCAACACACGCTATCATATTTCATTTTGCTACTACTAATCTATAACTCAAAACAGATCTCTGTGCCCCCAACTTTATTTGGAAAATGTCCTAAATAGAGTTGTTTTTCTGGCCATAAGTCTAATGTTGTAGGCTGACACATATAAAGGGTATAAGATATAATTTAATAATTTTCAAATTTATTTCCGAGGGATTCTTCAAAATCCATATGCAGGAGACGGAGAAACTGCTTATCGGAGACATAGTTCAGCACCCTGCTGACTTACTGAAACGACGACATAGTGTGAATTGTATATTATTTGTGTATGGGTAATAAAATGATTTTACTATTTAATTATGGGATTGTTTCCCATACTCACATATTCCATGATTTCTCACATTATTTTAAAATCCTTTGTTTGTTCCCTTTAAACAAATGCGAAATCCGCGTTTACTTTATAACACTCAGATTACAAGTGGACTTAACTTACTACGGCCGCTTTGAAACATGAAAAATAATAACACGAAAGTTTATATAGGCTGCCGCCCTCACTATACACGTTCAGCGCCTGTTGTTCACAGCCATACCTAAACAAGAGCGGCAAGCGTAAAGCTGTCTACTGCCCCGCGTTAGCGGTAAAGCGGCATACCTAAATAAGAGCGGAAGCGTGTTGTCAATAACAAAAACAGAACTGTAAAACATGGAACAACTCTGTATAACAATTTGAAAAAACTTACAAGATTGTACTTTTTTCAGAACAATAATGTACTGTTTTTACCCAAATTGTACCCAAAATATGTTTTTATTTATTAATTTACAAACTGAATAGAAGAAAGCAGTTTGTACAACTACGTCCCTACGTAAACATACTGAACAAAAAAACTGCGCAATACTTTTAAATGTTAAAATAAACTTAGTAAAAAATGTTTAATGATACAAATATTGCGTATAATTAAAATATGTTAAAATATACTATTCTATCTCGCGTAGTGGAAAGTTGCAGGGTCAACCACTTTCTGATTTTCATAATGTCTTTACTAAAGTGATGAAAATAATTATGTATATTTTCATCAGCAGTGATAATCAAATGATTAATGAAATGATTCTAATTGCATAAAAGTACACACACATATATATATATATATATATATATATATATATATATATATATACAGTGAACCTCTCCTAACGGACACCTTCCATAACCGGACACCTCCTATAACCGGACAAACTTTGCAGAACCGTGATTTTCAACTGTTTTTTCATACAAAATGTATTCCCATAACCGGACGCGGACATCAAAATTTTAAAATAATGATCTAAAAATCCCTCATAAGCGGACAAAAACTTTAAAATCAAGACGAATTTATCAGAAAAAACTCAAAAAAATATACCAATTAAATACAACTCTTGTTAAGTTACTATTTTTTCCAACTGTGTTTCATATTTGTGTTAATGCCATTCAATTTTGTGATGCCCCTTTTAACACCAATGACAAAGAAATTTCTATTTATTTGAACAAATTGTTTGATTAACTTGTTTTGATTGCTTTAGAACACAAACAAAAAAAAAATGGCAAATAAAAAAAATATGTTATCAATCAAAGAAAAAATGGAAATTATAAATGAGTTTGACAGGGAAAAGATTTCAGTGCGTGAAATCGCAAGGAAGTAAAGTTTTTTGAGTTTTTCTGCAAAACATTTTGTTGCATTTCTTTTATGTTTTAAGATTCAAAATTGGTAAAACACAGGTCGCAGAAATCATTAAAAATAAAGAAGTCATTCGTTCCAAATGGGAATCTGGAATAAATGTTCATCAAAAGAGGATGTTTGCTAAAGCTGGTGGCGCTGAAATAGACAAATTGTGTTTGGATTGGTTCGCTAAGGCTAGATGTCAAAATATTCCAATTTCAGGTCCGATTGTAAAGGCTAAGGCAAGTGAAATAGCAATGCAACTGGGCATATCCGATTTTTCAGCATCAAATGGCTGGTTACAAAGATGGCGTAAAAGGAATAATGTTGCTTTTAAATGTATTACTGGAGAAGCTGCAGATGTAAATCAGGTAGATGCGGAGCAGTTCAAGACCAAGCTGCCATCAGTGATGCGTGGCTACAAGCCGGAGGATATTTACAATGCAGATGAAAGTGGGCTCTTCTTTCGTGCTTTACCTGATACAACTCTTGCCTTAAGATCCGAAAAATGCGTTGGTGGAAAACTTTCGAAAGAAAGGCTTACAATTTTGTTTTGTGCAAACTTAGCTGGAGAGAAAGAGTAACTGTTAGTCATAGGTAAAGCTGCCTGGCCTCGAGCGTTCAAGCATATTAATGTAAAAGATTTACCAGCAATTTGGAAATTTAACAAAAAGGCATGGATGACTCGAGAAATCATGACTGAATGGCTACAGCAATTCAATAGGAAAATGAGATCTCAGAAACGTAAAATTCTCTTGTTCTTGGATAATGCAGTATCTCATCCTAGAGAATTGAATTTATCAAATATAAACGTCTTATTTTTGCCTCCAAATACAACTGCAGTTTGCCAACCTCTTGATCAGGGCATTATCCAAAATTTTAAGGTTCACTATAAAACACAATATTAAAACACATACTATCAAAGGTTGATACATCAAATTCCGCAGCAGATCTTGCAAAATCTATTAACATTCTTGAGGCTTTATACTTCATTCAATCCTCCTGGGATAAAGTTGAATCAGCAACAATAAAAAACTGCTTTCGGAAAGCAGGATTTTCAGAATCTATTGATGACCTTCCGGATTTTGATGCCGAAGATGATATCCCACTGGCAACGTACTCAAATTTAGTAGAACTGTTCCCTCAATCAAATGGATTTGACGAGTCCTTAAAAGTAGATGAAATCGTATTCACTGAAGATGACTGTATAGAAACATTATATCCAAGCGCTGCTATGGAGATAAACGAGCCTGAAGACTCTGAAGACGAGGTGCATGTAGAAATACCTGATGAAGCATTAAAACAAATTGTTCGTTTAAAGCATTTTGCAAAAGACGACTTTGTCGCGTTCCAACAGATAAAAAATATTGAAAGTCATTTTGAAACTCAACAACTCAAATTGAGCCGGTCTAAATTAAAGCAGTCAAACCTGAATCAATTTTTTCGACCGCAGTAGAAAGCTTAGCATTATAAAATAAAAAGATGTATTAAAAGTTGTACCTCTTTTAAACGGACACCTCTTATAACCGGACAAAAATGCCGCGACGGTGAGTGTCCGGTTATGAGGGTTTTCACTGTATATATATATATATATATATATATATATATATATATATATATATATATATATATATATATATATGCGACATCTTAAAACATAACAGAGAAATTATCGGTATTATTGAACATTATATAAATTTATACAAATTCATTGCTAATACATATGTACGTGGTACTTTAGCATGTACTAAAAAAAGTACATTTTTACTTAACTCATCTCCGTGTGTTTGACAAGAAAATATATACAAAATACATTGCAAACATTAAGATATTTTGTGTTAAATATACATAATTTATAAACAAATTAATAAAAGCAATATGGACTGCGTGGATGATTTGGAAATCCTTCTATTGTTAAGGATGATGTTAAAAAAACAACGTCGGGAGTAAATATTATTATAGAAAAAAGCACAGAGCTTTTTTTCAAATCTACCAGGCTTAATCATGATCAGTTTCAAACACTGTTGAACTTAATTGAGCCCTGGATAAGAAAGAACTACCATAGTAAACCCATAGAGCCGGCGCAGAGGTTATACATTACTTTGCAGTAAGTACATACAATGAAATTGTTTTTTTTCACTTTAACAGCTAATTTTTTGTTGAAACACAGTTTTTTAGGTCATGGTTGTATTCGCCATGTTATATCCATGAAGTTCAGAATTGGACTTGAAACAGCAAGAAGTGTGGTTCTTGACACGGGTAAAGTCCAATTGTCCTGAGGTTCCGAAAATAATAATTTATTAATATATGTATGTACATATAAATGAACTATTTTAATTTAATTACCCGGCAGGCTCAAGGGATTCAGATAAAAATTCCAAGCTTTGCATGTATTTCCATAGTGCGCCAAATATTAATATTGTTTAATTAAAATTTGCTTTTAAGATTTTTCGCTGTTACGCGCTTAAAATATTTTTACATTGACTTGACACTTTTGTTTTTTTACAACTTTCTGCAGCTAACTTCGATTTTTAACGCGCTGCCAAACTTGGATGTTCCAACCGCTTGGCGTTAACGCGGCGGCATTTCGGGATGCATTTCGGGATTTGTATGTGCATAAGAAATGTTGACAGCTAGAAAACGCTTGCCGCTCTTGTTTAGGTATGATTGTCACTCTATAAGGTCCATCCTAATGAGTGTCCTTTCTTGAATCTAAGAATTCCCTGCTCTGTCATATTTTGATTTCACTATATCACTGTGTATTGCACACAAATCTGTGTAGTTCCCCCACCTTTAGTTAGTGGTATGAGCTCGAATCGAAACCCTTCATTTCCGAGTGAAATTTAAATGGTGATCTTCAGCTCTTATGTATGCAAACAGACTCCTCGATCATGGCATCAGAATAAAGGAGTATTCGAGTTCGATGATCAAATACCATTGCTCTAATAAAGTATACAGCAGCTTTTCTGCTTATGCTGTAACATCTGTGTTTCCATAGTTTTATTCAAATAGTCAGAAGTGTCAACACGCTACAAACCAACCACTTATAATTGAATTTATTTTTGCGACAACATTATTGTTACAATTCTATATCATAGCTCTGTGGATCGATTGAACAACATTAGAGCGTAAAATAGTTATTTAGCCGCAATGTACGTACGTAAAATAAGTTACATGCAGCTTTAATGTATTAAAATTTAATGTGCATCTTACAAAGACTTACAATTATATATTTTTTCAGCATATACATACATACATATGCAACAACTTGTGTTAAAATAATTTTTATAATCTTATTTCAGGGTCTCGATAACTCGAAGCAACGTGGTGGCATTATTACATATTCTTTTGATCACATATTTGAGGAGATTTCTGTAGCGTCTGGCATACGTTATTTGGCAATAGTGAGCTATTTAGAAATTTACAATGAAAATATAAGGGATCTTCTTAATCCTAGTGAAGATCTTAATACCAATCATGTTTTAAAAGAGCAACATGGTAGCGGTGTCACGGTTCCGACGCTCAGCACTCATACGGTGGTAAATGCCGAAGAATGTTATCATCTTCTTAACATGGGTAATCGCAATCGGGTTGTTGGCGCAACTTTAATGAACGCTTCTAGTTCCCGTTCACATTCGATATATACAATAAGCCTGGAGCAAATACCAATCGAAGGAGACAGTGTCGAACAAATGCCAATTACCGGTGGTATACGCCGGGGAAAATTAAATTTAGTTGATCTGGCTGGTTCCGAGCGACAAAATAAAACAGGAGCAGTCGGTGAGCGTTTAAGAGAGGCATCAAAAATTAACCTATCACTATCGGCATTGGGGAACGTGATATCTGCATTAGTAGATGGTAAAACGAAACATATACCGTATCGAGATTCGAAATTAACGCGTCTCTTGCAAGTAATTTTTAATGTCAATAGTTTGATTAATTTGCTACCTTCACCACCTGTATAATTTAATTTAAATATATCCGCACGAAAACATAAATGTGAAAGCAAGCCCACGTTCCTGATCAAAATGAGGAAAAAGTTCCTCATATGTACAATACCATCCCATTTCTAGGTAACTTGCTAGTTGCCACCATTTTTCCCATTATCCTTTACCTTAAAAAAAATGTTCGAAGCTTGGTATTGTACATATGACGAACTTGGTCCTCATTTTGATCCCCCTACATAAAAAGTGCCCATTTTTCTCATTTTTTTTTATGGTAGGACCAGCACTCAGCGGATGACCCGTATTCATGCAATGCATTGTGCTAGACCTAGGAAAAGAGGTTATGGGAAGGAGGATAGAGGGAGTAGTATTTATTAATTATTTTTCTCATTACCTATTTTTCAAGGCCTACCTGTATACCAATTTTAGACTTCTAGCACACACTGCGTGCATGAGGCCTGAACTTAGCCTGGCGCACTACCACGCGCCTTAATAATGCAGACATTAGTATCACATCCAATGTTATACTCTTATTAGATAGACAACTACCCGTTCAACATTTTCTTATAGATTCTTCAGCCCTACTACATGTCTAAAACGAAGAGTGAATAAGTTTTTTATATGTATAGGGTGTTTTTTAGTAGTATACAACTTTAAATTAATTTGGCTTTTTTGCTATTTTTTAATTGAATATGGTTTTGGGCATATGGCCATTTCTGCTGGCTCGAAGGAAGTCCAATCCGGAAGTTCACTTTCGATCACGTTTTGCAGTAATGGAGGTCATACGTTAGCGTAGTGGCCATGGCACTGTAGCGGTCACGTAACGTTTTGGCCTGCATCGTTTTTAAATGAGGTAGTTTTGCTTCTTGACGTATCCATTTAGCCAAAAATAAGCTTCAACGCTGAACAAAATTTTCTTGTGAAATTCGGAATCCACAGCAATTTTGTTTGGAGCATATTCACCAAGTGTGCGGGTGGCGGTCCTATGGGTTTAATTTTCGCATGAGTTGAATTTTGTAAACCCGAAAAATCGTCGATAAAATTGCTGGACGCAGCTCCGATAGTTGATTACAATACCGAATAGCCTCATTAGAGATTCACCAATACAACGCACTGTACGACGAATTTAAGGCTCTAAAAATTCTGCACACCTTGAAAACAACCTAAATACAAATCAAATAAGAGCTGCAAATAGCGCACATGCCAAGTCTTATTGCCAACTAAAAAACACTCGAGTTTAAACTTTAACATTTGTCAACGAGACTGCATAATTAAATTATTTATGACCCGAATTCTATCTAAATTTTGTAGGACGTGGAACAGAGGAATCATCAAAGGAGAGCATTTAAAAATTAATGTATCCGGAATACATACGACAATATGAGTTGTCAGATATACATACGTATGGACCCGGAGACATTATGAAGTCAGCCTAATTATCTTTTTCTCAATCAGATGCACGTTCTGCCTGCTCTATAAGGATGTATGTAATAAATGTTGACAATTCGATATATTCCGTAAAAATCCAATTTTTTTTCTAATATAACCTTATTTTACAAAAAATCCTACTCAGAAACTTGTACACCTAACCCTAACAAGAGAATATGCCTGTTCGGTGAAGATTGTGCAAATCGATTGAATCAAACTCTTTCATTTCTATTCATTATTAAATGTGTATTAAATTTTTTCTACAATATCTAGGATTCCTTAGGAGGAAATACGAAAACCTTAATGATTGCCTGCATTTCGCCAGCAGATATGAATTACGATGAAACGATTTCAACTCTGCGCTATGCCTCTCGTGCTAAAAACATTTCGAATAAACCCAAAATAAATGAAGATCCCAAAGACGCTAAACTGCGAGAATACCAAGAGGAAATTATAAAACTTAAAAGAATGTTAGAGGCCAGCAGTAGAGGTGAAAATAACACTGACTTGCAAATATTTGGTAATGAAAAAGCACCACAACTTTCGTTAGCTTGGCTAGATGATGATAGTCAAAAGTTAAAGACTGAAATGGAGACAGAAAAACGCGAAAAAGAGCAACGAATGCAAGAAATGGAACAATTAAAATTAAATTATGAGGAACAACTGATGCGTTTAAAGCAACAGAGCAATCACTTAGATTCTGAAAACAAATCCAGCCAGCAACAGCGGGAGTCAGGTGATAAGATTTTACAATTAGAAGTCTGTAAACGTATCGAAATGATTAAGCATGCATTGATTGGTGGGGAAAGGGCGAATGATACACAGCTGAAAGAAAAAAGACAGAAAAAGAAACGTGATGCCCAAAGGCGTTTGAGCGCACTGGCACATGTGCTAAGCCGCATTGAACAAAGTGAGGACCGTGATATATTGCAAGGCCACTACACATCCATTCAACAGGAATTAAATGCCAAAAATGAACATCTAAAACTTTTTCGCCAGAAAAATCGAGTACTCGAAAGAGAAGTTTCCGATTTGCAAGTTGAATTTCAATTAGATCGTGCCGATTACTTGGAGACCATCAGAAGACTGGAAAAAAATTTAAAATTCTATCAGCAGATCATGGATAAAGCGCTGCCAATTTTGCGTAAGAATGGGAAATATTGGTAAGTTTTTGAATGGAAAAATAGCACTTAAGCTCAAAATAATTACATATATCGGATCGTTAAAAAAAGTTAAATTATATTTACTATTTTCTTCAGCAATCTCTATAAGAACAATTTTCAATATATTGTTACGTTGATTACTACAATAAACGTTTATTTGTAGGGTTCGTTTAATTGCAAGAATTAAAATACACAGTCCTTATGATCTTTTCAATACACAATTTTATTCGGCAATTATTACTCTTATTTACAACTATTCAGTACTAATTTACGCTGTAAACTTAACACTCTTATGGACACACAGATGTTGACTCTATGAAATCTCAAAGTCAACTCTACTCACTGCTGTAGACTGCGCCATTATATAGCGATCACGGCCGCTTCTTGAAATGTCCCGAACATACATGAAATGGCGCTTCATTTATTTTATTTGCCGGCTTAGTAGGCTTGTATATGTGTTCGTGTGTGTGTGTACCTTTTGTTTACTTTTTCGTTCTGTAGAAGCTGTTTTTGTTTTTACATTGAATGGCGGTTCGGGGAATTTCCGTTAGACAATTGTTTTTGCTTTATCTTTATAACATTGCGCATTTTACAATAGGTGATTTCACACATCTTCGATTATTACTTCGCAACAATATCCTCATTATTCTTAGCATTCACTTTATCACAAGAAACCACTTTCCCATATATTTTATCAACAAAGATTATTAATAATGCCAGAACACAACTCAATAAAGTGTCCATGATCACACCCGCAAAACAGCCACGCGTACTTCTGTATAAATAGATTTCCACATATGTACTTAACATTCATGGAATTCGGATGTTTGTAAAATATTTCTTAAACGTGATAAGAACCATCTCCCAAAAAGCGAATATATCTTTCCACAATAAAAATAAAAAAATTGTACTCTCTGGAATATGGGTGGTAGGCGGACCGATTTGTTTCAAAACTTGAATTTTTCTTAATTTAGGTAGATATAACTACGGTGCCAAATTTCAAACTCTACAAGACTTCCTTCTATTTGTGACCCATCGGTATATAGGAACAAAGCACTGTGCACCGGTGCTAAATTTCGATGCTGGAGAACTCCCAAAATCGATGCTGGATGTATGCGATTAATTCCCATAAATGTTTGAAAACCCGCTGCTGTTTACTTCCGCTGTTTATATCTCATCATAATTACCTTGGCGCATGTAAATTTTAATTACAAAAATTGTGATCACTTCTGCTTGCCTTTATCATCAGATTGAAACACAACGTGAAAAAAAATTTCAAGCAAAGATCAGCAAGGCAAATTGATAACAAACCCACGACCGAATTCAAAGAATTTCCGGCTGCTTTGCGAATGTCAAACTCCATACATATATAAAAAAAAGTACAGGAAATGGAATTTGACATGTAATTTAAAAAAGTACTCAGCTGCGCTGGTGAGTTTAAATGTTTGGTCTACCCTGTAAAATAAACACAACTCTTATGAAAGAATAACTAATAAATTGGGAAAATTAGTAAACAGTACCGAATTAGTCGCATGAGTACCATCGTACTTTTGAAGTATGAATAGTACCAAAACTCGAATAATTGTACCAGCTTAATGTACGAATTTGATATAAAAAAGTTAATTTAATGTGCATAAGACGGCGTTTAGCTTAA
Organism: Phania funesta; assembly: GCA_963932375.1. Taxonomy (NCBI): domain Eukaryota; kingdom Metazoa; phylum Arthropoda; class Insecta; order Diptera; family Tachinidae; genus Phania; species Phania funesta. The sequence continues at coordinate 6,005,016 of OZ010657.1, read as the reverse complement.
AACTATAATAAATATTTTGCTAAAACCGGTAAAACCTAGGCACTTAGAACTCTCCCAATTATTACGATAAATATAGCTCCAATAATCTACCAGCAATATACAAAGTTACTCAGTTATTTCCTCTCGGGAGATAACATGCGATATGCTTCAGTTTTGTGCCATGAGCCATATTAACGTCAGCTGTTGCTCCGTGGGTGTGCGCGGTACCGCTCCACGTCCTTACACACTGTCTTTATCATTTTCCCCCGATTGAAAATTTGTCAAGTTATATTTGACCCATGAAAATTTGCTGCCATCATACTATAAGTAATAAAAAAATTCGCCAGCAATGCGGAGGGGAAAAGATCTGATAATCTTTTCACCAAGCACAGCCAATGTATTGTTATTGAAAATAGCTTAAAAACATTGATTTGACAAATTTTCGTCTAAGAGAAAATCACTACATATAATTTTTTCTTACTCGTGAGTCCAGCTAACGATTTTTCAGCTGACGATTTTTTTTTAAATTTTGTCAACTTTAACTAATTCGCCAGATTGAAGTCTGTACAAATATTTTTTGTAACACAATTTTATTATTTATACTCGGCGTTCGTGTATAAAAGACACGACTATCTGAAGAATTTCGTTAGAAGAACTTGGTTGCTATATACATACTATGTATATATAGTATATATGTGATTAGAATTTTTTTTTCATTATTTTACTTTGACTTTTAGGAATCCTGACGACATTTTGCAGAACTCTCAATGGAATGATGACCTTAAAGTGTGGAAATTGCCAGAAACTTCAATGGTTGCTTTCAAGTTGCCACTGGCTTCCAGTTTGCATAGTCGTATCAACTCATCAAACTCTCTACATGGTACTCTAAATAACGATAGTTTTGTGCCAGTAGATGTTGTTAAGGAAGCTGCAACAGGTAAAAGGGACCTTTACTTTAAAGCCGATTATGCACCAACAGATTCCCAATCATCTGCACACAGTTCTGCTAACGAAAAGGTAGAAGATGGGGACGACAAGGGTAAACTTTTGAACAACTATAATAACGAAATTAAGGGCACAACAATTAATGATATTCAGGTATGTATGTATGCTTACATTTCTTCTAAATTATCATTTATTTATTTATGTTTATAATTTTTTATTTAGACTTATCAACACATAGATTTGGACAAATCGGAAATTTTACAAAATTATTTTCGTTCTAATCGGAGAAAATACATTGCAGATATTAGGAAATAAAAATATTTTAATAGAAAAATGTAAAAATTTACTTAATTTTTGCGCGCTCAAAATCGAACTAAAATTAATCGATTTGTAAAGATATCAAAATATGTGAGTATTCATTTTTGAGCTTTAAAAAACTACTACGAGAGCTGCAAGGCCAAAATAGGAAAATAGTTGTACTCTTAACCACGACTTAAGGTAAGATCGACGAAGCTATTCGGTCGGGTTTTTCAGGCTTAAACCGATTTAATTTTTGAAATTGTGATTTTTGAAATGGCGAGTGAACCGGTTGTTTTCCTTTGAAAAAATCGAGTATTCGGGTTTTTCTTATTATTAAAGTATATCCCAATTATCTTCTCCCAGTGTAAAGTATTTTAATTATTATTACTTGTCATAGTCAACAAAAGCTTCACATTCAATACCACGCGAGCAATTTGAATAGGGATGATAAATCGGATTTTCCAAATTATACTTTTTATATATATTTGTACTAGATGACACAACTTACACACATGCACAAAAGTCATCGTCACTTTGTTTACAAGTTTGCTGACACCTGCAGCTGATATAATGGCCAACATCAAGAGAATTGCTCCACAGTTTTGGACTGGAGTCAGAGTGTAGTTCTCTTGTAGTGCAATACCCTCCAGACCCAAGACGAAAGCACGAACGATATACACAAAATAAGTTCTCATTACATAATACCACTTATCGAATATCTATTTGTCTTATTAAATTACTCTTAGCAAAGTAAAGAAACATGATCGTGTAGGTTTGAATAAAGCAAATAATTATTCGTTGATGGCAATGTTCATTTATCTCATTTAGTAAAAAGCAAAAAGCTTTCTTATTTAAAAGAAAGCAATTTCAAAATCTGCAAGAAAAAAGTACAAAATAGCCATCACTGGAACATTTCATTACTTGTTGCTTGGATGTTCTAAAGGATTAAAGTGATCACGGAGCCTTTTTTGTATGCGCAGCGCATCGTTGTAAAATGAACTAATAACCATTTTAATATTCATTCAAAATACACACTTTCACAAAAATTAACTAAAATTTATTGTTTGAATTTTACCCATGTTTAATCATCTGTCAGATCGTCAAAATGTGCTAAGTTTTGTTGTTTCAATTTCAATTCAACTAATGCCCAGTTTTTGACTTTATATTTAAATGTCATTTAGCTTTAAATTCTATTTAAATACGAAATACAGTTTTTCAAGGTTTATTTAATTGCAACTTAAATGAGCAACATTGGGCATTTAAAGTTTTTTTTAAAGTCCAGAAAGTTAACATATGACTTTGACGTTTGTTTTCCTCTCAATTTCTTGGTTAAAAAATATTTTTCAGAAATTAAGTTATTAAATATAAAAAGTATATATATGTAAATTAAATTAAAAACTATAGATATCTGAATATATAAGTACATATATACGGATATATACGTATAAATATACATATATTTATAATTAAAAAAGGCAACAAAAATGAATTCCGATCAAGAAGACGTTTATTTATGGTGCACAGCTGTTTTCTTTAAAACTATCGATAAATTGTTTGACATTTCATAGTGCTACCATATTGTCATTGCGATTTAATACGAAGAATTATTTGACACTGAAAAACTGAAGCTGTATTTAAATACAATTTAAATTTAAGTAAAAATTAGCTAATTGCATATTTAAATATCATCTCAAAAACTGGGCATAAGTCTATTTGTAAACAGTAATAGGAGCAGAACTAAGAAGATATGCTGAAGAAAAAGTGCGGCAGTTGCCCCACGTTGAGCTGGTCGACCTGTTATTTTCACAAATAATTTTTAATATAATTTGACTTTAATAATGCTGAAGTCGTGTATCTCACATTTTGCTCAAATCATGGACATCAGCAATTTGAATAAGCACGTGTAAATAAATTGTTGTTTGATTTTAATTATATTCTAGATTTATTTGGCTGCAATAAAAATGATTCATAAGGAATGAAAGCTAGACATATTAACAGATGTACGACATTTTATTACAGCTACACAACGATGAGTCGACTAAATGCTGACATCGTTTTGCTGTTATTGTGTTTTAAACTTTTCCAACAATTTCACCAAAGTTTTTCACTGTTGTATGGTTTCGCATCATTATCTTTACAAAGATTTTCAATAGGATTAACTTCGGGATATTGTGCTGGCCACTCCAAAATCTTAATCCTATTAGCACGAAACCAGTCAATTGCCTCTCGAACGGTATGTTTCGGATCTTTATCCAGTTGGAAGACCCACTTCAATGGCACATCTTCGTTAATATGTGGCAGCATAACATTTTGCAAAATGTCAGCATAGACATGTTGTTTCATAATGCCATTTATTTTATGAATGGGTCCTACGCCATCATACAAAAAGCATTATTTCTGATCCAGTATGCTCAACTGTTTTCACAGTATACTGTAATAGATAAGCAGCTTATTCCTTGGAACTTCGAGCACACAAGTTTGCATCTTGAAGCCTCCTCCTTCACTAACGCTTAAATTTAATTCGGTTTTTATCTGCCTTAAATTGGTTAAGTTTGGTGACTATAACGATATTTTGATCATCGATATGTGAAGTTTACCGCCTCTATTCTCGATATTTTTTATTTTATATTTAATGGCACTGAATTTCAATTCTGCCGAGGAAGAGAAGCTTACGGATTTTCTGCACTTTAAAATTGATTTCGTTGTTTAATGGTAAAATATTTTGCTCGACGCACTAAAATGAAAACTACTGCAAAAATATATTGTTTAACGTAGATATAACATATTTAGCTCATTTTAACTTTAATTGATACAAAAACTGATTAATCAAAATTAAATAAAAAAATGTGAGTCGTGCGCCTCACAAATCAAAGCTTTCGCTACTTTCAGTGTTACTACAATTCCTAGCAGATTATCCTTTCATAAACAATATCAGGCTTGCCAGATCATTTTAGTAAACAGAATTCCCATATGGGAACTTTTGTAAACCGCTTAAAAAAGGAATACCAGAGGTATTGCTATATTCATGTTTGCATGTAATGTATGTATGCATGTACAATTAAACTTAGCTTATGAAATTCATGTAAACTTAAAACTGATCATTTCAGGGAGTTTATTTATTTTATTTTTTTTTTGTTTCATTACTTCTTTACAAAAATAAATCTAAAAATACACGATAAATCTAAGTTATTTCATATAAGATTTACACATAGAAAGTTAAAATATAATTTTAATCACTTCACAATTTATTTATTAAAAAATTTCTATAGTAATTGATGGATGAAGTATGAATGTATGTTAGTGTTCTATTTTATTCTGCACTCTTCCTTTATAAATTGCTTTATATTCATGAAACATCTTAGTGTGAGTACTGAAAACAGTTGAGTGATATTCGTTTAGAACTCACTTAAACAATCTTTCGTTGGTGATAATAAAAAAAATACTTCCTGAAAAATGAATGTGAATTTAGCAAGTTTATTTACTGCTCTTAGAAATTGTTTATTTAGGAAATTATTCTATATAAAATCAAGAAAAATTAAATAAGTAATTCAAAAGTTAAAACGTTTTTATTGGACACTCAATTGAAAATTCATGTAAAATAATAAAAAAATTTAATAGGTCCTTGGCGAAAAATAAATAATAACTCAGGTAAACTGCAAATAGCAGAAATATGGTAGAAATTTCTTTCAATGGTTTTGTAATAAAAAGAACCGCTTGAGGATGAATAAAAAAAATACAAAAAAACCAAAACATAAATATATTTAATAAAAAATTTTACTTTAGTCAATTGAGAAGAACTGTGGATCAATTGACCCTGATGTCAATGACCAATTATTCCACCAATACACTCTTTTCTTTATTCATAGTAGTTTTTACAATTTTAGGAGCTTTTTGAAAATGTTTGGTTGTTCCAAACGTATCAAGTATTTGTTTGTATTTTAAATCTTTCCTTTGGGGCAACCAAGTAAGTCACAAACTTTTTTAACTTTTACTGGCCTCTTTTTCTCCTTCAGAACAACTTCTGAGTTACCATATCTAAAAAACTGTATTCCATTTCACAAGAGAATACTTTAAACAATTTAAAAATATTTCATTATCGAGACGTATTATCACCAAATATTTTATGAATTTAATATAAAAGAAAGACAAGAGTAAGAAAGTGCGTAAGACATAAAACTGAAAAATATAATGGAAATTGGCTGTTAGCCTTTTAAAACAGAGTTTAAAAGATGGAGAGATCAAAATGATATTCAATTCATGTAGTGTGTATTTATGACTGAAAAGATTTACACGGAGAAAAAAAAGAAAAAAAAAATCGTAGCAACAAAAAACTTCTTAAGAACAGGAAACATTTTAATGAAGTAGACTAAGGTTATATGAAGTATATGCAATATCAAATTTAAAATCTGTTTTAATATTTAGTATTCGTGTATATCCAAAATATACTATACATATATTACTGCTATAAAAAAAAATGGAAAATAAATTCAAATGTAAGAAATTAAAATTTTTCAAAACCTTAAGCAAAAAGTATGAAATTGGCGTTTAAGTGATATTAATATTTATTATAAAAAGGTACGATTTCTGTTTTTATTCATTCATTAACAATAAAACCTCAGTTTCATACTTTTCGTAAATGTAATAAAATTTCTTAAGTAATAGTTTTTCCACAATTGTACTCATACAATTATGAAGAGTAAAACATATATTAGTTGATATATGACAGCCTATAATTCAATTTTGTGTGAAAATACATACATATGAGTATGTACTTCTTATTGTATTAAACCTCTTCAAAACAGATATATCTATAAGAGCTGTGCATTTAGTTTTAAATATATTTGTTTCTTAGCAACATAGTTATTAAATTATGTTACTCAGTGTATACAACATACGAAGAATTGGAGTCCATTTCGTTCATTTCCATTTTAATAAAATTACTAGTTGATGAATGTTGTTGTACAGGAGGGCTGTTAGAATCATTATTGCTTGCATTACTTCCACTACGTATAGCCAATGATGGTGTACTACGTCTGTAAAAAATTTAAGAGTTGCAATATTGACATTAATGAAACAGCATTATAATTCATGCAAAATAAAAATCAAAGAAATCACAATCCTTTCGTAACATAAAAATTAATTATACTTTATTTTAATCAACTTACAAAACATATTAAAGGTGTTCACGTGTGAATTTTCACGCTTACTACTTTGCAAATTTACCACGCACTAAATCAAACTAAACCGTTAAACAATGACTTAGAATTACCAAATGACTATTGTGATGCGAAAAGTTCTAAGGCGCAAACACATTCATGAGATCATGTCTTAAAAAAAGGTGCGCAGATCCCATTTACGTACAATTCGCGCTCAATTGCAAACTTTATACGAACAATAAACAGTTTAATTACAACTATGAAGGGTATGTTTCGGAAAATGATGCGAAGCCAAAACATACTTCTGCAAGTTATGCTGAGTAAAAAATGAACCATCTGAAAATATGCTCCTGGAACGCAAGTGGGGTCTTCCAACATAAACACGACATAGAACATTTCCGGCTAAGCAAATAGAAATACTCTGATAGGTCGATTATGGATAGCAACCAAACGTCAGTAGACGAAAATATTATTACATATGGCAACGAACAGCTGTTAATTTTAGTTTCCTAATACTACTATTTCCAGTTGCCAGTAAGTAATTCAACTGAAATTCGGTTGCTATACATAATCGACCCATTAGTCTCTGAAACATACCTTACTCTAAAAAAACTGCTGTAGATTTAATGGCTTCATCACATACGACAATAAGCACCCGAGTGAGAGAGCAAGATACCTTCTATATTATTCTTACTGATTTACGAACACGTTAAATTTGCCAGGTTTGTCGGTACAATAGAACAAAAGCTTACTGCCGCTGACAATTACACGGAAAAATTATATAATACAGTTCAAGCCAATAAGCTAAATGTCGTATCTGACATTATGCCCACATATTAGCCACAGCCGGAGTTGAAACGTCAACCAAGCAAAAAGTTAGAAATAATTAATACCAATCTTCAGCAGACATACAGAGCCTCAGGGAGTAGAGAAGGCAATGGAAAAATATTCCTCCTCCAGACATAAGGATCCGAATGAACTTATGCCAAGTAGCTTTACGTAATAAAAATAGATAGAAACACGAACTAATCTATATATCACGAAATCTATTTAGAAAACTTAGATCTAGCAAAAATCACCGTACCACCGAATCTCCACTAAGACTTCAAACCGCACTAGGGCCAAATTCAAGTAATAAGAAAAATGCATTCACCAGTCATTTCAATTATCAGTGACGAACCGATGAAATTTCCGTTATCCTTAATATAATCAACAATTAAAAATCTTCATATGAGAAAACTGACCGGACGTGTTCGTATTACAGGAACAATGATAAGATTTTAGACGTGAGAATCTTACTATTCATATTTATTCCCATGCTCTTCACATGTCTAAAATTGTTATGATCCCTAAACAGGACAGGACCCAAGTCAGATTACATCATAAAGGCCCATTAGCCAACTGTAAATTTTGTCAAAGTTATTTGCAAAATTATTCGTTTCGGGTGTAACTCCTTATCTTAATGAATAAAACATTATCCCGGACCATCAGTTTGGTTTTCATGTGAGGCCAACCTAGTACTTATTGAACAAGTTGATAGAATTGTCACCGTTGTGAAATCGGCATTTGAATACAAGCAACACTGTTCAGCTTCATTTACTGCCATTTCGCAGGCGTTGAGTAAATTCTGGCATGATGGGCTACTCACGAATAGGAGTCGAATACTTCCTGAAAATTTTAATTTTAAATTAACTTATAAGGATCAGTTTTCTTAAAATGACAAAATCTCTGCAGGATTCCCTCAAAGTATTATACTAGGGCCGCTATTATATATCATGCATACAGCGGATATGCCAACAAGCCCATATACACGTACGTCAACGTTTGCAGACGACGCTGCATATATAAGTGTTAATAATCATCCAAAGGTTACAGATGAACAACTTCAGTTATATAGCCGTGAGCTAGAGGACTGGTTAAAAATGTGGAAGGTTAAGGTAAAACCGTCGAAATTTTCCACTAATAACAATAACAAACACCACTGTTCCAGCGGAGACAACCATTAAATATTTGGGTATCCACCTAGATAGACACCTGACTTGGTCCCGCCATGTTAAGACAAAAAATGCGGCCATAAAACTTGGAACAATTGAACTGCACTGGTCAATAGATCCTAATTCAGCTATGACTTTGGATTACAAAGTGTCGTTATACAAATCCATTATAAATCCAATACGGACATATGTAAACAAGACGGCTCTCCTTCCCAATAGCAGACAGTTTATTAGGATTTGAATACAGTAAAATAGTAATTACATTGGAAATAATTAATAAATATTATTTTAGAGTTTAAAAAAGTATGTCGCAAATTAATTATTTTACTTTACACCAACGTGTTTATAGCATTCTTGGATCATATTGATCTTTTAGGTAATATTTTTTAAGTGTCCAACTAGACCTAGAGTCCCTGGTTTCTTTTACAATTTCTCTGTTGTACGTAGACAGTTTAGAGTTTGATTTTGACAATGTTTCCTTAAGCTAATGGTTTACAACAACTTAAACGATTGTTTTAACAATTAGCAAGTTCGAAACTTTTAGTAAAAACAATGGCCTATAATCATAGTCAAAAACTAAAGTTGGTTCTTTTAAATACCTACTTTAAACTTAAAAGTTGTTATTTACAATTTTACTACCACAGACAAAACGTAATTATGTTTTAAGTTGAAGCAGCTTTAAATGGGTGCCATCTCAAATGTGGAATATGTTTGTATACAATCTATAACAAAATAAAATAAAGTGGCATCTCTCATCAGCTGATGTTAGTTATAAAAAAAAAACAAGAAGCGGCAAAATTTATTTCCTTAAATTTGCCATCACCTTATTAGTTAAATCTTGAAATTGCACTACAGCCATTTCACGGTACCAACATTTATCGCGTGAGATTTGATACTCACATCCGTGAATTCAATGCCTCCGTTTACATTTGGAAACCGAGTCAACTTGTAAAATTTGTTTTTCACGATTTGCTAGGAAATGTTATACATTGTGAGAGCAATAAAGCAATTTTTCTACAAATATTTTTAATTATTCTCTCAGCAGTGGAATGAGACATACCATGAAAATCAGCTGAAAAATGATAATTCTATATTTTTATAAGCTTCACACTGAAATTACCAGTGTCACTTTGATGGACATTTCTTCCCAGACCCCTCAAAGTTGTTAAAACTGGAAGGCATATTGAAAAACAATCGTGGACTACCTCGATTGTTTTTTGGTTCTTCAATATTCCACAAGTTTATAATAAAAAGCTGTAACGCGAAAAAAATCCTTATCCTCATTTAAGGTTTCTTGTTCTGGAACTCTTCCTTCAAATTATCATCAATAATGGCAAAATCTCCGCCAGTATCTTGAAATATTTTAAATTTTTATCGCAAATTTTTTACTTGGCAAGGAACAGCTGATGTTGTTAAATTAGTTAAAAACAGCTACATCTAGTTTTATATTCCAAGTCGACGTCAACGTTAAAGGTATATTTTAACTTGTCTATGAAATACCTAAAGTCCACTCTTAAGTAAAGTCGACTTTAGATCTCTTAAAGTATACTTCATTTTTTGCTATGATTAAGAGCCAATATATTAAAATCGGATTACAATTCTGTGAAACATTTATTTATATTAATTTAATATAAAAGCAACTCGCTTATAAAACTCAGAACTAATGTACGCCTGCGTATACAAACCCAAAAACTTGACACTTTACATACATATGGATGCACATATACAGTGAACAAAAAAACAATTTGGACACCCTTAAATTTAAATTGTACTTGCGTTTAATTAGGGATTAGTGTAATTATTTTTATTCTATGTATTATTGATATTAAATAATGTTTTGTCTTTTTTCGAATGAATGTTTGATGACTTAATATAAAAAATTGGCACCACTGCAATGCAAAAAAAAAACTTGTACACATATTTTATTGTTCGTAGAAAAAGTTCCGTTACAAAACTTTTGTACAGAAATTTGTAAATTTGGGTTTGAGCAGTTACAACAATTTTTTGTAATAAATCAGTCAATTTCTACTTTGAAAAATAAAAATATGGTGAAAGGACAAATATCCAAGGATTTAAAAGAAACAATAATAAAAATGTGGAAAGAAAAAAAATCAATTCGTGAAATCGGTCAAATAGTAAATAAACCACACAGTAGTGTCCACTATATTGTAAAAACATTCACAAAAAATTGATCTTGCGAAAGACCTAGTGGAGGAGGTCGCCCCAAAAAATTAATAGCGATCATATTAAAAGAAAAATATGTAATTATGTAAAAAAATACTCAAAAATTTCAGCAGTTAAAATAGCAAATGAACTTAAAAATGCTGAAATAGTTAATGTAACTCCACAGACTATAAGAAATTTTCTTCATTCCCAAGATTTAAAGGCGTACTCTCCTCGTAAGAAACCTCTTCTTTCTAAAGCTAACATACAAAAACGCATATTGTACGCATATTGAGTTCATAGAGAAGGACATTAATTTTTGGAAAACAGTAATTTTTACAGATGAGTCCAAATTTAATGTATTTGGCAGTGATGGGCGAAAATATGTATGGAAGAAGAAAGGAGAAGCCCTAAATCCACGTAATGTTACGCATACTGTCAAGCACGGATGGGGCAATATAATGGTTTGGGGTTCGATGAGTGCAAACGGAGTGGGTAACCTTGTTTTCATAGAAGGAAATATGAATAGAACAGACTACTTAAATATTTTAAAAAATAATTTGATACAATCTGCACAGAAAATGGGCTTAGGGGATGGTTTTATGTTCGTTCAGGACAACGATCCAAAGCACTCGGCCATTGTAGTCAGAGAATGGCTAATTTATAACACTAAAAAAGTTTTGCCTCGTCCCCCTCAAAGCCCAGACTTGAACCCCATAGAGCATTTGTGGGCTTATATGAAAACAAAATTAAAGGAAGAAACCCTCAAAATCGCTCTACTAGACATATGGAACTCTATACCTGTCGACGTAACAAAAAATCTAGTATATTCAATGCCAAAAAGGCTGCTAGCCGTTAAGGAAGCTAAAGGAAACCATACTAAATATTAAAAGCTAAATATTTATAATTCTTTTGTGGTTATATCATGAATTTCCCTTCTGTACAAGTTTTATTTTTGCCTACGAATATTAGTATATATTTTCGTTTTTGTTTTTTCTCTTTTTGTAGCCTTTATGAAAATAGTTTTTATATTAAATTAAAATTTAGATATTAATTTATAGTTTATGTTAAGTAAATATAATATTTCTTTTATATTAAATTTTTTCTGATATTTATTTTGACATGGTAAGTGTACAAGTTGTTTTATTGTTCACTGTATGTATGTACAAATTTAAAAAATAATGATGCGGTGGAAAGTTATTAATCAGTAACATTTCATTTAGTCTAAATATAACCTTGTCTCATCATATATTTTGGTTGCTAAACAAAGTTAGAAATATATTTTTTTATATACATACTTATGTATGTATGTACATTAAATAATTAAATTAAAAATTAAATAAATTTCCGTAAACACAACTTTAGGCTGACTTAGCTTTCTTACATACTAGACTTATAAATACTTACTTAGATTTGGCATGTGTAAGAATGTGTGACTTTAAATTTGTCGATTGGGCAAATTTCTTATTACAACCATCGAAAGGGCAAACATAAGGTCTATCACCGGTATGAATACGAACATGAGTTCTGTAAAAAAAAAAACAAAATATTATAAATTGACAAGAAAAATGTTGTGAAGTTTTACACAAAAAGGTTTTTTATTTTAATTTTATTCCTATTGTTTTTTGGTTTAAAACGTGATGTAACGAACAATTTTCACATCGTGTTTTAGTGCGTTGTACATAATCAGGTATGTGATGGATTGTTTGATCAATTTCTATAGATTTCATTTTTCAATTTTGTTCTATTTCCATATCAACTACTACAAAAATACAACTTTTACACAAAACACAAATTTTGACACAGATGTCATATGCAATAAAAAATCAGCACAAAAACATAAATGTGAAAATAAGGCCGAGTTCCTATCCAAAGATTACGGCCGTAAAAACTACTGAGATCAATATGAGGGAAAATTCTTCATATGTACAATACCATCCCATTTCTAGGCAAATTGCTAACATTTTTCCCATAATCCTTTCACATGTTACCAATTGGAGTTGTTTAAACCGGTTTAGATGAGCATTCACTATTTGTTATGATTTATTTTTGTTTTTATATTATTCTTTTTTTTTTTAACTGCACTTGTCTTATTGATTTTTATATTGAAAAAAAAAATCACCTATTATGTTGTTACGAAGTAATACGCGAAGATGTGTGAAACGACCTATTGTACAAATACGCAACTCTATAGAAAGAAAGAGTAAACAAAAGATACACACACGAACACATATTCAAGACTACTAAGCCAAGAACGGAAATAAATGATGCGCAATTTCACGTGTGTTCGGGACATTTCAAGAAGCGGCTGTGATGTCTATATAATGGTTTTGTAGCACTGTTTAGCATTAATTCCGACTAAGTACGAAATTAAATAAAATTTGACTGACTTCTGGCATTCAAGTTTAGTTTTGAGCTTTCGTGTATGCAGAGCCTTATATTACATAGATTCTTGGAACGGATTTCCGCCATCCTTTGTAAGGTTTGGTTTGAAGACAAACCGGATTCAGCCGTCGGTTCAGCGTCGTTTTTCGTTCTAGATTTTCGATCTAGAGAACGAAAAATTACACTGAAAATGGCATATAAGCGAAACCGGTTTGCTACCAAACCAGCATCAAAATTTCGTTCTCGAATAGCGTTGTAGAGAATGGAAAATCATACTGAAGGTGGCACTTAGCCAAAACCAGTTTGTCTCCGAACCAAACTTGACCACGGATGACAAAAATTCGTTCCGATAATCTATGTCAAATCGAGAAACTCAATAGAAAGGGACAAAAATGTTTAAAAAACAAACGAAGTTAGCAAATTGCTTTAGGGCCATTATTACAACTTGCCTTTAAAGTCCACATTAGTAAAAGGTACCTTTAGCTCCAGTGACTTTTTACTATTTTTCATTATAACATCCGTGTAAAATAGAATTACTCTTTTTGAAAATATGGCAATGCAAGAGCGAAAACCGATTATTTCTTTGATAAATAAAATTGGTGTTTAAGGATACATGGTGGCAATAACTTACTTTTATTTATTTGTTTACTGGCAAGAATCAATTGCGATATTTTTATTTGCTATAATATTTTTTATTTGGTTAATATAAAACAGAAGCGGTCTCTTTTGCATATTTATTTTTGATTTGCAAACTAAATAAAAATTGTTATCTTTTTTTTATTCAAAATGTGGCAGCTACAAACCTATTAACGTCATGTTAAAAGTTAAAGGTAAGAATATCTTCCCATTAGCTTATCGGACAGTAATTTGTCCAATAACATCCCAACTTTCACTATCGTTAATAATATGGCCCTTAATACGTCAATTTTAGCACTTAGCAAATAACAATTTTAAAAAGTTGGCTAACGTTATCCTTTGAAATGCGCATAGAGCTAGCTATGTTGCAGGTAAAACTTGACTGGCTGACAAAGTTTCTTGCCTGACACATATTTTTTTATTTAGTTTGCCAACTCACCACTGAAGTCATTTATAGGAAAACGGGGGAAATAAATATCAAAAGTAATAAAGTTAATAATCATTAGTTTTAGATACTAACCTCAAATTAAAATCCAAGGAAAATCGTTTACCACAGCCTTCAAATGTACACTGAAATGGCTTTTCACCCGTATGCACTAACTGATGCCTTTTCAACTTTGAACTTTCCACAAATGCTTTGCCACACTCCGAACATACGTGAACACGTGGTCCATGTGTGTGTAAATGTTTGCGCATCGCAGAGTTATCACGGAATAGTTTATTGCAGCCCTTATTAGGGCAGGCGATTTTTTTGTCTGGTTCTGTTGGAATGGCGTGGTTGATAACATTAGAGGCATTATTAGTTTCATTCGTTGCAGCAGAAATGCTGGATGAGGTATCATTTGAGTTGTAGCTTAATGGAGGTGTGGTTAATGTTGAAATTTTTGGCTGGCCCGTATTAATGTTTTGCAAAACGACACCCATAGGCAAGAGGCGACTATTTTGTGATCCAGTCATTAGTATAGTATTCGCCGTAGTATTGTTTCCATTTAATGTTTGTAATTGAATGTGATTAGAACAAGAAGCATCCTCATCGGAATTTATACTTGTCAAAGTTGAATTACTAGTTTCGTTAATGTTCGATGATATTGTTGTAGGATTTACTATATCTGCCGTAGTTGACGTAGGAATTTTTGTTATCACTGTAGTAGGCGTTATCGTGGTTGGCTTCAGAACGTTTAACGTTTTTTGTTTATCTGTATAGGGAGAAAAGCCAAAGCATAAATTTTGTGACTTTTTCCTCTCATTTATATTTAAGTTACCTTCTGCAGGTAAATTGTGATAAACCGTTATTGCTGAAGCAGCATCATCTAATATAAGCTGCTGCTGTTGCATTAATATGTGTTGATGTAATACTTCTGGTTGTAAATTAAAAGCGGTATCAAGTAAAGCGGCGGGTAGTGTGGCTAACGACGGAGGTATTGTTGAATATAAATTACTATTTGTACAATCATCAGAGAATTTTAAATATTCCTGATCACTTTGAAAATCGGGACTTTCAGCTTCAAACGTGACTGGTTCTTCTTGCTCTTCTTCGTCATCGGATATTCCAGACGCCCACATTGTCACACTGAACTCACCTTCCATAGTCTTAATTTGTACTTGCTTCTGCTCCCATCGTCTAGGTTTTGTGCTCACCTCTATTATGGCTTCCTCCGCTCGGCCACCATGACTCCGGACACATTTATTTAACGGTACCGATGATGACTGAATAAAATTTGGTATCGATGTTGCAGATTGAAATTTTTGGTTGCGTTGGATTGCTGACGGCATTTTTGCTTTGTTTATAACTGAAGCTGATGTATCAGTAGTACTATGCATTGAATTAGAATTACCTTGGAACTCATTATTTAGAATATTTACATTTTGATTAGATGATAAGTTATTTACAGTAAAAGATGAAATCCCTTGTTCTTTTTTCCGTTTCCTGTAGAAGTAAAATAACAATAAAATGTAGTTAATCATTTTCAAAATTCTGTTAATTATTTTCTGAATTACTTGTTATTGGATGAAGTTATTAGTGTCGCTGCAGAGGAGTTCAAAGGTACAGATGTCTGAGACGATATAAATATATCCGGATGAAGCGGTGATGTATTTAGGAAGACATGACTTGATAATTGCGAATCTGTCTGCATTTCAACATCATCTTGCATTAATACTTAAAAGAGAAAACAAATGTGGCATAGAAATTATCAGAAGGGCCGTTTTATATTGATATAAGTGTATTTATCATTACTGAGCAAATGACATTACCATGAGATACAACCAAGGCAAATTGATAACAGGTGAACTCACGGGCGAATTCAAAGTATTTCTGGCATCTTTGCGTATGTTAAACTTTATATATAAAAAATGTACCGGAAATGGCGAAACATTTTTTATATGCGCTGGTGAGTTTACTTGTTTAGTCTGCCTTGGATACAACAATATAAATACGAGATAATTTTAAGGTTTTTTATAGAATTGATCCTAACTTTTGCAAACTGTAAAGAACACACACACCATAACTACATTAAATAAAAAAATTTTCTTTTACTAATCAACCAAAATGTGTTTTCATAAACTGACAGAAACACGACTCCGCTACTAAAGGGACTTCAATTTAAATACAGACTATAGCCTGTGGAAAGCTGTAAGGCACTTAAAATGTCCTATTGCCTAAGAATCTCTAATAAGACTTGAAAACCATTCATGGGCTACAAACTCATTTGATATGGTAAATGCCTTTGCTTATCCCTTCAAAAAGGGTTTTTACGCCACATGGCGTATATATTTGCATCCTCGCAATTATCAGTGAAACTATGAATCAAAAACGACAATTAAGAATATTGACATAAAACCATCGTCCGGACCTGATCCCCTTACAGCATCAATGATAAGAAACTTATCTGGGGGGTTACTGCGTAATTCGATTCGAAAAGAAAATCATTCGAATTTGTATGCCTAATACATTGCGTTTCGAAAATGTTTTCTTTCGAATCGAAATACAGAGTAGACCCCCTGATTCAGCTGTGAAAATTATATTATTTATATTTAATGCCATGCTCTTGGAAGAAGTCTGCAATCGTTATGATCCCTAAAACAGGAAACGACCTAAGTCAGTTTACGTCATACAGGCCCATTAGCCAACTGTCAATTCTATTAATGTTGTTTGAAAAATTATTCGTTTCGTGTTTAAAACCTCATCTTACTGAGCAATATATTATCCCGGACCATCAGTTTGGTTTTCGAGCAAAGCATAGTGGTATTGAGCAAATCAATAGAATCGTTACCGCTATTAAATCGGCATTTGAAAATAAGCAATACTGTACAGCTTTACTTATAAAAATATTTCCCATGCGTTTGATAAAGTCTGGTCAACGCTTGCAGACCACACTGCAGTTATAATTGCTAATCCAGATCGGAAGGGTAAATCCGATCAACTAGAGCCTCACATTTGTGAGCTAGAGGACTGGCTAAGTATTCACTCAGTCGGACGCCTTAGTCCCGCCATATTGAGGCAAAAATAACAACTAAGAAACTTAGAACAAGTCAACTACAGCGATTAATATGCCCTAATTTAACGCTGGCATTGGAATACAAAGTTCTGTTTTAGAAATCCATTATAAAGCCAATATGGTCACATGGCATCTAGCTATGAGGTACTGTTTGCGCATCAATCATCCAGAAGTTACAAAGATATCGGCGCCCCTTAGTATGCGGAAAATAAAAATCGTATTTAATTTGTCTTATGTTTACAGTGGCGTAGAAAATTCATTCCATTCTGCTCGTTGTCTAATAAAATTTATAGAAATAAAAAGAGAAAAAAAAACGAACCTAAGCCTTTAATTTAATAATTCTAGTTTGACATATTTACGTCAAACAATAAATTTAAATATTCACAGGTACCCACGAGTTTCCACTATCCAGAAGAAATAAAAAATACATCAGCACACTCGCACGCGATCTGGTGAAAATTGATTGGTTCCAGAGACTAAAAAAACAGATACGTAGAGTCCAACTTAATCGTAGATATAATAAAAGGATTTGAAAACCATATAGGACTTAAATTAGTACTGCAAATTTTTCTTAGAAAGACTCAATAAATAAAATTTAAAAAAAAATGGTTTAGAGCAATAATTTCAGTAAAAGACAATTATAGTATCTTGAAAAAAATATATAAAATACTCTTTTAAGGGTTGCATGCCACTATAAAGCAACAAACGTTAGGAAATCAGCAACATATATTTAGGAAGTCACCATATAGTATCATTTTAGCAGACTTAATATTCTTTGTAATTTAAACGAATCGTTATCTGCAAGATATTGTAAACAAAATAATAAGAATAAAATATATTACACGGCATTCGAAATCACAAAAAGTATATTTTTAACACCATTAATCACTGTTAACTATTTTTTTTTAATAATCTGACTATATAATCTATTAGTACAAGGTTACTCCAACATGTCTGTCATATGTACTAGTGTCTTTTTTGCCACTTGTTAGCAGCGTTGAAGAGGGATTGACAGAAATTCAGTTTAAAATGAATCTAGGTTTGATATAAAGATTACGAGGGCGGATCAATAAGTCCGTGCCTTTTCGAACTTTCCTCGTAGTTATATGAAATGCAACAATGTTCCCATCGGGTACCTACTCACAATAGACTACTGTCAAATTTTGAGCAAGTGTCGTCATTTACTTTGCGATTAACAGCTGTTCAAAACATACAACCTCGTGTATTTGTCTGAAAATGAAAAAAGTGAATTTCGAGAGCTCATTAAACATTATTTTTTGCGAAAAAAACCGTCAATCTAACCAAGAAAAAAGCTCGATAAATACTATGGGGACTCTGCACTACCGATTTCAATGGTAAAAAAGTGGATTTCTATCTTTCGTTGTGGTCGCGCAAGTACAAATGACGCTGAACGTTCTGGACGGCCAATTGAGGTCAGTACACCCGAAAATGTCGAAAAAATACACGATATGGTGTTGGACGATCGAAGAGTAAAAGTGCGTAAGATTGTTGATGCCATAAGCATTTCATATGGTATTGTAGTTTCCATTTGAAATCAGCTGGGTTTAAGAAAGTTGTCTGCAAGATGGGTGCCGCGCTTGCTTCACACAACCTAATAATGATTTCTTATTTAAATAAATCTACAAAATTCAACCAAGCTATAAAAATTCAAGTTGGTGTTTTAATAAATGAAAATATATACACTTACCGTCATCTATTGAATGCATTACTAAGCTTTGACATTCCGCAGATTTCAGAGTCATATCGTCATAATGATGGACCTCATCGGCGTCTTCATCGATAACGTCATTATGAAAATCATCATATTCTTTTGTTAAATGCTTATGACGCTGTAGAGCTTTTGTTATATCATGAATATCAGGTTGAATTATTGATAAAGGCGCAGCTGCCGTTTCTGAAACGTCTTCAAATTGATCATTTCTGACTAGTATACCATACTGTGTATAAGTTGTCGTCACCATATTAGAAAAACTATTGGTGTGATGATGATCAGTTAAATCAGTTGCCTCATTTACTAACGCTAAGGCCGCTGCTTGAGTTTCACATATTAAATTAGGTTGTGACATTTTTTTGTCAAAATTAAAAAAATTTGTATTTTTATTCAACATTAAAGTTCTCTTGTTTTAAATAAAATACTGCGTTTAGTAATTAAATGTTCTCAGCATAACATGTTTAACCGCTGCCAAATTTTAAATAAAATTCCTGAGATCGTAC
Organism: Phania funesta; assembly: GCA_963932375.1. Taxonomy (NCBI): domain Eukaryota; kingdom Metazoa; phylum Arthropoda; class Insecta; order Diptera; family Tachinidae; genus Phania; species Phania funesta. The sequence goes on along the minus strand of OZ010657.1, from coordinate 5,985,726 downwards.
TAAGCAATTATTAGCATATTCTTTGGTTTGTCAATATTTTACATTGCCTAAAAATGTGAAGAACTAAGTTTATTATTTTGAATAATATTTGAATTAATTTGTCAAGTAGAAATATAATCTGAAACTAAGGTCCTGCAAATGAAATATAAAATAAGATATTAAAAAAAAAACAGAGAATAAATAAAACAACCGTCCAGAGTATTTGAAGATACAGCGGTGGACATTAGGTTATTGCATACGTTCTTCTAAGCCACAACCCTTCATATTGTTACGAAGTAATAATCGAAGATGTGTGAAACGACCTATTGTACAAATACGCAATGTTATAAACATAAAGCGGAAAATCCACGAACCGCGATTCAATGTAGAAACAAAAACAACTTCTACAGAAAGAAAAAGTAAACAAAAGATACACACACACAAACACATATGCAAGACTACTAAGCCAAACGAAATAAATGATGCGTAATTTCACATATGTTCAGGACCTTTCAAGAAGCGGCCGTAATCTGTATATGAAGGCGCAGTTCACCGCAGAAGGGATAGCTGACTTTGATATTTCATAGAGTGAATATCTGTGTGTACAAAACAGTGTTAAGTACACAGTGTAATTTAGTACTGAAGAGTTCTAAATAGAGTCTTATTTGACGAATAAAATTGTGTACTGATAAAATCATTAAGGACTGTGTATTTTAATTTTTGCAATTAAACGAACCCTACAAATTAACGTTTATTGTGGTAATAAACGTAACAATATATATTTATTGCTCAAAAAATATACTCTTGAAATAAATTGAATAAATCTTTATAAATTTAAAATATCATTTTATTTTTTAGAGGGTTTTGTAAAACGCATGAATTTCTTTTAGTAATTGTGGCATTTGACATTACCAGCAACTTCTACCAATTTAAGCCATTCCTTTTCTGTAAACATCAATATTGTCTAGCCATATGGGTTGCATAATTATCTTAACAAAAATTAATACCGAACTTAACCAACCAACCGGGTCAACAAATTTTGCGATGGTAGATAATACTTCCCATTTCGTATAGCCTGACTTCACTTCTAGAGATCTTACTTTGAACAAGCCTCCAATCTAACTAGGCATTCCAATAAATTCCTAAAGTTTTCGAATTGCTAAATTCCTGAAAGGTCAATAGCTTCGCATCGACAGTGTTCTTACTACAAACCCTCCAAAAACGATTTATTATTAAAAGTTAATTTTCTAAATTCGAATCCAGCATATAGTAAAGTGCAATTACTATATGCTGCAATTTATATTCGATAATTTGCTCGTTAGGTAAATTGCGAGTAGGAATACGTTGAAATTGTGTATGGGACTTTTGATATATCACAATTAAATACAAAATTTGCATAAACGCCAACGTAAAACTAAAGCTACCAAGTCAGACTGCAAAGACCTATGAAAATGCTATTGTTTAAGCTATTGCCATTCAATGCCTTATTTGAAGACAATCATCAATTTCGTAGTCTGTTTTTCAGGTCCAATTACCGGATGATGTAGTAATAAGAGTTTGTGATGGCGTAATTAACGAAGAACTTGCTTACTTGCTTTTTGTATATCTACCAAGCACTTCATGCAAATACAACCCTTTTCGAGGTAAAATATTTGTGTATGAAAATAACGCGAGAAGTATTTTTCTAGTATTTTTAAGAAATAATAATTCGTTTTATTTAAATACACAATATATCCTACTAATATCTCCAAACACAAAACAGAAACTTTTTCAAGGCTGCATATGGAACACAGGATCAGTACTCGCATACACCTCGTAAACAAAAACTTCACCAAAACCTGTATACGATGCGGTTCTTTAAGCTCTGTGTACCATATTCTCAGAATCAGCCTTTATTTAAGGGAATACCAAGACAAATACCTAGTGGACAATGGTGTCAATCTACACTCGGATCCTTCAGAAAAAAAACAAAAGCAATATTTAATTTCATCTCAAACCTAAACACCACAATAAGGAAAAATCCATTAACACTTACATTATTTGATACCCTTGGCGGCCAATGCAGAAAACACAAATATTAAACTTATATTTATATAGCTTTAATATCATGTAAATAAAAAAAGAAATATCTTCTACAATTGCAGAAGCGGGAGAACCCTTTGAAAGCTCTTCCTTTTGCACAAATATCCTTTATTTATATTGTCTTCTATACAGATATTAAGAATACGCAAATATTTCCATAAAAAAATTCACATAACTTATAACTTAGCGAATGTTTTTAGAAGAAAGCCCTTAAATTTAATAACAGCTGCACATCTCCTGGGAATACTAGTTGCCAAAGGTCATGCAACGATCCATTCATATTTTCGTTCACAATGCGCTAAAATTTTTGTGTTTAACAGCAGTAATGATTTGCTCTACATCATTCCATAGGTTCTCTATTGGATTGAGATGTGGTGATTGAGCTGGCGAATACATCAACATTATTTTATTCCAAGCAACAGTTCACTATGCGCAAAGTGTTTTGCGTCGTTATAATACATACGCGTAAAACGCCAACTATATGGCATATTTTTCACTGCATGTAGAAAAATTATTTATGTAACTGATTAATTCCCGAATCAAGTTTATGTATGAGACCAACATCGTGATCAGGACACGTGGCCCAAATCATCACACTTCCGCCGACATTCTTACCATCATTGTATAACCTGCCCGTATGCACCATTTATTTTTAGCAATGGCTAATTATTATTTTGCGTTTTTTTTTAATTAAACTCTTCAAATTTTCTCGCTTGTTTTCGCTACTCTCTAATAAATAAGTAGTATAAAAGATGTCTGAACAAAAAATATACATATATACTGCAAATAATCACCCCTACTCTGCATTTCGATTCGAATTAAAAATTTCTCTGTTTGGCAACTTAGATATTCTGCGTTCCGTTTTGATTGGAATTTTTACGATTGTGTGTATTCTGCATTACGGACGTTTTTATAAGTTTAACTTCAAGAAATGTGTCAATAAAAAAAAAAATGGAAATAAAGGTTGCATTAATAATCCTACATAACTTTTTGTTATTTTGTTGATCTTTTGTGCTGAAATGTGAGTTTTTTTTTTTAATCTATTGCAGAACGAAAACATTGTTTATCTCTTCCAACAATGACGAAGGTGCTATCGCATATTTTCTTTAAAAACTAATTGAAATTAAAAAAAAAAAACGTATTTTTGTGCTACAGTAATATAAAAAATATTAAAATATCTACTACGGCGCGGCAAAATTCTTCACACTGGAATAGTTTGCCCACATATACCTCTTAACCATGTTCTGGAGTTTTTTTGTTTGCCTTTCTTCTGCACTTAACTGATGTGTTTATTTAATGATTGTACCCACAACAAATATATAATTCTAATTTGTTTGGATTTGTTTTATTGTACAAAATTTAACGTTTTATTACAATGTTTATAAAATTGCTTAATTTTTGTGTTCATAATTCATACGTTCCACAGCGAAACAGCTGGTTTTGAAAATACTCTCGCTCTTCTTCTTTTTCTTAGGATTCAATTTTTTGTTGGAATAATTTTTTTCGATTCGTGCGTAACTAAATACAGAACCATAATCGAAATGCAGAATAGGGTGAATAAGTGAAGCGGTAGGATGGATAAAGATGACCCCTTCCTTTCTGGGAACACGTTTAGTCATTTATATAAAACCATTAAAAGCCCAAGTAAAAAAGCAAAACCAATACAAATATTGAATTTTTTCCAACAATTAATCAACAAAACATCAGAAATTAACCCTAATATGTTATTAAACTAATAACATAATATGTTATTAAACTAATAACATTAAGCTAGTTACGTCTTTTAGAGTGTTCGCTATAAATAAATGTGTAATGAATAAAAAGATGTCAAATATATACAAATAGAGGGTGGTCCGGTGGCAAATTTATATTTTTAAATACGATTATTTCAAAAAGTATTAAATGGTGCGGAGGGAGGGTGGTGCCGTTGGAATTATCAGAACTTCGATGAATTTGCTTTGGGAAATTTTCCACTAAAAACTGATCAGTCGCTTTGGGGACATCCCATGGCCCTCGAGGTCGACCGATGAATTTTTTATGGGGCTACCTCAAAGAGAGGGTTTATAATGACAATTCCCAATCTCTTGTGGCTTTGAAGGAAAATATTCGTCGAGAAATCAGCACAGTTGCACCAAGTTTACTGCAGTGTGTGACGCAGAACACAAGGCTCCGTTTTGAACAGTGTGTTCAAATCGACGGAAGACATCTGGATGACATACTCCATAAAAAATAAAATCCGCGCTTCCATTCTATCGTTCAATGCTCTTAATAAAACTTTGTGTCAATTATTACATTTTTTATTTAAGTTTGAAAATATAAATCTGCTACCAGACACCCTGTATTAGCTTACAAAGGCACGGCAACATTCTAGTATTAACAAATATTGCAAAAATAGTTGAAAATTATGGTTCCACAATATACAGACATTTACTTATGAGAAAAATAAATTAAGTACAAAATTGTATCTTTGGTGGTGTTGCATGGGATAGTGGCAGAGACTAGATTTGAAACTCGACCTGTGGGGTATTTCAGGCAGAAGTTTCAAAACTAACCCCTTGTAGGTGATCTATAGAGTAGTGACATAATACTAGTCTTGAAACTACTCCCAAGGTAATGCAAAGCAGGGTTATATGGTCTAGCCCTAGTACATCGTAATGTTAAAAAGACCACGTTTTGTCCATACGTTTGGGATATGTTTGGGCTAGTGCTAGATCTTTATGGACTATACTCTACATGCATATATGAACTAGACATGTTAACTGCAGGGAAACTACCTAGAACACATAATATAATTGAAATTAAAAAAAAAAAACGAATTTACGTACATATAGTACATACTATATGTGTACATACATATAACCCGCCATATACAACACTTATGGGTAACTACTTCACTTACTTTTGTATATGTATGTCGAAAACAATATGTATGTCGAAAACAAATTTGAATACAACGCAAGTATTGTAACACAGATCGATGAAGAATCTGCAAAATGGCGGTCAGTATGTCATTCATGGCCTTCCATAGTTACTCTGTAGGAAATGGCGCTAGTAAAACTGTACTGATTCACTACTGACTTTGTCACCAGTACTGCTGACCAATTATACCACAGACAATGCTCTTGGCTGGAGATATTTAGCATGTACTTGTAATTGAGAACCCACTAATAAGCTCGGAATTATTGACTTGGTAGTTCTTACTGAGCCATATGGAGACTTTGGAACCAGAAATTCACTAGTATATTTTAATAATTCTAGGAGGAGGAGGAGGAGGTGGATAAGGCAATAAATGTGGTTAAAACACGTGCATATGTTTTATTATGCAAAAAACTTTATTAAATTCGTAAAAGTAAAAAGGTAAAAGTTGTGCGTACAGTATACCTTTATGAGTGAGTGTTTTTCCATTCAAACCTTAAATGTCACATACGTTTCTTTTACTATAATGTAAAAAAGCGAATTTCTTCTACGCTGGCTAAGCATTTCGCGATTTGAAATTGAAATATCCTCGATTCATTGTTTTAAAAAAGCAAATTTTTGTCAAGGCTGGCTAAACCTTTTAGTATTTTGGGTTGATAAAAAAAATTTGTTTTCTTTGTTTTCTTTTTTCACCGTTCTGTTAAAATCGTGTGCTGGAAAAGACGTGAGGCGTCCATAACTTGCTACGCTATATGCTATGTGCAATAGATTGCGTACCTTAACGGAAATGCTATCTGTAGCGAACAAAATATGGAAATTTTAACTAAGTAATTTAAGCTGATCATTAGGTTTACATTACTACTAAGACCTGGAACACCACAAACGAAAGCTTTATCCGGCGTGTCGCATGAAATAGCGGAACACAATATTAATTTTCTTTTTATTTGAAACTTACTCCCCTTGTAGCGATTGTACTTCCTAAATAAAATCTTTGAATTGGCCACATTTGCATTCGAGATTTTTTAAATAATTAGATTCAGTCAATGTTTATATTCATTTCGGTTTCGGCATAGTTTTTTAACACTGCTCCAACTTTTCAAGCTGCTTCTGAAAGCGCCTTTCCAAACCTTCCTTTTGTAATATAGACAGCAGCTTTTTCAACTTTCTGAAAGGTGGCGTTTTTTTAACATAGCAATTTAGTAATATTACGGAGTAAATAAACCTTCAAAAGACTGCACAAAATCTTTAATAGGCTCTACAAAATCTTTAAATTTTGCACTTTCACATCATCCTTCTCGCTATATACATTTTAATACAAAATTTTTGGTTTCTCTTTCTTTTATAATTTCTTTTGCTCTTAGTATATATTTTTAAAATTATTTTTTAATATCACCTCTAGAATTTATTTTTTACATTTTTTGAGAAAAAATTTAGTTTGGCGTGCAGTCACGAGTAATTTCAACAGAACAATTAATATAATAAAATAGCTTTCAAACAAATTTTTCACCCTTCAAAAGCACCAATGACAAAAGTGTAGACGCTTTGTTGACGATATCACCTTACTTTGAAGGCAACACACCATTTAATAAATTCATATCTTGACAAAACAACATCCACTTCTTAAGACATATTAGAAAGAACCTTATATAGGTGCTCATATTTTTACATACAACCTTACACATTTATTCGACATTTAACCTGCACCAATAACGCAGGACATCTTTAAATCGAATGGCAAATCATTATATTGATTTTTCATTGAACTCTGGAAGGTAACAATTCATAAGCTGACAAAGAGGGAAGCACATTGATAAGATCTGTTACAAGAACTGACTAAATTCAGTGAGCGCTGTTAAGATATTTTGTCTAGGATTACTTGAAATTAAAAATCTTGTGAAAGTTTTGGAAGGGATTGGCGTCCAAAGCCATTTAAAGAACCATTACACGCTTTTAATAAAAATGTTTAAAATTTAACATCTACATTTTTAACTTACACCCATTATAACGAAACAGACCATAGTCTTTGGAATCAATCCCACAATTCCATGTCTAGCACAATACCTATTATCTTAGGGAAACATCCAACACTTGAATTTTATATTTAAGATATTCAAAAAGACGATCGTGTTGTAAATGTAATATACAAATATTCCATGAATCGTAAGCAACAATATCAGAATAAAAAGTTATATCAAATTATTCACAGTTTTGTTCTGCTAAAGGCTAGAAAAGTATTCACTTAGTTGACAAACACAATGTTTTTCCAGTTATTTTTGAAAGAAACCGCATGCATGCGACATCAATGATAATCATAAAAGTTTACGTATGTACATCGTTTTAATCGTCGTTATAGCAAATGCAATGTTATTTGCTATAACGACTATAATTTATGATATTCATTCGTTGAGACTGGATTTTATGTATCTATGATCAGTTTTCTCTTAAAGGAAAGTTTGCAGAGTCGTGGTAAAGAGATTTAATTTGTAATCCGTAAATCACAGTGGTTTGGAAAAATAGCATCGTTCGGTAAGACCAAAGAAAATAAGGAATTACGCAGTCATTGACGCTGCAAGAAAAAAATCTGACAATTCCTCAAGTGAAATTAGCGAAAGACATATCTCAGAGCATCCACAAAACAATTCGTACTTAAGCAATAAGTGGACATCGTACAGCGCTGGGTATGATGGCCGACTGGCGCGACATCAGCCATTTATATCTAAAGTTAACAAGAAAAATAGACGGATTTTGTTAAATTGTATTCGTTATGGGAAATGCTAGTATTCAGCGACCAAAGATTAACGAGCTGAAAAAAATAACTTAATACCAACATTGAAACATTAAAGCGCAAATCTCATGCTTTGGAAGTCGTGGCCTGATTTCAAGTTGGGAGAACTGGTTTTTATAACCAGTTAGGATTTAACAACCGCAGCAACACCCACCCATACCTTTCCGTGAAGGGCTATTGCATAATTATAAACAACTTCATAGTCCCATTATCACCAGACAACAATGCAATTGAATATATTTGGGATACACTTAAGATGCGTTTACAGAAACACTAAATCACTTCTAATAAATCTGAAGGCTGCGTTATTAGCTGAGCGGAATGATATAAGAGAAAGCAACATGGAAACCCTAATCATAAAGGGACAAACAAAGCATTAACATAAAAAGAAACTTGTTGTATTTGCCAAAAAATATCGTTTTCATCATTTTCGTATGAAACTTTGTTGACATAAAGTTATGAAATTGAATCCTTTAGTTGAATCTTTAAATAAATTTTATGTATAAAATATACTACATTCTTTTTTTACTTTTTTAATTGATTTTACATTAATTGTGTACTTAAATGTATTGCTTGACGGGACATGTGCATGTATCTAATGGAACTTCCATTACAAAGCTAAGAATAAGTACACAAATAAACCATATATTAAAAATTATATACTGAAACGTTAAAAAACTTTGAAGCACACAATGTAATTTTAATTTGGACGATTAGTCCATAAAGTAGTAAGAATTATTTTAAACAGGAATATAGACATGTTTACCTCCGTATATTCTACGCATTCATGTAGTAGTAGGGTATCTACCTGTAGTTGTTATATGTACATATGTATTGCTTTTATTTTTTGGTTATTTATCAAAGATCTTTGCGTAAAAAGAATTATTTAAAACAAAAAAACACTATGTATATTAAAAAAATGTTTTGCGTTAGTTTTTGTTCTTCTGTTTTGTGAAATTCGCATTATACTTTTATGGTTAATTACACTTGCAATGTCAATATATTTATATTGCTTGTTTAGTTGTAAGGCAGTATTAAAATTTCATGAAATATGTTACGAATTAATTCATATTTTAAACTAAAATATAAAAAATTGTATGCTTTATTCCTTGTTTTCACTTAACAAAACAAAACTTGCGAAAAGCGCAAAACAAAAAAGAAATTACTCATGGCAACATGGCGGCATTCTATTTTACAGAAGTGATGCCAGATAATTTGTAAGAAAAAAGTAACCAGGTATTACATTTCGTCGTAACTAGCCACAAATCTGTTCGCACATGGAGAGAGCGCCGGTAGAATATCGGGAAATAATGTGCATGCTCTTCATGTGGACAATGCGTGTATATGTTCCTGCTCAGCTTGAGTATAAATTTTTGGTTGGAATGGAGAGCGTTTCCTTGTCCTCAGCATAGTATACACTACGTCTAACTAGCCATAGATTTGTTTGCAAATTGAAAAATGCGGGAAGATGTTCCTGTACACATACGGGTGTTTACAGACGAGCGGACACACACACACTCGTTATTTTGTCTGTGTGTATTTTGTTTTTGTAATGGCATAATAGAGTTGTGCGAACAATTGTTCGGAAATCTTTGAACACGAATCAACCATCAACAGCAATCTTTTACTCAAGCCGATATGTCAGACGGCTCACTTAGTTCAGTTGTGTGAATAGTTTAATTGAACTAGATCGTCCATGAACTACACAACTCTAATACTTTGTGTCAATTGCTGAGCAGAGTTTTTCTTTTCATAGTCTATAATAAAGTTGTGTTTACATTACGTGTACAAGTCAAATGGAATTTCAAAATTACATATGTAAAACAACGTGTACACTTAGTGTGATGCCTATGAAATAAATGATGTGTGTTTTTCATATATGCACTAGCATGTGTTATGTATATATATTTCCTGTTTATAATCCAATGGCCAGAGGCTTATATATATATATATATATATATATATATATATATATATATATATATATATATATATATATATATATATATATATATATATATTCTTATGGATAAATATTTAATATCAATAATTAATATTAATTATTCTAAATAAATAAATTTTTTTGATATATATTTAAAATTTAAAACCTTTTATTAAGAATGCATTATTAATTAGGTTATATAAGAAACATATTACTATCTTCCGTTAGAAACAAAGAAAGCTATTGAGGTATTACTGGTGCAGAATATGCTGGTATCCATTCAACTAGTAGAGGAATTTAATTTAAGAAGAAATTAAAAAAATCAATCAAAATCAATAAAAAAAACATTTCTGTTTATTCGTACATTAGAAGAGCGGTGGCAGAATAATGGGGAAAAGTGTGTTCGTGGTCTTCTGTGTCGTGAATACGTGTAAATGTGCCTGCTCACTTTGAACATAATTTTTCGTCACTCATCGATATTGTTTCCATGCTCTCAGCGTAGTTTAAGTGCGGGAGTTTATCGACGAGCCCATAAATACACATTTTTTATTTAACCAGTGCTTTTTTTAGTAATAGCAAAAAACTGCTCGGAAACTTGCTTTTAACACCAGCAAACCATCAACAGCGACAGTCTTCTCGATCCAAATCCCTGTGCGAACAGCAATCTGTACGTTGGCAAACAGATATCTAGCTAGTCAAGACGGCATGTTATATAAAGGTTCTTTTCGTAATAAAAGAATAAAAATATGGTTAATTCGCCAACCCATTTTGAGAAGTTGCATACACAGACACAAGGTATCCAGTATTTTTATTTATATATTTTTTCACATTTATTTTAGCATCCATATAAAATGTATGATTTTTCGTAGCTGAATAACAAAGCACATCCGCACACCCTGATTACTTTAAGATATATTTTTTTATTTAAACAAATAAAGTAACTCTTTAACAATAACTTTATTGAAGTATTTAAAATATACTCTTAGACACAATTTGAGATTTTTGTTTTCTTTATTTCGTCACAAAACCCTATATGTGTCGTTTGTAACAAAGCCCAGAGTATAACCCGAGTTTTTTATTTTCCCGTATGTTAGATGGCGTCTTGATTAGCCATAAACCTGTTCAGCCATTGCACATTTTGCTGCTCGCACAGAAAAATTGATATTCACGACTGAAGCTGATAATTGCCGCTTCATGTTCAAACAGAGTTCTCCGAACAATAGTTCTTGATGAGATATACAAAATTGAGCTTAAACTGAACGTGAACATCTATACAATTTCGTTAAACAGAAGACCACGAACCCATTTTCTCTCATTATTTTGGAGATGCTCTCTCAATGTGCGGACATATTAATGGCTAGTCAAGACGGAGTGTTATAATTTCAATCTCTGCTTACCCTGTGTTGTTGGTTTGTACATATTTATAATACCGATACAAGCATCGGAAATTTAATTCTCTTTCTTTTATTACTTTTAGTTTTATTGTAATTGCTATAGTTGCCTGGACTTGTATCGAAGCCGCTATCAATCATCAATAATATAATTTTCCTTATGTTGAACTAGCTTCAATGCATGCTAGATATATATCGCAGCGTCGTGCTACGTCGGTACAGGTGGGGTAGATAGATAGACAGAGAAGGTGTCTTCTCTACTCTATCTATTTCAAAGAAAGTAACACATTTAATTCGTAGGCAAGCACTAACTGCCTGTTGTTATTTTACCATTAAACCTTAATACTTTGGTTTTAATATAATAAAAATCTTGGTACTCATTTTATGCTCTGAAAAATAAAGTAAAAAGCAACTATCTATCTCACTGTCTTCAATCTCTTTATAAAAATACTTTTTACTGTATAGAAGAGGTCTTTGCAGCAAATTCGTATGAAAGATTACTCAACTAATTCTTGATTAGATATTCCGACGGGGTGTTTCGATGTAGATTTTTGGAACGAATTTCCGTCATCTCATGTCAAGTTTGGTTTGGAGACATACCGGTTTCGGTTATGTGCCGTCTTCAGTGTGATTTTTCGTTCTACGAAACACCAGAACGAAAAATGACAAGAACTATGATCGAAAAGGGATGCATAAAGTTAGCGGTTTGCTTCGATATCTCATTATATTATGAAACCCAAGTTTTTAAAATTATAAACATTGATTCGTATGTAATTGTGTTATTCCTGTGCGTTTTTTACGTTACTATACTATACATATGTGGATACATATATATTTCGAACTTAATTTAATTAATTTTGGTGGTATTACAACACAAATGGATTTAATTATATAAATAAGTGTATGCATATTTTTCCTTTGATAAGTGATTTTGTTTTTAAGGAAATATCAATTTTTGGTGATGAAAAATCGCATATTGGGAATAAGATGTAAAATATATATATTACAGAGTTGTGCGAACGGACGACTCTGGTTGAACATGAACTGAACATCGAAAATCTTCACTAAACTTATTCCTGTGCGAACAGCAAAATGTACAATGTCTGAACAGAATCATGGCTAGTCAAGACACTATGTTAACTATGCTGATAACATGGAAACAATTTCAATGAGAAACAAAAAATCAAGTTCCTGATGAACAGGAACATCTCTACGTCTTCTCTACACTGAAAACCACGGACGCATTTTTCCCCGTTATTATAATTTGTGGATAGTCAAAACGAAGTGTCCATCTGGTAGCTCTACCAAGTGAAAATAATTTATAGAAAGCATAAGGTACCCCTATGGAAAAAAGTAAAAATAACCAAATAGTCATATATATATATATCGTCACAATTTTATAAATTGTCAAACTTTTTATAAGAGTTATATCAGTAATATAATGTATGTATTAAATAAACAGTATTCTCAATAGATTTTAAGGAAATGATACACCTGTATATGTTTGGAACGAAAATTGATATTAATGAATAAGTGATATTATTTACGTACTTACAAACATATATGTATACATATATGGATTGGAGTGTTTGCATACATACTTACGTGCAGTTATCTTAATTTTGACTACAACTCCTAAATAACAAAAATGATAGTTTATTTGGTTGTTCGTTTTATGGAATCGTCATGGATTGCAAGATGAAATAAATTTTATGTGTATGTGGATCTGTGGTTTATAAATTTATTAGATAAAATGGGAACGACAATGGGGAAGAATGGCCATTTTCTGGATGCCTTACCATCTCAGGTAATAATTGTTTGCATAAATATCAACAATTAAGGAATATTAAGTGCAATTTGTGTTTATCTAGGGTACATTGCATGTTGTAATGTTAGGTCTAGATTCCGCTGGAAAAACCACGGCATTATATAGATTAAAATTTGACCAGTATTTAAATACCGTTCCCACTATTGGGTTTAACTGTGAAAAAGTTCATGGAATGGTAGGTAAAGCTAAAGGAGTGCAATTTTTAGTGTGGGATGTAGGAGGACAGGAAAAACTTAGACCATTATGGCGGAGTTACACACGGTAATGTTTTATGTAATTAATACCTTCATAATATATTTCATTGCTTATATTTCGTTTAATAGTTGTACAGATGGCATACTTTTCGTAGTTGATTCTGTTGATATTGAACGAATGGAAGAAGCGAAAATGGAACTTATGCGCACTGCAAAATGTCCTGATAATCAAGTAATGTTTTTTATTTTTAACAAACTATTCTACTCGTAGTTTATAATACCGTACAGAGATTTTAAGTTTGCGTGGTACTCTTAAAACAAAATTTTTACTACCCATTCATTCACGTAAGTAAATGATTTTGAAATTTTAAAGCAAATGTGTATTAAGAGTAATCTTGTCGTTAATTAGCAAGCAAAGTTATTTAATTACTTTTTTTGTTATACTCAGTATTTAAAATGTTAGTTGCAAAGTAGCAAAGACCAAAACAAATACTGCAGTCCGCTATAACTTCTATAAGATTTTTAAAAATAGTTTATTCTTAGTGTGCTGTTAAAAAAAACAGTCCAACATTACAAATGCAAAAATAAACATATTCTGTCTCAAGTAGCACTTATTTACGTTAAGTTAATTTTGCTATTAATTGGTTGTACTGTCGAAATGTAATTCGGTAATGAAAATAGCTCCAGCAAAAAATGACTGCGGTCACTTTGACAACATTGTGAAATGGTATAGCAACCGTCTTGGCATTAATGGTGAATTGTTACATATCCAATTTTTTTAATTACTTTAATTCATTTTAACATGACTGACACTTATCGAGTGTTGCCAAAACGGCAGTTTTTCGCTTGATCTAGTGTTTATTCGTATTCGAAAGTGGGAAGTATCAGAAAAATTCCGCTGAGTGATTTTTTAGTTGATAACGTTTTTCGTGCCAAATAAACTAATTTAAAATTAGTAGGATGTGGCTGTTGTAACTTAAAAAAATAGTAAAAATAAAAAAGTACGACTAGTTTTCAGTCAGATAAACTTAGCTTTATAAGAACTCATTGATGATTGCCATTGCATATGACGTGTGAAAACATACACCACGGAGTTTCGCCCAACTACTAACGAACTACGTTAAGACGAAATACGCTAAACCTCGAAATCAAAAAGATATCAATTAGTCAGCTGCTCATAAAATTTGTTTTTTGAAAACTTATTTTTTGAAATTTACACTTGTGCTGAGACGCTACGGATATGTGAAATTATTAATAATGTTTTCTTATAATTTTTCATATAAAAGTCAGACCCAAAAACCGTGTTATAATTATAAGTAAAAAATATAAAACAAATAATATATAAAATAGTAAAGACCAATAACAACCATTATTGTTATGTTCGAGGAGTTAGCCGCATGTAATGAGATAATAAAAAAACAATTGCACGCATAGCTCAGCTAGAAACAAAAATTGATCGTACATAGCTCTAGAGTTACCAATCGTCCTTCAAACAATAGTAACTAATCCGAACATTAGCCAATAAATCATTGAAGCACCTCCATATCCCCTATAATTCAATAACCACCCATAAATGTGTTTACACAATAAGCAAACCATAGTGTTTTCATAATTAAAAGGCGAAAAAACAATGAAATATAGAGTGACATTTTTAAACTCATAAAAAGGCAAGACAGTCTTGAGCTGGTCTTCACAGTGTGTGAAGATAAATTCTAATTTAACTAGCAGAGACACAAATCGAATTTCCTAACATGGCTGATGGTGCACTTAACAGAGCTATGTTAGCAATTTAACAATGGGGGCAATTTTGACCTTATTTGCAGAAGCCTATATTAGGAAGCAGGAACCAGATCCATAAGAAACCTCTTTTGTAAAAATTGCTCAAAGCGTTAGTTAATTGACCCATAAAAGTAAACTATCTAAAATATTTAGGAAACAAAATTAAATTGCATTTAAAAACAGCGCTTTTGGCGAAACTGTTAATCTTGAACTTATTTCCAGTGACCATTATGGAAAAATGGTGATGGGCTGGCCCAAGCCACTATATAGGACTGGTGGTCCAGGGAGTACTTAGTGGAGCCATAAAGGTGGCATATGTGAAATAATTTCAGAATCCCATTAAAATAAAATTTTAAAGTATTAATTTCTGAAAATTTCTTGAGAGGATAGGTGGTCATTATGAAAAAATGGTGATGGGCTGGCCCAAGCCACTATATAGGACTGGTGGTCCAGGGAGTACTTAGTGGAGCCATAAAGGTGGGATATGTGAAATAATTTCAGAATCCCATTAAAATAAAGTTTTAAAGTATTAATTTCTGAAAATTTCTTGAGAGGATAGGTGGTCATTATGAAAAAATGGTGATGGGCTGGCCCAAGCCACTATATAGAAATGATGATCTAGGGAGTACTTAGTGGAGCCATAAAGGTGGGATATCTGAAATAATTTAGAATACGAGTAAAAAAAAAATTTAAAGTATTAATTCTTAAAAATTTCTTGAGAGAATAAGTGGTCATTATGAAAAAATGTTGATGGGCTGGCTCAAGCCACTATATAGGAATGGTGGTCCAGGGAGTACTTAGTGCAGCCATAGAGATGGGATATCTGAAATAATTTTAAAATCCGAGTAAAATAAATTTAAAAAGTACTAATTTTTGAAAATTTCCTGGGCAGATAAGTAGTGGCCATTATGGAAAAATAGTGATGGGCTGGCCTAAGCCACTATATAGGAATATTGGTGCTTGGAAATTTTTTTTACTCAGATTCTAAAATTATTTCAGATATCCCACCTTTATGGCTCCACTAAGTTCTCCCTGGACCACTATTCATATATAGTGGCATGGGCCAGCCCATCACCATTTTTCCATAATGACCACTTATCCTCTCAAGAAATTTTCAAAAATTAGTACTTTTAAAATTTTTTTTACTCGGATGCTAAAATTATTTCAGATATCCCATCTTTATGGCTTCACTAAGTACTCCCTGGACTAACATTCCTATATAATCGCTTGGGCCAGCCCATCACCATTTTTCCACAATAACCACTTATCCTCTCAAGAAATTTTAAAAAATTAGTACTTTTAAAATTTTTTTACTCGGATTCTGAAATTATTTCAGATATCCCACCTTTATGGCTCCTCTAAGGACTCCCTGGACCACCATTCCTATATAGTGGCTTGGGCCAGCCCATCACCATTTTTCCATAATGGTCACTGGAAATTAGTTCAAGATTAACAGTTTCGCCAAAAGCCCTGTTTTTAAATGCAATTTAATTTTGTTTCCTAAATATTTTAGATGTTTTACTTTTATGAGTCATTTAACTAACGCTTTGAGCAATTTTTACAAAAGAGGTTTCTTATGGATCTGGTTCCTGCTTCCTAATATAGGCTTCTGAAAATAAGGTCAAAATTCCTAATATGAATTTCGACAACGCTAACAAATGTATTATTAATGTTATATTATAAAATGTAAACTAAGACGTTCTTCCTATAAATTCAGTAAATTTTCTTACGTCAACAAAAATATATTCAATATTATTTCAGGGCGTCCCCGTATTAATTTTGGCTAATAAACAAGACTTGCCTGGTGCTCGCGAACCTAAAGAATTGGAAAAGCTTTTAGGATTGCATGAACTTCTTACAACGAATTCTTTAAATATAAATTCCGTGCTGAAATCCTGCTCCTCTTCAACTGGAAACATTGTCGCCACATCAAAAGGAATAGAATGTGAACAAGAAGAATACGATTATGGGGAAACCGGTGTTGAAAATACATTTACGTCAGTTCTCAATTCAAAAGTTTCGTTATCGTCACCTTCAAATCAACAAAATACCTGCGCAAATAGTGATGTAAAAAATAAAGCGCCTTCGCTTAAAAATTATTCAGCAACTGCGCTGCTAGACACTTATAACTACCAACAACAAGAACATACTTCACAAAAATCGCTTATAACGCAAGAATTGCAAACTCTGGTAACTCACCAATCCTCTCCATCTTCATTAGTATGTACTCCAACATCATCAAATGTACCAAGCAGCTGTACCACCCCCAACACCACTGGCAATCTTAATGACAATATACCCAAATTACCGTCATCTGCCACAACATCAAATATTAACAATTCGGCAATATTGCAAAATAGAAATAGTAACATGAAATCTTGCAGCAATGCTAGTAGCGTTGCATCCCAATACAAGGGATGGTACATACAACCAGCATGTGCTATAACAGGCGAGGGATTACAAGAAGGTCTTGAAGCTTTATATAACATGATTCTTAAAAGGCGCAAATTTCAAAAGATCAATAAGAAAAGGCGGTAATATTTATCAAATCATATTTAAGAAAATCTGAAACTTTCGATAATTATAAAAACCGATTACTCTTCAAGCGTCATCAAGGTCTTCAAGACCTCTAGAACATAATCCTAGTATGTATATTGTTATTGTTTTCGTCTTTAAAAACATTAATTTAATAAACCTTATTCTTTTCTTATATAACATTTATTTATTTCTTAAAATTTTTGTTACAATTTTACAAGCAAACGGCACAAAGGCAACTTGATTAAACCCAATTCAAGAATCTCGTAGTAGGGTTAGGAAGCATTACTGAATCTAAGCCGATGAGTGTTGCCGTTTATATGCAAGGGTGTTTGATGTTTTTTTTTTTCGAAAAATCAAATTTGGAAAAAAATAATAAGTAAAAATTAATTTTAATTGTTATTTAAATCAAAAATGTAGCTTAAAACTACAATAGAAGCAAACATAACACTTTGCTGAAAAAAATAAACTAAATTTCACATAGAAAAGAGCAATTCAGCGGCTTTATTAAAAAGAAAAGGCTTTTTTTAACTTTAATTTTATTTTGTTAAATCTTTCTAATAAAAGAAATTTACAATAAGTATTAAAAATTATTTCTAAAATAATATTAATTAGTCATTAATGTAGGATTTAATGATCCGTTTTGTTTTATTTAAAATTTATACTTTTATTTATTTATAAAAAACACTTAGACTTAAGCATGTAACTACTCTGTCTTTTGCAACGTCTTGTCACTTTGATAGTCCAAATTACTCTGCCTTGTTTTCTCAACTTCAACCATTCTTTTCTATTCTTGTCTATTTCGTTTATTGTAGAATGTGTAGGTCCTTTAAATTATATACAAGCGTTATTGTTGTAGTAAATGGTATGTGTGTTGTTGTTGAAAAGAATGTCTGGAATGTGTATGTCCGTTAGGTCATGTGTGTTAGCAACTAAAATGAAATGTGCATAGTCGAACTTTATCATCCTACATTAATGTAATATCATTATTATTTCGTGAGTAGTCCATCATGCCAGACTTACGAACGTCTGAGAAATGTCTATAAATAAAGTTGAGCAGTATTGCTTATTATCAAATTCCGATCTAATAGCGGTAACAATTCTGTGGGCTTGTTCAATAGTACTATGATTCGCACGAAAACCAAACTGATGGTCCGGGATAATGTTTCGTTCATTTAGATAAGGATTTACACTTGAGACGAATAATTTTTCAAACGAGCAACATGGCCTTAAATATGTAAAGTTAAATTCTCACAGCAGAATTATGTAGGTCATTTTCTCATATTTATATTTTTAATAATCGACTTTAATGAAGATAGTCGAAATTTCATAGGATCATTTACAATGTCTGTGATATTTGAAGGGTGGAAATATTTATGTGGTGTGAAAATTGGTTAGCGAATGCACTTACCTTTTCAATGGCGTGTTTGGTCCAGGAGCGGTTTTCAAGTCTTAGTGGAGATCCGTAGGAAATATGATATTTTTAGCCTGTGGTATAATCTGTGTTTTTGTTGGATTCCTATTTTCTACATAACTCAATAGCGGACTCATGTTTCTACATCAGCGTAACACGTAAATCATTCAAGCATACGTTTTTTTGGATCTTTATATTTGAAAAACGACTATTCTGCGATTGCCTCCTCTTCTGCCTGGCAAACATCTGTACATCAGATGATAACTGCTACGAATTCCTTTTAACTGTTTGTTGGTTTTGTTAGAAAATAAATCGAAAGATGTACTGCCTAATTTACTTGAACTGTGTTATAAAGCTGCCTCCCTCTATGACTAAGAAGCCTAGAGCCCCAATAGGTGTGACTTGCATTGTAATCGTCAGCTGCTGCTTCTGTTGGGAGAGCCCGTTAGCGTTCAAGAAGCAATATCTTCAACTGGTTAATTTTTTGTTAAGCCTAATTTGCAAAATCATGTTTTGGGTTCCCACCATTTCTTCAAATATGATAATAGTTTTCATAAAAGTGTTCATTGTTTGTATCAGGTTATCGATGGAGCTCGAATTGTTCACCCTATTGTTGTAAGACATGGGCATATGAATGTTCTAGAGCATTACATTTTGAGTTAACATTAGGTAAACAATTTTGCAATGTTTGTGCATACGTATAGTTTGGCTTAGTGTGTGCTACGTTACTGGGTTGAGTACCAGCATAGAGCCTGGCAAGTTGGAAAGCCTTTTTTAAATTCAGGTTTTCGTACTATTTCCGCCTTCTTTAAATACAGTGTGGTTTTCTTCGCAGTTGCTGCATTTGTTTACCTTGGAGTATGTTTTGGAAGAACCGCATTCTGAAGATTGGTGTGCATGGCCGCATACCACGCATACTGAAGGTAACTTGCAGTATGTTGTAGTGTGTGCGAATTCTTGGGAATTGCACTCACGGTGACCATTTCGGTAAATGCTTCTTCTACTATTATTCGTCGGTTGAGGAGGAAGTAGAGGGTGAACGGAGTTTTGGGATCTTATTTGGGGTACGTTAAATATAATCTCAACACGATGCATTGGTTGGGCAACTTAATACTTCTTTAATATATTGTGCACTGCCCGCACGTCATCTTGGTTTCTTGAACTTGTTCATTTCGTATAGAAGCGACGCAGAAATTTTTCTTGCCTACGACTTTGGACAACATTTTAACAATGGTATTTGTTCGCGCAAGTAAAGTGGTGGAGGTTACCTGTGATAATATGTTTCCGGCTAACTAGCGCGCTTGGTCAATTTAACGCAGGGTTCTGCGTTAAAAATCGTCAGACGTCATTTTGACAAATTCACTCACTCGTATAACACCTATTCATATGGAATCACAAGCGACTTTTTACTCAAATTCACAAATAAATTTCACGTACTCCAACTCAGTCTTTCGAAATACCTAAAGTAACTAAACTATTTATTTTTACAAACAAAATTTATTGCTTTGAATTGTATTCCATAACTTCGTTTTTTTTCGAGTGGCACTTTATTTGTTTATTTAATCTTCCTTCATAGGTCTCGGATAGTATTGGAATATTAATAAGTGTCTATCACGACTTTGTACCATGGTGCAAGTCGCGATACTACGGATTCCTTGTTAAAACATTTGTTAAAGAACTATATGCTGTATTTTTTTTTTCTTTATATATGAAGTTTTTTTTTTTTATCGAAAGCCCGTCTTTTGCAAAAAGAGGAATTTAGTCTATAGAGAATAACTTCAAAGGAAACATCATTGTCACAGAACAACATCCGATTACAAAGGTAAATATTAATTTTCGTGAATTGTAAAAATAAAGTTGTATATTTTCAACAATATTTTGTGTGTTTTGTTCTCTCATAACTCAATGATTACTAACACCAACAATTACTGTTATAACCCGTCGTGCAACAATTGCATTCGGTTTTTCCAA
Organism: Phania funesta; assembly: GCA_963932375.1. NCBI lineage: Eukaryota > Metazoa > Arthropoda > Insecta > Diptera > Tachinidae > Phania > Phania funesta. The sequence continues at coordinate 5,964,910 of OZ010657.1, read as the reverse complement.
AGTGGTATAGAACAAATTTAAAGTTAAGACGTACAGCCTGTTCCACGATTTGGAACGTTAACGTTTTGTGGAATTCTATATATATTTATAAATTTATTTCAAAAATATGTTAAAAATAAATTTATTAAATATTGCAAAATGTAGGTTATGAATTTTTTATTTGTATTTTGTAACCTAGCAAGAGGTAAAATAATAAAAAAATATAAAATATTATAATACAAAAAATTGGTGTAAAAAAAATAAAACTCAAATATAAATTAATTTAAAAATAATATAAATCTGTAAAATTGCACAAATTCAAAATAAATTTATAAAGATCAATAAGAAACATTAAATATTATATTAAAGAAGTCAGCCACACGTAAGCAATTCAGTAGAAACTTTACCACAAAAAAAAATCGCCCGCCATTCTCCTTCTGTAAATCGGTGAAATGAAAAGATTTTTCAGATTTTCGTAGTACCTTCGATTTATGTTTAGTACAATTATAAAAAAAGAAACGAAGTTTTTTCAGAGCTGCACATCAGTGTTAATTTCAGTTTTGTGTAACATTGAAAACACCAAACGTCAAAATCTTTTCATCTGAAAAAATGATTTACACCTAATATTTTCGCGTGTTCTTTATTAAAAATAATTTTTTTTTGATCTTCACCTTTGAATAAATTACATATTGTTACGTTTATTACCACAATAAACGTTAGTTTGTAGGTTTCGTTTAACTGCAAAAATTAAAATACACAGTCCTTAATGATTTTATCATTACACAACTTTATCGGCAATCACGACTCTTATTTAGAACTCTTCAGTACTAAATTATACAGTACACTTAACACTCTTTTGTACACACAGATATTCACTCTATGAAATTTGAAAGACAACTATATTCTCTGCGGTGGACGGCGCCTTTATATAGAGATCACAGCCGGTTCTTGAAACGTCCCGAACATACGTGAAATTGCGCATTATTTATTTCATTAGCTGGCTTAGTAGTCTTGTATATGTGTTCGTGTGTGTGTATCTTTTGTTTACTTTTTTTATTCTGTAGAAGTTGTTTCTGAAATGCATCGCGGTTCGGGGAATTTCTGCTGGGCAATTGTTTTGCTTTATGCTTATAGCATTGCGTATTTATACAATAGGTCGTTTCACACATCTTCGATTATTACTTCGCAACAATATTTTTAATTTTATTTATAGTACTAAAGCTTAAATACTTATTACCTAAGGTTCACTTTTATTAACGAAAAGGCTAAAATATATAAAATATTTTGTAAAATAAAATTAAATAAAGTGAAAATTTAGACGTTTTAAATACAAATTTGTTTAGCTTTGATTATCCCGATTTGTTTGAGATAATTGAAAAAAAATAACCAACCTGACGTTTTTTACTCTACACTACCATATATTGTTTTATCATAAAGCCTTCCCTGTGTTGACATTTGCAACTTAAATCTGAATAACATTATTGCAGAAGTTTTACGGCTACAGTTAGAATAAAACATTTTCTTATAATATAAACAAGAATGACAATTTGTGTAAACCGAGAATCGAAGCTCAAATCATCATGGAATAGTTAAAATATTTGAACATTTAAACATTTTGGCAATAGTTAGAATATTGAAAAACCCAGGTTCGGTTAACAAAATTCTCAAAAAACCTTTTAACCGGCTTTTAAAACGTGAACATTTGGGCATTTTCAGCGAACAGTATGCAAATATGCCTTAATACATGTGTTTATTAATATTTATTCAGTCATAGCACTCCAACTAAGTACTATGAAGTATTAATCACACACAACATTCGAACAGACCATTTCGGGTGTTTGGCAAATGTTCGATTATGCATGTTCGATACTCGTTTAAAACTCACATGTGTTATTGCATAATAACTGCGTAAAAAGAAACTTGTTCTATAGTTTTTTTTTCGTTTATTTTAAATTTCATTACAAAAATTAAAAATAAAATAAAAAAAAAAATATTTCCTTGCAAAGGGGAAGAAAGTATTTTAATCGCAATAAATATAAAATATATTATCTGACAAAAAGATGTATCAATAATTGCTTCTACTGATAATTCTTTAAACGATATAATGTTTTTATATTCTAACATATAGAAAACCGAATTATTTGAGTTAGTCAGAAACACCAAATAATGAAGATAAAAAATGCAGTAGAAATTTATTTAGTAAAACAAAATGTACTTTATTTAAAAGCTGTAATTGGGTATTTTTATTTAGTTTGGAATTAATGTAAAAATAAATAACAGCAACAATATCATGTCAGATTCAAAAATTTGTTAAGATTGCGTACAAAATAAATAGGGCAATGCAAAAGTTATGTTTCTTGATTTGATATTCCGACAGGGTGTTTTGATGTAGATTGTTGGTACGAATTTCCGTCATCCCTTGTCAAGTTTGGTTTGAAGACAAACCGGTTTCGGCGATGTGCCATCTTCAAAAGTTATGTATTAGTAAAAAAGAGGTAATTTTAATAATTAATAGGATACCCTCTTTACGCTTTAATACTTTTGCAAAACGTTTAGGCATTGACTTTACTAACTTCGATATTTCCTCGGATGAAATTTTGCTACATTCCTGCAGAATAAAAATCTTGAACATAACCTTAGATAAAATAATATGATCTCTAATTCTACGTTCCAATAAATCCTAAAGGTGTTCAATAGGATTGAGATCTGGGGATTAGGGAAGTGTATGTAGTTGTTTTGGGACATTATATAAAAGCCAAAGTTTTACAAATTCAGCAGTATGCTTTGGATCATTGTCTTTCGAGATTATCTTTATTTAGCGATGTACCGTTTTTTCTTCAATTTTGCGTCTTTGGTTCATTATAATTGAAATTTTTGTGTTAAAACATGATTTTGCGACACAACTCGATACAAAACACTTGGTTAAGAATGAAATTGTGCGACCTGTCATGCATATTTTACGGACAACTTGTCGGCCAATTCGTGATTAACGCACATATTTTGTGTGTTTATTATGTATATGTATATTATGTATATAATTACAACAACAAGATTTCACAAAAATCCGTTAAAGTACCGTTATCTTATTTATGAAAAAGACACAAAATTTGCTTTCGTCAGAAGAAATTAAGTTTTCCCAAAACTCTTGTGGCTTATTAATGTGCTCTGAGATATAAATGGCTTCTTCCGGTCAGCTCGGCTACGATAACCAGCCTTTTGAAGTATTTTACACACAGTGTTACTGCAAACGGTATTTCGGTATCTATGTATATCAGAAACCTTTAATTTTGGATTCATTTGAACTTTGTTTAGTATATAACACTTTTCCCGCCCGCTTAATTTAGAAGGTCGTCCAGAGCGCGGTTTTGGTGCAGTGGATCCAGTTCATTTATAATTATCAACAACTCTTTTAATTCAAGAATGTGTTCTTCCCACTATTTTTCCAATTTCTCTAAACGAACAAAACTTTAAAAAAACTGGATATATTTGATAACTCACGAACAATATTTAATACTCTTTTTTCAACAAAATTATGTTATAAACAACTTCCTAACGGTTATTTTTTTATCTGTGGCGATACTGCCATATTTTTGTTATAATTGAACAAAATAAAAGCTGCCACTTGATTAGTTCTTCATAAAAATAATTTAACATATGTATTTATTAGAAGTGCAACTTTTTAATAGTTGTTATAATTTAAATTATAAATTGCCAAAAAAAGAAAAATAAGTCCCAATATACATACATATGTGTATTTGCTATGCACGCAAAATTCTTCTAACATGGTCAAAACAAATTAAAGGCATTCAATTAAAACAAAATAATAAAGTACCTTATTAAACGTAAGTACGAGTATATTTTATCTTATTAATTATGCTCTTTCTCCATTGACTTGTTATCTGACAAAAAATACTCAAAATGATCGTTTAGAATGTCGTGTGTTCAACACTTCGTTTGAGTTTTACTTTGTGTTTGAGTGTTGTGTGCGATAGTGCATAAAAACTTTTAGTACGGTTCTCTGGTTATGTTGTTTGTTTGATTTAATTGACGTTAGATACATAAATACAGCTCTATGTAGGCTCTAATAAAACAACAACAATAGTGGTATATGTGATAATTAGAACTTACAGCTGTTGACAACTAATTAGAAACAATATTTTTTTTTAAGAAAATTTTTAAAATTTTATTAAAAAAAATCATATTCTGCATCTACTATAAAAATAAAATATATTTTTTTTCATTTTTTACCTTATATTATTTAACTTAAAAAAACTATAAATCGGAACAATATGTGGGCGTATTGCGCCTACTACCTTGTAATAACTATAAAAACAGAAAGAAAATGTTGCGACAATTAATTAGAAACAGCAGATAAACAAGGTGAAATAATGTTGTTAAATGCTTAATTTTTTTAATATATTGTAGCAAAACCCTTTTGCCTGATTACAGCGTCACTATGCTTACGCATGGAGGAAATAAGCCTGCGACACCGCTCCACTGGAATTGCCTCCCACGCAGACTTTACTTCAGTGAAGAGAATTGCCATGTTTGTAATATTTTTTTCATTCAATGCCACTTTTACGTCACCGCAAAAATGCTTTAAGGGGTTGAGATCTAGGCTTGACGATGGCCAGTCCAAAACATCGATGAAATTATCATTAACGAATTTTTTTGTGACTTTGGCCGTATGCTTAGGATAATTGTCCTGTTGGAATTTCCAGATAACAGGCAAATTATACTTAGCCCATGGCACCAAAATGGTTTTAAGAGTGTTCATGTTAAAACTCCATCGATCTTATGAATTGGCCCGACACTATTCCAAGGAAAACAACCCCAGACCATAATCGATCATCCACCATTCTTCACAACACGTGAAACATGGCGAGGATTAAATTCTTGATTTACAGGCCGCCTGACGTAACGGTTTCCGCCCGGAACAAGTCTATATATTTTGGTCTCATGACTACAGACCACTGTCTTCCACTCACGTTCTGTCCAGCGGTATTTTTTTCTTGCTGCTCTACCATGTACACGAAACGGCGGCATAAGGTGCGTGACTACAATTGAACATTTTTCAGCTCCTTTATTTCGCGCTGAATTTGTCTGAACGCCTTCCTTGGCTCGGCTTTCGATATATTGACAATTTTTACGTCCACATCAGATGTTTTCCTTGGCCTATTTTTTCGGGGAACGTTTGCAAATGTTTTATGATGCTGAAGATGTTGCAAAGCACCAAAAACGATATTTTGGAGCAGCAGATTTGCCATTATCACGATGGGCTGATATAGCGTTTCTCTTCTCTGGGGTACAACTTTTACGTTTCCCCATATCAAATCCTGAAATTATTAAAAATGTTTATTCTCTAAAAAAAACAAAATAATACTTACCAAATTTAAGTTTTTATTAATTTTTCACAATTTTTAATAAAGTTTTTTGCTTTAATCAGCGTCACTCATCAAAATGTGTACGTTTCTAATTAGTTGTCGCAAATAACAAAACCAAAAAGTAAGAGGGCACGCAAATTTTGAAAACGATAACGGTACACATAACGAACTCCACAGCAACAATTGATTGAATTTAGCCATTAATAGATCAGTAATCATAATCAAATATAAAAGGAAAAATAACGGTAAACACACATATATTTGTTGAAATCTTAAACAGAGTCTCAAAAATAAGTTCGTTTCCAATTAGTTGCCAACAGCTGTATGTGTTATACTGGAAAATATGTGTGTCTAACGCGAAGTTACAATGGCTGCTTTAGGCGACTATGTTAATGTAAAAAATAATATTTCACGAGCAAAGAAAATAATGATCACTCCTATTCATAAATTTGTTTTTGACCAAAAAGGCGACTGTGGTAACCGGTTTCATGGTTTTGAGTTTAACGGGAACGACGCCGCCTATCCAATGAGAGAATATGTTGAAAAGCATGTGAGTAACGCAGACTTAGTGGGCGTGTGTAATATTTTAGGATAAAGCTACAATAATGACAACTGTGCAGGTATATTTCTTCTGACTTGAAAAAGCGCTATTGCTGAGTTGCGAATACAGCGAGAGATGACAGAGATGCCGAAAGTAACGACGAGTCAGACGACGATAATGGTGAGACGATTGTACATAAAGCGGTAAGGAATCATGTTTCGAAAAACAAAAATAATGAAGGAATATACATCAGCAGAAGCAGAGGAAGATAAACTGTTGCATTGGAGATTAATGCGGATAATTGAGTTTCTATCTTTGTGTATCTCTGTTCGATGAAGCTGCCCAGAGAAACCCGAAGGAAATTTGAAAAAACGGCAAGATTGTGCTGAAATGCCATTTTGGAGTGATCTCGATTTATTTTTAATAAATACTAATAAGGAACTCACATCTGTGAAAGACGTTCCTGATCAGAGTAACATCAGTAAACATCCACCTTAAAACAAAAATGGTTTTGTCAGAGGAGGCAACGATTTTCACAATGTAACTAATTCCACAAAGGATACCCACCTAAAAACCAAGCCTTAAAATGAACATAAGTTTTCAAACTCACCCCGGCCAGAGTCGCACAAATACTCAAACTGTCACATCCACGTTATTAAAGCCAAAATACATAGTGTAGTGGATATACAGTCTGTCAAGAATGAGTTTGTACCTTGAAAATAAATACGGTTTTGTTAGATTAATCGCCAATAAATTATACTTCTTATTAAAAAAAAATATTTTATTTACATATACCATAATTTTATATATATTTAGAGAGATAAAACCGAAAAAAATTGTAATTAGTTTAAAATAAAAAAGAAATACAACAAAAACAATTTTAACCTTCATTTCACTTTGTCAATAAATTCTTTGCACAAAAATGTTTTGTTTGTATGAGTGTTAATAAATTCTTTGCACAACTTGTATTTTTCAATGTTTTTTTTTTCAAATTAGGGGTACTTTACCGTTACAAAATGCATACATTGTTCATATTAATAAGCATTTAAGTCAGTTTGATCTTAATTTTTGTGATAGACATTTCGTAAAGTGACATAATCAAAATTATTCAAAATGCCAGGAAAAAGATTATCATATAAAATTATTCAATTGATCTATTATAATCGCCAACTAGGAAAAAGTGCGGAGTTGTCAGAAATGTTTTCAGTTTCAAGGAGAGCAATTTATAACGTAATAAATCGAGCCGAAAAGGAGAACAGACTGGAATTAAAAAAAAGAGGAGGGCGAAAAAATAAGATAAACAAACGTGCTGAGCGTTTAATAATAAGAAAAGTGGCTCAAAACCCTAAAATTTCCAGAAGAGCGCTTGCGGCAGAGCTAAAAGAAGAGCTTGGTGTTGTTGTTAGCCATGAAACAGTGCGTTTAACTTTAATAAGAAATAAATACTCATCAAGAGTAGCAAGAAAAATACCACTGCAGTCAGTAGCAAACATAGAGAAGCGATTTTCCTTCGCTACTCTGAACGTTTTACATCCGAATGACTATGGGACAATGTGATCTTTTGTGATTAAACGAAGATGATGTTGTATTACAACGATGGACCATCTAGGGTGTGGCGAAAGCCTTTAACATCTCTAAAGCAACAAAACATCATTCCAACTGTAAAATTTGGAAAAATGTCCATTATGATCTGGGGCTGTATATCTAGGCAAGGAGTGGGTCACCTTGCTCTCATAGATTCAACGATGGACGCTCATCAATATTTGGACATATTACGGACTCATTTACGTAGTAGTGCACAGGAATTTGGATTCATTAGAGACAACAAACCACAATTTAAATTTTATCAAGATAATGATCCAAAGCACTAGTCCCACATGGTGAGAATGTGGCTGCTGTATAACTGTGGACATGTAATCGATACACCTGCTCAAAGTCCTGACCTTAATCCTATTGAGAATCTATGGGTGTATTTGAAAAAACAAGTCGCTAAACGTCAGCCAAAAAATATGACATCGCTTAAAACAGCAGTACTGGAAGGAAGAGTGGCGGAAAATTCCAACAAATTATGACCTAAAGAAGTTAATAGGTTCAATGAAAAATCGCCTGCAGCGTGTGGTGGATGCAAACGGTTACCATACCAAATATTAGATATTCTCAAAACAACGTCTATTTCCAGTAGACCAAAATACGCAATAAAACTTTTGTGCAAAGAGTTTATTGACAAGGTGAAATGAAGCTTGAATTTGTTTTTGTTGGATTTTTTTTTTTTATTTCAAACTAAGTACAATTTTTTTCGATGTGATCTCTCTAAATATGTATAAAATTATGATATATGTAAATAAAATATTTAATAAACTTTATTCTAGTTTTTTGACCTTTATTATTATTATGTTTGTCTAATTTTCCCGAGCTCTAGGTCATCAATAAAATTTATCAATTCACCCTCAGGAATTATGCAAAACAAATCATCTACGTACTTAGTCATTATTCTCAGCTTAATGTTTAGGTTTTCAATACATGTGTCCAGTAACTTCTCCATAACTATGTCCGCTACAATTGGTGACGCTGGAGATCCCATTGGAAACGTTACGTATTGGAAATGTTACAAATTTGTAAAACACCAATGTCTCAAAGAATTAATTACAAAGCGGATACAGATAATGTCGCTCATATATATAGGCATTTAATACATAAGATAGTACGATGTAATTTAGGATTATACATATGTATTGTTTATACATATGTACATATATACATCTACACATTAATGTAAAACATTTTTTAGTTTTTTTTTTTAGTTTTTATGATTTGTATGTATTTGTGTTTTTGAAAATTTGAAACATTTTTCATTGTATATGGACAAATTTTTCAATAATTTTCACAATTTGATTTTTGTTTTGAAGTTTGTGAAATATTATTTTATTTTATTTCCTGACGATGCTACACAAAGGCGTAGCGAAATATTGGAGAAAATAAAATTAATATTTATTATAATTTATAATAAAGAAAATTTTATTGATGACCTGGAGCTCGGGAAAATTAGACAAACATTGTAAATAAAATATTTTTTTTTTAATAAGAAGTATAATTTATTGGTGAATAATCTAACAAAACCGTATTTTTTTCAATGTGCAAAGCCATTATTGACAGACTGTATGTGACTTTTTTGATTAAAAGTGATATAACTCTTCTTTAAATGGAGATTTTGGCAAGATTTAAAAAGCATTTAATAGTTTCGATACGAGTACTGTAAAATAAATACTCACAAATATTGTCACGTTTGTGGACGTAAAAACTTTCCACCATGTATCAATACTACTCACAATCTTTAATGGATCTTACTGCAAGACGTCTAGTTCAAAGTTTACCTGAAGAACAGGCACAACTACTTTCGGATAACCTCACATTAGTTAATAAATGGGGATTTCCTTTAAGACTTACAAGTGAAACCTCAGAGTACTGGAAAAATCATCGCCTATCATTAGTTAATTTTTTCCGCCCGATATTATTTTAATATTCAAGGGAGTCTTCAAAAGTAATCAAATCTACAGTGAGAAATATTCCAAATCAAATTGATAAACTTAAACCTTCTGTTTTTGAAATAAGGTATGGAAAATTATTACTGTCAGTCATACATTTTTTTTACAACAATTTGAAATGTGCTATTTGTATGAAGGCACAGAAAAGCTGTCAGAATTTGAATGATTTAACCAGTGATGAGTACAACTACGAATATGGCATTTCCCCCATTGCATACTAAAATTCGGTGCATTGAGTTCATTTTGAAGCTGGCATGTACCATTCCACAGGTGGAAGAAACTTTTGACGAGAATGCACCACAAAAGGAAAAACATTATAAGAAAAGAAGTCGTACAAGAAGAATTAAAAAAAAAACTTGGATAGAAAGTAGACGATCCAAAGTATGGATATGGAAATACAAATGAATGCAATACGGCTCAAATTACTGATGTTGATACTTAATGTACTAAACTGTAAAGAAAATATCAAAGGATTAAAATTTTAGAAATACGCATCAAAAATTGGTCAACTTTTAACAAAAAAAATAAATACACCCCCACGGCGCACAAAACTTCGGATCATGGTAAAAATTTAATTGAATATCCATGCTTACTAATTTCAGAAGAAGCTCACAACACTACAAAGAATTTTATATACACAAACACTTGCAAGATTACAGGGAACGAAGATCTCTTCAATATATTGCTTTCTTCATCAGATCAACTTATTTCATCACGAAGACATGTTGAATAAAAATAACTTCAGTTCAGAAATGTTAAGTTTAAAAGTTTTTATAATGAAAATATTTTACCCTTATTAAAAGTCCAAAAAGACGGATTTATATAAAAAAAAAACTTCAAAAATATTTATAGCTAGATCCTTAGTATTCAAAATATATTAATAATATGAATTTTTCAATATAAGAACGGCGTAGCACCGGCTACACATGAACAAACATTAGAGGAAATATTGGTATGTTCCATTTAATCTTCCTCCGTCTGTGGCTATGTTTCCTGATGAAATTTATGTTCCCAAAATATAACTTTTTGTACATTTTGTGTTTCTTAACATAATAGCGCATATTCATAGTCACAACCTAAAATGTAGCTAGTCTCTAATCAAGAAAGCTTTACCCAACTGTTTACAAAAGCTTGAAAGTATTAGCTTCAAATTCTACAAACTAAATGAGAAAGTTTAAAGAACCTCAAAACAGAAACATTGAAGTTTTAACTGCTCATCTCCTTGCGACCAGAAATCAATGAAGCTAAATCTCGATACCTTCGAGTGAAGCGTTTCTCAGCCATTTTGTGTTACTATAAGGCAGATGAAATAAAACCGGGCATTTATAAATAGGTTTCTACTGATACAGCAAGACAAAGACAAGCAGTATCAAGATGGATAATTCTAGCCTCGTATCTGGTCACATATTCTTGCTGTATTTTCGTTCTTCAGATCCCACTAATTATAGCCCGAAATCATCTTTGAAGAGTTGAAACCAATCTCTGCAGGTGGGTTCAGAGAGAGCATGCTCGTCGTAAATTTCCACAAGAATACGGTGACTTTAAATGATAATGAAGTAAAATTCACCCCGAGAAAAATTTGCGGCTGAAAGCTTTTTTTCATTTTCACTGCAATAATAAAACTACACTGTTCTGAATATGACAATTCGTTGACAGATGTCAAAATTTTCAGATGAAAAATTTTTCTGTAATCGGTAAAATTGTAATATTCTAATGGCGCCAACTGTTGTCAAATAGCAAGAAATTATTTGTTGTGGTGATATTTTAGCTCCCTAATCAAGATTGGACCAGAGGGGTGGTGGTAATTGTGGTCTGCTTAGGTAAGTTTTTTTTTTAGTGTGCGAACCAAAATTACCACAGATTTCTAAACCTTGCTTAATGTGTTAAGCAGAAATATTAACTAGTTTTAAATTAGGTTGAGGCTAACAATTTTCTTCCAAAATATGTTTACTGCGTTTAAGTAAGCAAACAATGTATGCATGTATATGTACATACCTACCATATAATGTACATTTACTTCTTTGAAAGTCTTTTCAGTGTTGCCAGGTTAGAGCACTTTGCCCCAAACTGTGGATTATATTTTTCTTGTTTAAAATGTAATCATTATTCCCACCTTGAAAATACATAAGTTTTAAATACAGAAATCATAAACGTCATTATATATTAGAAATGTTTCAAATTGTTAACACACTAATAAGGCAAGGATTTAATTTAAAAAAAAATGCAGATAATGTTGTTCAGATATATTAGGCACTTGGTTCTTAAAATAACATAATTAATACAAGTATAATTATTTGTAATTCATTTTATGTTAATCAAATAAGTTGTGTACACATATACAAATGTAATATTTTTTTTTTAATTTTCGTATTGGTTTTGTTTGTGTAAATTTTTTTTTTTTTTGAATTTCACGTCACAAAGATTTTTTCATATACATACTCGTACATATAATTATATGTTGTTTATTTCAAAACTGTTCACAAAATAGTTTTTTTTCCTGTTGATGCCACACAAAACAATAATTTTATTTAAAACTTTAAAGCTTGGATATTTATTTATTAAATTTAAAAATAAATAAAAATATTGTGTGATAAATTTGTTTTTTAAATGGGAATGGAAATTTGTTTAGGGGATTGAACAATTTGTTTCAGATATACTTCGTGAATTATGATATAAAGGAGATTTTTATTTAAAAAATATACCTTTTTTGAGATTATTGTAATTTTATTATTATTTAATTTGCTCTTGTTAAAATAATGTAATAAAAAAAATATCGCTTAAATTAAAATAGACTCCAAACGGAACTTAAATAGGCAGCGAATAACTAAAGCACAAACAAATGATGGAGCACTTTTGAAAATGATATAAAAAATATGTAAGACATAAATTTTTATATATTTTTTTATATTCAATATATCTAACAAATAATTTCCACTGCAAAGAATTTATCAATTTCATTCGTGGAACATATACGAATTTCAAAATTTTAGAATATACCGTACAAAATGCTGTACACATTGCTCTAAGCTCTGTTGAGAAATTGTGCTGGATTATCTCCAAAAATTAAAAACTTTTTACTCTGAAAAATAATACAAAACCTGCAATAAATTTCGCACTAAGCTGGAAATCACTGTTTGTAAAAATTATACAAGTGGAATAACAAAAGAAAAATGAATATGAATTTAATTTGTATTGTCTGAAACCATTTTATTGTTGAATTAATCGATTCAAAATGAAAAAATAGTATTAAAAAAATATTTATTATGCGAAAAAATTTATAAACAAATTGCTTAAATTAGAATCAATTGTATTTCAACTAATTGAAATGATATTTTAATTGATAACATAAACTGATCCAATAAGGAGTTTTGGGTAATGCAAATTTTAAATTTAGGAATAAATATGGCAAAAATTTGTGAACCCTGTTTCGATTCATTGCTTCAGACTTGGTTAAAAAAAAACCTTGGCTATAAAGCAATTACCAAATATTGCTGTTAGACGTTAGTGTGGCTTTGCAATACAGTTGATACAGTTCGCAACGGTTAATTTAAATTACATTCATATTCGAGTGATAGAAATTTTAAATCAAAACAAATGACTGTCTTATACATATTTTTAATTGAATACGCCTTTTGTATATTTGCCGTTCAGAGTTACAAATCTCATAATGGTCTTCAGCAGCAACAACATCTTACATTCTATAACCAAGATCTGTACGATAATTTTAATCAACAAACAGTGTTTACCAGCTTATCCGAACACGTAGATACGAAATTATTTGAAGTTGTCAACGAGTGGAAATATTTAGATTTTGAATATTTAACGTATGCACAAAGAAAAAGAGCAATTGAAAATAGGTAAATTATATTTAAATATATAAGTGTTTTTCTTTTAATTGTGGAGTAGCTGAAATTTAAATACCATGACTTATAAATTGACATAATTACCAAATTCTCAAACTCTCAGTCACAGGTTTTATAATATTAACATAAAGAAATATGGCTGCTGTAGTTTAGTGTGTTATTTAAAAGATATCCATTAATGACATTTTAATAAAATTCCAAGCCGGACACAAAAACAACTTTGAAGTTTGAACATCGGAATTAAACTTACCACCAAGGCGTAATACACTAGGATGGAAAACACAGAAGAGAAAACAGAAAAACAAATACCTACTACAAAATAAAAAACATATAGCAAACAGAGTTGTTGCTTTAGAACGTGTTTAGTTTGAACTCCAACACCAATTTTTTTAAACTACTCCAAAATATTATGACATTAAGACAATATGACGACACTTAATACAACTTGTGAATTTTACCATTCAATATTATACAATTACATATGTACATATGTATGTATATGTAGGGTCGCTACTATTCATACAGCGCTAATTTGAAAGTCTTAATAACTTGTAACAAACGGTTGGTCCTTTGAACACATTTATTTCATTCCTAAAAAATCCATACATTTTGGACGCCTCGCCTCTGCTTTTGAAAATCTCTTACACTACGTCTTGACTAGCCATAAGTTTGTTCGCACATCGAGAAACAGTCAGCAAAATAATGAGTGAAAACGTGTTCGTGATCTTCTGTTGAGGAATATGTGTAGATGTTCCTGTTCAGTTTGATTATAATTTTTTGTCTCTCATCGGGATTGTATGGATGTTTATGCATAGTTTATCTTCGAGTGTTTACAGAACAGCGCACACACACACATACATATCTTTTATTTTGCCTGTGCATTTTGTTTGGCTTAATCATTAGACTCTAATGGCATAACAGAGTTGTGCGACGAATTGTTCGAACAACTCTGTTTAAACATGAAGCGACCATGAACAGCAAAGGTCTTGACTAGTCAAATTTCTGTGCGAAGAGCAAAACTTGCAATGACTGATTTATAGGTAGTTAGTACGCCATTTTATAATTTGTATATCAAGCTCTAAAACTCTGTTTTAAGCTACACAATCATGGTACATAGCAGCTACTATACTCCATCTACAATTAACTTTATGTGAAGGTGTTTTGTTTGTTTTCCGTTGCTTTTGTGGCTTTACTTAGAGGCAGTGGTGCCAGAAATTTCCGTAAAAAAATCCGCAATTAACGAAAAAATCTTAATTTTAGGAAAAAATATTACAATTTTTTTTTTTTAATTTTTATTATGTGTAATAAAAAATTATGCATTTGTGCATAATGAAGTTACTATACACATCCATATGTACATGTACATGTATATAATTAATAGGAAAGACGATTTTTTGTTATCTCCTTTAAGCTCACATAGGAAGTGTAAAATAAACAACACAGGTATGGCTGCGCGTAAATAAGTCTGGCACAAAAAGTTTAAATGTATTTATTTTTATTCGTCTGGTTAATTTTCCTTCTCACATTAGCGGTCGAATTTCGACCAGCAAGCAAACACTACTGTACATAAAAACATAAAAATTCAATTCCCATTTCTGGTCACAAAATGTTTTTTACGTCACGTCAAACAATTCAATGTAAAAAATAGGCGTTGATACTTATACATAGTCTAACCTTATCTTTATATTAATCTGACTAGCAAAGGTTTTTTGCGTGCAAATCGCGTCATTTCAAACAGCGACCGATGGTTTGCGGATGAACAGCGGCCGGCCACATTTTAAATAATGGAATAAAAAATCGTTACAAAAGTTAAATACAATTCTACAGCTCTGATTAAAAAAACATTGACTTTTATTCCGTTATAACAGTAAAAGCAAAAAAAACAAGTTCGTCTTCCGTGGGCTTCTACAAACTTTTAAAGCAAACATTTTTTTCATTTGTAAAAGTTTTATCTAAAAAAATCCGTTAATTGTTTATATCTTTTACTAACTCTTTCATATTGAAATTCGTAACGTCTTTAGACTTTTGTGGCTGCTCAATTGTGTACCTCTCTATGGTCGAATTTGTCAAACACTGAAACAAAGATATGTTAAATTAAGTAGGGCAAAATACTTGACGTTAATCCAAGTTATAATTCAGATTTTGAAAAAAGCAAACAATCTCTTTTTAATACGTGAATTGTCATTTATGAACGGTTGGGTTCTGATGCTGGATATATATATATACATATGTGTGTATATTATCCAAATCCATTGTCTTCGATTTTTTGTTAATTTACCGTAAATAATAGCGGCAAATAGCGCGTCAACTTAGAGAAATAAAATAATAATACAGGTAGCCCCCGTATAACACGGGAGTTACGTTTCAAAAAATTGCCTTGTTATGCGAATCCGTTGTATACGAAACAAAGGACTAGTGCGAAAAAAGGAGTTAGGTTCCAAAAATTAAAAAAAAAAATGCTATTAATATTTTTATAATAAAGATCTTTATTAAAATTTTCTCAAGAAGTATACATATTAATATGAATTAAGCAGTGTTTTCTTCATCATCACTAAGCACTATAAGCCGCCGGCGTTTTCTGTTTGGCAAGATATCCTTACCCTCTGAGCATTTTTCTGTGTTATCTTCAGATCCGTGCACTACCTTTTGCAAAAAATCTGTTATTTTAGATTGCTTACTTTTAGTTAAAAGGTCTTTATAAATTTCCCTGTATAGTGCTAATCACTTATGAAGTTCCCCTTTAAACTTTGTGCTCCTTTCAGTTGAAGGATCTTCATGTAAGAAATGTCTCTAACTGTTCGGCTAAGCCTAGGCCTTTTTTTATGCTTTGTAGAGTAAACTTTTTCGTCTTTACCTATGCTATCATCCTCTGAGATATCATGGATTCTTGATATCATTTCTACCAAACCTGGTTCATCAATTTCTTTTTCCACCAGCAATTCTTGGATATATTGTGCAGTCATATCGTCAAAACCTTCCCCTCCTAGAGACTTTGCAACTTCCACTATTGCATCCATCCTGTTTTCTGCTGCGTCGACCGAATTTTCGCTTTCAATTGATTCCGGCCATATTTTTTTCCAACAACTATTTAATGGCGTCGGTTTTATTTCTCTAATAGATGAGTTTATTACATTTATTCAGTCCAAAATTGTGAAGAGTTTCCACGCCTGCTTGTGTACATAGATTCATTATCGATTTTGTTAAAGCACTTGTATTTGGAGGTAAAAAAATTATTTTGACATTTGGGTTACTTAAATCTAAGTATAACTTTAAAATCTAAATTCTCGACGACAATACTGCAAAATGTGGAAAACTCAAAAAAAATTATTGGTTCCATATTTCGTTACGAAGTCGCAAATTATTTTTCACAACTGCGCTTTCGCTGGAAACACGCTTTTGTTAAAATTGCGATGTTACTCTACTCTAGCAAACAAAATCACACCTGAAACGTGTGTATTTAGTAAAATCAAGTACAAATCGTTCTACACCCAAGAATCACTTTATACCCAAAAGATAAACAATGAATTAATCATTTGCGTTATATCGCAACTAGAAACAAAATTGAGATATAATATTGAAACACTTTATAAAGACCTGTAACCATTTCTGTAACCATTTGTGAGAAATTTTCGCCTCGTAAAGAATGAAACAAAAAAATCCGTCATATCTCGATTTGTGAATTAGCTTTGTTCAAGAAACAGCGATCGAAGTAGCAATCGTCGTAAAATTTTTGCATTTCATTGCTTTGGCTGCTTTTAACTGTTTAAACTGAAGCAATGATTTTCCTTTAAGCGGCCTATGCACAACATTAAGTGATTGTGCCGGCCGTTTTATCGCATATGCGTTTGTGGTGTGATTGTCTGGTGGTGCGATATCAAAACGAGTTTAATATTTTTGTGATTGTGCCAGCATGCTGTTGTTGTGTGTTGTGAAAATAAGTCAATCAAAGAGTAGATATTTCGTAAATATGATTTCCAAAGGAAAAATATTTTAATTGCGAGTTAAAATTGCTTCAATCAAATACGTTTTTGCCTTCCAGACCTGTTTCGTTTATTTTTCTTGAATCGTAGGACTTGCACAATTAAAAAAATGTACCAGCATGCTGGTGTTGTCAATAATAAAAGTAACTAAAAGCATAAGCAAGTTGTTAAGGGCTTCGGCCATACATCAAACTGGCTCATCAAATTTTATGTATGGATTGGTAAAATTTTCTTCTTCTTAGCACAGGGACGCATAAAAATCATTCCAGCAAGTGAAGTTTGCTGTTTTCTTTTGATCGCAAAATATTTTTTTCCAAATTTTTTGGTTTGTTGAATACATAGACTACTAATTAGACGCGACAACTCACAACAACATTACCTCGATTATATAAGAGAGATAAAAACCCTTATCGTTTCTAATTAAGCTATCTCTTTCATGTAATCGGGTTAATTTAAAATTTTGTACGTAAAAACGCATGACACCTGATTACACGCTTTTTCAAATGTCATTGTTGGGTATTCTGTTTATATTCTGTGGTTGAATAGCTATTGCATAGCCATTTCATTGTCGCACGCAACTAAAAAAACAAAAAGCGTAACTCGCAGTGATATCAGATGTAGGGAAAATTCCCTACTTGTTGGGAATTTTTCTCGAAAAATCACGCTGTAGGGGAAAACATACAGATTTTTTACTTTTATTAAAATGTAGGGATATTTCCTTTGAATGTAAATTAGAAGACAATCCAACTGGCTTATGAAAAACCTTTGCGGTAGCACTTATTTTTATGAAAGTTTATTGATGAAATAACCTCAATATGGCTACTTTGATACTTAAAAGCAGCTATTGTGTATCGAGTACCCAAAAAACTAACCATGGGGGTTATTATCTAATTCAATTCGAAACGTGAAGATATTCGAAAAGAATTTCCGATAAGGTAACAAAATTGTATTATGTAGTACGTTCGAAAGGTCAGCATATTTGTATTTCAAATTTTGAGGGAAAAAGTAAGTAATTCCAAGTATTCATATCTAAAAACCTGGCAGAACTATGCATTATTTTGTAGAAATGTCAAAATTGTTTTGGAAAAAATTATGTTACAATTTAAATTATATGAAAATACTTAAAATAACAAGTAAAATTAAAAATAGATTGCGTTTTGTTGTGGGAACGTGATGAAGAAGATCATACTTCAGAGAGAGTTTAAAGAAAGTTTATACGAAATGCATCGAATATTATGAATCTCAATAAAAATTCGTAAGTAAATTATTTTATTTATAAGGTTTCATTAAATACTGAAATATTACTTGCAGGTTCATAAAAAACATTCGGCTTAATAAAAGCTCAATTCTGTATGTACGGAACTCCATCAAATATCATTTAAAAGTACCCCAAAGATCTAGTGCCATCCCTCCAATGTTAAAGTTGGCAGCCACCTTAAAATTTCTCGCACAAGGTGGTTATCAACATCAGATTGGCCAAGACGTTTTATTGGGAATGTCTCGGTCCTATCTGTTGCGCCGGCACTTTATTTTAATGTACCGCTTATAGTCTGCCCATACCTTTGAACACGTAATACATAAGTAAAAAGGTTTAATTTGAGTTAAATAATACATACCTTTTTCCACTTTTCAATGTCATGTGAAGGTGGACCTGCAGCGGTTAAATCTTGAGATAGCCTTTGCCACAATTCCCTTGATTTACTTTTAGCATTTGAAACATTTAACTGTCCTTTTGCAAATCCGGATGCAATGCCATAAATGCCACGATTATTTCATATTGTATTGTCTTGGTGTTTAGTATATACTTTTGTTAGGCATTTTCAAAAACAAATCAATTAAACTTTTTATTACTAAAGTAAATGTACATACATATATACTTACGTTTTAAAGTTTTTATATTTAATATATTATATATAAAATTATTTCCGCAATCAAAATGGCATTCGAAAGAAATAAAAACGTTAATAACAGTTTTGACACTTGCTTTCGTATTATATAGTTGCATTTCCGATTGGATTTTTTGGCTTTTCGAAAAGGGGTAACAAAAACCCATACAAAATTTTTTACAAGCGTTCGAAAATAAATTTCAGAAAATCGTACTACATAATGTCATTTTTACGAATTGGTCTTTTTTCGATTCGAATCGAAGTACATAATAACCCCCCAGTATTGAGTGTTCAGTATGTAAACCACACTGACTCTAAATACTCAACACTTGCAACACTCACCGCTTAATATTTAAATTTATCTGTTTATATTTGTATGTTAAGGGCGTTATTTTTGTAAGTATTGTTTTTATAAAAAGAACATCGTAACATCGTAAAATCGTATTATTGCAGAAAATGCCTTCAGTTTCTGATTCTTCGAAACACTGCCAAAAGAAATATAGAAAGCAACGATTCCGATTGGAGGAATATTCTTATAAAGGGTGGCTTGCAGAAGTTGACGATGAATTTAAATGCGGGTACATGCCTTGTGGAAAGTTGTTAAATTGTGGAAAATCTGATTTATTGAAACATGCCAGCGGAAAGTCACACAAAACTAATGTTTCATCAATTAAAAACTCTAAAAATATGCATTCGTTTTTTCAAAAAGAGGAACCAAATAACGTTAAAAGAGATACTGCAAATTTTGAACTGCGTATGGCACTTTTTTGCGCTGAACCTAATGTTGCTCTACAGATAATTGAACACTTAATTCCCTTATTGAAAGAGATTGTACCAGATTCAGCTATAATAAAAGAATGTCAACTGGCACGTACTAAATGCACCCAGAAAATACGTAATGTTTTAGCCAGTGAAGAGAAATCAAAGCTTACAAATAAACTTAAAAGTAGCAAGTTTTCTGTCCTTATTGACGAAAGTACCGACATCTCGTCAAAAAAAAAATAATGTGCATTCTTGTTCGGTTCTTTGATGAAAAACAAGAAAAAGCTGCAGTACAACTTTTGGATATGTTGCAGCTTGGATCTGATTGTACAGCTGAAGCCCTTTATAATGAGTTTAAAAAAATCTATTTTAGGATATGAAATTCCCTTGGGAAATATGATTGGATTTTGCTGTGATAGGGCTAGCGTAATGGTTAGGCAGCACAATTCATTTACATCGAGATTGTTAGTGGACAACCCAAGTATCATTACTATAAAATGTATATGTCATTTGGCGGCAATAATTGCAAATAAAGCTTGCCTTACGTTACCTAGGGCTCCTGAAGATTTATTGCGACAAATTGGAACATATGTACTATCTGGAAGCACTAAAAGATGCTATGAGTTAGAGGAATTTCAAGAAATGCTCAACGTATAGAAGAGAAAAAGTTTACGAACATCTGCAACAAGGTGGCTGTCTCATCAGAAATGTATTGAAAGTATATTTGAGAACTGGATAGTTTTATTAGAATTTTTTAAAAATGCAGCTAAACAAGATAAGCTAGAGCAAGCAGATTTAATATTAAGTGAGCTGACAAATGAATGCAAGAAAGCTTATTTACTATTTTTAAAGTAAATTTTGAATTATTTCAATACTCTAAATGCTGTTTCAATCAAAAAAAACCCATGCTACATGTTCTACATTCTGAATCAATCAAATTATTTCTGAAAATTGATCAAAACTTTATTAAAAAGAGCTATGTGTTGACTGCAATATTAAATCACCACATATAACAAAACAATCAGAAAATATTTATGTTGGCCATGAATGCCAAGAGCTGCTAAAAACCTTCCCAAAATCAAATTCATACCAGATTAAATCTGATTGTTTGAAATTTTATATAACCACACTAGAGGAAATACAGAAAAGACTGCCTTTAAAAAAAGAGAACATTTTTAAAGAAATTGAGTTCTTAAATACTAAGTTGGCCCTAAATGCTGGTAATAAATACACTTACCAATTTAAAATGTTATGTGAAATGTTTAGTATTGATGTTAACCTTCTTACTCAAGAATGGCTAACTATACAATATAATTTTTCAGAAGAAGAAAAAAATTATTGACGTAGGGAAATATGGGGAATTTTTTATCAAAACGTGGGGAATTTAAAAAATTTCATCTGACATCACTGGTAAGTCGTCTTTGGATGAAAGAGTAGTTGAAAACAGGGAATTTTTAATATAAGTCAATCACTCCTATTCTACATTTCGATTACGCTCCCGTATTCAGTTAAGGCCCATTTAGCCGAACGTAAATGTAACTGAATCAGCTGATCATTTTTGCTATACGAGTAGCTATGTAAATGCTTATCTGACTGTAGTAAAATGTAACCGTAACGTCTCAACCTGTAGAAAATAGAATTTCATTACGAGCTTACGTGACAGATGCAGCCAGTGATGGTATATATTATTGTGAATGAGAAGACGGTATAAAAACCGTTTTGCAGTACTATTTGTTTTTTGATATTTTAATATTTCAAATGATAAATTTATGTACACGCATGATATATTTTAACAAATTTGCGGTGTTTTCGTTTCTGCGTAAATAAGATATGGTATGTTAGGGATAATACATGCAAATTTAAAATATTTTTGCAATAACAATAGGGCGAAGGTTTTATCCGCTCGATTTCCAAAAGTATTTAATACGCATAAATTTCTTTAAAAAAATGAATTTTGAAAATCGGTTTAAAATGCAAATTAAATGCTGCTAAAACATAAAGAGAAGTTCAAGATTAAATTTAGGCCTGTGAAATATAAAGAAAATAATATACGAGTACATATGTAATTAAAAGATATATAAATATTTTTAAGTGCAATAAATATGTATATAATGTAAAAATAATATGTATGTAATTTAACTGTATCAAAACAATTTTTTTTTTTTTAAAAAGGTAAATTTAATTTTTGGTACTATTTAAATAAGTTGCGTACTTTTGGCGAATATACTAAACATGCTGTACTCTCATCATTGTTTCGAACAGCTGTATTGCTTTTTATTTGTTAAAAAATTGATGAGGGTTTTTCTTTATGCCCCTGTACATTTTACAAATACGCAAAAAGTTCAAGGTAATAAACAAATCTTCTTTATCCATTTGATTTTATATTTTTAATAAAAACACCCGGAATTAAAAGTAAAACACACAGCTTTCTCTTTTATTTAATCTGCAAATATTTTTGATTTTTTTGTGTCAAAAACACCTGACACGGATTTAGGCATTCTATAAGCGCTCAAACATTTACATTTATGTTACATCTATGATTTCAACGGTAGGCTAAATAGGCCTTTACGCACGAATCGAAAAAAGATGTTCCAACGAAAACTGAATCGAAAGAAAAAGACCAGCTGTTTCGCTGTGGAACACAAAATTAGCAATTTTATAAACATTGTAAAAAAAATGTTAAATTTGGTGCAAAAAAACAGTGAAGCAATAATTAAAACAAATAAGAATTATATATAAATTGTGGGTACGGTACAAAAATTAAATAAACACATCAGTTAAGTGCGGAAATGCAAACAAAACCCAAAACATAAGAAGAGGAATTCTGCCGCGCCGAAGTAGATATTTTAATATTTTAAAAATTTCAAAATATTTATTGTTAATTAAAATTTAAAAATAATTATTACTAATAAATAAACTTCAAATAAAATAGGCATTAATAAAAAAAACTATAATCATAACTATTTTTCCAGTCCCTGGTTCAAGAGGCATGCCTTTATGCATGAAAATCTACTTAATTAAATAATATTGAGTTCTCTAAGCGCTGTTTCGAAAGTCTTGTCACTTCGAAAACTATAAAAAAAGTGAAATCTTAGGAACAAACACACACACATATCAAACTAGCTTTAAATTTTTGCAGCAGATGTGCTGCAAATCAAGTGTTTTGATTTTCGTCTAATTCAAATTGTTTTCACATAATATCTGAGTTTGATGTGTAGCCGGAACGCTTTAAAACTTTACGCGCCGAAAATTCGAAAAAGAACTAAAACAAAGAACAACGCTCATTCAATGCGTAAATTCAGTCATTACCGGACGAACCTGTTGAAAAGGAAAAATTTGTCAAAGTAACTACGTGACAGCAGGTAACAGCTGATTTCTAGCATAGTTGGGAATAGTGCACATAATATTAATTGAAATCAACCTTACACTAACACTAGAAAAAAAATTGGATAACTATTATTATACCCTTCACAAAAATGGAAAGGATGTCTATAGGTTTGTATAGGATGTCTACAGTATGTATTTTTGACCCAGCAAAAATATATTCCAGATCCTTATAGGTACGATGTCCGTATGTCCGATGTTAAAATTAACTCTTGACAGCACTACTTGATCAGTGCGATTTTCGCTATTTGAAATCAGCCACATAGGTCCACAAGTTCCCGAGATATAGGCCATAGAATTCACACATTCTGAATCGCTATTAAATTTGCTATAAAGCAAATTGACAATTTTTTACAAAAACCTTAAAATTTTAAGAAATAACAACGAAAGCCGGATTCCTTTAAAAAGCGAAATTTCACAAAAATATTTAAAAAAAAAAGGAAAAATTTTGCCAAAATTTTAAATTCACCACAAAAATCTAAAATATAA
Organism: Phania funesta; assembly: GCA_963932375.1. NCBI lineage: Eukaryota > Metazoa > Arthropoda > Insecta > Diptera > Tachinidae > Phania > Phania funesta. Next base: position 5,941,100 of record OZ010657.1, on the reverse strand, counting down.
AAATAAAAAATTTTTTTGTCAAAAAATCAATATTCAAACCAAAAAAAAAAACGATTTCCACCAATAAGTTTGTTAGTATGTGTGCGCTCGTTTGTATACACCCGTCCATAAACTATGCAAAAGCATCCATACAATCCCGATGAGAGTCAAAAAATTATGCTCAAACTGAACAGGAATATGTAGACGTATTCGTCAAACATAAAATCACGAGTACATTTTTTCTCTTTATTTTGCAGACGCTCTCTCGATGTGCGAACAAATGTATGACTAGTCAAGACGTAGTGTTAAGAAATGTTAAGCTAACGTAGTTTTTTAAACACTGCCGTAGTCGGGGTTTTATTCTAATGACTAGAATAACATTGAGGATGTCGCAGTAAACATTTTTAAAAATTCTATTTTCTTCGCTACTAATATTTAAAGGTAGCAGCAAGGGCAAAAAAAATTAAACCTATAAAATTGTCTTTCTGAGATAATAAAACTACTGCTATCAAAATATGAAAGTGGCAATAGTAAATGAAGATATCCAAGTTTTTAACATTTTTTTGTTTCTTCGTTGAATTTGCTACTAATTTTAACATGTTTAATTTTTCACATTTTTGTTTCTTTAAGGGAATTTATACCTGAAAATAATTTGCCGTTAGGCATTGACTTTTACGAAAGTAGAATATTTATTACAACACCCCGATGGAAAGATGGTGTGCCAGCAAGTTTTGGCTACTTAAATTATCCACCAAGAGAGCGTAGCCCTGCAATTAAACCATATCCTAATTGGGAATTTCACGCTGATCCTTATAATCCAGACTGTAGCAAATTAATCTCTGTGTATAGAACTTTTATTGATAAATGCAAACGTATTTGGTTAATAGATTCAGGTATTGTAAATGCTACCGTCTCTCTTAATCAAATTTGTCCTCCAAAAATTGTGGCCTTCGATTTGTACACGGACGAATTACTAGTCCGTTACGACTTTCCAGCCAGTCAAATAAAAGAAGATAGCCTTCATTCAAACATTGTGGTGGAAGTTTTAGAAGAGCGCTGCGATGATGCACATGCTTACGTTACAGATGTTTGGCGGTTCGGTATTGTAGTATATAGCTTAAAGAAGAATCGAAGTTGGCGAGTTACCAACTATAATTTTTCACCCGATCCAGTTGCTTCTGATTTCAATGTATATGGATTAAATTTTCAATGGTTGGACGGTGTGTTTGGTATGAGTTTGTCTTTACCGCAGCTGTCGACAAAGGAACGTGTATTATACTTTCATCCAATGGCCAGTTTTAAGGTAACATTAAACAAAATTTTTTTAACACTGTATAAAAAAAAACATTATCGTATGCAATTATTATTACAAGCACAACTTTTTTCACTACTTATTTTTTTTTAATAACATGTACATTAGGTACACCAGTACCTACCTCACTTTGCGTTGGGGTTACGCTACAAAAAAAAAAAAAAAAAAAAAACAACGCAAGTTGAAACGACGCAAAGTGCATTAAGACACTCTATAGCAAACCATGTAAAGACCGAATATAAGTTCCAGGGTTATGAAAAGACTATTTTTTATATAGAAAATTGAACAAAGTAAACATTTAAAAAACAAAAATAATATAAAAAAGACGTATTAAATTGAATCCAACTATTCAATTAATTTATGAAAAACAAAATTTCTTTCACAAATTGTTCCAATGTTTGCTCAACAGTTTTTTTTTTTTAACACAAAATAAACTTCCTTGTAGCAATTGATATTCGGAGCTATCGCCTGTGACACTTTAAAACTCCTTCCGCTGTCAGGATTGTTTTTAAAAAAAAAATCTCCATAGCTTCGGCAATCAACCACATCGCTTTGGAAATTTGTTTGGAGGTTAAATTTTCTTCTGCGGAGATTTCTATTGAACGGTCACTGTCATCTTCTTCATTACCAAATTGCAATTCCAATAATTCTTAATTAGAGAATTCTTGGATGTGCGAGGTTAGTAATTCATTTATGTCAGTCTCCTCCATACCTTCAAAATTAGACTCTCTAGCTAAATTAGAAATTAAAAAAAAAAAAAAATTACGACTCAAACCCAAAACAACGTAACCTCGAAAATCTAACGACGAACAGTAACAATTAGTACTAAATTAGCAGCGACGCAACTTCGAAAAAATGCAAACCAAAACGACGCAAAGCGAGGTATTGGTGTACATGTATTTTGTTCGTTAACCATGGTTTTAGGGGAGCGAAACAAGTATTTATGTCCATATTGCGGTTTGCAACTTTGGAACCGATTTGACCGTCGTTGATAAATTGGCATTGTCACTCGCAATTAAAAACGGACCGTCGAGTTTTTGGTTGTGTGTATAATTTTGTTGTAGTTTTGTCATGCACAACTTTGCGTAACACTACGTCTTGACTTGCCATAAATTTGTTCGCAGATTGAGGGAGCGTCTGCAAAATAACGGGAGAATAATTGTATGTGTTCTTCTGCTTGGAGAATACGTGTAGATGTTCCATTTTCAGTATAATTGTTTGTCTCTCATCGAGCTCGTTTCGATGCTCTCAGTATAGTTTTTGTACGGTAGTTTAAAGACGAGCATACACACACACAATAATTTTTCATTGTGTATGTATTGTTCGGACACCTCTTTTTGACCACAAGCTGACCTTCAAGACGTTAGAAAATTGCTAGAATCAGCTTTTTTGCCGCGATCAGCCCTTAAAGTAAGAGACAAATATAACACGAAAAATTATCAAAACAAAAAACCAAATTGTACAGGGATTTGGATAGTGAATTGAATAGTGGATACATTATTATTATTATTATTATTATTATTATTAAAAATATTCTTATTATCATTAACGTCGATGAAAGGGGCCCGCGTCTGTTCAAAGCGGTTGCGAATCATTTGGTTTATTATTAAGTTTTTTAATGTTTATATTTATTTCCTTATAGTAAATTTTAATATAATTTGCAATATTGCAGGAATTCATGGTGTCCACAAGTTTATTAAAAGATGAAGGCTTGTGGCCAGATGATGGTCAAAAATTATCAAAATATTTTGTATCAATTGGTAACCGAGACAAATTCGGACAATCTTCTACGTCTGGCATCGCCCAAAATGGAGTCATGTTTTTCACACAGGTCCATAGGGATGATATTGGATGTTGGGATACTTCTAAAACTTATAGCCAAAACAATATACACCGATTCCTTCAAAGCAGTAACGCTCGCAATGAGGGGAATAATTTAACAGAATCCTTAATTCAATTTCCAAATGATCTAAAAGTTGACCATGAATCTAATCAAAACATTTGGGTAATAAGCAATCGTTTGCCAATATTTCTATACAGCCAACTCAACTATGACGAAATTAATTTCCGAATATTAAAAGCAAACGTGGCCAGTCTAATATCAAATACAGTTTGCGATCCACTTGCGACACCAGGCCCTCTTCAAAGTCATGATTCCCAGTGCTAATCCGACTATCATATTATTGAGTTTTTATAATATGGATTAAACTAATATTTACAGAATAATAGCAACACAAAACTGCGTTCAATGTACATATTTTATTAATTCTTTATTGTTTTTATTTTTAGTAAATAAATCACAAATAACTACAATTATTTCTATCATGCTTTTTATTTAAATTTACGCCACTCGAAGTTGCTACATATATGCTTACAAAGTAGTTTTATTTGCATTTTTTTAAGAAGGGCTAATGGACCTATTCCATCAGGTATCTTATGAGATTAACTACTATACCTGTATGGTTGCCACCACTGTCGAAATACGTCCACCATCACAAACCTAAATCAGGGCGTCAAGCATAGCGTTATAGCCTTTTTAAACTTGCTGACATCTTTCATGAACTGAGCAAGATGACTTTCCATAAGAATTGTACAGGGCTGAGTCTTCAACGTATTTTCAAGATATTTTTACCCTTGATTTGATATTCCGACAGGGTGTTTTGATGCAGAATTTTGGAACGAATTTCCGTCATCCCTTGTCAAGTTTGGTTTGGAGGCAAACCGGTTTCGGCTGTGTCATCTTCAGTGTAATTTTTCGTTCACCGAAACACCAAAACGAAAAATGACACTGAACTCCGGTCGAAAAGGGATTCATAAAGTTAGTGGTTTGCTTCGATATTTCATTATATGATGAAACCGAAGATCTTAATACATATCTAATACATATAAGAGACTATAACAAGAAGATGCGTAATCCCGGCTCGACGCCAGAATCTAACTTCGCGAACCACATGTTCAACAACAAATGTAATCCAGCGCATATTAGAAAAACGGTACTACTACTACACACACAGAGAAAAGGACGCATCATAAACGAACAAACAACCTCCGATTCAGACGTTATATTCGAACCTCTAAAATTAATCTACAAGACACACAACAAAAATAACGAACAAGACGCTCCAAAAACAATAAAAACACATTACAAAAATAATAAACAAATTCATAATCCAATAACACTATGCAACAACCAAAAAACCATTGGAGAGCCACTATATTTTTTTGATGAGTTATGGTTGCCTAACTACAAAAATAGCCTTCATTTCGAATTCTATGGATAGATTTTTTTTTAAATTTTTGTTTTTTAAATATGAGATTTTTGAAAAGGCCGCTTCACATATCTTATCATAACTTTCAAACGCCTTGTTTAATTTCGTTTTGCTATATGTCCACAAATTCCAAATTCCAACAGCAATAAGTCATTCTAATACTATTTTTTACTGTACCTATTAGTTTTGGAGTCATTTCGAATTTTTGGGGTCATTTGAATTTTTTAAATATTTTTATTCGAAAAAATGTGAAATTTTTCATTTTCAAAAATTTATAAAAAATATAAAACCGCCTAAAAATCGTTCTCTTGTGTAATAGATACTATACATTTTTATGTATGCATGTATGTATGTATGTATGTGTGAATGTGTTTTTTACACTGATATTGTTTAGTGGGTACTTCTGGTTCTTTGCTAATAAAATAAGTATTTACCAATTGATTTTTATAAATGATGGCTCAATTTATTTCTATTATATGTAGCTATATCATAAAATAATAAAAAAACTAGTAAATATTTACGGTTTTATATTTTTTATAATTTTTGCAAATGAAAAATTTTAAAATTTTTCCAAAATATATATATATATATATATATATATATATATATATATATATATATATATATATATATATATATATATATATATATATATATATATATGGCCCGCGACGTCTTCGAAGAAAAAAGGTCCGATGACTCCTCCAGCGAAAACAGCACACCATACAGTGACTTTGAGCGGGTGTAATGGCTCTTCGTGGGTTACACGCGGATTTTCAGTGCCCCAGAAGCGTAAATTTTGGTTATTTACGTACCCGCTAAGATGGAAATGGGCCTCATCACTCATGATTATTTTTAATGAAAAATCATCTTCCTCTTGGTGGTGATTAAGGATGGCTTGAGCGTATGTTAGACGCGATTGGCGGTCAGCAGCTAACAGCTGATGCACCGTCTGGACTTTGTACGGAAACATCTTCAAATCTTTTACCAAAATTCGCTGTAAAGACCGTCGACTGATACCCATTTGCGTGGCACGTCGTCTGGTCGATGTCGACGGCGCTTCCATGACATCCTCGCCTACAGCAGCAATATTCTCTGCAGAACGGCTACTCCGGGGTCTGCCAGGCCTGGCAGCATCTCGTGTTGTGCCAGTCTCTTCGAGGCGAGCGGCTAAACGTCGCAGTGTTTCACCAGTAGGCGTTGGGCGGCCAGGAAATCTGCGACGAAATTCACGTTGTGCCAAAGTCACCGACCGATTATTGGTCAAATAAATAGTCACCAATATTCCGCGTTCTGGAACAGTGTAGCGTAACATTGTTTATTAAGGTGTATTTCGCAAGTGTTTACTACACAAATGTCAAAACAGAATTGACATTAGGGGCCAATCGCAAAATTTATAGCATTTTTTGATAGGAGGATTACTTTTGCGCCACCCAGTATATATATATATAAAATTCAGTTTTTTTGAAACGACTCCAAAACTAATAGGTACAGTAAAAAATAGTATTAGAATGACTTATTGCTGTTGGAATTTGTGGACATATAGCAAAACGAAATTAAACAAGGCGTTTGAAAGTTATGATAAGATATGTGAAGCGGCCTTTTCAAAAATCTCATATTTAAAAAACAAAAATTAAAAAAAAACCTATCCATAGAATTCGAAATGAAGGCGATTTTTGTAGTTAGGCAACCATAACTCATCAAAAAAATATAGTGTTTGTTCATTGGCAGAAATTTTTTTTCAATTTGTAGCAAGCATAGTGTAATCACTGACTTCATTCAACCCCAACAAAAAACAATATAAAGAATTAAAAAAGTGCACATACCGTTCGCACCACAAATTCTGACGCAATAAAATAGTAATCACAATCGTCTAATCTATACAAAAACACCAGGTCCCAATTACAGGCAGCTACGTGAAAAAATTACCTTTAACATTTACCTGGCATCCAAAAACACAAATTTTGATGCAATACAAAGCAATAAAACAGTCATCTACCAATCCGTACAAAACACCCGGCTTACGAGCTTTACCTGCTACCTGTTCACACCTTAGAGATGCCTACGACCTCACATGACAAATAGATACCTGACACACAATAAAACACTAACGAATTGATGCAAACTTCTCAGAACGAAAAATGGCACATAGCCGAAACCGGTGTGTCTCCAAACTAAACTTGACAAGGGATGACGGGAATTCGTTCCAAAATTCTACATATTTTTACCCCATGTTGTTCCATGCTACATCTTTCGATAATTAAAGTGTCATCACTAGAAAAATGACACATAGAAATAAAGGAGAAAATTCTTCTACATCTTGGGCAGGAGAAAATAAAATAGATACGGGGTGCCAAAAAATATCAGCTAAATTGTATGGCAGCTGGGAAGATGTCCGAAAAAAGATGGACAAACTCACCCGGAAAAATAGGTAAAAACAATTTGTTCCATCATACATAAAGGCATATTTAAAACAATTTTACAGGCGCGAGAGGACTAAAATTGGACCTACCGAAATGGATCTTTCACTTACGATTGTTTTTTCGAGCTCGAAGAAGCGGCTAGTAAAACATATAGTATCAAATTTACAATTGGCACCTAGCGAAAAAATTTTCGAATTTATCTCAATAAATGAATTGAAGAATATGGGCGATAGTAAATTAAGTTAAATTAAAGAAGCCCTCTTAATGTGTGATCAAAAACGACTAAAAATACAATACAAACATACCACGATAACCCCAAAGAAGTAGGCAACTGCGGACTATACAGAACCGCAGAAAAAGTAAAGAGGTATTAAAGCTGGAAATGCTCAAATTTATTGCTACAGTATACATATCACATACTTTAGCTAACTTTTATCCACATACATAGCTGTCGGTGTAACAGGTCACCCCAAACAATTTAGCTTCAGTGTGAAATCTTTCAATTTTTTAACGCCTTTGAGCGAATTCCGTTTGCAAAATGAGGATTTTCTTACGTTAGTGAAACCACACTTTCAAGTGTTTGTTTACATAAAATCGGTAAAAACAGTTTAAAATTAGTGTTTGGTGTCCCAAAAGAAAAAACCATCTAAAAATACTTACGTTTTGTTACAGCCTCGAAAGCAATATTTGGTTCGACGGAAAATTCGATGTGCAACGAATATTTCGATAGTGCTGACAGCTCATAATATAAATTTTACATTCGATAGCCTACAATCTAAAATTTAGCAACTACTTCTGTAAAGTTCAGCAAAATCAATTCTCGTGTTTCATTTTTCACATGTAGACGTTAAGTCACTTGTTTAAAAACACATACATCGTCGGCTAGAATCTTACCAATCCAAAGTATTTAAAATGTATAAAATTTCATCCTGTTCCATTTTTTCTGCTCTTTTGTAGAATTAACTCACATATGTATGTAAACGGATGCACAGTCCATACAATACAAAAAACTCTTTTTATTTCGTTTTTAAGATTCACATATTGAAAAATGAAAACTTCTATTACAGTTGTTTCCTCTTTATGATTGGTTTAGTTATACTTTCGATTTTAAGCAAATTTATACCAGAATTAAAATTCATAAAATTTTACATTGTTAACATTTTTCAATTGTTTTTAGTGGATTTTGCTTGGCAAAATGTATCCAGTAAAAACTTGTAAATACCCACTCATTGAACTGTCAGTAAAAATGTGACCCTATTTGTACTCTTATTTACTAGATTAAGCGTACAACAACCCAATCCAGTATAAATTTGTAAAAATTTTCGAGTAAACAAACGGATTCAAACTGATCGTGATATTTACCACTAGAAATCGCAGGAAAAAAGCCATTCGTGATGTTTGGTTCAAATTTTATTCTATTCAATTTATTATACATTTTAGTAATAGAATAGCTCGGAATTGCAAAATATATTTATTTTATACTTATATCCTTTTAAAGTTATTTTCTAATAAAATATATTATCCAATACCCGAACATAGTACAGTTTTTAGTTTTATTATTAAATATAGATTTTATATAATTACATACATCTGTTCGGTTTTCGAAGTATTCTTTTCTTTTTTGGTGTTTCTTTTTTGTTTTTGCGTCTTTTCTTGCAACTATTAAATTGCGAAAGTTTTTTTTTTAACATGGCTTTTTACTTGATATGGAATGGATACAAAACCAACCATAGACTTGAATTTGATGAGAACTGGAATTGAATATCATTGTTTATAAGCGGCTGGTTCAAACATGTTTATAATTGCCTAATGACAAATATTTTCTTCGTCAACTATCTTGAGTAACGAACGATATAAAAGTGAGATAAAAGAGAGTATGTAAGAACTTATTAACTTAAAGATGCTTAAATATAAAACTAATAATTCACACATTTTTCATAAGATAATTAATATTACATTATGAGATAATACTACTAAGAATTGCATTTGGTTTGTTTCATTTAAATGAGCAACTACCTTCCCTAAGCTTACATAACTTTGAAATATATTTCATATTATTAAGACACTTAGCGTAAGAGGTGAGTTAAATTGTTTTTGCCCTTTAAACGCCATTGCGCTTTTTATAGCACTTGACAACAAAAATTATTCATTGCATTAACAAAACGAAAATATATTAAAAATAATAAAATTTTGCTTAAGTTTGTATATATCATATACATATATATATATATATATATATATATATATATATATATATATATATATATATATATATATATATATATATATATATATATCATATACATATATATATATATATATATATATATATATATTATATACAACACATACTATATTATATTACTCGTAATCAATACGTACAGTGGACGTCAAATGTGTTTAACACCAGAGTTCATATATATTTTTAATGCTTTTGTTACATACTATAGTTCAAAATGTATACGCTGTTACGAATAGTAACCAAATTTTGCAAGCTTTGTAAATAAATATGTATATTTATTAAAAGAAAATGTCACAAGAAAGTTTACAGTAACCAAAGAACAAATTAACAAGTAGTACTTAATAGAAATCGCCAAAAAAAAAAACATTAAATGTTTTTTTATCTGACAATACTACACACATGGGTAATTGCGTACTTTTATGCCTTTGCATTCTTATAAGTTTCACACAGCGCTTAAGATAAACATTTTCTTACCTGGAATGTTTAGTAAGTTGAGCTTTGCTTCTATTTGTACATTCACAGTTCTTCCTTTTTACCAAGCTGCCGTCTTTTTAAGACATTTTTGTTTACTTGCTTTAATATGTTACAATTTCTGTTTCACATACTTCCCGATGGAACAACATAGCTCTGGACTGGATTCAAAGCACATTTTTTGTGAGATCGCAAAATATAAGGCAAAGTTGCTCTGTCCGTCAGTTTGCAATTAATTAAAACTACCTGCTAAGCTAAAGCCTTCAAATTATAACCATGACTACGAAATGGATGACAAAACTAAAATTCTGAACACTTTTCACTTGTCTAAGTTATGGGAACGAAACTTTAAAGAGCTTTCTTTAAGCATCTTTCGTAACATAGGTAGGCTATGTTTATTCAATTTAAAACCAACTAAATTATAATTTATGTGGCCAGTTCTTACATGTTTTTAATAAATGGATCTGAATGTATCGGTTCGAAATTTGGGAACGATTTTCACATTCTTTCCGATGACTTAATGGTTTCATCAAAGTTCTAGATGACAACAGAAGTAATTAAATTTTTATATATTTTTCAATTTTTTGTTGTTGCACAGAAATAAAATTTTCGAATATGATAAATTGCAAATAATCTGAAATTGTAAAAAAACTTTTTACATTTGTCTGTGGCTTTGTGTTGTTTAGACGTTTAAAAGGGATTGAATAATTTACACAAAATCCAGGTTAAAATAAATAACTAAAAAGTTATTAAAATAAAATAATAGTTTACTATTCTACATTTTTAAAACGGACTTAAATTTTTTTCTATATATTTGTTCTTTTCAAGATTATTTTTAGAAATTCTTGATCGCATGTGATGTCTATAATTCGTGCGGCTAGTAGTCTTTATAATTAACTTTTTGCACATATATATACTTACACTGCAGCGTACAATACAGAAAGTATCAGTAGAAAGAAGTGTTCAAAGCACACAAGTTGCAGTTATACATTTTCAAATACTTTGGGTACCTAATTTTCTACTGTAGAGGATTTTGTGACAAGAGTTTGAAAATACGCACATACACGAAGGCTATTTACATCAAGAGATAAAGTACAATACAGTAGTTATTTGTGTTGTAAAACAATGAAAATAGTACATTTCAAACCAAGGGTGTGTTTGATGTTCAGTATGTATTTGCGTAGACAAGCTTCTAACCTATATCTACACTCTAAACTTTCTCTTGACATGTATTTAGATATATTTTTAGAAAATCTACGATGAAGACAATTTAACATTTTGATTTTGAGCTACGTTGTGAAAATGTTCTTTTGACGTTCACTGCATGTACGTTATTAAGTAAAGCGCATTTCATGGTGAATTTCTATGTAATTTGAAAGAATAATTGTTAAAATTTTGTAAATGTCATAAGTAACAGTCTTCGTTTTTATGTCGCTGGGTTTTCTTTTGTTTCTCTTCTTTTTTCGTTTTATATTATATAAAATGTTATTTTTTGTTGTTTTTAATTGTTACTACAATCTCATTATTTATTGTTTTATAATATGTATATAGTTAAAACTACTTGAGAAATCTTCTATACGGTTGTCGTAAGCTAGGAAGTAGTAGTGGTATTTGAGGAAGTGTGATAGTAGATAGAGGACTTGAAGGAATTGGTTTGAAACTAGAAAAAGCCTTGTCTAGTCATCCACAATAGAACACACATATTTGGAAATGAATTCGAAGTCATCACGGCCCCCGGAGGGTCGTGTTTGAGAATTTTGTGTCTGTTGGGACTGCTGGGTAGTTGAACGCCACCCTGTGTTGGTGTTAGCGCTTGAAGAGTTATTTGCTGCAGCATTGCTGTTATTTGGGACAACGTTTGACGTACTTTGAGTACTTGCATTTGAATGAGAATTATGATTGGATCCTTGATTTCCGTTTTGGCCGGAATTAGCGTTGTTGCTGCCATTATTAGTGGAATTGGTATTTGAGGCATTGTTTGCAGCATTGTTCGACTGTTGGTTAATCGCATTAACATTGCCACCCGCTCCAGAAGGATTTTGTAAACCTGAGGCATTGTTAACATTATTGACGCTGTTGACATTTGTATTTGAGCTGCCTCCAACACCTGCACCTAATCCTCCTGTATTGTTTACTACTACTGTGGCTGGGTTATTATGGCTTGAGACTTGACCCTGTTGTGCTTGCTGTTGTTGCTGTGTGGCAGTATTATTGGGGTTCTGTTGAGGCAAATGATGCAATATTGAATGAACTTCATTCTCGTTTGGCGATTCAGCAATGATAGTCGTGTTGCCCAAAAAGCAATTATTTAGAGTCATTTGTGCTTTACTCGCTTCTTCACGTGTGGCGTATTTACACAGGGCTATGCCCTGATTTAAATACAAGTGAAAGTTCAGCAAAGGTCCGTGCTGCATGCATAAGGTACGTAATGTTGAGCTATCAATCTACAAAAAAGAAACAAGGGACGACAAATAAAACAAAAATAGTTAATAATATAAATAAATTGTTTAAAATAAGTAAGTTTTGCAAAATTGTGTAAGAATTAGGGTGATCGATTATTCGTCATTTTCCAAAACCAGTTGTGGATTAGTTCAAATAATTTAAATTTGACAAAACCGGTCGTGCATTTAAAAAATTAGTAAAACGCCGGTTAACTGGATTTTTAAACAATAAAATTATTCTACGAGAAAATTTATCTTTCATTAAAAAAAATTAAATTAAGAGAGCTAAATTATTACCATAAGTTAGTTACTAAGTATACTCTGTTCACGGAAATTTGTCAATATAAAAATATATTTAATACTAGGTTGCTCGTAAAGTAATTTTTTCTCACCAAAGGTCGATTATGGATAGAAACCAAACGCCAGTTTCGTTGCTAACTGCCGAATATATATTACACATGACAACTAACAGCAGTAATTTTAATAGTACTATTTTTAGCAAGAAAACATTTTTGATTGCCACTAGACAACTAAACTGAAGTTCCGTTGCTATACGTAGTCGGCCCATTAGTTTTAACTACGTATAACCTTTATATATTGACAGCTGATATAGTAAGGCCTGCTGGGAAATAAACTCAATCGTTTCTACACAATAATTTTTAGCTAGCGTTCTTACAAAGTAAATAAACGGCACTTTCGACATATTTTACTTGCTTTACATTCGAAAAGAAAAAAATGGTGGTCACGAAAAATAAATTGGCCGATGTATGTATATGAAAGAAACGAGTATAAAAACTTGTTTGCAAAATTGTGTTTAGGCAATATTGATGCTAAACATGCACCACGTTCTGAAAACACAGTTGCAGCTAAAGAAACACTATTTAATGTATATCGGAGAAAAACTCTTGAGACAGCTAAGAAATTAAATACTTATATACAATGACTATATAAGTATAACTCAATAAAATATTTATTCACTATAAAAAAAAACAATGGTTTCACATATCAAAAATTACTTTCCGAACAACCTAGTACAACTGTAAATAGAGTAACCCACGTTTAATTAGAAATTGTATTACTAAATTATTATCCGCTAAGCATACGGAATCGACAGGCAGCCATAACCGTTTTTATAGTTATTTGTACTCAAAATGGCCACCTTCACAACCACACCCTTGATTTTGCTTACAAATTTTTATACATTTTTAATTATATTTATCAGACTAATATGTACATATATTCAAGTCGGTTCCAATTACTCAATAAGATAAAACTTGTTTGTTACAAGCTCATAAAACTGCCTCCTTTTCTGGCCTAATTTATTAAAAATACACTATAAATTGCTTTGAAATTAATATGCGTTTTAATATTAATGCTTGAATAATGGTCTAAACACTAAGTCAAATAACAGTGATCCTGTTGCACTGTAACTAGGATTTTATTATACAGCCGGGCAAAGCATTTTACATATATATATATATATATATATATATATATATATATATACATATATATATATACATGCGAAGGCATTTTTCTGAACATAATTTTTTTTAACATAATTATAAATAAGGTTATTTGTTGTGATATAAACTTTATGCTGTAAGCATAAAAACTTATTATTTAATTTATTATTGAACATGCAATTGCTTGTGCACACTTTAACTCATTATTTGTCTCTATTATACTTAAAGCAAAACGTAGCTGGGTCGTTTTTTTTACTACCACTTACTACTATATTTCGACGTTGGTAAAAACCAACAAAAAGTAGTAAGTAAACAAAATAATTAAACAAATTGTTTGTTGGGATTTGTTAAAACGTTAGTTTTTGTTTTATATTTCCTTAAACCCCTCATTTTGTTTGAAGAATTTAAGGCATAAAACTAGTTTTTCAACATTTTGGGTAAAGGTTTCTATTAGTTGGCATAAACGACCAGCGATATGCGCAGAGACTAGCTGATCATCCAACAAATGAATTGCAATTTTGTGGCAATATGAATTCGGTTAAAATTATCAGAGCATTTTTTTTTATTTAAAACAACAGGGTCTTCTTAGAAAAACACAAAATGCAGCCACAAAGAGGGATATTTATAAATATTTTATATTAAAAAAAGACGGAATCTTTTTGAGTCTTTGGTTGATCTACTTGGGGCATCAATATTTGCTTGTGCGTGGGTATTAAGAAATTCTCTTGTCAGGTTGAATAGCTCAGTTTCGTATGTCATTGTCGCACCAATACTTCCGCAACATCGTACATATAATAAAAAAAAGAGGTAAGAAAAAAACTTGTGAACTATCTACTATCAAGGCTCAAATTATCAAGAGATGTTTCTTGATTTGACATTCCGACAGAGTGTTTTGATGTAGACTTTTGAAACGAATTTCCGTCATCCAAAAATCTACATCAAGAGATGTCTTCAGATTATGTTCTAATAAGTTCTTATATTAATAGTGGTCCATATTACCAAAATTTTTGATCGCTGTCGAAGTTGAAACGCGCAAAGAAATACCATACCTTAACACCAGATTAATATCAAAAAGTTTTGATTTGCTTGCGAAATCGACATCATCAGGCAGGATCATCAATTTCAATGAAACTCAGCCAAAACACAAATAATAAACTCTGCAAAAAACTTCATCCGTAGAGTACTTCACATCAGCGACAAACAATTCCACATACGGAACATACAAAAAATTACAGAAATATTAACAAATAACAGTATCCCCCATAAAATAATAATATCTGATATAACTTCATCCAAATTGTTACAAACAAATAACCTTATGACGTAGACATACATTTTTAAATTGTAAAATACATCCCCTGCCTCTGTTGGTTCTAAAAACATAAGAAGTGCAACAGACATAAGCTCGGTTTACAAACCAAACATAATACAATGCTGCTCATTTGAATACGACATATATATACAGTTTTTAGCGATAAACGATGTAATTTATACTATTTAAAGACACACACCTTAAAGTGTAATATAACGTTTATTTTGACACTTTTTAGTGTCAACATTTCTTGATTATTTTAACAATGTGAAATTCTACGTTTGTAGGAGGCAATTTTGAAAATGCCATTTAATAATCCAAAGAAATTGTATTCCAAGCATACCATACCTAATGGTTTCAATCAACTGATGTTTGGTCCCAGACAGATACACTTTTCGCGCTAACCAACGCCAAAAATGTTCTCTTTCTACTCCAGTTTCTTTGCTGGCTGAGTTATGAGGCGGATCATTCTAAATTTTTAGGCGTTTAAGACTAGGAAATTTTTCTATCACCTACTTTTCAGTTGTTAAGCTAGCCCTGACACCTATTTTTGCAGCAGGATCCTGAGTTTTTGAGGCACTTCTTATGATAATTATTTTACCTGCTGCCGAAACGACAATATAAGTGCTACCTTTCCTATTCTTTCCATAACAGAATATGTTACATAGATAATTATTGACCCCACAGCCAGCTTGACCCGGTTTATTCGCTATTTGGCACGTTATATTTATTTTTCAGATTTCCTCCATTCCGACAAAACAAAATGAAAATAGTTTCAATTTGATTAAAATTTATCAAAACAAACTTTTCGCCGGATATTTGGACAGAATATTAAACAAGTTAAAAAGTGTCATATTCTGATGAGCTCAAAAGAAGTGCAATCTTTATAACGCAAAATGTAAACAAAGTTGTATAATTTTAAACCAATACATTTCAAATATGTTTGGTTTGAAACAAACAAATACTACTTTAAATTAAACTGCTTTCAATTCTAATAATATAAAATTCAAAAACTGTTGTATATATGTATATATAAAAAAATATCGTATTCGAGTGAGCGGCAGTGTAAGTGCAGCATTTACAAAAACACCAATTGACAAGTTAAGACAAAATAACGTTGTTAATGAAATTCCTTGTAAATGCAATCACATTATCATTATCACAACACATAATACAAAATAAACACATCAACCCGAATTTTAAAATACATACGCCCCGAACATATGATTGCTAGTGAGGATGGAAATATCCATAAATGCGTTTGTATCAAGTTCTAAAAGGCAATATAAAAAAAAATTATGGAAACACTTGTAATGCTGCAACATACATTATAAGACCGATATTCAGTTTTCGGTGCAAATGATCTTGCAAAAATGCAAAATATCGTAGCTTTGACCAGGGATAGGTCTGCAAACGTACAGCTAGCTGTTCGCACAGAAATTCGACTTGTGAAGACCGCCGTTGTGTTTGTTCGCACAACGCTGTTCCGCCATCACACAAACAAATTACACAGCAAAATAAAAAATTACATCGAATGCACTTTTCTGTAAACACCCGTACATAAACTATGCTGAGAACATGGAAACAATCTCAATGTGTGACAAAAAACATCTACGCATTTTCTTCACACAAGACCACGGACACATTTTTTCACGTTATTCTGCCGGCGATCTCCACATGTGCGAACAAATTGTGGATAGTAAGGACGTAGTGGTTTGAAATCCAATAACAATATACACAAAATATTCATTGAATTTCATTAAAAAAAAAAAATTCAAGAGCATTTTGCATTCGCACTTTTGCAAGACCATTTACACAAAAGCACTTTTAGCATTAAACACATAGTAGACAACAGGCTACCGACTACAAACGTCAAAGATAAAATACACGCCTCTTTGTGACAATTCTTTGGATGATATCCATCGTTGTACTCAAATTAAAATTAATTTCTATTTTTGTTGGCTACAAAACAAAACAATGTTGACAATAATACAAAATGTGTAAAGCAAACTAATGCTTACAAATATTTTTTATTGCAAAATAAAAAAGAAATTCATTCGTTTTATTGTTATGTACATGTTCTCAAAACATGCCTAGACTCATGTATGTTTTTCGGCATTTGAAATTACAATAGTATTGTGTGTCTGCCACGCATACATTCGAGTGAACGGGGCACAATAGTTGATAACTGTTCACCCATATATTTTTGTACGTTTATTTATTTTATTTTTTACCTACTCTAGTATATTATACATTAAATGAAGCTTGTTGTCTTTGCTTTTGGTATATATACACAAAGTATATATTTATGTACCCGATTTTTCTTGATTTTACAGATAATCACTCACTTCAGAGTGGTTGATGCATCTTTTTATATGCTTTAATTTACCGTGCTTGGCATTGTTCAAAACATATATCCGATTATATTTTCAACTTTGCAGGCCATAAAAACTGAATTTTAAATAAGTAAAAAATCTGGAGTTGCACCACTGAAATATAAACGAACTGTTGTAACAGCTGTTATTATTTTAACATTACTATGTAATTATGGTTTTCAAAATAATTAAGTAGATGGCTACAGGGCGGCATTTGTAGTCGAGTAGTGTGTAGCCTGATGAGGTCAATGTGTTTAATGCCTAATACTGCTAATGTAGAAAAGGATAAAAACAATTATATTATAAATATAGTTGTTTTACTTTTACTTACATACATACATATGTATATGCAAGAGCAAAACAAAATATTTGCATTTTTTTTATTTGTGTATGTATTCATTCATATCATCAGTTTCTTGTAGGGCAGTTATCGAGTTACAATAAGTTAATTAGCAGTGAGATGTGATATTAATTTTAAGATGTTGTGTTGTGTTAAAATGAATAAATTTTAAATGTTTGTGATAGACCTCGAAAAAAAAACACTTATGTACGCTACGTAAGTGCTCTGTACTGTATTTATGAAGAACAGTATGCAAATACATTCTAAAAAGAATACAAAATACGCAAAAACAACTTTAATGTTTCTGAATTGCTGCACAAACAGAAGACAGTACGCGACGCTAACACTAAATTAGTTTTTGTGTACTGTAGTTTTACGGTTTTCATTGTGTACTTCTTAATGATTTTTTACGTATTTGCAGTGAATTGTTAAGTGCACTTTACCGTTCTCGTAGCGTATTTTTAGTGTGGAATTTTCATGTATGGTATAAGTTTGTATGTCAAACTGAGAAATACAGTCATGGACATAAGTATAGGCACAAACAGTACTTCAATAAAAAATATGAATTTTTACGTATTTCAAAAGACAAAATAATAATTTTATTAACTTACAATAACTACGTAATATATAAATTTATAAAATAATAGGGAAACTTAAACAAATTTTCTTCAGGAACAAAACAATAACAAAAAATACTAAATATACTCTGTTTTCTATAGGACAAAATTATAGGCACAGTTATTGTAGTGCAGGGCAAAAATTTCAGAAGTTTGTATTAATATTTTGTTGGCAATCCTTTTTGTTTTATAACAGCCTTCAACCTATTTGGCATGGAATGCACTAACTTTTTTGTGGTATCTTCGCCAATTTTATTCCATTCTTCGACCAAAGCTGCCTTTAGATCAGCTCTACTTGATAATTTCCGTGTTCGAATTTTTCGATCCAATTCTTCCCACAAATGTTCGATGGGATTTAGATCTGGGGACTGCGGAGGGTGTGCCAAGACATGTGCAGTGTTATAAGCGAGCCACATCTTTACGTTGTGAGCCGAATGTTTCGGGTCATTATCATGCTGGAATGTGAATGTCCGCGGTAAATTTAATTTCTCAGCGCTTTTTTTACCATTTTCTTTCAAAATGCTAAGGTAAACAGTCTTGTCCATTATTCCCTCTATAAAGACAAGTTCCCCAACACCAGCAGCGGACATGCAGACCCAGACCATTACTCCTCCCCCGCCATACTTTACCGTTGGTTTAAGATTTTTTTCGTTATATGCAATGTTAGGCTTTCTCCACACTCTAGAATGTTCATCAGGTTGGAAAATATTAAATTTACTCTCATCAGAGAAGAGCACCTGATCCCAGAAGCTGTAAGGTTCATTTTCAAATTGTTTTGCATACGACATTCTCTTCTCTCGATTGGTTGCAGATATCAGTGGTTTTCGTCTAGCCACTCTTGAATTGTAACCAGCTTCATGCAGCATTCTCCGCACAGTTTTAGAGTGCACATCCTTACCAATATCTTCCTTTATATTTGCAACAAGTTGGATGTTATTTTTGGATCTACCTTAACTTTACGTACACGTTCTCTAACAGTTAATTTACGTGGACGTCCACTACGCTTTGCACTTTTAAGGTTACTTTCGCCTTTAAAACGATTAATAATTGTCCGAATGGTAAAACGGCTACGATCCATTAATTCTCCAATCTCGGCAAAAGATTTGCCTTGGTTATGCAGATGGAGAATAATTTTTCGTTCGGATTCTGTTGTTTCGCTTAGTTTAGGGCTCATTGCAAAAAATAAGTCAATAAAAAATATTTTTAATGTATTCTTGCAAGTTTTTACGAATGAAAACAAAATATGTAAAAAGTATAACGGGACTTCCCAGTTCTAATAAAATGTACAACGTTGCCAGATGGGTGAAAATAATAATCTTCGCTTGCATAACAGCGGCTGTGCCTATAGTTTTGTCCTATAGAAAACATCGGTTGTTTAGTACTTTTTGTTATAATTTTTTTCCCGAAGAGAATTTGTTTACTTTTTCTGGTTATTCTATTAATGTATATATTATATAGTTATTGTAAGTTAATAAAATTATTATTTTGTGTTGTGAAATACGTAAAAATTCATATTTTTTTATTAAAGTACTGTTTGTGCCTATACTTATGTCCATGAACGTATCTTTGCACTGTAAAACAAAATTGACAATGGTATTTTCAACATAATTCTAACAACAAATTCTCTAAAAGATAGTTTTTATTCATATATTCTGTTACTGTACTTGTTAAGACTGTAACATGCCAACTCTTTTAAAATAGACATAGACATTACAATAACAATACCAAAAAAGGATGTTTACTCAATATGAAGGGTATCAAATAAATCTTTGAAGATAACAACAAATGCTTTCCGCGAATTTAGGTTCCTTATGAATGTTACGACATGTGGAAGAGGTTGTATAGCGTTTATCTATTAAATAATGGCATTACGTGTAACAAATGATGCATTATTTAAATATAAAACAATGACAGAAGAACGACTTTAGAAAAATAATACACAATTGTTGTATTCCAATTACTATAAAGACAAATCTGCCAGGGAAACCACTGATGTTTTCACACGAGAATTAGGTGTATAATCAAGCATACAAAATAATAATGAAGAACTAAAATACGCTACGAGAATATTAAGAATGTAGTGTTTTTTATTTTTAAGCATACCGTACGTCAGCGTTTTATTTTTTCCAACTCTTGTTTGTGGTTTCTGATTTAAATTTATATGATATATGTATGTATGTGTGATAAAGCATCGATATTGTTAGTTTTATTTGCTTTTAATTGAATTAGTATTATGTTGATGGTTTTTTGTGTTAATTTAATCGGCGAAAGTGAAATTAAAATTCATGAAACTAACTTTGGGAAAATGTGAAATAAAAACACGGACTTTTCTGTACATAAAACATTCAGCGTTATAACGAAGACTGTCGTTTTGATATACGAGAAATCAATTAGTTAATCATATGCATCGGCCAGTATTTCGGAGGACAATTTATTAATTAAGTAAATTGCAAAATTAATATTCATAATTATTTCCTTTTGTTTCTTGTAGTATTTATGAAAAATGGTTGATATACGGACTTAATTATTAAAACATAGCTGCATATAACTTTATTCGAGTTGTGTTGATATCCCTTTCGTCGTAATTTTCAGACTACTTCTTACTATGAAGCTGTTTTGAAATGCGTAACTGCAATGCATCTGATACAAAAGCGAAGAAATAACACAAAGTTTACAACGCACAGTGGATGTGCGAAATATAGGAAAATTGATAGTCGACGAATTAAGTAGTTTCATAGTAAAAAGCGTTAAAAAAAAATGTATACCTAACACTCATGCCAGCTTACACTCAACACCCAATGCATTTAATTGCCTTTCTGAGTTTGTTAGAAATACAGCAAAGAACTATGCTTTGGTAGTCAAAATATGTAAAAGTATAAATTTATGGTTTGTGTTAGGTTGAATTGGTATGAATTAAGTAAAAACATGTATACATAAGATAATATAGGAGCAAATAAAGTGTACTAAAACTTTAATTATATACAATGTATTCTTTATTAGAATTTTTATTTATAGATGTTCCTACCTGTGCGGTTAAATTTTTAAGTAGTAACCAATTTGAATTCCAGTTGGAAGTTGATCCCGACCAACCACCTGATCGACCACCGCCTAGCCAACCGTTCGCATTGCCAGGATTTGTTACATTAGGTACACCGCCTCCACCTGTCTTATTACTGCCAAGGCCTGGTGGCGGTCCGCGTAAAGTCTTATTCATTGAAGACCATATTTCTTGTTGTGTATTATCCGACCAACTAACGATTATTTAAAAATCAAAACATATCAATACAATATTTAAAAATTAGCGGAAAAATAAAAAAACCTGGGAAAATTTTGATTGTTCGATGATGGATTAAAGCTCCACGTGGATGATGAAGTTAGGCCTAATGACGGTAAATCAGTCGGGGAATTTTTACTTGCAACATTAGAAAAAACATCAGCATCTTTTGGCGTCGGATTTATTGATAATGGAGATCTTGCTACACTTCCAGGAGTTATACTTGGATCATCCTCAATGCTTTTTATCTGCGAACCCTTGAATTAAATAAGTTGTACATAGAAATAATTTTTAAATCAGGAAATGACGACAATTCTCCGTGTCCTGAAATCTTTTTAAAAACACGGCGATTAATTTTAAAACAGTTCATGGTTAACATGCACTTATTTAAAATTAAAAAGACTGGAGGCAGGGTGATTCTTGAAATTCATTTCCTGATTTTTTGTTTAATAGTTACCTTCCAAGGCTTTCCAGGCTCAAACTCCTGTACCAAATCGGTGTACGCAGTCGCAGTTGAAGGCTGTCCAACTGACCAGTCTTTATTCTCACTATCATGGGATGGATCTGGCCAACCATCATTTATGTTTCGCCCAGTTGACCATGTCCTAAAAATCATATTATTAATAGAATTCAAGTAAATTCTGATTGAATATAATAAAGTTCTAGTATTAGCTTTATGAATATGTATGTTATAAGAGAAAGTGTGCCATATGCGTGTCGATAACACTAAAAAATGAGTCCATCTGCAATCAAGGGAGTCATATGGTGGGTTTGCTTCATTTCAATACTCTTGAAGGATACAAACGATAACAACGAAAAATTTAAAAATTTGTATTTGCCGAAATCACTCTTCGTTGCATATCTGCAATTTTTACAAACTTACAGAGTTGCATAAAGCAACTTTGCGGCATGCAATAAGCTAAGCTGCAGCCAATATATAAACGCTAACGCCGTCACTAAAATGCTTTAATTTTTAGACAAATTAAGTCACAACAGTTTGAAAAATTCGTTGAACTTATGGAGACTCATCCCGAAACTGGACGACGCAAACCACAATTTGGATGCACCAAAATTAAAGCAAAGAATTGTGGGAGCAACTAAATAGTTTGGGACCGCGAACAAGAACTGTGAAGGAGCGGAGACTGTTAAGTGGTATTCATGAAATTAGAGAGATACAATGAGAGATACTATAAGGCAAGTTTGAAGAGAAGGCCTGCCAACAATAGGAGCAATTATTTTGCAACTGGTAGTGGTCCCTCGCAATAAGTCTCTTTAAATCAAATGGCTGAAAGTGTTTCGCAACTTATCAAAACAAGGGATCAAGTTGCACCTAGTGGTATGGCTTTCGGGGTGGAGAATATACCATCGGCAATGAACGACGAAGAAATTTTCGACATTTTCGTTGCAGCCTCGTCTACAGCAGATGAACCCCAGGTAGCAAACCTAGATGACCGCTCCACCTCGTCAACATCACAAACAATAAAAAAAATTGCCGCAGAACCAAAAACTTTTAAATTGAACGTCTATAGCTAATAAAAGTGCAGACAGAAACTCAAAGGAAGTTGTGAAATAACGTAATTAGCGATGTTCCTTGAAAACTAATTAATAGCAATAAATTTTTAGTTAGGACAATTTGGAAAAAGTCGTAGAACAACAATTGTTTTCGAGGCCGCAATCATAATTTTCAGCAATAAAAGTTCTTTTTGGCGAAGTTGATCTTGATATATTGCTAGCTATAGAATATAAAATTATTAAAAGTATATTCAGAGGGGGTGGCAACAAGGGTTCTTTTGCCGCCACTAGCTATGATCGCTATACGACTTCTTAGGGTACGACGTTGGGTGGGTATATACATTTACTTATCATGAATATAACAACACGGGATTCCGTAACAAAATTTGTTCCTATCACAACTTTAATATTACTTGTTAATAATTTTAAATTTATATTTTAAAACCCAACAAAACTAATGACTTTTTGATACATAAGAAGAAGGGCATCTCTAATTAAAGAGCCCGCGAATTCTTCTTTGTACTCTGAGAAGTTCTGATTACAAACTTTAATTATGCATATTTATTTTTTGTAAATTTTTTCGTATGTACATAAATTTTATTTTTATGATTTTTGTATGAAAGTATGTACGCCAAAATAATAAACATGGAGTAGTCTATTTTCTTTTTAACATGTATAGTGCCAAAGAACAAATAATGTCACAGTTTCAGATTTCTCTATTTGTACATACATATCAGAACACTGCAAGTATTATATTTTCTTGATTTGTGCATTATCAATAGTTTTTGTGCGTAATCGGGTCACAACACTCAAACGGAGCACTGTTCATAAAATCATACACAACATTAAAACCATCGCTTTAAGTATTGTTCAAATGTACGACTATGAATGTTCGATAATCATTTGAAACACACATATTTTTCCGCGATGGTTGGTTTGATTAAAACTAAAGGCAGAATTATTTTTTTTTTTGCTCTCGTGGTAGTAACACGTTCTGTTGTGCTATGGGAAAAATAGTTAAATATCGTATATCATTCCGTGTAATCTGTAAATCAATTTTATATCCTGAATTAAATACATATTAAAGAATAATTCAAAATTTTAAAATCAATAACCATATTTTAAAAGAAAAAAAGTGTACTACAATATGTCTTTCTCTACACCGAAAGGCCGTAATAAATCTGATGACCCAATGCTTTCTGGCTGGCTCTGTGGCACTATTTCTCACGCCAATTGTGTAAAAGGGACTCCGTTGGTGTTGAGGGAAATGCCTTGTGCTCGATATTGAATTTTATTAATTTCTTAAAAGTAATCGCGATCAGTTATATAATCAAAATATTAATTTAATTTATCTAACTAAAAAATGTAGAAATTATAAAGATCTGGTCGAAAAACGGCTTAGCTCGCTGAAGAAGAAAAAGCATAGCCTGCCGTACCCACTTTACTATCATTTACCATTCCAAGTAATCCTTATGCCGTATAAATCGTCTCGGATAATTTGCTACCCGCTGCTTTTGTTCTGGCTGCACCACATTTCTTCAGCAGTCGCACAAAACTTTTTTTTTAAGCTTTAATTTTATTTTATTCAATCTTTTTAAATTAGTATTAAAATCTTATTTCTAAAATATTACTCATTATTATCAATGGAACAACTTGTAGCGTAATATGAAAGACTTGTTAATTCTTCTTTTACATTAAATCTGTTTACTATCGCCCAATATAATTCATTTTTTATTCTAGCACTAATACACATAGCACACAATATAAACACTGTTGCTTACATCAGTTACAACGTTGTATTATATCGTATAGTTCAAGATATCCTTAACGGTAACAAATATTTGAAAACTATAATTTAGATATATAATTTAGAAAAAGATAATTTATATTCTCTTACGATCAGCCACAATACCCCCCGGCTAGTATTTTATTTACTCATAAAAGCTCGGAAATTTAACTCGTCTTCCGTATCGGCTAACTTTTTCATCTTTTTGAGCGTTGTTGGGCATTGACTGCACTGCTTGTTCAATAGTTGATCTTTCGGGTTCATTGGGGAATACTCTTGCGGGTTTCATTCAGTCGATAGAAACTTTGTCTTTCACTAGTCCTCTCTTAATTACAAAATACTTTTTATAGCGCTTTACGATTTCAAACGGCCCGTCATATGCTGGCTCTAACGGTTTTCGTACCCGATCTACTCTAACAAACACGAAGTTACTTGTATTCAATTCCCGATCAATGTAGGCCTTTTTGTTTGTATGTGTTGATGGGGCAGGTGTTCTTAGGTCACTCATTACTTTACGAAGTTTTTGTACGAATTCAACCTGACTGTCTTTACTGTTACTTTTGACCCAGAACTGGCCTGGTAAACGTAAATGTGTTCCATACATAAGCTCTGCTGGACTGGCACCGATGTCTGGCTTTATAGTGGTTCGAAGACCCAGAAGTACAAATGGAAGTACTGAACACC
Organism: Phania funesta; assembly: GCA_963932375.1. Classification (NCBI taxonomy): domain Eukaryota; kingdom Metazoa; phylum Arthropoda; class Insecta; order Diptera; family Tachinidae; genus Phania; species Phania funesta. The sequence continues at coordinate 5,915,597 of OZ010657.1, read as the reverse complement.
AATCCTTTGTGGCATAACACTTAATTGCGTTTTTTACTATACGGTGCCATCTCTCGACCATACCATTCGCTTGGGGATGATATGCCGTGGTTCGCAAATGCTGTATACCCAGAGTTCTTGCTAGCTCCTGGAAAAGATTCGATTCAAATTGCCTCCCTAAGTCCGTCGTAATTTTCTCTGGGACTCCATAGGACGATATCCAGCCAGTTAGGAAAGCTGTCGCTACTGTGTGAGCTGAAATATCTGGTATAAGGATCGCTGTTGGCCATCTCGAAAAACGATCTATACAGGTGAGGCAATACCGGTTACCAGATGACGTTGGCAGTGGGCCGACAAGGTCGATATTTATATGTTGAAAACGGTGGTCGATTTTTGCAAAGACAGCCATTTCAACACCGTTTGGATTGTACGAATTTGTTTATATGACGTTTGGGTTGCGAAATGCCGCCCAAACTTACCAGCGATACCTGGACGATTTGCTCAGGGGCTTAGATGGCACGTTTGCCTACATTGACGATATTCTTGTGGCTTCGACCGATGAAGAGCAACACGAAAAAGATTTGAGAACCGTACTTTATAGATTGCGCAAATGCATTTTATCTATCAATGTCGATAAATGCAAACTTGGACAGACCGAGCTGGAGTTTTTAGGACACACCATTACGAGTGAAGGATTGCTACCACTCAAAAGCAAAGTCGAGGCTATACATAATTTTACTAAACCAGCTATAGCAAAAGACCTAAACAAATTTTTAGGCATGTTAAATTTTTACCGCCCATTTCTCAAAAATGCTTCAAAGTGTTCTTTAAAAAATCATTATTTATTTTACCTTTTGCAAAGCGACTCAATTCGTTCAATAATTGCGTGGGACGTTTGTCGCCCAAATCAATCTCGGAAATAATCTTTTGAATTTTTTTTGTTCGCTGTCACAATACCTTTCTATTATATAAGATTTAAGGTTAAGGTACTTGTCTCGTTCGGGAGGATTTAAAATTGCGTCGGATATCTGTGCCAACACATTGCTTTCGATTGCAGCCACTACTGTGTTATATCTAGACATATCGTTGTTTACACCCGAGATGTTAAACTGCGCTTCCACAACCATATTTCCGGCTGCTCCCACAACCATATTTCCGGCTGCTCCGGCCAGAAAGGTAGAACTTTGATGGAGCCCCTGTTAACGATTGTACTTTTCTCTTGGCTAACTGTAGGTACGTTAGATACTGTTTCCGACTGGCTACATGTTGCTGCCTGGCCCTCAGTTCTATTTTCGCTTGGCTTTCCTTCGTTCATGGCGCTGTTCTTTTGTCGGGGTCACCAATTGTAGAGTAATATGAAAGACTTGTTAATTCTTGTAACAACTTTTATTAACTGAAAACTCCATCTTTAATTTACATTAAATCTGTATACTATGCCCAATATAATTCATTTTTTATTTTAGCACTAATACACATTATGATTTAAGCACACAATATAAACACTGTTACTTACATCAGTTACAACGTTGTATTATATCGTATAGTACAAGATATCCTTAACGGTAACAAATATTTGAAAACTATAATTTAGAAAAAGATAATTTATATTCTCTTACGATCTGCCACAAACTAATCTATTGTATTAAAATCTTAATAAACTATCTATTATTGGGTTAGGTGAGCCGTCTCGCCAGGCTCAATATGGCCGTCTTTCTTTTTTAGTCTCTGGTGCCTGCGAAATTATATAAATTTGCGTACAAGAATGTAAGGGTGGACCTCTAGTTTGTTTACGTATTTTGACATCCATGTTTTTCTTTCTTCCTGTATAGTGGGAACTTCTAGATCTCTATGTATACTTTCATTTCTTATACACCAAGGGGCGCAGACGATAATTTTATAACTATACCTAGACTGTCTTCTTTGTAACTTTTGGATGTTTAATGCACAAGCAGTAACGCCACAGCTGAATGCGATGACTTTATTGGCTTTTTAACGGTTTGTATAAAAAAGGACTTTGGTAGTCCAAAGCCAAATTTGAGTGAGTACTTATTAACAAGTGTAGTTGATTTGTTTGCAGTTTTATGGCCGGTTCTTGTGCCACAATAAAGGCGTCGATACAGGTGGATACCGAAATAATTATCATGGGTTTCCCACTGGCACAGTGGCATTTGGTATTGTTAAAAGTAGATCATTTTTCCTTCTGAGGGAAAACATTACATGACCACAATTCGATGGATTTACCTGTATTCTTTACGTTTTTAGCAAATATTCTGGCTCGTTAATATAAAACTGAAGTTGTTCAGATGCAATTTTCGAGTCTTTTTAAATACTTATAAAGGCAGTGTAATCTGCTAAAGTTAGCGTATACGTATTTGGGCTTGTTGGCATATCCGCTGTAAGAATGATATATAATAGCCGCCCTAGTATACTACTCTCGCCAAAATTTTTTGTTTGAGAAAATTGAGCTTTTTACCTTGGTTTAAATGTTCTATCCACCAGATAGCTCTTCAGAAACTTGAGAGAGTTTCCAGAGAAATGTCTATAAATAAAGCTTACCAATATTGCTTGCTTGTAAATGAAGATCTAATAACAGTAACAATTCAGTAGACTTACCCAATTGTACTATGGCTTGCTCGAACACCAAACTAATGGCCTGAGATGATGTTCTGTTGATTAAGGTAAGGTATACGAATAATTTTTTAAACAACTTTGATAAAATTGACAGAAGGCTAATAGGCCTATATGACGTAATCTGACGTTCCTGGTTTAGGGATCATAACAATTTCAGACATCTTCCAAGAGCATGGGAAGATGACAACTCGTAACATTGCATTAAATACAAATAGTAAAATTCTCACAGCATAATTAGGTATATTTCTATCACGATCAGGTCCTGCTGAATTTTTCATATCTGCATTGTTAACTTTCGACTTCAATAAAGAAATCACTAAAATAAATCACAAAAATAAATTACTCTCGATAGTGAATCATGTTTCTGCATCAATTTATAGCGTCAGATTCTCGGGTATAAGCTCATTTTCGCTTTTGCTTGAAAGGGACCTGAATACAGCTGATGACTGGTGAGAACGTTTTTTTTTAGCTGTTGGCTTTGCACATCTGGTTGCTACAACCAAGGATGTGTGTAAAAAAGGGTCAACAGCTTCTTGAATATCAGTCGGGTTACTTAGATGAATATTTTGAGATAAGTGAAAGCACAGATTTTGTATTTTAACCAATTCGTGTTTTTATTTTGGCAAAAAAATAAAGGTTTCACGTGTCGAGTAAAAAATTGACTGTAGTTGCGTGATCACAAAATAAATAGTATGATGACTGCAACCAAGAGAAAATCTTGTACTAAGTCGCCCCAGCAAGGGCGCCCGCTAACCAATACAAAAATTCTCAAGTAGCTGCAAAGCCAGGAAGTGAAAATAGATTCCCCGTACTTGCAACCCTCTGTCAGGGAACAACATCCTACACCGAGTTACTTGCACGAGCAAACTTCAAATGTGATTGTAAACATGTTGCACCAGCTTGTAGGTCAGGAAAACTTGTATGTTGCCTCTATACGACGAGGACAAATTCTAGAGACAATGAACATATACAGAGAAGAATTAACGGCTCATCGTGAGTCGCCTTGACGCAGAACATAAGAACTGCTACACACATTAACTAAAAGTTTGATGACTGTTATAACAGGCATTGATACTTCTGTTTTCGTCGAGGAACTAAAAATTACCATAGAAGCGGAAGGTTACAATCTTCTAAACGAGAAAGGGTTCCTCAACCACCAAACTTTCGAATGCACCTCTTCAAAGAGAGACTCGAAGGTAAAAAAAATGTAGCAACCGCGTTGAAAACCACACAGAAAATTATAGGGGCTGTAAAGTCTTCCAACATGTAAAAAATTCTAAAATACATACTACGAAAACGCAAATTTTAACAATATAAGGCTTCCCAATTTCCCACCCTTCATGCTGGTGCTATAACTTGTACTATTCGTATGCCCATGCCCTGAAAAATAATGCAAAAATATTTATATGCCCACATCTTCAAAGATCTTGCAGATACCTATTACAAATAATTCGAGCTCAATCGAAAATCTTATACAAACAATGAATAATTTTATGACAACTGCAAATTTTGCTAAGTGAAAAATGAACTAATTGGAAATATGCTTCTGGAACGCTAATGCGATCTCCCAATATAAATATGATAACAATCTTTACTGCTAACCAGGAAATATACAAACTTTTAGTCTCTGAAACGCACTTCACTATAAAATTTGCCTAGAGTTAACAAATTTTTTATATACAACAATAAACACTTGGCGTTATAGTGCGCAAAAACATAATGCCAGAAATCAACAAAGACTTTTTACAAGCAACCACTATATATCTTACTGATTCTCAAATTGCAGTCTAATCTGTGTATTGCCCGCCTAGACATCAGATTCAACTCGATCAAGTTGCCAAGCTCTGTGCTACTTTAGGACAATACTTTTGTGCAGCTGGATACTACAATCCAAAGCACAACTATTATGGATCTAGATTCATTAGCCTTAGAGTGAAGCAGCTGCATAACACAGTTCAAGCTAATAATTGTATCTGGAGGTAAACCCACGTATTGGCCAACATACTTGAACAAGCTGCCAGACCTTATCAATTTTTTTGTTTGTGAACGACTTTTAGTCAGTTCATCTATCCATACCAGTTTGCAGTTTTTGAATTGGGTTTAGATATATTAAGTGTATCGTTTTACCGTTGCATCACTTTTGGTATAGCACCTGTGTACCTGTTTTTTTTTTTAATTTTTATTGATTCAGGAGATGGTTGCGGATATCGAACACGTTCGGTCAATTACATTTTTTCATGAAAAGTCACCTATTACGAATATCAATTATGCGCTAAATATGACGTACGTCTGTACTCAACCACGGTCAAAATTGAACTGATGAACGATATTGAATTCGAAATTATTGAGTATTATTAATGTGGCATTGCTAACTATATATAGCTCTGTGGGATCTGTTTTATAATTTAAGATATAAATAAAATCATTAAAAAAATATAAATATAATTGCGTATATTAAACGCATGTTTTAATGCATAAAAACCATATTTGTAAGTTTACAGATTTTATTTACAAACGGAAATACCGATAAATTAAGTAAAAACAAAATTGTTGTGCGTACTTACCCATCACTTTGGAGACCCAAAGGCCCCATATTATTCGCGTTTGTTGTGGATAAGCCACCCTGTTTAGTGGCGCCGGGAGCACGAGAAAAATCTGTGTTGTCCGTAGTGATATCTTTATCTAATACTGGAAGCTTCCATTGATTTAATCTAGATTGCTGATTCGATGCGCCGCCTTGATAGCCTCCAGACTGAATTAATTTAAAAAATATGTATGTTGGTTGAAGCAGACCAAAATATAATTATTTTTGTACCTTATTAATGTTCATTTCAGAGAAATTTCCCTGCAAAGCTGATATGGCATCATGGCTTCTTAAATATTCGTTATTTGTATTACTGATATGCGTAGCAGCCGGATGTGGCGATGGTTGCAAAGCTTGCTGCTGTTTTATATAAATTGCTTGTTGTGCATTAATTTGATTTTGTAAGTTTTGTATTTGCTGCTTGTATTTGGCAATGGCTAGCAGCGTATTTCCATTGTTACCATTACGTGCTACTGATTGCTGGGCCCCTTGTAGATGCTACAAGATGTTATGATTAGTTTTACTTTTTTCTTGTTTTATTTATCAACAATACAAAAAGCCTATACGGCCAAAAACATTTTGCTAGAATACTGAATTATCTAATCTACATAAAGATGATTATAGATCTAATAATAAGTTTATATGTACATAAATACATGTCCATGTCCATGTCATATAATCACACCTCTATACAATGAACATATTTTAGAGCAATCATTATTAAAGTCCATATTAGTAAAAACAAGATTCCTAGTTAATTATAAAATGTCTTAAAAAAAACACGATATTTAAATGCAGTACAAGAGAATTAAATTTCGGAGCAAAGGCGGAAGAGAATTGCAAATTTTAGCCGTTCTTATAAAAACGATCACTCGAAGACAGCAGCTCAGATAAAGTTATACATTGGGATTTCTCGCAGATCATGAAAATAAAAAAAATTATTTTTACGAAATTTATACACCAGTTTCGATGATTTTATAGAAGTAAATTAAATTACGCAGTTTAAAGTATGTTAAAAAAAATTTTAACTGCGTTGGTTATATGATGGCGATATCTAATACAACCCAATCCTATTTTTAAACGGTTTTCTAAACGAATTTGAAATACGATTGCGCAAACAAACTTACCCTTTTTTCTTAGAACAAACTGAACTAGAATTAGTTTATTTTTTAAAACTTTCAAATAATTCTCTTCCTATACACTTTCTAAAGTTCCTTAGAGATATGACTCAATATATTTAAATACTTGAATTTTAAGAGCAAGATCTTAAAAAAAACACCTTTTGTGGGACTAAACATATTTTCAGCAAAACAAAACGGAATAAATAAATCTTTTTTAAAACGAAAACACAAGTTGTGGTTCTGTATTTAAATATTTTTTTGGGGTTGTAAAAAGTTAGTAAATTTTACAGCCAAACAAAATTCTGTTTTATTTTATTATTTTTACACAGCACAATTCTCAGTATATTTTTTATAATTCACACTCTTATCTAGTGGAACTCTAATAATATGTGGAATATCTCCACCATAAATCTCTTCTTGTAATTTATCTCTTCTTGTTACTATCGTGTTGTCGAAATTCGGTTTATTTTAATATTTTACAGTGGGCTGCTAGAACAGTTTTTTGCTAGATGGGTTTATCAGTTGTCTTGAATAGTGCGATTCACTTGTCGACAATTTTTGTTGCTTGCAGTAACGATTGTGTGATTCACTAACTATTGACACTAAGTGGCATCTCTGTCAAATAATATCAAATAAACGAAAAGCACAAAGAAGAATGGAAAGAAAACAACGGTTTTTTGGACATAATTGTTTGTGCGTTTAGGTATTTTTGCAAAAGGTAAGTAAAGAACATTTGAGGATTTATCTACATGTAGTAAACGTACTGTGTAATGTACCTGGTGCCTTGTTCATTAAAAATACTGTTTATAAATGATTTATAAACCAAACGATATTGCCCCTATAAGATGCCATGAATTTTAGTTTGTCGAATAAATAAACAATACAAAAATACGTAGTTTATTTTTGTCTAAAATCGTTTAGCTAACAACAACAGCTGACTAAATTATTGGGAATATTGTTTAAAGTAAGTTACTGAATAGCAACAACGTTAATTTTGTTGTTCAAAATTTTTAACGATGCGATTGTCGTTAAAAAAGAATAGTGAATCGCACTACAAGTCCGTTTAATGTGAGGCAAGTCTAATTTTCAATTTGGTTTGGTGGTATAAATATATTACCACACTTGTTGTGGCCATCTTCGTTGCAACTAATCTCGTATATACGGTTCGATTTGTATTCTTTATCATGTAGTGTTTTTGTTTTGCTGAAGAATTGGTTCACATTTTTATGTGTTTTGAATACTATCTATCTCATATTCATTAAATTTTTTTTCGATAATCTAGGTGCGGATACTTTATATTTGTAATTTACGTTTGGCTCTTCTTTAATATCGTTACGTCACTTAGCATGAACATAGTTTATAAATTCTCTAATTGACCTGTTAGAAAACTTCTCTTTTAAAAACATCGTATATGAGATCCCACTTTACAGGTAGAGCTCAACTAAATGTTTTTGTTTCAAATAAATATAACACTTTTTTCTTTTGGTTGTTCTACGCCAAAGTTGCCTAAAATATCGCATATGAAAACACATATTGGATACATATGTAAAAAACATACATCTGCTTTTCTGACTACGCATATTAATTTGTCATTGGATACCATTTAACTTTTCCGGTGGCCTTAGTAATACTCAAAATCAAGGCAGATGTACTGCAAATACCTTTGTAAGTGTATTGTTTAAAAATCGTTATCTTAATCATACATATGAAGTTTAAAACGTGTACTTATAGCCAAAATATCAGCGTTAGTCTTGTTTAGGTATTGGAACGATCCAGCTTAAATTTGGATAGGAAGATGTTCAAATTATGTTATTAAAAGATGTAATACTGGTCCGTCAATCTATAATTATTAATTTAATATTTTAAGATGCTTTGTAATGTTAAAAGTTTTAGGGTAGGCTCCTAAAAATAAAAAACTGTTTACTTGTCATAAATACAATGATCAAAACCAATTTAAGACAAGTATATGTAGTTAAATTTTAGCACCTACCTTAATATTGCTGAGTAATTGATTTAGGAGTAGAAGTGTCGTGGGAGCCAATGGTTGATTTAATATTTGGCTGGACAAATAACCGCTGTGAACGGCTAATTGTATTTGCTGGACTAACATACGAAGTTGTTGCGTTGATGGTTGATTCGTACTATTTGGTACAGCAGCGGCGTTAACTGCTGCAGCATTGACAGTAGCGACATTATTACCTTGGCCAAACGCAACAGCAGCAGCGTTTACTGATTGGGGTCCACCAGCACCGACATTATGAGGCCCTTGATTAAGGTACTTTTGAACTTGTAAAGGCTGCATTGAGTTAATGATATTAAGTTGGGGATTATTACCGCTGTTAGCACCGACGGATCCACCACCCATCGAATTTAAAATGTTATTCTATGCAATGAAGGTACAAATTTGATAAATGTTTTAGATAATTTTACTATGACATTTATGTACATTTATATAGGTACTTACCGGAGGGAAAGACAAAGCAGGTTGTGTTCCTCCTGTATTATACCGCCCTTGATAGGATCCACCAGCAGCAGCTACGGCGGCATTGTGATCAGCGTAGGAACTCAGATTATCGTCATGGCGCCTCCAATTATCTATACCAACACCAGCATTGACTGCAGTTAGATTAGACCTCAACATCTCAGTGGCTTCGTCATAATTCATATTCGTAGCTATTAATGAGCGCTCGACGTCTTCTTTCTTAAACCCAGTTTCCACTAACATACGATACTGTTTACTTTGCTTTATGAGGTCACTATTCATGCCACTAAGATTTATTGTCGCACTTCCAGCAAGTTTTTGTTGCTGTTGAGCTTTACTCATTATTGTATTGTGTGCAGCAGTTGTCCAATCATTCGGATTCAAATCGGTATGATCATTAGCAGAAGTTCCTGCATTAGAGACCCCAGATCCCCAACCTGTGCTACTTGTAGCACCAGCCATTTTTGCTTGATTGGATTTATTCCAAGCTGCAGCATTGGGAGGTTCATTCCAAGAATTTCCAGCTTGAACCATATTGCTGACAGCCTGGTTGGATTTATCGTCACCCCAGTTACCAGCACCATTTCCGACGGAAGCGGGGCCACTAATGACATTATGATTTTCCACATCACCCCAGCTACCAGTATTACGGTTACAACCAACACCAGTTGAAGGCCCACTAGGAGGACCTGCAGGGTGGGGCCACAAACCGTTATCTGGTTTGTGAGGCCCTACACCTCCAGGACCATTAATAGCAGATACCATACGTGCACCAGGAGGACCAACAGCTCCAACCCCCATTGGATTATTAGGATTAACAACAGTACCTACACCACCTGCACCAGCAGCAGCTGAATTTCCAGAAGGTCCACCGCTAACGCCACCCATATTGGATACATTTGAAGAGTTTTGACCGCCCATTGGGTTGCGCATTAAGTGATTGCGAGGATTAAGTGGGTCGGAAATATCTTTCCAGTGTGACCCACCTCCGCCACCCACTCCACCAGGTACACGAGTTTGTTGGCCCCACAACGAAGTTCCATCATCATAATTCGGTATGTTTCTACGTTGGGCTGGTGGTGATGGTTCCTCCCACCCTGATCCGCTTACGGGTGGTTTTGGTGCCATTGGCCCTACCATATCTTTCGGTGCCCCAACAACAGCTTGAGGAGGTGCTCCCCATTGTGACCCGACTACATTACCAGCAGCACTTAAACCACCAACGGATGGCCCATTTAAGCCACCACCTCCTGGAGCATTTCCAACACTGCCAACTCCACCAACATTAGGTCCTCCTACTCCCATTTTATTAAGCCCTTGCATCTGATGTTGCGCAATTGGGTGATGTTGGCCCCACATCTCCGATGTGCCGTTTAGACGTCCAGAAATGCCACGTGGATCCCCACGTATCGGGTCACGTGGATCCAACATTCTTAATTCACGCGGGTCGCCAGCAGAACCTGCACGCATAGGGTCGCGAGGGTCAACGGTGCGCATGTCTAAGGGACCCCCAGCACCGCCCATGGCGCCCACACGAGGATCTCCCCAACCATTTCCTGCGCCACTTGCTCCTCCACCTCCCGGAGCACCCGATAAATTTACACCCCCTGTGCTAGTGTTACCTATAAGTAAAGCAAAATTTAAACTTAAATAAGACTAACTTACTTTTGTGTTGCTATACTACCTCCGGATGGAACACCTGTAATTGAAGTAGAGGCTGCAACTGCAGTTTGAACACCAGATCCTGATACCCCAACACTTTGACCCCACTGGGGACCATTTGATGGTCCTCCAGCACCAGATCCAGATGACACACCAGAAACGCCAACAACAGCAGAGGGACCAGAGGGGCCACCAGTCCAAACATTACTGGCATCAGTACAATCATCATCTTCGCCCCAAGTACCTCCTAAATTTGATGAGGGCGTATGACCCCAGGGTGTTTTCTGCACAGGTTGTGTAGTAGGTTGGCCTCCATTTCGTAAATTGGATTCCCATAAGTCGGTCCCATTGTTTACAGTCGGTTTCCACATTGGAGGGCCGGATGGGTCTTTATTTGCTGGCTCTGGTGAACTTGGTACTTCCCAATTCGTATCCTGATTGACATGCTGGCAACCCCAGCCATCTTGGGAAAACAGAGCTTCGCGCATTGTGTTTAATTGCTCTAATTGATTTTTTGCAGCTGCAGTCGAAGTCCCGCCACCTACTAAGCCACCAATATGATGGTCGAGAGAAAGGACACCATTATTACCAATAATGATGTTACTATTGCTACTACCACTGCTACAATTGTTGTTTATCAAGACGCTATTATTGCTGTTATTTATTACGTTGTTAGAGTTTGTGTGTGTTTGCGAATTACTTGTATTTGCTGAAGATCCAACAATTGAATTATGATTATTGCTGTTGCTGCTGCTAATAGATGTTGTTATATTGATATTACTTATTGAATTGTTGTGATTACAGATTATATTGTTATTGTAATTTGCGCTTGTATTACTACTGCTGTTGTTATTAAGGCTTGAACTAGCAATACTACTGTTGGTTTGACCGGGCTAACAAAATATGAAAATAAAATAGGTTTTGTTTATTACTATTTTATATAATTATAAAGCCTCCAGCGAAAAAAAAATTATATATATAATGTTAAAATGACCAAGTTAACACAGAATATTACGCACAGTGATAAGATTTGGTTTATTTGATTTGATTTACTTTAACGGTTTTTATTTGAGACTATTTTGGTATTACATTTTTTATAAATTCGGTAGTTTAAAGCTTGAAGAAATACATTTAACTCCATAAAAATATAACAATTATACTTCTTATATGTAGTCATATGCACATCGGCTTGGTTATATAATTAATCTAAAACTGTTCGTGGTGGAGTGTGTCAAACTTCATTAGCAGGCAGTAGTGAAAACCAGCTTATTTTATAATTTCTTTTTTCTTGGCTGGAGGATGAATGGCACTATGTTAATTTGCCTCTGAATGGTGGTCTCCGTCTGTGTTCATTCTCATTATGGGCCACTGCGGTGCGATGTTCCATTTACTTCCCATTATCGAGGATCTACATTCATTTTTCAGATGGACAATAATATTAATAAACATCAAAACATATCAAAAGCGGTAACTATGGGCTTAACCAAATCCAAAACGGGATATCCAAAGCTATTAATTAAAAGGTGAAAAAGGACGTTATGTCGGCGTGGAAGGACGTATGTCTAGAATCAGTTATGGTAACAACTCTCAGATCTTAACATATGCTGATGAATCCCCCACAAAGATCCACAACAAAACAGCATAAAAGCCAATTATTAGGGCTGCGACTCTCCCACTCCGATGGGGACTGCCGAAAGAATTAAACAAGTGAAATCGCCTATCCTGAAAGAAAAAAGGTAATTTTCAACCTCAAGTATCAGCGAACTTAACCCTACCATTGACCAAAATCCGGCTTCTAAGTTCAAGGAGAAAAGTCACCAGGTAAGCATGGATACTGAAGAGTTTACATTAACAAGCAATTGCGGGGCAGACTATGTTAAAAAACGAAACCGACATTTTGAGTAAGTCTGACGACAATCTCTGCTGCTCCAAAGTGTTTAGCCAGCCTAAAGCACCAAAAATTCTATCACCCCAGTCAGCAGGGTTCGTAAATCAAGAACAAAAGATTAACAAGAAGCGTACTGTACCCACCGGCAAACCTTCTATCTTGAAGAAAAGTATCATATATTCGGCGACCCACCTCTAGCAACTTAACACATTTCAATTATATTTGCAAAAAATGTTTTTTTTTTACAAATTACGTTCTTAAGCAGGATTCGACATAAAATATCAATGACCACATACATAAGAATATATAACACAATAAAATCTTATATTGAATAATGTTCAACGTTATTATTTTTTGGTAGTCAACAAATGAAATACATAAGTATGACTTTAAAAGCTTCAAAACTGGGGTATGAGATGCATTCTATGATGTCAGATGTTCAGTGATATATTACACAAGTTATGAATATGTGTACAGTAAATGAATATGTGAAGAATGGATTGATGCGGTTGTGTACGCGAAAACAGTTAAATTATGTTACAGACGTTCAATCCTACAACCTGCGGAATGCTGGAGGCTTCAGAAACTTCTTTACAATTGATAAATGAAAATAATATTTTTGCTTTCAAACGAAACATAATAGTATATTCCAAAAAACTTCGAATAATCGAAGATGTTTAATTAAATAATAAAAAAATAATTATCAGCAAGAAACTGGTGTGAAACGACCTTTTGTACAAATACGCAATCTTATACACATGAAGCAAAAACAATAACCCAGCGAAAATTCTCAGAATCGAAAAAAAAACAACTTCTACAGAACGAAAAACTAAACAAAAGATACACACACGAACACATATACAAGACTACTAAGCCAGCAAATGAAATAAATGATGCACAATATCACGTATGTTCGAGATATTTTAAGAACCGGCCGTGATCTCTATATAAAGGCGCCGTCCACCGCAGAAAGTATAGTTGACTTTGAGATTTCATAAAGTGAATATCTGTATGTACATAAGAGTGTTAATTAAATTAGTACTGAAGAGTTGTAAATAAAAGTCGTAGTAGCCGAATAAACTTGTGTACTGATAAAATCATTAAGGACTGCGTATTTTAATTCTTACAATTAAACGAACCCTACAAATTAACGTATATTGTGGTAATAAACGTGACAATATTAAGTAGCATTAGTGCCAAATATGTAAATGAAATGAAAACAAAGTATAGGCGGGTGCCAAAGTATTGGCATAATTTAAACTGGCTGTAATTTTTGTTTTATATGAAAAAAGTGTGGTATGATAAGTTTTACTTAAAAGTTTAAATTGATGACAATAACTGACAACTAATTCTCTATATGTGTGTCATAAATATGAAAAGCGCAGTGACATTTGGAGCCATATGCAAAAAATGGCAGCCAATTCAAATTATAACAACGTGCGTAACGGGATAGAAGATGCATTTCCATTCTGCTAGTTGTCTAAAAAAAATTTTAACTTTCACTGTATTTAAAGTTAATTTATGAACTCAAGCCTAACAAAAAGTACACAATTAAATGATAAATTTAGTAGAACATGGCTGCCAAAGAACCTCTGCTTCGACTTCACGACGCAGATGTCGTCTTTTTTCAATTCCGAATAAAAAAGTTGAGTAATTAACATAATGTAAGGGCAGACATTTTTTAGTCAATGATGTTACGTTTAATTAATTTTTAAACGTCTTTAATTTTTCGCAAGTACTTTTAGTTATAATTTCTTCTATATAATACATCAGAGAATTTATTATTCGCACGCATAGTTACTTTATTTATTTTATTTCACACGAATTCGCCGCGCTTACTTTATTACGATGTTCGTAGTTTAACATTTCACTCAATACTAACTTGCTCGGTCGAGCACCCTAGCCTTTTTATATTATCCATTCTATATTTATATTAGCCATTCTCAAAATGGCTAATATTCCAGTAGATACTTTTTTAGCTATTAAAGATCTTATTTTCTATTTTTTTTTTATTATTTTTGTTTTTGTAACTACTAGTGTGCTTTGTTCATGTAGGTAGTTTCTTTGCATTGTTGGAGTCTCCACAAAGTATTTAATGCCTGGTAATTCGTCTCAACGTGTTGATGTTATATCGTTGTTGTAGTTCTGTGTGTATTCTATTTCCTGGTATTCTATTTCTCTGGTGCTTTCTTCACTTTGCCTTCGCTAAATCCTGGCGAATTTGCAGCTCGGTCATACCTAGCTTTCATTTTGTCAATGAACAGCTTGATTTCACGGCATACAAACTCACGTACGTAATTAAGATTTTTCTTGCCCTTGGGGTATGCTTAAGCCCTTTTCATTTATTGGCGAAGGACAGATAATTTTAGTTCTATGTCAGACAGGTAACAGGTACACCAGAAGAAATTGCTGAATGTTCTCGCCCTGAGCTTTTTAGGGCCGCTCACTCCTTTTTTGGATACTCTTCTAAAGTACGGCTAAATCTCTCTACCACGCCATCAGATTGTGGATGAAGTGGATGTCCTTGTTTTCTTTATCCCGTAGAGCTCGCTCACTTCCTTGAATATGAAAGAATCCAAATTTCGACCTTGGTCAGAGTGTATTTGTACGAGCACATTATAGCGGCATACACAGTTATGCAAAAATACATCCACAATCGTTCCTACCTCCTGGTTGGGTATGGCGTTAAATTCTAGCCATTTGCTGAAATGGTACAAGTACATAGCAATTTGAGCTATGCGCTCAAATAGTATCCTCGAATTGAAATGTTGCATAAGCCCTGACCTCTTTTGACTGTGCCTTTGGCGGCAATGCACTGAGCTCAATTCGGTATCTAGTAGACAACGGCTAATATACAACAAATAAAAACTCTTTTTTAACTTTTACCGTTATGAACCCCATTTAAAAAGCCATTAATATTGGACGATGGCATGACTATCAGGTCGGAAGCTGTTGTTTTGCTCTCTGTGCTCTCCCAGTTACGACATATGCAGCCTACTGTCTTACTCCTTAGCCGTTATACTTTTTGCTAGTATGGGGACGTTTCGCTGGGCCGCTGACCAGTCTGCCTTAGAATCCATACGCATTAGGTGAACGTCCACAATACATCCCTTTCTTTTGGCCTTGACACAATGTCTGTCCTCTCCTAGTTGCAAGGCCGTCGCAAGGAAGCATCCGCGTTTTGTTGTCCACCCCTTCTGTGCCACGGTGGCGAAACGGTTTCCGAAAAGGTCACCTTTTTTTTGGCACATGCAAGTTTTACCTCAGGATCCCTGATACTATTACAAAGCCCTCGGTTTTGATGTGGTTCAAAAATGGATGATTTTCGCCTGGATAAGTTAACATGCCTTTAAATTTCCGTTAGATTTCTGCACTCTTCCTCACAATTCCAAGGGAGTATGTCGCAGAAATGGTTTGCAGTACTTCTGTTGCGGGTGTGTTTTTGCATCCGATACAAATTTCTATAGACTAGTGATCAGATATTTTACTATGTATATTAGTTTTTTGCTATAACGTTGTCTATTAGAGTTTAGGAATTTCGCGTTTTTCTAGTGAACTCGTTGTCACTTGGAACTACTTAGGAATCTCTGGTATATAGTTACTGTTATAAATACAATGTTTTAAGTTTTTCCTGCATTTTACGTGTGCACTGATCCAAAATTGATTGATAATCCTTAACGGTTTTTTAACATTAGTTATTTATCTTCCACGAATTTTTTAAATACATAGTGGCTCCCTCCTGTTTTTTTTTGCGTTGTGATTATATTGACTTGTTTCTATTTCCTCTTTATCTATTTTTTTTTACAAGAAAAATAACACTCAGGCAACTAATGACTACTAATTTCTACTTAAATAATTCTGCTACTTGCTTTGGAAAGTGATAGAATAGAGAAGACAGCTAGGGAAGTAGAGGGGATAGAAAAGCAGTGTTTGTAACTCTGCAATTGCACGTTATTTTTGTTAGAAAATTGTTGCAGCGCCTCTGGTATTATGCAGGCGCATTACTTAAAGGTTGTTTAGCACTTTTTTATTATTTCACTTCACCGCCGATTTAGTGCTATAGAGTTATTCCGACGAAGAAGGGCGCTGCAATATACACTAGTATGAATAGAAGCTAGTACATATCAGTCAAATTAAAGTTATTTATTGGCAGCGGCTGGGATACGAACCCAGGCATTTATCCATCAAATTCTTAATAGTCAACGCGCTAACTACTATTTGATCAGTCAAATGGGTTCCAGATAAAATTATAAAACTTGGGGGCAAATTACGGCATTCGATATCCATCGAAATTTAAATAAAACATAATAGAAAACATAATAGAAATTTCGATCGATATCGAATGCCGTAATTTGCCCGTTTACCGGATTGCGGTTACTATTCCCAACTGGATAAAATGGTTTATTAACCCTTGTAATGTTGGTGGTATACATTCCATATATTTCCTTTGTTGTTGAATATCTTCTTTCAATTTGATTTAATATACCGGACACTCTTTACTATTCGTGCCATGATATTCTCCAATCATTTTTTGTCCCATCAAACGGGAAAATTGTGTAGTACGCATTATGTATGTATGTACAAGATAAATTCGATCCTTTTGGTCTGGCGGCAGTTTTGTTTTCAAATTTAAAACCAGATTCAGACTGACAAAAGAACCATTCAGTGTACTTCTTTTCCAGCTAAATACATACATATGTCCACAGCAGAGCCGCCAAAGTTTCAATACCGAACCACACTTATACTTTTGGCACTTGGAAGTTCTCAACACTGTAGAAAATAACTACTTGGGAAGGTAATGACAAAGCACAGCCTTCTTTGACCATCATTTGGAGGAATATTTTTGGCCAACTGTGTCTACTGGGCCATGTTAGTTCTATACTCAAATTACACATTTTCCGTTTTTATTAAAAAAGTTGCAAACTGGAAATTTGTACACATGATAGCTTGATACAAATTACCTTATATTTCATACGATATCGAATGTCATATTGAAAAAATTTAAAATTTCGATACATTTTGCTCGATATCATATCATTTAAATTCGTGCGTATGTTTAAAGTACAATTTTATTGTTTCTGACATTAAAAACTAGAAATTAGAAGTCTGTTTTGTTTTACGTAAAACAAAATGTGATTAAAATTGGAAAAATTACAAACCTTTACTTACAATAAACTCTAAATGAAATAAGCATTTATACATTATGAAGTTAATTATCTTACCATTCCAGCGTATTGACATACTGGCAAATTCGCTGCTAGCATTGTGCGCCTGAGTCAAACGTATCCAAATTTTTAACACTGCCAAATTACAGACAAACATTAAGATGTAAAAACGGAAAAGTTTATTCGTTGAAATGTTACTTTATTGGTGTTATTGAAAGTTAAACTTCTTAATTGAACATATTTTGCTTATAAATATTTAATATTTTTGCATTTGCTTTTAGTAACTGTAAAAAAGATTTTACATTATTCCGACGCGAAGGATAACATTATCATAAGTGCTTAACCGGTTTTTTTTTGTTGTACTTTTTATCTTGGCAACTGCAGCTGTTAATTTTAAAATTACAAACTTTAGAATAATTAAAACATTTATTAAATAAACACAAAATTAGAATTTTTTAATTTAATATGTCACTCAAATCAAATAGTAAAAAACGTTTTTAACTGTTTTTTTCAGTTCAGTCAAAGACGAAAGAAACTCTAAGTGGCTGAGAGCAGGCCACACGCGTTCCAATCATTTTAGGATTATCTAGTTCAGAAGGTTGAAAAAACATAAGAACAGGCAAACACGCACACAGTAACGAACACCATAGTATTAATTGAGATCACAGAAAACACAAAATAACAACATTCGATATTAAAGATCTATATTCATTATAGCGGAAACTATAAACATAGGAAATACGCAAGGGAGAAACTTTGCTTCACAATTCAAAGCTAGCTTAAAAATTACGCTACATGACAACACAGCTATATGGCGCAAACGGGGCGCAGAAAATAAACAAGATTTCCCGAACATATAAGAGCCTATAACAAGAAGTCACGTAATCCCAAGCTCGGCACCAGAAACCAAGGCATATTAATTCCACTAGGTAGACGCACTAACCCAGCTGACTATTTATTGCCTTTCTTTTCTACATTTTTAAAGTCAAATAGAATATGAAAATCGTAAAATACTAAAATTGTATAAAATACTAAAAAAAACCATTTAAAAAAAATTTTTGCTGAAGTGAATACAAAGATTTGAATTTTTGGAAAGAAACAAACTTTCATAAATACTCATTTTTTAGAAAATTATTAATTTTTTTCATTTCGTTTTTGAAAGTTCGGTAGAATTACATAATAAAATATTTTTTATTATTACATTGTTGGAGTTATTTCCATTGTGTATTGGTATTTGTTACCGCTTTATTGCCTCTACCCAATAAATAAATATACCTTACTAGAATCTATCTTAGCCAACCACAGTTCAACAACAAATGTAACCTGTAAAACTACTACACACACACAGTGATAATCAAGCCGGCTAAACATTCTAGAAAACATGGAAATATACAAGCTCTAACATTAATCTACAAAAAACACAACTAAAATAATGGACAAGACGACATACCAAATCAACAAAACAATAAACTCAAAACATTACAATAATAAACAAATTCATAATTTAATAATTACTGACTTCTTCCAACCCTTAAAAAAAATACCAGCCATTCGCCAATTCAGACAAAACACAAATCAAAACAATAAAAACACCGGTCTGTTCCCAAACCGGACTTGTGAAGGGATGAAAGAAATTCGTTCCAATCCAACAATCTATCTATATCATATCATCCTGGCGAGAAAACTAAATCAAGAATCAACAGAATTATACGCTTTGTGCAAATTAAAATTAATTTTATTCCAAACAATGATAGCACGAGGTGATGTACCATTACGTTCGTTAAAATAGTTTCTAGATAAAATGATATAGAGTTAAGCAAGTCGTAGCAATCAATGTTCCTATTAATAATATTAAAAACCAGTCAGTAAGGCCAGTTGATATTCACTACGTGATTTCAGAGAACGTAAACCAATAAATAGCAATTTATACTCATATGGAACAGATGCTAAATATGCGCTGCAGTATCACAACACGATAATAATAACAATGTTTTTTTTTTACTTATATGAGAAAGAATTATAGGAATAATATTACCAAATAAGCAAGTTGCCTGGAACTTGGTCCTCATTTTAATTTCTGTACACTCAACGGCGGTATTGTGAAATTTATGTTTTTGTGCGTATTCGATATACCAGAAAAACCGTAGTTGGCAAGCTGCTGCTAAACATCAGCAAATAGCTTCTCACCACTAAATCTAAAGTCATCACCACATGCAAATGAAACAAACTTACAAACTTTATGCAACTTAAAAAACTGTCATAAAACAAGAAGAATTGTTCTAGCGATTTTTGGCGAATTCTTGATTTGTTGTGTGATTTAATATTTTCAGTTTTTACGCTTAATTTCGGATTTTGGAAGAACGGTAAGATTTTAGAGAATTAGACATTTTTTTGGTTCATTTTTAATTTACTGTTGTGTTCCCAAATATCGAACTTTATTATAACTTAGAGGCTTTTGGCTTAAGTTTTTAATTTTTAGTGAAATTTATATTCTTTGGAAAATTTTTGCTCCTTTGATGGTTTTTTTTTTTTAATTTCCTGGTTTTGTGGTGATTTTAGATTTATTGTGCTTTCCCAAATGACGTTTTGTGAAATTTCGATTAGTTTATGATTTGGCGAACTTAATATTTATATTGAAGATTTTTGCGTAATTAAAAGTTTAGGAGAAATTTTGAAGATTTTCGACATTTTATTGAAATTTGATGAACTTTGGTTTGTGTGATATCTTTTGTTGAAACTTCATATAGTTCAGATTTTTTGGTCATTTTTGTGCATTCCTACATCGACGGCATTTTTATGAAGTACAAATGCTGAGTTATTTTTTGTGATTCATTGTTACTAGGCAAATTTATTTTCTTTTGGTAATTTGATTTCAAAAAATTTTTTTGCGTGATTTAAAAGCACTTTGACAAAAAATTATTTTTATAACATCCTGATTGTTAGTTTTTTTGTTAAAACTTTAATATTGTGCGCTGGATTACATAAACAATGCTCATTTTGGTTATGAAACTACAAACATAAGATACGATACTTCTAGTTTTTCTAAAAATGTTGGTAAAGATTTCCTGATGGGCTGGCGTAAGCAACTAACAAAATGCGCAGAGACTAACTGCAACAGTTTTTAGGAATTTATTTTTGATCTACTACTTGGGAATGTAGTGCGATTGAATGATATTAATTGGTGAGTTTCCGTTTTTTATTAAAATTGTTGTATTGAACTATTTCGAATCTATGGAGAATTTTCGAATATTCGTTGTATTTTAAATTTTAATGAAATTTCCAACTCCGGTTCTTGGAGAAATTTGCATTTTTCGTTTTCTTAGTTTGTTAAGTAACTTAGGATTTTTTCAAACTTTTTAATTTGATTCAACATTTAGTTCCGCAAGTTATTTCGTACCTCCGGGTAGATAATTCATGTAGGAGGACGGATTTTCACAGCAAATTTGATAAGTATTCGGAATATGTATATTTGAAGGGCTTGTATATAACCGTTCCCCGTGAGAATAAAAACATTAGAGATTTATTTTTGTTTTTAATATATGTATGTAAATTCCAGCGCTGGTTTTTGTTCTAATTTGAAGAAACTACGAAAATATCACATTTTCCCTAGAGACAAACTAACGTATTTTTTTAATTTTTCACCAATTTGGTCAGAACTTTTTAAAGGTAATTAAAAAATGTATGCAATTTATAAATAAGGTTTTCGTTAACTTTCCGTATAGAAAATTTGTTTAGCAGTGTCTTTGATTTTATCGTATACATTTTTAGCAGGTTACACTTCACAAACCACGTAACCTGCAGAAAAAAATCAACATAAAAAACCTCTTTGATTTTTCTGGAATTTCTTAAATTTTTGTAAAACTTTTATTTTAACTTAACCATTAGCTGACAGGCAGAAATATATGGTTTGCCGTAACTAGGTGCTTATACCTTCAAGTGGTGGCAGCCGGTAACAGGTTTCTATCTCTGCAAGGACTCTGGCTAACTAAGTCAAGCGGAGAGAAGTTAACACTCTCTTATAAAAAATTCCTAATCCACGGTGGAACAGCATACACAAGGGATGCGTGGCCAAGAGGGTTTGGTTCTTAGTATAAGAACTTTGGACACCAGTCGATCTCCGAAAGAGTTGGACACTACTGCCCCGCTAGGAGCTACTAAGACCTCCGATAGAGATGGACAATGAAGCCTCGCCGCAGCAGGTGGAGAGGTTAATATATGTAGGAACTCCACTGTTTATTGGCCAATGAAGGAATTCTTAAGAAATTAACAAGAAAACCTTGCAAGGGGTGGATGGGTCAGTCTCTAAAGATAGTCCTGCGGAAGAGTCTTATACGGTAGCTCACATTGTTTGATAATGTCCAGCACTGGGTAGCATAAGGCTCAAATGCTCGCAATTAATAAGACTCTGTGATTTTGTTCAGATAACTTAATTATGTGTCCACGCAAAGTTTAAATCAGATGTCAATTCCTTACCAAAAAATTTTTATAATGCAATAACTATATAAGATTTTGTTCTTAATTAATTATTAAGCGAATAAAATGAATAAATTAGTTGTTTTGATTCCATTTTTACTAAATCTTTTAAATTTTTCAAAAATAAATAATGTTGCATAAGTGACTTAATTGTATATGTTACATTAATAAGCCTAATATATACGCAGTTGGCAAGCTGATACAACTAGGAGCAGATTCTGTACGGCAATGCTACCACAGCCTTACCCTAGATATAGTAACAAATAAAATACGGTTGAATATGAATTAAATACACAAAAGCAAAAACGACAATAATGCAAACCAGTTCTAAAAGTAATGAAATCTTCAAAATAAACTCATGAATTAATAGGAAAAGTGAACTATAGGCAGATTTAGGTTTCGTTATTGAACCATTTAAAATTTGGTAAACATATTGACTACATGTAAAAAAAAGTCGGTATATTTTTTGGAACGCTGCTGCACAGCATCCCAATTGGAAGGTATCCAGAAATTACTAAACAATGCTATGCGAGAAAGAAATACACGTCAAAAAACTTTATGCTGAAACACTTGAATTGCCATATATGAAAAAGAGCCCGAGCTTTACATTATAAATTTTATACTGTAAATCAAGAGAAGCGCGGGAATACGTATCGTACGAAAGGGAGCTCCAACCATATCACCTAAGAAATACCTTTTTATAATCGAAAGGGCATCAACAAGTGCAAGGCACCGATTTCTATAAGAGAAGAGTTTCAATTCTTTGCCACACAGTATTAGTTGAAACAAACAAAAAGTTATTTATAACTAATGTTGTTCATTTTGTCAATTGTATTAAATAATTATTTTTTAAAGTATTGAATAAACTAATAAATAAATTTAATAATAATGAGTTATCGCAACTAAAGCAATGTTTAACGTGTTTTAAAATAACTATTATATGTTAGCCACAAAACAATATTGTTGTACAAAATAATATAGTTATCGGGAACATTCCCCAATCATGTTTTTTTTCTATTCATGTACATATATAACTACGACGTGGTGGATGCTACAGAACTTTCGCATAAAAACGTAAATTCGGCAAAATAAGTCAGTTAGTAAAAAAATAAAAATTTTTGTCTAAAATTAGAGCATTCGCTTGCGAAGATATTCGCAACTGGGAAGGATATTTGTTTTACTTAGTTCTCGTTATCAAAAGTTGACAGTGATATATATGTATGCATACTGGTAAAGCTCTCCGCCAAGCCGTCTAGTATATCATAAGGCATCTTAAAGTTTCTATAACTATAAGCGTTAATATTCACAAGAAGCAAATTATCGGGCATGTTCTGACACTCGCAAGAGTGTCAAATCGCATGCGAGTAGCAAATCGCCTAACTTATTTTTGCATGTTCTGCAGCTCACGCTGCGTTTTACTTGCGATTTGCTTTTTTTCTAACTTGTGTTTACCAAAACAAAAGCAAAACAAACAAGAAATAAAGAGGCAAAAGTTGCAGAAGCAAAGAACGTTTTAAAATTTCATGTTTTTAGAAAACGTTTGTTACAAAATATCATTAGTTGTGACTAAAATAAAAAGAAAATACTATTCATTTAATTTATTCATAACTTTGTAGTTTGTTTAAAAACTCGTTTAGTTTAAATACAGCAGTTCACTTCAGAATACACTTGCAACTTGAACTCGTCAATACTCTTGCGAATGCGAGTTACAGAACACCTCACATGCGAGTTGAAATCACAATCGCAAATTTTGTGGGAGATCCGAGTGTCGGAACATGGCCGTATTATTTACATATTCTAGGTGCATTATTATTGGTAATATAAAGGTTTCTGAAACTACAGAATAAATCGTTATAAAATAGCACATTCTATTAAAAATACAGTATTCCAAACACTACTCAATAACATATGTATGTATAAAAAACAGATACATATGTACTTATGTTGTAAGAGGCTTTTAGCTCTGCATTTGGAATGATCACAGTGGAACAAAATATTTATGTCCTCAACAAACAACCACAACACACTTAAAATGTTTTTAGGTTTGCGAAAACGGAAACTACTAATTAATTTTTTTTTATACTACTAATGTTATTTATCAATTTCATACTGTGTGAAGATAAAAAATCAAAAATAATCTTTAAACAAATAATCAAAATAAGTTTAATGCTGTGGCGCTTTGTATTCATTTTATGAACGTTGAAATTAATATATCAAATGATTTGTTTGATAAGTTTTCATGAAACAGAATATTCATATGTACACACATATTTATGCAAGTGTAAGAGCTACTTTCGATAGAAATCATACATTTAAATCATGTCTTTATTTGTTGGCGAACGGGGTATATAAAAAAACACGAATTCTGTTTTCCATTTTTTTTTTGTATTTCTCATTATATTGCTTTGTATTCTTCTTATTTTGTTGCATTATTTTTATTCACATAAGGTGATCACAAGATATGTGTACGTTGAAAAATCAACTAACACAAAAAAAAAAGACATGTCTTAAAATCTATTTCATAACATGTCGTCTTGACTAGCTAGAATTCTGTTTAGCCATCGGACATTTTTCTGTTCGCACAGGAAATTGGCTCGTGAAGACCGTCGCTGTTGATGGTATGTTCTTGTTCAAACAGTATAGTCCGAACTGTCGCTCGCACAACGCTGTTCCATAATACAAAAAAAATTCACAGCCAAAAGAAAATATGTTTGCAAGCTCTCGGTTGTAAACAACCGTACATAAACTATGCTGAGAGCATGGAGAAACACTATCGATGAGAAACCCAGAATTATGCTTATCTACATTTTCCACGCAGAAAACCACGAACATATATTTATCGTTATTCTTACGCTACCAATATGCAAACAAATTTATGGGTAGTCAAGACGTAATGTTATAAACTTGGTACAAATTGGGTGTTACTTTTTAATATAATTTATCCCACGCGAACATTGTAATATGGTAACTATAAAAATATTTGTCTTTTATGTATGCAAGCATGATACATTATATTAGTTATATAGCCAAGCTTCGTTTATTGCTTTCATTTATATTAATACGTTAATGCCACATTGACGTATTACCCCATTACGAATGAATACTTTCGCGCACATATAGTTTCTTTTTCATTTTAAATTCATACACAAATACTATCACAAGTTAAAATAATTTCGATTGCTTTATATTCCCAAGTTGTATGTACATATATTTTTTAAGCCCACTACACTTTTCTATTTAAAATTATTGCTTTTGTATTCTATGCAGTAGATTTTTTCGTTGTTTGCAATATTTTTGTTTTCACTTTAACTTTTTACAATTCGATTACATTTTCATATTAGCAATTAGTCGATTTTTTTTATTAACATCAATAAAACAGTTTAATTTTGTAAATTTACATTTTACAAATATTTACGAAGGTTTATGAACACTAAACTAAACACTAAGAAATTGTACACGTTTATTGCGAAAAGCGTACCGACGGCTTTGTGAGTTAAATATATATATATGGGAAAAAGACGATTATTAACAATTACGCCATGTATAACAACTCTGATTTTGTCAATCGTGAACACGACTACATTTTACGAAGTTATAACAAGTGTTGTCAACACTTTATTTTCAACTATTAGGTTAGATTACCGAATATATTATGTTAAGATAATTATGCCCAGTTTTTGGCTCTATATTTAAAAGTCATTTAGCTTTCAATTCTATTTGAATACGAAATACAGTTTTTCAAGGCTTATTTAATTGCAACTTAAATGAGCAACATTGGTTATTTAAAATTTATTTAAAGTCCAGAAAGTTAACATATGACGTTGACGTTTGTTTACCTCTCAATTTCTTGGTTAAAAAATATATTTCAGAAATTAAAAGTTATTAAATATAAAACGTATATATATGTAAATTAAATTAAAAACTATAGATATCTGAATATATATATATATATATATATAAGTTCATATATATGTACATATACGTATAAATATACATATATTTATATATAAAAAGGCCACAAAATGAATTTCGATCAAGACATGAGTGATGCTGAATTGTCTACAACTTTTATTTATGGTGCGCAGCTGTTTTCTTTAAAACTATCGATAAATTGTTTGACATTTCATAGTGCTACCATATTTTCAATGCGATTTAATACGAAGAATTATTTAACACTGAAAAACTAAAGCTGTATTTAAATACAATTTAAATTTAAGTAAAAATTAGCTAATTGCATATTTAAATATCAACTCAAAAACTGGGCATTACTGTTATACACGATTTTATGTTCTATATATTCCTATTTACCAAACAGTGGTATTTTTCGTTCAATTAAATCATTTACTTCAAAACATTAAGCATAAATAAAATTTGCAAAAAATATTACTCGACCAACAACTAGATTTACAAGGAAATAAAAGTGCTTAAATCAAGTTACTTCTATCCTAACTACTTCTCTTACCATTATTAAATGTTACTAAAACCGAAACATAAATAAATAAATAACAAATTTTTATACACATAAATAAGTGCAAACTTAAGAAAATTGTTAATAACATATGTTATAATTAATTACCATGTATTTTATCAACTTACTTTTATAATACATATGCTATTGAAAGCGCGTATTAATAATGCACACACTACAATAAAAAAAATTTGGTAATACAGAAAAGAAAAAAATTTAAGCGTTGCCATATGAATTGATATACAGTATTTTGTTTGTGTAATCACATAACTGAGTTGTGCGAACAATTGTTAGGACAACTGTTTGAACATGAGTCGACCATCAACAGCGACGGTATTCACTACCGAAGAGCCTGTGCGAGATGCAACCTATTCGTTGGCAGAACATATGTATGGTTAATAAAGCTATATATTTGTTAGTCACTGTTCACATTGGGATAGTTTTCTTGGCAATATACTGAGTTTTTGAAACACAAACCTAACAAACAATTTTTGTATGGTTTTATGTTTAAATAAAACACATGCAAGAAAAGCAAAATATAAATTAGTTGCTCCAACTAAGGAAAAAAATATACAAAATTTATAAGCCTGAATAGCTTTGGAAATAAATTAAGTTTTATACTTATATGTGCTACTTCAAATCTTTTCACGTATCACGCCTAAGAAGATTATAGCCATACTTACGAATTTATGTTTAGACGACTTTTCCTACGAAATGTGACAGTTTTAAGTCAATTTATACTACGTCTTGACTAGCCACAAATTTGTTCGCAGATGCAGAGCGTCGTGAGTATATCGGAAAAAAAATGCGTTCGTGGTCTTGAATGTGGAAAATACGTGTAGATGTTCCTGTTCAGTTTGAGCATAATTTTTGTTTCTCATCGCGATTGCTTACATGTTTTCAGCATGAGTTACAGCCATACCTAAATAAGAGCGTTGAGCGTTGCGTTAGCAGCAGGGTACGAAGTCACAGTACATTTGAAGAAAAATGTGTGTCTCTGAAAGAACTGTAGCTACGTAACCCTGCGTTTACAAATGCAAGTAGTGGCATGCAATTGTTGTATACGTATTATCAACGAAAAATTCTTCGAAATAGTCGAATCTCATGCCATTCGTTTTTGAGTTTACACATGCAAGTGTAAGTTCATTTTTAAAATGTCGTCGAAGCGTAAACTTGAAAAAATTTGTTTACTTTTAAAATTAAAAAAAAATTGATGAGAAAATGATAAAGAAAAATTAAAGAAAAATGTTGTTAAGAGATGTTGGGTAAAACCCCTATTGATTAAAAGGTGCGATTTAGACATCGAAACACACTTTTAATAATTTTAAAATATTCTGTTGGCTCAATTTTGCTTCCATTTTAACTTTTTGTTTTCTTTTTAAAATAGAGTTACCGAGTTTATCATATAGGCATATTTTTGGGGAAACGATTTACATTTATTATTAATAGTAATATTTTATTATAATTACTAATATTATTGCTCTTTAATTAAGAAACTTGAATTTTTTTATGCGCAATTTAAGAAATAAATCATAACAGCATAATAATCATAATAATAAATCATTTAAAAAGGTATAACTTTAATTACAATTTAACAGCAATCCAGTAAATTTACATTTAATATTGAACAGGGTAACTTTGTCTATCGTTTTGACATTTAGTGGCATGCAAATGCCAAATTTCCACTCGCATGCAATTTTAGCTGCCACTGGAGCTGCCATTGCGAAAAATGTAAATGTATTAGTGAAAAGGTGTGAGTGTATTGAGTTTTTCGAACTCCTAGTGGCATGTGTAAACGCTAGGTAACCTGCTGCTAACGCAACGCCCAACGCTCTTATTTAGGTATGGCTGTTATGTACGGATGTATACAGACGAGCGCATACATACATATTTTTTTAATTTGCCTGTGTGCATTTTGTGTGATGGCAGAACAGCTTTGTGCGAACAACTGTTCGGACAGCGATGGTCTCCACGAGCGAAATTTCTGTGCGAACAGCAGCCTTTGCGTCTGCACTACAGATTTATGGGTAGTAAAGACGGCATGTTATTTACATATTCTTTTCGTAATAGAAGAATAAAAATATGGTTAAACTTGCGACGTACATATGTACTTTTTCATTACAGACTTGGTAAAGAGCAAAAAATAGTCACAAACAGCGATAAAACGTTGCAAACAGATAATTCTAAAAATGGCAGATGAAGTCTTACAGACAAGTTACAAGGATAAAAATTACAAAATATATAAAATAAAAATTAAAAATAGCAACCGAGTTCAGAAAAGAATTATTGGATTTTTACTTTTGATTAGATTTAAGGCAAATTCCGGATATCTGTATAATTTATTCTTCCTAGAGGGTGACAATTAGCAAAGTTAGCTCTACAAAAATTCACGGATTAAGGAAATAAACTATGAACATTGGGAAATGTTGAACCTAATCTATTTAATCTAAAATTCAGAGTAGATATTGCCACTAATAATATTAAAATAATTAATAACACACTGCATAGTTCTTCAATTTTTAATGTAGGAAACTTAATTGGAGCAAGACGAGCGGAATATTAAATGGGCTAAAAGGTAATTTTCGGACGAAAAAGAACACAACATGCTTTGACCCATTCATTCCAAAATTGATCTTACAAATAACGTGAACACCGTGATTCACTATTCTTTTTTAACGACAATCGCATTTAGTCAGCTGTTGTTGTTAGCTTACGAATGTAGACAAAAATATACGACGTATATTTTTGTATTTATTTGACAAAATAAAACTCATGGCTTCTTTTAATTGGTTTAAATATCATTTATAAACTATATTTTAAGTGAACAAGGCACTAGGTACATACGTAGTATGTTTATACTACATGTAGAAAAAGCCTCAAATGTTTTTACTTACCTTTTGCAAAAATAGCTATACGCTTCTTTGCGCTTTTCGTTTATTTATTTTTTTGACAGGGATGCCACAATTTAAAAAAACAAAAAATTAAGGATTTCTACTATCGTTTACGAATAGTTAATGAATCACACAATCGTTACTGCAAACAACAAAAATTTTCCACAAATTTTGCAACTGTCGAATCGTTAAAAGTTAGTGAACAGCACTACTGGTAGTGTTTATAACTTCCCCTTGAACCATACTTCTTGTTACTATTCTGTGATCTGGCAGCCTTATTGCAAGGCCATTTTTTTGGTCCAATGTTTATACATACATACTCCAAGGAAAAATCAAAATAATCCATTTAGCAGTGTTTGCGTACTTCTTAGTTAAAAATGCATTATTTATTAATAAATTGCAAGCAAAATATTAAAAAAAATTAACACAATTTTATATGTATATTTAAATATATACATATATATGGGTATATATGCATATATATGTATTTAAATATATATATATGTACATATATATGTATATATATATATATATACACTGCATGAAATCGCATCTAACCACATACATACATATGTAGAAGCCATAATTAAAAATACGAAAGTATTTCAAACACTGATTTTTTTAATTACTAATTAAAAAACACTTACATTTACCACTTTCTCCAGGCAACTGCAATATTTTTTTACCCTTTGTTTACAGCAATATATGTATCTATATGTAAAAACTTATGTATGAATTCTGTATTGATTCGTTAAAATGTTGTCTTTTAATTATTTATGTAGCCACATGATTAAGTCTTAATTCTTTTGATACAACATAAATTTTAAATAATTATTTTTTTGTTATAAACCTTTTAAACGTACTTTCAATATTTTGATTTGTTTGTTAAGAAGCTTTTCGATATACACGTAGAACGACTGAAAGAAAATTGCTACGACTTCAGATGTTTCGTATGTTGTGCTTAACGCCTGATCAGAAAACAAACCACAGGGTATTCCTTGTGAAACAAACGCCAGTTTTTAACAGGGTTGTCTAAATAGTCTTATTTTGAAATTGGTAATATTTGTTCGTAATACATATATATTAATATATTTCCTAGCGACTTTTACTACAATTAAAAAATTGTTCAACATAACATCTTGATTACTGTTCGCACAGGCTATTGGCTCTTAATACTACGTCTTACGTAGGCATAAACTTGTTTGCACATTGCGAGAGTGGCTACAAAATAACGGGAGAATATATGTTCAAGATCTTCTGCTTGGAGAATATGTGTAATTGTTCCTGTTCAGTTTGAGCATAATATTTTGTCTCTCCGAGATGGTATACATAGTATACGTACGGGTATTTACAGACAGGCGCACATACACATCGTTTGTATTTAGCCTGTGTGTATTTTGTTTGAGTAATGGCATACCATAGTTGTGCGAACAATTGTTCCGAGAACTCTGATCGAACACTAGCCCACCATCAACAACGACGGCCTTCACTAGCCTATGTTCTGTGTGAGTGCTAAACAGATTTCTGGAATGTCAAGACGCCGTGTAAAGGCCGCTGCTGTTGATGATCTGTTCCTTTTTAAACTACATTGTCGGAACAGTTGTTTGTAGTACTTTGTTCTACCATACCACTAACAAAATACACCCAGGGAAAATAAAACATGAATGCGCTCGTCTCGATGAGAGTCAAAAAATTGTGCTCAAACTCATCTACATGTACTTTCCACACAGAAGACCACGAACAAATTCTTTATTGTTATTCTGTTGACGCTCTTTGCATGTGGGAACAAACTTGCGATTGGCCAAGAAGTAGTGTAAAGGGTGGCTTACATTAGCACACAATCATAGGGTATAAGTAGAAGTATAAGACAACGCGTTCGCGGTCTACTGCGTGGAGAATACGTGCAGATGTTCCTGTTCATTTTGAACATAATTTATTATCTCTCATCGAGATTTTTTCAACGCTCTCAGCGTATCTTATGACGGGTGTTTAGAGACGAGCCCACACACAAATATTTTTTATTAGCTTGTGTGTATTTTGTTTGTGTAATAGCACAACAGAGTTGTGCGAAAAATATTTCGGACAACTGTTTGAACACGAATCGAGCATTAATAGCTTGCTCGTACAGAGCATTTATATATTTACACTGATTTTCTGGCACAATAAAAATTAAATAATTTTTTGACAAAATTAGGGAGGGGGGTAATATGTATTTCTGTGAAATGTGTTTTCTTTTTTATATTTATATTATTAGTATTGAATCTTTTTCCTTCTTTTTTAAAAAATTACAATTAAGTTTTTAAATCTTAATCCTAGTTATTATATTTATTAATTACTACCATTAAACTAAATTGTTGTGTTCAAATCTTAGGCTATTTGATAATGGGTTAAAAGGGCCGACTCACAGGACTAAGGGTAGTGATTTTTCTTACCCTCTGGTTTCCACCAAACTGCTGCAAGTCCTGGGCATAGAAGTTGGGATGAACAGATAATGTGCTTACTTATTTCCATGAGTAAGTTTAAATTTCTTCTTGGACTGTGGGAATAATTAAATTTCATTTAAATACATCTAAATTCTTTATTTCAATTGTAAGAGAAGATAATTCGTCAACATATTTGGAAATGATGCCTTATTCTCTTTTACATGGGGATAGTTTTGTTTCACAAATTTTGTGAAAGTTTCTTTTAAGCTTTCTTTGGTTCTTCGAGAGAGAAACTATAGTTATACAAATTTAGTTTCTGCCTGTTATCTTAGGCAAATTGATAACAGGTATGTAGACTCAAGGGCGGATTTAAAGTATTTGCGTATCTCGATCTCCTTATATAAAAAATGTACCGGAAATTGCGAAATATTATTTTATATGGAATTTGAGATACAATTAATTTTAACAAAAGTACTCAGCTGCGCTGGTGAGTTTATCTGATTAGGCTACCCTGTCTAGAACGAGTACAACGAAGGCGAATTAGTACAAAAGCCACTGGCATTTTGTTTTTACACAAAAGTTTTATTTCTATGAAAACAGCTGCCTTGTAGTTAAAAACGTTCACAGAAAATTTATTGCAAAACAAACAAGACCTCGAAATAATTGCAACAATGGTACTCTGCCCGAAGATACCACTGAAAGTGCCAGTTTAATGAAAGAGGAATTATTGCTTAAAATTTAAATTTCGGGAGACCGTTTACGGCATAATAGATAGGATCAATTGAAAGATGAACTGGGCGGTATCAGTAATGTGGTCGAAATGACTGGTCGTAGTTGTACAATGAGATGATGGTACCATAAAATATGGGTCCAGATCCGAACAATATGCTGCTTTAGAAACTTTATATATTATTGATACACAAAGATACGTGGATGGTGCAAAAGAAAGGTCATTGTATCCGAAGCGGCTTCTAGTGGTATTTCCTTGCAAAGTACTTGCCGTGTGCGCAATCAACGATGTTGAGGTCGGACTGGTGCTCTAACTCATGGTGATCGTAGAATATGAGATTTGTCTCAGTTTAACAAACATATCCGCTTGGCTTTAGAAACTGCGATAAAGCTATTATAAGATATTAACAGCAGCAAATTAAACATGAGCAATTAATTTACATTTTAAATTTTGGAGTCTGCTAGAGAATTGGTACGTTTCATACGTAAACGTACATTTTCATACGTAAACACGCCGTGTGTACATTTACGGCCTGGCCTACGATGATAACTAAAGCGATCGACAACAAGTCACTCGTTAACGTTCTCATACGCGCCCCGCTAACTATCGACTTGTCGGTCGGCAGGTTTTTAACGTAATCAATTTACACATTGTCAGTTGATAATATTGCCACATCAACTATTTCACATATTTAACGCGTGTTTGAAAATAAAATCGGTAAAACAAGTAAATTAGGCAATAAAAATGCAGCTAGTTGAACCTGCTACAAATGACAACAAAGAAGTAAACAAAAAACATCTATTTTCAGCAAAAAATGTTTTTGTCCGTGGCGGTACATTTTTTGGAAGAGAATGTGGAATGTTCTGGATATGCCTTCACAGCAGTAAGTACTTATACACATTTTAATATAATTGCATATGTTCAAATACTAGAGAACGCAAATTTAGAATATTTACATATGAACCTGTTTTTTTAGATTTGTGGCAAATTTTCGGGTATCGTAGGATATATTTATACTGCTTTTGGAAATGTTAAAGGAGAAATGGCCACCAGCATTTCGTAGCAGCCAAATCCGGCCGGATATTAAGATAGCGACTTTTTTGCGCTTCTTGGCCACTAGGAGCTACCAACGAACAATTGGAAACGAGAACTTTTCCTCAACAGCAAAATCAACAGTGCACAGAATCATCACAGAATGCTTACAGCTGTTCGAGGATTGGATTTGCCCGCAGAATCAATAATAGTTGAACATTTCTTTGACAGCACAGGATTTCCAGGCGTAATAGGATGTATTGATGGGACGCATATTCGTATAAAGTCCGCATATTCGTATAAAGTCCCCGGGTGATGAAATTAAACGTTTATATAATAACAGAAAGGGATACAGTAGTATAAATGCAATGATGGTTAGTATAATTATAGCACTGCTATTTTAAATATTTATGATGAATTTTATTTTAGATTTGTGACAACAAAATGACCATCATGTTTGTCGACGCAAGGAATCCCGGCTCCAATCATGATGCGTTCATATGGGAACATAGTCTGGCCAACCAAAAGCTGCAAGAGAACTTTGAAGGTGGCAGACGTAATGCTTGGATACTAGGTAATGTGTATTGTTATATAAAGATAAAAGTATGCATTAAAAAAACTAAAAAATTAATTTTATTTAAAATTAATTTTATGTTAAAGGGGATGGTGGTTATAAGCTGAAACCTTATTTATTGACGTTTCAACACAAAGCACATCAGTACACGCAATGTAGTTGAACGATGCTGCGGAGTGCTCAAAAATAGATTTCGCTGCATCCTCGGCTCAAGAGGACTTTACTATTCCCCAGAGAAATCTTCAAAAATTATAAATGCGTGTTGTGCAGTCCACAATATGTGCATAAAATACAGATGCGTACAAGAAACTGCAGATGAAGTGGAAGTAGGAGTTGAGATTGTCGCAACTGATGATGAAGATGAAGAAGAAGAGTCTACTGCGGCGGCAATTAGAAGAAACGTTGCGATAAATTTATAAATGGAAATATTCAAAATTTTAAAAGTATCCAATCCTTTCAATATTTATTAAAATAAAAAAGAGGTTTTTCTTGTAACCAAGCAAATAACAAATTCAATTTTATTTATTAAAAATTATTCTAAAAAAGTTAACAAAAAATAATGCTTTAGTCTTTTGCATATTTATAAAAATAAGCTAGTGAAAAACAAAACTAATATTCGTTGCACAGTGGAATAGTTATACAAATACAGAAATTCGTCGATATAGGTTCGACTCTATTAACAAAAGATATAATAATAAAAATAAAGAAAATTTGTAAACAATGACTTAAATTAACAATTTAAATAGTGTTATGGGAAAAATTAAGAAATATGCGCAGACTTGACGGTATAGGTTAAATTCTTCTATCAAAGGATAGTAAAACCTTATGCTCGGTTTGACAAGCTTAGTGGCCAATTTTTTATATAAATATATAAAGCCACTAAGCTTGTCGAATCGAGTATAAGGTTTTTCTATCCTTTGATAGAAGAATTTAACCTATACTGTCTAGTCTTATGCTGCAAAGGAGGGGAAAGGTAAGCTGATTTCTTAGTAGGCTGCTGTTGACTAGAAGGTGAGACAACGGCTACTGATTTGCTACTTCTGGGTGGTGTATCCACTAACAGTGTGTAGCAACTTTGGATGGAATCTGCTTTTTTCGGACTTGTTATACCGAAACCAAATACCTTGCTGCTAGGTGCTGCAGCTTTGGATAAAAACAAAGCCCGATCATTCGATAGACACCACAACCAGTTTCACACAAACTTTTCTTATTTTCGGCAATTTTTTTTTCCGTTCGCGATTTTAAATCAGTCCAAGTCTGAAATAACACAAATATTAATGGTGTTGTTCAAACAGATATAGTCCTACATTTCAGAGTAATAATACAAAAGTTTTGTAAAGCTTCACCCAATGAAGCATTAAGCTGGCAAAAATTTAGCACAAGCAAAATTTTATTTTATAAAAAATGGAAAAATTTTTATATTTTTTTAAATATTGGTGTAGATATTTTTGGCTGTGTTCTACGAACAATTGGGCGCAGGTAATTAACACAGTTCCTCACCTTTTTCTACTCAACAACGCTACGCTTTGGTGGCCCATTGCGAATTCAAAATCTTGGTCAGCTTTACCCACTCTTCTTCCATTGAGAGTTTGTTGCTTCCATAAACAGCAAATGCACTAGTGAATTCTGGATTTGCCTCCATATATTCTACAAGAACCTGCAGCTGCTTCAAACTTGATTTTTTTATGCTAAACAAATAATTTTTGTTGGTTTAAATTGTATAATATTACTAATTATATATTTACCATTTATTTTCCATTATAAAATTTTTAAAGTAAACAATATACTATTTTGTTTTGTTTAATTTTTTTCTTTATGTATCCGTCGACAACCACAACACAAGTAATTGATTTTGACATTTATGATCGCATGACATTTTATATTGGGGCGCAAAATTGTATGAAAATGATTACGTTTTTGTTCGCATTCATTGTCGATCGAATTGTCGACATCATGGGCCAGGTTATTATATTTAATTTTTAACCTAACTTAGTGAGCTTACTAGAGCAGCAAAACTATCGATAGTCGGCATATTTGTAAGTTTCAAAAGTTGATTGAAAAACTATCGATGGCATCGAATTCTTAGGAAAATGCTAAATTTTTAACCATAGACTACTATATTCTGTGGTTTTAACTCTTCATGCATAAAAATTCTTTTAATTTATTAAAAATTAGTGAGGTTCCTTAACAAACTTAATTTTAGTTCAAATTTTATTTAAACAAAGGCTAGAACAACATAAAAAATAAAAAAACGAAATATTTGTAATGCCGGCTACACATGAAGAAACATTCCATTTTTAGCGCATCGTCTGTAGCTATGTTTCCTGCTGAAGTGCATGTTTTACTTTTAAGTATGGTACTCTGTTCATGATTTCGTGCGAAATGCTGCCAAAAGCCCATATAAAAACCTTCGTGCGAAATAAAAAAGAAATAATGTTGCTGAAGTAGTACTCTGAAAACACACGAAATGTTTCTGGGAGCATGTTTTTCCAAGTAAAAAATATTTCTGGCAACATTTCTTTTCAACTGCGAAACAATATGAGCAGCACTTTTTTCGCACGGAATTTTAAACAACTGCTGATCAGTTAAGCATTTGTAGTTTTAATTTTAAATTTGCTGTGCCAAAAAAAGTATAAAAATGGAGAAAAGCGTAAATTTATTAAAAAGTGAAAAAGGAAATTTAGTGACATAGAAAAGCATATCCTTATTTCACCGGTAAAAAAAAAGAAAACACATTTGGGATAAGTCAGATAAGCTATATTGTAACCGCAATGCCATGAAACAGACCGTGTGTCTTTCAAAAGTTGTTCGGTAGCAATTTGTATTAATTGTTGCGCAGCAGCACAAGCTAATAATATTGTTTTGTTTACCATTTGTTTACTTTTTATTTATTACTTTTAATTTTGCTCAACACTTTTCGCAAATTCGACCAAAGTACTTGGCTTTACTTTATAATACAAACTGTTTAGATTTTTTGAGTTTCTATTGATGCTTACTGTTTTCGATAACATAGTTCATTGAAAACAGTCCAGCCGTGATGATCATTTGTAAACTTAACTACAATCATTTGCTTTTATACCGTGTATATTTCTTATTAGTATGTACGATATTAATACTGAACTGATATTTATTTTGTAGGCTACCCTAAGCTTGCTGTTTCAAAAATTTAATCTAGCGTTCTAACATATGTTTTCTTTAACTTTTCTTCATGTGTAGCCAGCATAATTGATCGGCGATTTGTTAGAAGAAAACGAAGATGATGGGTTGGTCATCACTTTTTAGTCGCCGCTAAAATTTTTTATATGCCGGAAAAGTCGATTAAATCAAATGAATAAGTCAGCACTATTTGTGGTAATTTATTTTACTTACTTTTAGAAAAAAGTAATCAAAAATGTTTAATTTACCTTATTTTTATGTATATGAGCATACAAGTCTATGTACGGCGAAAAGCATATGCCGAATGATTTATTTCAAAGCAGCTATCGACTACTTCTTATTAATCGGTTTTACTTATTTAACGGCTTTTTGTCGACAGTATCGCTATCGAATAATAAATATCGATAGTCCGATAAGAAAAACTATCGAAACTATCTATAGTACCATCAATATTTCTGCAAATCTAGGACTTACGCCCACGTCTGTATTACGTATTGGCCTGTTCTGTGTTGTCTGTATTGTCTCGTTAAAAAGTCTTGGTCATGCGTAATGCGATATATAAAGTTACATGTATGAAAACCACAGAAAGGTAAAAAATTACAGGCTCATTAATTCAAAATCAAGCCATTAACTACTTTTGCAGATTCGTAAGTCCGGATCTGAAGTAACAAAAGAAATTAACTTTTAAAAAGGTCAAATTATAAAACCTTATATGAAAAAAACCTTTTTATATATTGTTACGAAGTAATAATAGAATATGTGTGAAACGACCTATTGTACAAATTGTGCAATGTTATAAACATAAAGCCAAAACAATTGCCTAGCGGAAATTTCTGGAATGCGATTCAAAGTAGAAATAAAAACAACTTCTTTAGAAAGAAAAAGTAAACAAAAGGTACACACATACACGAACACATATACAAGACTACTAAGCCAGCTAATGAAATAAATAATGCGCAATTTCACGTATGTTCGGGACGTGTCAAGAAGCTGCTGTGATCTCTATATAAAGGCGCCGTCCACCGCAGAGAATATAGTTGACTTTGAGATTTCATAGAGTGAATATCTGTGCGTACAAAAGAGTGTTAAGCATACAGTGTAATTTAGTACTGAAGTGTTGTAAATAAGAGTCGTGATTGCCGAATAAAGCTGTGTACTGATAAAATCATTAAGGCCTGTGTATTTTAATTCTTCTAATTAAAGGAACCCTAATAAAACTACAATATGATATTTTTTTTTAAGTTTAATCGCAACAAACTTTATAAAATCATTACAAAATTTAAAAATTTAATTTAAAAATAATAAAAGCTGTACTAATAAAAAAAAGAAAACAAAGCAACGCTTATTTATGGAGTTTTTTTTAATGTGTCTTAGTTTTATTCTTTTCTTTTGCTTCTAACTTTATAAATATAATGTAGCTTATATTTAATTATAATATAAAATACAACTGTACACGATACAATACACATCTACATACAATTGACTGTATGTATGTATGTACATATGTATGTATATAGTCTTAAATCGCAATACAAATTAAAATTTCTTAAGTTTTAAGATACTAAAACGGTACCGTATTGTTTTTTATATTTGACTTAAAAATAACTCACGTAAAAAAACATAAATGTGAAAGTAAGGCCAAAAGTTCCTATCCAAAATTGTCGGCCGTAAAATGTACTGAGATCAATATGAGGTGCTAGCTTGGTAACATTTTTGTCATAATCCTCCTCATAATCCCATGTTAGAAAGATTAAAAAAAAATTGCCAAACTAACAAGTTGCCTAGAAATAGAATGGTATTGTACATATTAAAAACTTGGTCTCAGTACTATATACGACCGAAATTTTGGAATAGGAACTTGGCCTTATTTTCACATTAATGTTATTTTGAGTGCCTTATTTTCACATTTATGTTTTTCTGAGTCCGCTTTTCAAGTTATTTTTGTTTGTTAATATATGTATAAAACTTCTTCTAACTTAAGCAATACAGACGGTTGGGTTGTATAAATTTCAGCTCTCTACCTATATTGGATGTGCTCCATACAAATAAAGGGGGAACCCTAGCCCCTCAGATAAAAAGTGCCCGTTTTCAGACTTACGTTTGTTTACTAATTCCCCAAGGGCTACCCATATACCAGCTACAGTTGACAGACATAAATTCAATTTGGGGTCGTGGGTAAAAATAACTGTATATTAAGTGATACATCAGGGTTATCAGAATGATTAATATAAATCTTCTGTATAACCCGATCGGTTTGCAATGTTTTTTTTTGTGATTAACGGTTATTTAAATGTTTGTATATTCTAGAGCTAAGTGCCGCGGTGTCTGGGGTTGAAGGTCTGATTTTAGCTCCTTTTTAACTGCTAGGTGATAGCTACAGTTGCATTGGGATTATCGCTGGCTGCGCGTAGTCTTGTAAGTGACGAAGTGAACAACGCCAAAAATAACAATCCAATAAAAATGCTATACGAAGCAATATACTTATGTAAATGATGCGGGTTTATTTCTAATATAAAAAGTACAAGGTTAATATTGTTACAAAATAATAGTCAAAGGTGTGTGAAACGGCCTATTGTAAAAATGTACAAATACGCAATATCATAAACACAAAGCAAAAACAAATGACGTAGCAGAAATTCCATGAACCGCAATTCAATTAAAACAATTTCTACAGCAAGCAAAAAGTAAACAAAAGATACACACACACAATCACATATACAAGACTACTAAGCCAGCAACTGAAATAACTGATACGCAATTTCGCGTACATTCGGGACATTTCAAGAAGCGACCGTGATTTGTATATAAAGGCGCCGTTCACCGAAGAAGGGATAGTTGACTCTGAGATTTCATAGAGTGAATTTCTGTGCGTACTTAGTAGTTGTAAATAGAGTGTTAAATACCGAATAAAACTGTGTACTGATCAAATCATTAAGGACTGTGTTATTTAATTTTTACAATTAAGCGAACCCTTACAAAATAACGTTTATTGTGGTAATAAACGTAACAATATAAAAACCATAAGATAATTCCAGTTACTTACGGCAGTGCTTTTCCCTTACAAACTGAATCAACTTATAAAAATATTTCTGCATGTACCATTATTTTTTTGTCTATTCAAATCAAAAGTAATGGTACAAACTTAACGAAACTAAGCACTGCAGTGAGATCAATGTTAAAAAGAACAACAACTTATATCTAACATAAACGAATTCAAAGTACATGGGAAAACAAGAATTTAACAAAACATTTGGGTAACACACAGTATAATTTAAAGTTATATAAATAAATTAAGGCAATTCAAATAAACGAATAGTAGATAAATTAAATAAAGGCAATTTAGTAAATCAGTACAATAAAGACAAATAAAATAAGTAAATACCGAATTTCAAATATATTAAAGCCATTTTGCGACAAGGATACTTTTTGATAAAGTGAGCAATCTCTACTCGGCATGGTAGGAGAATAGATACACGCTGACACAACCTTCTCAAAGCCCTGAAACTTAATACTATAGAGAACTTTTGTTCGTATATGGACTCAAAATTGTGCGAGTACCAGGTTAAGGGCAAAATAAACCAAAGCTTTTTCAATGATAAATGGCTAAATATTACCGAAAGCCTAAGCTATTCTATGTAAAGGGATGGGTCACACCAAGTACGAATTTGTATTCTACTTCTTATTTCAAAATTCTTTTAAACTGAATGTTAGTGTGAAGCTATTTGTTTTGTTTTGAAAGTGGAGTTTCTTAAGTTGTTTTTTCGTATTAAAGTGCAGTTTTTGATTTAAATTACTTTTTAGTAGAAAGCTTACTAATTTGCCTGCTGAATGCTTTCCGTTTTAGCTAAGAATCTTAATAGGCTAAAAAGACACTTCGACTTGAAAAGAGGAGTGGTTGCCGTAGAAGTTGTTCATTTAACTGTAGATATCAACTGACCTAACAAATTTCCGAATTAGTATAGTTTCAAAGTAGATAATATTACTTACCATAAAGTCAAAGAAATTTTACAACATAAGTACAAACAGACACACATTTGTAAATATGTATGTAAATCAATTAATGTTGTACAGATTAATTTCATTCTTTTATTTAATTATATGATATTATAGTTAATACCACCAACGATTTTAAATGATGGTTTAGGCTACTACAGATCTTATGTATGTATTTTCATTTGCTTTAATCATTATTACACGTTTTAAAATATCTTAAAATTAATTATAAAAAATTAAATTATGTATAATATTTACATACAGTATCAACACTATTTAGGCAAACGTTCCCAACATTGTCTTAAATTTCATGATTCGTTAATATGATGATGATGACTTCCAAAAAGTCTAACAAAATGATATATACAGGCTGGATTTATGCATATTTTCCACTATAATACTTATGTACATACGTACATACATATATATGTAAGTATATGAATAATAATATTATTTGTTGTTGTTTTTTTTTTAAATTCAATTTAAAGTACAACTAAAAAGGCAAAATATGGGGGAAGTATTACTTTGAGAAAAGAACTCTACACTATGATTTTTAATTATAATAATAAAATGTGATATTTAAAAAATTATATTTACATATCGGTTATTTCCAACAATCTAAAGAATATTTTAGTTATGATGCACTTATTGCGCAAGAAGTATCATTGGTGCTACTGTTCCTTAATATTAATATGATTAATAATTTTACAAATGATATTGTTGGTGAGAATAACGTAATTTTTGCATACATTATTATAACATCATGCCGACTGATAATATCGGACAGTAATTGGAGTACACAGAAGAAATGGGTATTCTTGTTTCAAATCTTAATACTTAAATGGAAAATTCAAAATTAAATTTAATTCATTCATACTTTTTCACTATCTTGTCATATTTTGCCTATTGGTTTGGCTTAGTAATATTGCCATACAGAAACAAAAATATTCATGTTAATTCTTAATAACATTACCAATGTCATACATATTTATTTATTTATAAAAAGGATAAGTTATTTGTAATTTTGAAAAGAAAAATATACTTCTGGGGGTTAAATATAAAATCAATAATATTTCCTTTTAATAAAGCCTATTACTAAAGTTATTTATGTATGTATGTACGTACAATTTATTCGCAATATCTTTAAAAATAAATAATATTTCAAAATGTGAAACAAATCTTGTATATACTCAAATATTTTAAAAATAAATACATAGTAATATTTTTAATACACCGTGGTAAATTGGCCAAAATAGTGTTAAGAGGCTTCTAAAAACAAACTTTTTCATTTAATAAAATTGCTAAATTATGGTGTCTAACTGTCTGGCTTGGTGTAAAATTTTTTTTTGATGGCCTACTAAAGTTATTCCCATGTCCGATAATTGTTGAGCCGTTAACCTTGATATCTGGAATTGAAATAACAAATGTTGAATATAGATTTTGTAAACTATAACAAAAAACGCAACATCAAAGAATTTATATCTGTACCTGTTGAGCAGTCACCAAGTTAGCTTCTTTGAAATGCTGAGAATATCTTGACATTTTTATATTTTCCAACCACATGTCGGTACTTATAAAAATATTGTGGCCTCTTTGACCATCAATGATGTGGGCGCCATCGTTTTCGGGTGAACTGCGCGTGGTTAACAACGCCTGCGGTTGTCTTGCTAAATTGTCTAATGTGGAAACTATGCTAGCGAATGAGGGACGATGAGTGCGCTGTTTTTGCCAACAATCCAACATGAGTTGATACAATGCTTCCGGGCAGTCCATTGGGGCGGGCAAACGATATCCTTTTTCAATGCTCTTTATAACATCCTTTAATATAAAGAAAACATTCACATTTACGATCATTTTATCTACAATAAATCTAGTATATTTAAAAAAAAACAAATACCTGGTTAGACCAATTCCAGTAAGGACGTTCGCCATAAGACATAACTTCCCACAAAACGACACCATATGACCAAACATCCGAAGCTGATGTAAATTTCCTAAATGCTATAGCTTCAGGTGCTGTCCAACGTACTGGTATTTTACCACCCTAATGTAATAGAGAAACATATTTAGTTAAAACGAACACATTTGAAATCATGTATTTAAAATTGTGTACCCTTGTGGTGTATGCGTCACTGGCATTTTCGATTTCTCTCGAAAGGCCAAAATCTGCTATCTTGCATATAAGTTGAGAATTAACCAGCACATTACGGGCAGCCAAATCACGATGAACATAATTCATATCACTTAAATAAGCCATGCCGCTGGCAATGCCACGCAGCATCACTATCAATTGTAGAGTTTGGAATTTGCCATCGTTTACTCGTAAAAATGTATCAAGGCTACCGTTTTCCATATATTCCGTTATAATCATAACTGGATTAGAGCGTGTTACGACGCCTTGTAAATATATAACATTTGGATGATCAAACTGTCCCATTATAGAAGCTTCTGTTAAAAAGTCGCATCTTGCTTTTTCCGACGAACCTACATGATATACGTATATAAAAAATAAATTTAGTTGTTTTTCCCATAAAAAGCATCATATTATTATTTTTAGACAAGAAAATAACAATGAATTATCTGCAGTCTCTGGTAGCTTAATGCTTATTAAACATTATTTTTTGCGAAACGAAAACCGTCAAACAAATCAAGGAAAAGCTCGATAAATATTATGGGGACTCTGCACAATCGATTTCAATGGTAAAAAATTGGTTGTGGTCGCACAAGTACAAATGACACTAAACGTTCTGGACGGCCAATTGACGTCAGTACACCCGAAAATGTCGAAAGAGATA
This sequence comes from Phania funesta, assembly GCA_963932375.1. Lineage (NCBI taxonomy): Eukaryota > Metazoa > Arthropoda > Insecta > Diptera > Tachinidae > Phania > Phania funesta. Next base: position 5,871,550 of record OZ010657.1, on the reverse strand, counting down.
AAGTGCGTGAGCTTGTGAATGCCTTAGGCATTTCATATGGCAGTGTGGTTTCGATTTTAAATGATCAGCTGAGTTTAAGAAAGTTGTCTGCAAGATAGATGCCGCGTTTGCTCTTAACTGACAATAAACATAAACGTGTGACAACATCAAAGGATTGTTTGGAGCTGTTTAACCGCAATCCGAATGAATGGATGAAACATGGATTCATTACTGTACCCCGGATACCAAGCAGCACTCTAAACAATGGGTTCCTTCGGGTGAACCTACTCCTAAGTCGGCCAATAAGGTGATGGCAACAGTTTTTTGAGATGTATGCGGGATAATCCACATCGATTACCTTCAAAAGGGAAAAACAATAAACGGCGAATATTATTCCAACTTATTAGACCGATTTAAAGAGGATTTAAAAACAAAACGACTCTTATTCATCAAGATAATGCACGGATGCACACGTGTGCAGTCTCAATGGCAAAACTCTATGAATTGGGTTACGAATTGGTACCTCATCTGCCATATTCTTCGGATTAAGCCCCCAGTGACTACTTCCTATTTGCAAACCTAAAGAAATGGCTCGGAGGAAAGAGATATAGCTCCAAAGATGAAATTAGTGACCTAACAAATGCCTAATTTAAGGACCTCGAAAAATCCTATTTTTTTTTGGAAGGGATACAAAAACTGGAGGAACGTTGGAGTAAGTGTATTGAGTTAAAAGGAGATTATGTTCAAAAATAAATTTTTGTTTTGCAAAAAAAAAAAAAACTGTGTTTCATTAAAAAAGTCACGGACTTACTGATCCGCCCTCGTAGAATACTTTTTGTTTTGCAACCGATCTTTAATACTTGTTTTTGTTTGGAATATATGATTTGATTATTATCTGAACGCTTTAAGTTGATCGTTACACATCAACTATATTTATTTTCATTTATAATCATTTGATAAAATCATGTTACTTCGTTAGATCAGACATGTATTTTAAGGCAAACATTTGCAACCACATGAATGGAAAAGCGAAATGAAAATATTTTTCGCACAAATTTTAAAGGAACCTACTTACAAATGTCAAAGAAAGTGATAAAAAAATTGTCTGCCCTCACCTCTTCTGTTTTTTACTATTCTACTTGATTCCTATAATCAACTGCAACAGATTTCTATTCTTTATTTTTTAAATATGGAACGAATTTCGTTATATTCTGCTACTACGAAATCTAATCAAAAATATTATATGCTTAAATAATTTTTTATAACGGCAGCGCCGTTTTCGCTGAAATGACCTATTGTATGTTAGTTTTAATATATATCGCATAAATAAGGCAAATTGATATTATTTTAGAACACCAAACTAATTTATATAATAATAAATTTCCCTAGAAATTAATAAAATTAATTAACTTTTAATTGATTGTGTAAACACTCATACAATTTGCATGACTTTCGCTAATTTCTGCGATAGCTTGTACGAAATTACTCGCCTGTGAAAATGCAGAGTTTGTCAATTAGCATTTGAAAGCTGAAAATGTGTTCATTTTGCTCGTGAAAGCTGTGTTTGTAAATTTAGAAGAATGGAGATAATTCGGTTTTAAAAGAAATTGTTAAAGAAATTTAATATTTTAAAATGAAATTATTATTTAATTTAAAATGAAATCAATCTTAAGACCGTAGTTTCGATAAAAATTTCATCAAATTTACTAACCGTAAATTTCATTTGCCAATTTGTTTTACTTTAATTTATTTATTTCCACATAGAGTTTGAATAAATAAATTAAAGTGTGTGTAAATGTAGTATAAGGGACTTCTTAATGTTTAAAATGCAAAAACCAAATCTAGAGAATTGTGGGTAAGGTTGTCTGTAGAAAAATGGAAAAAGGTATGCATATATTAACTAATAATTGAATGCATCTTACTAATTAGTACATTTAAGGCATGGGCTGACTATAAGCAGCACATTGAAGTAAAGTCCCGTCGCAACAAACTTAGCCTTTCGGGAACTGGATGAGGGAAAAGTAATTACTGTTCTCTAACACCATTAGAGGAAAGAGTGTCGGAACTACTGGCTTTTAATAGCTATATTCAAGGGATGAGTAACACTTCTAGGTATGGAGCACCTGCAAGTACGTCTGCTATTGGAAATATTGAAGAAAAAGATGAAGCAATAGGTGAAAAAAATGGCAAGCCTTTGATTTAGATTGTGCTAAACAAAGTTCAAATAATATTTTAAGTATTCATACTCCATCTAGCCGTTCTCGCGATCTCTTCAATAAGCAGACATTATTGCAAAAACACACAGAAAATCAAATAAAGTATCAAGAAAATTCTATAGAACCCTTAAGACAATGTAATGATAATCAGAAAGCACTTATGAAACAATTAAAAGACATGAATAATAACCTTTCGTCAGCAAGCAAATATTTAAAATTTAACAGCGATTTAAAAGAACGTATGTATAAGTTAAAAAAAGAAAAATTTGAATTTAAAAAAATGCAAAAAACGAAATGTAAACTTGATAAGCTAGAACTACAAAAGAAGATGTTTGAATTGGAGAGCCGAAACAACATGAATGTACCTGAAGATAAAATGTGTCCCGATTCTGAGCCACGTATCGTCAAATTTTAACTTTATAAATTTTTTTTAATCCTTTTCGTGAATTTAAATTTTTTTTAATGTAAGTACTATGTATTAATACTAGTGAATTTTTTTGATATATATTTCCAAATGTACCTACTTTAATAAAATATACCAGAAAGCGTTTTTTTATTTCGACACTTTGTTTTTTTTTTATTTATTTAAATTGCGGATTTTAATATTTACTAATTTCTTATCATATTATCTCTAATTTCATTTCTAATAGTCTTTGCTATATTAAGAAAGTGAGTGTCAACAGTATTCTCTGCGTTGCTGTTAGAAGAAGATGTGGTAGTAATAGCTTCCTCATTTTGTAAAATGACACTCTCCACCTTATTCAGTAAACAAATATTGTGTAGTGAACAACAAACATTAAAAATTTGTGCGGCCTTTTCTGGTGAATAATGCAGATCTTTCGCCACTAGGGGGCAACGAAATCTTGTAAGCCGAAAGTTCTTTCTATAATCGACCTTCCTTTGGAAAATTGTTAATTAAAAACTGATTCAGGAGAACCTGCAGTAGCACTTCGGTATGATGTCAAAATCCATGGCTTCAAAGGATAACCAGAATCCCCTAAAAAAAAGTAAATTTATTTTTGCAGTTGAAGCTGAAATGCCTAAGGTTTAGATTTTACCAAGGATTCTTGTTCCAGTATCTTCAGATTGAAACTTTTGTTTTAAAAATTGTCTTTCTTCAGACAAATTCCAAAGATGTGAATCATGGCAAGCCCCTCCAAAACGTCCGTTGATAGACATTCCCAATAAACGGTCCTGACCAATTTGGTGCTGATAACTGCCTTGTCCAAGAAATTTTAAACTGGCTGCCAATTTCAATATTGGAGTGACAGAACTAGATCTTTCAGATATTTTTAGGTCATCTTTCACAGAATTTAACACGTATATAAATGCGTTTTTGTTAAGTCGGAAGTTTTTTACGAATCTAAAAATATATAAGTACATACATATGTACATACAATCATACGAATTTAGTAAAATATATTGATATTTGTTTCAAATTAATTACTTACGAGTTTTCATTTAGATGCATAATATCCGATGTATCTCTGTTAATTTTTCTTTGTACTCTCTTCGGAGCAGAATCTTCATCACTTTCCCACAATAAAACACAATCCATTTTCCACGTTATATCTTTTTTCACACGAAAACTATTTTTTATGTTTGAAAACAATGACATTTGCACAGTGCTGCCAACTTTTTACGTGTTTAAGACAAAATTTCCCTTAAACTTTTAAACACAACTCTGTAGGCCTTTCGAACGTACTACATAATACGATTTTATTTTCGAATGCTCTTTCGTTTCAAATCGGATTACATAATAACCCCTCAGTTCTGTTTCTTGGAGCATTTCTCTTTCATTATGATTTTGTTTTTGTTATGAAAATGAAAAAAATAATATATTGCATGCCGCGTTTGATCGCGTAATTGGCGCTTAAATTTTTGTCTTGAAAAACAGTGAAATATAGAATCTATTTTTGATTTTCCAAAAACATACCTGGTTTAAGAGTTTTTATTGCCACATCAATATCTTGTACAAAATTTGGTGGTATTTTTAAGCGGCCGCGGCAGACATCTCCAAATTCACCTCCACCTGAAAAATAAACAAGTGGATTATAGAGCATATTTTTCAGATAACAAAATGTTTCTTAAAGGAAGTGTATGTTCATATATTTATTTTGACATTTCCATTTCACTGGGTCGCCGATAGTCGGGCGGGGAAAAAACCATGGTGCAAGGTTTAACCACACTACCAAGGCTAGGTCTTGGCAGTCTGGGGGTTCGGGCAGGCCTACTGACCCAAACATTTGCCTATTCGTTTTAACGAATGTCATATTGCCACAAATCCCCTCTCTTATGCCAGAAAATCACACCTGTGCCAAAAACTCGTTTGAAAGGATAACTACATTCACTTAGAGATGGTTTTCACACCTCAAGACATAAATAGTTCTTACACCATTAGTATTATAAGTGACACTGTAAATGATCCAATGAAATTTCGGCTATCTTCATGAATATCGATAATTAAAAATATAGTTATGAGAAAATCACCCGGACCTGATACAGCTGTGAGTAATTTAGTATTCATATTTAATGCCCTGTTGAGCGTTGGTTTTATCCCACGCTCTTGGATGATGTCTAAAATTGGTATGATCTCTAAACCAGGAGAGGAATCAAGCCAGGTTACGTCAGGCTACTCTCAATTTTGTAAAAGTTTTTTAAAAAATTATTCGTCTCGAGGTTAACTCCTTATCTTAATGAACAATTTAGTTTTTGTGCGAGGCATAGTATTATTGAGCAAGCCCACAGAATCGTTACCGCTATTAGATCTGCATGTAAAAATCAGCTTTATTTATTGACATTTCCCAGGCGTTTGATAGTCGTCTACTCAAGAAAATGACTCAAATTCCACCTCAAAACACTCACAAGCTTCTTCAGAGCTATTTGGCAGATAGAACGTGTAAGGTGATATCAAAGGATCAGTTATCTAAAAATGTTAAAATCTCTACAGGAATCCCTCAAAGTAGGGCCGCTGTTATATATAATCTATACAGCGGATATCCGAACAAGACCACATACAGTCATGTTAACGTAGGCCTAAATTGGACCCTCCATATTGAGAACAAATCAATTACACTGGTTAATAGGACCTAACTCAACCTTGGTTTTGGCATACAAAGGCATATAGAATATAAATCGGTTATAAAACCTATATAGTATGGCATTCAGCTGTGGGATGCTGCTTGGGCCATTAATAATCCAAAGATATAAAGAAGCCAGTATAGGATTTTACGACTTATCGTATATAAAAAATGAAAACATGCCCATAGAGATCTAGAAGATCCCACTATTCAGGAAGAATCAAAAACATACATGCCCAGAGACTAAAAGAACTGACACAATGAGCCTGGTGAGGCGGCTCTCTCTCTACCAAATAGCAGATAGTTTATTAAGATTTTAATACGATAAAGTAGTTATTACATTGGTAATAACTAATAAACAATATTTAAGAAATAAGATTTTAATAATTATTATAGTTTAATTTAATTTCAATAAATATTATAATTTAAAAGTTAAACAAAAAACGAGTAACCGGTACTTCATCGTGGGTTTAGCAGGCCCAGCTCAAAGCCAGGCAAAAGGGAACAGAGCAAAAAGTACTGTTGATGGTGAGCAACCAACAATTGCTTCCATAGCTCATAGCGAAAAGCCGAAAACCACGCCCAAGTCCGCAAAACCAGCATCGAGAGCGAGGAAAGGCAAAACAACATTATAGGTAGCCCTTAAAGCCTTTCGATCTATTAGCTTTTCATTCCTGATCAAAGCCCAGGGGAAAAAAGTGTAATCAATACTTCAAGAAAGTATCTCTTAAAGATTCTCCTTTCCATATTGAACAATACGCTTACCAATGAGGCAAATCGACTAAAAACCGGCATACAGCCTAAAAACCGGGAAGGCGTTAGATGGTAAAGAAATAGCCTCTGCACATTGGCTGACATTGCGGGGGCTTTTGATAATGTGTGTTTCAGACCTATTAAGGAAGGGATGATCTGACAAGGAATACGTCGACTGGTCATAACGTGAAAAATGGTGAAAAATAGGACATTCATCTTTTGTTAGATCGACCAAAGGATGTCCTCAAGGAGGCGTTCTTTCGCCAATCTTGTTGATACTGGTCAGTGACGTACTTTAACAAATCGATAGTCCAGGCTACGAGGTTTAGGGCTTTGCGGACGGTTTGGTTATTATGGTAAGAGGCAAGTTTGACTCTGGAATAACCGATCGAAAGCAACTAGATCTTGATGTCACCCATGACTGGTGGCAAGATAAAGGACTCGCTGTAAATCCGAACAAGACTAATGCGGTACCCTTCACGATGGTCGTTTGGCTTCAATTCTTGCACGAGCTGTATTTTCTTTACGTGGTTGAAGAACCAAAGTCCAAAAAGTTTAAAACGACGGCGAATCGAAATTTTGGCGTCTTCTTCAATACTTCTCGTTACAAAAGCAATATTCTCTTCGGTACGCACATTTCATTGTCTGGTTGATGGTTTTTAATCGAGAAGAGTAAAATTAGATCGAAAACGATCAACAACTGTACGAATTACTCGCTCACTAGGGCGATTATGTAGACCGTAAAATGGACGAGTAAAGTTACAATTCGGCAAACTTCGGTTCAGTATTCTAAAAATTATTATATTATCAAAATAAAAATGTTTCTTTCTAAAACAGAAAATAAAAAATGAAATTGAGCCTGATAAAAGTTCAGTTCGAAAAATTCGTTCAGACAAATAAATTAATTATAAATAATATAATTATCATCACAGCAGAATTAGGTAAGCCTCTAATCATTGATCGCAACATAAGCAGGTCCGGACGACTTTCTCATATTGGCAAAGGCCAATTCATTTGAGTTTTTGGCCTAAGTGCGGTCTTGAAGTCTTAATGGGGATTCGAAGGCAATAACTCGTTTTTTGTGCCATCAAATTTTTTTTAAATAGCTCCCGATAGGGAATCATGTTTCTGTGTCAATATAGTACAAAAGGTGTGTAGAACGACTATCTTGCAATTGCCGTCTAAGTCTTCTCTTCTCAACGACGAGCCTCTGTATATCAGCTGACGACTAGTTCGATTTTCTTTTAAGTGGGTTTGTTGGTTTAAATTGTTCCACAGCTACATAAATATCAGCCGGATTTCTCATTGGGATGTTCGTATATTGGTGAGAACACATACAATTTATATTTCAACCAATTCTTGTTTTTTCCTGTATAGAAAAGAAGGGCTTCAAGTACAGTCCCAAAACTGTCGTGTAAAATAACTATTCTTGGTAAATAATCAGAAAAAATATCATCTAATGAACTAGCTAAAAGTTGACTACGTTACGAATCCAATACTTGGACTCACCACAAGATACATCTTCTAGACCAAGGAGTCTGGAACAATCAATATGTGTGATTTGCATTGTAATCGCCAGCTTAAATAAACTTTTGTCATAGTGTAGGAAACTACCTGAAATTTATGGAATTCGGAGGCAATACAGAGACGAATACACAGGTAAAAATCAGTAAGAATCATAGACAGTTTGTTAAAAGTCTTCGCTAAATTCAGGCATTTGGAAATTAACCCGAACGCAATTTTTGAGAGTAAAGTGTGTTTCAGAACCTGTGTTAGCATGAAATGTTCTATTTCATGTTAATGTTGGTAGAGTTCCTTAGTAGTCAAGAGGCGTATTTTCAACTTGCTGATTTTTTGCTTAGAAAAACTACCAGAAGCATGTGCGCATTACTTGTTGAAACATACTATGCATTATTGCTATGAAGTTGTTCATTGTTTGTATAAGGTTTTCAAGATGTGGTCATAAGTGTTTTTAAGTGAACAATTGGTTCTCAGCACATCACGACTAGCATTATGCAATTGTATATTATTTTCCAAAGTTTGGGTTACGAATACTTGAATTTAGTGCGTGATACGTTACTAGGTTATGTACTAGTTATGGATTGAGCACGAAGGCTAGGAAATTCGAGTCTTATATTGGTTATATTCGAGTTCGCGTACTATTTTTTTAATTCTGTTTTGCTTGTTTGATGTCTTTACAGCCCCTATAGTTTAGAGTGTAGTTTTCATCGCAGTTGCTGCATTTTTTTTTTACCTTGGAACCAATTTTGTCGCATTCGCTGCCAAGCCTAAATTATATGAAGTCATTCCCATTGCCATTTATATTTTGAGTGTTATTGTTTACCAAAACCCTGTTATTTCTTGGTAAGTTCACATATATTATCATACATAATCATTTACAAGCAGAAAACTAAAGACGAGTATACTCGACGTTGGCAATAGGAAGGCAGAAGGACTCGATATCCTTTTTTGTATTTGCATACGTTTTAGTAGAAAAACAAATAATAAATCATGCAGATGGATAAAACAAAGAAAATGGAATAAAACGAGACACATTGCGAAAATTAATTTTTTTGTAGTCTTTTTCAAGTTTTTTACATATTTATATTATGCTTGCGGCAAAAAAAAATTTGCTAATTCAAAAGCCATGCATGGCAGTGCGGGATACCCTGCCAAAGACGAGTATACTCGTCCCTGGCAGCGAATGGGTTAAAAGAGGTGCACTCTCAAGTTCGGAGTGCACCAGATGGTACGGATGGTAATCTGAAGTAAGTTTTCCTTTTAATATAACTTGTATAGTTATTCTTCTGTTCAGGAGGAATCGCAAGTTGTATATGAGATAAGCCGAGTTTTTTTAATTTTAGCTGTACCTTTTCACAATGTGACATTTGTTTTGTAGAAAAGAAAACACCATAAATCAATATACACTTACCAATAATCGCTTCAATAGTTATATAGTTTGCATCAATTTCTCTAGCAAACTCACGAATAGCTTGATTGGGGTCTTCATAAGTATGTGGATCGACATAGCTGCGACTGTTTCCAAACAACGGTGTAGTCACTATAAAGCGTACAAACATACATTAATTGTATTCTAAATTAGATATTAAAATATATCAAAAACATTTCTGTAATAATTATTAATGCCTACAGTTTTGTTGTTGTTAAATTTTGCCCGTTTATGGATTAATGTGTACGTATATGTTAATAAATTAAGATATACAAAAATCATTATAACTTAGACTAAGAGAAAAAAATTTTTAACGCTTAATTAACCCACTCCAAATATTTAATCGCGTTTTAATTAATATAAATGTACATTTTTATATAAAACGAAAAGTATTTTAATTTAAAAAATAAAGACCCAAGCAATGAAAACCTCAATAAATACATCATGGTCAACTAAAAGGGGGCTTCCTTAAAATATTAGACAATATACTCTAGTTATTAAATACAAATTGTGAATTATCTAGATAATTATATGTATTCTGAAGTTTTCTCGTAATAGAATCAATGAAATTAAGCATCCAGCGAAATACGATTAGAGATTAGTTTATCTAACAATAATAAATTTAAGTGAACACATGTTAACAGGGACATTTTATTGGTAATAAGAACTATTGATAATAACAGAAACTTCTTATTAAGCACTTCGGTACGAGCGTCGACTATAGGCGACGGCCACAGATGGCACCACACAGCCCAGCGTCGCCTATAGTCGACATCCAGGAATTATCTTTTATCTCTGTGTTTGCGCAGTGGTTACTCGCATAATTTTAGTTTCGTTCAGACCATCACCCAAAACGGTAACTGTGAAATAGGAGCCTATGGGCAATGTTTCGTGGCCGATAGGCGCCGTACTGAAGTGGTTACTCAGGTTTTCATAGAATCCAACCTTGTTGCAATTGGATTTGAAAACGAGAAATGATATTTGCCACGAATATAATGTTATCGCATTTATGTTCAAACTAAAATTAGTGTCAACTTTAGCTATCAGAAAATTCAATTCTGGTGGGTTTTATATTGAAGGGTGTTTCGTAAAAATAAATAATTATGCAATATTATATTTATACAGAAATATGGAAAAATGAACCATAACCTTGTTAATACTGTCATTCTAGCTACACTTATGCCAGTCATTCTAAATGGCGGAACTTTACAACATGACATGACAAAAACCTTTTAATAGTGTCAAGTATCATACGGAAAGCGTCTTTATATTTATTTTATTGCCAGTTTTTTTTTATAATATTAAAAAAAAAATAGTTTTTCAGGTTTTGCTGATTGCAAAACAATACATTTTCATAGCACCAAATGAAACTAATATTTGTTTGTAAATGCGACAAACAAGTAAAACCAGCTTGGATTCTATGGCACCTCCGAATATTTTATATAAAAATGTTTGTTTTTAATTTAATTATCCCTCGCAATTCGCAACTATAAACAAATTTTAATGTTTTACGAATTTCGGATAAATTGATACATGTGATGAAAATTAACATCCAAAACAACAATTTGACTTAGATTACGAAATATTAATAATTAACGTTTGCTAATTTTTTTTTAACGCATTTACATTTCTATTTACATCAGTTTAAAATCATTAAAAAATATTATGCACAATGCTCATAAAAAGTAATTTGCTTCACTCATGTATAAAAGTTTTTTTAATGGGGAACATACACTGGTTAAATGCCCAGTTTTTAATGGGGAGCAATTTATTTATATACTCGCAAAGAACTCGTGATATCTAATGACACGCTTATGTTAAAGTGATGCGTGATTCACATAGGTACGCAAAGTCGGTCCTTTTGTGTTAGTGATTCATCTGAATCGCAATAGGTTCATCATCGTCTTATTTCACGATTCAACTTCGATACGATATTTCAAGTTGTATAAAAATTTGGTTAAAGGATTTCCGATGAGCTGACATTAGCCACTAGGAAAATTTGCATATGAATATGTTTTGCAAGAAATTTAGATGAATTAATTATGAAACACTAACTATGCTAAATGAAACTCCATAAAATGCTCAAGAACAAAAAAATCAGTTATATGAAATATATATTTAAGACTTATGCAGCAAGAAGAACTATATCACAGTAAAAGGCTCAAAAGGTTTGTACGCTATTACACCAGCTTCGTCAGGTAACAGATGATAAGGGTGTGCAAACATCTTAAAATAATTGCCATGTGTACACAAAATGCAACTGTTATACTCTGACCGTAAGCTGAATTCAAATTTTTGAACTTATATAGCGCAAATGGCAATGCACAACGTAATATTTTTGATTGTATACTGTTGAAAATATCAAAAGTGCAAAAATACTATGGGGAAACTAAACACACTTTTGCTACATGTTACTTCTCCACATTCACTGTGCAAAAAAGAAAGCATTTAGCGGTCAACATTGACTGAACCGTTCTGGCTTTTAGTACTAAGTTTTTTAGGAAATGCGGACCAATGAGTTCATCTGCCGGTCCATAAAGCAGCCAGAAAGTGATTTTGAAGATTGTTGTTTTGCATATTGTTTTATCCATCCAATTTAATTCGGTGAGTTTCTCGAACTAAATACAAAACAAGTAAGATAACTCATTCGGCTGTGCCGAATCTTATATACCCTTCACAAAAATTTGAACCACTAAATATGTACAACAGATTTTTCCCGGTGCAAAGGAGTGTTTGATTTATTTAATTTTGGCCTGCGGTTGTAGTCGTATTATTATTATTTAAACTCTTGTTTCACCTTAATATACGAATTTTCGATCGGTGTGTTTTTCTTTCCTCTGACTGCTATCTTTGATAATTTCTCAATTTTTGGTGTATTGTAGACAATATGTTGATCAAATTTAGGGTTTTCGTTTGCAATTTTTTCGTTAAATTTCAAAATTTGATTCCTTGTTTTTGCAAAGTACGTTTTTTGTAAGTTATATTTCGTTTGGAACTTGTTTAACATCAGCTCTGTTAATATTGCGACGGATTTCATTAAGTATTGATTGTTTGCAAATTCTTTGTGAAACTGCAACATTTTGGTGAAATTGAAATTTTAAAATTTGGTTTTTGTGGTATTTTTTAATTATATTGTTGTATTTCAGTTTTTTGATTTTGTGGTGAATTTTCAAAATTATGCCATATTCTAAGTTATTCGTATTTTTTGGTGCAATAATTTAATTACTCTTAGACTATACTTTGGTATTGTGTAGAATTTTTAAATTTTAGTAAATTCCTAATTTGTGTTATTTGTGTTAAAACTTCGTTTTTAATGATTTTAAAATGTTGTGCTGAATTTGTTTTTTTTTTTTGTTAAATACCGAATTGTGTAAAACATATTTATATATATTTTTTTTTTTAATTTCCAGCTTTCAGGTAATTTGTAAAATTATGGTTAAGTCAAATTTTTTTGAGGTGAAATTCAAAAATTGAAGAATTTTCGTTCTTGTGGTATATTTTGTAAAATTTTGGTATATCTTCAAATTTTGGTATATCACCGAATTTCGTAAGTTTTTGTGGTGCAATTTGGTTTTTTTTTTGTGTAAACTAAGATTTTTTGCTAAATTCTGTTATTTTTGTAACTTAAAACTTTTGAACTATAGTTCGAATTTGTGGCGAATTTTGGCTAGTTGCCAAATTGTGTTTAAATTTATTACGTTTTACGTTTAGATGAAATATTATTTTTTTATTCGTTTGACATATTCGCTTAACATAGATTTTGTTAAAACTTTGTAAAATACTAACATGTAAATTTTCGGTTTTATGGTGAAATTACAACCTTTTGTGCAATTAAAATTTTTGTGGTAAAATTTTAATATTTGGAGTATCAGCTTTTTTTGGGTAAAATTTTGGTTTTTTTTTTAGATATTGATGGTTTAGCAATTAAATTTATTTCCCCGTTTTTCGGAATTATAGTAAATTTTCGAATTTGTGGTGGATTTAAAATTTTGGAAAAATTTCGAATTTTGTGAAATTTTTTATGCAGCTTTCGTTTTTTCACAATTTCGATTTTTTGGACTATTATTTATTATTTTTAAACTATAGTCTGAGTGCTGTGGTGCATTTTCGGATTTGACGAATTTTTATATTATGGTAAAATTTAGTTTTTTTAATTTTTCTTTTTAATTTAACTTTTAAATATTTTGGCGATTTTTGTTTTGTTTTGATTGTTGTTTGTTAAACATCGAATTTGTTAAAATTCATACGTGGTTTATAAACTATAGATTTTTTGCGATTTTTCGACGAAATTACAGTATTGTGGTGTATATACAAATTTGGGTTTTTTTTCGTACAATATTTATTTTTTACTGTTTTTTGAAACACAAAATTTCGTATTTATTTAAATTTTTTGTTTGTTTTTGAAATTTCGAGGTTTCTATAAAAAAAATTTTAATGCGGTCCAACATTTTAGAAGCGAAGGTTATCTGGGGCCGACGAGCTTATAATTTAACTAGGATTTCGAATATATGAATTTTATGGGCTTGTGAAAAGAAAAAAAAATATTGGCAAAACTCACTGATAAAGTTGGGCAAGTTTCAACATCTGACGGACGGACATCTTCAATTGAACTTGCCTACATATAAGGATCGAGAATATATATATATTGTTGGGTCGGAAATGAATATTGCAGAAATTTCAAACGCAATGACAATCCTAGATCTTAATTTTTGTAAAAATAATAATTTCTTTAGCTCTTAAAACACGGGATACAATGGCATATGTAGGTTTGGCGTTCAGGGCCTTTGGTCTATTAAGTTCTCAAATTAAGTTTATATTGGACACCAGACCAGATCCAACAGTGCATTTACATTACACAAAAATTTGATTTAAAATCTTTCTCAAAATATAATCGTTACCATTGCTTGTGTTTAATTAGGGAGATTTTATTTTCATAACAAAAAAATATATTTCAAAATTATTTATTGCATAAATATGAGTAAAAAAAGCCGATAGATATTATTGATAGAACAGAAATTCAAGAAAAAGGATTAAATGAAGTGTAAGCAGAAAAGGATTAATTATCGTCTGAAACCAGTATATGTATATATTTATACTAAAAGAAAGTCTTAGGTAATTCTACCTGGTCGTGGTGAAAACGTAACATAATATTAGTCAGCCCATATACACCGATCATACAAACTCTTATTTAACATTTTTTTAAGGCATTAAGGAAACAGAAAATCTATTTATAGCCATACATCATGCAGTTAAATATAATTTCTACGTTAAATGAAAAGAAAAAAAGAACAAAAAAGTTTACCATTGGATTGAATTGTTTTAACGATGGGTGTAGTATCCATGGCATGAACTAAAATATTTCAAAAAACATCAAACAAATTAAAAAAAAACTATTATTTTGATATTAAATGCAAACGAATTAAAAAGTGTATATAAGAAGGATCGAAATTTATAAAATTATAGAAAATTTGGTTTAAAAACATAAACACTTACTATAGGTTACGACCAGTCCTGGGTTTGGGGGATAAAAAGGAAGGGGAATAGAGTATTTCAATAAGTTTGATTATTAAAATCAGAAATAAACTTATTTTATGTGATTACAGTAGTACAATTGCCGTGAATTGCAGCTATTATGTTTTACATTTAAAGATTTTTATATTTAAATTACCTTCATTGCTGGCATAATCTAATGGCAAAGGCATATGGTTACTTGTTTTTTTATCTATATCATCTTGATTCTTGGACCTTAAAAAGAGTACTGTGGCTACAATAACTAATACCAAAATCACTACTACGGCCACAGTAGCTCCGGCCACCATGCGCATTTGAATGTTCTCCTCGTAAACTATATTTAACAATAAACATATATATTTAATTGGGGTATAAGGAAAGTTATAAAATATGTCTATTACCAGAACTGACTCCTTGTTGGGTGTGAGCGTAAACGATACTGCTGTGTGTGCCGTAGCCATTAATAGTTTTGTAGCGTACTTGAAACCCATATTCGGTATTTTCATTTAGATTTTCTATATGAGCTTTGGTTTCTTTCGTGTTCAATGCAGTTTTATTGACGGTGTCAAAATCGGGTTTAGGAAACCATCGTACTTCATAAAATTCAATAGGAACATCACTTTGTACAGGCTTATCCCAAACCAAATCGATTTCAGTACTTGTTGTGGACACTACTCGCACATTAAGAACCGTCGATTGAATGGCCGACTCAGTGGTTGTAAAAACTATTTCGGCCCACTCTGTAGTTATCTGTGATAAATCAATGTGTTGGTTATTGCTTGTAGACGCGGCCTTAATACTGTTTCCTATCACTGTGTCATCCCCGTTTTTTAAACTTTCATCCTTGTCTTGATAACTAAATGATTCATTGGCATTTTTATGAGTCTTTTCATCAGTCGTTGCGTTCTCGATAATGTAAGATACACCATTCATAGAGTGTATCTGAATTGTATATGAGGTCACGGGCTCTAAATTGGTTAAAGTCAATTTAGTGTCATTAAATGTGTCTGCCGATGGTGTAAAAACAACATTAGATGAACATGAAGCGCACACCACTTTATAAACAATGTCACTTCGATACTTTGGATGACTAATATTGTTATCATTGGCAGCATGATCGCGTATTGGTATATTCCAAGACAATATAGCACTTATATGATCCACAAATAAGAGTGTAAGATTTGTCGGAGGTCCTGGAGGTTTATAACATGGCATATGTTTGCCATCTCTTGGATGCCTAAAGAAACCTGTTAGGCATTTGCAGTATCCAGAAGCTGATTTTAAAGCATTTGAATTAGGAGGACATGGAATACATTTGCTAACTTCAATCGAGCGAAATGTGCCTAATGGGCATTCTAAACGGACAAATACAAATTATAATCTATTAAGTTATATGTGAAAAGTAGATATAACAAACATACCATCGCAACTTTTGTTTGAAAAATCAGGTTCATAGCCAACCTTGCAACGACAACCGCCCGTAAGTATAGTCCATTTTCCATCACCTTTACACAAATAGGTCGGCGGATCGTAGGGCTCAGCGTTTTCCACACATGTCCCGTTTTGTTTTTCGATTAGTGTTATTTCTCGACCAGTTGGTGTTTCATTAAAATGGGCGAAATTTTCGGTAACTGCTGGACAAGTTATATAATAGACTTTTACCGCTAATACACTTATACAAGCTCCTTGATCACGAAATGCGAAATAAACGCCTTTTTTAGTAACAGCAATACTTTTTACTTCGGTATTAATATCAACGTCACTGTTTTGATTAAAACGACCTTCACCAGCAGCAATACGTGCTATCAGTTTATAGCTATCCGTTTGCCAGGGAGGTGGTTCACGTGTAGCTGCATCAAACTCGTAGTATAATAAACTAAATGTTTCTTTGCATGAAAGTGCATTTCCTAAAAAAAAATTAATAAAAAATAAATACAAATACAAAATTAGAAATGCCTATAAGTAAATTAGCAAGTCTGAAATAACTGTTGGGAAACAAACTGACGACACCATTTTCGAGAGGCCCGCTGAATTTCAGAAGCTTTTGAGGATATATAAAAAATGGTCACCATACTCGGTCAAACCCGCATGGGGACTTACTACGCTTTAGTAGTAGAATCTTATAGTAATAGTAGAATATTATTTTCCGTCGCTGGTTAAAAAAAAACACTAATTTACGCAAGAAAATATCCTTAATGAGCTAAAATTGAGTTCTCTAAGTGATTTTCCGAAAATGTTGTCGCTCCAAAAACAAAGCCAGGCGTGAAATGTGACAAATTTATCCGCGCATATAAATTTTCTGCAACTTAGGTAGTGACACTCAAGTGTTCTGATTTTCTTCGAAGCCACATCAACCAATCACAAAAATCCTATTTTGATGAAGCAGTTTTATATCTGGCCGTGGCGCTTAAAATGGCAACGTTATGGTTTCAGCACAGTTGATCAAGATGCTGCTTGGAATTTTATGAGAACCAAAATTGTAAGAAAATTTAAGCTTTCTTAGGCAGTTTGTGAGATATATCAAGAAACGTTTAAGATACAGATTGATTTTCAGCTAAAGGAGATGGCTAATTGATTATAATATCATTAACAAGTCAACCAACATGTTATTTGTAACGGTTTAAAATTATGTTGCATATAAAATATATAAAATAAAATAAATAGAGTGTGTGAGAAAGTTGTAAATCGTTTAAAGAATGTGATTAGTGGGGAAGGTGCACGCTGGGTTGCATCGTCTTTGAAATTGCGCTTATCTCAGGGAATAATGTTAGAGCTTTTTTCTTTATTTTTGGTTTTTGCCTTGATTATTAAAAAGAGGAAATTTTCAAAAAATATTTAATTTTACACAATCAATGCGACGTATTTTATATGTTTGAGGAAATATATATTGTTACGTTTATTACAACAATAAACGTTAATTTGTAGGGTTCGTTTATTGCAAGAATTAAAATACAGAGTCCTTAATGATTTTTATCAGTGCACAACTTTATTCGGCAATTAAGACTCTACTTACAACTCTTCAGTACTAATTTACACTGCACACTTAACACTCTTTTGTACACACAGATATTCACTCTACGAAATCTCAAAATCAACTACATTCTCTGCGGTGGATGGCGCCTTTATATAGAGATCACAGCCGCTTCTTGAAATGTCGTGAACATACGTGAAGTTGCACATAATTTATTTCATTTGCTGGCTTAGTAGTCTTGTATATGTGTTCGTGTGTATCTTTCGTTTACTTTTTTTTTCTGTAGAAGTTGTTTTTGTTTCTACTTTGAATCGCGGTTCGGGGAATTTCCGCTACGCGATATTTACATTTAATTCTAAAAAATGTTCGACCTACAACAACGAGTGTAAGTGATAGTGATCTGTCATTTATCTACTTTTACCCGAAACACAGTTTTACTAAAAAAAAACTTAATTTTAAAATAACAATCGAATCCAGTGTGCGGCGTGTGAAGATCTCTAAAATGTTATTAAAGAAACCCATTATAATAGCTGTATCCTTCTGAAGAAAAATTTAGTTTTCGTAGAGAATTTTTTTGTAACATATGTGCTTAAAAACTTAAAGATTCTATTCATATTAAACTTTTCGTTACTTACCTGGAAAAAGTGAGCAGTCCCTGATCGTAAATTGAATTTCTATATACAATCGATTGGCTGGACCACGGTCAATAAACGGCGACCAAAGCCAATTATTGACATTATGATACGCAACATCGCACACAACATAACTTCTCCAATTTATTCCTTTGACAAAATCGGTAAAACTCTCTTCGACCCACTAAAAAGATATGTAAGAAAATAAAAAATTGTGTTTAATAAATTTATTCATTTATTTACTTATTTTATTATGCTCTTGCTGTTTGCAAATTTTCATATAAAGCTAATATACACATTTGAAAGAGTTTAGTGACCTTCCTTCTTCTGCTTAAATATATAATTCTGTACTGTGGTGGAACTAATTTTAATTCGGTATAGTAATTGGAGGATCCAATTTTCAAAACACCCACTACACCTAAAAATACTTAACTACTACCAATTCAAAGCTGGTGCTAGCTTAGCTATATGCTTATACTACGAAAAGAGACATTTAGCGTTAAAACGTTCATATAACCTGCATATTTTAACCGCTACTATAAATCAACATCAGTGACTTAGTGCACTCTTACTGTGGGATAATGTCTAGAAAAGTTATAAATTTGCTTTAGTAGCTTGAATCACTTGAAGCCTCTTTTAAGCACCTAAAGCCACTTTAAGTGGCTGTTTGCACTTTTTGCCCAAATAGGCGCTGCATAAAACATTACAGCCTGAAATATCAATTTTATCTAAAGCTGATTTTCTGTTTATTAAATTAAAAACTTTATTTATTTAATGATATTAAATTAAATCATATGTTAAGTTTTTGAACTTATGTATTACCCGCCTTAAGCGTAAGAAAAAGTTAGTCACATTTTGCTAAATAGAATTGCGTTTAGCCTTATCAGCTCCTTAGAATATGCGCCACAAAATTTAGTCTGAATGGTAAAAATTACACCTATAATGGCACATAGCCGAAAGCGGTTGGTCTCCAAGCCAAACTTGACAAGGGATGGCCGAAATTCGATCCAAATGTGATGGCTTAACCTCACGGTAGTCTAACCATGGGTGTGGCATTAAGCGGCCCGAACAGCGCCCCTATGCGATTGCATAAGCACCACCGGAATAGCATTCACGCACATCCCATAGGTAGCAAATTAGGACAGAGGCTGTCAGGCCCCCGGTCACACCACTTGCTGAGGGGTTTTGAGCTATCTGATCTCCTGCCGTCAACGAATGACATTCGTTGACCATCCCGCTTTGGGTATAATCACAGCCACCACGTTTACCCCCGAAGGAGCCTCACTAACAACCAGTCTGGAACTGAAGTTCCAGGGGCTACTGGTTCCCGTGGTACCAGTTTGCTTTCTCGCTACTGGTCGAGCTTAGACGTCATACCTTCTTCCAGTTTCATGCTCCTGACAAGCCCCAGAAATTGGTGCCCCTTCATTCCACCAGTGGCAATCCATCAAGGTGGTGGGACCACCAAGATGATATATGGCCCCCTGGGGGAAATATAAAATGAGAGAGTATTTGGTCATTTATTTTTGAAAAGAAAAATACCAAATCTTGTGTATTTTAATTATTTACATAAATAATAATATTCGCATATATAGTAAGCCGAAACAGTAAGATCACCATATTTAACCGCCCAGACTTCTTTCTGAGGAGTTTGTTGAAGTCACAGGATTATGTGAATAAGCCCCAGACTCTTGAATCTCTTATAGAGGACATCCGCCAAGAAATCTAGAACTTACCGACAGAAATGTTGCATGGAAATGTCATAAAGCGGGCAAAAATAGTAACTGTAACATTGGCGGATATCATATTCGAAACATAATGGAACATAAACCTTAAAGTCAAAATACATATTTAAGGAAGAACACATCATTTTAATTCCATTCATTCAAAAGATATACACACAAACAATTGGGTCAAACATGGGCCACCTTGTTAACAGGTATTTTTTTTCAGTTTCATAAACATTTTTCATTTTTGCTATTACAACTACCTGATCTGGTAAGAGACCTCAAAGTTCCTAGCAGCTCGTATAATGAATCAACTTTCCTTAAAAAATTTAGCCAGCCAAGGAAAAAGCAGTTTAATATGTACATCTGTAGTTAACTCTCGATATTTACACTTTGGCATGACACTTGTCGGCGCAGCAGTTGACAATGCAATGTATATTCTGCATCGTCATACATTTTTTAATAAAAAATGTTTTCAAAACCAATTTATATATAATTGCTTTACTTATGTAATACATGAGTGGGGAAAAAAACATAAATTTATTACAGTACATACCCCAGGTGTTTGTGCTTGAGGCCCGTACGGATAACGTGTCCATTCCAATGTAGCCTCTCTCGTTGTGTCAAGGAGAATAACTGAAAGAATAGTATTATTTTTTGTTACAAAATAAACAAATTTATATTGGTATTCAAGGAATATTGAACTTAGAAATTGAAATCTCGTATGTTGATTATTATTAATAGAAAACCTAGGCAAGTCAAAAAAAAGATAGGAAAGTTTATGCGAAAGAAAATTAAAATCAAAAATCATTCGGTTTCGCTGCGTCATTTATAAAATAAAATGAATTTAAGTAAAAGTATAAACAAATTAAACAAAAAAACACAGAATATATAATAAAAATATATAAAATGAACTAGCACTAATTGTCGATTAGAGAGAAATATAATTTCCCCTTATTTGCCTACATTATATTTTGGCTTTTTAGTATTGCTTCTTGGTATACTTATAGCGTTTCGGCTAGTCACATTTACAAAACGACACGCCTGTTTTACTTTTCTATTCTAAATACTTTTTCACCACTTTTATGTGAAATATTCATTCGACGCCAATTTTTCCCTGCACAATGGGGAGGAGTTTTAAAACTTTTTTCCTTTCAGAAGTTATAACCATATAAAATAATAGGGATATTTGCGAAATTCAAACTGCACTTGAAGCGTAACATTATCACGAATGTGGACATCAAAATGTGGCTTCAGAATTAACTCTCATAACTAATTTTATATTTTGTACAAATATTTGCAGTTTTATTTACATTAAATTATTTATGTGCGTCAAGATAAATTTGTTTTTAATTAGCAAACAAAACACGATTTTTTTTTAACATCGATGATTTTGCACTCAGCAGATTAACACTGAGAGTAGTTTTGACTTTATTTTCAAAAGTATACAACAGGAACCAGCAATCAGATCCATAAAAAATCGATGTGTAAAAATTGCTCCAAGGGATAAATAATTCACCCATAACAATATAAAATCCAAAATACATAGAAAACAAACGTAAATCGCATTTACAAACAGCCCTTTTTTCGACACTGTTTATCATCAACAGACAGTGGCCATTATGGCAAAATGGCAATGGACTGGCACAACCCACTATGTAGGAATTTTGGTACAGGTAAGTACTTAATAAAACCATAATTGTGGGATATAGAAATGGTGTTCCACTGATAGCCGAAATTTTCATCACTGATAATTGGATTGGTGGAACTTTTAGCCCTGGTGGAGTTTACAAGCCTTAGTAGGGATTCGTAGCCAATGACATTTTAAATGCCTTTCAGCATTCTACAGGCTCTCAATAGCGGAGTCGTGCTCGTGTCTTAGTTTATTACATAAAATTCACTTCGGCCTTTCTGTCAGGGAAACGACTAAGTTTGTATATCAGCCGATGATTGGCATAAATTTCCTTTAACTAATCGTTTGTTTGGTCTTGTAACTCTGGCTGTGGCGGTCACGATGCAATTTTTCAGAGGGAGTTAGACACGAGCTCATATACATTTAATATCACTTTGAAACAAATTCAGGTTAGCAAAAGTTAGGTCGATACGTCAGTGATAAACTCTTAAGAGAAATATTGTTTATAGGCTTCCACGAAAATCACTCGCATTGCCACATTTTTCATCGCTTGCTATGAAACGTTCACAAACATTACAAGAAGAGTCCATTTTACATTTTGGTTCCGACATTTTTATTACAATATATATCATACAATTTTTTGTTGTTATTTTTATGAAACCGATGCGCTTAACTTAAATTAATCACAAAATGAAATAAGTTATAATAACTGAATCTTTATTTTTGAAATTAGTTCGCTTGTACGAAATAAAAAAAATCACTGCCTGTGCGGTGGTTGAAAATAAAAAAGTTGTTTTGTTGGTATACAAGCACCTTAGAAGAAGAGGAAGACGAAGAAAAAGAGGAAGAAGGGAAAGACAAAGAAGAAACTGAGAAGCATATTAAGGATCAAACAGAGAGCAAAAATATCAATGTGAATGTCAGAGTTGCAACAATTCTCCCACACTTAATCTTGGCTTCCCACTTCGTCACCAAAGACATAGTCCTGCAGATGTTGAAGTAGCTTCCGTTGTTTAGTCGTTTTGCGGAGCAACTGCTGTTTTTGAAGATCCGTGCTTTGCCCTCCAATTCTTGGGTCAGCTGCAACTTTTTCTGTTGACTGGGAATCATTACTGGAGCAATCTGCGTTAGTTGACAGTCTGGTTGGTATATAACCCGACTGATATAAAGGAGTTTGCTGATCTTCTTCTTGACTTCTGACCCGATTGTTACATTCAGGATTTTCTTCCGGTGCAGCGTTTGTTTTAAACTTGGGCTGAACACTGGCTAAACGAAGCTGATCTATATGCCCTTTAAATACGTACCCAATGTCCAACTTTACCATATAGTGCATATGACCCAGTTTTTTAATAATTTTACCAAACCTCCACTGCTCTTTATTCGCCGTATAATAACGCGCTTGGACTCTATCCACCAGATTTAACTGCTTTGAAGATACACAGGGGATTGTTAACTGGGTGTTAGTTATGGGCTTTAATGCATCTAAACTGATTCGGATTTGCCGTCCTAAATATTGTTCTGCGGGAGTTTTTCCATTCTGGAGAGGTGTAGCTCTATACCGGAACATAATATCCTTAATTTCATTTTGCATTGTCATTTTTTCATCTGTCATAGCTGCTAATCGTTTTTTTTAGAGTTTGCACATTTCTTTCCGCCAAACCTTCGTCGCGGGATGGTCAGGGGCAATATATTTTTGAAAAATGCCCGCTTCGCTACAAAAAGTTGTGAATTCAGTGCTTGTGAAAATTGTGGCATTATCTGATACAAGTACGTCTGGGTACCCATTTCTTGAAAATATGGTTTGTAGCATATCGATCGTTAAGGAAGATGATGGTGCTGTTGTACAAACTCCTACCTCTGCCCATTTAGATTTCGAATCCACCACTACCAAAAAATAATGAACATATTATGGCTCTGCATAGTCCATGTGCACACGTTGCCAATTGTTTTCTGGCTCTTACCAGGGCTGAAGTGCAGTTTTAGGAGGGCTGCTTTGAATAGAAGCACAAGAAGAACAAGAACGTAGATATTTTTCTATGTCTTTGTCTATAGATACCCAATACACATAACGTCGGGCTAACTGCTTCAGTTTTGTTATACTCACGTGAGTGTGGTGTAACTCATGAAGAACTACTCGTTGCATAGCTGCTGGTATTACCACCCGTTGCCCTCTAAATAAAATATCGGAATCTATTGTACATTCAGATTCAATATTTTTATTGCTGCGTAGGTCATGTAGGATTTTCGAAATTATTACAGTTACAAAATTTAATAGTTTCGAATTAATTTGATTTACTGTTGAATTGAAAATTAAATGTACTTGCTCATCTATTGAATGTTCTATTGAAACAGAAGATGTTGAACTTACGGTTGCTCTTGAAAGACAGTCGACATGTGCGATATTCTCATTATCGTATCGGCATAACGTTGTAGTTGGGATGAAGTCATTTGCGGAAGATTCGAGTTTTGGTGAACAATTTTTGATAATGGTTGATTATCTGTGACTACTTTGAAATGTCGGCCAAACACATACTCATGGAACCGTTGCACAGCAAAAATAATGGCTACAGCTTCGCGATCTAATTGCGAGTAGTTTTGCTCTGCTGATGTTAAGCCTCCGGAGGCAAAGCCAATTGGTTTTTCTTCATTATCAGTTTTCGGAACATCGCGTAATATCTGATCTATTATCCTGTTAAATTCAGCTGGAGCCGTCTTGATGCCAAATGACAACCTTTATGCGTTGAAATGGTTTGCACAATACTTGACTTTCCGTCCACAGGTACATATAAGTACGCCTTATATAGGTCTAATCGACAAAATTATCTCGAGCTTCTAAGGCTATTAAAAATGTGGTCAATTTTTCTTATCGGATAATGTAAATCTACCAAACGTTGGTTCACCCCTACCTTATAGTCTACGCATAGACGTACGCCACCATCGGCTTTTGGGATGACAACCAGTCACTACTTGACGTTTTCGTGATGATACCCGCTTTTTCTAATGTTTCGAGTTCCTTATTAACACATAAACAAACGGCGCGATACGGGTCTTCTAATTTAGCCTCTATTTTCATCCCTCACTCGCAGAACCAACCTAACTTTTGCTAACCTGAATTTGTTCCACAGTGTATTTCTACCAATTTGAGTTTTTATTTGGGTAGGAAAAAAGGGTTTAAGTATAGTGGAAACATTGTCGTGTAAAGAAATGATTGTAGGTGAGTGGTCAAAAGATAAATATCATACGATGAACTGATTAATAAATAGTACATTACGTCTGATTTTTTTACAATGGCAAAAACAATAAGCTCTGGAAGCGTATTAAAGCAAGTTGGCTAATTAGTGAGTTTACCGCCAGATACGACGTCCAGCTTGTTTTCCTTGAACTGTATTTTACAACTGTCTCCCTCTAGGACTAAGGAGTCTGGAACCACAACATGCGTCCTATGCACTGTAACAGCCAGCTGCAATAAACTTGGTATGGTGTTCGATGTTTAATATTTGTAGCTATAATTTTGTATCCAAAAAATCATTATGATACAAGAACATAAAGAACACCTATATATAAAAGAGAGTGATGTTAGTTACTACGCTCATAACCCGATTTCGAAGATTCGCACCAATTCGGAAATATCCCTGAAAAAAAATTATCAAAAAATTTCATTTTCCCATACATTTTGTATGGAGAGATTTTACGACGCCATCTTCAGTATAGATAACTTTTATGTTTACGTTACGTTGTGACGACTTTTGTTTTTTTCGACAATTGCTTTCAAACAAATTTGAGTGACAATTATTTTTGTGTCAATTTTTTTGTCACACATTAAAAACGTAGATGGCGTTCTGTGCATAAACTTTTGACAGCTGCTTCATTTACACAGTCTTTTCATCCCATTATATTGTGTTGTGCTCCCAGAGTTGTGATTTACCAAAATTTTTTCGAAAGTGATTTCATAGAGGTGAGTTCAGTTTGATGAAATGGTTATTTTCATTGTATAATATGTTGGACATAACCTACATAACCTTCCTTAAATGGAACTCTCAACGAAGTCGTGTCCATTCATAGTTCGTCGTAATCGCTAAGACCTGTAGGATTCATTACATTTTAAGTTGCAGAAGTTCCCCAAGTAAGGACAGTGGGATTAATATTTATTTTTATTTATTTAGTAAAATGCAAATTATATCCTAACATAAATTACCAAGCATAGTAACACCTCTCGTTGTAGCCCAGAGTCTATGGTGGGTATCGAACCCACGACCCCCAGACTGTAGATTAGCACACTAATAAAAAGGCAGCCAATTAAGCAAACACAATAAATTCAACGAAATTAAAATTGAACTAAATAAAGAAATAAAAAGTATATATCGCGTAAATCGAAGTATATGGGTATCATGTAGTTTTATTGTAGATTCACGGAATTGTTATGTATATATGTATGTCTGTGTACTTACCGTTCTAATCTTATATCACAAATTTAATTACCTTGATCTGCTGTTGCCAAGCTAATCTGCATTAATAATAATACAAACACAACTATTAATTTCATAATTAATTCGCAATTTTTCGTTAAAAGCATTGCTTTCTCTGAACTTTCACATGATACGGTATTAACGAACATTGCTAATGAAGGCTTAAAGGATGAAGTAAATAATAGTTTGTGGCAGGAATCACCTTGTGAGGTCGCCGATGGGAGTGATGAAGTGGATAATAAATAATTCGTTGCAGTAAAGGCGGATGATGTCGATGTGACGGATGATAATGAATTTTGTTTTGTAATTGCTTTTTTGTTAGATACTGGTAATATAAATGGCATGCTTTTGGTTGATATCGTTGTTAAAATTTGGGCTGGTGAAGCAAATACGGAAGTCTTTATTTTTTGTTTGTCGGAAGCATATTTATTATAACTATTAGTGTTACTTATATTATTGATTATAAAATTCGATTTGTCCGCTGATAAACTATTATCGAAGCCATCATTATGCACAGATAATTTATGACATGTATGAGATCGACGTTTATGTCCTCCATAATAAGGTTGCCACATTCTAAGAAATTTTTGGTGATGCCGGCGAATATAGTGATGGAGGATCGATACAAGGATATTGGCTACAAACTTTAACATTTTCTTCTTTTGACATAAATCGCATGCATCGAATATAAAGACGTGCATTTTTCTGCTTTCAGAAAACCTTTCTTATCCAAAAAATTTCTTTGAGTCATATTTGCGATCTAAAACAATATAAAAAAGGAATCTTTGTTAAAAAACATTAAAATAATCTTTTGCCTACAGTAAAAATATTATGTATGTACATGTATTTCAATTTGATATTTGAATTTTCATTTCTCTCTAATTTTTAACATTACAAAATTATGTTCCCCAACAAAAAAAAAAAAAAAAAAAAAACAGTTCAATTAAAAAAAATTTCTTTCTTTGGAATAATAAATATACGTCTTTAATTTTACACCGATTAATTTCTAGTGTATGGTGTTACTGTGCATCATTGGGCGGACTATTGTAATAAAAGCAGAAAACGTTATAAACTAAAAAACAGTTGTTAAAAATATTTTTTTAACATGAAGAAAAGATTTTCGTAGAGTAAAACACAAATATTGCTGAATGTACTAAATACATGTCAGGTGGAATAGGTTGCAATGGAATTAGCAATAAAATACAGGGTGTCCGCCGGGACACTACTTTGTTTGTTTATAATTTTTGATTAAATAAAAGAGAATGGATCGTATATTGATAAATGTTTTATTTAATTTCGGCAATTATGTATGGAATACAATATCAGATAAATGTCCGCCTTTGTTAGCCTCACAAATGCGAGCCCTTTTGAACAAATTTTTCATTACATTCTCACGCATTTCACGCGGTATATCATTAATTTCATTACGAATATTTTGTTTGAGTTGCTCCAGCATTTCTGGTACCTTCCCGGCACCCTGTATAAAATCTAGCAAAAAAAATGTGTGGGAATAGATCAACACTCGGCAAAAATTAAGTATGAAAACAGTTTTATTCAACCCTGTTTGAACATGACGCGACCATGAACAGCAATGGTCTTGAGTAGTTATGTTTCTGTGCGAGTAGCGCAATGTGCGATGGCTGAACAGGTTTATGGCTAGTCAAGACGCTATGTTACGCGCAAATAATACAGGGAGGTCATCAAAAGAATTAATTCAAAAATTTTAAAACCTAACAATAAGTTTTGACTAGCCATAAAATTGTTCGCACATTGAGAGAGCGTCTGCAAAATAACGAGAGAAAATGTGTTAGTGGTCTTCAGCTTGAAGAATGTGTGTAAATGATCCTGTTCCTGTTCAATTTGATCATATGTTTGTGTCTCTCATCGGGATTGAATGGCTAATCACGATGCTATGTTACGCGCCAATAATACATTGTCAACGCTACGTCATTTGAGACAAAGTCGATTTGTCCAATATTTCATTGTAACCTAATCTCTAATTGTTGGCCAGTCAGCACAGCACGATTATACAGTGGAACTGAATATATTTTATTTTGTAACTGACCATAAGTAAGTACAGATGTAAAATATTTGTAAATGACTGGACGATCGAAAAGGGGATAGTGGTTTTGATAACAAATTGTGTACAGTGGAAAGTTGAACCAAATCGAGTAAATAACTTGACTAATGTATATCCGCACAAAAACTTAAATGTGAAAATAAGGCCAAGTGACTGTCCAAAAATGTCCGTCATTAAAAGTACTGAAATCCCAA
Organism: Phania funesta; assembly: GCA_963932375.1. NCBI lineage: Eukaryota > Metazoa > Arthropoda > Insecta > Diptera > Tachinidae > Phania > Phania funesta. The sequence continues at coordinate 5,843,358 of OZ010657.1, read as the reverse complement.
TGAGGACCAAGTTCTTCATATGTACATCACCATCAAATTTCTAGGCAACTAAGGTCATAGTAGTCAGGACAATCCTCAGGTCTTCTCCTACATGTATAGTCAGCAGTATCGAACAGGCCTTCCACATGCAAAAATGCATTGAGAGAACCATGACCCATTAGTAACAATCTCATTATCATGCCAATGAAAAGTCTGTGCGTTCACGTTCGAAGTCCGCGTCACGTATGAATTTATACCTTACCCTCCCATTATCGCTGTTGGCCCATCTAGTCCACCACCTAGAATCAAGGCACTCGGCTATGAGCGTCTTGACGCACTCAGTCTAACCATCATCCAAATCAACAACAGAAATCCAATCATACGCAAGAAGTGGTAACCCCTTCTTAACTTTGAAAGCGAAGCACGACACGTTATGATCTTCCTTCGACCCACAACAGGCTTGACGGTTTCATACCACAGCGATGCACCATATGTCGGACATGCCAAAAATAGACCATCGTATATTGTACGGACAGTACGCCTGCTGAGGCCCCAGTCGCTCCTAAGGATGCGTCTAACCTTACTCACGGCGGCAGTTAACGAAACTAAAAACTTCATCCCCTCAGTCATCACTATTCCCAGGAACTTTCCTTAGTCACTTAACAGAGACTAATGCCGCCAGACCGAATGATGGGTGGATGACTATTCGACTACCAGGCTTTCAGCAGCATTGTCACGGTTTTGTCCATCTCCACCTCAATACCTCGACATTCACCCCTCTCAGTAACGTCGTGCATGGCTCGCTCACCCTTGATTTCGAGATCAGCTGTCTTCAATCAAAATGAGCAGGTCATCCGCACGCAGACAATCTGCATGAACGCCCTTCGGACACTCCCGTCCTTCCACACCATGTCGCTATCACCTGCCTGCCGTCGAAATAACTATTCCATAAGAAAAGCTCCCGACAGCCTACTTCTCGCAGCCTGTCCAGAACCTTACCCGGAGATAGTCAAACGCGCATTTAAAATCTACAAATATGTCAAGAACATATTTGTCAATCGAATCGCTAACACAACGCCTAACATGCAGCCACGCGAACTCAACGTACCTCCCCCTTCCTAAAGCCGGACTAGTACTCGGAAGTACCCTCACTGGCATTCTATTTTCCAAGCACGGGGAGGACACTGATGCAAGGATTATTCCTCTTTATCGGGGGACTTTAGGATAATAATGCTGGCGCACTTCAAAGCCTCGGGTAAATAGCCCTGGCTAACGCACTTACCCAACTCCGTCTCCAGGTGTAAAAGCATAAGGAAGGTATGACATTCCTTCTCTCCAGTCATACCATCAATACCTAGCGATTTCTTGATTCTGACGCAGCAGATACTGTCAAAGATTTCTGACCCCTTCAGTATTGGAGGATGATTAATCTCCCTATTCAGAGGAGAGTTGTCAACCGTCTCCGCCGCTGGAAAAAATATCCCAAAAACGGTGGTTCACCTGCCAACCTTGTCCCGTACAATGCTCCCCCACTCGTTCTCCTTTACCCTAACAATAGTCTCCTTGTATGCCATGAAGCCACTTAAGTAGTCTGATCGACAATGAGCTAGATCTTTAGAATTGGCCCGCCTGGCTCCCTGAAAGAACTTCCTTAGATACCTGGGCCTCCGCATCATATCTAGCTTCCTGGACCTCCATTTGACCATGCTTAGTTTGGTCTTTCGACGTCTACCAATAACTATGCGCATTCAGCTATATTGCTTACTGACCTGGTCATCTAGTCAGTGCCCAATAAGTTCCAGTTATTGTCGCGATCCCTCCAGGCGCGAGGACACTGAGTCACCAGAGTCCGCCTTTGTTGAGAGATCATAACTTCGATCAGATTATGATCACTCACCACTAATTCAGTCCTCGCACATCTTCCACCTAAAGTCAAAAGCAGTCATCGCTGCCCCGTTTGCAGCTGTCACGTCAATGTCGCTAACTCCTATTGGGACCGTTAAAGGTATATAACTCGATCCATGACGCACTTTGCGACTAGCCATTCGCTAAGTATAACTCCTCGCATGTAGTTCAGATGGGCAGGAGCAGTTCTGGCTATCTTACTAAGCCACATGCCAGATCATGAATTTGCATCTAAGCCAAGGATTACACGATAACTACTCGCAAAGAATACCACAGAATCCGTATAACTTAAGTACGGTTCCAAAGAACCCCGAAACCTACAAAAGATGTTAGCCAAGAACATCCTCTCGAACGCGTCCTACTATAGTAACTACTCTGTTAGTCGCGTAGAATATCATATGCTTAAGCACTTTTTATATAATAATGAAAAACCACTAGGTTCTTGATCCTAAATCTTTTTGTATTTTCGTCAACTCCAAAAGGAAATCATTTGGTTACGCATCAGTCCTGAAATATGGCAGTAGAGAATTCCGCCATTTGTGAAATGTTTGCTAGCACCTACTCTAACACTCAGTACTATTGCATAAATAATTACCCATATCCGGTTATTTGTATGTCGCTGTGGCTCTGCGAAGGTAGAAAGAGTTATCCGTGAAGAAAAGCAGCGTCGATCTGCATCGTTATTTGAAAACGTAAACAAATTAATTGGAGATTCAAAACATCCGCAGCACAACTTATAGGCGTCGCCTGGGAAACGATGGTGGACACAATGACCACTACACTGTACGCTATGTATCCCACAAACGAATTAATTCTCGAGACATTGAGAAGTGATTTGTGGGAAATTGAATTCATACATTCCCGACTTTTAACGTTTGTTTATCTAGATGAAGACGACGCCCATACTGCAAACCATCTACTGCTCGGGTACGCTTATGTGAAGTTAACTACGATCTTCGCCAAATCAAATCCAGTTTTCAAACCAATTTAGGAGAGGATAGGTTCGTGATTATGGCCTAAAGTTATTTCGACTCGGCAAATAATTCGAATAGAGGAAGCGAGCATCTGTAGGCGATATTCTCATAATAGTGGACGACGCGCCTCTTCGTAACACCTGACCCAATAGTGCTATAATTGAAACAGTCACCGCAAAAATGGCCAAGTTCGTTGTGTAAAAGTTAAAACGAGTTCTAATATGTTCAAGAGGCCAGGAACCCAAATAGTAGTACATTACCATTTTAGTTTCAAAATGAAAATAGTAAGCTTGAAGGTGGAATAGCAAATTTCATTATTCAATAGTTATGTAGTTTCAATATGAGTATAGTAACTTGCAACATAAGAATATTGAATTTTAATATGAGAATAGATATTTTTTTTTTTTTAAATAGAAAAGTTAAATTTTTCGTAAAATACAGCAACGAATTCAGCTAATGTAATGTGGCAGTTATTCTCGATCATCTCAAAAAAGTAGTCTAAATAAAGTTCAGTCTGTTTGAGGTTACTCCCTCTGATATCGAACGAAATGCTGTTGATTGCGGAACATTAAGCGAGCGTGCAAGAATTCTTAACTCTACATTAATTTTTAATACGGCTTAGAGCTTTTTGATTAGAGTTTGTGAGTTATTTAAAAACAACGGGTTTTAAAGCGGACTAAAATATTAAAATAAATCTCCTTTATCAATTATCCTAAATAAAGGAAATAACAACGATATCTAGATTTCCTGAAGATGAAAAGAACAGCTTTGATCAAGAAAATTTTTTGTTCTGTTGATATGGAGAATTTGAGGACTATATCGATTCTTCCCATTCTTTCTAAAGTTGTCGAGATTCTACTCAAGAGGCAACTTGTCTGCTACATTGATGAAAATTCATTTTATGTGGTTCTAAGTTTGAGTTCAGATGCGGCAAATGCACAAGTCGCTTCTTTTGGGACTTACAGATAAGAACCGTCAGTCGGTCAGTAATAGGGAAGTTAATATCATTTTGAGCATTGACCTTTCCAAGGGTCCAGCACGGAATTTTGATTAACCAACTATATCGAAACATTGGTTTATTTCGGAGTGCGTGTAGGCTTCTTCCTGCATTTCTTAAAAATAGAACTCAGTATGTATTGATCTTTTACTTTAAAACTATTTTTATTAGTTTTGACTACCTTAAAGGCTCATTAAAAATTAATATTTCTTTTAAGCCCGATAGAACTTACGAAAGAGTTAACTTTCAAACGAAAAGTCATTCTGCGCTGACTTTTTGACATTTTGATCAGTATACTCTCGCAAATCATCATGAATATATAGACGCTTGGTCAACGCTACCAACTTATCCTGATTTAATATAAAAACCAATGATCAACTGATCCGATGTTTTATCGCAAAATTCATTTCAGCGGTGAGGTCCATTTCTTGCTTAGCAGGTTTGTTAATAAAGAAAATTGCCGCATATGGACTAAAATCAATCCACAACCGACCCTACATTCAACCTTACATTTAGAAAAATACAAGATTCAGTGCGGTTTGCAAACTGGCCCTTATTTCTTCATATAAGTAACAGTCAAATTGAACAGATGTGTTTTTAATTGACCGCGGCACTATTGAGAATAACGATGTTGTTGTTAGTCGTCGACGAGATGCTAACTCTACCGCTAATTTACCTAAAACAAATCAACAGTTAATGTTGATTTAGGTGCCAATGGACTTGTCGATTACCAAATTTGAATAAAATAGCGTTTAATAATGTAAATAAACAATCTTTGTTGTCTAATTCCTCTTCACCATCTTATTAGTCTTTTAATGCTGGTATAGATAATGAAGAATCATCTAAACAGAGAAGTATACAGTGATGTCATAGCAAGAAGGGCCCTGTTGTTTATGCGGCCAATTTATGGAATGATTTGGAAGTAATTTCCTACAAAAATGTATTCATATTTCTTCCTTTAACACGTTGAGTGCCCCGCGGATTTATAGCGACTTCGCCGTTAGGACGCCCGAGTTTCAGCAGTGCGAAAATATTGCAAATCGTGCTATGAAGAAAATGCGGCATAGAATGGAAGAAAAGTAGCACGAAATTTGACCCAACAGGTTTTAAGTTTACCTTGTTTTTTTTTAGAATATTTGATAGTATTTATTTATACTTCTTGAATTTACAATATATTTTTAGACAATATTTATTAAGTTAGCTCTGATTAGAATTTCTTATAAAGTTTACAATATTGTGTTTAAATATAATAAAGTTTGTTTCGTTTTTAATATATGTAGTTTGGCATAGCATTGTATCGGCCTAATCCTTTGTAAAATAGTGATTTTTGAGCGGCACTGGTAGTTGCTCTCTGAAGCCTGAAATCTGACTCATTTCTTAGATTATATGACTGCGTACTTTTAGTATCGTTCTCATCGCTTTATTTTGTAGCTTCTGTAGACTATTTATTTGGGTTTCTGTGCAGCATGTATATAGCACTGTTGACCCGTATTCGAAATGTGGTTTAATTATTGTATTATAAATGTTTATTACTGTTATAATTGATAAGTTGTCTCGTAACCGTTTAAAAAACCCAATTTTTCCTCCGATTTTTTTACACGTGTATTCAATATGATCTTTTAAATTTAGGTTTTTGTCTATTATGAAGCCCAAATACTTAATTGTGCTTACTTTTTCTATTGTTATATTATTTATCTTAAATACTGTATCTGTATTCATATTTATTGTTTTTTTCTAAATCCCGATTGATACTTTTATAAAATGTCATTTTCCTCTATATACTCTTCTAATTGTTTTTTTAGTAATTTTTCCACAAATTTTTTCAAATGTTTTTAAGGTATTTATTGGACGGTGGTCTTTGCATATATTTGTATTTTTTACTTTTTCTATCGGTGTAATTAAAGATTACTTCCAATTGTCAGGAAAAACCCCTGTTAACATTGACTTATTTATAATCTTAAGAAGAATACTGCCGGTTACTTCCCAATTATCTATTATTATTTTACTAGTAATTTTATTATGTTCCGGTTGTTTCAATAAAATCCATTAAAGTTTTCTAACAAAATTTTAAATTTTTACCTTTATCATATTTTATACCGTCAGTCACCGGTGACTGACGCGGCACTTAACGTGTTAAGCCAACAGTTACTAGTGATCAAATCTTGAATTATGTGCAAAAACGGCAAACATCAAACAAAACAACAAGTTTTCCAGCAATATATAATAGGTACATAGTAGTACAAACATTGCCAATAAATTCGCCGAACACTGGTGTACTATAAGTTCATATATAACATCAATTCTGAAATCCTACAATAAGAACAAGCGTACAACATTGTTAACCATCATTCAAGTCATTGTCCACTCATGTGTAGCAATGTGACCATAAATGAATTAGAGGAAGTTCTTAGGGACGTAAAAGGTACTACGCCATCGACCGACAAAATTACATAATCAATGATGAAAAATTCGTCAAATGTATTAAAATATCGTTTATGCAAACCTTACAATACGCACATGTTTGGTAATTCGCGATTTTATCTCCAATACCCTAATTGGAAAATCAGAAAAAAAAAACTTAAAACAATTGGGTTATCGACGAATATTTTTAATAACACTAATGTAAAAAATGCTAGAGAACAATTGCTAGCAGATTTTGAAAATTTACTAAGCATACTGTTTAAGATTGAGCATTTAATTTTATTAAATTCTTTATTAATTGTTCACTTAAAAATTTACAGTTAATTTTTTATCAAGATATAAGTTAAAGTTTAATGCGGCAAGGCAGATGTAATGATATCAACGATCAGCTTAATAATCCTAAAATATAATAACTTACAGAACTTACTTTCTTACAAAAAACAAAAAGAAACAAAAGCAAATAAGTGGATTAACGATCGACAACAACTATTATAAAACCGTTTAGTAGCAATATATGCACATACATATTTGTAATAAATGTAAATTAGTATGTATAGCTGTGTAATGTTACAATGTTTTGAGTGAACAAATGTAATATGTAACAGCCATACCTAAATAAGAGCGTTGAGCGTTGCGTTAGCAGCAGGGTACGAAGGTACAGTACATTTGAAGTAAAATGTATGTCTTTGAAAGAACTGTAGCTATGTAACCTGCTGCTAACGCAACGCCCAACGCTCTTATTTATGTATGGTTGTAAGAATGTAAGGTTATATAGCACATACAGTGGTACAGGATGGAAAGTTATCGAACTAAATTAAATAAAGAGTAATTAATTAAACAAGATTTAAAAATTATTGAATATGCATTAAAAGGTGAAAAGAAAATAGTTGTTCACCAACACATATATATCAAATCAGCAACATGAATTTCTACCAAAACGAAGCGTCAACTAGAAGATAATCTTATTCATTTTCGAAACTACTATAGAGGAATAATCATGATGAGTAAAAAAACTACGACAGAAATAAAAAAATGCATAGTGTAGTTTGGTCAGAAGGCATACATCGAAAGGCTTTTCATCGGGTTGGCTATATAGCTATCCTCAGTCATCAGCAATCAATAGAAGTCAGGGAGGAATTGAGCATGCAGTTGATGACAGAAGTATCCACACGATTAAATACCCAAACATCATGGGAGAAGTATTTGGCAGCCTCCTTCACTTTTCCTTGCACCACAATTACATCGCCTAAAAAGTGAAATCCCGAAAATGGTCCTAAAAGCTTCCGCTGGAACCTCCTGAGACATGGCAAAAGAAACTATTGCAGCAACGCATAGGGCAATTGCTCAATGCCTTCTCCATTATGCTGCCCCGGTATGGACCTATTTTCTGAGCAACCCCCTTATGAATGTGTCAAGATGACTACATGAGAAGACTAAAAAATTTCAGGTCAAACAACATAATGAGTTGCTAACCAGGCAATTCTTGACGGCGTATCACCTGACAAGTCATTCAAAAAATCGGATACTCGTCAAAGAGCTCCCCTTTCGGCACATCCATCAGGACTTCCGTCGCTATCTCGATGATATCCGGAAATGTAGAATTCGCTTAGAATCTAGACTTAATCCTCAAATTTTTAGTGAATTCTAGCAGGACTTCCGTCGCTATCTCGGTGATATCCGGAAAGTTATTCCAACACTGGAGAAAATTAGAATTCGCTTAGAATCTAGACTTAATCCTCAAATTTTTAATGAATTCTAGAAAAAATGGCAGTAAATTTGTCATCTGAGTCAATCAGTGATACTGAAGGAATACAAGAGACCTTTTGGTCCTATGCAAATATGTGTTCCATCTCAAGCACTATCACGCTATTGAAATCGCATATAATTCCCATTGTACAAAAGCCGAGCGACCTTATTGCAACAAGTAGCAAAGTTGAAATAGATGCAGAACTATTCAGCTTTAATAAATCTGTAACCATGATAGCAAAAAAATCTGAGTCCATGATAGCAGAAAAGGTACTGTTACACTCACCTGACATCACATTATACATTGACGGGTCCTACGAACTACAGAGTCCTCGTTTTCAGAGATAAGACAAGGTCTGCTACTGATGTTTACTACACATCCACATCCGAAGTCAATGCTATGTTAATAACCACAGGCAGTTTAAATGCAGTAAATGAAATTCTAAGCAATAAAAACAGTAATCTAAAATAATGTCGTAATGAAACCAGGCATATATAACATAATATCGCTACTATGGGTTCCTTTGCGACCCAATGAAAACGATGATACAGGTACAAGACAAACCGTATCTTTACCACAAACCTACGAAACCCATTCCTTTTCGAAGGTAATAACAAATTCCTTTAGGGCTCAATACCATGGAAACTTAAGGTAGTGGCAAAACTCACAAAGTTTTCTTAAGATTACAAATTCAAACAATCATTAGACCCAAATACAGCCCAATCCTTAACAAAGAGGATTGCATAACAATAGTAATGAGGGTTGGGAAGACTACGTTTAAAGTCAGGCACTATTACAAAAATACGGCACTAGATATGTGCCGCCCTTGTATGTAAACTCGAACATAAAGTCTTATTTAAAAACAAACATGCCGCTAGAAGATATTCTGGATTGCTCTAACCATAGTAATATAAAAATAATAAAACACTGTTTACATAAACAGAACATAAATGAAATTTAAACCAATATCGACAAATTATGGTCAACGCCGCCTTGCGCTTTAATATATATATTTTATAAAGTTAATTGGTAAAATACTATTGTAATTTAACTATTTTTTGTATCATTTTGCACATTTCATTTCAATACATTAGTTTATTAACACAAATAAATAAGCGGCGCCATGCCATGTACATACATACATACATTTTTTTTGCCAATTTTTGTATACACCACCAAAAAATATACATATATAAAGTATTTTTATGTATATGTACATAAATATTAAGCGTTCTTGACACTTTACCTTTTCTAGCCATTGTTTATAAACCAAACATGTTTACTTCCATACAAACTTCCTTTTGTACTGATTTTTTCTTTGAATGTATGTACATTTTATTATTATGATAAACTTTTGAGACGAATTAATTGGTTTTTAAGGTTCTGCACTACTGAACACCAACATTTTTTAATGAAAGTAATATACACCTTATTTGTTGATAATTATATTCATGTGTAATTTTTTACTAAATGTTATATTAATTTTAAAAACAATTGTTTTATTATTTGGAATTTTTAGCGAAAAGCTTAATAAAGACGCCAATCATTATATATCCCCGTCATTATTGCATACAGTGTTACCATACTTCAAAAACACACCGTAAATTTTACTTTCAACTGTGCGCATGTGAACTAACAGAACCGAAAACATAACAATTTATTCTATGCCCATGCATAACATAAAATGACTAAAGCGAATCATATACTTGTAATAATTCATGTTGTTGCCAATGTGTAACACGCGTTCTTGACTAGGCATAGAATATGACTTCCTGTTGAGGGTCTGTTCGTGTTCAAACTCGTTGTCCGAACAGTTGTTCGCATCAAACAAACAAAATACCCACCGACGAAATAAAAAATGTGTATGTATGCGCACGTATAGAGCCCACACAAACAAGCCATCATACAAACAAAATACACACAGGGAATATAAGCAATGTGTGTGCATTGGCTCTTCTGTAAACACCTGTTGCTGAGAACATGGAAGCAATCTAGATGAGCAACAAAAAAACTATGCTCAAACTGAACTGCAACATCGAGACGTATTCTCCACACAGAAGACCGTGAACATATTTCTTTTCATTGTTCTGCCGGTGCTCTCGCCATGTGAGAACAAATATGTAGCATATTAAGCAGTAGCGTAACCGGCAATATGTGTTCGTGGTCTACTGTGTAGAAAATACTTATAGATGTTCCTGTTGAGTTTGAGCATAATTGTTTGTCTCTCGGGTGTTTAGAAAGAGGTAGGTCAAGACGTGGTGTCGTATTAGAAGACGGCATAATATGTTATCAATTCGAAAAATACATACCAAAAAAAAGGTATTTAAAATTGTACTTCTTGTAAAAAGGAGTTAGTATGGTAAGTTCCATCTATTTTTTTCTATTCAGTCTTGACCAACCAAATATTTGTCGCACATCGAGCGTCCGCAGAATGAAAGCCTGTTTATATTTGCGCAGATATTCGAGTAATACATGGAATATTTTGAGAAAATGAGACACTCGTTTATATTTGCAATATCCTTCATCTTTCATCGGCCATAACATTTATTTTCATTTGTTAAAGCAAATAAAAAACTTAAATGCATAAAAGAAAATTTTGCAATAATTAGATTAGTTATTACTCTCGAATAGATAAAACAGTCATGTATTTTTACAATATGCAGAATAAGTCAAAGTTATGCTACAGGGCGAAGGAGGTAAAATCTCTACAAACCCTTTGGACGTTTGTACAATATTTTTATTTAAAGTATGTATATAAATTTTATGTATGACTACAAAATCGGTACGTAACTTTTTGTGGAAAGGATATATTAAATATATTCCTGGAATATTTTAAAACAGCTTTCGCCTAGAAGCCTTATAGCTTGTTCGTGTTCAAACAATTTTGTCCGAACAGTTGTCCGCACAAATCTGTTCTGCCACCCCACTAACAAAATACACACAGGCAAAATAAATATATATGTGTACGACTTTAAAAACTCGTATATAAGCAATGCTGATAACCAGGAAGAATCTTGATGACAAACAAAAAAATTTGCTCATATGGATCAAAATATCTACACGTATTCTCCACACAGGAAACCGCTAACAAATTTCATTTCGTTATTATGCCAACACTCTTTCCCTGTGCGAACAAACTTCTGGCTGTTCAAGATGCCATGTTACATACCCGTGTTAGTTTTCATTCTGAGAAATCAATTCGTTGGTGTTTTATTGTTTGTCAAGTATCTATCACAGATTATACCTGTGGTATCTATTTGTCATGTAAGCTGGTAGCAGGTGAACCTTGTTTATCACATAGGTATCTGATAATTGTAAACAGGTAGCAGAAAAAAGTGGTAGTGGTGATTGCTTTGTATTGTGACAGAATCGGTCTTTACAGATGGCAGGTATATGTTATAGGAATATGTTTCTTTATTTCGTTTGTCATGTAGCCATCTGTTAGGTGTCACCAGGTAAGGCACAGGTAAAGCTCGCAGATCGGGTGTTTTTTATGGATCAGAATTGGTGTTTGGGAATAACGTTAGATAAATATTATATATAAAATTTTTTTTGTTCAGGTTGAAATAATTAATTTCCTATTGCCCTTGCCTTGTATAGGATCGGAAAATTCTGGCCTGAAGCTGTGTTTGCATTACGTGTACAAGTCATGTTGAATGTCAAAATTGCTATACATATGGAATTTCATGCGAATGTCAAAACTAGTGTTTTACATACGCTTTATTATAATACGTACATATTTGTATGTTACGTACATAAAACATAAGCTCTGCTTCTTGAAAACATAAATAAAAGTCAATTCTTCTCAAGTAAAGAGTAGGTCTAAACAATGCGATTTTAAGATGTGAATATGCATACAATAATTTAGTTATTGAAATATTTTTATTCAATGTGCAGTTAAGAAATCTATTCAATACTTCAAATCTCCATCAGATCGTTAGCCACAATTTCCAGAAAAGTCGTGCTTTGGTATAAGCAATGCGATCTATATATTTAAATATTTATGCAATATGCATGTTATTTAGCGATATAATTTTATTTCACGTTAATTGAAGAAGTATACTTAGTCCACATTTGATACTTATATCATATTTTTAGCCACAATTGCTACCTCCTCTAATTGCTTTAAATTTTCACTTTTTCAGATTTTTTAATAAAATTCCGGGTAAATGTACGTACAACAATAACATAAGAAATAAATTATTTTGACAGCAATACGATATAAACAAATACTAAGCAAAAAATTATCAGTTGCCATGATGCTGCCACCTACGTAAATTCGTCTTGTTAGAAATTATGTCTTAACATGGCATCTTAACTAGCCATGAATCTGTTCAGCCGTCGCACAAATTGCTGTTCGCACAGGCATTTGACTAGTCAAGACCGCCGCTGTTCATGGTTGGTTCATGTTCAGAGTTGTACGAACTAATGGTCGCACCTTTTTGTTATGCCAAGATATTTACTTCCAAACATGTGTTCAAAATACGCTAGTTTTCTATGTAATTCATAGACGATGCGGCAGTTGGTACACAACGCTTTGTAATCAAGTTGCCCGAAAATAATACAAAGTCGTCTACAATTTCATCTTGTTCAGTAAAGATATTAAACAAAATACGAATTCAGAGCCATTGTTCTTTTTTAAGTACTTGTTGTTTCGCGAATTACAATAGTAACTCTACACTTTAAAATGTTTTTTTTCCAATCGGACACGTTTTATGATATACTTTACAACTTTGTTTGGACCCGAACAGACCATCAACAGCGACGGTCTTTACATGACTTGTTGACAAGCCATTGATCCGTTCTGCCAACGTACAGACTGCTGTACGCACAGGAATTTAGCTTGTGAAGACTGCCGCTGTAGATTTTCTGTTCGCGGTCAAACAAAGTTGTCCGATCACTGTTCGCACAAAACTGTTCTTCCATGTCATAAGCAAAATACACACAGCCTAAATAAAACATAAATGTGTATGCGCTCGTCTCTAAACATCCGTACATAAGCTGATGAGAACATGGAAGCATTCTCGATGACAAACAGAGAAATCTACGTGTATTCTCCATATAGAAGACCACGATCAAAATTGTGCTTAGTAATCACGTAGTGTTACTAGCCTAATCCCTGCGCGAACGGCAATCTGTACGTTGGCAGAACGTATCTATGGCATGTTATGTAACAATATAAATTTGACATATGTAAACATAAAAATATCGAATCTATTTGGTCGTGTAGACCACAGAATATAAGTAGTTAGTAGTCTATGGTGTAGACTGCATGTTACATTTTTAAATACGGCAGCTTTTTAAGTACTTTTATGTGGCAACAATTCAAGTATCGATGAGTTTTCATTGATAGTAAGTACTATCTAGTTCTCAGAAATTTTTTTGTTGCTAAAAATTAAAACAAATTATGTTGTAAAAAAAATAATAATAATTATTGTTGTGGTTGTGTTTTCTATGAGCTAGATCGGTTGCCAAAATACATATTTAAAAAATTTCATGCGATGTCCCTTCCCTGCGTTTAGCTTCGGTGCGTGGTGATAAAACTATTTAAAAAAATCTAATCAATTTTTGTGTAAAATAAAGTGATAAATTTAATTTTGCTTGTTGACAACAAATATATCAGGTAAATATACATACATACATGTTACAATTTCTTTTACATAGATAGTGTTTTTGAAAACTTCTAATGTTTAAAATTAATAAATTATTATTGTTGTTGTTACGTACATACATATGTTATATTTTTTTATATTACCTTTTTATTATTGATAAAGTATTTGTTTATATACATTTATACAGTGGCGCCGAACTACTGTATATACAGTGAATCACAAAACTCTTGCTACTCCCTAATTACTTAAAAAAAAATTAATTTAATGAAAAACAGGAAAAGTTAGATATAGTGACTAACATTATTTATTTAATTTTCTTTTATATATGTATAATAAAATAGAAAAATTTATATAATTGGCATCAGTATAGGAAAACTATATAAAATATGATACAAAAAAAAAACAACAAAAAATCGCCTAAAAAGTTATGGTACCAATACAAAAATTGAAAACTCAAAAACTAATTTTTACAAGTTTTAATGGCTAAATATTTAGTGGGATTTCCTTTTAATTTTATTGTGGCTTTTAGTCGGTCTAGCATATAGTGGCCTTCTGATCAAATCAGGTAAAATTCGCTCCCATTCTTAAACAACAGCTGCCTTCAGATCAGATTTGTTTCTAATATCATGTTTTCTTATCTGTTTTTCCAAATAGTCCGACAGGAGCTCGATGGGGTTGTGATCAGGACTTAAGGGAAGTGTTTGAAAGATATAAGGTGAATTTTTAGATGGTGTACATTTTAACAATACCGCGAGAATATTTCTGATTGTCCTGCTGGAAGTAAAACCCGTCAACAACCAGTTTTTCTGCACTTTTATGCAGATAATTTTTAATGTATTAAATTAAACCTCTTAAGTTATAATTTCATCGATTATGATTAAGTTGCCTACCCCTGCAGATGACATGCAATCCCATACCATAAGGCGTCCACCTCCTTATTTCACCGTCCTGCAAGTATTTCTTGGGTTGAGTTCATCTCCTGCTTTTCTCCATACATTTATTATATTGTAACTTGTTTGAGAAAATTACGTTGTCTTTATGAACTTGTTTTTAAAATCCCAAAACGTGCTATTTCTTTCGTTTACAAGCGGTTTTTACAAACTACTATTAGTAACAATCGTTTCTGAATCTTTTCAGGTCCAACTTGAATTTTGGTTGCTCTTTCAAAAGGATTTTTCTTGATAATCGTAACAACAGGCCGCTTTTCTTTTATAGATAGTTTTTCAGGGCGGATAATTTTAGGCTCTTTCTCTACTCTTCGTTTTTGAAGCGGCTTATAACTTTCTGCAAAGATGATTTTGAATTCGCAATTATTCTTAAGAGTTCATAAGATTTATCTTGTGTGTGGCAATTTATTATTATTTCACGTTGGTCAATAGGTAATTCTCTTCTAGACATATTTGCGTTAATAATTTCTAAAATTCTTTTATAAACACTGCTTAATTAACTTTTATTTTTATTATAACACACACGCTTCAGAGAAATGGTTTACGATAGAAGTATACGATATCGGTTCAATTCAATACTGACCACTGATGTATATTATGAAGAGAAGCAAAAAATAGGAAAAGGGTACCATGAGTTTTGTGGCGAGCATTTAGTGCTACTTTAAATTCTTGAGTTATTTCTTCAGTTATTAATTATAGTTTGATATTATAAGCATGTAGTCTAAAAAATAGAATATAAAGATATATCTCATGGATATTACTGAAAAGGTCGTATCAAATATATGAACAAGTTCGGCTTAAAATTACGTGGACATGCTGGGTACCAAGAGTTTTGTGATTCACTGTATATGTAAATTGACAATAAAAAGAATAATATGTTTCTCAAATATATTTTGATATTATTTACAGTGAGTAGTAAAGTTGCAGTCTTTTATAGAGTAAAAATTGTTGCATTTCGAATAGAAAACTGCGGCAATCTCAATATAGTAATAGACTCAAATGACTGAAAATAATTGTCATGCTAAGCTGTCATGGATGCTTATATTAAATACCAACAACAACGTTTATCCGGAATTCTTTTTAAGTTGAGCAAAAAAACAATTACAAAAACGTAGCTTTTAATATACGAGGGCAGATCAATAAGTCCGTGACTTTTCGAACTTACCTCGTAGTTATATGAAATGCAACACTGTTCCCATCAAGTACCACCTGTTAATAGACTACTGTCAAATTTTAAGCCAGTGCCGTCATTTACATTGCGTTTAACACCTGTGCAAAACATACAACCTCGTGTATTTGTCTTAAAATGGAAAAAAGTGAATTTTGAAAAAAAGCCGTCTATTATACGAAGGAAAATCTTGATAAATATTATGTGGACACTGCACCATCGATTTCAATGGTAAAAAAGTGGTTTACTAACTTTCGTTGTGGTCGCACAAGTACAAATGACGCTGAACGTTCTGGACGGCCAATTGAGGTCAGTACACCCGAAAATGTCGAAAAAATCCACGATATGGTGTTCGCAGATCGAAGAGAAAAAGTTCGTGATATTGTTGAAGCCATAGGCAGTGTGGTTTCGATTTTAAATGATCAGCTGGATTTAAGAACGTTGTCTGCGAAATAATGCCGCGTTATCTCTCTATTGACCATAAACGTAAACGTGTGACAACTTCAAAGGATTGTTTGGAGGTGTTTAACCGCAATCCGAATGAGTTTTGCGGCGTTTTGTAGCTGTGGCTGAAACATGGATCCATTACTGTACTTCGAAGACCAAGCAACAATCTATACAATGGGTTTCTCAGGGTGAATCTGCTCCGAAGAAGACCAAGGTTAGTTTGTCGACCATTAAGGTGATGGCAACAGTTTTTTGTGATGCACGCGGGATAATCCACATTGATTACCTTCAAAAGGGAAAAACAATAAACGGCGAATATAATGCCAACTTATTAGACCGATTGAATAACGATTTAAATAGAAAACGATCCCATATGGCCAAGAAAAAAATTATTTTTATCAAGATAATTCACGGGTGCACACGTGTGCAGTCTCAATAGCAAAACTCTATGAATTGTTCTACGAATTGGTACCTCATCCACCATATTCTCCGGATTTAGCCCCTAGTAACTACTTCCTATTTCCAAACCTAAAGAAATGGGTCGGTGGAAAGAGATTTAGCTCCAACGATGAAATTATTCAAAAAGTCACGAACTTATTGATCCGCCCTCGTATCGCACTTGTGCAACAATGGTAATGAAGGAAAAATTTAAATAATCTCCATTATTGCGAATCTTAAGGACATAAATTCAAGGGAATAATTTTTTCCCATGAACAATAACTTGGCATGGCCAATTGTTAGGGAATAACAAAAACATCTGTGGCAATTCGAATATTGTATTGTGACCTGATGTAATTTTATTTTTTACGTGTATTAATGTAATTTTCTTAATAAATTGTTATTATTCAGTGAAATTCATAGTATTTCGCTGCGATTTATGTTATTTGAAGAAGAAAAAAGTTATTAGAGAAAATGTAAAAAATTTTAGAGATGCGTCAAATCCGTTGCATTTACCGGAAGTAATGTGAGTGAAATCAATAAGTTGGCAGTTTTGCACATGTCTTTTGCTACCAAAACACTTAAGATTACTTTACGCCATCAACACTCTCATTTAGGGATAGCAAGTATGCTATATTGCCTCTTATACCACATAAAATCTGTATTTTTTGTTTTGACCGCCGCCAATTTTTCTTCGATTTTGTGTGCTTTGAATTACCTCTTTAATATAGCGCTTCTGATCAACCCAAATCTATTATTAATATACCAGAACTTATAATAATTGAATATTATTATGAACATGTAATAATGAAAAACTCTTATTACTATTTAACTGGGTTTCTACATTTTTTTCAGAAGTTAGTTACAGTTGCCATCTGCTCTTTATGAAACCCTTTGGCAATTTCGGGATTGCCACGCAATCAGCTGTAGCTTGTTTACGATAGATGTGAGTTTTTTTAACAGCGGAAAAACTAGAAAACTATTTTTACAGCGCGTAAATATGAATACGAATGGCGTTTTCGTTTATTACTTGTATTTTGTACGGATCATAAAAGTTTTATTGAGGGAAAAACAGTAATAATATTATAATTCGCTATGAATTAGAAAATGCACTCGTTTTGAACAAATTTTTAATTGAATTTAAGTATATATCAATACATTCATAATGAATTGAATATCCTAGAATTCATTTCGGTTCCTTAAAAAAATGATTTGATTTAAAATCTGAATTAATTCATCATCGACTAAAGATTCCTGAACGCATTAATTTCAATCAGAAAATCCATTAAAATGGGAATAAATTCATCGAGGGTTAGAAAAGGAATTGTAATGAATTTTTTTAATTAGTCTTCTAGTCTTGTGATAAAGGTGAGAAAAGAAATATTTCTTTTTATGAATAAAATTTTGGAAGATATAATTATTTAATTTCGCAATTAATAGAATTTAACACGTTGAGTGCCACGCGGTTTTATAGCGACTTCCCCATGAGGCCGCGCGAGTTTCAGCAGTGCGAAAATATTGCAAATCGTGCTATGAAGAAAATGCGGCACAGAGTGGCAGAAAAAAAGTACAAAATTTAAAAAAAAAGTTTAATTCAATTAATTTGATGGAGAAAATTAATGAAATGGATGAATATTAATTCAAATATTAATAATTGTTTTTTCGTAAATTATATGCTTTCAAGAATTTTTTTTACATTATGAATTTTTGACATAATGAATGAATTTGAGAAATCACATTTCGTTGTTGGAATAATTCGCAGTTTTAATTTTAAAAGAAATCATTCTTTTACAGCGCTATCACAAGTGCGCTATGTGTAATATAAGCATACTGAACAAGAACAAATACATGCATATAAAATGTTGTAATCTATGATACAAATATTTTAACAATTAGAATTTTGGTACAAATTTCCCGACATGTTTTATTTAATGAGGCGTAGGAGAGGCGGTGGTCAACGTTTGTGTAATTCCTCTAAATATTTGAAACCAATATCGATTCATTATTCAGTTATATGTTCTAATTTTCCACATCTGCAAGAAAGTTTTACTTTTGTAGGCTATAAGTTCTGTTTGTTTATACCTTTTGTTAATTTTTAGATTTGGATTTTCTTTATATACATCATGACTCTTATGGGTACATGTTTACATTCTTTAAACATTTCCTCGAGAGCTGCCAAAATTTTGTCTTCTATAAAATCGCTAAAATTTACATTTTTACCTTTCCACAATATAATACTTAAAAAAAACGTGAATCCTCTTTGATGTTTCTTCATTTGATATTCCGACAGAGTGTTTTGATGTAGATTTTTGGAACGAATTTCCGTCATCCCTTGTCAAGTTCTTCACTGAAGATATCACTGAAGATAGCCGAAACCGGTTTGTCTCCAAACCAAACTTGACAAGGGATGACGGCAATTCGTTCCAAAAATTTACCTCTTTGATGTGTTTTTTATATCTTTCTAAGAGATTGTCAATTCGAATGTGGTGATTCATCTAAAATTTCGAAGCGCTTTTCAAGTTTTGCTTTATTCAATTATCAAAATGTTCAATCAACATTGTTTAAAAATTTAAATTAAAAGAAAATATTTTTTTATACTTTATTTTATTTTATTGAATCTTTCTATTAAAAGAAAATCACAATAAGTATTCAAATCTTATTTCATAATTATTATTTACTAGTTATTACAAATGTAATAACTAATTTCTTGTATTTAAATCTTAAAAATCTATCTTCTATTGTGTAGAGAGAGCCGCCTCGCCAGACTCAATGTGTCAGTTCTTTTTAGTCTCTGGTGGCCGTCAAATTGCAATAAATTGCGTGCTAGAGTGTTGGGATGTGCGACTAGTTTGTTTACGTATTTGGACGTGTACGTTTTAACTTCTTCGTGGATAGTGGGAACTTTGAGACCCCTATGTATGTTTTCATTTCTTATGTACCAGAGGGCGCATACGATATGACGTAAAATTCTCTGTAACTTCTGGATGTTTGATGCACAGGCAGTACCCCACAGCTGAATACCATATGACCATATTGGCTTTATAACGGATTTGTATAAAAGGACCTTATATTCCAAAGCCAAAGTTGATTTAGGACTTATTAGCCAATGCAGTTGATTTGTTCGAAGCTTTATGGACGTTATTTTTGCCTCAATGTGACGGGACCAAGTTAGGCTCCGATCTAGGTGGATACTTAAATATTTAACGTGCGTTTCCACTGGAACCGTGGTATTAGTTATTGTGATTGGTGGACAATTTTTCCTTCTAAGCGAAAACGTTACATGAACACATTTTGATGGATTAACCTTTATTCTCCACTGTTTTAGCCAGTCTTCTAGCTTATGAATATGGGACTGCAATTTTTCAGATGCATCCTTTGGATCATTACTGACACTTATAATTGCAGTGTCGTCTGCAAAGGTTGATGTATATGTATGTGGACTTGTCGGCATATCCGCTGTATAGATGATATATAATAGCGGCCCTATCACACAACCTTGAGGTACTCCTGCACTGATTTTCACATTTCTTGAAAGCTGATCCTTTGACCTTACTTTAAAAGTTCTATCTGACAAATAGCTTTTTATAAGCGTGTGGGAGTTTTCAGGAAGAGCCCGAGCTATTTTAGTAAGTAGCCCATCATGGCAGACTATCAAATCCTTGGGAAATGTCTATAAATAAAGCTGAACAGAATTGCTTTCTTTCAAAAGCCGATCTAATAATGGTAACGATTCTATGGACTTGTTCAATCGTACTATGCCTTTGCTCGAAAACCAAACTGATGATCTGGGATAACCTTTTGTTCATTTAGAAAAGGAGTTACACTCGAGACGAATAATTTTTCCAATATCTTTGACAAAACTGACAGTAGGCTAATAGGCCTGTAGGATGTAATCTGGCTTGAGTCCTATCCTGGTTTCGGGATCATAACAATTTCAGACATTTTCCAAGAGCATGGGAAGAAGCCGACGCGCAACATGGCATTAAATATGTAAAGTAAAATTCTTACAGCTGAATTAGGTAAGTTTTTTATCATTGATCCTGTTATACGATCAGGTCCAGGTGATTTCTTCATATCTGTATTTTTAATTGTCGATTTTAAAGAAGACAACCGAAATTTCCTAGGATCATTCACGGTGTCACTAATAACTGGAATAGTGGAATTACTTATATCATGTGGTGCAAAAACCTTCTCTAAGTGATTTGCGAACGCATTTGCCTTTTCACTTGAGTTTTTAGCCCAAGTACAGTCTTCAAGTCTTAGTGGGGATTCGTAAGCAATAGGACATTGTAAGTGCTTTACAGCTTTCCACATACTATAATCCGTGTTTTTCTTTGGATCCAAGTTTTTTAAAAAGTTGTCGATAGCGAATTCGTGTTTCTGTCTCAATTTACTGCGTAAGTTTTTTTGGCATAAGTTCATTTGCATTTTTATGTGTGGAGAACGACTATTTTGCCATTGTCTTCTTTTCTCAATGACGAGCATCTGAATATCTGCTGTTGCCTGGTGCGATATTATTTTAACTGATAGCTTTGTTGGCGTTGCAGCTATGGCTCCGGCAGTCACGACGTCTGTAAAATGATCTACAGCTGCTTGAATATCAGCTGGATTTCTCAGTGGGATGTTCAAAGATAAGTGAGAGCTCACATATATTTTAACCAATTCGTGTTTCTGTTCGGGTAGAAACTAAGGGTTTTAGGTGTAGTGGCAAAACTGTCGTGTAAAATAACAATTGTAGGTGAATGATCAGAAGAGTCATAGAATGAACTAACTAACAGTTGGTTGCGTTTGATGTTTTTTACTATAGCAAAATCTATAAGGTCTGGCAACTTATTAAAATCTGTGGGCCAATAGGTGGGTTTACCGGCAGATACGACGTCCAGCTTGTTTGCTTGAACTGTATAATACAACTGCCTACCTCTAGGACTAAGGAGTCTGGATCCCCAATATGTGTGCTTTGCATTGTAATCACCAGCGGCAATAAATTTTTGTCCTAGCGTAGCAAAGAACCTGGCAAATTTATGGTGCTCGATTTTATGCCTAGGCGGGCAATACACTGACGAGACTACAATTTTAAAATCTGTAAGATTTAAAGTCGTGGGTTGCAACAAGTCCTCCCTGAATTCAGGCAATGGAAAATGCCTTACGTTTTATCGAACTATAATGGCAGTCCCACTACATGCCCTTTCGCTTGGGTGTTTGGTGTCATATATTAAATACCCATCAATTCTAAAGCAGTTTTTTATAGTAAAATGTGTTTCAGAGACTAATAGTATGTATGTATGTTATGTGCTAGTAGGAAGTGTTCTACTTCATATTTATGTTGGGAGAGCCCGTTAGCGTTCCAGAAGAAAATATAACTTTCTTTAATTTGCTCTTTTGAACAAATTTCTCGAACTGCCTATTTGTCTTATTAATTAATTAATTAATTAATTGTTACGAAGTAATAATCGAAGATGTGTGCAACGGCCTATTGTACAAATACGCAATATTATAAACATAAACCAAAAACAATTGCGTTGCGGAAATTCCCCGAACCGTGATTCATTGTAGAAACAAAAACAACTTCTACAGAGAGAAAAAGTAAACAAAAGATACACACACACAAGAACGCATATACAAGACTACTAAGCCAGCATATGAAATAAATGATGTGCAATTTCAGGTATGTTCGGTAAATTTCAAGAAGCGGCTGTGATCGCTGTAAAGGCGCCGTCCACCACAAAGAATGTAGTCGACTTTGAGATTTTATGGAGTAAATATGTATGTGTGCAAAAGTGTTAAGTGTACAGTGTAAATTAGTACTGAAGAGTTGTAAATACATCCTTAATTGCCGAATAAAGTTGTGTACTGATAAAATCATAAAGGACTGTGTATTTTAATATTTGCAATTAAAATAACCCTGCAAGTTAACGTTTATTATTATATAATAATACGATAATTTTTAGAATAGTACATATTAGACTTAAAATCGGATTCAGTAGAAACACACGGCAAATGCTGGTGACGTTTGTAGCGGCACAGAAAATTTATGTATTCCATTTTGCTAGTGTCTAATACTTAACCTCAATATTCTAAAAATTATTGTGTTAATAAAATAAATTTTTCTTTTTTCATTGCAAGAATTTTATTTAATGAGTTTTACCTAACCAGTAATACTACGAAGGATTGAATTTTAAAAATCACAGGAAACTGGATTTTCGTAATTCCGATTTTATATAACTGTAATTAAAATTTTTAACTTTTAAAATATATAGCAGGCACGTACATATTTGTATAGTTCTGTTTACACAACATACCTAAGTACAAGTTTGGTGGATTTTTAATAGCTTTGCCGATTTCTGCATTTTCTAATAATAGTTCTTCGAATCTTTTCCATTGTGGAAGAAAACGAGTGCATAACCTATCCAAACACACCAATGTGTGCTCGGCACAGGTGTATTAGAGATAGGACTTAACTATTCTATTGGCTTAGGTGCAGCAGTTGCTGACGTTATTGCCTTCTCTTTTTAGATGCTTTAGTCGTCACATTCATTAGGTTTAATGCCAGCGGCTACAGCTGCTACATGAACTTTATCTATGGTTGGATCAGCAGAATAAGTGGGGTTAGGTGCTTGCATGTGCAATAACGGATTGGGCATCATATGAAGTGGAGCTCCGAATGTTAAAGCTGTAGTGGGTGAAGCCGTAGCTGTTTATGGTGGGGTGGCATCGAGAGCGGTTTTCATATTATACAAATTAGGGACACTATCGGACTTTTCCTTTCCACCACCTTAGATACTCCCATAGTTGTTATTTTTTATTCTTTTCTTAAAGTTCAGCTATAAACTTAACGTTTGTTCGCTCTGGACTTGACCATGTGCTCTATGGTTAGTTTCGTCGATATTTTCTAAACATAATTTTAAATTGAGGACTATTATGGTGGACCGCCCGTTCAACATCTTTGGAAGATGTTCCTATCTCATTTTGTTACACTCAACATCTTTCTATAATTTTAGTGCCATCAGTTACAGGAAGATACAAAAACAAAATCTCAAAAATTTATTAACCGGAACCAAGTAATGTATGTAAATTTTAATTTAAATAATTTTGAAGTAAAGAAGTGATGAAGAAAATATGCTGTTAGAATTTTGAAAATAAATATAAAAGATGTTGCATATCAACATATTTCCTGAATTTCTCTAAAGGTACCAACAGACGAATGGTTTTTCACATTGTATGTGTCAAAATTTACATATTTAAACGGAAACATGTCGTGTGTTACCTTTAAAACATTGCTTGTGTAAAAAGCATGACAAAAGTCATAAGACATTATTTGAAATAGAGCGTGCTCTATTTTCTTATGTTAAACATACAGCTCCAAATGTCTATGTCATGCGAACAAATTCGTCGGCGGTTGATTATGTGCAATATCATTAGCCGTCTGAATGAAGTATTTTGCAAGACAAATAAACTATATATATTTTTTTAATTTAACGTTGTCGTTTTATTAAAAGGAGTCCAAAAATGTATAGATTTTTAGATACAACTTCAACGTCTTGTTTAAAGAAGAAAAAATTAAAAAACACATTTGCGTCGCCAGTACTTCAGGGACGGAATAGAAATATTTCAACGGCTGCAAGCCATTTATCAAACAAACGACTTGGATATTTATTTATTTTTGGACAATCAGCTGTTCTCAATAAACATGACCGCTGTCATGTGTGATACTACATGTACGTTTGTAACCAAAAATTATAAACCTTAAGTAAATTAACCAATATTGACAAACATAAAGAAAAACATACGAATCGAAATCTTAAAAAGCACACGTAAAAACATGTCTGTTGGTACCTTAAGTTTTGCCCAAGTGTTAAAAGGCTTTACACTACGTCTAGACTAGCCATAAAATTGTTCACACATTGAAAGAGCGTCTGCAAAATAACGAGAGAAAATGTGTTCGTGGTCTTCTGCTTGAAATATATGTGTAGATCAGCGTTGCCACTCAAAAATTTTCTATCCGACCAAATTTGTCTATAGAACCGACCAAAATCCTTTCAAACCGATCATTTTTTTTAAATATTAAAAAACAATTATATGCATATTATGTATATATTTTTTAAATAAAATTTGATTTTTATTCAATAAAGTGTTTAATAATAACAAAAAAACGACAAAAATAAATTCAGAGTTAAAAAGTGCAATTATAATTAAGTTATTTGTGGAACTTTATTCAAATTAAATTGCAGAAGAAATAATGACACTAACTCAGAACTAGAGTGCCCAATCGATTAATCGTTGCTCGAATAATGGAAGAGTAAGTAAAAGCACCCAATTTCGATTAATGAATAATGTAAATTCTTCTATTTTCACTAAAATGGTCGACTTTTCGTTAGACGAGAAAGAACACCGTCAATCATCTTTATCAAATATGGTTCAAAATTTTCTCCGCATTCATAAACGGGAAAACTACATGCGTTTTTGTTTTTTTTAATTCGAGGTGAATTAAAGTTCTTAATACAATTACTTTTAATTCAACAACTATATAATACATTTTTTTATTCTGAATGTAAATTTTTTTCAACGATGATGCGTAGAAAACATTCCTTTATGTGTGTTAAGTAATTGGTTAGAAAAAAAATAACCAAAATGAAAAATATATACACATGCACACATTGAAAAAAAATTAACCAATTTTGATCAAATGTCTTAAGACAGATTTTTTCAAACCGACCAACATAAGGTTTAGCCGACCATCAGACCAAAACCATTACTGTCCGACCATTTTGTTCGGAAAAGACCAACAGTGGCAACGCTGGTGTAGATGTTCCTGTTCAGTTTCATCATGATTTTGTGTCTCTCATCGGGATTGTAGGGGGATGCTTTTAGCATAGTTGATGTAAGGGTGTTTAAAGACGAGCGCACGCACACGTATTTCACATATAAAAGTACTATATTGTCCTACTTATCAATAAAAATATTCACAGTTTAAAGTCACATTCCTTAAAAAAAATTAGCCTTAAAATTCGAATAAAAAAATTCCATACTAAGTATACGTATTTATATTCACTTATTTCTTAAGTGTTTCAAGCATTTTGCGTGTGCTATTTTCAACTTTATTTCTCTATTTTTTTTTTTTAATTTATGTTTTGTACTCTGTGTGTCTTCAAATTTTTTTAGAGTTCGGAGAATTCTATTTTGTATTTTTGCCTGCTTTTCAAGCAAAAGCATTTTAGCTTCTCCTGCCTGGAGCGTTTTGTGTTTTGGTGCGGGCGTTGCAGCTTCAACAACTGGCGGCTTAATAGGTGGCACAGTGAAGTTGTCTTCATGGGTGGCATTAGCAGAATTTAATCCAAATACACAACCTGAGTTAGCTTACACAATCTTTCCTTCGTAGTTGTCAAACTTATTTCTTGCGATGGCTTACCGCCGGTCACCATGAAGTTCTTTGTTTTTAGCCAACTTCAGCTTGAAATGAATTTAAACCTAAACAAATAAAAATATTTTGTTGTCAGTTTTCATGTTACCCGTTGGCTTTCTGGTCCCGTTCTTAAAGGCTATTCAATTCAACACCGACTTGCTCCCAAGTCATCTTGACATCCTGGCGGCTTGACCCGTAGTGCCCCTTTGCCTCTTCCGATATTTTTGTTTATTTGTAATTTTTTTTGAAATGGATTATAATATACATATAAGTAGTTATTGTGTATTTCATGTAATTACTTTACACACCTAAATTGTTTTCTCCATTTTTAGCGCTCGCAGGCAGAAACACAACTGATAAAAAGTAGTTGTCGCACAACTAAATTTAAATTGGTTGTAAATAATACCGGCAACAACTTAAAGCAGACAACAAAGTAAACAGCTGATTGAAAGTTGAGTTGAGTTGTAATCCATAATAAAAAATTGACTACAACTTAACTATCAATTTCGTTGTGAATCATAATATGGACATTAGAAGTATCTTGACCAAGGCTACTAAACTATAGATGTCTGTGAGCCCTTTGTCAAGGAAAATAATATTTAACTGCCCCAGAAATATAGAAATGAGTTAAGACAGCAATAGCAAGTTTAGTTCTTCAGGTCTACAGTCTCAGCTTAATCTGTGCCAAAGACTTTTGCGTGCAGACTTAAAGGAAGTCAAGTAGTCCAATTTACAAAGATATCTACAAAATCTGGAATCATCCTAAGAGTCTGACTACAACTTATGAAAAGCTGTTAGGAAATTGCGTACGAGCAATGCAAAACAAACAGTGTTTTTACACAAAACACCGCGAGCTCTAGTACGGCTTGGACTTTCATTGATGACGTAATACAACGTCCCATTAATTCCTGTTTTCTGCTGTTTGTGCTGCTATTAAAGAATTAAAACCAAAAAAAAATCACCCGGCAGTGAAAAAATTACTGTACGATGATTATAACTTGCCGAATTCTGCTCTGCGTCTTATTTTGCTTATCTTTAACGCTATATTACGAGTTGGTTCTTTTCCGGCGTCACAGAATTGATACCCAAACCAGTTGACGACGTCACTCAATACCGCTTAATAAGCTTGCTTCTTGGAAGCTTAGTAGCGTATATTGATGCAGAACTACACACAATAACTAATCTAAACGAAAAGCTTTTGGAAGCAAGCAGTACTGCTCTGCGCTCTTTATTGACATATCTCAAGCTTTTGACAAGGTCTGGCACGCTGGTTTGTTATATAAAATTACACAGTTGCTACCCGCGAACGTGCATAAATTGCTAAAGAGCTACTTAAAGGACAGATATTTTCAAGTCGAATCAAACGCTGTTTCCTCTTCCAGTAAAAAGATTTTAGCTGTAGTACCATAAGGAACAGAATCCTGTATTGTGTACTACTGATATGCCCATGAGTAAAATTACTTATACGTCTTTTTTTGAACATAAAAAACCCTGTGATTTACGTCCAATCGTAAACAGTTAGAAAACTGGCTACAAAAGTGGAGGATAAAAGTTATTGCTTCAAATCGCGCGTATATAACGTTTACGATAAATGGTTTAAGAATTCCAGAACATAACCATGTATACACCTGGATCGGTGTCTAATATAGGCCTACAATATAGCAGCAAAACCTAATCACGAAAAACTTAAAACTGCCCAGATTTCTGGCTTATTGGAACCAGGTCAGTGCTAGATTTAAACCTTAAGTTACTATTGTTGGCTGTACTAAAGCCAATTTTGTCATATGACATCCATCTATGGGGAACAGTCTCATAATCTAGCGTTGAGAAACTTCAAAAAAGGCAGTCAAAGCTTTTAAGAATTTATAACGTAGAACATTCGTAATTGTCTTATCCCCCTTTTAGTGAGGAAATCAGAAGTTAAAAATTATGTGACGAAACTCACAATTTATTCTAATCTTCTCGCAAGAGATTTACCATTATTTGAGGGTCGTATACGTCTTTAAAGGGTTGAAACAACTGACCTGCAGTGGCAATACCATATATTTTACTCAGGTTAAGTTATTAGTAGTTGTAAATTTCTAAAGAAAATATTCAATAAAGAAATAAATGTAGTAAACCTTTTTTTTTGGACTTTACTAAATTTACTTGTTGTAGAAAGAATTTTTTTTAAGTAGATCGATTTTTTTATATTTTCACTTATCTAATTTAATATTTCTGTAATTTCCATGGTATTTATAATATGCAGAATAGCAGGGTTATCAATTTTTCCTTTTTAAAGTAACGTTAAATAAAACACATAACACATGATTGATGAAACTTTTATTTCATTATAATGCGTGAACCTTACCATTACGTACGAAATACAATATGATTCAGTCTATCTTTTGGATGATAACTTTACGAATGTTGGTTTTCAAATGCTCCAACGTTGGGAGATGATCCGCGTAGGCACGGTCTCTGACGATGCCCCACAAAAAAGTCTAACGGCGCCAAATTGCATGATCGTGGTAGCCAATTGATGTGGCCAAAATGTGAAGTTACGCGTTCTAGAAACTTCCCATGCATTAAAGCCGAAATCGGTCAGGTTGTGTGGCTCGTGGCATCGTCTTGCACATATCTTCCAGTTCATAATCTTTCGAAAAAATACGGCACAATGACACATCCTCACTTTTGCCAGATGCAATGGCTTTTCCACAATCACTTCTGGATTGTCCGAGCCCCATATGCGAAAATTTTGCTTGTTGACGTAACCACCAAGTGAGAAACGAGCTTCATCGCTGAAGAAAATTTTGTTCACAAAATTGGCATTGAAAGCCTCTTGCTCTAGCACATAAGCAGCATATCTACGAAGTTGTGAATGGTTTGAGCTGGCCTCAAGTGTTGCGTGAGTTGGACTTTATATGGATGGGGGAGCAAATACAAATGCAAAATACTCCAATTGCTGACAACGCCGTGTAATCGAAAAATTCGGATTATCCGCTACACTTTCATTAACAGAAGCGATATTTTCGGCGCACATTGCGATGATTTACAGTGTGGATCACATCAATTTACAATAAGTGTTCGAATCTTATCTCTAAAGTATTATTCTTAAATTGTTACCAATTTTAATAAACTATATACTTTTGGGCAGGGAAAGCTGTCTCGCCAGGCTCAATGTGTCTGTTGTGTAAGCAAATACGACTTTAAATTGTTATAATAGTTATTAAATTACAAAATAACTAAAAACACCTGGTAAGCAAATTACCAAAAATTCAACAGTTCAATGTGTCTGTACATTATTCTATCACATATAGAAAATGTCCAAAACGTTCACCGAAATTTAAAAATTCTTTTACAAAAGCCTAACTAAATTTTAAATTACAATATAGAAATATTTTACAAAAAAGTGACGTTTCAAGAAAACCAAAGTTGCAACACAAAATTACGGAAAATTTGGCAAAATTTCGCCAACTTACTTGTTGCACTTCAGTTTCTCTTACAATATAAAATGCTCATTACTGCCCTAAACCATGCGGAACAGTTTTTAGTTTACATTTTGTTATTTCACTTGGAATGACTATACTAACTTTTATTTTAATATTTTTATGCCTTTTGAACTTTTATTTGACGCCAAATTTTAATTGTTCTTTTCTTAAAGCAATGACTGCCGATCAATATCTCATGAAAAACCTTTAAAAATTGCGAGGCTTTCTTGTCCATCTTTTCCGGATTTCTCCTTTCCCCAATTAACACCGTAGTTTCTGCAGAGATTAACCTCTTCGCCTCTTACGAGGCTTCCTGATTCGTCCCTCTAATAGAGAAAAATATGTCTAGAGCTCCATATGCGCGGGTAAGAGTTCGCATACTTGAAACCTAGCACCCTCCTGGCCACGTATCCCTGGCGTATACTGTTCCACTGTGGATTAGGGATTTTTTATACGAGAGTGTTAACTTCTCTCCATTCGACTTATTTAGCGAGACTTCTTTCAGAGACAAGAACCTGTTACCGGTCGTCAACACGCGGAGATATAAGTCTGGCAGTGCACTCAGTTACGGCAAGCCATATCTTTGTGCATGCTAGCTGACGACCTATTTATATTCTTAATATCCACTTAAATATAAATATTGCATAAAAATATATGACCGTTAGTTATAATATTGGTCTGGTTGGTCATATAAATGCACAAAGTTTGTGTGTATAAACTTGCGGTAACCTCGAAGATCTTAGTAATATTTTTCATGATTGCCGTTAAATGTACTACAGGAACAACAATGCCATACGTTTCAGGATACCATTTGACTAGCCAGAAATCTGTTCGCACATGAAGAGAGCGCCGGCAAAATAACGAAAAGAAATTTGTTCGTGCTCTTCTGTGTGGAGAATACGTGTATAT
Source organism: Phania funesta (assembly GCA_963932375.1). Classification (NCBI taxonomy): domain Eukaryota; kingdom Metazoa; phylum Arthropoda; class Insecta; order Diptera; family Tachinidae; genus Phania; species Phania funesta. The sequence continues at coordinate 5,812,944 of OZ010657.1, read as the reverse complement.
GTTTCTGTTAAATTTGAGCATATTTTTTTTAAAGGAAAGTAACACTCAGGAACTAGTGACAACTAGTTATTTAAAAAAAAAAAATTTGTTACTTTCTTTGTAAAGAGTTAGCGTAGAGAAGACAGATAGCGAAGTAGAGGGATAGAAAAGCTCAGTGTTGACAACTCTGCAATTGTCCGTCATTATTATTTTTAGAAATGTGTTGCTGCGCCGCTGGTGTTATGTAGGCGCATTAATTAAAAATAGTACAGCCATTTTATTAATTATTTTACGTCGCCGACTATTTTGTGCTATGCGAGACCAGCGGAGGTGAACATAATTTTTTGTATGACATCGATATTGTTTCCTTGTTATATGTATGTAGTTATGGTCGGATTTTTACAATCGTGTGCATACATACATATTTTTTATGTTGTCTGTGTGTATTTTGATTCTGTGATGGCAGAACAGCGTTGTGCGAACGAATGTTTGGAACGAAATTTTGATATCGGACCAAGTAAATAAATTTTTGTTTATTCACTGTTTTACACTTACGGTGTACACATTTCATGGAGATAAAACCATAAGAAAATTAATTTAATAATATTAATATTTTATAGAAAGGTGTTAAAAAATACAAAGCTAAGAATGAACGCATATATACTCTTACATGCTATGTATGCCCGAACAACGCCATCATTTAACGAGTTCTTCACACACGAGAAATAACGAAATGTCGTTTAATTCCGCATTATTAACCTATGAAGCCTATTCGTTAAAAATGTTTTAAATTCAGAACATTCCATTTCGAAATTGCACTTTATGATTATGGGACATTCCAAACATTTTAGTATAATTTGCGATTTCTCCGAAGGCAAAATATTGTTAGATATATAAAAACTTCTTTCATAACACGCGGACAGAGCGAATAAAAATTCTATTGCTGATATATTATGTAATTTTAGGGATGTTATATTTTTTACTAAATATGCATCTCAGAATCTTAGTGAAGTGCTTTGTAGATTTGTAACCAATTATCGGTTAAATACATAAGTATGAGGGCTATATTCGGTTATGTCGAATCTTATATACAGGTTCTTTCCGGTGGAAACGATTGTTTACGTAATTTCATTGGCCTACGTTTTTAGTCGTCTTATTTTATTTTTTTTTATTTTTTTGTAAAGTACTGATTCTTTAATTTGTGTTTCTTTTCTCTAAATGTTAATTAATTTTTGGTAAATTCTCGATTTTTTAGTGAATTGTAGATAATAGCGAAATTGAGTTTTTAGTAGGGTTTCTAATGTTTAACAACGTGTAGAGTTTGCGGTGCAATTTCAGCATTTGGATAAATTTTACCGTTAAAATTCAAAATATGGTACAGATTGTTTTTGGTTACTTGCTTGTGAAAAATAGGTTTTTTGTTAGATATAGGTCTTCTGGAACTTGTGTAACACCTATTTTGTTAAAATTACGACGTTCTTCAAGCAATACTGATTTTGAAAATTTTTGACGAAACTGCAACATTTTGGTGAAATTAAAATTTTAGTTTTGAAATTTAAAAATTTGGTGAATTTTGGTTTAAGTGATATTTTTGCATTTATTTTGTTTTATTTCGGGTTTTAAATTTTATATTAAATTTTTAACTTTTATGAATTTGAATTTAAAAAATTTGTTTTAGTTTGTCCTAAGAGGAGCGGTTCGCTGTACTATATGTATAAAAAACATTTAGCATCATATTAAACGCAGCTTGTTACGTTAACTATATTTTCACATACGTTGATATTTAAGCTGTGAGTAGAGGGATGGTAGTGTACTTGTTACAAGTAGCTTTGACAAGAAATTGTTGTGTAACACTTTGGAAGTTCCTCGTAGCGCAAACTTACCTGGAGCTTTAATAAATTTTCGGGCACAACGCATTCCCATTAAAAAATAATTTAATGCCCATTGACCATTTTCGGGGCATACCTCACTGCAATATAAGGACAAATTCAAAAATAATTCAACAATAAGGCTCTCGAATGCATATAGAAAATACTTTTGGCATTTTGGCCATTAGATAGAGTGTTCTACATATCACAAAGTTAATCTATTTCCCTCCGCATCCCACTTCTTGCACAAATAAAAAACGTTCAATGCTCTTTGAAATATACAAAAGTACATTGTAAACACTTATTAGCAGTCTCTGTATATAAAACACATGAATATAACATTTAAGCGATCGCAACTTGTGCAGTTACTGCAGTATCCATCTGCCCCTAAGCATGACCAGCATATCTAGACAGCAGCGTTCCTTTGAGTTAAACATCACATTGTTCGGTTCGTTACAAACGCGTAGTTAGATTATTAATTTCATGATTATTATCACATACACTATGCATCATAAGTCTAAGGAGGAGCGCTATATTCAGTACATTTCCAAAAATTGGCGTTAGACTACCATAAAATTAATACTAGTCGTGCGATTTATTATTCTATTTTAAGGGTAATCGCATCGTTAAAAATCTTTAACAACAAAATTAACGATGTTGCTATTCAGTACCTTTTTTCAAACAATATTCGCTATCGTTTAGTCAGCTGTTGTTGTTAGCTAAAAGATTTGTGTTGTTTAATAAGTCGACAAACAAAAATTAATGGCATCTTTTAGGGGCAGTGTCGATGATTGGTTTATAAATCATTTGTAAACAATAGGGGAACTCACTTTTGGTTGTAAACAACCCTTGCAAACCATAACATCAAAATATATGAAACTAAAATTTGCTACACTTGAGCAAAAATCGTTGCAGATTGGTGATTTGCAATGCTAAAACAGCTGTGTATTTCATTTTGTTTTTAAAATGAAAGCAACTACACAGCTGTGCTGACAAAGTTTCACGGCGGTAGAACCGTCTCAACAACTGCATATGAAGCCTTAAAATTGAAGCTAAGACTGTTAAATTTTTTTGCTAAAATAGTAAGAATTAAAATATCAAACAATACTTTTTTGTTTTGATAATTGATAAAAGTTTTTAGAAAGTTTATGCACACACCAAATACTTTCTTTGCGTAAACATTTTAGCGGCGGAGTTAGCGTTTATATACTGACTGCGTCTTAGCTTATTTTATGCGGCAATGTTACTTTGTTGTGGCAGAAAATCATACCAAGTGTGCAAAAATTGCAGATATGCAACGAAGAGTAATTTCCGCTAATATTATTAATGCACACGGCAGTAGGTACATTTGCATGTTTATACTACACGTGGAAAAGCCTCAAATGTTTTTTACTTACCTTTTGCAAATATAGCACAAAAAATTATATCCATAAAATCCTTTTTTTTCTTCTTCTTTGTGCTTTTCGTTTATTTGATATTTTTTTGACAGAGATGCCACTTGATATCAATTTAAATAAACTGAAAACGTTGTCTACTATCGTTTACGAGCAGTTAGAGAATCACACAATCGTTACTGCTAACAACAAAAACTGTCGAATCGTAAAAATGAGTGAATCGCACTACAGATATAAAAAATAAAATGAATTTTTTAGATATCATATTTACAGCAGATTTAAAAATGAGATTGTTTTAAAACTTTACAAATATCTAAGGACGACTTTGTTTTAGCAAAGTCCACAATTGATACCAGAATTTGAAATTAAAAGAAGACCACCGAAACATGTGCTAGTGTGTCTGTCCAAAAGCGATCGATGATCAAACTGAACGGGTAATCATCAGAAAGTTTGCCAAAAATTCCAACCTAAGTATGTTTCAGTTAATACGCCAAAAATAACAAAATTTATCAAATGTATATCTTGATACTTTTACACGTAGTCTAGCCTTTTCTCTATATAAACCCGACTAACAAATGGTTTTCTTCTGGTAACATGAGAGTGCAAATCGCTTCTTTTCAAACAACGACGCATTGTTTCTGGATTAAACATCTACCGCATTATATTCTAGTGTTTCTTTGGATATTTGATACATTTTCTGCTTATAAACCGTTTAGTTTGCTGGTCGATTATTTTTGGGCGCTCTAGTATATACTCCAGTGGCATTTTAATTATAGTATCAACTGTGGACTTGGCCAAGTTTAACGTTTTTCCAAATTTGGACAAAGATTGTTCTTCGCTCCTTAATTTAACCTCAATTTTTTGCATATCTTCACTTAATTCGCACAGTTTAAATAGTTGAATAAAAATTCTTGATGAAAAATAAATGCCAGCCATTATAACAGTAAGAGCAAAAAAAAAATGGAAGAGCTTCGTGAAGTTTTAAAACAATCATTTTGAAAATGTTTGTTAAAATGTTAACTGAAACGATCGTTTTTTTTATATCTATTATTAACTCTTTTTAAATAAAACCATATGTATAATAGATTTTATGGTAATCTAACTCCAGTAGTGCGATTCACTAACTTTTAATCATTCCACAGTCGCAAAATTTGTCGACAATTTTTGTTGTTTGCAATAACGATTGTGTGATTCACTAACTACTTGTAAACGACAGTAGACATCGTTAATTTTTTGTTTATTTTAATTGATATCAAGTGGCATCACTGTCAAAAAAATATCAAACAAACGAAGAGCACAAAGAAGAATGGAAAAAAACAAAGACTTTTTGGGAAAAATTGTTTGAAAACCCTTTGAGGCTTTTTCTACATGAAGTATAAATATATTATGTATGTATTAAAAATATTGAGTATAAATGATTTTTAAACAAATTAAAAGTGCCCCTAAAAGATGCCATGAATATTAGTTTGTCGAATAAATAAACACCACAAAAATATACGTCTACAATCGTTAAGCTAACAAAAACACCTGACTAAACGATTGCGAATGTTGTTTAAAAAAAGTTACTGAATAGCAACATCGTTAATTTTGCTGTGAAAAATTTATCGATGAGATTGTCGTTAAAAAAGAATAGTGAATCTCACTACAGTTTTTGGACATGTCCTAAAACTCGCGGTCGTCCTTATACTATTGTGGCACGGTGTACAAGTAAATGTAAAATTTTGAGAATAATCAAAGGTAAGTTGCAAATACTTGTTCAAAATTCCAAATGTATAAATATTTTATGGTAATTGAAACACTAGACCTACATATATCGCTAGTTTATTTAATAAATTCAAAACTCCATATTTCTACACGATTGCTTTTTAGATGTTTAAACTTTCAAAGGGCCTTTAAGATTACAAAATTGGACAGACTCTTTGCGAATTTGTACGACTACGGGAAGTCGTACCCTCAAATATTGCTACGGATATAGGCAACAATAGCGATGATGGGCCAAGCTGGTCCCCCACACCTTCGAAAAAGTAATTACTATGATCTATTTTTATATATATATAGATTATATATATATATATATATATAGATATATATATATATATATATATATATATATATATATATATATATATATATATATATATATATATATATATTGTATTTAAATTTAAATAATTTCTATTTACAGTACCACAGTTATTGCTGCTACAACCTCGCCTGGTGGATTACGCAAAACAAACAGTTCTAATAAAAGTGTAAAACCAAAGCCGGCGTTAAATCTAAATTGTCCTAGTTCATCAGTAGATATCAGTAGGCCAAATAGTACTTTAAGTTTTGAGAATATCTATGGTAATGTCCACAAATATCAAGCTAAACATAGATATTTAGTGTCTAAACGATCTTCACAGCATGTGATATGCAATAAAAATGTTAACGAGTTTTCATGTCGATATAGGTCATTGGCGCTACCAAAGGCAGTACCAACAACAGCATATGCTTCAACTTCACCCGCAACTTCGTCATCACCACACATTGGGACATCGTTTTTGCACCGGTTAAAGAAAAACAATCGGTTTCCTGCCGATTTAACAACTTCAAGCTCGGAAATAATATCGTTGAAAAAACCAGGAACTACTTTACATCGTGTTTTACAGGAATTTTCAGGGGATTTATTAATAAAAACCCCAAAATCAATACAAGCACCTGCAAAAAACAATGTATGTACTCGTATTGCTAAAAGTGAGCGAAATAACATAAGAGGTATTATATTTAAAGGTATTTTCATTAAAAATACGTTTGCCGCAAATATCTTTTCTAAAGAGACACAAAAAGTATAATTTTAACTGAAATGCACTTTTTTTTAGATAATTTTGAATGTTATTTTAAAACTTATATTTTGGCCCTAGATTTATTTACTTCCTAAAACTCACAAAACCCGTCATTCAAAGGCGTTGTTAGACTTACACGACCTCGCAAGAAAACCACATAAATTGTCCGAGTAATAAATCTTCAGTTTGTAACATATGTTGTAGAAAGGAATAACATAAGCTCTCCATCACCATTCGTAGCATCACAGCTCATGCTGCTTATTTTGAATTCGGATTCCTTTAATACTTCAGCTCACTTAATTGAACTAGGTTGCTCTTTTTGCTAAATCAATAGTTCAGTTACCCAGCAGCTCAGTAGTGCGATTCACTAACTTTTCACGATTGTGTGATTCACAAACTGCTCGTAAACGGTAGTAGACATCGTTAATTTTCTGTTTATTCAAATTGATATCAAGTGGCGTCTTTGTCAGAAAAGCAGAAAGAAGAATAAAAAATAGATTTTATTGATAATTTTTTTTTGCGTTTAGCTATTTTTCCAAAAGGTTAATAAAGAGCATGTGAGGCTTTTTCCACATATAGTACGAGGGCGGATCAATTTTAACGTGTGCACCCGCGTGCATTATCTTTATGAAAAACGCCATATGGGTGGTTTTCTTTTTAAATCCTCATTAAATCGATTTAATAAGTTGGCTTAATATTCGTCGTTGTTTTCCCTTTGGATGGTAATCGATGTGGATTATCCCCCGTGCATCCCAAAAAACTGTTGCCATCACCTTACTGGCCGACAAACTTACCTTGGCCTTCTTCGGAGCAGGTTCACCCGGAGAAACCCATTGTTTAGGCAGCTGCTTGGAATACAGTAATGGATCCATGTTTCATCCACAGTTACAAAACGCCGCAAAAACTCATTCGGATTGCGGTTAAACAACTGCAAACAATCCTTTGAAGTTGTCACACGTTTACGTTTATAGTCAATAGAGAGCAAACGCGGCACCCATCTTGCAGAGAACTTCCTTAAACCCAGCTGATCATGTAAATTCGAAACCACACTGCCATATGAAATGCCTCTGGCAACAACAATCTCACGCACTTTTACTCTTCGATCGGCCAACACCATAATGCGGATTTGTTCGACATTTTCGAGTGTACTTACCTCAATTCGTCGTCCAAAACGTTCATCGTCATTTGTACTTGTGCGACCACAACGAAAATCAGTAAACCACTTTTTTACCATTGAAATTGATGGTGCAGAGTCCCCATAGTTTTTATCGAGCTTTTCCTTAGAGCACTCGAAATTCACTGTTTTTCATTCTTAGACAAATACACGAGGTTGTATGATTTGAACAGCCATTAAACGAAAAGTAAATGACGACACTTGCTGAAAAATTGACAGTAGTCTATTAACAGGTTGTACTTGATGGGAACAGTGTTGCATTTCATATAACTTCGAGAGAAGTGCGAAAAGTCACGCACTTATTGTTTCGCCCTCGAATAAAGCAATCATCGACACTGTCCCTAAAAGATGCCATGAACTTTAGTTTGTCAAATAAATAAACAACGCAAAAAAAAGGTCGTTTATATTTGTCTGCAATCGTTTAGATAACAACATCAGCTGACGAACCGATAGCGAATATTGTTTATAAAAAAGTTACTGAATAGCAGAATTGTTTCCAAACAGCTCCTGTTTGTAGCATAGTTGTCACATGAAAATTTTCGAAAGTCGTGATTTTTTATAAAAAAAATCGTCAAAAAGAATTCTGAAAGAAATTAAAAAATATTTTTGTGTTTGCAAGTTACTATTTTAAAATCGTTATGTTTATGTAATCTGTTTTTGAATGATTATGCTCTATGTATAGAATGTTAGTTAATGTTAGAAACTAAGGGCTAGGTTTTAAGATAAAAATCATTTATATTTATTAGTTAAATGTAGCTTAAACATAAAATTTCTTTGCAATGGAATAGAGTTAACGCCAAAGGGAGATTTGTCGAATCACAAACAGATAAAAACAAATAAATATTTAAATACGTCACACTTAGATTGGCTAAATAAAAAAAGGAAATAAATAAATAAAATTGATTGTTCTGGTGATGGATTAAAATATTAATGATTTTGAAACATATAATAAATTGCATAAGATAATTGTAAGTAAAATAGGTATCATGCAAACACGCTCAAATCACTTGGATATATGCACATGAATTCTGAAGGGAATTTTATCAAAGACTTCGTGTAACAAAAGGGTCTGTATATGATGTTTTTGAAGTAATTCTAGCACACACAAAATATCCTATCCGCTTTCTTGCACTCACATGTTCTTTTTCTTTTCTATTAATGCTAAAAGAAATTCTATTTGATTCTATTTAAAATTTTACGATCGTATTTGATTTATCTTTGTACTATTATTATATCTTCTATCCATTATTTTTATGTATTTTCACAAAAATTAAAGTGAACAACAAGAGTTGTGATAGCTGTTCTATTTTTTTATAAACCACGACTTTGAAGGTGATGGCTGGAGTCTACGTTCCTGCAGAAATTCCATGATAGTGGCCAGATAGATAGTCGGAAATTCTAGCACTTACTTCTTTCGTATGTACTCCAGTTATGAAATCATCGTGACATCATGCGGTGGCGCAGGAAGCTTCGCAAGAGTAATGGTGGTAATACTCCTCCTTGTTGCACGCCCATTTTTATCTTGCAGTAGTTTGATCTCTATCCCCTAGACCCATTAAGATAATTGGCCACTTAGCGTTTGAGGTCGTGGGGAAGGGTGGAGTTCATGATATCAGCACCGTATTAAATGTCTTAGTTAAATCCAAGGCAGCAACAATATTTTGTTGACACGGTCCCATTTGCGATCTGTGTAGCTATCATGTTCAAAGCCGTTATAATGGTATAGGTTTCCCTGAAGCCATGCTGGTGCGTGGCTAGCGGGAAATGCTTTTTTAGTGTTGGTAAAAGTAGCGCTTCTAAAACCTTTACTACGGGTGATATTAGTGAGATTGGGCCGTATGAGTTTCCCTTAGTAGTGCGGTTGTCTGGTTTAAGTATTAGAATAATACGAGTAACCGCTCATATTTCTGGACGCATTGGCGCATCGAGAGTTCCAGAAGGCGTGTCATATATTCCAGCGAGATTCTTCAACATAAGCATGTTCGTGCTATCAGGTCCAATATTTTTTACTTCACAGAAACTGAAACGTTCTCAGTATCTCGTTTGAGATTCTTGGTTCTCCTTATTATTGCCCTTTTAGATCGATTCCACGAGGTGGGATGTTCGATAAATTGTCGGCAGAATAGTTGTGCACATTTTTTCCATCTTTATGCTGGGTTTCGTTGAAGCCTATAGCTGCGAGACTTTAATTTCTTACCGATCCAGATAGTATACCATAAATTTTTAGAGCTTACTGAACATTGGTTGAGGTGTTTAACCATTTGCTGCGGCGGTGTTCACTGAACAGATTGTTTATCTCCTCCGTCAACATTTCAATTCGCTCATTTGCGGGGTAGTAGACACGTAGATGATCGCGTTCATGAGCCAAACGTGCAGCATTTTATGGAAAATGTGATCTAATGTTGGAAATTCTTCCTGAAGGGATTAAGCGCTTTGCAGCCTTTAGAACGGTTTCTTTAAATATTTTTCTGCTTTCCTGGCACAGATATGGTAGGGCTGTTGACGTAGTGAATCATCAACAAATTTTTAGAAGCTCTGCGAGTTGGCTTTATTGCAGTTAATATATGTGCTGTTATTGGGCTCCACGAAGTCGCTCGGCTTCTCTACGGTGACTAGAATGTGCATGTGGTCAGAACTATACGCTACTGTAGTTTGCCAGTTGGTGTAGGCAAGAAGCGACGAACAGGCAATGGAAATGTCTGAGAAGCTACAACATCTTGCTCTGATTCTTGTAGAGAAATCTTCGTTAATTGCAGCGCAGTCCGATTCATCTATCTGGTCGGCTATGAGTATACCGCGAGGATCATTTGGTATTTGTGAATACCAACTCTCATAATGACCATTAAAATCACCAAGTATTATTTTGTTATCTCCTTGCAAAAGCTAATATAAATAACCCCTATGCAGTTATCGGGCGGATGTATACGTTGGTAATTTCGATATCAATATGTTCAGTATTTACTGCAATGCTCATGACTTCTAGGAGGGTCGAGTATGGGTGAGATAGGGGCTGCTAGCCGCCTAATGCTGACAGTTCAACGCAAGCCCTCCACCGTGGTCTCTATCTTTCCGAATAATTTTATAGTTCCCAAGAGTTGAGTGTGCACAACCACTGGTCAGCTTTGTTTCTTGTATAGCGGCTATGGTAATTTTGTGGTAAAAATATATATTGCGATCTCTATAATTTTCTTTCGTAGACCAATTTAATAACATGATCTGAAAGGACTGTTGGGAATGAATAGCAGCTGTCCAGCGTGTTGCGTATGGTTTATGCACAACCGGGATTCGTTGTAGCTGTGGTGTAGTCAATCGGACTTGCGAAGCGTTGCTTGGGGGTGCAGGGAAATGTAGAGTAGTACTTACTATTGGGGTGTTACTCAAACAACAGAAGGTTAAAAAGCTAAAACTCCACTCTTGATGCATGCGCAAGTCCGTACATCTTCTGATGTGATACCACTGCTTGCATTGCACTGAACTGATGTTATGTTTCTTCTGAGAACACCCTGGCATACCGAACACGCCCATTGGGAGTTCTGTTGTGTCCTATGGGTGGAACTAGGACGTGATACAACAACTTCATACAAAGTTTGGGCTCGAGTCGCGGTGACTTGTGAGACCTGAGCATCTTTTCAGGGGACACCGACTATTACAAACTGTGCACCTGACTGAGGTTTTGTTCCGTATTATACGGTTGTGACGTACAGAATAAATCCAGATCTGTGAACCGGGCTTTTGCTCTACGCCAGCTATAATTAATAGCAATTTGAGCAAAGTTGCTGGCGTCTGTAGCTGTGTAGCATTGAAAGCAGTCGTGCTGAAGCGATAATTTGCATAAATCACTGACATCATTTGCTTTTTGTCCGCGTATATTTGTTAAGCAACATGTACGATAATTTACAGACCTGTTGTTTCATTTATGGTTTACCCTGTGGTTGCCTCTTCTGTATAAATACATGAAACTATGTTTCATGCTTTCTGTAATGGACCTAAAAATACTGAGAGCGGTGACAGATGCACGATGAACTGCGTGCCTAAACACGCTTAAAATGATGACGCACTCACTTTGTACAGTTAAGTTATAGGAAAAATAAAACGAATAATAACACATGATTCGGACGCTCCAGTAATACCGACATGTTCAGAATTTAAGCTGTCCGGATTATCGATATCTCTACTCTATATTGAAGGCTTAATGGCTGTAATAAATATTAAAAAACCTTGACGATTGGCGTGCCTTAATAGATTCTTGCACTCCTTTATTACGGTAATTCAAAGAGTACTATTTCAATTGCATATGGAATTAATATTTATGCTGTGAAATATGAAATTAATTTCTTGAATTATAACATGGATTATTTTAACCATCAGCAACAGAATCCGATGAAGATGGGCGCCTATTCAAGAACGCTATGACTCAATGAATATTCAGTCTCTTATTGCTGAAATATTCTGAAAATTGTTGGATAACATTTTAGAATCCAATAGTGCTAAATCAAAAATATAATAAATATGTACGTAAACCCTTTTATAAATACTCAAATTTGTTTTCATCGTTTTATAAAAAGTATTATATCTTTCTTTCTTTTGTATTTACAGTGAAATGTTAAGGCCCAACTATAATATGCTTAAGGTAGCTTAAGCTAATGTAAAAAATTTGAACGAAAAACCTATCAAATGCTTAAGCAAATTATTGAAGACTTTTAGGTGGCTAAAATGTACTTACATGAGCCTGGAAACTATAATGCCACAGTTGCACATTTGTTTTATTCGTACTTTTACAAAAACATATTGTTACAAAGTAATAGTCAAAGGTGTGTGAAACGACCTATTGTACAAATGTACAAATACGCAATATCACAAACACAAAGCAATAACAAATTCCGCAGCAGAAATTCCATGAAGCGCGATTAAATAAAAACAATTTCTACAGCAAGCAAAAAGTAAACAAAGATACACACACACACAAACACATATACAAGACTACTAAGCCAGCAACTGAAATAACAAATGCGCAATTTCGCGTATGTTCGTGACATTTCAAGAAGCGGCCGTGATCTGTATATAAAGGCGCCGTCCACCGCAGAACAGTTAGTTGACTTTGAGATTTCAAAGAGTGAATATCTGTGCGTACAAAAGTGTGAAGTGTACAGTGTAAATAAGTACTTAGTATAGTTGTAAAAAGAGTGTTAAGTACCTAATAAAGTTGTGCTCTGGTAAAAATCATTAAGGACTGTGTAATTTAATTATTGCAATTAAACGAACCCTTCAAAATCACGTTTATTGTGGTAATAAACGTAACAATATTTTATTTCAGAATAAATAAAATTCGTTAACAAAAAGGTGTTGAATAGATATATTTTATATATATAATACCATTCATATACAAATTAATAATTATTTTTATTATATAAATACACAATTTTGGGTGCTTGTGTAATTTTGCCCAAAAATACTAAAAACTGCAGCGGTGCATCACTCAACTTATAAACAATAAAAATTTTTTTGCAATTTTGTGCTACTTTTTTTCATACTCGTTCCTTTGAATTGCGATTATAATAAAAGGCGGCTCTTTTTTGATACAAAGAATTTCTTTTCTATTAAATTTAGAAAAAATTTTTTTTCACTTTCGTCTTCCATTGCAGCTTGCTTGTTAATGTATGTATCTATAACACAATCAGCTCTTTTCGTGCGGAATGTGCGATCAGTATCGTACTTTGCTTAAGCAAATGACAGTTGACGAAACTTAACGAAAAGTGTTGTTAAGTACATTATGGTTTGCCACATTTGATTTATATGTCATTGCACAGTTGCTTAAGCCAGCTTATGCATATTATAGTTGAGCCTTTACGTAGGATATATCATTTGCATGATATTTTAATACCAACTATGAATAAGTACGACATTGACATTTAAACGCATTTAAAATTTTAACTTATGTCTGTGTTTGGTTAGAAATTTCAGCTTTGGTAATTTTGAAGACTTGCAGTAGAATTTTATGACAAATATGTTTGTAAAACACTTCATTCCGCTATATGGCGGTTTAAGGCATTATAACTCCTTAAACATTTAACTTTTAAACTGTTCGTTGCACGATACAGCGGCTTTTATAAGGTGATCCAATCAAAACGCACAATGGTAATTGTAAATAAAACAAAAAGTTTTCAGAAATTTTTCTATGACAATTATGTGTGAAACAAAATATCGGCCAAATGCTCGCCATGGCTCTGAGACATATTTGAGGAGGACAATGTCGTTAATGTGCCGAATCATCCCATACTTTGGCTCTTGAATTGTTCTTGGCTTCTTGACGTATACTTTTTCTTTTAAATATCCCCAAAGGAAGAAGTCCAACGGTATCAAATCACATGGTCGCGACGGCCAATTAACGTCGCCACGACGTGAGATAATACGGCCTTTGAATTTCTTGAGCGAAAAAGGAACTGTTTCGTGGCCGTGTAGCAAATGGCACCATCCTCTTACAACCACAACATCTCGCGGGTGTGACTCACAATTAACATCGTGGATTATGGTTGGAGCACCCTATATCAATCAATAGGGAACTTCATTAAAATATATGTATCTTATTCTGAAATACTTGCAGTCGGAAGTTAAATTGTATAAAATTGAAAAAACAATCACTCAAATACCGTATAAGTTATTAAAAACTTAAATTTCACCACAAATAGAAAATCATCGTAAAATCTAGAATATAACAAAAAACTATGAAAGTAAAAAAACAGGAATTCAACAAAAATCTTATAATTTACAAAATAAAAAACCCCTGCTCTAAAAGGCCATAATTTCGCTAAACAATACCTATAGAATTTCATATAAAAATTTCACAACTAATTGCACCAAAATCTTTTAATTTCAGCCAAAAATTCTTTCTAAATGATATACAACTTCGGTATTTTACGATATGGTCGCCAGAATTCGCAACAAAAGACTTAAAACTATCCAGACAATTTTAAAATCATTTAACAGTAAAAAAAAAAAAAAATTATTTCACATAATATCGGGATTCGCCAAAAACTCAGAAGTTTGGCAAGAAATCTGAAAATAAACAAAATAATTTTAAATTGCAAGTCACAAATTTTACCAAAAACCCATATAGTGAAAATTATCGTCAAATTTCACCCAAGGGCTAAAATTGCACCGAAAACTATAAATTTGATAAAAAATTCGAAATATTACTTAAAATCAAATTCCGTTGTTGTGTACAATTCACCAAAAAATTGGGAATTTTTTAAAAATTCATATGCATTCAAAGAAAAGGTAAAATTTGCAAACAAATTAATTTATTAACCGATCGAAATTGCTTATATTAAATTATTTATCCTTTATCCTCTCGATTTGCATTCATTTACCCGACTTATAGTAAACGAAACCAAACCCAGTAAAGTACAGTAACAATTTGTAAAAACTTTTGCGTAAATGTGCAGAATAATTATTTTTTTGAACTTATCGGCAGAATTATTCTTTACATTCCGAATCAGCTGATTTGTTTTTCTTCAACAGAAAACAGTTGCAAGTTTTTCCGTTTCGTTTCGATCAACCTCATAAAAATCAAAAAATTTTCAACGTAATTAACATTGCATCTTGATAAGCCATAAATCTGTTCAGCCGTTGCACATTTTGCTGCTCGCGCAGAAAAATGTCTAGTCAAAGCCGCCGCTGTTCATGGTCACTTCATGTTCAAACAGAGTTGTCCGAGCAATATAGAAAAATAAAAAGAAGGTATGGTCTGTAAACACCCGTCATAAGCTATGCTAAAAGCATCCATTCAGTTTCAATTCATAAATTCTTTATTTCAAAAATTCTTATTTCATTATAATTACAAAGCCGGAAAAGCCGCAATCAACTTCTACATAAAAAAATGCGACTCTTGAATTATTACAAAAATGGTGCCAAGATAGTTAATCTTAACAATCTGCATGTATTCTTCAAACAGAAAATAATGAACACATTTTCGCTCGTTATTTTGGAGAGGCTCTCTCAATATTCGAACATATCTCTTGTGTCAACTGAATCTTAAATAGAAACAAATGCAAATCTTTGTGGTCCATGCTTGGGCCTATCAGCTACAGTCCCTCTTTCTTCTAAATCATTCACTACACGATAAATAGTGCGTCTTGTTGGCACTTTGTTTCTCCCAAAAATTTCACGTAACTTTCTCATCGTCACAGTAATCGATGTATGATTTTGATAAAATGTTTTAACGATTAAAACACATTGGTTTACCGAATATTTTTCCAAAATAAATTTGCCACTTCACGATTGTCAAATATGAAGTGTCAAGACTAATGTTTACCAAAATGGCGCCAAAACAAAGTAGTACACCTTCCTGGCGGATACCCTGTATATTGTTATTAATGTAGGGTGGTAATCGAAGCAGACCCCTTACTTTTTTGGATCCCTTTTCGACCCCCTTCGCTCCTCTAATTGATTTCAAGCAACAGATTTGTAAATTCGCAACTACCTTACTTTCATTGAGTCTCTTGTAAACTCTAGCCTTTACTCTTGAATATAGTGATTTCAGACTCTCTACTGGTAACTGTCAACACTCTTCCTCATCACGGAATCTCTTGTAATTGTAAGCATTTGTCTAAGCCTTAGTTCCCCCATGGCATTCACATATTTAACAAGTTTCTGCCAGTGGTCCTAAGGCTTATGCTACCCAGTGCTGGACACTCACATGCAATCTGCGCCACAGTCTCAGCCTCTTTCAGGCGCTGACTGCCAGTATTATCTTCTATGATTTTCATCCTGGCCAGATGATACATGAAGTTGCCATGACCTGTCACTAACGCAGTGGTCCAGCATGTTGCTGGCATTTCTGCCGAGGTGCTCTTTGAGTATCATTCGAACTATTGAAGCCCTAACGCTTGATGGATTCCTTTAATTAATACGGCTGAGGAAAAAAAACATACTCGAATTTCGCTCACTCTAGATTATTTATTTAATGTCCATACAGAGTTTAATATATTTTTTAATTTTGGTTTTATTCAGATATATTCCAGCAAAATAAAAAAGAACTGGAAAGATATTTCAAGCAGTGCTGTGGATAGAGGAACTGTCGATAGTGATATAAAAGCGTTTAATTCGATTAGAAAAAAGAAATCCATAATGGATGATAGAAATACTAGCCAAGCAAGTACTGTTAATTTTTCTAAAGAACCAGCTTCAGAATCTAAAGAAAACACCATGACGAATCTAAATACCAGCTACTCCGCAGCACAAAAAGTTGAGAAAGCTACAAATCTGACAATAGAGCCGAGTCCATGTACGGCAATGCAAAAATTCAATCCAAATATGCGCTTTATTCGCAAGAGCGTGGAACAATCGGCTCGAAACGCCAATACAAATTATTTAGAGCTGGAAACAGAATTTCCTCGTGATTATGACGATAACATTGAAATGCTGTCCCGTGAAGCGGAACATTTGGAGGAACAATTTCGTACACCGACCCGAACAAGCACTACGGATTTGACTGGCCAACATAGTTCCTCAGCTACATGCGCTGCTATATCCTGTGAAGCTACAATTCTACCTACTGGCACGAGTCATAGCTCTGTTGATAATGTAATAGCGACAGCTAATACGGAATCCAAATCAAAAGAAGGAGTTGGAAATATAAAACGTGTTGGATTTAAAGTAGAAGAGAAGTTCAAAGAACATATAGCAGAAAGCTGCATTATACCAAAAGGTATTACAAAATTATTACAAAACATAGAAATAGGTCAAGAGGATGCATTGTCTATGGGTCTTCTTCCATCATCCGAGGGAAAAAATTTAACTTTTATTGCAGTCGACAGCGAAGCAGGTGAATCGAAATCCAGCCAATCATGTATTGTTTTGCCAAAGTCGTCTATGTCCTCATTAGTTGGTTCTACCTCTCTTTCGTCGTCTACTAGTACTTCTTCCATAAGCAAGCCATCTATTAAAGATGATGATGATGAACCTGTTGCTATGTCGCCCTGTGGCCGCTTCTTTAAATACGACAAAGAAGTTGGACGTGGTAGTTTTAAAACCGTTTATAGAGGTTTGGATACGGAGACCGGAGTCGCCGTAGCCTGGTGTGAATTATTGGTAAATTATAAACCAACTTATTTTAGTATTAAATTTGTAAGCTTATTAATATATTTTTATTTCAAGGACAAACAAGTGAAGAAGAGTGAACGTAAACGATTTCGAGAAGAGGCGGATATGTTAAAAAAGTTACAACATCCCAATATTGTTCGTTTCTACACATATTGGGAATTTACTGTTTCTCGTAGGAAAAATATAGTTCTAGTCACGGAATTAATGCTTTCTGGAACACTGAAATCGTAAGAACTAATTAATGTGTTAAAAGTGCCCGGAACTACGAATTTTAAACAATTCGGCGTTTTGTCTGATCAACCCAATATCTAAAGTAAATGATTAATTTACTCAAATGACCACAAACACTTCTTTAAAGTTGCCACATAATGGCGTTTATAGCAGGGTCTTGTAATATACCTATGGCAGCAACAATTTAACGCTCTTCCTCCGCTTGGTAGTCTATTGGGTTAGTCTGAGTTTGAGGTTATAGAGAATTTAACTATGTAATTTCTTTTGTTGCCAATCATTCCATTGTCCATTTAAAATAAGATTTTTCTTCTTTTTTGATTTATTTAATAAGATATAAAATACTTAGAATTATTTATATATAAGATAAATCTTACAACATTAACAAATTGTCTTTTAAGCACATTACTCTCGCTCTCATTTTTTATATAATATAGTTTGTTCGAATCAAACTAGTGAAAACCTTTATAATACAATGATATTTGGTGTTGTTGCAGTTCGTTAAATTAGAAAATCATCAGCATTTCGTAGTCCGTGTGGTTGGTTGACTATGACCTACATATATTATTTATTTACTTAAATATTCTGCCGAAGCCCCTGGCTTCATTTTGAGAAAACAGATAACTGCTGGTGCATGTAAATAAGATTGTCAAATCAAATTAAAATTGAAGTATTATGATTATTTTCTGTGTTGGTTTTCCATATTTTGTTTCTTATTCTTCTAAGGAAACCCATTCTTTTCCAATTTTTTTTTGCATTAAATTTGCATTGTTTATCTATTACAAATACAAGATATTTTATGTATATGCTCTATTTTTTTTGTATTATTAATTTTAAATCCTTCGTCGGTATGTAGGTGTGTTTCCACTATTTTATTTTTATTTTCATTATGCTCTAGTTTGTTAATTTATAACCAGTTACTTATTTTAGCAGTAGTGCGATTCACTCATTTTGAACGATTCGAGATTCGCCAAATTTGTCGACAATTTTTGTTGTTGTGCTCGTAAAGCACAAAGAAGAATGAAAAAAGACGAAGATAAGTATTATGGGAAAAAACTTTTTATGCGTTTATCTAATTTTCCAAACGCTAAGTAAAAAATGTGAGTCTTTGTCCACATGTAGTATATACATGCATATATACCTACTGCCTTGTTCATTAAAGATATTGGCCCATAATTTGTTAGGCAATTATTAACAAAATGAATATGATATAACACTCAGGTTTTCCATTTTTCCATCTAAACAGTTTCTTTCTCGATTTATATTAAAGAAATAAATTTTGGCGCTTCTTTTGTTTTTTTATAACTTGCGCAGGTGATCAAGGATGGTACTATCTCTTATTTTGTTATCGATTTTGTATGCAAACATATTCAACATTTGAGGTGGCAGCCATTTAAAATTGGTTCAACTTAAAACACTTGTTTTTGTCTATGGTAGTAAAATTGTAAATAACAACTTTTAAATTCAAAGTAGGTTTTTAAAAGAATCGACTTTAGTTGTTGACTATGAATAGTTAGTTATGGGCCATTGTTTATAAATGATTTATAAATCAATCGACACTGTCCCTAAAAGATGCCATGAATTTTAGTGTGTCACAAAAATAGATGTCGTTTATATTTGTCTACAATCGTTTAGCTAAGAACAGCTGACTATAGTTACTGAATAGCAACACGGTTAAAGAAATAGTGAATCGCACTACGGGTCGTCTTCGTTTGTGTTGGTCTGTAATATTCGTCATAGGTTGTTTCTTGTTTTGAATGGTATGTTGTATTTCTTGAGAAAGTTGGCTATTTTGTGTATTGATTTTCCGGTGTAAGTTATAGTTGTCCATGTTTTTCCTTCATTCTCGTTGTTGTGTTCTCCGAGTCTTTGAAATTCTTTTTTGATTTTGTCTACAGTGTCTTCCTTGTAGCCGTTGTTTGTCCCTGTGATTATATCGTATTAAGTTCTCTGTTGTAATCTTCTTTTATTAGTGGTGTTCGTTCAAGTCTAGTTATTAGTTGTCTGGTTGCAGCGTGCTTGTGTTGCTGTGGGTGGTTGGAAGTATTGTGTATTATCGTGTCTGTGACCGCAGATTTTCTGTGTATTTCGTATTTGAGTTTGTTGGTGTTTATCTTTTGCTTGTCAGATCTAGAAAATTTAGTTTCTTACCTTCTTCCGCTTCCACTGTGAATTTGATGTTTTTGTTATTTCCTGAGGTGTTCCAGTATTTCTACTTCGTTATTTCCCGTGATTGCATATATTATTTCATCTTCAGATCGTGCGTAGAGTGTTACTCCGAGACCAATTAATTGTTCCATGTAATGTTTTTCCAGAAATTTCATAAATTTGGTGACAAATTTATATTTTTAAGTACGATTATTTCAAAAAGTATTAAATGTTGCGGAGGGAGTGCGGTACCGTTGGAATTATCGATTGTGCGGATTTGTAAGTCACGATGTCGCTGTGGTCGAGTGAGCATCGAGCGTTCGCTGTGGAGACATCTTCTAAGAGTAATGATTCTTACATAATTGCTCGTCGACAATTTTGTTCAAAGTTCGGTATTTTGCGAATACGTGATGGACCGAGTATAAATTTAACAGCTTCGGCTATGAATTGATCTTCAAGGACTCCCGAACTGGTTGAAAGCAGTATACGTGAATGTCCGCGACTTTCAATATGGAAACGAGCAGCCTCACTGGGAATTCCAAGAGCGATTATTCATGAAATTAAAAAAAAGGATCTGAAGTTCCTTCTTTTAAAATTCAAATCAAGAACTGAAAGAAAGTGATTTTGATTTACGCAAACATTTTTGTGAAACGATGTTGGAGTGTATTCGCACTATAAATCCAATTTTTTGGAGCGACGAGGCTCATTTTCACTTAAACGGACACGTCAACAAGCAAAACTGCCGTTACTTGTATCCCAGAAGCCGCAACCCTCGATTGAACCATCAAAACCCATTGCATTGCCCCAGGGTAACTGTTTGGTGTGTCTTATCCACGTATGAGATAATTGGACTATCTTTTTTTTTCAAAAATTCTCGAGGCCAGGCGACGAATGTCAACGGTGAAAATTATTGACTCATGATTACGGAATTTTATTTGCCAAACCATGAGTACTGCTGAGGTTGGGTTTCCCATTCCTAGTCTATGTTTGTTTGTCTATATACGGCGTTGTTGAATCGAATATAATTTGTCTGTTCTGACTTTAGACTTCAAGTTATGGCTTCAGTGCTAAATTTTCGAGAATATTCTAAGACCTCTTTCAGACCAGCAAAGTTTTCTTAGCAAAGTCTTGAGTTTGTGGCGGAGAGAGGAAAGGAGAGCGGGGGTTGGTACAAAACTTGTTGTACTCGCAAATTCCTTTTGTGTTTTTAGTTCGTAAACCGAATTAATATGGCTGCTCTTTATATTTGACACACATACAAACAAAAGAAACAGACTTTGTCAAAGTAAAATTATCCTGTCTGAACACAAGACAACGTTTAAAAGAGAATTCAAGAAACTTTGTCAAAGAAAACTTTGCTGGTCTGACAGGGGTCTAATTGATGTAACTTAACATCCTGGTACTTTTAATAGAAAATAATGTTTTGTTGTCAAAATGTTTAGCTTTTTAACAGTCAAACCTTTTTCAGATATCTTAAACGTTTTAAGAAAATAAATCCGAAGGTTCTTAAGTCTTGGTGCCGTCAAATTTTAAAAGGCCTGCATTTTTTACATACACGCCAGTTGCCCATTATTCATCGTGATCTAAAATGTGATAATATATTTATAACTGGCACCACCGGCAGTGTTAAAATAGGGGACTTAGGACTTGCTACCCTTAAAAATCGTTCGCATGCAAAATCTGTAATCGGAACCCCAGAATTCATGGCACCAGAAATGTATGAAGAACACTATGATGAATCAGTGGATGTTTATGCTTTTGGCATGTGCATGTTAGAAATGGCCGTTTCTGAGTATCCGTATAGCGAATGTAAAGGACCGGCTCAGATATATAAAAAAGTTATTTCTGGCATAAAACCGGCAGCGTTATGTAAAGTTGAAGATCCAAAAGTTCGAGAGATAATTGAAAAATGTATCGAATTGAAAAAGGAAGACCGTCCAAGCTGCAAAGACTTGCTAAACTCAGAATTTTTTGGAGAAGATATTGGCATTCGTGTGGAACCAACAGCAACTGAAGCTTTTCTTAACAATCCCGACAATAACATCATTGAGTTTCGCTTACGATTTTTGGATCCCAAAAAGCGTTCGTCAAAACACAAAGAAAATGAGGCTATACAATTCGAATTCGATATTAAAAAGGATGATTGTGAGCAGCTGTGTCATGATATGAAACAAGAGAATATAATATCTGAAGAAGATGCCAGGGCTGTTGTTAGATTATTAAAAGTTCAAGTATTTTCCCTGCTAAAAGAACGTGTTCAGCGTCAAACGCAGTTGCAATTACAAAATGAAAAATCTCGTTTGGAAAAATTGGCGTTGCAAAAGCAGCGCGAAATGCTACCATCAAATGTCGAAGAAGAGGAAGAGGAAGATGAGGTCGACTCTGAAGATGATGATGACATAAAGAAAATAACCCAACAACAAGTACTGTCAATGCCAGCGCAAGCATCAAATTCTTTGCATAGCGATGATGTTTTGCAACGAAATGGGGAGAACAATGAGCAACATCATCATAGAAATGTGGTCAGTTGTGAGCAACCAATAATGACATCTCAGTGCAACTATACGACTATGGCGCAAGATGTACAATCTACACCGCAAACGTTATCGCCAACAGCAGTGCATCAAACCCAATATTATAACAACCAAACACCTAAACAAAAGACAATGCCAAATCCCACTGGCATTCAGCATCAAGTCAACTACGTGACACAACAACCGAATCTGCAACAACCGACGGTTGTTTTACAAACACAGGTACGTTTTGTTTTTAAGTAGCGCACAAAATTATGAAAATATTTTATGTTATTTCTACATTCCAAGCAATTAGATCGTATAAAATACTGATGCAGAAATAACTAAAAATATTTCAAAATTAAGGGCTGTGTGCCAAAAACTCTTATTTAAGCTTTAGACACTATGCCACAAAAATCTGGGGACGACCGCGCATTTATATCTCCAAAATGGAAGTTAGTTTCTTTTAGATTAAACTTAAATTCCTACTAAACCAAATTAACAATAAGTATTCAAATCTTATTTCTAAAATAATATTTACTAGTTATTGCCAATGTAATAACTAATTGTTTGCATTTAAATCTTAATAAACTATCCGTTGTGTAGAGGGAGCCGCCTCGCCAGGTTCAATGCGTCAGTTCTTTTTAGTCTCTAGTGGCCGTCAAATTGCAATAAATTGCGCACAAGAGTGTTGGGATGCACGACTAGTTGGTTTCGTAGTTGCAAGTGTATGTTTTCGATTCTTCCGGAATAGTGGGAACTTCTTGATGTCTATGAATATTTTCATTTCTTATATACCAGGGGGCGTATACGTTAAGACGTAAAATCCTAGATTGTCTTCTTTGTAACTTCTGGATGTTTGATACACAAGCAGTACAACACAGCTAAATGCCACATGACCATATTGGCTTTATAACGGATTTGTATAAAAGGAGTTTGTACTCGAAAGCCAAGGCTGACTTAGGACTTTTAAGCCAACCTAGTTGATTTGTTCGAAGCTGTATGGACGTCATTTTTGCCTCAAAGTAACGTGCGCAAGTTAGGCGTCGATCTAGGTGGATACCCAAATATTTAACGTGCGTTTCCGCTGGAATCGTGTGATATGTTATTGTGAATAATTTTGCCTTCTTAGGGAAAACTTTACATGAGTGCCTTTCGATGGATTTACCTTTATTCTCCAGTTATCTAGCACATGAATATGCTATCGTCGGACCTTTATTAACACTTGTAATTGTAGTGTTGTCTGCAAACGTTGACATATATGTATGTGGGCTTGTCGGCATATCCACTGTATAGATGATATATAATAGCGGCCCTAGTACATTACCTAGAGGTACTCCTGCACTGACTTTTGCATTTATCGTAAGCTGATCCTTTGACCTTGCTCTAAATGTTCTATCTGTCAAATGGCTCTTTAAAAGTTGGTGGGTGTTTTCAGGATCAACCCGAGCTGTTTAAGTGAGTAGCCCATCATGCTTGGGAAATGTCTATAAATAAAGCTGAACAGCGATCTAATCCTGGATAACGTTTTGTTCATAAAGATAAGGAGTTACGCTCGAAACGAATAGTTTTTCAAATATCTTTCACAGTAGAGTAGGCTAATGGGCCTGTAGAACGTAATCTGACTTCAGTCCTCTCCTGGTGTCGGGATCATAACAAACATTAATAAACACATGTAATTTTGTCATTTTTGCGGAATGTTTACGTTACTGTAAATGCAAAATGTAGTAGTGAAAATAATGAAAAAATAAAAGTCGACAGCTTGTATTTAAGATCTAAACCATAAAATCGTACTCGCTCGTGTTCACATGCGCTATGCAAAATTGATGCAAAATCAAATGATGTTGAAAATAATTTAACAACTGAACCCACGACAAATAATGAAATAAATGTTACAAAAAGAAGTTCAAACAGATATGGGTATATATGAGGGCGGATCAATAAGTGCGCGACTTTTTGAATGAAACACAGTTTTTTTGCAAAACAAAAATTTATTTTTCGACATAATCCCCTTTGAACTCAATACACTTAGTCCCACGTTTCTCCAGTTTTTGTATCGCTTCCAAAAAATAGGATTTTTCGAGGTCCTTAAAATAGACATTTGTTTGATCAATAATTTCTTCCGTGGAGCTAAATCTCTTTCCATCGAGCCATTTCTTTAGGTTTGCAAATAGGAAGTAGTCACTAGGGGATAAATCCTGAGAATATGGCGAATAAGGTACCAATTCGTAACCCAATTCATAGAGTTTTGGCCAATGAGACTGCACACGTGTGCGCCCGTGTATTATTCTTGGCTATATGGGGCCGTTTACTTGTTAAAGCCTCTTTAAATCGGTTTAATAAGTTGGAATAATATGTTTTTCCCTTTTGAAGGTAATTGATGTGGATTAATCCGCGTGCATCCCAAAAAACTGTTGCCATCACCTTATTGGTCGACAAACTTACCTTGGCCTTCTTCAGAACAGGTTCACCCGAATAAACCCATTGTTTAGACTTCTGCTTGGTCTCCGCAGTACAGTAGAGGATCCATGTTTCATCCACAGTTACAAAACGCCCCAAAAACTTATTCGGATTGCGGTTAAACAACTCCAAACAATCCTTTGAAATTGTCACACGTTTATGGTCAATAGAGAACAAACGCGGTGCCCATCTTGCAGACAATTTTCTTAAATCCAGCTGATCTTTTAAAATCGAAACTACACTGCCATATGAAATCCCTGTGGCATCAACTATCTCA
Source organism: Phania funesta (assembly GCA_963932375.1). NCBI lineage: Eukaryota > Metazoa > Arthropoda > Insecta > Diptera > Tachinidae > Phania > Phania funesta. The sequence goes on along the minus strand of OZ010657.1, from coordinate 5,787,977 downwards.
TGCACTTTTAGTCTTCGATCGGTCAACACCATATCGTGGATTTTTTTCACCTTTTCGGGTGTACTGACCTCAATGGGCCATCCAATACGTTCAGCGTCATTTGTACTTGTGCGACCGCAACGAGAGTCAGTAAACCACTTTTTTACAATTGAAATCGATGGTGCAGAGTCCCCATAGTATAAATTGAGCTTTTCCTTGGTTTGATTGACGGTTTTTTTTCGCAAAAAATAATGTTTAATGAGCACTCGAAATTCACTTTTTTACATTTTTAGACAAATACACGAGGTTTTGAACTGCTGTTAAATGCAAACTAAATGACGACACTTCCTCAAAATTTGACAGTACTCTATTAACAGGTGGTACTTGATGGGAACGGTGTTGCATTTCATATAATTACAAGGGAAGTTTGAAAAGTCGCGGACTTATTGATCCGCCCTTGTAAATGTTTTTGATTATCAGATATAAAACTAAGCAACCAAACAGTTTTTTTGCATACAGCCGTTATTTGATTATCTGATTGATACATTTTTTTTGATTTTACATCTGGTCATACTAAATAAAAATATTTGTTTATTTAATTCTAAATTACACTACCTCAGTTTTCCAACCAACCACAGCAGGTTCCTGTTCAATATGCGACACAGCAAGGTCAAAAGCCACAACAACAACATATGGTTCCAACGAATCAAAAAGTAGTGCAATATTCACTCCACGAAACTGCAGTTCAGCAAGTTTCACAACATCAAGCTAACACACAACAACAACAGTTGCAGCAAGTTTCGCAACAACAACCTAACACACAACAACAACAGTTGCAGCAAGTTTCGCAACAACAAGCTAACACACAACAACAACAGTTGCAGCAAGTTTTACAACAACAAGCTAACACACAACAACAACAGTTCCAGCAAGTTTTACAACAACAAGCTAACACACAACAACAACAACAACAGTTGCAGCAAGTTTCGCAACAACAAGCTAACACACAACAACAACAACAACAACAGTTGCAGCAAGTTTCGCAACAACAAGCTAACACACAACAACAACAACAGTTGCAGCCAGTTTCGCAACAACAAGCTAACACACAACAACAACAGTTGCTGCCAGTTTCACAACATCAAGCTAACACGCAACAACAACCGTTGCAGCAAGTTTCACAGCACCAGGCCAACACACAACAACAACAGTTGCAGCAAGTTTTACAACAACAAGCTAACACACAACAACAACAAAAACAGTTGCAGCAAGTTTCGCAGCAACAAGCTAACACACAACAACAACAGTTGCAGCAAGTTTTACAACAACAAGCTAACACACAACAACAACCGTTGCAACAAGTTTCACACCATCAAGCTAACACACAACAACAACAGTTGCAGCAAGTTTTACAACAACAATCCAACACACAACAACAGTTGCAGCAAGTTTCGCAACAACAAGCTAACACACAACAACAGTTGCAGCAAGTTTCACAACACCAAGCTAACACACAACAACAACAGTTGCAGCAAGTTTCACAACAACAGTTGCAGCAAGCTTCACAACACCAAGCCAACACACAACAACAACCGTTGCAGCAAGTTTCACAACACCAGGTCAACACACAACAACAGCAGTTGCAGCAAGTTTCGCAACAACAAGCTAACACACAACAACAACAGTTGCAGCAAGTTTCACAACAACAGTTGCTGCAAGCTTCACAACACCAAGCCAACACACAACAACAACCGTTGCAGCAAGTTTTACAACATCAAGCTAACACACAACAGCAACAAAAATTAGAACAAATGTCCTTACCGCAACTAAATAGTACACAAGCTCAGCAACCATTACAACAGTCTACAACTTTACAAGCTCAGCAAGCAAGGATAGTGGAATCCGGTTCACAAAATCTTAACAAAAGTTCTGGAAATCCCTCTTCAACACACTCGCATCAACAACAGGTCGATGATAAAACATCAAAATCAAGGCCTCGTCGTTCAACCCGCAGTGCTAGTGAACGTATACCAAAATTAAGCGTGACCGGTATTGACCACGGCACTGTCATTAATTGTCATATGGAGAACAAACAGAAAACTATAACATTCAAATTTGATATTCGCGATGTCAATCCAGTGGATGTAGCTGCAAAATTGGTAAGTAATATTGTGTTATTGATATTTTTCTATGTTCTGAATTTACTCTGCGATTGAGATCTACAGTAGTAATAATGTGTTCTCGCTTCAAAACTAAGCGCCGATGTCAGCAAGTGCATTACAATTGCATTTGTATCAAAATCGCGGTTTTGAGCGAACTTCATGATGCTACTTAAGGCGCACGGTAGTGCGTCAGGCGAGGTACAGGCCTAAAACTGTGTATATTACACGAAATCATTCGAGCCTGTTACTGTAAGGTCCGACTATAAAAGCATAGCATTGTTGATGAAGAATGAGTCTGCAGCCAAATGGTTAAGTGGTAGATATGCACTTGATGCGGAGGTTAAACCCCCTAATTTTGAATCCGACCATAGCAACTGGTGAAGTCATAGAAGTACCTACCTGGGGCTAAGGAAGAGCCTGGCACTAGTAGGAGTTCAGCAGTAAGTAGAGTAGCTAGTGACTATCTCGCGGTATTTAACTGGGTTGAACCTCTTCCTAACACTGGGAGTAGCACAGCGGTAGCTAGAATAGATAGCCGCGATCGTGTGACTAATAGTACCTAATTGGGGTTACACCTTTTCCTGGCTCTATTAGTATTACGGACGGCTGGGACTACTGCAGACTACTGAGACTTTAGCAGTTCCTAACTGGGGTTAAACCTTTTCCAGGCACTGCGGGCGCCTCAACCACACAGTCACGTAAAATCTGACAGATGTGTGTTTGGATTTAAGTGAGTACCCGCCAGCGATGGCTCTACCTCACGCTGGTCTAACCATGGATTTGACATTAAGCGGCCAGACCAGGGCCTTTATGCAATGCGCAAAAGCACCACCAGAATAGCACTCATGCACATCCCACAGGTGGCCAATTAGGACAGAGGCTGTCAGGCTCCCGGTCTCACCCCTTGCTGAGTGGTTCGAAGCCATCTCATCTCCTGTCGTCAACGAATGACATTGACAGCTTGCGTTGCAATACAAAGCAGTGAACCTTCCCGCTTTGGGTATAACTACAGCGACCACGTGCACCCCCAAAGAAGCCTCACAAACAACCAGTCTGAAACCGATGTTCCAGGGCTACTGGTTCCCGTGGTATCAGTTTACTTTGCTCACTACTGGTCGAACTTAGAAGTCCTATCTTCTTCCAATTTCCGGCTCCTGACAAGCCCCAGGAACTGGTGCCCCTGTTTTCCCCCAGTGGCAATCCATCAAGGTGGCAGGAATCACCAAGATGATATATGCCCCCCGGGGGTGGCTACATATCTGACAGATAGAATATTTAAAGTCAGGTAAAAAGATCAATTTCCTAATAAAGAGCAAATCTCTGCAGCAGTACCTCAAGTCAGTATACTAGCGCCGCTATTATTTATCTTTTATACAGCGGAGTTGCCAAACAGCCCAAAATACGTATAAGTCAACTTTCAAAAATGACACTGCATTTGTAAGTGTTAAGCAAGATCCGAAAGTTTTAGGGATAACTTCAGTCTCGCATTAATGAGCTAGAATAAAAAAGTGATAAAAGTGGACAGTGGAGAAATGTACTCATGGTAACGTTTTCCCTCAGAATGAACAATTGTCCAACTATAACAATAACAAATACCACTGTTCCAGTGGAAACCCACGTAAAACGACGTCTAAGTTGGTCTCTTTATATTAAGGCAAAAATAACGGTCATAAAACTGCGAACAAATCAACTACACTGCTTAATAAGTCCTCACTCAACCTTGGCCTGGACATACAAAGTGCTTCTATACTATTGTCATATAGGCATTCAGCTATTGGGTACTGTTTATGCATTAAATAGTGAGAAGCTACAAAGAAGACAGTACGGGATTTCATGACATATTGTCTGCGTTCCTTGGTATATAAGAAATGAGAATATTCAAAGAAATCTGAAAGTTCCCACTATCCAGGAAGAAATAAAAATATACTCCGTAAACAAACCAGGGGTTCATCCCAACACTCTAGTACCCCAATTACTGCAATTTCATAGGATTGCGGATGTGCTCAAACGTATGAATTACTACAATTGTTGTACAGACTTTTCGCGTTGCCAAAGATTGTTGCGATCTTTAATTTTGGTTTCCAGTTTTAATCGTCGTATTTTACATTTAAACTCTTATTTCAATTTAATATAAGCAATTTCGACCGCTTAATAAATTAATTTGTTTGCATATTTTACCTTTTCTTTGAATGCATATGAATTTTTAAAAAATTCCCAATTTTTTGGTGAATTGTACACAACAACGGAATTTGATTTTAAGTAATATTTTGAATTTTTTATCAAATTTATAGTTTTCGGTGCAATTATAGCCCTTGGGTGAAATTTGACGATAATTTTCACTATATGGGTTTTTGGTAAAATTTGTGACTTGCAATTTAAAATTATTTTGTTTATTTTAAGATTCTTTGCCCTACTTTTGAGTTCTTAGGGATCTCCCGGTATTATGTGGAATAAAATTTTTTTTTACTTTTAAATGATTTTAAAATTTTCTGGATAGTTTTAAGTCTTTTGTTAAAGTTGCGAATTCTGGCGACCATATCGTAAAATACCGAAGTTGTATATCATTTAGAAAGAATTTTTGGCTGAAATTAAAAGATTTTGGTGCAATTAGTTGTGAAATTTTCATATGAAATCCTAAAGGCACAAGGGCGGATCAATAAATCCGTGACTTTTTGAATGAAATCTAGTGTTTTTGAAAAACAAAAATTTATTTTTCAACATAATCTCCTTTTAACTCAATACATTTAGTCCAATGTTTCATCAGTTTTTGTATCCCTTCCAAAAATAGGATTTTTTGAGGTCAATAATTTCATCCTTGGAGCTAAATTTCTTTCCACCGAGCCATTTCTTTAGGTTTGCAAATAAGAAGTAGTCACTAGGGGCTAAATCCGGAGTATATGGTAGATGAGGTACCAATTCGTAGCCCAATTCATAGAGTTTTGCCATTGAGACTGCACACGTGTGCCCCCGTGCATTATCTTGATGAAAAAGGGTCGTTTCCTTTTTAAATCCTCATTAAATCGGTCTAATAAGTTGGCATAATATTCGCCGTTTATTGTTTTTCCCTTTTGAAGGTAATCGATATAGATTATCACGCGTGCATCCCAAAAAACTATTGTCATCACCTTATGGGCCGACAAACTTACCTTGGCCTTCTTCGGAGCAGGTTTACCCGAAGAAACACATTGTATAGACCGCTGCTTGGTCTCCAGAGTACAGTAATGGATCCTTGTTTCATCCACAGTTATAAAACGCTGCAAAAACTTATTCGGATTGCGGTTAAACAACTCCAAACAATCCTTTGAAGTTGTCACGCGTTTACGTTTATGGTCAATTGAGATTAAACGCGGCACCCTGCTGATCATTTATAATCGAAACCACACTGCCATATGAAATGCCTATGGCATCAACAATCTCACGGACTTTAGTCTTCGATCGGTCAACATCATATCGTGGATTTTTTTCGACATTTTCGGTACTGACCTCAATGGGCCATCCAAAACGTTCAGCGTCATTTGTACTTGTGCGACCACAACGAAAGTCAGTAAACCGCTTTTTTACCATTGAAATCGATGGTGCCGAATCCCCCTAGTATTTATCGAGCTTTTCCTTGGTTTGATCGACGGTTTTTTTTCGCAAAAAATAATGTTTAATGAGCACTCGAAATTCACTGTTTTTCATTTTTAGACAAATACACGAGGTTGTATGTGTTGAACAGCTGTTAAACGCAAACTAAATGACGACACTGGTTCAAAATTTGACAGTAGTCTATTAACAGGTGGTACTTGATGTTGCATTTCATATAACTACGAGGGAAGATCGAAAAGTCACGGGCTTATAGATCTTATTTTAATTAAATAAATTAGTTATTTACATATTTTTGTAATAATTAATAAATAACATTGTTGAGATACAATTTTTATATGTATTGTACATTTCTTTTAGTAGAAAGATTCAATAATATAATATTAAAGTTAAATTAAAAATAATATTGAAATTTTGTTAATGTTTGACAATGTTTCACACGGCATTTTATACATTTTGTAGTGGTAAATTTTACAAGTCAGATGTAATGAACATGTCATGTAAAGTCAGTTGAAATAATATTGGGTTTAATATTATTGCTTCTAAACTGAATTAATACGAACTTAACTAATAATATTATGGGTGGTTGCTTTTTTCAGATAGCGCAGGACCTACTCTCACAATGTCAAAATAACGCGTTTGTAGAAATGATTAATGATATTATTCGCCAAGTGAAGACAAATCCTAACAAAATTCCAGTTCCAGCAATTTACAAAAGAAATATTGAAATGGTAAGACTTATTTAATAGGTATGAACAAACGCATTTACATTGTCAGTACGGCATTAATGTTTTAGTATGCCATGTTATATAAACCAACATATTTTTTACTAACAATATCCTAATAACATATACATAAATATTGTTAGCTAAAAATCATTTCATATAATATAAAAAAATGTACTATTATCCATCGTAGACCTTTGTAATAAAAAATGTTGACTTCTTTTAAATTTTTTGCATCTCTTGTGTTTGACAATTTACAATGCAAATTTTTTATGCATTTAAAGAAAGAACACATTAAGTATTTTCAGTTGATTTATTCATAAGAAATGCAACAGAATCGAATGCTAAATTATTTTATGGTCTTATGAACGTCATATTCTATTAGAAACGGTGCACGAAATTAACTTAGCCGCATGTGGCTACACAATAAAAGCAGCTACAAAGAGATGTGGATAAGAGAAACAAATGTATTTTTATTTACTACAAAACTATTGGGTGTACAACTTTATTTCCGTTGTTCGTTACAAATAATTTTTTTAAATGAGTCAAAGAATTTTCAAACGCTAATTAATATTTTTACTTCTTTACAAGATTAAAAGCTGGCAAACTTTTTACACTCAAAGCCCATCTTCATATTATCATAGCTGCAACCCACCACTATTCAAGATTGTCTCCCTCGTTCAGTCAGTTCGCCTCATACGAATCACTGGCATTAAAAGAAAAACTATCGTGTTTGGTTGCCTTATGAGATTGGTCCTACAGCCATAATTTTGTTCTTTTAGCCTTTCATGCCTTGCAGCTTGCTCAGCTGCCCCGATAACTGTGGGAATTCTTTTTTAATATGTCAGAGTCTGTAATCTTAAAAATTCTCTCTTCTATCGCTATAACAGGCTCCTACATCAAAACCAACATTCTGTAAGCACAGAAACCATTCGCGATATAATAAATTAAGAACTATTTTATTATGCCCACACCAATCGGTTGAGGTGTAAATGAAGCTATCTTAACAAATGTAAATGTGTAATAGTTTTGTCCGAAAAGAAAATGCATGATAATTATGAGACATTTATTGCGACCAGCACAGGAACAGTTATGTACACCTAATAAATTTTGTAGACTCTAACCTTAATTGACCATAGCTCCCTTAGAAGAAGTTAATTCCAGGAGTAGTCCTCATATATGCACTAAGATATGAGATTTATGTTTATCCTATAACAGTGACATTGTAGGGGTGGGTTATGAAAATTCATTCTTGCAACGTACATCTTTCAGTTGTTCAAATTAGCGAAAGACAGTCAAACAGGCAAGAAAAATATTCTTGGAAAATCGCTTAGCAGCACTTTGTTCGTGTGATGGCACGTCGCTTGCGTGCTCACCCTATAACATTTTTGTACTTCCACAATGTATTTAATACATGTTTTACATGATATGCAGAGGACTTGAACTGAAATTGTTATATAATAAAATAATTAACGAAATGATTTTCTATTTGGATACTTATTGCAACCATTTCATGTGTTTGTTGTTTTTATTAAAAATTGATATTTTACTAGGCATCACCAGAACTTACATAAACGTATGTTTTTTTTTATTGACCAACTTTAATTTATATTTGTGTACATTTCTTCCCATTTTTTTATTCTAAATATGATCACAAATAGGTACGACATGCGTCTTTAACACGGCAACGGTCGGCATTCAGGACCCATCAGCGACATAGATCTGTAAGTTCCGTTTTTTTTAAGATACACCATGGTTTTTTTTTTAGCTTTTTTTACCAAATTTAATTTGTATATTAAAAATATTTACATACTTTTCCTTGTCTAATCATAAAGAAGTATGAAATACAAAGTTTAAAACTTATTAAAAAGGTAAAACGTAGCGACTAAAATCGTAAAAAAATCATGATTTTGCCATTATTCATTTTAAATTAACCATCAATAATTAATTTTAGCACTAACTTGCTCAATTCATATGAATCATAATAAAATAATATATCTGTCAAGTCTTGAATTTTAGCCCAATGGCCTGAATAGAGGTATTGCTTTAATACCCATTATCAATGATGTAAAGGCAGACGCGGATCCGGCATAAGCTTTAGGGAGCAACTTTTAAAGAAAAAAAAAATATTTTTCATTTGGAAAAACATATTTTTTAAATCGGTTGCAATAAATGCAAAAGTGCACCCTACGATGTTGTGTTATCCACTACGGTACCTTTTAAAGAATATATCACATTTTATATAAACTGAGCTTAGGTTCTGTCAACTAGGATGAATATATAGGTTGGTCCAAACAAAACCCATAGTGGTTAATTCTAAATAAAACAAAAAGTTTTCAGAGAATTATCTTAATATTTTTTTTATTATGATGGAAGGATCTATGTGTGAAACAAAATATCGGCCAAATGCCCACCACTGCTCCGATATTCGATATTTTTAATTACTCTGAGACATAATTGTTCTTGGCTTATTCAAGTATACTTTTTCTTCTAAATATCACCAAAGAAAGCAGCCCAACGGTATCATCTCGCATGATCTTGACGGCCAATTAACGTCGCCACGACCTGAGATAACATGGCCTTTGAATTTTTGGAGCAAAAGAGCCGTTGTTTCGTTGGCTGTGTGGCAAGTGGAATCATCCTGTTGGAACCACATTTCATCGTCAGGGTCCATATCCTCAATTGCTGAACACAAGAAGTCCCTTATCATCTCGCGATAGTGACAATTAACATCGTGCATTATGGTTGGACCAACCTTTAGTGAAATATATTCGAATTTAATGAATGAGCTTTATTAGTACCAATCCGAAAATGAGTGGATGAAAATAACTTTTCTTATTTTAAAATAATCATTAACTAAGCGATAAATGGAAATAGTCTTCAAGTGCCAGTGGTCAGTTACGTAGGTGGTTATTCTCTTAACTATTCCGTTTTAACGAATCTAATTCGCTAGCAGGTCAATGAGAAATTTAAGCACAAAAATAGTAAATGTGAAGAAAGGAAAAACTAAAAATTAAAAAAAAGGCTAGAAAAAGTCAGAAAGCTAAAACATAAATGTAGAAATTGAAAAACGAAAAAAAGCTTGTTTTAGTATTGAAAAGGTTTAACTGGCAACGCTGGTTATAATTTCAAAAAGCCATCTTAAGCGATGCAACAAGCAATAATAATATATAATTTCTTATGGCCGAATTAAACGTTATGGACATGGATGCCAGGCAGTTCAAGCAGGATGGTACTGCGCGCTGCACTATTGACATTTTGCATGAATGGTAAAATTTCCTTGTTGCATCTCAGTTCTATGCCAATAAGGCTCCATCGACCGATGCCGCTAAACTCAATATAACCAGATTCATTGAGAATCGCAGCGCTTGTCTCCGTGCCACCGTGTAAAGCCGCGCTGGATATTTGAAAAGCTTCCTAGACTTATGTGTATATAATGGCATAAGTGGGCTTTTTTTAATGCATTGTAGCAAGTTTCCCTTCATTTAAATTAAATACAAGTTTTTTTTCCTAATCGGACCACCCTAATTGGAAAACCGCCAATTGTTCGAAACTCAAACAATTTCTGTCGAAGGGAGTTCAGGAATAATTAAATGGTAGCTGGCCGGATGTAGTCTAATTGTTGTTTCTATTGTGAATAAAATATGAAAATTTTAATCTTATTAATTCTTTTTTAACTTAGTAAACCAAAACCAAATTTCTAGCAACAGAAATTCCGGTATCATAGTGCGATACCTCGATACCCAGATTTTCGGATGCTATTGCAATAGTGAGTTTGGAAGATCGATATCTTGCTCACGTAAAACATTACTCACATAACGCTGATTTTAGTAATACAGCTGAATTATTTAGGGACGTCGCTCCGCCAGTGGATTTCACTTCCGATCTTGCACGCTCACGAAAAAATCTGTACTCATGTTCGACGATATTTCGTTTTTGTCAAATTGCGTTAGTGGAAGACAAATTTGATTATAACCATGCAAACCGCCGTGAGTTTACGCATATTTCGAATCCTTATCAATTTTTCTATAAAGTCCCCTTAGCGAAATTATAATCCAGGGGCCCACAGATAACCTGCGGAGCTATATGTTGGACCGAATTGAAAATTTGTATAGAAAGCTAAAAATTTTTAAAACTAACAACGAAACCCGAATTCCTTAAAAAGCCGAAATTTGACATAAAAAACCCTAAATCAAATTTCATCACATTTTGAATATTCACCACAAAAATTGAAATTTCACCACAATTTTGTATTTTCGTCAAAAAGCCGAAAAAATCACAAAAAGCTATATTTATAAAAAAAATCAACATTTTAACAAAATCGATGATTAACAAACATATAAAACAAAAATCATATATTCACCATAAGTGGTAAATTCCCAAAAAAAATTAAACAATCCCCAAAAAATTGAAAATTCGCCAAAATATTCAAAAATTCTAAATTTTATCAAAAATCTTAATTAATCTCAGCAATAAAAAAAATGAACCATAATTTAGGAATAAAACAAAATCCGAAAATTAATCACAAAACCAAACTATTGTTCAAAAATTTTAAATTACAAAAAAAATCATAACTTACCAGAAAATCCATATTTATAAAAAACCGAAGCTGAACAAAAAAATTTTAAAGAATTCAAAATTTTGACAACTTTTTTAAATACACCACAAAATTGAAAAACTTGACTAAAAAATATTTTAAATTCCAAATCAAAAATAACAAAATTTCAGAAAAAAGCAAATTCACCTAATTTTAAATATGCAGCACAAAAATTTAAATTTCAGCACAAATTTGTGATTTGCGGAAAAGCCGAAAACTCACAAAAAAATCAATATTTTATGAAAAACGTCGAAATTTTAACAAAATCGACCTTTAACAAACATAAAAACCAAAATCAGAGAATTCCCAAAAATATATAAAAAAAAATCACCAAAAAAATCAAAAATCTTAATTAATCTGAAAAGACATTTTACCATAAATTGGAAATTTACCAAAATTCAACAATTCACCACAGTTCATAAATTTTAAATAACATATACATATATCGTAATTTTCCACAAAATCTAAATTTAACGAAACTGCACAAAAGATGGTAAAAAATTCGCAAATATGACAAATTTTAGACTTACGACAACTTCGTAAAATTCATTATAAAATCGAAAAACTGAAATATAAAAATATAATTATTATACGGAAAAAAGAGATTCACCAAGTACTAAAATTTCACCACAAAAACTTAAATTTCATAAAAAAAAAAACCAAAATACACAAAAACTTGTATTTTACAAAATTAAAAAAATCAAATTTCATCTGGGGAATTCAGTAAAAATTTAACAAATTTACCAAAAAAATTTAAATATCATAAGAGATATAAGTTTTACCAAAAATCTAAATTAATCTGCAAACAACAAAAAACTAAATTTTACCATAATTTGGAAATTCACCAAAATTCAAAAATTTATTACAAACGCAAACAATAGACCAAAAATTATAAGTTACACAAATAAAAAAATTTCCGAAAAGTTAGAAATAATTTACAAAAATTGCGAAATTGCAAAATTCCCCAAAATTTTAAATTTACCAAAAACACACCGTAAATCTAAAAACTGAAATAAAATAATTTCATTCCTTAACTTAACAAAACCAAACGATACCCTAAAAGTGTTTCAATTATCAAAATAACAAAATTTTTTAACAAAGCAAAATCTAAAAAAACGAAATTGCACCAACAATTTTTATATTCATCAAAACCTCGAAAATTCACCACAAAATCGAAAATCTGGAAAAAAATAAATAATTCGAAAAATATCAGAAAAACTAAAATTCACAAAATTTCAAAACTAAATTTCAAGTTCACCAACATTTTTCACTTTCACCAAAAATTTTGCGAAAGTAGCTATTTTAGCAAAATTGATAGCTTGGCTAAATTATTTGGAACTTTCTAATATGGGAAAGGATTATAAGAAAAATGTTACCAAACTAGCAAGTTGCCTGGATATGAGATAGTATTGTACATATGAAGGATTTGGTCCTCATTTCGATCTTGGTACTTTTTACGGCTGAAATTTCACATTAATGTTTTTGAGCGGATAGAGTACCCTACATGGACTTAGAAACTTATTTAGTCACAGTTGCACATGTGTGTATGTATGTAACATTTCTCAAATAAATTAAATTTATTCACATACTTCATACCACAAATATGCAAGCTTATAATTGTGTTTATTTTTTTGAAAAATCAAAACTACATACTTTGTACTATTTGCGCAATTATTCAGATACATCATTGAGTGGTAAAAAAAAACAATAAACAAAACTTTACGATTCTGCCTATATTTGTGTGTGATTAAAAATGGGAATGAAATTAACATGTTTATCGAACTCTTTTTCGACATTTTCAATTAAATGTAAATTAAAGTTGTTTTCACCTCCGATCTCCATAGCAAGTTTGTGCATTCACATATGTATGCGTTATGCATAAACAGCTGTTTCCGTATGGAATGTGTGATCACTTTCACCCTTTGCTTGAGCAAGTCAGTTACACTTAAATTCATAAAAGTTAGCCACACGTGTATTCGCACACTGTAGTCGATCGTTAGATATTGAAGAATATTTAAATTAAATTTTATAATTAGACCTAAAGACTGCTGGAAAATTTCATTTTTATTCACTTCTATTCTGCATTTCGATTACGTTTCCGTATTCAGTTACGCACGAATCGAAAAAACTGAATTGTAAGAAAAAGAAGAAGACTGATAGCATTTCAAAAACCAGCTGTTTCGCTGTGAAACGTGTGAAATATGAACACAAAAATTAAACAATTTTATAAATATGTAATAAAATATTAAATTTTGTACAATAAAACAGTGATTCCGTAATTAAAACAAATGAGAATTACATATAAATTGTGGATAAAATAATTGAATAAACACATCAGTTAAGTATGGAAAGGCAAAAAAACCCCAGAATATAGTTAAGAGGTATATGTGGGTGGCCAAACCATTCCAGTGTGAAGAATTCTGCCGAGCCGGAGTAGATATTTTAATATTTTCGTTATCATTGTGGCACAAAAATAAAGTTTCTTTGTTTTAATTTCAAGAAAATCGATAGCACCGACGTTGTTGTTGGAAGAAAAAAAAAAACATTTTTGACCAACAATAAATTTAATAAAAAAAAAAAGAAAAAATAAAAAAAAAGTTATGTAGGATCATTAATGAAACCTTTATTTGCAGCCTTTTTACACGTTTCTTGAAGCTAAACGAAAGACTCTCGCCACTAAATTAACAACTTACAAAAACGTAGCTACGCTCATAATACAGAATACACACAATCGTAAAAATTACAATCGAAACGGAACGCAGAATATCACAGTTGCCAAACGGAGAAATTTTTATTTCGAATCGAAATGCAGAATGGGGGTGATTTGCTTTCATCACTGCTTACGAAACTTCATTACTAATGTCATACAGACCACGTCATAAAAAATTAATCGCGTCATTATATGCATGTATATTGTATCCATATCCTTTGCCATTTTTCATCGAGTAGTTGCACCAATTTTAATGGGAGACATTTTTATGAACAATATTTTCTGTTTTAAGCAACAAAAATGCTTCCGTTTAGCTGTTGGCAAAAAAAAAAATGGTTGATACATAATGTTAAGCAAAACCATATCTTCAGTCTTATCTAAAATTGATTATATTTATGGTAACTAGAAAATATCACTAAAACCGTTGTATCGAATTTGAAAATTAGTTTGAAGTTGTTTTTAAATCTCGATAGTAAGCAAGATTGTGCTGTATAATTTTTATATTTAAGATAAGTATCACATAACTTATGCCACTATCCATTTTTTCTACACTAATTTAAAGTAATGCTTTTACTTTTAATGATATTATTTCTTCTGCAAAATCTCTTAGTCAATAACCATTTTCTACAACTTTATTTTCTAAATTAACCATAAAACACTTTTAGCGCGATGAGACTTCTATAGATATATCTAAAATGTTTGACTCCAATACAACAAGCACGAACACCGTGGCGGCTTTAATGATTAGGTCTAATTTTAACAACGAAGAAAATCTTAGCTCTAGTCTAACGGCATTAAATAAAATATCCACAGATGGAGGCGAGAATACGGAAGCTAGTCAAAAAATATCTTGCCAGGTGACAAAAGCGGAGTTAATTGTCGGTGGTAACATGTGTTCAACGCCAATATCCTCATCTACACCAACTACAACATCAGAAGGCGGCAACAATAGCAGTGACAATGTTGTCTCTTCAGCGTCTACATCACGTAAAGCCAGTACAGCTTCCGAGTACACATCTCTTTCGTCCGACTACACACCGGACAATACAATTACACCAAATTCAGCATTCATAGCTGAAAGTACACGAAACACACATTATTTTGAACTTAACGACGATATTAATATTGTAAACTGTGACAGTAGTGCTGTTGAAGTTACTCAAAATTCTACAGCACTACCAAACACTAACTCTGAAAGTTCTGTGGGAAATGATTTTATGAATGATGGCGCAACGCAAAAGGAGGCTGATGGAAGCGTTCAAGATAACCAACGAATTCAAGCAAACAGTTCAAATGTGATTATGTCAACAGTAGCTCGAAAAATATCTAGATTTTACGTTAATCCTGTGATATTGCCAACTTCTAGTGGTATTTCTGTTACCACCGTGTGTGTAAATTCGTCAGGTAAAGGACAAGTCATCATTATATTATACAATTTTTGTATAATACACCATTTAATTAACATGCATAATAACACGAACTGGGATTCAGGCAAAAAATATGCAGCAGTTCTCATCGAGCAATTCGGTTTTTTTTGTTTTTTTTTTGGAGTCTACAGAGTACGGAAGCACTTATAGTTTTTCTTGATCACTTTGAAAATGTAGTAAAATAACGTTTTTGTTTTAAAGTTGTAACTTCAAAATATCATAAGATTGTGTTTTGAATCCGATTTTCAATATTATTTTAATTTCTTTGTTTGAAAAATAAAATTTTTGTCTTCTAAACGAAAAAAAGAATTTTTTTTTTTAAAATCGATTCAGAACAGACAGTGATTTTTTTTTCAAAAAATACAATCAAATATTATATTATTTTTTTTTGTAATAAAGCTACTTTAGCTTTTCAAAACACATAAGTATTTCCCTACTTTCTGGACACGAACAAAACAGAATTGCTATACGAGAACCCCTGCATCATATTTTTTTCTACTTTTGTATTACTGTGTAATTAATACGTTTTAAAACACTGTGACAAATTTGAAATTTGGACCGGGTTGTAGGCCGGCCGACTTGAGTACATAATTTTGTAATTAAAAAAAATTGATAACACCCTCAAAATCGAAAGTGTCAACAAAAAAGGAGTTGTGGCGACTTTGTGCACCAAAAAACTGTAAACGAAGTTATTTTCGCTCCGATTTTGACATTTCAACAATTTTGAAATGACCATTCTTGTGAAGAGATATCATTGAAACGCATTTTTTTTGTAATTGTTTCTACTTGGGCGACTTTTTTTTTTGCCAACTTTATTTAAAATCCAATTTTTTTCTTTTTCTTAAAGAGCGCATTTAGCAGCGAGTAAAATAAGTTCAGATTTGTTGAGATCATAAAGGTGTTCCTGAAGATATATACATTTTTTAAAGGTGAATTTCAATAAGACGTGAGATAAAAATCTACATGCCTGTCCACTGATAAAAATCCCATCTCTTGTTAAGACAAGGTGCCGAATTTATTCATGTGACCCTCTTAATTTTATATTCTCATAACATAGTCACAAAAACCCGAATCCAATAGTTAACTTTCTAGTTTTTGTCTTAAAATCATGACCTTTGATAATTAAAATCGAATTTTATAAATTAATTGTAAGCAAGTGGAAAAAAATTTTGGAATATTTAGTGTCAATTCAAAGAAATCTATATATGTATATAGTCCTATTCTATATATGTATATAGTCCTATTCAAGTCCACGCATTCGGTTACGCACAAATCCCATAAAGTTATGCCAACAAAAAACTAAATCGTAAGAAGAAGTGGAGAAGAAGACCGAGAGTATGGCCCAACCAGCTGTTTTGCGGTGAAACATGTGAAATGGGAACCTAAAAATATTAGCAATTTTCAAAAAATTTTAATAAAAAGTTCAACTTGGTGCAATTAAACTGATTTATAATAAAAATAAATAAGAAATTAATATTGCGTGAACTTTACGAGGGCGGATCAATAAGTCCATGACTTTTCGAACTTCTCTCGTAGTTATATGAAATGCAACTCTGTTTCCATCAAGTACCACCTGTTAATAGACTACTGTCAAATTTTGAGCAAGTGTCGTCATTTACTTTAAACAGCTGTTTTAACAGCTGTTCAAAACATACAACCTAGTGTATTTGTCTAAAAATTAAAAAAAAGTGAATTTCGAGTGCTCCAAGGAAAAGCTCGATAAAAACTATGGGGACTCTGCACCATCAATTTCAATGGTAAAAAAGTGGTTTACTGCTTTTCGTTGTGGTCGCACAAGTACAAATGACGCTTGACGTTATGGACGGCCAATTGAGGTCAGTACACCCGAAAATTTCGAAAAAATCGACGATATGGTGTTGGCCGATCGAAGAGTAAAAGTCCGTGAGACTGTTGATGCCATAGGCATTTCATAGGGCAGTGTGGTTTCGATTTTAAATGACAGCTGGGCTTAAAAAAGTTTTCTGCAAGATGGGTGCCTAGCTTACTCTCAATTGACCATAAACGTAAACGTGTGACAACTTCAAAGGATTGTTTGGAGTTGTTTAACCGCAATCCGAGTAAGTTTTTGCGGCGTTTTGTAACTGTGGACGAAACATGGATTCATTACTGTACTCCGGAGACCAAGCAGCCGTCTAAACAATAGGTTTCTCCGGGTGAACCTGCCAAGGTAAGTTTGTTCGCCAATAAGGTGATGGCAACAGTTTTTTGTGATGCACGCGATTACCTTCAAAAGGGAAAAACAATAAACGGCGAATATTATGCCAACTTATTAAATCCTTATTTGATAAGGATTTAAAAAGAAAACGACCCCATATGGTCAAGATCAAGATAATGCACGGGTGCACACGCGTGCAGCAAAACTAAGAATTGGGCTACGAATTTGCACCTCATCCGCCATATTCTCCGGATTTAGCTCCTAGTGACTACTTCGTATTTGCAAAAACTAAAGAAACGTTGGACTAAGTGTATTGAGTTAAAAGGAGATTATGTTGAAAAATAAATTTTTGTTTTGCAAAAAAAAACTGTTTCATTCAAAAAGTCACGTACTTATTGATCCGCCCTCGTAAATAGATTAACAAATCACTTAAGTACGGAAAGAAAAAAAACTCCAGAACATAGTTAAGAGGTATTCGTGGCCAAACTATTCCACTGTAAAGAATCCTGTTGCGCCGGAGCGGATATTTTATTATTTTTGATATCATTGTAGCTCAGAAATAAAGTTTCTTTGTTTTAATTTCAAGAAAATGTGCAATCGATAGCTCCGACCTTGTTGTTGGAAGAGGATACCAACGTTTTAATAGAACTTTCACATTTCAGTACAAAAAACTACAATCGAAAGACTCTAGACCACTAAATGAATAACTTACAAAAACGTAGCTACGCTCGCAATGCAGAATACACAATCGTAAAAATTCCCATCGAAACGGAAAGTTGCCAAACGGAGAAATTTTCAGTTCAAATCGAAATGCAGAATAGGGGTGAATGTAATTTCACATTTTAATACACACAAAAATTAGCAAATCACAGCTAAATAGCAGTTAAAGAAACGCACATTTGTTTACTGCTGTTCGCTGCGGCTCTAAGCAAAATAGGAATAAACACTAACCACAATAATGCAAAAATTGTACCGTGCCAGAGCAGCATAAAAATATTTTTATTATTGTAAAACAAATAGTGGATGTATACACATTGTGTGTGCTGTTGAAAATTTCAAATCTACGATACAATTTCTAAAGTAATTTGTCAACATAGTACAACAATTTGTAGCAGCTGGATTAATGGAAATAGACAACTTTGCATATTTTTGATATGATGATTACTAAATATGCACCGATTACTAACATAGCAGCAATTTTAATTGCTGTTTAGGAATCGTATGAATACAAATGATACACAATACTGCCAATACACATAGCAACCATTTCTATTCATACTTATGAGTATTCAAGTTTTTATGATTGTGGAGTACGTGTGCTGTACTGTTTGGGTATTGCCTATACTCATAGTTGTTTCAAGGCTAGTGGGTACAAGTAAATAATTTTGTGCTATGATTATGAGTATATATGTGAGAGTAAATACTTATGTACTCTTTTTGGGAGTACTAAGAGAATAATATCTGATCGCCGCTATTGAATGAAAATCTGGCAAAGAAATTTAAAAATGATCATTTAGAAAAAAAGTATAACTTTAAAGACATTCATCAAATTTTTCAAAATAAAACAAAGTCATTAAAATAAATGTATTAATTTTTCTTATTAATAAAGGGAAGCGATTGTAGCTATAACATAAGAACAAATTTTAAATTCGTGTTCTTTTATCATTTTCTTATCTAAAATAAACCTTAAGTTGAACTGTACGACTGCTGTCGCTAATATTACAGTCATTTAAAGCAATGGCTTTGACCAAAGGGCATCCGTTTTTTATTGAAGATATTATGCAAAATAACCCATATATTTCTGATATTCCGATATTGCTGCAAAATAGTACAATTCGTTATTTGCAGGCATGTAAACCTGTCTTTAAGAACCCCAAAAGATCGTTATATTTCACAGATAACAATATCTGAGGTACTAATGGATACGCCGAATCATCGAGTAACCAACTATTTGGAAATTGATTTTTTTTCATTGAAATTCGAACTTCCGAAGTTGTCAAAATCATGATATGCATACTATGATCACAAACCTGCTAACAAAGATCACATTTGAAGATTTTATTATTCAAATTACTGAGATATTTACGTGATACTGTACTAACCATTGCGAGTGATATAGAATTTTGTTTAGGTCCAGCAGGATTTACTACAGCTGCATGGGTGTAAAATGTGAGCATCTAATAAGTAATGGCAAACCTTAACCGGAATTTAATACAGCTGGTGGAAACTTTAGTTCACTTCCAAAATGAGTTAGCCGTAAAAATGTTATATACCCGATATTCCTTGAAAGCGAGGGCTGACTCATTGGCACCCAATAGCAATTGGAAATAGGTTTTCTGTTTACGCCATCGGCATAAAAACCAATGTTGATAAAAACATGACAAGAGTCTTGTCATGTTCGCCTCTAACCAATTCCATACATAACACATACAGTGGCTAAGAGAAGTCTACGTACGACCACAATTCTGGAAATTATACGAGTTCAAGAGCATTAAATAAAAAACGAATGATGCAATTTTGTTTCAAATCTTCGTTTATTAATATAAGCAAACAAAAATTTATATTCCAATAAAAACTTAAAAAATTATATAAGAAAATCCATTAGTTCAAATTTTTTAAAATAATATGGAAGCCTTACTTCTCCTCTATTCAACACCGTTTAAAAATCACAACCAACGAAAATATTTTTTAGTTTAAAGTTTTTTTTCGTCTACGAAGTAGCAAAAACCGATAGCTTTTGATTTTAAGGGGTGTAATCGAATTTTTAAAACTGACAAAATTATATCAACTCAAGTAGACCTATAACATACACTTGGTCAATTCAAAAGTATATTTTCACTGTCACATCCTGTAATTTTGTACAATCATATGCCGTGTACAATTTTAAATCGTTTTTAAGGTGATACCTAAAGGGTAAGCATCAAAATAATATGGCCTTTTTGTTGTTATGCAAAAATGCAGATGTGATTAAATGGTAGCGTAGCCAAAAAAACATTTATTGCTTTATGAACCTCATATCATGGGCTCTGGTTTTTTTTATAGTTTTTTTTTTTAATTTAATTTATTCAAATTACCGAGAATGTTGTGTATTTTTCGATTTTTTTATGTTTTGTTGTAAAATGTTCTCTAGTCAAGCTGTGTTTACATTACGTGTAGTGTTATGTCAATAAAACTATCGCCGATAGCGATTTATCGGAAAATCTATAATCCTTAATTAATAAAAAATTTTATAAATTTCTTTTATCAAAATTCTTTTCTTTTTCTATATATTGAGTTCAAATAATTTCATGTTTCTTATGAAATGACTCCCAAAATTAATTGAATTTTTTATATATCGACTTTAATAATTAATAAAACTGATGTTGGCTTTACCTTTCGAACTATATTGGCAATAATTAAATGATTAAATCTGTCCATTTTCCAGTGCTTTATATTAAGTCTTGTACTCTGTTCCAATAATGAAATATCGCTTAAAAAATTTAACAGTGAACAAGTAAAATGTCCAATGCACACTACAAAATACACTCTTGAACAGCTGTTTTTTGTTTTAATATTTAAGTAAACCAATTGCCCGTCATATTATTTCGTATGAAAAATTTTGCTTGCATGTTACGTTAGTTTAGGTACTTAGGCCGACTGCACTGCAGTCCCATGTGTGCCTGCAAATTCGGTCCCTTTGTATTACCTGAAAAGAGAAAGAAGAATAGAAGAGAAGAGAGTGAAGAAAGGACCTCCGCGCAAGATGAGTGAGGCGTATATCCTCCAAGGCAGGACAGAGGCGCAGGAGGTGACATATCGTCTCCTATTTATTTTGACAACTTCTACAGAAATCATTTGCTGGCAGCCTTATTCGCAGGACTGAAAAACTTGCAATGTATCCGGATCGATGAATTTTTGGTCATCCTTTAAAAAAGTTGAAATTGAGGAACGAGCATTACTATTTACTCTTTTTAATGTATGAGGTATATCGACACTCGAATTGATTTCAAGCAACCGATTTGTTTAATTTAAGATAACCTTACTCTTGATCAAGTCTCGTGCTGCCTTAACCTTCACTATCGACTATATTGATTTCACGCTGCCGACTACTGACTTTCTTCCTCATCACGTAGTCTCTTGTAATTGCTAACATTTGTCTAAGGCTTAGGTCCACCATGGCATTTACACTTAACAAGTGTCTGCCCTTGGTCCTAAGTCTTATGCTAGCCAGTGCTGGACATTTACACATAATGTGTGCTACCGTCTCAGCCTCTTCCCCAGGAGTATTATTAGAAGCTGTCCCGTCCATCCCTTGCAAGGTTTTCTTGTCCAACTCTTCAGAATTCCTCCACTGGGCGATAAACACCGGAGTTCCTACAGAGATTAATTTCTTCACCTCGTGGTAGGCTTCATTGTCCATCCCTTACGGAATCTCACAGTTAGTTCGCCCCTCGCGAGGTATTCTTGTCAATCTTTTCCGGATTCCTCCTTTGGCCATTTAAAACCGTAGTTTCTGCAGAGATGAACCACCTCGCCTCCTGCGAGGCTTCCTGATTCATCCCTCTAATGGAGAAAAATATGTTCACCCACACAGAGCTCCATATCCACGGGTAACTCTGTACTAAAACTGGGGATCAACTAGTACCCAGAGTTTGCATACCTGAGACGAACCGCCATCTTGGCTACTCATCCCTGGCGTATGCTATTCCACCATGGATTAGTATTTTTTTACGAGAGTGTTAACTTCTCTCTGCTCTACTTATTTAGCCAGACACCTTGCAGTGACAGGAACCTGTTACCGGCCGCCACCACGTGGGGTTATAAGTCAGAACTGCTGACAATGCATGCAGTTACGGCAAGCCATGTATTTGTGCCTGCCAGTTAACCGACATTATTCATTCTTAATAAATGACCAGAAGTTTTGGTAACCCCTAGCAGCATTATGAACTTCAGCACGAAGGCGCTGCTCGTACAAAGCTTTTTCTCGACTTAGTACTTTTGTTTTGACGCTATATACTTATGGCTTTCTGTCTGGGTAACTTTCAGAATAGTTTCATTCCAAACAAAATTATTGTTATCTACGAAACAAGTTTCCAGATAAAATTACTAAAGAAGTCGTTAAACGTAGCCAAATGCGAAACGTTACGAAGTCCTGACAGCGAAAAGGAGACAGAAATGGCGCAATGATCCGAATTACCAAGAGCTGCATCGACACTTATTTCGTACTTGTCATAAACTGGGTTAATTTTTTCCTCTTCTTTATAACATTTCTTGAAAAAAAAAATTATTACAAAAACGGTGAGTATTTTGCACATGGTTTTGTGTTCCTGTACAAACGAGAATTGAAGTTTGCGAAATTAATACTGACTGTATTAATTATATGTGCGAGAATATGTTTTGTAAGAAGATACTAATATAATATTTTTGGCTGCTAATTGATAAACATTTTTTAACTAAATTTGGGATTCTTCTTTATTTTTTATATACATACGTAGCGGGTTTAATTGTTTTATTTAATTATTATATGGCTAACTTCTTTTTTCTTCTCTATTTTCAATATTTTTAACGGGTTAAACTGTTGTAGTTTCATATATGGCTTGTAATGAATTTAGTATTATCATTTTGGTTTATTATTTTTATGTTAATTATTTAATTGTATTGTTATTAAAATTACAAATTTATATTAATAATTCAATTTGTTGCTCCCCATTTGATAACGTTTTTTTTACTGTGTATACAAAAATATTATTCACTTTCGCTCTGGGCTGCTTCACTTTCTTTTTGGCATTTGAACTCAAAATTTAACGGAATTGAACGTCATATTAAAGCAGATGATGGCCGTAACAATATGGTTCAAAGCTTAAACGAAAGCACTACAACTTCACCTTCAAAAACGGAAAATGAAATCTCCGATCAAACGGCTGATAAATTGACAGCGAATACAACAGATGTAGTAGTTACGCAAAATGACAGTGTTGTTGCATGCAGTGTAACAAAAACAGCTGGTGGTAGTTCAAGTTCGCTGACGAATACTAGTGCGAGCAGTAACACAAATAATTCGTTAGAGCAACTTAAAATTGAACTAGAGAACATTACGCATGCGCAAGCATTTGCATCCGCTATTGTGGCCTCCATAAACAACGATCACGTCCATCAGCAACAGCAAACACAACCACAACCATTTATTCAACAACAACAATTGAGCTCACAACAAAATCAAGAAGAGGTAAATGTTATTAGTTATTTTATAATTATTAAGTTCACTGTTATATGCCGCTTCTACAGCAGGGAGAGACAAATATTCAAAATCCTAGCTCGATAGAATTTTTGTTCACTGCCTAGCCAGCCGCCAGCGATGACACAATATTGACGTATATTTGCTTCGCCGAAAAAACAAAGTGGAGTTTTTTAAACTAAAAACTATAACTTTGTCTATTCCTGCTTCGAAGTTAATTCATTTTATTGTATGAGGATTATGAGAAAAAATCGATTTACTCAACTAAAATGAAAATTAATAAGGTTGAAAGATTTCAAAGGTTAGCCAAACATTCGTTCGAACAAACGTTCGAAACTTGCACTTTTCTTTTTAATAACAAAACTTTTAATTTAAATTTTTTACAAAAACATGCAAAATTCAGTAAATGTATCGACAGCTAAAGCTCCTACTATAATGTGCATAAGCTGGATTAACCGTCTGACAAAAATGAGCCTGTCTAATACTTAAATAACTTACAAAAGGCATTAAAAAAGACTATAATGTACTTACATGAACTTTTAGTGACTATTTAGTCAATGCTGCACAGGTGTGTAATATCCGTACTTTCACAGAAATTATATTCGTAGATTTTTGAAGCGAATTTCCGTCATCCCATGTCAAGTTGGGCCCGGAGACAAAACGGTTTCGGCTATGTGCCATCTTCAGTGTCATTTTTGGTTCTGAAGATGACACCTAACCGAAACTGGATTATCTCCAAACCGAACTTGACAAGTGGTGACGGTAATTCGTTTCAGTAATCTAGATTAAAATAAACACCCTGTCGGAATATCAACACAAGATTTTTTTCTTTTTATGTTTTCTTATTGAAACTTATTGAATAAAAATAATTTATATATGTACTTTATATCACAAATATTTTTGGTTGATTTAATGTGGAAAAAAATTTGTATATTTCAAGGCCCTTATTTTATTTAAATCTTTTTTTCCAATTATTTATATTTAAAAATAAAAAAGTTTTCAGTTTCAGCAAATGACACTTGACGAAATTTGAAATTTGTTAAGACATTTATCCCTACTCTGTATTTCTATGACGTTTCCGTATTCAGTTACGCACAAGGCATTCCAACAAAAAACTGAATTGTAAGTAAAAGAAGAAGACCGATAGTTTTTTCAAAACCAGCTGTTTCGCTGTGAAACGTGTGAAATATGAACACAAAAATTAAACAATTTTATAAACATTGTAATAAAATATTAAATTTTGTACAATAAAACAGTGATTCCGTAATTAAAACAAATGAGAATTACATATAAATTGTGGATAAAATAATTGAATAAACACATCAGTTAAGTATGGAAAGGCAAAAAAAAAAAAACACAGAACATAGTTTAGAGGTATATGTGGGTGGCCAAACCATTCCAGTGTGAAGAATTCTGCCGAGCCGGAGTAGATATTTTAATATTTACGTTATCATTGTGGCACAAAAATAAAGTTTCTTTGTTTTAATTTCAAGAAAATGTGCAATCGATAGCACCGACGTTTTTGTTGGAAGAGAAAAACAACATTTTTGACCAGCAATAAATTTAATAAAAAAAAGTTAACTAGGATCATTAAGGAAATCTTTAATTGCAGCCTTTTTACACGTTTCTTGAAGCTAAACAAACTAAAATCGAAACACTCTCTGCCACTAAATTAACAACTTACAAAAACGTAGCTACGCTCGTAATGCAGAATACACACAATCGTAAAAATTCCAATCGAAACGGAACGCAGAATATCACAGTTGCCAAACGGAGAAATTTTCATTTCGAATCGAAATGCAGAATCGGTGTGTTTATAGTTTGTCACATACGATTTACAGACATGCCTTCATACAGTTGCTTAAGACAGCTTATTCACATTATTGACGGTTGAGAGATTTTCTTCTTAAAAAAAAAACTATGTGTGAGAAGCGCTTAAATAAAATCAATCAAATTTTCATTTTAACTCGTAACATCGATTTGTCATAAACTTCTTTTCGCACAAACAACGTCTTTTCAAGCACACACACATATGTATGTATAGTTTCAAAGCATTTCTGTTGTTGTATATGTATGTAAAGTGTGTACATATATTATCACTGATTAAATACAATTTGTACAATATAATAATTACTATAATTTATATTGGAACATGTAAACTTTCTTATTATCTGCTATTATAACAGAAAGTACCATTTTTAAAATAAAACATTAACCACAAAGAAAAATAAGTACCAAACATACATACACATACACAAATAGGCGTCTCTAAACCGTGACTCACTTAAATAAAGGACTTAAATAAAAATGTCATTTAAACCGTATTCATACGAGTATTCTAGTTAAAAATTCATATTCTAGAACGGATTACATTAAAGCAATGACAAAAATTATGTGTTCTCTGTTCAAACTTTTAGTTAGATCTATTATTTGTACGAATTTCACGAACTGGAATTTTTATAAAATGGGAAAAGAGTACGTAAAGGACGAGAATAACAAAAGTTACAGTAGTGTGAACTTAGATCGCACCCAACAGAAAAATAATCGAAAATATGAGAAATTTCTATGTAATTCAGTGTTAATATAGGGTGGTCCAACCAAAACGCACGAGGTTAATTGTAAATAAAACAAAAAGTGATC
The DNA here is from genome assembly GCA_963932375.1 of Phania funesta. NCBI lineage: Eukaryota > Metazoa > Arthropoda > Insecta > Diptera > Tachinidae > Phania > Phania funesta. The sequence continues at coordinate 5,761,762 of OZ010657.1, read as the reverse complement.
AGAGAATTATCTTAATATTTTCTTATTATGTTAGAAGGATATATGACAATTATTTGTGCAACGAAATATCGGCCAAACGCTCGCCACGGCTCCGTCGGCATACCTTTATCCGATGGTCGATTATTTCAATGATTCTGAGACATAATTGCGGAGGTTCAATGTCGTTAATGGGCCGAATTATCTCATCCTTTAGATCTTGAATTGATCTTGGCCTGTTCAAGTACACTTTTTCTTTTAAATATTCGCAAAGAAAGAAGTCCAATGGTGTCAAATCAGATGGCCACGACGGCCAATTAACGTCGCCGCGACGTGAGATAACACGGCCATTGAATTTCTCGCGCAAGAGCCATAGTTTCGTTGGCTGTGTCGCAAGTGGCATTTTTTTTAGAAACCACATATTGTCCAGGTCCATATCCTCAATTTCTGGCCACAAAAAGTCGATTATCATCTCGCTATAGTATCTCACGATGAACATTGAGAATTATGTTTGGATCACCCTATACTACTTGGACACTAACGCAGTGGATAGACACAAAAAATGCTGATGAAGCCGGTTTTATAAAACTTTTCTTGTTTTTTTTTCATCATTTCTGGTGATAAGTTCTGGATTTCATGACGGATGCTCTCTTTAAGGGCTTCAGGGTGATCTTGCCTTGCCGACCAGTGAATGTTGCCCAAAGTTGAAATTGATTTGCCTGGAAATGCCGGCCTGAGTATGCGGGCTTCTGTGTATGTGCATTCGCACCATTTTCGTGGAACCACATGTTCTCCAGTCCTAATTCATCCAATTGTGTCACACGTTGTTTGGTTGATGTGGTGTCTTTCACCACATCTTAAGCATCAGAAGCCATATTCTGTGCAAAACGAGCAGCTCGAGGTATTCCTCAATAGCGTTTCATGGTTTTTTCACACAAATTTACCTTTAAAATATCATAAACGAACTGAGATTCGATGAAATTTGCAAACGATATTTTATCTTCACCTGCAATAAATTTATTTTTTCATGGATTTCGCTCAACTGTTCTATAAGAAAACTGTTCTCTATTTTGACCACATTACAATGGCTGCTTTATATTTTGCGAAAAACATATAAAACACATTTTTGAAAATAAAATTCTTCTTATTATTTTTCGAAATATTCTCCATGATAGTCAATACACAGTTTTAAATACGATTAAAGCAATTTCTAAAACAGTTTCACCACTCTGATTGGGCAACCGCGAAACCACTTTAGCCGCTTTTCCTGACGGGGAACAAGTTGATTACGCTGTTTATTTTTTTATATGCAGGACTACAAAAAAGTCGATGCTTGCTGAAAACGGCAGTTGTGGCAGCTAATGTGTAAGAGTTAGCGTTCGTATGGCAGGGAACGAGCGGTGTTCGCCAGCTGTTGCTTCTTATTTCTTCGAACACTGTTGATAAATAAATGGTGGTGTAACATTCGAGTTAACAGACCTATGATACTGGTACAGTAACAATTTACTACGAAGTGCTTCGATTAGTCGGATTCGGCTCACCTTTCAACACCCATACTGTCGACCGCTCTTTTTGTTTTGAGGTCCTACATATAGGTCCATGTTTCGTCACCTGAAATAATCTTGATGACGTCTTTGAGGCACTATTGTGTTAAACATTTAAAATTCTGTACAAAAATTAACGCGAGCCTTATTTTGAGTTATAGTCTTGTGTGTGGGATCCAACGCGAATAAATCTTCTTCACGCCCAAATGTTGGCGCAATATTGCATTTACGCTAAAGGAACTAATGCGTGGGGATGCCGTAATCAATAGATTATTTGCCGGTCTTGCACTATTTTCTATGGCAAAATTATTTTTGGGCGCCCGTTACAAAATTCGTTCTGGTGCGGTACAAGGCTGCTACATTTTCTTTTTTTTTTGTCGAGAGAACTTGAGTCCTTATTAGAGTGAATTGCAGTATACATGTGTATGTATCTGTTTGAATGTATGTACGTACATACATGTTACATATAATGACATTTCTAAATATTTAAGATACATTTTTTTTAAACTATCATGATGGCTTTTGTACAAAGAAATTAGATGGCAGATTACCAACAATTAATAAAAATAAATTGAGGGAATAACAATAAATTGCTTCGTGGGTTTTTAAAAAAGTTGTGATGGCTTGACTCATTAAAAAAGATGGAAAAATATGGACGAAGATTATCTGAAAATTAGAATAGCTCTTTTGTCTGTATATAATTATGCAAATCCAGAAGATGTTATTTGAATTTGGTAAAGCCCTAATTTCATGCTACTGAAGCCTCATTACACGATTGGAACAAATGTCAAGCATTTTGTTTGTTTATTTATATATTTTTTAACTTCTATAGAAACCTCTAACAGTGGCCAATACGTCATGTCATTCGTTGGGTCAAAGCACACCAACTGGTCCTTTGAGTTCTACTAGAACCTCGTCCACATATAATTCCAGACGTACATCTCTAGAAAATAGCATCAGCAATGATTTACACAATTTGAGTAACAATATTATAGATTACAATGAGAACTATCAAAACCAATCAACAAGTGTGGAAAATAGTATAACGGAAAATACTCAAGTAGCCCAAAAACTCTCCAAGCAGAATAGTTTGGAAAAAACTGTACCGTCAATATCAACTGGTAGCGCTGATTCAACAACGAGTAGTTTACACCAGCGGCACTGTGGTCTTTCGCAAAGTTCAATTGCTGATCTAGAGAAAAAGTTAGCCGCTCTGAGGAATGCTGAATTACCAGAGGAGGTTTATTTTATTTCTTGTTATTTCCTATAGCCTCCACTAGTTTCGCGCATAATGTTCTTGTCTAGTTTGGCATCTCCGATTTGTTCATAAAATCGCTTTATGTAATATAAAATTTGTAAGCCTTGTTCTGTTGATGCAACGCATATAGAGTATTGCGTAATAGTGTTACCTAAAATAATTGTTGCACAAATTCCGTTCACACATCCTTACATGATGTTACATACATTACATCATGTGTTCTTGTTGTTATACCGAAAGTTCTGCGAGGGTTGCCTTTTAACTTTTTACAAAAATGTGAAACAGAAGCGAACAAGTTCGAAATAAAGTGTTTTATTGCTTTTCGAAATATATTCGTCCTTAAGGTCTGTATATTTTTGCATACGCCCAAACCAATTTTAGAAGCATTTTTTCCACTCTGAAGCTGATATCGTAGAAACATGATTTTGAAAGTCTTCAACAGCTTCTTGAGGTCATGAAAATCGCTGCGCGCGCATCTTTTGTGTGACAGTGGGGAACAAGAAAAAGTCATTAGGCGATAAATCGGTTTAATACGGACGACATTAATTCGATGTTGCTCGCCTTCAAATATTCAGTTGTTTGACGTGCTTTATGGGAATTGACGTTCTCTTTCCTTATTTCATTGAAAACCATTGGCCAACAAATTGTTGTATATCATTCGACTTTAAAAATTCTTCAATCCTCTTAAGGAACGGTTGCCACGTATCCAGTACAACTGAAGAAACAAGCGATAATTTTCCTGGAAGTGCTCCGTGAACGAACAACTTTAGTGGGATTGGGTTCGTCGTTAACTCAAACAGTAGACTGTTGAATATATTGTATGATCCTTGAAGTTTCCTCTCCGTTATTAATGTTGTATACGGATTTTGATCGTCCTCGGTTGATTTTTTTTTACATTTCCTAACACCAATTAAAACGACCCTTGTTTTGCGCTTCGGTCAAATTATGCGGAATCCATCTGGAACATATCTTTCTCACACCTAAATGTTCAAGCGAAATCGATTGTATTGCATTCTGCGATATCCTAAGCGACACCTCTATCTGCTTGTAAGTCACATGCCGATCCTCTTTAATCATGTTGCGCACAGCATCAATGTTTCTGGGAATGACAAGCGATTTTGCCGACCTTCTCGACATCCATCACTGACAGACGCACTACCATGACGAAACTCTGCAAACCAATTGTGAACAGTCTTCTCTGACGTTGCTTCATTAGCAAAAGTTGCACGAAACGATTCTACGCATTGCTGTTGAGCAAGGTCTTTTTTTAAATGATCAAGAATCATCCAACATAAGCCTTCACGGGTAATATCCACGTTTGCACAAACTTGTTTCTTTTAAACGGCCACTATCAACAACTTACGTAGTCAATTTCTAAATTGCCACATGTTTCGCAATAACAAACGTCAATGTTCACAAATAAATAGGTGCCACAATTCATTAACGCCATCTATTGTTCCATTGAAAAAACTTAAAAGGCAACCCCGTGTATTTACAAGGGAAATTATTAAAAATTTAGGTTTCTTTTTAATGCGTTATATATTTTTTGCTTGTTTTCAAGCCTACAATTAAAAGAAAAAAAATTGGTGACTTCTCTACCCGATAGCAAATTGTTAAAAACTCTTCATCATCTGTGCTACTGATTTAGACTAAGTGCATTAGCACTGTTTTGATACCGTTTTCGAAGTATACAAACCGCTATACGCAAAGAAAAAACATTAGGGCATGACCATAACAACCATATTATATAATTAATTGTTATTTCGAAAGGTTTCAAGCATTATTTTAGTGCTGATAAAAAAGTCATTGTTCACATTTTATCATGGTTAAGTTGAACAATTCCACTTTTACTAAAATGTTAACTGCAAATAAAGAATTTTAACTACACAAAAATTAAGTAATAACTGTAACCGTAACGTGTTCCCAATAAACATATTATGTAAAATTTTTTTGGTGTTTAATCGAAGGATAAGTGTTCGAGGGCTTCCATTACCTGTATTCGTCGCTATTCTGTCGTTCTAAGAGAACATTATTATTCTTATCTACAATAATAATGTGATTTGTTTACAACCATATAATGCAACCATAATATGTTGCTCTTGGGTTATAGTTACCTCAACCATGTTTTGTCTTTACGAGTATTTCCCTGAAAGACCCCATTTCCAAACGTTATATTATGCAAAATTGTAGGAAGAGAGAAATTGAATACTTGAGGAGTACAATTTTACAAATGATGACTCATTAATGAACGAAATTTCTGCAGCAATCATTTTAGGTCACCGTTAATCATTTAATCCTCCTCTCTGGAAAAGTTATGATCTTATGATTTTGGCGGCGCGCTTTTTTTTCTGTATCTTAAAAAACATGATGGAGGTTATATAAGAGTTCGGCCAAGTCGAATAATAATTTCGAATTAGTTATAAACTCACATATTTCTCTTTTTTAAATAATAAAATAGTCAAAAACATCGTTTACTTCGACAACGACTGGCTCGCAAAGCCAAGTTGGAGAAGAGCCGCAGCGCAGCGTACGAAAAATTTCACGCTTCTGTGTCAGCCGTGTGCAAGAGCAAAAGTCTTGTGAAAATACTAGCAATAAAAAGTCGACAACGTGCCAGGTTGCATCACCGCCTTCTGTGGACTTGCCAGCTGCTAATAATGTAAATACAAATGACAAAAGTAGCCTACTAAGTACGCCTACGGAGCAATTAGCTACGCCATTAAATTATCCGCAGCAGCCCCAACAACAACAACAACAACTGTTGCAACAGCATCCTACTAATGATGTTACTGCAGCTACTGTTGTTTTACCATTGTCCACTCAAGTTCAGCCATCTGTATTAAATTTGCAGCAACACACGCAAACTGCTGTCTTATATAGTCCCAGTAGTAACTCAACGTTACAGATTCAACAGCAGTACTTGCAACAACAGCAAGTTCAAGCCGGAATAATCTTACAACAAAAAAATCCAACTGCTGGTGGCACACAAATATTAATTCCAAACTTGAATGTGCAACAGGCTGTAACTCAAATATCCAACTCATCACCGGGTCAAAATATATACGCAGCTACGACTTCTTCAGAAACGCAAAAACAAAATTTGCAACAAACACCATTTGCTTCTTCTGCAACATCACACCAAGTTTCGCCCCCTCAAGCAACTAGTGGGCAGGCACTTCAGAAAAATCGAAACCAACCACAAATTCCGTCAACTCATACAGTTCCTGTGGTCCGTTCTTTACTTACACCAACTTTACCACAAAACTCCACTTCCTATATTGTTCAAGCGCCTTCACAACACAATATGATGAATCCAGTGCATTCGCAGCCATCACAAATTCAAACCGTCAGTCAACAACAGCCTATTTATATACACAGCGACGGTATGTAAATTTTCCCCAATTCTTTAATATTTCTTTTTTTTTTATCATTTTACTTTAACAAAGAAATATTAATTACTACATGGAAAGCCATTGCGTTACTCGGCGCCGCTGCAGGAAAACCAAAGGGAAATTGTTTCATTTTAGCTCGATGCACTTTTTTCAATGACACTTAACAGTTTTAGTACCCCTTTTTAAAGTAAGCATCGTCCGTACATTTCAAACTTATTGGCAGTCCACTGTCCCTTATTTCTTTATTGCAATCGGCTATTATGTTTTGTACATTAGGCTGGGTGAGGGGTTGTATTGTTTTTTCTAAAGGAGCACTGAAAACGTAATCCACACAAAAACGTAAATGTGAAAATAAGGCCAAGTTCGTAAACAAAAAATTCGGCCGTTAAAAGTACCGAGATCGAAATGAGGAGCATCCCATTCCTAGGCAACTTGCTAGTTTGGTAACATATTTTCCATAATCCTTTCCCATACTAGAAGCCAACTCATAATAAACAGTGTCCACAAAAAAGTTGTTAGATATAGTCTTTTAAATTAAAAATGCTAAAAATACAAATTCTATTTAGGAAATTAAAGAAAAAACTTTTTTGCTAATGCACCGCTAACTTTATGTATCCCTTTTCGACATCCTTCTTTACTCGAGTTGATTTCAGGCAACCGATTGGTTTAATTTAAGATAACCTTCTTACTCTTAATCAAGTCTCGTGCTACCGCTAGCCTTCACCATTGACTATAGTGATTTCAGGCTGCCGACTGGTAACTGTCGACCTTCTTCCTCAACACGGAGTCTCTTGTAATTGCTAGCATTTGTTTAGGGCTTAGGTCCACCATGGCATTTACACTTAACAAGTGTCTGCTCGTGGTCCTAAGTCTTATGCTAGCCAGAGGCTGAGAGCCTCTTTTTCAGTAGTATCTTTAGAAGCTGTCCCGTCCATCCCTTGCTAGGTTTTCTTGTCCAACGCCTCAAAATTCCTCCATTGGCCAGTAAACACCAGATACAAAGATTAACCCCTCCACCTTGTGCATCCCTGTCGGAATATCACGATCTAACGTCTTGGAAGTACCTTTAAAGCTTGATCCGTTCACCCCTCGCTAGGCATTCTTGTCCACCTTTTCAGGATTCCTCCTTTGGCCTTTTAAAACTGTAGCTTCTGCAGAGATTAACCTCTCCGCCTCTTGCGAGGCTTTCTGATTCATCATTCTAATGGAGAAAAATATATCCACCCACGCAGAGCTGCATATGCACGGGTAAGTTTATATTAAAACTAGATTTTGACTGGTATCCAGAGTTTGCATACTTGAGCATCGTCTTGGCCATGCATCCCCGGCGTGTGCTGTACCACCGTTGATTAGGCATTTTTTATACGAGAGTGTTTACTTCCGCTCGACTTATTTAGCCAGACTCCTTGCAGAGACAGGAACCTGTTACCGGCCGCCACCACGTGGAGGTATAAGTCAGAAATTCTGACAATGCACCCAGTTACAGCAAATCATATCTTTGGCGCTGGCAGCTGACGGCCTACTATAACATGGTTCTCACATTACATTATTAAAAGTCTGTATTAAAAAAAAACGGCGTAAAATACGTTGTAATCCCTATAACTAATTGATCCTTTAGGGTGTATTTTCTTTCGCGCAGCTAAGCCCTTTTTAAGTGAACGTAATTTCGTTTTATTTAAAAATATAATGAAGCGTATAACTATAAGTCTTTAACTTTATTTAATTTTAGGGATTGAAAGCGCTGTACGTCTACAAATGCCCCAAGATGAACCGGTTTCCTTAGCGGCCACTCATCCAAATCTGCTTCCAACAGTTATACAATCGGTAAGTATTACAGTATTTATACTTGGCCAATAATGAAGGGGACCTTCTGGTAAAGTTTTTGATCAAATATTCACTTTATTTCAATGTGTTAAGTAATTTTTGAAATAAGTAAGTATTTTTTTAAGTGTAATTTGTAAGAAACAATGAATTTAAGCTATAAGCAAACAAGTAATTACATTAGGAACGTAAGATCTCTAATATTTTAAAACTGACGAAATAACTAGGATTAAAGAAAAAAAAAAACAAAAGGAAACCCTTAAGTTTTTTCTATATTTGCGAGAGCGTTACCAGACTTGTGCTAAGTTTACACGTAGCCCAATATTCCTGCTTCACTCTCTTATTTATGATTCACACCGCAATCATTAGTGTATCGGTGTGATTCGCCATACAAAATCTTGATAGCGAAGCACTGAATTTACTTGCGAATCATATATAATATCTGTCTTCTCTAACTCTTTTCGCAAGTTTCTCGGAACTAGCTGGCAAAACAAAATATAAATGTAAACAAAAAACATCATCACAGTTCGTGAAGGAATGTGGAAATTTTTGTATGTACTTCTATAGAAAAACAAATAATAAAATTACAATTTCATATAGATGAAAAGAACACAAGCTCAAAAAAATTAAAATGGAAAAAAGCAAGAAAATGCTGGAAAAAGTAAAGGGTGCTCCAACCAAACCACACGATGATAATTGTAAATAAAACCATGTTTTCATAGAATTATCTTAATATTTTTTTATTATGATAGAAGGATCCATGATAATTATGTGTGAAACAAATTATCGGCCAAATACTCACCACGGCTTCGGTGGCATATCTATCCGATGGTCGATATTTTTAATGACTGATATATAATTGAGGAGGTTGAATGTCCTTAATGTGCTGAATTGTCTTAACCTTTAGCTCTTGAATTGTTATTATGGACGTATACTTTTTTTTAATATCCCCAAAGAACGCAAAAGAGCTATTGTTTCGAACCTCATATCGTTCAGGTCCATATCTGGCCACCAGAAGACCGTTATTATCTCGAAATAACGAACAGCATTCACGGTTACGGCTCGGCCGACCATATTTTCGAAGAAGTATCCGAAGAAGGCCCGATGACACCGCCAGCCCACAAACCGAACATAACAGTCACTCTTTATCGATGCATCGGTTTTTCAACAATCACTCGTGGATTCTCATTTGCCCAAATACGTCCATACTGCTTGTTGACGAATCCACTGAGATGAAAGAGCCCCTCGTCGCTGAAGATGATTTTTTTTTTTGCAAAGTCACCATTCACTGCTGTCTGTTCATCCAATTATTCGGCGTATTGACAACGCTTGAAATGATCAGTAGGCTTCAGCTCTTGTGTTAATTAAACCTTGTGAGCGTGTAAATTCAAAACTTTACTCAAACTTCGCATCACTGATGTTCATGAGATGTTCAATTTTTGGGCTCGACGACGCGAATAACACCAATGTTTTTCGCAAAACAAACTGGGCGATCATGCACAGGTGTTTTCACATTTCCTATAGACCCGGCACAATTCTCCCGATTGTGGACAATTTTGGTCGCTTATGCTGACCAGAAAAGTCACGAATTGCATGAGCTTGGGAAGTCGCAGAGCATAACTAGGTAAATATCTCATCATTGATATTGTAGTACGTTTAGGGCCGGGCGATTTTCTCATATCTATCGTTTCCATTGTCGATTTTAATAACGATAGCCGAAATTTCATAGGAACAGTCACAGTGGCACTTTTGACTCAATGCATTAATTAGGTATAAAATAAGCAAAGTAAAAATCATTATATAATTTTTGGGTAGGTAGGATACTGTGTTTGTTGGTTAAAATTTTGTATTATTCAGCTCAACCATGTTGCAATTCTTTTGAATGGAAACCGTTTAATGATTGAATGTAAACAAATATGTTTATCGCAAGTAAAGTCTGATTTCAAATGTTTTCAAATAGCTAATATATGTTTGTCACAACAATATATTGTTGTACAGAACGTAATGACATCTATTCTGCAACTCGATTGCGATTATTGAGTTACGCACCAATCGAAAAAAGGTAATGCAACCAAAAACTGAATTGTAAGTAAAAGAAGAAGACCGATAGTTTTTTTCAAAACCAGCTGTTTCGCTGTGAAACGTGTGAAATATGAACACAAAAATTAAACAATTTTATAAACATTGTAATAAAATATTAAATTTTGTACAATAAAACAGTGATTCCGTAATTAAAACAAATGAGAATTACATATAAATTGTGGATAAAATAATTGAATAAACACATCAGTTAAGTATGGAAAGGCAAAAAAAAAAAACACAGAACATAGTTTAGAGGTATATGTGGGTGGCCAAACCATTCCAGTGTGAAGAATTCTGCCGAGCCGGAGTAGATATTTTAATATTTTTGTTATCATTGTGGCACAAAAATAAAGTTTCTTTGTTTTAATTTCAAGAAAATGTGCAATCGATAGCACCGACGTTGTTGTTGGAAGAGAAAAACAACATTTTTGACCAGCAATAAATTTAATAAAAAAAAAGTTATGTAGGATCGTTAATGAAACCTTTAATTGCAGCCTTTTTACACGTTTCTTGAAGCTAAACAAACTAAAATCGAAAGACTCTCCGCTACTAAATTAACAACTTACAAAAACGTAGCTACGCTCGTAATACAGAATACACACAATCGTAAAAATTCCAATCAAAACGGAACGCAGAGTATCACAGTTGCCAAACGGAGAAATTTTTAGTTCGAATCGAAATGCAGAATAGGGGTGAATATGGTTGACGTGACTATGCCACTACTATGTTTTATATTGTGTTTATCTTATGTTTACATTCTATGCAGAAAACGATTCAGCCTTTTTCGAACTTTTTTCGCCAATCCCGATAATTAAAAACTGAAGTCGAATAATGCAGGTTCAACATTCTACAAACCGTCATAGATTATTTTTATTGATAAGTCTAGAAAACCCGCCACCCTTAAAAAGTCGTACGTGTGTTGCATCACAGCCTGCAGGAAAGTTGACATTTTCAAGCACATAATACACATAGACAGTTGTTCTTTTTGTTTTTTTATGTTCTTACCCTTGTCGCCAGTTTGATGTGTTATATTATCATCGCATTGCTTATGAAGCTGGAAAATTAACAATCAATACATTCGGGAAATTGGCTTGCCGGCCCAAAATCCGCACTAACCAGTATCTATTTGCAAATGCATTGCCATCTGGTGAAATACGTGTAATCTGGCATCGTCCTGTATACGGCAATTTTACTGATTAACATTCAGTCATTCATCCAAAAATACTCCTCGTCGCTAATGATGATTTTGCGGCCAACACACGAATTTTTATTATTTACAACAATTACTCAATCTTGTAGCTAGCCATGGTAATTGGGCATCAATGGCTGAATAATAAACAAAATATTTGACAGACCCCGGAATTGATATAAGAAAATGTTAGTGCGGTCTAAAGTAGAGGAATGGGTTATATAAAACTACTGCCTGGCTGGCACCTTACCAATGTCAGATTGCGAAAACAGAAGTCTTGGGAAAACAAACTTTATACACGTACAATGTTTAGTCAATACTGTGTGTGGTGCCAAGTCAACCATTTGTCTTGGGTTTAGCAACGCTGTCATCACTTTTTCACTGTCGACTTGGCAATGCCCTGTACGATTTACAGTTGGCAACAAATCGCTAATGACATGGTTAATGTCAAATCCTTTCGCAGGGAATATATTAATTATAAAATGCAATTTTTGTTAAAGAACTCTGTTTGCAGAAAATAATTTTTTAAATATCAAAATTAGGTAATAAAAACAATAATTCTTTTTTTCTTTTTTGAAGGATATTAAACATAATCTGGACTCTTTAGTGAACCAGCTGTGCAATTTACGTTTGGGTACAAATCAACATCAGCGATTGTTACTGTTAAGACAACGACAGCTTATTGAAGAAGATGAATTGCGTTTGAAGCATTATGTTGAATATGAGAAGTTTCATAAGGCCATGCGTCAATGTAAGTATGCTGAGGCGCTTTCAAAATTAGTGACTTACGAAATATTGCTCCTATATACGTACATATGTGTATGTATGTGTACATCCTGTGGCAAAAGTTAAGAAGGAGGCAATAGCAAATTTTTATTATCCGTCCAACAGTCGACAACTAAGAAAAATACAGACATTTACGATGGTGTTTTACTTTTCATATTATTTGAACTCTGCAGTCTTCAACAGCAAAAAATCCTTTCGCAAGAAGGTAAGGGTAGACCGAAAGGTGGATTTCCGTTAAAAAGGCGAAGAAAACGATATTTCAATATTTTATATTATCTTTCGGCACTGAGGGCCAATTTTGTTCATCGCTAAAGTACCTTTAGCAGAAAAATGCATAATCATGTAAATATATGATTTTTTATTATTCAATAATAATCGTGGCCTAACATTTTTTACCTGTAACCTTTTAAGGGTTAAAATGCGAATTCTAGAAGGTTCGTTTTATGGCACGGGCTGTACTTAGTCGTGTCATAAGTTGTGTAACAATTTAAAGTTAGTGTACAAATTAAAGAAACAACTTTTTAGTTTTTGTTTTGTTATTATTTAATAATCTTGCGAAAAAACAATACTTCATTTGAAATGAGCGCAGTTTGCCTTTTTACAGGCCTTTAAACGGTCCGGCCATCGCCCTATTGCGGCACATATGTTTTCAATGGGCATAAATGACGGTGCCGCAATAAGTACTTGCTTAAAGCTTTCCAAATTTCAGTGGCAAACATTGCAGGCCGTGCCTTCCAACACTAATCACAATCTGTAGTCCAAAGGATTCAAACCTGGGCTTCCCGAGGGCCAATCTTCAGCACAAATAAAGGCTGGTATATTCTGTCGCAACTCTTCTTGGGTCGTTTTAGCTTTGTTTGCAGGTGCAGAGTCCCAGCGTTCTCCGCAAAATAGGTTATTGGTCAAGTGCTTCATCACGCCTTCCAAGACGTCTCGTTGGTAACCCAGTTTTGAAGCCTTTTTCGCAGAAATGCAAATTGACGTATCAACTATGCGCGGACGATCACTTCTGGCTCGCTTGGGATGAGTCCAAGAAACGACTAATGGTACGACAAACAAACGTTCTTGATATATCAAGATTTTTCAGCAATTTGAAAATTTGACTCCCTATATCCACACTTGTAATTTGTGCTGGTACGACCGCGTTTAAATTCAGCAATCCACTTCTCTATTATTTGTCTCGATGGAGCGGAGTTCGGAGCCATTGTTTGATTTCCACTGTATTTTTGTTTTCATCTAAAAGCCAGGCTTTATCAAAATTCGAAATTCAGTTATTTAAATTTTCAATAACAAGAGTTGCTTCACACAAAATTCTATAACTCACGAATCAATAGTCAGATTGCTGTCAAAGATGATACACGTATCATTTGCAAGTTAGTATTAAATAAAAATCATATGGAAAAAATTTTAGTAACTAACGCCATCTATGTGTCTTTATATGGACTTTTTAATGGACTGTTACGTCTGTAAATATACATATATGTATGTACGTATATGTACATACTTATATGCATTTTGAAATTAATCATCTTCTTCATTGCAATGTTTCATATTGTTATTGATAATTCTTAATATTTTATTATTTAGCTAATGACATCCCAGCTCAACAGCCCCTCTTGTATTTACAACCATCTGGTGCTGGTCAACAAGGGTTTTTTAACTTTGCTGGTAGCTTTCTGCCAACAAGTAGCCAAACCGGTCACACGCAGCAACAAATTGTCAATACGAACTCTCAAGCAGCTGCATTGTCAGCCGCAGCCCAAGGTTATACGGTAATGTATAATCCTCAACTAACAATGCAAACACAACAGCACACAGCTAATTTGCCTCATATAAGCTCATCGTATATATTAACAAATCAAAATATACAACACCAACTACAGGTTCTTCCTTCCAAACCATCTCAAAACGCCCCAGTTTTGCAGCAAAGTTCCGGAGATAACCCACATAACCAACAGCTTATTAACCTACCTGCGTCTGGAGCAGACGGCAATGCAAAGTAAAGTTCTGAATTACTAATTAGTAGCGGAACTTCTACGACTTGATCTTATTTTTATTTATATATTAAATTATTCTATTTATATTTTATTAAATTATGGGAGCGTGCAAGCAAGGTGATAATATATAATATTTGTATTTTATTTTACAAAAATCCAAAAATAACTAACATAAAATTAAATTATGAATTGTACTTTAGATAATCTACTTACTCTACTATAGAATAGATATAATTAAACAAATTCAAACAATGTACGTTTATTATTTTTCCCCCACTTTTTTAAACCTGATGATGAAACTGTACTAGGAAGGGTGGGGCATAAATATGTGCGCCATATAATTTTACAGTCAAGCAGTGTTCTCAGTTTGGTTACATTTAATTATTTATATATTGAATTGAATTTTACGAGATTTTAGACGGTCAGTGCCTTCCCATAGACGCACTACTTCTTAGAGTGTTTCTGGGGCTTTCAATATCTTCACTGAATCGCTCTCTGAAATTTTCCCATCGCTTCGTAAATGCGTTTTTCATTCGCAATATAGAAACACGTTTTTTTTTTTACCAGCACTATGTAAACTCACTTCTAATTTACCATCAACTTTGAAATTACTTGCGACTTCCAACCAAGTCCAACTTTTGGCGAACGTTAAAATCGACATTTATTTTGTCACAACGACACAGTCAGTTATGTGAGTTTAATTATCTGGGCAGTAATACCGATTGGTATTGTTGAAAATTATAAAGATGACAACTTCTGCAGAGATCATTTGCTGGCAGCCTTATTCTTTTTGCATGTTTGCCAAATTTGTAATGTCCCGCACCGATGTCCCTTAACTATGTCCTTTGAAAACTTAGCAGAGCTCTGTTTTGAGCCCTATTCAAACTTGGCCAGGTTAACCTAGTAATACTACAAGTGGGTTCTTCCAACCATATGTTATATATCGCATTATGTATATACCTCTTGCAGGCTGAGAAGGATATGCCACAGAGTTTATCAATGTATGAATCCTTGCTCTTCACTTTGCCAGCTTGTCGGCCTAACAGTTACCTCTATTAGTCCCGTGTCCATTCGATTTAAGGATGTCTGGCATTCCTGGACCAGTTTAGATGTTGTATGGACACCTGTTAGAGACCTAATCGTAGCACGACTGTTGGTAAAGATTCGAATATCTCTATACAATATTCTGCAATACCACAGCCAATCTGCCGTCAATATATACGAGTATGTATTATCACATTTAAACGTTTTTTCGCTACTTAATTTATATTGCGTAGCCAACAGTTTTTTCTATATACTCGTAACTATTGCAGTATGAGTGACAACATAATGACAAATTTGCAACCAGTAGATTTACAGGTAAATAGCAACTTTCCCTAAAATTTATTATACATATAAAAAGTGAATTCTATTCATTGACAGTATTTCAGAAAACTGAATGATTTTGTTTCTTTTCCCGATGGTGATTTGATATATGTAGAAAATTTCAACGAATTTAAAATATCATAAAATGATATCGTGTATAGGAGCATCAACTTCCTCTCAGATCATTTAAGGAATGTACATAAAATAAACATTGAGGCTGAGCGTAATCCTTCGGCATCTCAAGCAGATATTCCAAAAATTCTTTATTCTCTAATAATTATTTTTAAAATGGTAGTTTAAATTTTGAAAGTAATCCAGTTGAATGCTGAGACTGAATGTGTACAATTTAGAATTTTTACTTTCTGTTAAAACAATAAACAAAAATATACGAGTATATGTATAATTTTTAAATAAAAAATTGAAAACCGGTTTTTAAAAAGTGCGGATTTTGAACTCTTCGAAAAGCTATTTTTTTAAATATCGAGTAGTTGTTAACTGGATAACATTTCACTGTTCCAAAAGCATTTTCTCTAACGCAGCGAGTCCTCAATACTTTTTGCCCTTGTCGTGTGCAGGCTTTTATATGGCTTCATTAAATTGTTTTTTAAGGGAAATGCACAAGCTCCAAGGATGTAATGTTGAAATGGTTGCTTCACCGATGCGATATACGAATAATTTTACTATATAAGAAATTAAAAAAAAAAAAATTATTCTTGATTTGATATTCCGACAGGGTGTTTTGATGTAGAATTTTGGAACGAATTTCCGTCATCCCTTGTCAAGTTTGGTTTGGAGACTGAAGATGGCACTTAGCCGAAACCGGTTTGTCTCCAAACCAAACTTGACAAGCGATGACGGAAATTTGTTCCAAAATTCTACAAAAAAAATTTAAGATGAATTCCGGTCAGAAAAAGTAGATATTTATTTGGTTTTAAGGATGAAAAATCGAAAGGTACATATTTTTATGGTAGGCCCTTTATTTCATTACTCTTTTCATGGTCCAACCATATTGCACGATTTTAATAGTGAGTCACTATTGCGAGATGACAAGGGACTTATTGTGTTCAGAAATTGAGGATATGGATCTGGACGCTGATATGTGGTTCCAACAGGATGGTGCCAAACAGCCAACGCAACAAAAGCTCTTTTGCGCGATAAATTCAATGGCCGTGTTATCTTACGTCGTGGCGATGTTAAATAGCCGTCACGATCATGTGATTGGACACCGTTGGACTTCTTTCTTTGGGGATATTTAAAAGAAAAAGTGTACGTCAATTAGCCAAGATTAATTCAAGAGCTAAAGGATGAGATAATTCGGCACATTAACGACATTGAACCTGAATTAAGAGTCATTGAAAATATCGACCAGCAGATAGGCGTTAGCCATCGAAGCCGTGGCGAGCATTTGGCCGATAGTTTGTTTCCGCACAACTGTCATAGATTCTTCTAACACAATAAAAAATATTAAAATATTTCTCTCAAAACTTTTTGTTTTATTTACAATTAACAGCGTGCATTTTGGTTGGACCACCCTATACTGAAAATGTGTTTACAGGGGACGGTAACAAGGTGTCAGGCACCGGACGCTAGTTATGCTCGCCACGCTACTGGGCAATTATCAGTGTGAAAAGCTTACATTTTGTCTTTTTCGATTTGCAATAATTGTAGGTAAAGTTGGGTAAAGTACAGGGTGTCCGCTGAGCAGGTATACTACTTTCTTTGTTTA
This sequence comes from Phania funesta, assembly GCA_963932375.1. Classification (NCBI taxonomy): domain Eukaryota; kingdom Metazoa; phylum Arthropoda; class Insecta; order Diptera; family Tachinidae; genus Phania; species Phania funesta. The sequence continues at coordinate 5,744,626 of OZ010657.1, read as the reverse complement.
CAATTTTTGATTAAATGAAAGAGAATGGATCGTATATTGATAAATGTTTTATTTAATGTCGGCAATTATGTATGGAATACAATATCAGATAAATGTCCGCCTCTGTTAGCCTTACAAATGCGAACCCTTTTGAACACATTTTTCATTACATTCTCGCACATTTTCACATTTCACCATTCTTTGAAATAACTTGTTGTGGAAAGAGGTCTCGCAGTATTGCCATTGTGATCCTAGCTGTATGCGATGTGGCACCGTCTTGTTGAAACCACATGTTAGTCAAGCCCAAAGCATGCAGTTGTGGGGTTAAAAAGTTTTCATTTATATCACGATATCGCTCCCTATTGACAGTTACCGTTACGCCGTTTTCAGTTTCAAAGAAGTAAAGTCAAATTACCAGACTGTCACTTAATGGATGCAAAGGTGACTGATGAATAATTTGATGGTTTTGCATCGACCAGAACCGATTATTCTGTTTATTCACATATCCATTCAAATGAAAATGTGCCTCGTCACTCATTATGATTTTTTCATGAAAATCGGGGGTTGTCATGGGCGAGCTGTAGCATCCTATTGGCATATGGACGGCGGCGTAAATAGTCTTCTCGTAGAAGCTCTTGTGTCAACTGAATCTTAAATGGGAGCAAATGCAAATCTTTGTGCAAAATTGTGGCCAAAGTTGTTCTTTGAAGACAAAGCTCATGAGCACGGTGTCGAATTGAGGTTGATGGATTGTTTTGAACACTTTCTTGAACAGCAGTAATGTTTTCAGCCGATCTTGCAGTACGTTGTGGTCCATGCTTGGACCTATCAGCTACAGTCCCTCCTTCTTCGAAATCATTCCCTACACGATAAATAGTTCGTCTTGTTGGCACGTTGTTTCTCCCAAAAATGTCACGTAACTTTCTCATCGCCACAGTAATCGAGGATAGATTTTGATTAAATGTTTCAACGATTAAAACACGTTGGTTTACCGGATATTTTTCCATAATAAATTTGCCACGTCTCTACTTCACGACTGCCAAATATGAACTATCAAGACTAATGTTTACCAAAATAGCGCAATATAAAATAGTATACCTTCCGGGCGGACACCCTGTACTTTAAATTGATGGGCGTAAAAAATAAGTATTAAGATAGCGAGTGTAGTGGTAAGCGGTAAAGAGGAATAGTAGATGGGGATACTCTTTAACGGGTTTACATAACACGTTTATCATTCATGTTGCATCCCTGCAGGCAATTCAGTTAACTTTCAATTAATTTAAAGCTAACTATTTCTCAAGTAGTGGTGGTTGACACTTGGATTACTTTTATATGTAATTAACTAACTATTTTAACATTGCGATGTCCTAGGAAGTAGTCAATTGTCCGACTCTGCATTACTTTCAGTTAACTTTAAAGTTATTTACCTAGCGGTTAACCTAAAATTAACTTTTTGTAGCTAGCTATAAAGTTACTACTTCAAATTAGCTTTAAAATTGGGGTTTTTTAGTTAACTATAAGGTAGAGAAATTGCAGTCAACGAAAAGTTAGTTGCTTACACGTTGGTTCGAAATAAAAAAGTTCTTAAAAATTCATATTTTAATAAAAAACAAAAATTGATTCAAAAATTTCTAAATTTAATAATGCACTGCTACGTAAATATTCAATTTACTTAAATATATTGAATATACATAAATACATAAGTATGTGTGTAGAAATTATTTAAGAAAAAAAGACTTTTTTTTCAAAATAGTATACATTAAAAAACAAAAAGATTTTAAAAAAAGAGTTTTTTCTAAATACAAATAACAACATTTTCAAATATTTGCTGTTTAAATTAATTTTTAGATTTTATGCTTTTGTTTTTAATACACTGAGCATAAATTGTTCATTATTATTTTTAATGCGTTACGTAATTCAGCTTCAACATCCTGAGCGCCAAGTGATCGACAGGCATCTGTTTAAAAGATATGTACATATGTATGTAAATTTGAGTATGTTTTTAGACTTCGTTAGATACATATATTTTCAAATTAGGACTTACCTGTTAAGGCGTCATAAAAAGCAGCAAAGTATTTTAATCTCCATCCAAATTTATGTTCATGCACAAATTTGTTGATATTATATTCGTAAGTGTTTTTGGCAAGCGGCCCTTCAATACTGCTTTCATAGTATTTATCTGTGGAGAGTAAAAATTTATTAATTATAAATATACATGGGTAGATGATTAAAAAACTTACGTAGTCCTTCCGATTATTTTCATTTATGGTTTTATTTCCATCCATCAAGTTATTTATGGAATGTAAGGGGAATGTTGAGCACAAATTATTTTGTGTTACCTCCTGGTTTTCATTTTTGTGCAGAGCATTGTCAAAAGAATAGATTGGTGCTGCTTCATTTGCATTATTCACTAAGAATTTGTTACAAAACACTTCCCTTTTTTTTTTTAAAGTCTCCTCCAGTGCCTCTTACTGCAATTTCTCATTTTTTTGAAGCAATAATTGTATGTACATACGTACATAGATCAAAATACAAAAATATTTTTCAATTTATAAACAAATTAATTTAAATTGATTTTAATTTTTATATTTATACTTATTTTTATTCAAATACTTACACATACACTTTTAAATAAAATTTACGAAACTTCGCTTTAATTTTTCGATCGCGTTTGTTTACTAATCAACACTTTAATTAAGCCGATAGAAAAACGTTGACGGCGGTAAACTGATCTACAGGTGTTTAAACTTTAACGCCGTCACTATCTAATATTTTAATCAATCCCCATTTACATATGTATGTATGTCTATTTTGCGTTAAATTTGTATATCTATCGGAAATATTGAAAAAAAAAATAAATAGACCGTATCTACATAAAATTTAAAAGAAACAAAATATGTATTCTTCTTTAAAGCTTAGTAATACATTTACACAGAAAAAAATATGTCATTTTTTACAAACTCTTGTTTGCAGAAAATTTATGTTTAAATACTATCTTATTGCGTTTTATTAATACTTTATACACATATGTATGTATATATGTTGATTTTTCTTTCTCGTTTCTCAACGAAATACAATATTTTTCCTATTACTCATCAATGAATTATTATGAATCGTTTTAATTAGCTTTACTATTTCGTTTAAAAGTTTCTGTTGGACTAAGAATTTATGACTCACTAGTTACAGTAAAAAGTTTGCAATGGCTGGCAAACACTTTTTTGATAATTTTTAAAAATAATAACTGCTAAAATGCGTTTACTTATTCTATCAGGATTAGTAAAGCGGCTACTTGAAGCCGTTTTACAGTTTTTAAATAAAGTCTTGGGGAACATAACACCAAAAGCAAATAAAATAACTGCGCAAAATATGTACACTTTGATTTGGGTAAATTCTGGATTACAATGTAGTTAGCTTGTAGTCAGCCCATAAAAGTGAATTATAAGTTAGTTTTATTTGTAGTCGACTACCAAATTGCCGGCACGGATATTATGACATACACACACTGTAACCAACAGTTAAACCATAAACCAGAGGCAGCCAAATAATAAACTGCGGTTGTGGTCGTGATCGAGCTGCCCAGCGAACACGAAGTCAATGGTTTGACTTAAAGAAATATTTTTTTAAATGGATTAATTTGCCTCAATATGTTGTTTTTCTAAAGAATAAGAGAGTGCGGAAATGTTTAGAAGCAACAAATGTAGAAAAATAAATAACACGGAGTTTGATACACTTTCGAAACTGATAATATTTTGAAGAAGAATTTTTTTACATAATTTTTATAAAATCGTCTGTATTTATAGTCTTATATGTTTTAAATATAATGAACTCTGTATGATACCAATAGCATTATTTTTTATGAAACTTTTTTCGCATATACATCATTAATTTGAAATGAAAGCCGCTTGCTTGCTGGGTAAGTATTTCTGTATAAACGACGCACGGTGGTTCAGAATCAATTTTCGCTGCCCAAAACCTATATTCTTTCTAAACATAGATTCTTAAAATTTTTCTGCCATCAGAGAGGAAACATATCAAAACTAAGGTAGCCACAAAATTTGGTCAAAATATTCGCAGTAGTGGGTATGGCGTGCTGCTGAATACAACAAATTTATGTTATTTAAAAAAAATAAAATTTGTCACATTTGATCCGAAATAAACTATGATTCCTCGAAAACTATTACCGATAACGGGCTGCCTCTTTTTTTGTATTGGTGGGTAAACTGTTACTTTCAATAAATGGTATGTGCACACCCTGTACAATTCGCAAAACTTTTGAAGATCAAAAAGGATAAAAAAACCGAAACCATTCAGGGAGAGATGAAAGTGTCCTCTCTAAGCCTATATATGTATACTCATGCACCCACCCGCACCCGCCTGTAGAACAGTTTTTATTTTAAAAATTAAAAAAAAATGTGTACCAAAATTGCTAGTAAATTTAGAAACCACGTAATTGCCATTCTACCTCATCTAAATAAAAACTAAACTAATTTTTATATAACTTTGAAGGAAACAAATAGAAATTAATATTTAAAACAGAATATGGTAAAATCTAATAAAACAATCATAAGCAGAAATCACAGGTAGCAAAACGTATTATGTTGGTTATTTGTCAATTTTGTATGGTTAAACCAAGAACCGACAAAGTCAGTAGATAGACTAATGCATATGAATTTGGATCACCGATACATACAAGAATAAGGTTTATGAAACACATATTAAAAATCAGCTATGTCTTGGACTTCGAATCTTCAGGATCCGTAAGAAAAAACGTCAGCAACAAAGCTAAGAAAATTAAAACATAAATATGTTCAAGATAAATTTCTCAAACATGTGTTGAAACTACATCTAATATAGCAGGTGTTGATATAGATCTTATTTCAAGATTTAAAACAATTATTGAATTACTGCCATGCAATGGAATGAATGCTAGAAAATTTGGTGATTATGCAAGGAAACCGCAGTATATATACATCCAAGTACCCATGAAGAAATATGCCTGGAATAGTGCAAAAAGTTTTTATCATATCAATTAGGCACCATTTATTACCAATTGCAAATTTGTCAGAGGAAGCCCAAGAAAAAAATAAGGATTACAAATTCCAGAAAAATGTCACGAAGCGCTACAATTGAAGATTTATTTAATATATTATTGGCAACGACAGATCCCTTCATCTCTAGCATTCAAAATCAATGGCAACTAGATCATTCGGACTTGCATGCCGAAGCGAAGATACTGCCGCGCGAAAGAAGTAATACAGAACTGAATATACAATATTTACGAAAAATATTCCAACCAAATTAAAAAATGGTTATGATCTGCATTTGCTTTCTTTAAGTGAAATAAAGAATGATAATATTAATATAGTTTTATATAATTGTCAGTTAGAGCTTTATGAATAAATGGAAAATAAATAAAATAATATGTTTTTAAGTGTGTTTATATACTCATAGATTAAAATTTCTTCAAGTAGTATTGTTTAATTTTAAATTATAGTTAAAGTTTCTCATAAATCCATCATAAAAAATTAAAAGGCCAGATGTTGGGAAAAAGCCCTCAATATTTAATACTTAGCGTAGGGGCTTTATGATACCCAATTATATTTTAAGTATTAACTGGTAATATGTGCTTGAAGTGATACTTAATTATTTCAAACTAGTTTATAATTCTCATAAGTAGTGTTTAAGTAATTCAGTGTCTTGCAGATATTCATCTAGTACAAAACGATTCAGTTATTTTTGTCTGGGCCTGTCTTACATACGTATGTATTTAAGCATATTTAAATAACCAAAAGAGCCTAGAATCTGTTTATGACTGAAAAAACCAGGCTTATGACTTAAATTTTCCAAAACTTAGTTTGTTGTATTTATAACGGCGATTTAATTATCATTATAATTCCTTTTGCCACAAAAAATATAAACGCGCACATTTCTATGCAAAATTAAAAAAAGAATAGATGTTATCTATCCGCCAAAAGGAAAAGAATTACTAAAAAACCTTTATTAGTTCAAAGGTTGCAGAGTTTTGGCCGATGAAAAACGATTCTGGACCACTGTGTGACGACGAAATGAATGAGCATATACATATGTACATACATATATGTAAATGTGTGAAGTTGGCTCGATACAATTGTACTATTAAATGGCTACCAATGCCATAAAAGCAACAACAGTTTTTTTTTTTTTTGTATACGCCTTCAACTCACCAGAGAAACCCAGTTAAAAAATGAGCGGTAAATGAAATAAGAGCAGTTATTATTGGTGATGAATTGTTGTACTCGTATGCAGCGTTGCCGTTTTGGTTAATATTAACCAAAATTGGTTTTTTTTTTAATGTGTACATGTGTATATATTTTTCAAAATGATTTTTTTTTCTAACCAATTACTTAACATACATAAAAGAATGTTTCTATGCATCATCGTTGAAGAAAATGTACATTAAGAATAAAAAAAAATGATTATATAGTTGTTGAATTAAAAGTAATTGTATTAAAAACTTTAATTCACCTCAAATGAATGCAGAGAAAATTTTGCGTTTATGAATGCGGAGAAAATTTTGAATCATATTTGATAAAGATGATTGACGGCGTCCTTCTCGTCTAACGAAAAGTTGAATATTTTAGTGAAAATAGAAGAATGTACAATGAACCGACGTAAATTATTCGAGCAACGATTAATCGATTGGGCACTCTAGTTCTGAGTTAGTGTCATTATTTCTTCTGCAATTCAATTTGAATAAAGTTCCACAAATAACTTAATTATAATTGCACTTTTTAACTCTAAATTATAGTTGTTTTTATTATTATTATTGGCTTTTTCATTTGTGTTATGTAGTTCAAAAACATTCAACCGAACAAATTAAGAAATGAAAATAACAACACTATTGATAATTGGGCCTTGTTTAAGCTTTGATTTTGTACAATGCTATTTTGACTAAACGTCTTATTTAGTAATTAAGGTTTCATGCATAATAACCTTTAGCTATTCTAAAGACAATGTCTTTTAAAGATTTAGATGGCCCTAAAGAAATGACAATCGAGAACGCCTTTCCCATAATGATCTTTAAATTGATGTAGTTACTAGAAAAATTGGGAATATAGTAATTGTTTATTATATTAACTTTATCGTTGTTCGTAGTATTTACTTTTTTTTTATTAGAACGTTAAAATATATAAATATAATGGTTTTGTTATTTTTTTCTCATTTGGTTATTTTTTAAAGAAATTTTGGTTACAAAAATTTTTTGGTCGTGGCAACACTGCTCGTATGTGTGTTTGTATGAATTAGTAAAGTTTACCCAACCGTAGTTTTTTCGTAATCGCCATTTTCGTTCTTCTTCAACTCATTTAATTTTTTCTGGGGTGGACAAAAGCATACATATTCTCAGCGGGTTTGTTTTGAATGGACTAGACTAGTAACAACAATAAACAACGTTTCACTTTCATGTTTTTTTTTGCTGCTTTTTATTTGCCTGTCTATCGCAGGCACAAATTGAGTTGTTTTGGTAAGAGATCATCAATTCTAGGTAATGGATACAAAGCTGTGGTAGTGAGTGATCTTAGAGGCGGTAATCTACACATAATCTTATTGAGCAACCAGAACAACTGGAAAGGCCGGCCCACTACCTCAGTTAAGCCCTTTTCAAACATTTTGACAATTTTTTGTTTTAAAAGTATTTTTATTTTTGGGGAAATTCTATTGTGTGGATTTGAGATCGAATCATGTGAACCTGTCTTAATGTAGTGTTCTATATGAGGCATAGGTTTCTCTATATCTTAAACTCAGGGGTCTAAAATAATATTATTCCTAAAATTTCAACAAAAAATATTATATTGAAAGAGAAATGCTACAAGATTAAGAAGTACACCAACGCAATCGTGGTCAAGCGGATTACCATTGGGTGCATTAATTTTTATTTGTTATAGTTTTATTAAACACAAATAACTTTAATAATTCTTGTTTAAGTTTTATTTTTCGCTTTGTGTTTATTACATGATGGGTGGTTTGACTGGTAAATTCTTGCTGCTCTACTTTCATATTAGTTAACTTTTATTTCAGGCCCTTTAACATACACTCTTGTTCTATTGATAAGACCCACATAACTTTTATCACAGCCCATATATTTTAATATTTTATGGATGGAACAAAAATTGTATTACCAGTGGATAGTGTATTTAATTGAGCATAACGAAGCATTTTAAAGGCTTTTAGCAATTATGGAAATCAATTTGCAAGTAATTAATAATTATTACACATGGGTAAAACCAATACTCTTGATGAAGCGAAAAAAATCGATACGTATTCATCGTTAAATTATTCCTGTCGTGCCATCGGCGGCAATATGGATGAAACCACAAAACCGTGCTCAGATACTTACATTAAGGACAAAGAAACATATGCACGAAACTACAAAGGAAAATATTTCACAGCTTTCACTCTGGCAAAAACGCGAAAAATTCGCAGAATCTTATCGAACTCAGCTACTTTGTACAAATACGCAATATTATAAACATAAAGCAAAAACAACAACCTAGAATAAAATTCCACGAACCGCGATTTAAAATAGAAACAAAAACAACTAATACAGAACGGGAAAGTAGACAGAAGATACACACACACATATACAAGACTACTAAGCCAGCCAATGAAATAAATAATGCGCAATTTCACGTATGTTCGGCACGTTTCAAGAAGCGGCTGTGATCTCTATATAAAGGCGCCGTCCACCGCAGAGAGTACATTTGACTTGGAGATTTCATAGAGTGAACATAAAAGTGTACAGTGTAAATTAGTACTAAAGAGTTGTACATAAGAGTAGTAGTTGCCGAATAAAGTTGTGTAATTGAGAAAATCATAAAGGACTGTGTATTTTAATTCTTGCAATCAAACAAACCGTACAAATTCCGTGTGTTGTGGTTATAAACGTAACAATATATTTTAGATTCGGCTGAGCTTAAGGCCATGGATGGCTATTGTTCGTTTTACACTATCTTATAATTTGTAATTATAAGCTAAAGTTAATAAATAAATAAATATTTGAAGTTTTAAAAATCATTGAAATCACTCATATAAAATGTAGTTTTCATCGTATCACTATCAACAATCAAGGAAAGACAACTTGATATGGACCGATATTCGTTGGTTCTGTAAACGATTCATTTGTTAATTTAATCGAGTCAAATTACAAACACACTTTGGATGGGTTTCTTACTTTTTTTTATTAAAACAAATAAGAAATAAATTATTGATTTATTAAAATTTGCATTTCTTGGTTGTGAATTTTTTCACATTCTTATATTTTTGGTTTTTAATTTAATATTCCTTTGTCTCTTTCTACAGTGCGTATAGAAACAGCTGATTTGGCTTTTCTCATACGTTAAAGTTGATATCTGTAGTTACCCTGTGAAAATAAGTTCAATAGCCAAATCAATAGATCAGTTTTTATGTTGTCTATACAATTTTGAATAAATATACTTTTATTACTTTTTGGAATAATTAACAGCTAATTTATTAATAAATTATTGTTGGTTTTTTATATGACTTAATTGTATTATATTAAATTTAATTATTTTCTAATTATAATGTGTATGTATATTATAGTTTTAAAACCAAAGACTGCGCTCAGTTGTTGCTTGTTTTGAATTAAGTTAAAATATTTCTTATATAATAAATATCTACCAGATGTGCCAGTTTTAAATGGTTTCAAATCACGTCATCCCGAGTATTTAAAAAGATTTATAAACACGTTCGGTTGAATGCCACTTTTGTAATCCTCTCAAAACAAGCCGGATAAATTTATTTTTGAAGGGATTTTGTTTCTTCCGTTTGAAATATGGCTTGCAGTCCTGCAAATTGAAGAAGCGAAAAAGGTTGTAATATATGCTACGTAATTTATGTAAATTTAAAGTCAAAAGTAGTATAAGCTTTTAAGTTACAAAGTGCATTGTAAACACTTTAAATAAAAATTATTAAAAGTATTAAAACGGCCCAGGTGGAATGTTGAGCAAAGTACTAGTCTATCGGTCAATTTCCATCTTCGGTTCTATTAGCGGTACTTACAAGTTACAATATAATTGTGCGACTTTTTGTCAAAATTATCTAAGTTATTGCGACTTTTTCCAACATTTTTTCTTTTTACCAAGTCCGTAATGTAAAACCAAGTATGTAAGGTACATTATTTTGTTACTGAAAGTACGTTTATATAACAACAGACGATTAATCGGCATTGGAGTTGCCAAATGACAACGACTAAAACGTAGTTAATTACACTACGTCTTGAATGGCCATAAATTTGTTCACACATTGCGTCTGCAAAATAACGGAAGAAATCATGTTCGTGCTCCAACGTGTAGATGCTCCAGTTCAGTTTGTAAAGATTGACTTTGGATATTCACCCTTATTGTCCATTGGCGATGGCGTAATGCGACAGCTGGCAAATTCGTTGACGTTTTTTATAATTTTTGGTACCGTCTAAAAAACGCCTGATTGCCTTTTTGTAATGGCATAATTATTACAGAATGCTTCAAAACTATTAAAAATTATGGAACATCCTGTTAAAAATAATATATAAAAGAACTGTTTAATGCGGTAAAAAAACAAAATAAAATTAGTTTTTTTTTTGATATTGAGAAACAAAAATTTTAAGTGTTTGAGCTGTTCGGAGAGAAGACCATTTTTTGTTTATTTCAGCACTTCCTTTGGATATTTGACATTTTTTACAGAAGATGGCTTCACGCCTTTCGTGCTACATTCATTGTTCTGGCTTTCTTTTGTATGCTGCCCATAATACGAAGTAGATGGGTTATAATTTTCTTTTGAACGGCCATTGTTTTCTCAAATATGTTCACTTTCCTTAGAAACACTTCTAATTTGTTGGGCTGCAAATTAAAGGGTCGCCCACCTGTTGCGCCACATTTTGTTTTATTATGGATAAGTTTTTTTCTTAATTTGAATTTATAGTCCTCCCATAATTTTTCCCATCGTTCCCCACTTCAAGAAGGAGAACCGAAAAATGTAATTTTGTCTGCGAGTTTGTTCCACTCATCTTTGACGTTAAATTTTGTGTCAGCTTTTGTTAAATCCCCAATGGCCAAATGTGGATTTTCTTCCATCAATTCAACGAGTATCTCAGACTGTTCTGGAGTAGTAACTTTTAACCTTAAATTATTTTAAACAAATTACAAGACATTTATAAATATAACTAATATTGTTAAGGGACTTACTTCATGTTTTCCAATTCTTAAATTGTGATTTTTAATTTTTGTCGTAAAAAAAAAAAAATATCAACGACACTACTAATGGGACATTTCAAAGGCGTAAATGCCACTCGCCCTACGAAATGTGTAGTAGTAGTAGATGCGACGTTGAATTTGTTGGCGTTATTGATTCTGACGGTACCTATATCATAAAACGCCAAGTTTTTCATACGCCAACACTTTACACAATAAGGGTGATTATTAGATTGTGCAAACATTGGCAACACTTTTTTTGCTTTTCTTCCTAAAGCAAATCATAGCCTGTAGTTGATTTTATTTTTTTGTTTACCGCTTACAACTACATTTAAAGTTGGCAAACAACCAACCAAACGTAGTCGGGCAATTAAGAAAAATAAAATCATAATTTTTTGTTAAAACTTCAATGGTTTTGTGTTGATTTTCTTTGTATTTATCATTTGGTCTAAAAAGTTTCGAGCATAAGATGTTAAAGCTATTTTTTAAGTTGGGTAAATGTTTCCTGATGAGATGGCCTAACCAGCGATATGCGCATAGAGGTTAGCTTATCCAACCTCAACAATAAAGTGCAGTATTTGTTATAAAATGAGTTGGGCCTAAAACATTAGCTAAAAATAATTTTTTAAGATGGAAGGAATAATTTTTAAAACAAACATTATTTATATTTATTAAACATAATTTTTTGCGAAAAAAGAACCGTCAATCATACAAAGGAAAAGCTTAATAAATACTATGGGGACTCTGCACTGAATCGATTTCAATTATAAAAAGTGCTTTACTGACTTTCGTTGTGGTCGCACAAGTACACGTGGACGGCCAATTGAGGTGAGTACCCGAAAATGTCGAAAAAATACACGATATGGTGTTGGTCGATCGAAGAGTAAAAGTGCGTGAGATTGTTGATGCAATAGGCATTTCATATGGCAGTGTGGTTTCGATTTTAAATGATCAGCTGGGCTTAAGAAAGTTGTCTGCAAGATGGGTGCCACGTTTGCTCTTAATTGACCATAAACGTAAACGTGTGACAACTTCATAAATTGTTTGGAGTTCTTTAACCGTAATCCGAATGAGTTTTTGCGGCGTTTCATAACTGTGTATGAAACATGGATCCATTACTGCACTCCGGAGACTAACCAGTAGTCTAAACGATGGGTTTCTCCGGGTGAACCTACTCCGAAGAAGGCCAATGTATAATCCGCATTGATTACCTTCAAAAGGGAAAACCAATAAACTACTAATATTTTGCCAGCTTATAAGACCGATGTAATGAGGATTTAAAAAGAAAACTACCTTTTTTCATCAAGATAATGCACGGGTGCACACGTGTGCAGTCTCACGGCAAAACTATATGAATTGAGCTACGAATTGGTACCTCATCCGCCATATTCTCCGGATTTAGCCCTTAGTGACTATTTTATATTTCCAAACCTAAAGAAATGGCTCGGTGGAAAGAGATTTAGCTCCAAGGATGAAATTATTGACCAAACAAAGGCCTATTTTAACGACTTCGAACTATCCTATTTATTCGAAGGGATACAAAAACTGAAGAAACGTTGGACTAAGTGTATTGAGTTAAAAGGAGATTATGTTGAAAAATAAATTTTTGTTTTGCTGTGTTTTATTCAAAAAGTCACGGACTTATTGACCCGCCCTGGTATTCAAAACAGAAACTTAAAAAAATACAAAATAAAAAATTAAATGAAAATAATTCTTATAATTTTGAATTAAAAAAAAAAAAACAAATCGAAAATTAAACAGAACATAAACGAAATTAATGTTGCCATATGCCATTGTACCAAGTAAGCAGCCATCTGTCAGGAGCCGCGAATTAAAAAAAAAAACGTTGGAAGATCTGAATTCTATATATAAATTCTATTTAATTTTGAAGCGCTTGAATGGGTAGGGTTAACTGAGGATCAAATGTTGGCTTAGATCTATGACTTGAGAAGAGTCTAGTAGCTTATTCGGTAGCGACAGCCATAACTTTATATCGTTCACGCCGAATGTACATTGTGGCTTACGTTGTCTGGCATGTAGCTTCACATGTCATTTACGTCCACATCGTCAATTTGTAGCAAACCAAATTGAAAAATGACGGACCAATGACGCTGATTATATAACAGAATAATAAACAACAGATTTGTTAGACGAAGCCAATAGAGCATGGCTCCCAAAATGATCCCGCCTTTCGTATGTTTGAAAACAACTAAATTTTGTTGCACTTTACTTACCTTTATTTGTGACGTGTATAGATAATTAGGTAACTTTAGGTTTTTTCTCATTCTCAAGCAACGTTTAGGCGTTCTTCTAATCACCTTATTCGATGTGATCGATGAAAGTTTTCATGTCTTGTGTTAATAACGCTCATATTCCATTGCTTGCAACTGTAGAGTTTATTGTGAATTTTCTGGTATTTAGGTTGCTGTTGAATATGTTGCAGTTTTTTTGTTTTCGTGTGTATTAAATATTTGTGTTGCCAGATGCTGTAAATTGAAATTATAGTAGAAACTTGTGATATGGTTGAATAGTGCCAGGCCGCTATTGAAAAAATACAAAACGTCACAATGACCCACTTGGCATGCGGCGTTATTCCAATGCCTTTACTAGTTTGCATAGCGGCAGGTTGTTCACCTTAAATTAATAAAATATACTTATTAAACACAGTTCCGGGAATTATGCTAGAAATCAAGGAGATTAAGAATATCAATTTTTGGACATTTTTCGGTCTAATTGAGATCAAAATGAGGACCAAGTTTCTACGCTACTCTTTCGGACTCAATTGCGTTGATAATCATTTGGCTATCAGTGACGATGTTTACACGTATTAGTTGGTCTGCAGACTTCTGCCACCTCAAGAAGTCGGCAGTACATTTCTGTCTCTGCTTCATTTATAGAGATTTCCCGTCCTAGCTTGGAATGTTCATGCAGCAACTGGTCGCTACTAGTATCTGCGCTAGGGGTTGACCAAAAGTCTGTACAGTGTATCAGTAGCTTAAAGCTAGATGTCACCTAACTGTTGGTAACCCCACAACAAATAATACACCAAGAAGAATCCGGCTTTCAAAGAATTTATCATAGCTCTGGCAAGATATAAGAGTGGTACTATTAAAATGCTTAGAATTTGAAAAAGAACCAGCTCTTACGAGGAAGGGCGGAGAAAAGTATTTCCGGCCAATAAGTATAAGCTACGAGTTCATTCTAAAATTTGTTATATTTTGAGTATTTTTATTTATTTATTTATTAAATATTGCAGCGCTTTCCCGATTTCATATATTATTAAGGCGCACTGTAGTGCCCCAGGCCAAGTTCAGGCCTAATACACAGTGTGTATATTACTTTATTTAATCATAAAATATTGAAACTTGAAACATATAGGTAACCTAATAGATTCTCGAGATATGAGAGTGTAAATGGCACAGATTTTAGTACCTATTCCCTGACTCACTCATCAATATTATGAGGCTCTTCCGCTATAGCTATACAGGTTGTTCTTGGGTAATAAGTAATCAGAAAAGTTTCAAAAAGTAAACTTTTTGTTATCTAAAAGCACTTGGGTGTGCCACTTATTTGTATGCGACACTTCCACTAAAGGTTCGGAGCTGAAATTTGGAGTAACCCAACTGTCTGTAAACTTTAAGGTACGATCGAACGATTTCTACGTACATAGAAACATATATTTACATTTACAAAAAGAAATAACTGGCAAAAAAGGAGTCTCAGATCCGTACAAAAATCCTAAATGTGAATATAAGGCAAAGTTTTATTGCAACAATTTCGGACGTTAAAAGTACTTAAAACAAGCTCTTGTGCCATCTCATTTCTAGACAACCTGCTGGCTGGCAACCTTGGCACGTTAAAAGTACTGAAATTAAAATGAGGACCAAGCTCTTGATTTGTACAGTACCATCTCATTTCTAGGCAACCTGCTGGCTTGGCAAGCATTTGACATTTCATTTGCAAGAGTGTAAAAGTACAATTAGCCAGTTATTAAAATCTTTTACCACGAGTATGATGGAAAATTTACAGTTTATTACTTACCAGTTAATACGTGAACTCGTACGGATGCAGGTATTGCACCCACTGGTGCACATGTGTAATTGCCGGAATCTTTTAGTGACGCTCTCGTTAACATAAGACGACTTGTTGTACCAGTGTCAGTTTTTTCCGTCTCTAAACTTATGCCTCCACGAAGTGAATCGAAATCCACAACCGATGATCCGTGATACCTAGAAGCAAATATTATTTATATGTTGTTAAATATGTGGCGAGTAGCTTTCCAAACATGCACCTACCATAAAACAGAGGAAGCATGTATGTTTACTGAGCATGCCAATGCTATGGTGCTATCACGTTTTACATGTATCTCCGTTGAACCCAAAATTTTTGCTCTGGCCGCTGCTTATGATAAATAAAAATAGAGGAACTATTTATACAGGCTATATAGAGATTTGACACACACACACTTAATGAGTTGTATCGGAATTGAGAAATTTAGACTTAATACCCTCATTAAAATTTAGTTCGATTAGAGGCAGCTTCTAGTAGCTAGTTAATATTATAGTGAAGGGTGACCACATAGATTTTAGCGCGCCTCTGAAATCTGACGCGAAATCACTGTCGCATGTTATACGACTGAGCTTCACTTTAAATATTATTCAAAATGAGTATGTCCTTGTTAGCGATACGGCGCTTTATTAGATAAATGACTGTGTTAACAAGCCAAATTATTGTAGCCAACACGAGCGGTTACACAAGTGGCAATACATTCAAAAAAATTGACTATTTGGTTGGGTGGTCCAACTGTAATGCACAATAATGTTATTTGTGAGCCTAAGGTGTGGGTCAAGCTTCTTCCCAACTTCATTTGGCCATGTCTTTGAGTCAGTGTTTGAAAAATTCAACCACGGAGATGTACACAATTGAGCAGCATGTTAATATTGTTGAAGCCTTTTACGAAACAGGGGATTCAACGCAAAATGCATTTCGTGCACTTCGTGATAATTGTGCACAAATTTCAGTAAACCGGGCCTGTAGGAAATGTGAAAATACCTACGCATGCTCGCCCAGTTCGTTCAAATAAAGATTTGAATTTAAACCCTTACAAGGTTCAATTGACTCAAGAGCTGAATTTCAAGCGTCGTCAATATGTCGAATGGTTGGTTGAACAGACAGCAGATAGCGACGAGGAACACTTTCACCTCAGTGGATTTGTTAACAAGCAGAATTGACGCATTTGGGCAAATAAGAATCCACGAGTAATTGTTGAAAAGCCGATGCATCCACAAAGAGGGACTTTTGTGTGCGGTTTATGGGCTGGCGGCGTGATCGGGCCTTCTCCGGATACTTCTGCGAAAATATGGTCGGCCTAGCCGTTACCGTGAATGGTGTTCGCTATTGCGAGATAATAACGGACTGCTGGTGGCCAGAAATTGATGATATGGACCTGGCCGGTATGTTCCCAGGCATGCAGATATCAGGATTTTTTGCAGAAAAATTCAGATATTTTTAAACTCTGAACATATGATATTTTTTGTTTGGCTTTAAAATTTACTTTGTCACTATTTGGGTACTAATCAGGGTTTCCTCTTTCATGCTAAAATGAACAAAAACAATCACCGCAAGTAAAAAAGAAGAAAGCAACATTTATGAATATATTTATTATCTGTACTTAAGGCAGTTTTTCTTTCGTGTATCGTATCAAAAATAAAATAAATAAATAATCAACATTTATTTCACAGAGAAGACGATCCATTTTTGGAAAGAAATATCGGACGTCAAGCGTGGTTGCGTTCGTTCAGTATAATATAATGTCGAGATAATATTTTGTTATATTAACGTACAAAAAAGGTAAAAGTTGGAAAGTGAATCCTTAGTAGGAGTTTTTATCAATCAAAGTTTATTTAAATCCTAACGATTACGCTTGTAGTAACTCCATATTCGTTCGGAAGGAAACCATCCTGATATTTATGCATAAAAAATGCAGATATGTTTTATAATTTTCGACCAAACTTGAATTAAAATTATTTTTATATATTTCACAATGATGAAACTTAAAAGAAAATAATCATTTTATTTATTTTTTATAAGCCTTGGAAGCTTGCTTAAAGGTTCCAACATGACCTTTGATTTTAGTTGGTTTCTTTGGTTGCAGATTTTAATTATTTTTGATTCAAAATATATTTACAGATTTGACCTACAGTTCTGGCTACACTGCGTGATTATAATAAAAAATGTCTTAACAACAGCGCTGGAAAAAAAGGAAAAGTGTTCACAGGTCTATTTAATCGAGTCTCGTGCCATTACTTGCATTTACTCTTGACTGTAGAGATTTTAGACTATCGGCTGGTGAAGGTCGACAACCTTCTTTCTCACCTATTTCAATTGCTAGCATTTATTTCTGTCCTAAGACTTTTGCTAGCCAGTGCAAGACATTCGCACACAATGTGCGCTACCGCCTCAGCCTCTTCCAGGCGCAGTCTGCAAGTATCTTCTCTTTCGATTTTCATCTTGGCCATATGATACTTACAGTTTTCATGAACTGTTACTAATTCCGCTTCGGATACTTCGATTATATCTAAGCACCTTACTTGCCCTCCTGCCGAGGACATCCTGCACTTAGTTTTTAACATAAACAAAATTATTAAGGCATAAGGAAGTGCGCCAGGCCCAGTTCAAGCTTAAAGCACACAGTGCGAATCCAATAGCACTGTTTTTACCCCCCTCATAACTTCGCTTCCTTTTATCATAAAATAACGAAACTTGAAACATAAGGATTCTACGTATAGCTAACCAAGTTTGTAAGTTTTACCATAGAAACTTCCCGCGATACAAGGGTGTAAAAAGTGCATATTTTGGAACATATTCACAGACTCACTCACTTACTCATGAATATTATGGAGCACTTCCACTGTAGCTAGAGAGCTGAAATTTGTAGGTAAGACTAGAAGAATAAGTAATGAGAAAAATTGACACTTTTCATCTAAGGGGACTAGGGTTCCATCTTGTTTGTATGAATCATTTCCACTATAGGTAGAGAGGTGAAATTTTATAATACCCAACCCTCTGCAAGCTTTAACTTTAAAGAGGTTTTATACATACATACATTAACATACAAAAATAACTTGGAAAAAAGGACTCGGATCCGCACAAAAACATAAATGTGAAAATAAGGCCAAGTTCCTATCCAAAAGTTCCGGTCGTTAAAAGTACTGAGATCAAAATGAGGACCAAGTTCTGTGTCCAATACCTTCCCATTTCTAGGCAACTTGCTAGCTTGAAAATTGTTTTTTAACTTTCTAATATGAGATAGGATTAAGGAGAAATGTTCCATGCTAGCAACAGCATACGTCAGGGATGCGTGGCCAAGAGGATGCTTGGTCTCAAGTATGCGTACTCTGGATACCAGACAATGTTTCTCCATTGGTAAAATTAATTAGAAAGCCTCGCAAGAGGTGGAGAGGTTAATCACTGCAAACTCTACAGTTTTAATATGCCAAAGGAGGAATCCGGAAAAGATGGACAAGAATGCCCCTCGTTCACCCCTCGAGTCAATCTTTTAAGGTACTTCTAAGACCGTGATATTCCGACGGGGATGGACAATGAAGCCTCGCACGAGGTGGAGGGGTTAATCTCTTTAGGAACTCTAGTGTGTATGGGCCAATGGAGGAATTCTGAGCATTGGACAAGAAAACCTCCTAAGGGGTGGACGGGTCAGCTTCGAAAGATACTATTGAGGAAGAGGCTCTGGCTAGCATAAGACTTATGACCACCGGCAGACACTTGTTAATTGCAAATACCATGGCGGACCTAAGCCTTAAGCAAATGCTGGCTATTACAAGAGATTCCTTGATGAGGAAGAAGGTCGACAGTGTGAAATCGCTGCAGTCGATAGTAAAGGCTAGTGGTGGCACAAGACTTGATTAGGAGTAAAGTTATCTTAAATTACCAATCGGTTGCCTGAAATCAACTCGTGGAAAGAAGGGGGTCGAAAAGGGATCGTTAAAGTTAGCGGTCTGCTTGAGTAAACTCCCTACATCAAAAGAAGCAAACCCGTATTATGCTAAAGGTTCAAAAAACAGAGAATGTAAATGGAACCAAAGGCGTTGTTTAAAAAAACCAAACTCGAAAAGATAAATTTCGCTTTACTGACCAGGACCATATGACGAACCAACGGGCGTAAACATAAAAGATGTCCACTACAATAAGTTGGTAAATCCCTAAAAAAGCCGATTAACAGACAGAAGAAACTATTTTCGCATTAGTAGAGGAAATTCAGACCTGACGTAACTAAAATTTATACAATGTGAAATTCAGTGAGGATTAAAGAGATTATTAGATTTTAGTGGAAAAAACTTTTGTTTTGAAAAAATAAAAGTCCGTATACGACCTTGACAATTTTGCTTAGATACTAAGGTGCAGTCGAATTTAGGAATTTTTCAGGCATAAAGAAAGAATCGTAGGTGAGCCAATATCATGACCGCTCTTTCAGCCAACATAAAAGATTTGTGCAGAGAATTCTGAAACAATCTCCATTAGAACGGCAAATATGGCCAGCATGTGATGGCCTGACAAATAGAGAGTCTATACGAACCAAAATTTAAAAACTCGCAAGGGAGAAAATGTAAATGCCGCAGGCAGATAAAAGTTTTTTTTTCCAAAAACATTGTAAAAACAGATTTTCCACGAAAAATTTAACATGGCTCGGGAAAAATTAAAAAAATCATCAAGCTCTAGATCTTTACTCCAATGCAATTGCACATTATTCTTGCCGCCTATGCACGCATAAAACTTAAAACTTTAATTGTGCAACTGAAGCACAGCATTTTTCAAAATATAATTCTCTTGCAAAATTAAAAAAAAAACACACACACACAACCACAAACAAATAATTCTAGAAAAAATAAGTAAGTTAAAACACAGAGGTTAACATCAAGTCCTTTGCGTTTACTAGTTCGAATAATTTTGTGTTCACCCTCGTGCGAGTATATGACCTGGTTGCAAACTTTGATCTGTGTATGAAAAATAAATCAATACATGAAGGAGTATTAATCCCACCTTTGGCATCATAGTATTGCGGCTCAGAAATTCTATCTTTAACAACGGCCATTGCTGAAAATAAAAACAGTGTTTTTATAGAATTTAGTTAAATTTTTTAAGCTCAACCCAAAAAAAAGCGTAACAAATTATACATAGAAAGTGTCGGCCAGAACCGACACATACAGATGCCCTACACAATAAATAACTTTAATTGAACTTAAAAGAAAACTCAACTTATGTAAATAACACTCATAACACATAGAAAATAATTTTTTAAATTTCAAATTATGTTTAACATAAAAACAGTTAATTGACATCTAATGATAGACATCTAATGCTTAACAACGCACTCATACTTTGCTGAAACATCAAAAGATTTCTACACATTATGTGTCTTAGGAAAATGTTATAGCTACAATTATTTCATTATTTTTGTAGAGTTAAATACTCGGAATGTGGTTACAATTTTTTTTAATATGGCTCAACTCGACGATGTTACAGTTCCAACCATGTAGGATATAATTTATTGATTAAATGTAAACAATAACTTGTTTGTCGCAACTAAAGTAATGTTTGAAATGTTTAAAAATAACGAATTAATTGTTTGGATAAGAATATGTTGTTGTAGATAATATAATATGGTTGCCGTGGCTCTACCAAAACTATGTCTTCGAAACATAAAGGGTGGTCTAACTATAATGCACAATATTATTTGTGAGTCACACCTTAACGTCAACTCTTTTGCCCAACTTAATTTGACATTTCTTTGTTTCACTGTTTGACAAATTCAACCATGGTAAGGTACACAATTGAGGAGCACGTTAAGATCGTTGAAGCCTTTTACGAAAATGGCCATTCAACGCAAAATGCATTTTGTTTACTTCGTGATTTTTTTGGTCAGCATAATCGACCAAATGTGTCCACAATCAAGAGAATTGTGGGCAAATTTCAGGAAAGCAGGTCTGTTGGAAATGTAAAAACACCTGTCTGTGCATGCTTGCCGATTTCGTTCTGCGGAAAACATTGTTGCTGTTTCCGTTAGTGCGGCAGAAGAGCCATCAACTACGAACATCCCTGATGCGAATTCTGAACAAAGTTTTAAATTTACACGCTTACAAGGTTCAATTGACTCAAGAGCTGAAGCCTACTGACCATTTCAAGCGTCGACAATACGCCGAATGGTTGGTTGAACAGACTGCAGTGATTAGTAACTTTACCAAGAAAATCATCGACGAAGCAAACTTTCACCTCAGTAAATTCGTCAATAAGCATAATTGACGCATTTGGGCAAATGAGAATTTTCGAGTGATTATTAAACAGCCAATGCATCCACAAATAGTGATTGTTTGGTGCGATTTATGGGCTGGCGGCCGTACTTTTTCGAAATTGAGGTCCGCCAAGCAATTACCGTGAATAGTGTTCGCTATTGCGAGATGATAACGAACTTCTTGTGGCCAGAAATTGAGGATATGAACCTGGATGATATGTGGTTCCAACAGGATGGTGCCACTTGCCACACAGCCAACGAAACAACGGCTCTTTAACGCGAGAAATTCATGGCCGTGTTATCTCACGTAGTGGCGATGTTAATTGGCCGTCCCAATCAGGTGATTTGACACAGTTGGACTTCTTTCCTTGTTGATATTTAAAAGAAAAAGTGTACGTCAAGAAGCCAAGAACAATTCAAGAGGCAAAGGGTGAGATAATTCGGCACATTTACAACATTGAACCTCTGTAGATTTCTGGAACGGAGTTCCGTCATCCATTGTCAAGCTTGGTTTGGAGACAAACCGGTTTCGTCTATGTGCCATCTTCCGTGTCATTTTTCTTGATTTTATCAAATCAAGAATCAACATTGAACCTCCTTAATTATGTTTTAGAGTCATTGAAAATATCGATCATCGGATAGAGGTATGCCACCGAAGGCCTGGCGAGCCTTAGGTCAATATTTTGCTTAACCCATTATGGTCGTAGATAATCCTTCTATCATAAGACAACAACAACACAAAAAACCACCACCATAAGTAACTAGCGATTGAAATAAAATATCGTAATAAAAAACCAATAGAAAATTAGATGTTTATAGCTAAAGAAGCATCTACTGGATTCTTGAGTCTTCTACAAGTTTCGAGAAAAATACATGACTACTATTCAAAGGCTTGGGAGTAAACTAGTAAAATACTATTGAGTCAATAGTTAAAATAATATAACGCGATACAGAAGTTGTCGTTCTCGAATTAATAGCATTTTTACACTTGCTCACATTTTCCATCAACTCGCCAAGATGTTAACATCTTCCCATAAGAGTTGTGCAGGGCTGAGTGTTCAACATATTTGTGAGATGTTCATATCTCATTTTGTTCCACTCAACATCTTTCCACAACTTTAAAGTCACCACTATAAAAGTACATATACGGAAAATAGCTGATAAGCTGCTGGATTCTTTTTAAATAAAATTTTGTCTAACTGTTCATAGTGAGTGGGTTTATTTATCATATAAATAGTAATGTATAAAGTTAAAATCCACGCTTGTATTACTGTCGTCTGATTGCGAACGGGGCCCAGGATGGTCGAATTTCAAGTTTCGTTCGTAAAGTTGTTGTGTCTTCTACGCAAAAGCTCTTTTTAAAGAATTCTTTAAAGAATAAAACCTTTACCAATTAAACAATAATAATTTATTTACTTACAAATGTCCAAAGGGTTTCTGAATTCTTAACAATTTTCGTTCTCCAGCATAACTTCAATTTATTCTGCATATTGTTGTATCAAATTATTGCTTTTGCTCTTCGATAGCAATAATTGATCCAATTACTGCTGAATTTTAAAACTCATTTTCATTTAATAAAACATTTGAAAGATCAAAGATGTTGCAAATATAAACCATTGTTTCACTTTTTCAACATCTTCCATGCATTCCTCGCACATGTGCGCAAGTGTAAAAAGGCTATAAAGGAAACTATATAAACACAGAAACTTAAATGTGAAAATAACGTCAAGGCAAAGTTGGCTAGTAATGAGATGGTACTGTACATATCAAACTAAAATAAAAAAGGCAAGAGTTAACACAAAGTTTTATGAAGAGCCATTGAACGATAGACAGGAAATGCGGGCTTTATTTTTTAAAGAGTTTGTCATCCAGATGTCTTCCGTCACACTGTTCAAAACGGAGCCTTGTGTTCTGCGCCACATGCTGCAGTAAACTTGGTTCAATTGAGCTGATTTCTCGATGAATATTTTCCTTTACCGCCACAAGAGATTGGGGACTGTCATTGTAAACCCTCTCTTTGAGGTAGCCCCAAAAAAAAAATTTATGGAAGTTAGATCGGGTGACCTCGGTGGCAATGGGATGCCCCCAGAGCGACTGATCAGTTTCTGGGGGAAATTTTCCTGAAGCAAATTAACCGAAGCTCTGGCTGTCCGAGCACTCGCCTTATCCTGTTGAAACGATGGATGAGCTCGCAGGTTTGGCAAATAGAATTCCGTAATCATGTGTCGATAGTTTTCACCGTTGACATTCGTCGCATGGCCTCGAGAATTTTCGAAAAAAGATGGTGCAATTATCTCATGCGTGGATAAG
The DNA here is from genome assembly GCA_963932375.1 of Phania funesta. Taxonomy (NCBI): domain Eukaryota; kingdom Metazoa; phylum Arthropoda; class Insecta; order Diptera; family Tachinidae; genus Phania; species Phania funesta. Next base: position 5,720,806 of record OZ010657.1, on the reverse strand, counting down.
GCACAGCAAACAGTTATTCTGGGGCAATGCAATGGGTTTTGATATTTCAATCGAGGGTTGCGGGTTCTTGCAGACCAGTAACAGCAGTTTTGCTTGTTGACGTGTCCGTTTAAGTGAAAATTAGCCTCATCTCTCAAAAAAATGGGATTTAAAGTGCGAAAACGCTCCAACATCGTTCCACAAAAATTTTTGCACTAAATCAAAGTCACTTTCTTTCAGTTCTTGCACGATTTGAATTTTAAAAGGATGAAACTTCGGATCCTTTTTTAAAATTTCATGAATAATCGCGTTTGAAGGTACCAGTGAGGCTGCTCTTTTCTGTATTAAAAGTCGCGGATTTTCACGTAAACTGCTTTCAACCAGTTCAAAGTTTTCGGGAGTCCTTGAAGATCGACTGGGCACTGGCTTTGGGACATTCATAGCCGAAGCAGTTGTGCGGAATCTCTGCACCTACGAACGAATTAAATTTACGCTGGGTCCATCACGTATTTGCCGAATACCAAACTTTGAACAAAATTATTGACGAGCAAGTACGTAAGAATCATTTACTCTTGAGAAATGTCTACACATCAAACAAGCGATGCTCACTCGATCACTGCGACATCGTGACTGACAAATCGTAGAATCGATTATTCCAACGGCACCACCCTCCCTCCGCACCGTTTAATACTTTTTGAAATAATCGTATTTCAAAATATAAATTTGCCACCAGACACCCTGTATAAAATTTCTTTTACCTTAATGTTTACAGACGGTTCGGTTATACAAATTGTCAGCATTCTACCTAAAGTGGAAATGGCCCAAAAGCCCTGATACCCGTTTTCAGATTTTCCTGATAACTTATTCCCCAAGAGCTACCTGTGTACCAGTTTTCAACTCTCTAACTATTGTAGAAGTTCCCCATAATATTGATATGTGAGTCAGTGAATAGATTTTAAAATCTGTGCTATTTACATCTTCATATCTCGGGAAGCCTTTTTAGTCAAACTTTTACAAAACTTGACCTATGAGGTTACATATATATAGAATCTTTATGTTTCAATTTTATTTGCTCTATGATTAAGTGTAGCAAAGTTATGCTGGGGGTTAAAATAGCATGTAGTATACACTCTGTTTGCCTTTGGTCTGAAATAAATAATGCTCAGTAGTCCCTACAAGAATTCGCAATGGCAATTAAGGGGTTGGTCTAGCTAATTTATTCCGGCGAAAATAAATCATAAATTTTTGGTATTTCCGGTTTCGCTGAAAACAGTTCGGCGCCATGTTGCTTCGTGTTCTTCTACGACGTCGTACACCTAGCGGGTTCCAGACTAGAGCAGCATGGGTAGGGTCATCGTAAGGTTTTTGCAGAGTGTCCGCAATCCATCCATGTTTTTTCTTCCTTATTTCGACGTTGATAGTCTGCTGGTGAGTAGTTCTTCATAGGTCTTTTAGGTCGATTTAGGTCTGGGCCACCAAATTTGTAGAATATTTCGGTGGCAACAGTTTACAAAATTCTGAAGTTTTGTTTTCATTTCTTCGGTAACTAACCATATCTCAGAGTCGTGGAGGAGCACGGATTTCACGCAGGCATTAAAACTTCGGCATTTAGTTATTTGAACGCCATGCATTTCGCAATTGGGCAAACGTCGTACCAGCCTTCTGTATGCCACTTAAGATATCCTGTTTAGCTCCTCCGTACGTTGAAAGGACACTACCCCAATTTGAGTAGCTGTTGACGTCTACCATGTTTTGGCCGTTTATAGTAAATGATATGTCGTTGGATGATTGAATTCGCAACGATTTTGTTTAGTATATATTGATTTTAAGGCCTACCTTTCTTGACTCCTGCTGTAAGTCGTCTAGTGTTGATTGCATGTACTGATGCGAGTACGAGAGCAAAACTATGTCGTCCACATACTCAAGATCTTTTTATTAAGTCATAGGCCTCTGTTGTACTTGATGCATTGCTCAAATATAATTCGCATCGTATTATTATTATCAATGCTCGATTGGTTTTCTCTAAATCTGGCCTGCTGTTATCGCAAAAGGTGGTTAAGTGTGTCGACAATGCGGTTTAGAATTATTTTGATGAATACTTTGCCTATGACAGATAAAAGCGATATTCCTCTCGAATTAATTCAATTAGAGAGGTCCACATATAAATAAGGGATGTAGCATGTCGGTCATTCAGCTGCCATCAGCTTTTAGCAATTCAGCTGGAATATCATCTATACCCGCAGCCTTATCATTATTCATAGAATCTATAGCTTCTTTTGTTTCGATCCTGCTACGCGGTTTAATACTTATTACTATCATAGCCAGTGTTCTTCTCGCGGGCGGGAGAAACACGCTGTGGCTGTTTGAAAGAACATTAAGAGTCCTATCAAAATGCCCTTGCCATACATCCAGCTATTCCTGTTCCATTGATGTCAAGTTGCCACTTTCGTCTCCAATAAGGCCTTTATTGTTGCAGTTATTTTAGCGAGTTTTAATTAATTACTTTGGTTTTTCCCTCAGGGGACGGCCTGGTATTGAACGATCTTCCAAACATACCGTCTTGGCTAGCCACAAACTTCTCCGCACCATAGAGAGAGCGTCAGCAGAATAAGGCACAGAAATTTGTTCGTGGTCTTCTGTGTGGAGAATACGTATAAATGTTACTGTTCAGTTAGAGCATAATTTTTTATTAATCATCAATATCGGTTCCTTGTTCTCATCATAGGTTATGTTCTCGTGTTTACAAACAAGCGCATACACACACCATTTTAATTTGGCTTCTGTGTATTTTGTTTGTGTGATGGCAGTACAGCGTTGTGCGATTAAATTTTCGGACAACTTTGTTTGAACACGAACATACCATCAAAAGCAACGGTCTTCACGAGCCAAATTCCTATGAGAACAATAATCTGTACATTGACAGAACAGATTTATGGATCCTCTACGAAAGGAATTTCATGTCTATGAAAAGCCAGGAGAAACTACCTAACAATGATTACTGTTCCTTTCCCCATTAGCTAGAGGAGTCCCTTATACATGTTTAAAAGTTTCGCGTAGAAATTGTCACTGAAAAATACGGTTGTCAATGTAAAATACGGTTACAAGAACAACTTAGGCTGACGATAACACTACAATGAACATTGAGCAGATGCTCTTACACACATACATATGTAACGATAGTTATTATTGATAAATTGGATTCTCTCCATTTTAAGTGTAGGGCATTTAAATTGAATGGAAAAAATAAAACAAAATATTCGAATAGCATTCATACCTGTTACGTCTAACAATACAGCTAAATTGATTTTTGGTTCGGTATTAACTTGACATTCATAAATGCCACTATCACGTTGTTGCGAATATTCAATTTTCAAGTCCCAGTCATCACTTCCAGGAGGATGGACGACGGAAAACCGCTGGTCGCCTGTATAGGTATATATGTTAGTAGTTAGTATGTGTAAGTCCCTTTTACGCATCCAAGATACGGTGCGGTTTCCCTTGTTTTTAACACGACATTTTAAAATAGCAGTCTCATCTGCTACTGTGGAGACATTTCTGGAATTTATATCATCGAAATATGGACGTTGAGTTTGCTGTTGCTGCTGTTGAGATTCCATACCTAAAAAGTAAATAAATAGCGTGTATGTTATCATAAAACAAATTTGAGCCATCTAAATTTAATTTTCTATTCGTGCTACCATGTTGCATATTAAAGCGAACGGTAGTGCGCCAGGTCAAGTTCAGGCCTAAAGCACACGCAACCATTCGCTTTGTGTTTACCCCCCTCATAACTTTGATTCCTTTAATCATGGAATAATGGAACTTGAAACATAAGCACCTCTGCGCTTAGGTAACCTCATAAGCCAAGTTGTACCATAAAATCTTCCCGAGATATGAAAGTATAAAAAGTGTATATTTTGGAACATATTCACTGATTCACTAACTTAGTCATCAATATTATGGGGCACTTCTACTCTAGCTAGAGAGGCGAAATTTTGAATACAGGTAGGCCCTAGGGCACATATAACCAGAATAACCGGAAAATTGGCACTTTTCATCTAGGAGACTAGGGTTCTTCCTTATTAATATTGAGCATTTCCACTATAGGTAGAGAGGTGAAATTTTATAATACCCAACCCTCTGCAAGCTTTAACTTAAAAGAGGTTTTATACATACATTAACATACAAAAATAACTTGGAAAAAATGGCTCAGATCCGAACAAAAACATTAATGTGAAAATAAGGCCAAGTTCCTATCCAAAAGTTTCGGCCGTAAAAAGTACTGAGTTCAAAATGAGGACCAATGTATGAAGAACTTAGTCCTCATTTTGATCTCAAGACCAACCTATTTCTAGACAACTTGCTAGCTTGGCAAAAGTTTTCCCGCAATCCTTTCCCATATTCGAAAGTAAAAAAAAATCGCCAAGCTAGCAACTTGCCTAGAAATGGGATGGAATTGTACATATGAAGAATTTGGTCCTAATTTTGAACTCAATATTTTAACGTCCGAAATTTTTGGGTAGGAACTTGGTCTTATTTTCATATTTATTTTATTAAATAGTAGCTGGCCGCTACGCAAGTAAGCGTAAGAGTCTTCTTCACATTCTTTGCTGAAGGGAATTTAAACTTGAATCCCCAAATTCTGTGTAAAATTTCATTATAATAGAATTGCAAAATAATCGTTTTTTTTAAGCAAGAAATAAAATAACAAAATTATATATATATAAAAAAATACAAATAAAAATTATCATTTATACCAAGAAAAGAATCGTTGCAACACGCGAAAGAAAACCGGTAATGAATAATTTATTGTTCAAGCAAATGACTGGCGAAAAGGATTCGTCTAGGCCGACCACAGAGCTAAAAGAGGGATCTCCAAATACAATATGATGGTGAAAAAGCCTGGAACCGATTGCGAGAGCACACATTGAAAGCCTATAGCCAACGAATAGTTCCGCTATTGACGTCACGTCAAGATATTTCCACAACAACATATTAACTGGGCCGTCAGTAAATGAAGCCACGTTTTATGGCCGAATGAAACCAAAATTGTTATGTTTGGACATGTTTGGACTATAATTCTCGGTTTACATCTGAGACCATCAAACATGGTGGTAGAGGCACTATGGTATGCGCATGTTTCCCTATTACCGTCTTACTCCAATTCACTAAATAAAAGCTATGATGGGCTCAACATATTTATGTTGACATACTGCGAAGAAATGTCTTTATTGTAAGTCTTTCGACAGGTTAAGGACGCCAAACATACAAGCAATAAGCCACGGCAATTGAAATGCCCAATCGCTAGACTTAAACCCGATCGAAAATCTTTGGGCTGATGCAAAAAAAAAAAAAATAATAACTCGTCTGAGCCAATGAGCATCTCTGTGTTGCAATTTAGAAGTCTTGGGAAATAATTCTTAAGATCATTATGTTCTATGAAGACTAGATGCCGAAGCTATTTGCTGCCCCTGTATCCAACAAAGTCCAGACCACAAAATATTGCGTAATTATAATTTCTATTTCCATTAATCTTTCTATGTTTACCTATAATAATTACATGGAACGTCAATATTTATTGAAGAAATCATTTTTCGATAACGAACACATTTGTTTCAATCTAATCCCGTGAGGCAGGCCCAATTCAAATTACTGAGTACAATTTAAATTTAAATACATTTATGAAAGCCAAAACTGTCTTTTACCGCACGGTGCCCGTTACATCTTTGTGTACGAAAAAAACGTCAATAATAAGATCTAATTTAAAATACGTAACATATTTATCAAACTTACCATTTGAATTCGATAGGGATAAACCACCACTGATTAGATAGAAATATATATTCAAGTGCAAAATTATGTAAATTATTGGTCTTAATTTATAAATAAACAAGATATGACCCGCTGATGATGACTTTCTCATAGTTATAGTATTTCAACTTGGATCTTCAATATAGTGGCCAATTCAATTGATTATTTATTTCAGGAATCTACATTCTGTTAATGTCTGCAATAAAAAAAAACAATAATAATTTCAAAACACTTTTTAAATTAATATAAATTTCAATTATATGTATTTTTAATAACGTTTCTCTTTTTATGTCTACTTGTGCTATTCTTTCCACCCGTTTTTGGGTCACATGTAATTATAGGTCTTTTGTTTCTCTAATTAAATTCGCAGTTTTTATTAATAATAACTTAGGTTTAAAATTACCGGAAATGTTTAGATAACACCGCTACACATTGGTAGCACGGTTTCAACACAACACTGCCATGATTGCCAAATGATCAGCTGGTAGGGATCGCATGATGGTGTGTAAACGTGAGTCTCAACCAAGCAAGTTTAATAGCAATCTGCATATAATAGAGAAGTCAGTCTGCCTGTGGCTAACAAGGCGGTGAGAACTACTTAATAATTTTAGAACTTTATTCAATCTTATTATTTAAGCCTTTGGCAGACAGCGACGGCCACGTCAATAAGCAAAACTGCCGTTAGTGGTCTCCAGAACCAGCAACCCTTGATTGAAACATCAAAACCCATTGCATTGCCCCAGGGTAACTGTTTGGTGTGCCTTATCCACGCATGAGATAATTGGACCATCTTTTTTTCGAAAACTCTCAAGGCCAGGCCACGAAGTCTACCGCACCGTGTGGCGCAGAACACAAGGCTCAATCTTGAACAGTGTTTTCAACTCGACGGAAGACATCTGGATGACATACTTTTTAAAAAATAAAATCCGCATTTCCATTCTATCGTTCAATAGTCTTAATAAAACTTTCTGCCAATTATTACGTTTTTTTTAAAGTTTGAAAATATAAATCTGCTACCAGACACCCTGTACATGTACGGATATATACAGGGTGTCCGCCGAGAAGGTATACTACTTTGTTTCGCCGCCATTTTGGTAAACATTAGTCTGTTTTAATCGTTAAAACATTTTATGAAAATCAATCATCGATTACTGTGACGAAGAGAAAGTTACGTGAAATTTTTGGGAGAAACAACGTGCCAACAAGACGCACTATTTATCGTGTAGTGAATGATTTCGAAAACAATCCATCAACCTCAATTCGACACCGTGCTCAGGAGCTTGGTCTTCAAAGAACAACTTTGGCCACAATTTTGCACAAAGAGTTGCATTTGTTTTCATTTAAGATTCAGTTGACACAAGAGCTTCTTCCAGAAGACCATTTACGCCGCCGTACATATGCCAATAGGATGCTACAGCTCGCCCATGGCAACCCTGTTTTTCATAAAAAAATCATCATGAGTGACGAGGCACATTTTCATTTGAATGGATATGTGAATAAACAGAATAATCGGTTCTGGGCAATGGAAAACCCTCAAATTATTCATCAGTCACCTTTGCATCCATTAACAGTGACAGTCTGGTGTGCAATTTGGTCAGGAGGAATCATTGGACCTTACTTCTATGAAACTGAAAATGAGGTAAGGGTAACGGTGTCAATGGGGAAATACCGCATGAAATGTGTGAGAAAGTAATGAAAAATGTGTTCGAAAGGGCTCGCATTTGTGAGGCTAACAGAGGCGGACATTTATCTGATATTGTATTCCATACATAATTGCCGAAATTAAATAAAACATATATCAATATACGATCCATTCTCTTTTATTTAATCAAAAATTATAAACCAACAAAGTATGCCTTCTCGGCGGACACCCTGTACAAGGAATTCATTGGAAAATGTCTAGACGTCTACTATCGGTACGTTAAGTGGCCACTTTTGACTGTCACATGTTAAATTTTAAAATTTTCAAAAACCCCGTTAAAAATTTCAAAGCAGGTGAAGTTTCTATATAGTTAAAGCACTAGCAATCCACATTTTTTGCATAGGCAAAGACAATTATTTGTCTATCCTGTAAACATGACAATTTTTTTTCCAAATGTTGGCAGATACATACATACATAGGCATTTTCTGTGTATATATGTGTGTATGTACATACCTTCACATTTAACATAATTATAATTTATGCTCTTGCCGAAATTTGCACCAACAATGTTCTTTCAATCAAAATATTATCAAATTAACGGCAAACAAAGCTTTTATTGGAATTAGAATATCCTTCCTTTCTTTGAAAAGTTCCGTATTTGAGAAAATACATCCTTTATTTGCGCACCTTAAGGTAAATGTGAGTGCCTAATAAAATTCAAAGCCCTGACTGCTAGACTATCACCCCCATCAACTAGTCCACCGGGGCATATTCCTTATATGAATATATGTATGTATGTATGTATGTATGTTACGTCTGTATATACATCCACAAATATTATGTTTACACATGACAACACTAACAATTTGAACTTTGTTTTTAATATTTGAAAATATTAACGAATACTTTAAAAACAATTTATTACACATAGAATGAAAATCATTACTTCTAAATCGTTTAACACTCATCACTTTCATTCATACACTTCTTCATTTTGTCAGACAACTTAATGTATCCAAATGTTCCATTTGTTTCTTTGTACAACTTGATATTCACTTACGTTACTATTTCTTTGTTAAATAGTTTTGGGTACCGTAGAATATTTGGCTAAAAATTTTACAGTTTAATTTTATTTTGTGTCTTAACATTTATTTCTATGTACATTTTAATTTTCTTACACTAAAATGCTAAAAAAAAACATTTTGCCACTAACAGCGCAAAATCCAACTAAAGGTTATTGCAAACAACAAATACTCCCTTATTTCAGCAGTGCTGTCAATTATGCGTTTCAAGTTTCGATTTACGGGCAGTTGTGCTAAGCAATCTTCAGCTGAAAGGAACTTGGATATATTTAAAATTTTTTTGTTTTTACTTAATTTTAATTTGTTGAATCTTTCTACGAAGGGAAATTTTTAGAATAAGTATTCAAATGTTATTTCTAAATTATTAATCACTAGTTACTGACAATATAAAAAGGTATTTTTTGTACTCAAATCTTAATAAACTATCTAATATTGTGTAGAGAGAGCCAGCTCGCCATGATCAATGTGTAAAATCTTGTTAGGCTCTGGTGCCCATTCAATTTCAGCAAATCGCGTCCTAGGATGTTGGGATGGACCCCGTATACGTATTTGGACGTGTTTGATTTAACTTCTTCCTGGATGGTGGGAACTATTAAATCCTTTTGGATATTTTTATTTCTTAGATACCAAGAGGCGCAGAAGAGAAGTCGCAAAATCCTTTACTCTCTCCTTTGTAACTTCTGCATGTTTGATGCACATTCAGTACCCCATGCCATATGACCATATTGGCTTTATAACGGATTTGTATAAAAGGTTAAGTTAGGACTTGATGGGAACAGCGTTGCATTTCATATGACTACGAAGGAAGTTCGAAAAGATACGGACTTATTGATCCGCCCTCGTATTAGTCAATGTAGTTGATTTGTTCGAAGTTTTATGGACGTTATTTTTGCCGCAATCTGACGGTACCAAGTTAGGCGTCGATCTATTAATTAACGTGCGTTTCCGCTGGAACCGTGGTATTTCCTATTCTTAGTGGTGGACGATTGTGCCTTCTTAGGGAAAACCTTTCATAAGCATATTTCAATGGATTTACCATTATTCTCCACTGTCTTAGCCGTTTTTGCGCCAAAACGTATTAACAGAATCGCTATTTAAATTTTTGGGGAAAAATTCTGTTTTTTATTAAATATTGTTTTCATAATTTTTATTTTTTTACTTTATTGTTGTGTTCTTGTTAATAATTTTAATTTTCTGTCTATAGTTTTTTCGTGAATTTCAACAAATTTTGAAATTTCACCAAAATTTAGTAATCACAAAAATTCAATATTTTCGAATAAACGTTGAAGTTTAAACAAAATCGTTGTAATTGAAATTCAAAAAATATCAGCATAAATGGGAAATTCCCAAAAAAATTTAAAAACTCACCAAACAATTTAAAAATCTAAATTATTCCGAAAATAAAAAAAAACATATTTCACCATAATTTGGAAACTAAAAATAATTTAACACAAAATTACCTAATGGTACAAAAGTTTTAAATTAGAAAAGTAATACAATTTTCCAAAAAAAAAAAAAAAATCGAAATTAAAATAAATTCAAAATTTTATCAAATTTTGACAAAATTTAATATGCACAAAAAATTCGAAAATATACCACTAATCGAAAAACTGGAATTAAAAAATTCAATTGCTAAAAAAATAATATAGAATAAAAATCTAAATTTTACAAAAAAAAAATCGCACAAAAAACAAAATTCACAAAATTTCGGAATTTCACAAAGAACCGAAAATTAAAAAAATAAACAACATTTTATGAAAACATCAAAATAGAATATACGTTACATAATTAAAAAAATATATATAATTTCACCACAAATCTGGAATTCACCGAAAATTTTTAAAATGCATAAATTATGGGCCTCATTTTATAAAACTCTAGGCAACATCAGAACTTAAATGGAAAACAAATTTCAAAAATTCTTAAAAATTTTTATTGTTTTTCGTAAAAAGAAATCAACGCTTCATATTTTATATCGTTGATAGGCATAAAATGTGTATGAAAAAGAGTAAATATTTTTTAAAAATGTTTGATTTTGACCAAAATCTAAATTAAACTAAAAAGAAATCGAGGTTTCAACACAATTTACGAATTCACAAAAATTTCAAAATTCTTCACAAGCGAGTTCACTCGGAACTTATTAGGCCCATTGTGACGCCCCGGCGACCATCTATCTACCCCCACAGTTCCCTCTATACCTCCATGGTTTCCAGTCCGTAAGAAGCAGCTGGAACTTCTCCCAATACTTTTCAGGCTCATCAGTGTCGCATCCTCTTTAAGGCAGTCCAGGTCCAGAAAGAACATTTGGCCCATATATTTGAGCCTGCGGCCTTGCAGAGCCGGGCAGTCGGAGACAGCAGCTCTCACCACGAGAGATTACTATACCTTATGATGTCTTTTCCTAATCGACTGAGGGCCAAAGAATTTTGGACAATATGCAAGACGTTTTCGTAGACAATCTGCGGGGCGATTATTTTAGTGAAATATGTTGGAAGTTTCGGATAGGGGGATATATCAAGCCGTTCCTCGCACATTAATCGGCCATCTCGTTTCCTCGCACGATTTCCTCCAAATAGGGCCAGAGATTGTATACACGTCAGTACACATCTCGACTTCACCACTTTTGAATCAACGCCTTAATAGCGACTGAACTGTTCACAAAAATATCGGCAGTCGTCGCCTCGGTTATAAGTATCCCATTTATCCTTGCCGCTACCAAGATAGCATATATTTCTGCTTAGAATACAGACGGTGCGGATATAGGATATCCAGCATCAAATACGCACAATCAGATGATGGTCCTCTGGCTGCAATTCTTGCAGGAACTGTATTTCATAGTCACGTAAGCCAAGATCCTTCCATAAAATTTTCCGCATAGTCGAACATAGAATCGACATTACGGCGTCTTCTTCATTACTTCGCACTACAGCATCGGTATTCTCTTCGGTACGCACATTTTTTTGTCTTGTTGATGGTTTTGAATCAAGAAGAGTAAAATTAGTGCGAAAACCATGGACACCTCCATGAATTGCTTGCTCACTAGGCCGATTATGTTGATCGAAGAATGGACGACGTGCTCTATGAACTTCGCTAACAGATTTATTTTTTTCATAGCAAATTTCCCTGATTCGGAAGCATTGTTATGGCGTTAAACGATTCATGATGACTTGCCAAACCTTACTGAACAGAAATCTACACCGCTTGACATTCTCAATTGTGAAACCATAGTTATCGATAACGGTAGTACTCATGAAGCTAAAAAAGCACCCGATATAATCACATTTACCATGTGGCCGTACAGGATTATAAATTACAATACAAAACGTTAAGTACTGTTCAAATATCATGCTCAAAATTCTATAAATAAGAATAAATAAATAAAACACACATATGGTGCAAAATTATAAAAGTGCGTATTTTTTAACCCGAATTAAAAAGTTTACTAATGCCTTAAGTTCCACTTCAGAAATCGAAATAGAATCTATGGGCATTTGGAATCTACGGGTTTGTACACGGCAGAATTTTATTTTTACACCCTGTTATTTTATTTACTTTAAAGTCAAAATTTCTTTATAATCGTTGTTCGCACTTTAACGTTTTACTCGATACTAACTGTTAGCTCGACCATCCAAGTCGTCTAGTTTCTAGAAGCTAGAAGTAGAATACGCAAGACTCCAGTAAATACTTCTTTAGCGATAAGCATATTTTTTGCTATTTTTCCATTATGATGTTTGTTTTTGTATCTACTGTCGGCTTTGTTTCATATGGTGTTGTTTTTGTTTATTCATACTACTCAATTCCTGGAATTCGTGTTCAAGTTATATTGTTGTTGTTGTTCTATATGTATTTACTTTCCTGGAAACTTGTCGGAGCTTATAGGTGTTGTGTTTTGTTGTTGTTAGAGCGCTGTCTCTACAGTGGCTGCCAAATCTTATCGCACTCTTTAGTTCTAGAACTATCTCTACATTGAGTGCCACAAGTATTCATACCACTCAACTCTTACAGGTTAGCATACTTGTTCGTTTATAGATACTAATAAAATAGAAGGAAATTAATAGTTGCCTATGAAAAATTACGGAAATTCGTTCCAAAAATCCAACCAAGAAAAAGTTTTAAGATTTCACAATTATGTGTTAAACAATATATCGGCAAAATGCTCGCCACGGCCTCCGTGGCATTCCTCTATCCGAAAATCGATAATTTCAAACAATTATCCCGAAATATTTCATCCTTTAGGTCTTGAGTTGTTCTTGGCTTTTTGACGTACACTTTTTCTTTTAAATATCCCCAAAGAAAGAAGTCCAACGGTGTCAAATCACATACTTGGGACGGTCAATTAACATCGCCACTACGTGAGATAACACGGCCATGAATTTCTCGCGCAAAAGAGCTATTGTTTCGTTGACTAGTGGCACCGTCCTATCCTTAATTTCTGGTTTTATTATGTTGGGTTGTTTCTTGATTGAAACCCAACAACAATAATTTTAAACTTCTATAAAATATAAAAAAAACATTATGACAATATAAAGTGATTGCTTGTGAAATCGTTATATATGTTATAAATCGGACAAACACACGTTTTGAAATTATTTGTTTAAAAAAAAGCTTTTAGAGGCTGCTCATTTGATCAGGGCTGTGTGTTCTTGTGTAAATAACCAAGGAAAACAACAAAAGCAGCTGATTAATTATTTCACGTGTTTCACCTTTTCTTTTGGCTTTACTCATTGTTTCTGCAACTTTATTACACTTTCAAAAATTGTTTTTTTTTTCTTTTAAATACACTTAAAAGTGTTCACACATACGCACATACACAAAACTAATGCCCTGAAAAGTTTTTACATATTTATTTATATTTTTTAATTTGTTGTTATTCGAAACAGTTGTTAATTTTCCGCCAAGACTTTTTATTTTATTTGAAATATGATATTGTAGACATGAAATGTAGGGAAAACATTTTCTGTTTGATTTTTTTGACAGCCAGATCAATTCTCATTTAATTTTGCTCCACCAAAATCCAATGACTTGTGTTTGAATGTGAAAAGATGGTTATTAGTCGTGCCCGGGATTCTTGTTGAGAAATATTAAATTTTTTAAAGCTGAAAAAGGGCTAAAAACATACAAAAAAGTTTTGTCGATATTCGGTAAAGGTCATGATTAACTATCAGATTTAGTCATTAAATCGATCAAAAATCGTAGGTGTGTGGAAAAATAATGATAGTGCAGATTCAAAATGTGGATATCAGACATAGGAACTGCTCATACGAGAAAAAAAGAAACAATTTTGTGATGTGTTTTTGGGTTTCTTATATCCGATATCTACAGTAATGGAACATTTCATAAAATAATATTTTCTATGCCTCCTGAGTTCGCTTCTATTCCCATGTGCAGGCCCCTGGAAGCATGTCTTCTTGGTGGTCTCGCCACCTTGATGTATTGCTACCGGGGGAGATGGGCAAACCAGTTCCCAAGGCTTGTCAGTGGACTGAAACTAGAAGAAGGTAGTAGTTTCTAAGTATAACTAGCAAGGATATACAAATTGGTACCACGGATGGGTTGTTGGTAAGGATCCTTCGGTAGTGCACGTGGTGGCTGTGGTTTATACCAACCTCGCGGAAAGATCCTGGTAGCATTACAACGTAGGCTGCCAATAGAATAGATATTGACAGCAGGAGAATATGTAGCTCCAAACACCTCAGCAAAAGATGGAATCAGGGTCCAGGCAGCCACGAACTTCAATTGCTACCTATACAAGTGCGTATAGGGCCGTTGGTGGTCGTTAATACACCCGGTGCTAAGACCATAGTAGAATTAGGTCGTTAGCCAGGTGCCGACGACAATCATGGCAGAACTGTTCCCATGTGCAGTAGTGTTTAGATGTGAGTGGGACAGAAGTCTGTCAGATTTTTTTCTGATTTATTCATATGACTATTTAGGATAGTGAATTACGGCCTTAAGGGATTATTGAATTTTAGAAATAGTGAAAAGTGAAAGAACAATTAATGTACCAAAAAAAAAAATAACTTAAATTCATTACGTGCTACGTATTAAACAAGTGTTGCAATGTTCATCAGAAATTTGTTAAATAAGCGAAGATATATTCGACAAAAAGCAAGTTAACTGCGTCACGTTTTAGTTGCTATTCTAATACTTCCAAACAGCACTAAACAATTCGAGCAATATGTATCACTAAGTGGCTGGCTAGCTTCCAAATAGTGAGCCGTTTTTGATAACAAAGCGATATGATCTTTAACATAATAATAACGTTTTAGTAAAATTTTCGTTAAGAAACGTGTGCAGGCATGCCGACTGTACTATGCTCAGTTTTTCATACGAAAATTCACAACCCAAATAGCATATTTCGTTACTTATTAACTTAGAACTTTAATTTATTAAGAATTTGATTTTTTTTGCAATTCAAAATACTCACTTTTATCAATTATAATTGGACACAAATTATCCCTTCTTGCTTCTGCGGATATGTACCTGATTGCAACATATGTTAGCAAGTGTAACTGATCGTTACTTTGTGTTTTATGGCACATGGAAGAAAGTATACTGGAACACTTATATAAACAAATCATAATTTAACATATATTTTTAATTTATGAGGGAATATCGACTTTATGATCACTTTTAGACCCCCTTCTTTCCTGGAATTAAGTTCAGGCAATCGATTTGTAATTTACGAGTACCTTAGTCTCAATCAAGTCTCGTGCTGCCACTAGTTTTTACTATCGACTGTAGTGATTTCAGACTGTCGACCTTCTTCCTCATCAGTCTCTTGTAATTGCTAGCATTTGTTTAAGGCTTAGGTCCACCATGGCATTTACACTTAACAGTCCTAAAAGTCCTATGCTATCCAGTGTCTGTATTAAAACTGAAGATCGATTGGTATCCAGAGTTCGCATACATGAAACCAAGCACCCGCTTCGTCACACATTCCTGGCATATGCTGTTCCACCGTGAATTAGCGTTTTTATGTATGAGAGTGTTAACTTCTCTCCCCTCGACTCCTTGCAGAGACAGGAACCTGTTACCGGCCACCACCACATGGAGGAATAAGTCAAAACTTCTGACAGTACACTCAGTTACGGCAAATGATATCTTTGTGCTTGCCAGCTGTGGGTCACCGTCTTGTCACAATGATTAAAAATATTGCCGACGGTATATGCCGTTCTGTCCCAACATTGCGCTTCAAATTTGACAACATATGCTGTCTTGCCCGCGAAGTTATTATTAAATTTTGGAAAGAAAAGAGCAACTTCTAACCATTTTTTTTAAATATTTATTATAATATGATGAAACTATCAATACTGCAGAAAATGTTCTAAAATCGATTTTTTGATATGATAAAAACTGCCATTTATTCGACTGAGAGCCATTATTACAACTTGCCTTTAAAGTTCGTGTTAATAAAAGTTAGCTTTAGCTAAAGTGAAGCATAAGGTGACCTTTAACTATTATTCGTCGTTACAACTTCCTTGTAAAATAAAATTTCTCTTTTTGAAAATATGACAGTGGAAGAGCAATAACCGACTACTTTTGACAAATGAATTTGGTTTTTAAGAATACTCAGTGGCAACGTCTAACTTTTTCTATTTGTTTACTAACAAAAAATTATTTTAATTTTTTTGTTTTCGAAAATATTATCTAGCTAATATAAAATACAAGTGGTCCCTTTCCTATTTTTATTTTTGATTTGCAAACTGAAACGAAATGGTTTTTTTTTATCAAAATATGGCAACTCCAAATCTATATACCTTACGTTAAAAGTTAAAGGTAAGATCATCTTTCTTATAGCTTATTGGACAGTTTTAATAACGAAAAACGAATAATCTGTCCGCTAAGATCCTAACTTTAACTATCGGCCCTAAAAGCAACTTGCACAAAACTTTCAAGCAGCACTACTATTTCACTTTTAAAAAACAATAATTCGTCCCCTAAAAAGGGCACTATTTGTGCACGCCAGTAAGGCACTAAAACGTTTTCCGCCGAATCGTGTGGCTTTTCTGGAACGAAAACTATATCATATGCCATGGTTTTTAACATAATACTTCAACGTTTAAGTGTCCATTTGGATGGAATATTTTGGCAAGGTACATACATATAAAGTATATAAAAGTTTCAAGGTGGCGGCACAAGGACTCCATGTTCGTTTGCATTGTCGTCTCACTTTTACATATTGCAGAGCAGTCCTTCCACACTTCAGTTTTCTTACAGGGATTATTAATTCCAGCTAAAAGGCTTTCGAATAAATAACTGTGGTAGATGATATTTTTATTGATTCTTTATTTAATAATCCGACAGGGTGTTTTAATGTACATTTTTGGAACGAATTTCCGTCATTCCTTGCCAAGTTTGCTTTGGAGACAAACCGGTTTTGGCTGTGTGCCATCTTCAGTGTCATTTTTCTTTCTGTAAAGTTTTGCATCTTTATAGTGTATGTAATAGTAAATTTTGTAACTTCACTGAAGCAACAAGATTATCAGAAAATAATGATAAAGGTTGAAGTGGAGTTTGAAAGTAAAAATAATATTAAAATAATACGATTTCAAGAAGTAAACAGCGCCCGAATCGCAACGCGGGTAACGATTTCTGCATTATTTAATTGTTGTTAACAGAAAGAAAAATCGATTAAATTTTACAAAGCTTTCTTTTTCAATGTGTACAACTCTGAATTGAAAGAATACACTGAGATTATTTAATTAAAAGCAAAAAAAAAGAACATAAAAAAGTGCATTACTAAATTTCGTCGTTTAGGTATGGCCAGGTGCTGTTGAAAAACATGTCTTCCTATATAATTGGAGGCCCAGATATAACAAGTTGGCCTGACTGGCAAAATCTTACGCCACTGTTATTTAAAAATTATGTATGTCAATCAGTAATGGTTTCAGTGAGTTACACGACGTCTTCACTAGCCATTAAGCTGTTTAGCCATAGCACATTTGGCTAGTCAAGACCGTCACAGTTCATGGTCGCTTCAAGTTCAAACAGAGTTCTCTGAACAATAGTTCGCACAACTCTGTTATGCCATTACACAAACAAAATACACAGCAAAATGAAAAGTATGTATGTTTGTTAAACCCTCGGCTATAATCACTTGTACCTAAACTATGCTGAGAACATGGAAACAAACTTGATGATAGACAACAAAATAAGCACAAACTGAACAGGAACATCTACACATATTCCTCAGACACAACACGACGAACACATTTTCTCTCGTTATTTTGCGGACGCTCTCTCATTGTACGAACATATTTATGGCTACGTAGTGTTGTTAGGTAATTATACTACGTCTTGACTAGAAATATTTATGTTCGCACATTGAGAGAGCCTCTCCAAAATAACGAGAGAAAATGTGTTCGTGGTCTTCTGTTTGACAAAATTCTTATAGATGTTCGCGTTCAGTTTTGTGGGATGAACAGATTTATGGCTAGTCAAGACGTAGTGTTATTAGTTAGTTATTCTACGTCTTGACTGTCTCCAATTTTTCTTTTGGGCTTGGAGAGAGCGTTAGTAGAATAATGAAAATAAACTTGTTCGTTTCTGTTTATGTTCGAGCTTAATTTGTTGTTTGTCGTAGAGAGTGTTTCCATGTTCTCAGCATAGTTTATAGTCTGGGTGTTTATAGACGAGGGCATACATACAGCACACATACATTTTATATTGCCTGTGGGTATTTTTTTGAGTGCGTGTGATGACAAAAGAGCCATATTCCTGTGCGAACAGAAAATTGTACGTTGGTGACACAGATCAATGGCTAGTCCGGCGGGCATGTTATAGTCAAAAAATATACGTCACATGTTACGTTTATATTTGCAAATAAGACGTGCAGCCATATAAAGGAGGGAAAGCATAAGTATGTACAATGAACTATTTTGCTGGGAAAATGTGATGGCTTTTTAAATTTTCCCGCTAGATACACACGAGAACACATAACTAAGTAAATGTGTGTATGTACATATGCATACATAAGTTTATACATACATATGTACATCAGCCATACATTAATACGGGCAAGATAGAATTTTGTTGTTCGTTTGTTTATTTATACAACTTTTAAATCATTAATGTCAAAATGTTTGTGGGAAGTGTGTGATGCTTACACTCATTTCCTACATATGCTTGTACATACTTATGTATGTATGTTTGTATTTATAAGATTTCTCATTTTCTCCTTCATAATCTCATGCGTGTACATAAAGGTACACCAAAAACGACGAGTTCTGGCCAACATATTTCTAAGTATATGTATGTAACTACACTACTTCTAGATATTTATTTAAGTACTACAACTGTTATTGTTGGTTTTAGTTTTGATGTGTTACGTTACGCAAATATTTCAACTTATGCTTAATTTTTCATACATTGCTATTTCCACAGCACTTTAATATTCAATCATTATTGGCGATTTTTAACGACAAAATAGGCATATACATACACATACATACATATATTGATAAAAACTATTTCATTGCAAACTTCGGACTTATACAGTTCTCTATTTAATGGTCTTCAGATGACGTAGAGCAAGTTACAGCGACAGAGCAGTATATGATTGGGAAATGCTGCCTTAGGCGCTTTATTTTCATATAGATTTTTGGAACGAATTTCCGTCATCCCTTGTCAAGTTAGGTTTGGAGACAAACCGGTTTTCTTTTCATCCCATATGTCAGTGTATATTAGTTTAAATGACTGCGTATAATAGATTTAAAAATTTTGTACAAAAATTAAAAGGTCAAGTTAAAAGCAAAAAAAAAAAAAATGTATCAAAACCATTTTATTTAAATTCGTTTTACTCAATCTAACAGAGCGAAAATATCATTTGCTTAACACGTTGAGTGCCACGACATTCACGTATACGCCGCGTCAGTCACCGGTGACTGACAGTATAAAATATGATAACAAAGGTACAAATTGAAAATTTTTTCAGAAAATTTTAATGGATTCTATTGAAACAAGATAAACATGAAAATGGTTGTCCCTCGCAAGTGTCACAAAATGTTACAACCTGTTTGGTCAAATTTCGTGCTATTTTTCTGCCACTCTGTGCCACATTTTCTGCATAGCACGATTTGTAATATTTTCGCGCGCGGTCTGACGGCAAAGTCGCTATAAAACCGCGTGGCACTTAACATGTTAAGCACTGCGTGCATGCGATGGCACATTCCGCTGTTTGCGCATTGCACATATACACAAGCTTGCTGTGAAGAATGAAGGTGAAAACAATTCTCTTGAAACTTAATATCCAAATAATTAAGGATATAAATATAGAAAAAAAACCTAAAATTTGTTATTGTTTTACAACTTAATGGCCACTGTTTATTTCAGTACTACTAAGTACTTAGTATTGGTTTAAATTTTTATAAAATTATTAAACATAATTTAAAATTTCATTCAATAAGTGTTTGTCAATAAATTTAATTTATTTAGGAATCATTAGAAGAAAAAGTCGTTTCTGCAAAAATACGAATATTACAGGGCAGCTGGGACTAAATAGTTTACAAATTCATGGAAGTACAATTCTATACCTCGCTTATACGGCAGCTAATTGCAACTAAAAATAATTTGCAAATATTTAACTCATCGTTTATACAAAAATTAGGTTACTTCTTAGTACCTAGATGACAAAAAATATAATTATCTGGTAACATTGCCCTGGAAAAACTCCTAATTTTTATTTGAAAATATATTGAGATAATTAAAAGAAATTTATCAATTCCAAAATAGTTTGTATTCTGGCATTGCAATTAATTCAAAGTTATGTTGAAGCGTGTACTATTTAATGCAAACATATTTCGTCGGCAACACAGGAGGCAACGTCTTACGCTTTATTTGCAAAGTTGTAATAAAAGTTATAATAAATGACACTGAAGATGGCACATAGCCGAAACCGATTTGTCTCCAAACCAAACTTGACAAGGGATGACGGAAATTCGTTCCAAAATTCTACATTATAATAAAATGTTAAGTTTTTATTTGCAAATAAGACATGCGTGTAAATGAGGTAAAAGTCACGTAGAAGAATGATGTAGGCTGCTGAAACATTTGACAGACTTTATTAGGTCGGTAGATTAAGCCAGCTTGTGCACATTATAATTGGGCCTTAAGTCTAAAGGGCCTATCAGGAACATTGCATGAAAAATTACACTGGAGACGGCATATAGCCGAAACCGAACCGACCGAGGGATGATGGAAATTCGTTCCAAAAAAGTCGACATTACACTCCTTTATATATAGCTGAATACCTATATATATATTGCTATCCATTTCCTAAATTGATTTGACAAAATTAATTCCTCTAGCTGTCAATAGAATTTTAGTTTTAGAATTATTTATAATGAAGTGACTAAGAATTTCAATTGGGTTGGGAAGGCCTTAAAAATAAAACTTCAAATTCGTTGACACCTTTATCCAAGTCAACACAGCTCCATCTGTAACACAACGTTAACCTTCCCCTTAAATGGCTTAAGATATAATTAAGCATGCCAGAACTATATCTAACTTATTGTATTCATTGCTCGTTAAAAAAAGTTAACATATAATTTTTAATTATATTGTTAATAATAATAAATAAAGAAATAAATAAACTTGTTGTATTCAATTATTGTTGACCATAGACCATAGACTTCAATTGAAATTTGGTTTTCGTTTGTAGTTCTTTTTATTTATTTATTTTTATTTATCTTGATAATATTGGTAATTGTTTAGGCTGTTAAACAAAATTAATGACGAATAACTATTTAAACATGTGCCCAGCTGGCGGTTTAAGGTTACGGTTGCACTAATCGATTACATACATATGTAAATAAATTTAAAGTACACATTAGTTGATAATTATCTTAAGCTGAATAAAACTTTATTTATGAAAACGTTGCAAAACATATTTTAAAAAATGCATACTTTTAGTGATTGCCCAGAAATGTTCCAATTTATTCGGGTAATCGAATCTCTAAATAACTTTTTATGATTTTTAAGTTAAATAGGTTCTTTCTGTTAAATAAAGATCCGCAAAAAAAAAACATTAAAAATAGCGCGAATGGTTTCCTGTAAGATACACACTGAGTGCTTTAGGCCTGAAGTTGACCTGGCGCACTACTTTGTGCCTTAATATATAATAAATTTTTTAATTAAAGACCAGAAAACAAAATGGAAAATAAATTTTTATATTTACATTAAGTTTTTATGATTTATATTTTAAATTAATAAAAAATAAAATATGAATGATGATGTAAAAATTAGAACGGATAAGATAGATGGAATATTTGTAGTGGCTGAACTTATTAATAGTTTATAAAGCCTTGTTAGATTTTTTTCAATGCAGCCGTAAATATTTAAAATAATCTACTTAAAAATTTAGTCCACTTATGTAAAAAATTTAAAGAAGGCATAACAAAAAAAAGGGTACTAAACGTAATGCGGGGGTAGTAAAAAGTACTGAATTACTGATCCACTGTGTCTTTATTCACCACTAAAGTCGTTATCATATCGTAGTCCCCATCTTAAGTATATTATTATTCTTAGTATTATAATTTTATGCCTTGCTATTTTTTAATAATAAAACCAAAAAACTATTGCTGGTGTAGTTCAAAATACAGTCCACCTTGCTTGACACAACACACGTTCATATTTGCTTGAGTTTTTGTTTATAAAACATTTTTTTCTCACAAAAAAAAAATATTTTTATTTCGTTATTGTAGTTGTCAGAATCATTAATGTTTTTTTTGGCTTTCTTTAAAACTTTTTTCATATTGTTTTATAAGATTATTGTATATAAGATTACCAATAACGGTAAATTAACGGTCGCGGCATGTGTTCTAGCGGGTTGGAAAATCTAACGTGTGTGTCTTAGTTTTGAATTATAACGTTTACAAAAGCTATTGCTTTTGAATAAAAATTTGTTAAAGAAGAAATCCCAAAATATATCGGTTGTGGGCAATATAATTTTTAATACTAAGTTAAATAAATTTTACTACAAATACAATATTTTTCGATATAACAAAAAAATAAAAATTTTCTAAAAATAGCCCCAAGTGTCTTCAGCTATAATAACCCATTGATTTTTGTTTTTAATATTTTTAAACACACATGAAGTGAACATATACGTATGTAGGTATGTGCATATATATTTATACATATGCATGTATGTGTGCAGTTGTAATTAAAGTAGTTACTGTTACACTGTAAGTTGTTAACATTTTAAATCCTTTTACAAAGTTGGACTCATCCGGCTAACTGGTAAGACAACGTTACTCGCTATATGTTGTAGGCGGCAGAATTCAATAAACAAGTAAAAATAGCAACAACAACAATTCAATAACATTGACGGCGTAATTGAAATTTATAAATAAAAGCGTACACATTGTATAGTACTAATGGATTTCATATTAAAATACAAATTTAAAGTGCACCTATATTTAGATTATAAAAAAATAATTTTCCATTTATTTTAAAGAGCAAAAAAAAAAAGTTAAGAATTAATAATATTTTCTATATTTATATTACGAAGGCTGTCACAAAACTATACGTCGCGACGTAGCAAATACACAAAAACACAAACAAATCAAGGCAAATTCATTAAGATCACCTGTTCCGTGCAACAATATTTTCAAAGCTTCTCTAGCTGCCAAACTCCAAACATAAAAAGTCGGTAATTTTATATACTTATATACCGAATTGACAGTTTGTCATAGCCACATGTTTAACAACAATGAAAAAAAAGGCTTCTGTAAACACCCAATCACCCTCTAAAATAATATGTACATACAGTCATAATATTGTAATATTTTAGAGTCGTTTAAAAACAGTAAACATCGCACAAAATGTTTTATTATTTTAGGACGTTTTTTGTTTGGAACCCAACAAAAATGACACTGAAGATGGCACATAGCCGAAACCGGTTTGTCTTCCAAGGGATGGAAATTTGTTCTAAAAATCTATATCAAAACACCCTGTCGGAATGTCAAATCGAGAATCAACAATAATATTTTTATACTGCTATAAAATATTAAATGGCCCAAAAAATAATTTGCTCAAAAGCTAGCCTGGTGAGGCTATTTTGTTGAATATGCCTTGTAAATAAAGATTTTATTGTTTATATCTATAGGGTGGCTCGAACCAAAACGCATCGTGCGTTATTTGTAAATAAAACAAAAAGTTTTCAGATCAGAGAATTATCTTAATATTTTTTACTATGCCAAGTTCATATCCGTAAAAAGTTCTGAGATCAAAATGGGGACCAAGTTCCATATACCATACCATCCCTACTATGCTAAAATGATCTATGACAATTATGTGTGAAACAAAATATCGGCCAAATGCTTACCATGGCTTTGGTGGCATACTTCTATCCAATGGATGATATTTTCAATAACTCTGAGATATAATTGAGGTTCAATGTCATTAATGTGCCGAATTATTTCATCTTTTAGCTCTTTAGTTGTTCTTGGCTTATTTACGTACACTTTTTCTTCTAAATATCAACAAAGAAAGAAGTCCACCGGTGTCAAATCACATGATGGTGACGGCCAATTAACGTCGCTACGACGTGAGATACCACGACCTTTGAAATTCTAGAGCAAAAGAGCCACTGTTTAGTTGGCTGTGTGGCAAGTAGAACCATCCTGTTGAAATCACATATCATCGTCCAGGTCCATATCCTCCATTTCTGGCCACAAGAATTTCGTTATCATCTCGCGGGTGTGACTTACAATTAACATCGAGCATTATGCTTGGCCCACCCTTTACTTATGTATATTGTACATATTATAATCTTGCCATGATTCGAATCCCGTTAATTTGAAAATCTCAATATATCGTAATAAACAGTTGGTCCCTTGAAAAAATCGCTTTAATTGGTAAGAACTCCATACATTTTTGTTCCCTCGCTTATTCGTAATTTTTTTTTTTTTTTTTGCAAAAATTGTTCTGTGTAACCCCTTATAAATCGTTACCGGTTGTTGATAACCTCTTATACTTTGTAATGTTAAGCATTAAAACAATATGTTTGGAGCAAGGCTACACAATCATGCTAGGCATTAGGGTATTAAATTAATAGGGTTTCTATTTTAATCGGCTAAACGAGCCAATAATTAATTAAGGTTGAGACTTATTCGGTTAATAATTGGTTAAATTCGAATTATTAGGTTAACCGAATAATCCAAAGTTTTAAATAAATTATTTGCATTAAAAAACTAAAACCTCGGATTATGTGTAACTTTTCTTTAACACAGATTTTATTAAAAAGAGGACATTCGTCATAAAAAAACTTAAAATTTAAAAATAATCAAAATTATTCAAGCAAAATAGAATTCAGAAGTATGAAAAAACAAAAGTTGAAGTGAAATAAATTTATAAGTGTTAAAATAAACACGTAGTATGTAAATGAGACCATTTTTTTGAGTCTTCTTTTCTACCGTTTACTAGTTAAAGTTTTAATAAGATATTTCAAAATAGACGATATCTCGATGATTGTGGAAATTCGAGGAACTGAAAGTAATGTCTGTGAAAGATTAACATCAAGTATAGTCCTATTACTATCAAACATTTGCAATAAAACTGTCAGTCTACATCAAATTGTTAAGTACAAATTAAATAATTCCCTTAAATTCAAACATTTAGTTACAATAGAACACACGTGGTATTAAAAATATGTAAATTTAAAACTAATTTCGACGGAATTTAAGAGATTTATTTGTTACCGGTTGACGGTTAGTGGTGCTTCTCCCCTCTGCTTCCAAGTTAAGTCCAAATGCGCACAGTGTGTTTTCATCCTGTCATAACTTTGCTTCGTTTAATCATAAAAAGGTGAAACTTCGAACATAAGGACCCTACATACAACTGATTACTTCCTCATCAGTATTATGGGGCACTTCCGCTATAGATAGAGAACTGAAATTTGGCCTAAGGAAACAAGAAATCAGTAAAATCTGAACACGAGCAGTTTTTATCTAGATGGACTGGCACCCTAACTTTTTGTATGGGGCACTTCCACTAGAGCTAGAGGGCTAAAATTTTGTATAAAGTTAGGTCTTGGAGAATAAGTACTAAGAAAAAGCTGAGAACGGGCACTTTTCATTTAGAGGGATAAGATGCTATCTTATTTGTACCTGAGTACGTTTCATCTAGGGGGCTAGGATACCTCGCACTTGTATGGCACATTTCCACTATAGCCAACATAACCTACCATCTGTAAACTTTAACTTAAAAGAAGTTTCATACATACAAAAAAATCAACATGGAATGGAGAAAGGAGTTAGATCCGCAAAAAGTACTGAGATCAAAATGAGGACCAAGGTCTTCATGTTCATGCCAAGCTAGTAAGTTGCCTAGAAATGGGAACTGTTTGCCAGGTCCTTTAAAAAATATTCGATAGATCGAATAATAATCCCTGTAATTAAATCCCCTCGGTAATTTGGAATTTTCGGAAAACCGCGTCTTGCTTATCGACACGCGTTGAAAAAAAAATCAAATTGCATCCAATAACTTGAACTAAATAATCATTTGTTTTGGTTTATATGCATTGCCTTATACAATGGAATGCCGTCTTGCTCACCGACGTTCTATAGTTTGCAGCTTTCTACACTGGTGGTGTGATTGTTTTCTCTTTTAACATAACGAGAGTTAAAACTTGTTAATTTGTACTCTTTATCTGAACCCTTGAATTTCAAATTATCGAGAGTACACTGTACTTCATTAAGAAAAATCTAAATAATTAATTGTTGATGCAGACAAAAACTTAAAAGAGTTTATGTGAATTTAAAGTTATTTTTGTTTAGACTGTTAGTTTTCAGTAATACGTACGTACTTGGTTATTATAAACTTATAATATTTAATTTACCAAAAAAAAAAAATTATCTTTACTGTCTTCACAGTTACTTGTTTTTCGTTTAATTCAATAATATGTATATCTAGCATAGGCTTGACGTGCTATACATTACTTGTTAATCTATGCAAGAGCTTATCAACAACTAGGCTCCACTAGAGGGGACATTCTCTTGTTGTTATTACAGCAAGAGCCACATCCCCTATTAGAAGGACTGTTTAGTATGTGCCGTATTCAATTGGTTATGGTATCGCCAAGTGCCCTGTTTCGGTTCGCAGAAGTGACTGCTGTGTGTATTGTGTTGTCGAAAGCACTTTCAATATTCGGGAAGGCACACCCCAGACTACATACTATACAGGATTCTACATATCGTGTCCTTTAGTTGAAACAGTGCGGTGTCCGCCTTGCATTCATACTGTCGTAGTTACAAAGGTTCTCTGCACAAGATAGTAGAGTTTATACTTGTGGGTCGGAATGACTTTGGAAGTCTAATGTCCTTCCTACTTATTTTATATATAAATATCATCATGGTTCTACCCCATATCCGAGGCTCAGAGCTGCAGAGAGCCATATCAGGTGAGAAATTAGTTACCAATTCCCCTGCTGTAAAAAAATAGTAGGAATACCATCTACCCTCGGGTATTTGTACGGTTAGGAGGTGCCAATCGCTCACTCTATGCGCTGTTCAATGCACAGTACGTAAGTCAAACCCAAGGATTCCTTACTTGCCCTATATTCTACAGAAGGCTCTGGTGCCAGTCTCTCTACATTGCCCGGAAAGTGAGTCGAAAGTCTTCTCTCGCATTTATGGTGTAGCCACTGCTAGCGAGTACCCTCGGGCTTTGTGTAATCTAGCCGCCGCCGGAGTTAGGTGCCGTAAGACTCTCGGTGTAGGTCTGCCATTCTCCACTGCGCTTCGCTGCATTAAACAGCCTTCTTGCCTAGAGGCTTGACAGTTTTTTACTCCACCATTGAACATCCCCCCTTACCTTTGCCAAGGTAATGGGACAACTAGATTAGTATCTATTTATTATGCTATTAATCTTATTCCCTAAATAGTCTACTTAATACTTATATCTTCCAAGTTGACCTACAGGCATTCCCTATATATTTCAGTTACCCATCTTGGGGTTCCTGAATAAAGGTGTTAGATTAATGTTCCCGTCAATGTCAAATGTTATGAGCCTATGAATTATCAGGCAGTAGGATCCTAGTACAAGACAACCAATAATTACGAGATTTATTAAATCCTAAAGCAAACCTGCAGCTGAGCTTATCTGCTTCAGCGGTAGTTGGAGCCGGTAACTGGGCTGCGTTTATACCCAAGGTAACCCTGAAAATTATCTTTCTTCTGCTGATTCAATTCGTTGTACAAATAACCCGAATTTATTACGCCTATTCCGAAAGGAACATCGAGGTGTGCTCTGAAAAATACAATATCTTTCATCTTGTGTCACCTCTGGTTACCTTGCAACAGACTACTAAACTTACGTCATTAGCATCATGCCGACTAGGTTGTGTCCGACATCATGGCCTTTGTGATGCCGTCAGCTATTATGAAAGCAAAAAATATGGGCAAATCACACATGACATGTCGACTTACCCGGCGATTTATAGTAAATTGTGTTTTAGGGAGCTCACTGACCCTATGTGCTCTATTGAGAAAACAATTTAGTAATTTTGATTATAACTTATTAAACAAATACTTAGTTTTACCAGCTCTTTCTTATAACTAAAACTTATGCTTTAACAATATTTTGATTTATTCGTACATCCTTAAAACTCAGGCCTGTTATGCAAATCACGTGGTGACCGATTTCGAACCAAACATTTTTGTGCCTTCAAACCACTTTACTAAAAGGTGATTTTCCTGTCTAATTTAACTTATGCTTAATTCAGATGCAGAGGGTGTATTTGCAGATATGCATTTTAACATAGTCAGAATTCATACTAACAACTCACTATTTGAATTTAAAAAAAGATTTTAGTATTATTTTAGTATTAGGGTTGGTTGGACTGATCAATCCCAGATCCATGGAAATGACGTTCATTAAAAGTGATGGGAAATTAAAAGTTTAAAAAACTCGCCTACAATGGCGATAACGCATGTACAATACACCATCTTACATTTTTTTTAGAAACGAACACAAAAACTTACAAAATGTGAAATATATGCAACATTTTTGTCCATTTGATATTTTTTATTCTTTCTAAATTATTACCTTTTGATCAGAAAGTTCAGTTGTTTGTTACACTATTTTAGTAGTTTAATCATTATGTGCATATATATATATATATATATATCCAGGGATCCCAGGGACCCACGATAAAGTATTCATACGTGTTAAAAGTTTTTAAGAAATTAGGAAAAAATATCTCACCGATTGAAAACGCTTAATTCAGGTGCAGCACGCTTAACGAAAGGAGAGTTTTAATGTAAGATAAGATGACCCAAGACGGAGGTCAAAATTAAGGATCGCAAACAATCTTTTGCACCGGGAAAAGTACTACAAATAGTACTTTTTAGTAGTCCATAGTTATATGGTATATAAAATTCGGCACAGCCGAATATAGCTTGCTCTTTTACTGGTTATAAAAGATAAAATTTTTTATGCAAATAAATCATATATTTAGTAGAGGATGAGTAAAAAAAAAGCCCCACTATAGAATATGCCGCAAGTAAAACCATCCTACGCATCGAAATTAACGGGTCATTTGCAGGGATAAACCAGACTTGCAGTGGGTTTATTTTTTTTTTAGTGTCCCCAGCAATGTCCGGAGAGAGAACAGTTTTAATAAAGCATAACTTAGGGAGTGCAACTCGCATTCAGTTACCAGATAGCAAAAATAAAAAAAACAATTATTCATGGCGGAAACTAAACAGCCATTTAGAAAATAAAATTTTAAGAAATAAACAATTTTACATCGGCGTGAATGGATTTTCAGTGCAAAGTGTAAACTATGGAACTACCGTTTTTTTATTGTGTTAAGAATTGTTGACGCTCTTGGGGCTATTGAAGATATGAACAGACTTTCCCAAATCGTTTTTCAATAAAAATTTATTTATCAATATTGAATTTAATAAACGATTTCTTTTTGTAACAAACAGCATATCTGCGCCACAATACTAATTGTATGTTTAGGCTCTTCAAAACGCTGAAGAAGAAAAAATTCTAATAATGGATTCCAATAAAACGGCAGCATCTTCTGTATCACAACAAACATTGAGACGTCCAGTACAAATTGTTAAAAAACATTCGGGACCCCTAGATGCCGTTTTAGCAGAACTAGATTATAGCGAGACGTCAAGTTCAACTATTGCCACACCTTCACCTCCAAATGAATATCAATTTAAAACGGCCAATATAACGCATCAAGCGTCCAACACGACACGGCGCCGTCCCACTGCAAAGGACAAGAAACGGGAACGTTGGCTTTTGACAAGAAAAACCTGGAGATATATGGCCGACGCCGGCCGTAAGCTCATTCCAGATGGCATTCAAAATAGACAAGAAGATATACCTAAAATTGAGGCGCATTTTCAAAAGGTGTGCGCTTTAGAGCCCCATTTTGTGCTATGGAGGCGTAAATACTCTTATCCCGGTGCAATGCGTTATTCGAAGAAACGGCTCAAGCAATTATTACAACATACAGGACAAAAATCCCAGCAAGTGTTGGAGCAGGAAGAATTTAGAAATGCTGACTTGGTGCTAGAGTTGTTACACAGTCATCTAAAATTGGATGAAGCAGTTAAAACGGACACACTTTTAGGTACGAAAACAGAGGGCCCTCATCAAACAAATTCACCCAGTGCACAAAGACCAAAGCCAATCACGAGACCAGTAAGAAAAAACGATACATTGAACTTCTCACTAAGAGGACCTGGTTTTCTACCACCTCCTGCTGTAGCTAATTTGCCAGAACAAAGTGCCTCCGATCAATTATTGCAGCTACTATTAACATTATCGCGCTGTACTACACTGTCCGAAACTGTTAACATACCGCCCGAACAAATAAATGCCGCACTGTTGAATGATAAAGCGACTTTGAGGAAAATATACAACGCTTTAAAAAAGCAGCAATTGCACCGTATTCTTAACACACATTCCATACCATCAAAGTTGCGCACAAATTTAACACATTCAACGTCGATGCTGTCGCTGTTACAATTTAACAGTAGCCATGCTAGTACTGAAACAAATAGAACCGCCACCAGTAAATCACCTACGGATGTGCCTTTCACCTCGTCCTCAACTACTCTAAGTATCGCCACTACAATAGCACATCAGACAAATACCGTTTCCACCACTCACCCACCTGTGCCCCAACGACAACGCAAGCCACCTACAAGTTTAAATTTATCGGGTTCTTACACCGCTTCGAGTACAGCAAGAAAAGCTCAACACCATCGACAGATCTTACCAGAAAAACAGTTTAATTCGTGCAGTACCCAAACAAATTTCATACCTTTGAATGAAATAAAAAGATTAGCCGAAGAGTACAAAGAGTGCAAAAGAGAAGAGCTAGCGGACGCTGGAGGTAATGCTACAACTGATGATGAATGCGATAAACCAACAACCTCTCATTTGCACCGTCGCAAGAGTTCCATTGACAATGAGGACGTCTCTCAATCGGTAAGTGATACAATCAAACGATATTTGCGCATGGCCCGCAAAAAAAGTATACATGACGATCACGCGAACCGCTTTAAGCGCGTTAACTATGATAGAAATTTACGAAACATTCAAGCTAGGGGTGAAATAAATCCACCCGGTATGGATGAGGATAATAATAAAGCGGTTCAGACCTTAGATGCTTGGGCCTTAATAACACTACATTTTATACGAGGTGAAGATAATCCTGTTGTTTTGGAAATTGCTCACAATGATTGGCAGAAGGCTTTGGATGAGCGCTTACGCAGAAAGTCAGAATATGAACAGAAAATCAATCAACCTTTAACTAGTGGTGTAAATCAATCTACCTCGAGTTGTTCCTCATCGGCTCCAACGTCCCCCATATCCAATCAGTCACCAACTGTGGCAAATGTAACATCAGCCTTGTCGTATATGTCTACCGATGACTCTAGATCAATCACAGAACGGATAAAAGTCGATGGCAACACCAGTATAGTTACTGGAAATACTACTGGGGAAAATAGTAGCCGTGGAAGTGGAATTTTCCACACAGGTTCACAATTTATAGCGAACCTCTGGCATGGTAACACCTCACCATCCAACTTGCCTTCTCCAACATCTTTAATGACGGCAACAATTAACGAACCAAACATGCAGAAACATGAACAACTAAATCTTACATCATTAAATGATGCCTCAACCAACCGTAAGTGTTTTACCTTTACTCTATGTTACACTCGAGACAGCCACCGCTTTTGCTTAATGTAAATATTGTTTTCAAATACATTTGCGAATACGCATCATGTTCTATAACCTATATATTATTTAGTGAAGTTTTAATGCAAGTTTTCGACAATATGTCGAGAGGAAAAGTGCCCGTTCTAAGACTTTTATTTTTATTTATTTACCAAGACCTACCTGCATACCTAATTTAAGCTCTCTAGCTATAGGGAAAGTGTCCAATACAAATAAGGGGGCACCGTGGTCCCCCTAGAGGAAAAGTGCCCGTTCTAAGACTTTTATTTTTATTTATTTACCAATACCTACCTGCATACCTAATTTAAGCTCTCTAGCTATAGGGAAAGTGTCCAATACAAATAAGGGGGCACCGTGGTCCCCCTAGAGGAAAAGTGCCCGTTCTAAGACTTTTATTTTTATTTATTTACCAATACCTACCTGCATACCTAATTTAAGCTCTCTAGCTATAGGGAAAGTGTCCAATACAAATAAGGGGGCACCGTGGTCCCCCTAGAGGAAAAGTGCCCATTCTAAGACTTTTATTTTTATTTATTTACCAAGATCTACCTGCATACCTAATTTAAGCTCTCTAGCTATAGGGAAAGTGTCCAATACAAATAAGGGGGCACCGTGGTCCCCCTAGAGGAAAAGTGCCCGTTCTAAGACTTTTATTTTTATTTATTTACCAAGATCTACCTGCATACCTAATTTAAGCTCTCTAGCTATAGGGAAAGTGTCCAATACAAATAAGGGGGTACCGTGGTCCCCCTAGAGGAAAAGTGCCCGTTCTAAGACTTTTATTTTTATTTATTTACCAATACCTACTTGCATACCTAATTTAAGCTCTCTAGCTATAGGGAAAGTGTCCAATACAAATAAGGGGGCACCGTGGTCCCCCTAGAGGAAAAGTGCCCGTTCTAAGACTTTTATTTTTATTTATTTACCAAGACCTACCTGCATACCTAATTTAAGCTCTCTAGCTATAGGGAAAGTGTCCAATACAAATAAGGGGGCACCGTGGTCCCCCTAGAGGAAAAGTGCCCGTTCTAAGACTTTTATTTTTATTTATTTACCAAGATCTACCTGCATACCTAATTTAAGCTCTCTAGCTATAGGGAAAGTGTCCAATACAAATAAGGGGGCACCGTGGTCCCCCTAGAGGAAAAGTGCCCGTTCTAAGACTTTTATTTTTATTTATTTACCAAGATCTACCTGCATACCTAATTTAAGCTCTCTAGCTATAGGGAAAGTGTCCAATACAAATAAGGGGGCACCGTAGTCCCCCTAGAGGAAAAGTGCCCGTTCTAAGACTTTTATTTTTATTTATTTACCAAGACCTACCTGCATACCTAATTTAAGCTCTCTAGCTATAGGGAAAGTGTCCAATACAAATAAGGGGGCACCGTGGTCCCCCTAGAGGAAAAGTGCCCGTTCTAAGACTTTTATTTTTATTTATTTACCAAGACCTACCTGCATACCTAATTTAAGCTCTCTAGCTATAGGGAAAGTGTCCAATACAAATAAGAGGGCACCGTGGTCCCCCTAGAGGAAAAGTGCCCGTTCTAAGACTTTTATTTTTATTTATTTACCAAGACCTACCTGCATACCTAATTTAAGCTCTCTAGCTATAGGGAAAGTGTCCAATACAAATAAGGGGGCACCGTGGTCCCCCTAGAGGAAAAGTGTCCGTTCTAAGACTTTTATTTTTATTTATTTACCAAGACCTACCTGCATACCTAATTTAAGCTCTCTAGCTATAGGGAAAGTGTCCAATACAAATAAGGGGGCACCGTGGTCCCCCTAGAGGAAAAGTGCCCGTTCTAAGACTTTTATTTTGATTTATTTACCAAGACCTACCTGCATACCTAATTTTAGCTCTCTAGATGTAGAGAAAGTGTCCAATACAAATAAGGGGGCACCGCGGTCCCCCTAGAGGAAAAGTGCCCGTTCTAAGACTTTTGTTTTTATTTATTTACCAAGACTTACCTGCATACCTAATTTAAGCTCTCTAGCTATAGGGAAAGTGTCCAATACAAATAAGGGGGCACCGTGGTCCCCCTAGAGGAAAAGTGCCCGTTCTAAGACTTTTATTTTTATTTATTTACCAAGACCTACCTGCATACCTAATTTCAGCTCTCTAGTTGTAGAGAAAGTGTCCAATACAAATAAGGGGGCACCGTGGTCCCCCTAGAGGAAAAGTGCCCGTTCTAAGACTTTTATTTTTATTTATTTACCAAGATCTACCTGCATACCTAATTTAAGCTCTCTAGCTATAGGGAAAGTGTCCAATACAAATAAAGGGGCACCGTGGTCCCCCTAGACGAAAAGTGCCCGTTCTAAGACTTTTATTTTTATTTATTTACCAAGATCTACCTGCATACCTAATTTAAGCTCTCTAGCTATAGGGAAAGTGTCCAATACAAATAAGGGGGCACCGTGGTCCCCCTAGAGGAAAAGTGCCCGTTCTAAGACTTTTATTTTTATTTATTTACCAAGACCTACCTGCATACCTAATTTAAGCTCTCTAGCTATAGGGAAAGTGTCCAATACAAATAAGGGGGCACCGTGGTCCCCCTAGAGGAAAAGTGCCCGTTCTAAGACTTTTATTTTTATTTATTTACCAAGACCTACCTGCATACCTAATTTCAGCTCTCTAGATGTAGAGAAAGTGTCCAATACAAATAAGGGGGCACCGTGGTCCCCCTAGAGGAAAAGTGCCCGTTCTAAGACTTTTATTTTTATTTATTTACCAAGATCTACCTGCATACCTAATTTCAGCTCTCTAGATGTAGAGAAAGTGTCCAATACAAATAAGGGGGCACCGTGGTCCCCCTAGAGGAAAAGTGCCCGTTCTAAGACTTTTATTTTTATTTATTTACCAAGACCTACCTGCATACCTAATTTAAGCTCTCTAGATGTAGAGAAAGTGTCCAATACAAATAAGGGGGCACCGTGGTCCCCCTAGAGGAAAAGTGCCCGTTCTAAGACTTTTATTTTTATTTATTTACCAAGACCTACCTGCATACCTAATTTAAGCTCTCTAGATGTGGAGAAAGTGTCCAATACAAATAAGGGGGCACCGTGGTCCCCCTAGAGGAACAGTGCCCGTTCTAAGACTTTTATTTTTATTTATTTACCAAGACCTACCTGCATACCTAATTTAAGCTCTCTAGCTATAGGGAAAGTGTCCAATACAAATAAGGGGGCACCGTGGTCCCCCTAGAGGAAAAGTGCCCGTTCTAAGACTTTTATTTTTATTTATTTACCAAGACCTACCTGCATACCTAATTTAAGCTCTCTAGATGTAGAGAAAGTGTCCAATACAAATAAGGGGGCACCGTGGTCCCCCTAGAGGAAAAGTGCCCGTTCTAAGACTTTTATTTTTATTTATTTACCAAGATCTACCTGCATACCTAATTTAAGCTCTCTAGCTATAGGGAAAGTGTCCAATACAAATAAGGGGGCACCGTGGTCCCCCTAGAGGAAAAGTGCCCGTTCTAAGACTTTTATTTTTATTTATTTACCAAGACCTACCTGCATACCTAATTTAAGCTCTCTAGCTATAGGGAAAGTGTCCAATACAAATAAGGGGGCACCGTGGTCCCCCTAGAGGAAAAGTGCCCGTTCTAAGACTTTTATTTTTATTTATTTACCAAGATCTACCTGCATACCTAATTTAAGCTCTCTAGCTATAGGGAAAGTGTCCAATACAAATAAGGGGGCACCGTGGTCCCACTAGAGGAAAAGTGCCCGTTCTAAGACTTTTATTTTTATTTATTTACCAAGACCTACCTGCATACCTAATTTAAGCTCTCTAGCTATAGGGAAAGTGTCCAATACAAATAAGGGGGCACCGTGGTCCCCCTAGAGGAAAAGTGCCCGTTCTAAGACTTTTATTTTTATTTATTTACCATGACCTACCTGCATACCTAATTTCAGCTCTCTAGCTATAGGGAAAGTGTCCAATACAAATAAGGGGGCACCGTGGTTCCCCTAGAGGAAAAGTGCCCGTTCTAAGACTTTTATTTTTATTTATTTACCAAGACCTACCTGCATACCTAATTTCAGCTCTCTAGATGTAGAGAAAGTGTCCAATACAAATAAGGGGGCACCGTGGTCCCCCTAGAGGAAAAGTGCCCGTTCTAAGACTTTTATTTTTATTTATTTATCAAGATCTACCTGCATACCTAATTTAAGCTCTCTAGCTATAGGGAAAGTGTCCAATACAAATAAGGGGGCACCGTGGTCCCCCTAGAGGAAAAGTGCCCGTTCTAAGACTTTTATTTTTATTTATTTACCATGACCTACCTGCATACCTAATTTCAGCTCTCTAGCTATAGGGAAAGTGTCCAATACAAATAAGGGGGCACCGTGGTTCCCCTAGAGGAAAAGTGCCCGTTCTAAGACTTTTATTTTTATTTATTTACCAAGACCTACCTGCATACCTAATTTCAGCTCTCTAGATGTAGAGAAAGTGTCCAATACAAATAAGGGGGCACCGTGGTCCCCCTAGAGGAAAAGTGCCCGTTCTAAGACTTTTATTTTTATTTATTTACCAAGATCTACCTGCATACCTAATTTCAGCTCTCTAGCTATAGGGAAAGTGTCCAATACAAATAAGGGGGCACCGTGGTTCCCCTAGAGGAAAAGTGCCCGTTCTAAGACTTTTATTTTTATTTATTTACCAAGACCTACCTGCATACCTAATTTCAGCTCTCTAGATGTAGAGAAAGTGTCCAATACAAATAAGGGGGCACCGTGGTCCCCCTAGAGGAAAAGTGCCCGTTCTAAGACTTTTATTTTTATTTATTTACCAAGATCTACCTGCATACCTAATTTAAGCTCTCTAGCTATAGGGAAAGTGTCCAATACAAATAAGGGGGCACCGTGGTCCCCCTAGAGGAAAAGTGCCCGTTCTAAGACTTTTATTTTTATTTATTTACCATGACCTACCTGCATACCTAATTTCAGCTCTCTAGATGTAGAGAAAGTGTCCAATACAAATAAGGGGGCACCGTGGTCCCCCTAGAGGAAAAGTGCCCGTTCTAAGACTTTTATTTTTATTTATTTACCAAGATCTACCTGCATACCTAATTTAAGCTCTCTAGCTATAGGGAAAGTGTCCAATACAAATAAGGGGGCACCGTGGTCCCCCTAGAGGAAAAGTGCCCGTTCTAACACCTTTATTTTTATTTATTTACCAAGATCTACCTGCATACCTAATTTAAGCTCTCTAGCTATAGGGAAAGTGTCCAATACAAATAAGGGGGCACCGTGGTCCCCCTAGAGGAAAAGTGCCCGTTCTAAGACTTTTATTTTTATTTATTTACCAAGATCTACCTGCATACCTAATTTAAGCTCTCTAGCTATAGGGAAAGTGTCCAATACAAATAAGGGGGCACCGTGGTCCCCCTAGAGGAAAAGTGCCCGTTCTAAGACTTTTATTTTTATTTATTTACCAAGATCTACCTGCATACCTAATTTAAGCTCTCTAGCTATAGGGAAAGTGTCCAATACAAATAAGGGGGCACCGTGGTCCCCCTAGAGGAAAAGTGCCCGTTCTAAGACTTTTATTTTTATTTATTTACCAAGACCTACCTGCATACCTAATTTAAGCTCTCTAGCTATAGGGAAAGTGTCCAATACAAATAAGGGGGCACCGTGGTCCCCCTAGAGGAAAAGTGCCCGTTCTAAAACTTTTATTTTTATTTATTTACCAAGATCTACCTGCATACCTAATTTAAGCTCTCTAGCTATAGGGAAAGTGTCCAATACAAATAAGGTGGCACCGTGGTCCCTCTAGAGGAAAAGTGCCCGTTCTAAGACTTTTATTTTTATTTATTTGCCAAGATCTACCTGCATACCTAATTTAAGCTCTCTAGCTATAGGGAAAGTGTCCAATACAAATAAGGGGGCACCGTGGTCCCCCTAGAGGAAAAGTGCCCGTTCTAAGACTTTTATTTTTATTTATTTGCCAAGATCTACCTGCATACCTAATTTAAGCTCTCTAGCTATAGGGAAAGTGTCCAATACAAATAAGGGGGCACCGTGGTCCCCCTAGAGGAAAAGTGCCCGTTCTAAGACTTTTATTTTTATTTATTTACCAAGACCTACCTGCATACCTAATTTAAGCTCTCTAGCTATAGGGAAAGTGTTTAATACAAATAAGGGGGCACCGTGGTCCCCCTAGAGGAAAAGTGCCCGTTCTAAGACTTTTATTTTTTTTTATTTACCAAGAACTACCTGCATACCTAATTTAAGCTCTCTAGCTATAGGGAAAGTGTCCAATACAAATAAGGGGGCACCGTGGTCCCCCTAGAGGAAAAGTGCCCGTTCTAAGACTTTTATTTTTATTTATTTACCAAGACCTACCTGCATTCCTAATTTAAGCTCTCTAGCTATAGGGAAAGTGTCCAATACAAATAAGGGGGCACCGTGGTCCCCCTAGAGGAAAAGTGCCCGTTCTAAGACTTTTATTTTTATTTATTTACCAAGACCTACCTGCATACCTAATTTCAGCTCTCTAGATGTAGAGAAAGTGTCCAATACAAATAAGGGGGTACCGTGGTCCCCCTAGAGGAAAAGTGCCCGTTCTAAGACTTTTATTTTTATTTATTTACCAAGATCTACCTGCATACCTAATTTAAGCTCTCTAGCTATAGGGAAAGTGTCCAATACAAATAAGGGGGCACCGTGGTCCCCCTAGAGGAAAAGTGCCCGTTCTAAGACTTTTATTTTTATTTATTTACCAAGATCTACCTGCATACCTAATTTAAGCTCTCTAGCTATAGGGAAAGTGTCCAATACAAATAAGGGGGCACCGTGGTCCCCCTAGAGGAAAAGTGCCCGTTCTAAGACATTTATTTTTATTTATTTACCAAGATCTACCTGCATACCTAATTTAAGCTCTCTAGCTATAGGGAAAGTGTCCAATACAAATAAGGGGGCACCGTGGTCCCCCTAGAGGAAAAGTGCCCGTTCTAAGACATTTATTTTTATTTATTTACCAAGATCTACCTGCATACCTAATTTAAGCTCTCTAGCTATAGGGAAAGTGTCCAATACAAATAAGGGGGCACCGTGGTCCCCCTAGAGGAAAAGTGCCCGTTCTAAGACTTTTATTTTTATTTATTTACCAAGACCTACCTGCATACCTAATTTAAGCTCTCTAGCTATAGGGAAAGTGTCCAATACAAATAAGGGGGCACCGTGGTCCCCCTAGAGGAAATGTGCCCGTTCTAAGACTTTTATTTATTTACCAAGACCTACCTGCATACCTAATTTCAGCTCTCTAGATGTAGAGAAAGTGTCCAATACAAATAAGGGGGCACCGTGGTCCCCTTAGAGGAAAAGTGCCCGTTCTAAGACTTTTATTTATTTACCAAGACCTACCTGCATACCTAATTTAAGCTCTCTAGCTATTGGGAAAGTGTCCAATACAAATAAGGGGGCACCGTGGTCCCCTTAGAGGAAAAGTGCCCGTTCTAAGACTTTTATTTTTATTTATTTACCAAGACCTACCTGCATACCTAATTTAAGCTCTCTAGCTATAGGGAAAGTGTCCAATACAAATAAGGGGGCACCGTGGTCCCCCTAGAGGAAAAGTGCCCGTTCTAAGACTTTTATTTTTATTTATTTACCAAGACCTACCTGCATACCTAATTTAAGCTCTCTAGCTATAGGGAAAGTGTCCAATACAAATAAGGGGGCACCGTAGTCCCCCTAGAGGAAAAGTGCCCGTTCTAAGACTTTTATTTTTATTTATTTACCAAGACCTACCTGCATACCTAATTTAAGCTCTCTAGCTATAGGGAAAGTGTCCAATACAAATAAGGGGGCACCGTGGTCCCCCTAGAGGAAAAGTGCCCGTTCTAAGACTTTTATTTTTATTTATTTACCAAGACCTACCTGCATACCTAATTTAAGCTTTCTAGCTATAGGGAAAGTGTCCAATACAAATAAGGGGGCACCGTGGTCCCCGTAGAGGAAAAGTGCCCGTTCTAAGACTTTTATTTTTATTTATTTACCAAGACCTACCTGCATACCTAATTTAAGCTCTCTAGCTATAGGGAAAGTGTCCAATACAAATAAGGGGGCACCGTGGTCCCCCTAGAGGAAAAGTGCCCGTTCTAGGACTTTTATTTTTATTTATTTACCAAGACCCTCCTGCATACCTCATTTCAGCTCTCTAGATGTAGAGAAAGTGTCCAATACAAATAAGGGGGCACCGTGGTCCCCCTAGAGGAAAAGTGCCCGTTCTAAGACTTTTATTTTTATTTATTTACCAAGACCTACCTGCATACCTAATTTAAGCTCTCTAGCTATAGGGAAAGTGTCCAATACAAATAAGGGGGCACCGTGGTCTCCCTAGAGGAAAAGTGCCCGTTCTAAGACTTTTATTTTTATTTATTTACCAAGACCTACCTGCATACCTAATTTAAGCTCTATAGCTATAGGGAAAGTGTCCAATACAAATAAGGGGGCACCGTGGTCCCCCTAGAGGAAAAGTGCCCGTTCTAAGACTTTTATTTTTATTTATTTACCAAGACCTACCTGCATACCTAATTTAAGCTCTCTAGCTATAGGGAAAGTGTCCAATACAAATAAGGGGGCACCGTGGTCCCCGTAGAGGAAAAGTGCCCGTTCTAAGACTTTTATTTTTATTTATTTACCAAGATCTACCTGCGTACCTAATTTAAGCTCTCTAGCTATAGGGAAAGTGTCCAATACAAATAAGGGGGCACCGTGGTCCCGCTAGAGGAAAAGTGCCCGTTCTAAGACTTTTATTTTTATTTATTTACCAAGACCTACCTGCATACCTAATTTAAGCTCTCTAGCTATAGGGAAAGTGTCCAATACAAATAAGGGGGCACCGTGGTCCCCCTAGAGGAAAAGTGCCCGTTCTAAGACTTTTATTTTTATTTATTTACCAAGACCTACCTGCATACCTAATTTCAGCTCTCTAGATGTAGAGAAAGTGTCCAATACAAATAAGGGGGCACCGTGGTCCCCCTAGAGGAAAAGTGCCCGTTCTAAGACTTTTATTTTTATTTATTTACCAAGACCTACCTGCATACCTAATTTCAGCTCTCTAGATGTAGAGAAAGTGTCCAATACAAATAAGGGGGCACCGTGGTCCCCCTAGAGGAAAAGTGCCCGTTCTAAGACTTTTATTTTTATTTATTTACCAAGACCTACCTGCATACCTAATTTCAGCTCTCTAGTTATAGGGAAAGTGTCCAATACAAATAAGGGGGCACCGTGGTCCCCCTAGAGGAAAAGTGCCCGTTCTAAGACTTTTATTTTTATTTATTTACCAAGATCTACCTGCATACCTAATTTAAGCTCTCTAGCTATAGGGAAAGTGTCCAATACAAATAAGGGGGCACCGTGCTCCCCCTAGAGGAAAAGTGCCCGTTCTAAGACTTTTATTTTTATTTATTTACCAAGATCTACCTGCATACCTAATTTAAGCTCTCTAGCTATAGGGAAAGTGTCCAATACAAATAAGGGGGCACCGTGGTCCCCCTAGAGGAAAAGTGCCCGTTCTAAGACTTTTATTTTTATTTATTTGCCAAGATCTACCTGCATACCTAATTTAAGCTCTCTAGCTATAGGGAAAGTGTCCAATACAAATAAGGGGGCACCGTGGTCC
Source organism: Phania funesta (assembly GCA_963932375.1). Taxonomy (NCBI): domain Eukaryota; kingdom Metazoa; phylum Arthropoda; class Insecta; order Diptera; family Tachinidae; genus Phania; species Phania funesta. The sequence goes on along the minus strand of OZ010657.1, from coordinate 5,679,437 downwards.
CCCTAGAGGAAAAGTGCCCGTTCTAAGACTTTTATTTTTATTTATTTACCAAGTCCTACCTGCATACCTAATTTAAGCTCTCTAGCTATAGGGAAAGTGTCCAATACAAATAAGGGGGCACCGTGGTCCCCCTAGAGGAAAAGTGCCCGTTCTAAAACTTTTATTTTTATTTATTTACCAAGATCTACCTGCATACCTAATTTAAGCTCTCTAGCTATAGGGAAAGTGTCCAATACAAATAAGGTGGCACCGTGGTCCCTCTAGAGGAAAAGTGCCCGTTCTAAGACTTTTATTTTTATTTATTTACCAAGACCTACCTGCATACCTAATTTAAGCTCTCTAGCTATAGGGAAAGTGTCCAATACAAATAAGCGGCACCGTAGTCCCCCTAGAGGAAAAGTGCCCGTTCTAAGACTTTTATTTTTATTTATTTACCAAGACCTACCTGCATACCTAATTTAAGCTCTCTAGCTATAGGGAAAGTGTCCAATACAAATAAGGGGGCACCGCGGTCCCCCTAGAGGAAAAGTGCCCGTTCTAAGACTTTTATTTTTTTTATTTACCAAGAACTACCTGCATACCTAATTTAAGCTCTCTAGCTATAGGAAAAGTGTCCAATACAAATAAGGGGGCACCGTGGTCCCCCTAGAGGAAAAGTGCCCGTTCTAAGACTTTTATTTTTATTTATTTACCAAGACCTACCTGCATACCTAATTTAAGCTCTCTAGCTATAGGGAAAGTGTCCAATGCAAATAAGGGGGCACCGTGGTCCCCCTAGAGGAAAAGTGCCCGTTCTAAGACTTTTATTTTTATTTATTTACCAAGACCTACCTGCATACCTAATTTAAGCTCTCTAGCTATAGGGAAAGTGTTTAATACAAATAAGGGGGCACCGTGGTCCCCCTAGAGGAAAAGTGCCCGTTCTAAGACTTTTATTTTTATTTATTTACCAAGACCTACCTGCATACCTAATTTAAGCTCTCTAGCTATAGGGAAAGTGTCCAATACAAATAAGGGGGCACCGTGGTCCCCTTAGAGGAAAAGTGCCCGTTCTAAGACTTTTATTTTTTTTATTTACCAAGAACTACCTGCATACCTAATTTAAGCTCTCTAGCTATAGGGAAAGTGTCCAATACAAATAAGGGGGCACCGTGGTCCCCCTAGAGGAAAAGTGCCCGTTCTAAGACTTTTATTTTTATTTATTTACCAAGACCTACCTGCATACCTAATTTAAGCTCTCTAGCTATAGGGAAAGTGTCCAATACAAATAAGGGGGCACCGTGGTCCCCCTAGAGGAAAAGTGCCCGTTCTAAGACATTTATTTTTATTTATTTACCAAGACCTACCTGCATACCTAATTTAAGCTCTCTAGCTATAGGGAAAGTGTCCAATACAAATAAGGGGGCACCGTGGTCCCCCTAGAGGAAAAGTGCCCGTTCTAAGACTTTTATTTTTATTTATTTACCAAGACCTACCTGCATACCTAATTTAAGCTCTCTAGCTATAGGGAAAGTGTTTAATACAAATAAGGGGGCACCGTGGTCCCCCTAGAGGAAAAGTGCCCGTTCTAAGACTTTTATTTTTATTTATTTACCAAGACCTACCTGCATACCTAATTTAAGCTCTCTAGCTATAGGGAAAGTGTCCAATACAAATAAGGGGGCACCGTGGTCCCCCTAGAGGAAAAGTGCCCGTTCTAAGACTTTTATTTTTTTTATTTACCAAGAACTACCTGCATACCTAATGTAAGCTCTCTAGCTATAGGGAAAGTGTCCAATACAAATAAGGGGGCACCGTGGTCCCCCTAGAGGAAAAGTGCCCGTTCTAAGACTTTTATTTTTATTTATTTACCAAGACCTACCTGCATACCTAATTTAAGCTCTCTAGCTATAGGAAAAGTGTCCAATACAAATAAGGGGGCACCGTGGTCCCCCTAGAGGAAAAGTGCCCGTTCTAAGACTTTTATTTTTATTTATTTACCAAGACCTACCTGCATACCTAATTTAAGCTCTCTAGCTATAGGGAAAGTGTCCAATGCAAATAAGGGGGCACCGTGGTCCCCCTAGAGGAAAAGTGCCCGTTCTAAGACTTTTATTTTTATTTATTTACCAAGACCTACCTGCATACCTAATTTAAGCTCTCTAGCTATAGGGAAAGTGTTTAATACAAATAAGGGGGCACCGTGGTCCCCCTAGAGGAAAAGTGCCCGTTCTAAGACTTTTATTTTTATTTATTTACCAAGACCTACCTGCATACCTAATTTAAGCTCTCTAGCTATAGGGAAAGTGTCCAATACAAATAAGGGGGCACCGTGGTCCCCTTAGAGGAAAAGTGCCCGTTCTAAGACTTTTATTTTTTTTATTTACCAAGAACTACCTGCATACCTAATTTAAGCTCTCTAGCTATAGGGAAAGTGTCCAATACAAATAAGGGGGCACCGTGGTCCCCCTAGAGGAAAAGTGCCCGTTCTAAGACTTTTATTTTTATTTATTTACCAAGACCTACCTGCATACCTAATTTAAGCTCTCTAGCTATAGGGAAAGTGTCCAATACAAATAAGGGGGCACCGTGGTCCCCCTAGAGGAAAAGTGCCCGTTCTAAGACTTTTATTTTTATTTATTTACCAAGACCTACCTGCATACCTAATTTAAGCTCTCTAGCTATAGGGAAAGTGTCCAATACAAATAAGGGGGCACCGTGGTCCCCCTAGAGGAAAAGTGCCCGTTCTAAGACATTTATTTTTATTTATTTACCAAGACCTACCTGCATACCTAATTTAAGCTCTCTAGCTATAGGGAAAGTGTCCAATACAAATAAGGGGGCACCGTGGTCCCCCTAGAGGAAAAGTGCCCGTTCTAAGACTTTTATTTTTATTTATTTACCAAGACCTACCTGCATACCTAATTTAAGCTCTCTAGCTATAGGGAAAGTGTTTAATACAAATAAGGGGGCACCGTGGTCCCCCTAGAGGAAAAGTGCCCGTTCTAAGACTTTTATTTTTATTTATTTACCAAGACCTACCTGCATACCTAATTTAAGCTCTCTAGCTATAGGGAAAGTGTCCAATACAAATAAGGGGGCACCGTGGTCCCCCTAGAGGAAAAGTGCCCGTTCTAAGACTTTTATTTTTTTTATTTACCAAGAACTACCTGCATACCTAATTTAAGCTCTCTAGCTATAGGGAAAGTGTCCAATACAAATAAGGGGGCACCGTGGTCCCCCTAGAGGAAAAGTGCCCGTTCTAAGACTTTTATTTTTATTTATTTACCAAGACCTACCTGCATACCTAATTTAAGCTCTCTAGCTATAGGGAAAGTGTCCAATACAAATAAGGGGGCACCGTGGTCCCCCTAGAGGAAAAGTGCCCGTTCTAAGACTTTTATTTTTATTTATTTACCAAGACCTACCTGCATACCTAATTTAAGCTCTCTAGCTATAGGGAAAGTGTCCAATACAAATAAGGGGGCACCGTGGTCCCCCTAGAGGAAAAGTGCCCGTTCTAAGACTTTTATTTTTATTTATTTACCAAGACCTACCTGCATACCTAATTTAAGCTCTCTAGCTATAGGGAAAGTGTTTAATACAAATAAGGGGGCACCGTGGTCCCCCTAGAGGAAAAGTGCCCGTTCTAAGACTTTTATTTTTTTTATTTACCAAGAACTACCTGCATACCTAATTTAAGCTCTCTAGCTATAGGGAAAGTGTCCAATACAAATAAGGGGGCACCGTGGTCCCCCTAGAGGAAAAGTGCCCGTTCTAAGACTTTTATTTTTATTTATTTATCAAGACCTACCTGCATTCCTAATTTAAGCTCTCTAGCTATAGGGAAAGTGTCCAATACAAATAAGGGGGCACCGTGGTCCCCCTAGAGGAAAAGTGCCCGTTCTAAGACTTTTATTTTTATTTATTTACCAAGACCTACCTGCATACCTAATTTCAGCTCTCTAGATGTAGAGAAAGTGTCCAATACAAATAAGGGGGCACCGTGGTCCCCCTAGAGGAAAAGTGCCCGTTCTAAGACTTTTATTTTTATTTATTTACCAAGATCTACCTGCATACCTAATTTAAGCTCTCTAGCTATAGGGAAAGTGTCCAATACAAATAAGGGGGCACCGTGGTCCCCCTAGAGGAAAAGTGCCCGTTCTAAGACTTTTATTTTTATTTATTTACCAAGATCTACCTGCATACCTAATTTAAGCTCTCTAGCTATAGGGAAAGTGTCCAATACAAATAAGGGGGCACCGTGGTCCCCCTAGAGGAAAAGTGCCCGTTCTAAGACTTTTATTTTTATTTATTTACCAAGATCTACCTGCATACCTAATTTAAGCTCTCTAGCTATAGGGAAAGTGTCCAATACAAATAAGGGGGCACCGTTGTCCCCCTAGAGGAAAAGTGCCCGTTCTAAGACTTTTATTTTTATTTATTTACCAAGATCTACCTGCATACCTAATTTAAGCTCTCTAGCTATAGGGAAAGTGTCCAATACAAATAAGGGGGCACCGTGGTCCCCCTAGAGGAAAAGTGCCCGTTCTAAGACTTTTATTTTTATTTATTTACCAAGATCTACCTGCATACCTAATTTAAGCTCTCTAGCTATAGGGAAAGTGTCCAATACAAATAAGGGGGCACCGTGGTCCCCCTAGAGGAAAAGTGCCCGTTCTAAGACTTTTATTTTTATTTATTTACCAAGATCTACCTGCACACCTAATTTAAGCTCTCTAGCTATAGGGAAAGTGTCCAATACAAATAAGGGGGCACCGTGGTCCCCCTAGAGGAAAAGTGCCCGTTCTAAGACTTTTATTTTTATTTATTTACCAAGATCTACCTGCATACCTAATTTAAGCTCTCTAGCTATAGGGAAAGTGTCCAATACAAATAAGGGGGCACCGTGGTCCCCCTAGAGGAAAAGTGCCCGTTCTAAGACTTTTATTTTTATTTATTTACCAAGATCTACCTGCATACCTAATTTAAGCTCTCTAGCTATAGGGAAAGTGTCCAATACAAATAAGGGGGCACCGTGGTCCCCCTAGAGGAAAAGTGCCCGTTTTAAGACATTTATTTTTATTTATTTACCAAGACCTACCTGCATACCTAATTTCAGCGCTCTAGATGTAGAGAAAGTGTCCAATAAAAATAAGGGGGCACCGTGGTCCCCCTAGAGGAAAAGTGCCCGTTCTAAGACTTTTATTTTTATTTATTTACCAAGACCTACCTGCATACCTAATTTAAGCTCTCTAGCTATTGGGAAAGTGTCCAATACAAATAAGGGGGCACCGTGGTCCCCCTAGAGGAAAAGTGTCCGTTCTAAGACTTTTATTTTTATTTATTTACCAAGACCTACCTGCATACCTAATTTAAGCTCTCTAGCTATAGGGAAAGTGTCCAATACAAATAAGGGGGCACCGTGGTCCCCCTAGAGGAAAAGTGCCCGTTCTAAGACTTTTATTTTTATTTATTTACCAAGACCTACCTGCATACCTAATTTAAGCTCTCTAGCTATAGGGAAAGTGTCCAATACAAATAAGGGGGCACCGTGGTCCCCCTAGAGGAAAAGTGCCCGTTCTAAGACTTTTATTTATTTACCAAGACCTACCTGCATACCTAATTTCAGCTCTCTAGATGTAGAGAAAGTGTCCAATACAAATAAGGGGGCACCGTGGTCCCCTTAGAGGAAAAGTGCCCGTTCTAAGACTTTTATTTTTATTTATTTACCAAGACCTACCTGCATACCTAATTTAAGCTCTCTAGCTATTGGGAAAGTGTCCAATACAAATAAGGGGGCACCGTGGTCCCCTTAGAGGAAAAGTGCCCGTTCTAAGACTTTTATTTTTATTTATTTACCAAGACCTACCTGCATACCTAATTTAAGCTCTCTAGCTATAGGGAAAGTGTCCAATACAAATAAGGGGGCACCGTGGTCCCCCTAGAGGAAAAGTGCCCGTTCTAAGACTTTTATTTTTATTTATTTACCAAGACCTACCTGCATACCTAATTTAAGCTCTCTAGCTATAGGGAAAGTGTCCAATACAAATAAGGGGGCACCGTAGTCCCCCTAGAGGAAAAGTGCCCGTTCTAAGACTTTTATTTTTATTTATTTACCAAGACCTACCTGCATACCTAATTTAAGCTCTCTAGCTATAGGGAAAGTGTCCAATACAAATAAGGGGGCACCGTGGTCCCCCTAGAGGAAAAGTGCCCGTTCTAAGACTTTTATTTTTATTTATTTACCAAGACCTACCTGCATACCTAATTTAAGCTTTCTAGCTATAGGGAAAGTGTCCAATACAAATAAGGGGGCACCGTGGTCCCCCTAGAGGAAAAGTGCCCGTTCTAAGACTTTTAGTTTTATTTATTTACCAAGACCTACCTGCATACCTAATTTAAGCTCTCTAGCTATAGGGAAAGTGTCCAATACAAATAAGGGGGCAGCGTGGTCCCCCTAGAGGAAAAGTGCCCGTTCTAAGACTTTTATTTTTATTTATTTACCAAGACCTACCTGCATACCTAATTTAAGCTCTCTAGCTATAGGGAAAGTGTCCAATACAAATAAGGGGGCACCGTGGTCCCCCTAGAGGAAAAGTGCCCGTTCTAAGACTTTTATTTTTATTTATTTACCAAGACCTACCTGCATACCTAATTTAAGCTCTCTAGCTATAGGGAAAGTGTCCAATACAAATAAGGGGGCACCGTGGTCCCCCTAGAGGAAAAGTGCCCATTCTAAGACTTTTATTTTTATTTATTTACCAAGACCTACCTGCATACCTAATTTAAGCTCTCTAGATGTAGAGAAATTGTCCAATACAAATAAGGGGGCACCGTGGTCCCCCTAGAGGAAAAGTGCCCGTTCTAAGACTTTTATTTTTATTTATTTACCAAGATCTACCTGCATACCTAATTTAAGCTCTCTAGCTATAGGGAAAGTGTCCAATACAAATAAGGGGGCACCGTGGTCCCCCTAGAGGAAAAGTGCCCGTTCTAGGACTTTTATTTTTATTTATTTACCAAGACCCTCCTGCATACCTAATTTCAGCTCTCTAGATGTAGAGAAAGTGTCCAATACAAATAAGGGGGCACCGTGGTCCCCCTAGAGGAAAAGTGCCCGTTCTAAGACTTTTATTTTTATTTATTTACCAAGATCTACCTGCATACCTAATTTAAGCTCTCTAGCTATAGGGAAAGTGTCCAATACAAATAAGAGGGCACCGTGGTCCCCCTAGAGGAAAAGTGCCCGTTCTAAGACTTTTATTTTTATTTATTTACCAAGACCTACCTGCATACCTAATTTAAGCTCTCTAGCTATAGGGAAAGTGTCCAATACAAATAAGGGGGCACATTGGTCCCCCTAGAGGAAAAGTGCCCGTTCTAAGACTTTTATTTTTATTTATTTACCAAGACCTACCTGCATACCTAATTTAAGCTCTCTAGCTATAGGGAAAGTGTCCAATACAAATAAGGGGGCACCGTGGTCCCCCTAGAGGAAAAGTGCCCGTTCTAAGACTTTTATTTTTATTTATTTACCAAGATCTACCTGCGTACCTAATTTAAGCTCTCTAGCTATAGGGAAAGTGTCCAATACAAATAAGGGGGCACCGTGGTCCCGCTAGAGGAAAAGTGCCCGTTCTAAGACTTTTATTTTTATTTATTTACCAAGACCTACCTGCATACCTAATTTAAGCTCTCTAGCTATAGGGAAAGTGTCCAATACAAATAAGGGGTCACCGTGGTCCCCCTAGAGGAAAAGTGCCCGTTCTAAGACTTTTATTTTTATTTATTTACCAAGACCTACCTGCATACCTAATTTAAGCTCTCTAGCTATAGGGAAAGTGTCCAATACAAATAAGGGGGCACCGTGGTCCCCCTAGAGGAAAAGTGCCCGTTCTAAGACTTTTATTTTTATTTATTTACCAAGATCTACCTGCATACCTAATTTAAGGTCTCTAGCTATAGGGAAAGTGTCCAATACAAATAAGGGGGCACCGTGGTCCCCCTAGAGGAAAAGTGCCCGTTCTAAGACTTTTATTTTTATTTATTTACCAAGACCTACCTGCATACCTAATTTCAGCTCTCTACATGTAGAGAAAGTGTCCAATACAAATAAGGGGGCACCGTGGTCCCCCTAGAGGAAAAGTGCCCGTTCTAAGACTTTTATTTTTATTTATTTACCAAGATGTACCTGCATACCTAATTTAAGGTCTCTAGCTATAGGGAAAGTGTCCAATACAAATAAGGGGGCACCGTGGTCCCCCTAGAGGAAAAGTGCCCGTTCTAAGACTATTATTTTTATTTATTTACCAAGACCTACCTGCATACCTAATTTCAGCTCTCTAGATGTAGAGAAAGTGTCCAATACAAATAAGGGGGCACCGTGGTCCCCCTAGAGGAAAAGTGCCCGTTCTAAGACTTTTATTTTTATTTATTTACCAAGACCTACCTGCATACCTAATTTAAGCTCTCTAGCTATAGGGAAAGTGTCCAATACAAATAAGGGGGCACCGTGGTCCCCCTAGAGGAAAAGTGCCCGTTCTAAGACTTTTATTTTTATTTATTTACCAAGACCTACCTGCATACCTAATTTAAGCTCTCTAGCTATAGGGAAAGTGTCCAATACAAATAAGGGGGCACCGTGGTCCCCCTAGAGGAAAAGTGCCCGTTCTAAGACTTTTATTTTTATTTATTTACCAAGACCTACCTGCATACCTAATTTCAGCTCTCTAGATGTAGAGAAAGCGTCCAATACAAATAAGAGGGCACCGTGGTCCCCCTAGAGGAAAAGTGCCCGTTCTAAGACTTTTATTTTTATTTATTTACCAAGACCTACCTGCATACCTAATTTAAGCTCTCTAGCTATAGGGAAAGTGTCCAATACAAATAAGGGGGCACCGTGGTCCCCCTAGAGGAAAAGTGCCCGTTCTAAGACTTTTATTTTTATTTATTTACCAAGACCTACCTGCATACCTAATTTAAGCTCTCTAGCTATAGGGAAAGTGTCCAATACAAATAAGGGGGCACCGTGGTCCCCCTAGAGGAAAAGTGCCCGTTCTAAGACTTTTATTTTTATTTATTTACCAAGACCTACCTGCATACCTAATTTAAGCTCTCTAGCTATAGGGAAAGTGTCCAATACAAATAAGGGGGCACCGTGGTCCCCCTAGAGGAAAAGTGCCCGTTCTAAGACTTTTATTTTTATTTATTTACCAAGACCTACCTGCATACCTAATTTAAGCTTTCTAGCTATAGGGAAAGTGTCCAATACAAATAAGGGGGCACCGTGGTCCCCGTAGAGGAAAAGTGCCCGTTCTAAGACTTTTATTTTTATTTATTTACCAAGACCTACCTGCATACCTAATTTAAGCTCTCTAGCTATAGGGAAAGTGTCCAATACAAATAAGGGGGCACCGTGGTCCCCCTAGAGGAAAAGTGCCCGTTCTAAGACTTTTATTTTTATTTATTTACCAAGACCTACCTGCATACCTAATTTAAGCTCTCTAGCTATAGGGAAAGTGTCCAATACAAATAAGGGGGCACCGTGGTCCCCCTAGAGGAAAAGTGCCCGTTCTAAGACTTTTATTTTTATTTATTTACCAAGATCTACCTGCATACCTAATTTAAGCTCTCTAGCTATAGGGAAAGTGTCCAATACAAATAAGGGGGCACCGTGGTCCCCCTAGAGGAAAAGTGCCCGTTCTAAGACTTTTATTTTTATTTATTTACCAAGACCTACCTGCATACCTAATTTAAGCTCTCTAGCTATAGGGAAAGTGTCCAATACAAATAAGGGGGCACCGTGGTCCCCCTAGAGGAAAAGTGCCCGTTCTAAGACTTTTATTTTTATTTATTTACCAAGACCTACCTGCATACCTAATTTAAGCTCTCTAGCTATAGGGAAAGTGTCCAATACAAATAAGGGGGCACCGTGGTCCCCCTAGAGGAAAAGTGCCCGTTCTAAGACTTTTATTTTTATTTATTTACCAAGACCTACCTGCATACCTAATTTAAGCTCTCTAGCTATAGGGAAAGTGTCCAATACAAATAAGGGGGCACCGTGGTCCCCCTAGAGGAAAAGTGCCCGTTCTAAGACTTTTATTTTTATTTATTTACCAAGACCTACCTGCATACCTAATTTAAGCTCTCTAGCTATAGGGAAAGTGTCCAATACAAATAAGGGGGCACCGTGGTCCCCCTAGAGGAAAAGTGCCCGTTCTAAGACTTTTATTTTTATTTATTTACCAAGACCTATCTGCATACCTAATTTAAGCTCTCTAGCTATAGGGAAAGTGTCCAATACAAATAAGGGGGCACCGTGGTCCCCCTAGAGGAAAAGTGCCCGTTCTAAGACTTTTATTTTTATTTATTTACCAAGACCTACCTGCATACCTAATTTAAGCTCTCTAGCTATAGGGAAAGTGTCCAATACAAATAAGGGGGCACCGTGGACCCCCTAGAGGAAAAGTGCCCGTTCTAAGACTTTTATTTTTATTTATTTACCAAGACCTACCTGCATACCTAATTTCAGCTCTCTAGATGTAGAGAAAGTGTCCAATACAAATAAGGGGGCACCGTGGTCCCCCTAGAGGAAAAGTGCCCGTTCTAAGACTTTTATTTTTATTTATTTACCAAGACCTACCTGCATACCTAATTTAAGCTCTCTAGCTATAGGGAAAGTGTCCAATACAAATAAGGGGCCACCGTGGTCCCCCTAGAGGAAAAGTGCCCGTTCTAAGACTTTTATTTTTATTTATTTACCAAGACCTACCTGCATACTTAATTTCAGCTCTCTAGATGTAGAGAAAGTGTCCAATACAAATAAGGGGGCACCGTGGTCCCCCTAGAGGAAAAGTGCCCGTTCTAAGACTTTTATTTTTATTTATTTACCAAGATCTACCTGCATACCTAATTTAAGCTCTCTAGCTATAGGGAAAGTGTCCAATACAAATAAGGGGGCACCGTGGTCCCCCTAGAGGAAAAGTGCCCGTTCTAAGACTTTTATTTTTATTTATTTACCAAGACCTACCTGCATACCTAATTTCAGCTCTCTAGATGTAGAGAAAGTGTCTAATACAAATAAGGGGGCACCGTGGTCCCCCTAGAGGAAAAGTGCCCGTTCTAAGACTTTTATTTTTATTTATTTACCAAGACCTACCTGCATACCTAATTTAAGCTCTCTAGCTATAGGGAAAGTGTCCAATACAAATAAGGGGGCACCGTGGTCCCCCTAGAGAAAAAGTGCCCGTTCTAAGACTTTTATTTTTATTTATTTACCAAGACCTACCTGCATACCTAATTTAAGCTCTCTAGCTATAGGGAAAGTGTCCAATACAAATAAGGGGGCACCGTGGTCCCCCTAGAGAAAAAGTGCCCGTTCTAAGACTTTTATTTTTATTTATTTACCAAGACCTACCTGCATACCTAATTTAAGCTCTCTAGCTATAGGGAAAGTGTCCAATACAAATAAGGGGGCACCGTGGTCCCCCTAGAGGAAAAGTGCCCGTTCTAAGACTTTTATTTTTATTTATTTACCAAGACCTACCTGCATACCTAATTTCAGCTCTCTAGATGTAGAGAAAGTGTCTAATACAAATAAGGGGGCACCGTGGTCCCCCTAGAGGAAAAGTGCCCGTTCTAAGACTTTTATTTTTATTTATTTACCAAGACCTACCTGCATACCTAATTTAAGCTCTCTAGCTATAGGGAAAGTGTCCAATACAAATAAGGGGGCACCGTGCTCCCCCTAGAGGAAAAGTGCCCGTTCTAAGACTTTTATTTTTATTTATTTACCAAGACCTACCTGCATACCTAATTTAAGCTCTCTAGCTATAGGGAAAGTGTCCAATACAAATAAGGGGGCACCGTGGTCCCCCTAGAGGAAAAGTGCCCGTTCTAAGACTTTTATTTTTATTTATTTACCAAGACCTACCTGCATACCTAATTTAAGCTCTCTAGCTATAGGGAAAGTGTCCAATACAAATAAGGGGGCACCGTGGTCCCCCTAGAGGAAAAGTGCCCGTTCTAAGACTTTTATTTTTATTTATTTACCAAGACCTACCTGCATACCTAATTTCAGCTCTCTAGATGTAGAGAAAGTGTCTAATACAAATAAGGGGGCACCGTGGTCCCCCTAGAGGAAAAGTGCCCGTTCTAAGACTTTTATTTTTATTTATTTACCAAGACCTACCTGCATACCTAATTTAAGCTCTCTAGCTATAGGGAAAGTGTCCAATACAAATAAGGGGGCACCGTGGTCCCCCTAGAGAAAAAGTGCCCGTTCTAAGACTTTTATTTTTATTTATTTACCAAGACCTACCTGCATACCTAATTTAAGCTCTCTAGCTATAGGGAAAGTGTCCAATACAAATAAGGGGGCACCGTGGTCCCCCTAGAGGAAAAGTGCCCGTTCTAAGACTTTTATTTTTATTTATTTACCAAGACCTACCTGCATACCTAATTTCAGCTCTCTAGATGTAGAGAAAGTGTCTAATACAAATAAGGGGGCACCGTGGTCCCCCTAGAGGAAAAGTGCCCGTTCTAAGACTTTTATTTTTATTTATTTACCAAGACCTACCTGCATACCTAATTTAAGCTCTCTAGCTATAGGGAAAGTGTCCAATACAAATAAGGGGGCACCGTGGTCCCCCTAGAGGAAAAGTGCCCGTTCTAAGACTTTTATTTTTATTTATTTACCAAGACCTACCTGCATACCTAATTTAAGCTCTCTAGCTATAGGGAAAGTGTCCAATACAAATAAGGGGGCACCGTGCTCCCCCTAGAGGAAAAGTGCCCGTTCTAAGACTTTTATTTTTATTTATTTACCAAGACCTACCTGCATACCTAATTTAAGCTCTCTAGCTATAGGGAAAGTGTCCAATACAAATAAGGGGGCACCGTGGTCCCTCTAGAGGAAAAGTGCCCGTTCTAAGACTTTTATTTTTATTTATTTACCAAGACCTACCTGCATACCTAATTTAAGCTCTCTAGCTATAGGGAAAGTGTCCAATACAAATAAGGGGGCACCGTGGTCCCCCTAGAGGAAAAGTGCCCGTTCTAAGACTTTTATTTTTATTTATTTACCAAGACCTACCTGCATACCTAATTTAAGCTCTCTAGCTATAGGGAAAGTGTCCAATACAAATAAGGGGGCACCGTGGTCCCCCTAGAGGAAAAGTGCCCGTTCTAAGACTTTTATTTTTATTTATTTACCAAGACCTAGCTGCATACCTAATTTCAGCTCTCTAGTTGTAGAGAAAGTGTCCAATACAAATAAGGGGGCACCGTGGTCCCCCTAGAGGAAAAGTGCCCGTTCTAAGACTTTTATTTTTATTTATTTACCAAGACCTACCTGCATACCTAATTTAAGCTCTCTAGCTATAGGGAAAGTGTCCAATACAAATAAGGGGGCACCGTGGTCCCCCTAGAGGAAAAGTGCCCGTTCAAAGACTTTTATTTTTATTTATTTACCAAGATCTACCTGCATACCTAATTTCAGCTCTCTAGATGTAGAGAAAGTGTCCAATACAAATAAGGGGGCACCGTGGTCCCCCTAGAGAAAAAGTGCCCGTTCTAAGACTTTTATTTTTATTTATTTACCAAGACCTACCTGCATACCTAATTTAAGCTCTCTAGCTATAGGGAAAGTGTCCAATACAAATAAGGGGGCACCGTGGTCCCCCTAGAGGAAAAGTGCCGTTCTAAGACTTTTATTTTTATTTATTTACCAAGATCTACCTGCATACCTAATTTCAGCTCTCTAGATGTAGAGAAAGTGTCCAATACAAATAAGGGGGCACCGTGGTCCCCCTAGAGGAAAAGTGCCCGTTCTAAGACTTTTATTTTTATTTATTTACCAAGATCTACCTGCATACCTAATTTAAGCTCTCTAGCTATAGGGAAAGTGTCCAATACAAATAAGGGGGCACCGTGGTCCCCCTAGAGGAAAAGTGCCCGTTCTAAGACTTTTATTTTTATTTATTTACCAAGACCTACCTGCATACCTAATTTCAGCTCTCTAGCTATAGGGAAAGTGTCCAATACAAATAAGGGGGCACCGTGGTCCCCCTAGAGGAAAAGTGCCCGTTCTAAGACTTTTATTTTTATTTATTTACCAAGATCTACCTGCATACCTAATTTAAGCTCTCTAGCTATAGGGAAAGTGTCCAATACAAATAAGGGGGCACCGTGGTCCCGCTAGAGGAAAAGTGCCCGTTCTAAGACTTTTATTTTTATTTATTTACCAAGACCTACCTGCATACCTAATTTAAGCTCTCTAGCTATAGGGAAAGTGTCCAATACAAATAAGGGGGCACCGTGGTCCCCCTAGAGGAAAAGTGCCCGTTCTAAGACTTTTATTTTTATTTATTTACCAAGACCTACCTGCATACCTAATTTAAGCTCTCTAGATATAGGGAAAGTGTCCAATACAAATAAGGGGGCACCGTGATCCCCCTAGAGGAAAAGTGCCCGTTCTAAGACTTTTATTTTTATTTATTTACCAAGATCTACCTGCATACCTAATTTAAGCTCTCTAGCTATAGGGAAAGTGTCCAATACAAATAAGGGGGCACCGTGGTCCCCCTAGAGGAAAAGTGCCCGTTCTAAGACTTTTATTTTTATTTATTTACCAAGACCTAGCTGCATACCTAATTTCAGCTCTCTAGTTGTAGAGAAAGTGTCCAATACAAATAAGGGGGCACCGTGGTCCCCCTAGAGGAAAAGTGCCCGTTCTAAGACTTTTATTTTTATTTATTTACCAAGACCTACCTGCATACCTAATTTAAGCTCTCTAGCTATAGGGAAAGTGTCCAATACAAATAAGGGGGCACCGTGGTCCCCCTAGAGGAAAAGTGCCCGTTCAAAGACTTTTATTTTTATTTATTTACCAAGATCTACCTGCATACCTAATTTCAGCTCTCTAGATGTAGAGAAAGTGTCCAATACAAATAAGGGGGCACCGTGGTCCCCCTAGAGAAAAAGTGCCCGTTCTAAGACTTTTATTTTTATTTATTTACCAAGACCTACCTGCATACCTAATTTAAGCTCTCTAGCTATAGGGAAAGTGTCCAATACAAATAAGGGGGCACCGTGGTCCCCCTAGAGGAAAAGTGCCCGTTCTAAGACTTTTATTTTTATTTATTTACCAAGACCTACCTGCATACCTAATTTCAGCTCTCTAGCTATAGGGAAAGTGTCCAATACAAATAAGGGGGCACCGTGGTCCCCCTAGAGGAAAAGTGCCCGTTCTAAGACTTTTATTTTTATTTATTTACCAAGATCTACCTGCATACCTAATTTAAGCTCTCTAGCTATAGGGAAAGTGTCCAATACAAATAAGGGGGCACCGTGGTCCCGCTAGAGGAAAAGTGCCCGTTCTAAGACTTTTATTTTTATTTATTTACCAAGACCTACCTGCATACCTAATTTAAGCTCTCTAGCTATAGGGAAAGTGTCCAATACAAATAAGGGGGCACCGTGGTCCCCCTAGAGGAAAAGTGCCCGTTCTAAGACTTTTATTTTTATTTATTTACCAAGACCTACCTGCATACCTAATTTAAGCTCTCTAGATATAGGGAAAGTGTCCAATACAAATAAGGGGGCACCGTGATCCCCCTAGAGGAAAAGTGCCCGTTCTAAGACTTTTATTTTTATTTATTTACCAAGATCTACCTGCATACCTAATTTAAGCTCTCTAGCTATAGGGAAAGTGTCCAATACAAATAAGGGGGCACCGTGGTCCCCCTAGAGGAAAAGTGCCCGTTCTAAGACTTTTATTTTTATTTATTTACCAAGACCTAGCTGCATACCTAATTTCAGCTCTCTAGTTGTAGAGAAAGTGTCCAATACAAATAAGGGGGCACCGTGGTCCCCCTAGAGGAAAAGTGCCCGTTCTAAGACTTTTATTTTTATTTATTTACCAAGACCTACCTGCATACCTAATTTAAGCTCTCTAGCTATAGGGAAAGTGTCCAATACAAATAAGGGGGCACCGTGGTCCCCCTAGAGGAAAAGTGCCCGTTCAAAGACTTTTATTTTTATTTATTTACCAAGATCTACCTGCATACCTAATTTCAGCTCTCTAGATGTAGAGAAAGTGTCCAATACAAATAAGGGGGCACCGTGGTCCCCCTAGAGAAAAAGTGCCCGTTCTAAGACTTTTATTTTTATTTATTTACCAAGACCTACCTGCATACCTAATTTAAGCTCTCTAGCTATAGGGAAAGTGTCCAATACAAATAAGGGGGCACCGTGGTCCCCCTAGAGGAAAAGTGCCGTTCTAAGACTTTTATTTTTATTTATTTACCAAGATCTACCTGCATACCTAATTTCAGCTCTCTAGATGTAGAGAAAGTGTCCAATACAAATAAGGGGGCACCGTGGTCCCCCTAGAGAAAAAGTGCCCGTTCTAAGACTTTTATTTTTATTTATTTACCAAGACCTACCTGCATACCTAATTTAAGCTCTCTAGCTATAGGGAAAGTGTCCAATACAAATAAGGGGGCACCGTGGTCCCCCTAGAGGAAAAGTGCCGTTCTAAGACTTTTATTTTTATTTATTTACCAAGATCTACCTGCATACCTAATTTCAGCTCTCTAGATGTAGAGAAAGTGTCCAATACAAATAAGGGGGCACCGTGGTCCCCCTAGAGGAAAAGTGCCCGTTCTAAGACTTTTATTTTTATTTATTTACCAAGATCTACCTGCATACCTAATTTCAGCTCTCTAGATGTAGAGAAAGTGTCCAATACAAATAAGGGGGCACCGTGGTCCCCCTAGAGGAAAAGTGCCGTTCTAAGACTTTTATTTTTATTTATTTACCAAGATCTACCTGCATACCTAATTTCAGCTCTCTAGATGTAGAGAAAGTGTCCAATACAAATAAGGGGGCACCGTGGTCCCCCTAGAGGAAAAGTGCCCGTTCTAAGACTTTTATTTTTATTTATTTACCAAGACCTACCTGCATACCTAATTTCAGCTCTCTAGCTATAGGGAAAGTGTCCAATACAAATAAGGGGGCACCGTGGTCCCCCTAGAGGAAAAGTGCCCGTTCTAAGACTTTTATTTTTATTTATTTACCAAGATCTACCTGCATACCTAATTTAAGCTCTCTAGCTATAGGGAAAGTGTCCAATACAAATAAGGGGGCACCGTGGTCCCCCTAGAGGAAAAGTGCCCGTTCTAAGACTTTTATTTTTATTTATTTACCAAGACCTACCTGCATACCTAATTTAAGCTCTCTAGCTATAGGGAAAGTGTCCAATACAAATAAGGGGGCACCGTGGTCCCCCTAGAGGAAAAGTGCCCGTTCTAAGACTTTTATTTTTATTTATTTACCAAGACCTACCTGCATACCTAATTTAAGCTCTCTAGATATAGGGAAAGTGTCCAATACAAATAAGGGGGCACCGTGATCCCCCTAGAGGAAAAGTGCCCGTTCTAAGACTTTTATTTTTATTTATTTACCAAGATCTACCTGCATACCTAATTTAAGCTCTCTAGCTATAGGGAAAGTGTCCAATACAAATAAGGGGGCACCGTGGTCCCCCTAGAGGAAAAGTGCCCGTTCTAAGACTTTTATTTTTATTTATTTACCAAGATCTACCTGCATACCTAATTTCAGCTCTCTAGATGTAGAGAAAGTGTCCAATACAAATAAGGGGGCACCGTGGTCCCCCTAGAGAAAAAGTGCCCGTTCTAAGACTTTTATTTTTATTTATTTACCAAGACCTACCTGCATACCTAATTTAAGCTCTCTAGCTATAGGGAAAGTGTCCAATACAAATAAGGGGGCACCGTGGTCCCCCTAGAGGAAAAGTGCCCGTTCAAAGACTTTTATTTTTATTTATTTACCAAGATCTACCTGCATACCTAATTTCAGCTCTCTAGATGTAGAGAAAGTGTCCAATACAAATAAGGGGACACCGTGGTCCCCCTAGAGAAAAAGTGCCCGTTCTAAGACTTTTATTTTTATTTATTTACCAAGACCTACCTGCATACCTAATTTAAGCTCTCTAGCTATAGGGAAAGTGTCCAATACAAATAAGGGGGCACCGTGGTCCCCCTAGAGGAAAAGTGCCGTTCTAAGACTTTTATTTTTATTTATTTACCAAGATCTACCTGCATACCTAATTTAAGCTCTCTAGCTATAGGGAAAGTGTCCAATACAAATAAGGGGGCACCGTGGTCCCCCTAGAGGAAAAGTGCCCGTTCTAAGACTTTTATTTTTATTTATTTACCAAGACCTACCTGCATACCTAATTTCAGCTCTCTAGCTATAGGGAAAGTGTCCAATACAAATAAGGGGGCACCGTGGTCCCCCTAGAGGAAAAGTGCCCGTTCTAAGACTTTTATTTTTATTTATTTACCAAGATCTACCTGCATACCTAATTTAAGCTCTCTAGCTATAGGGAAAGTGTCCAATACAAATAAGGGGGCACCGTGGTCCCGCTAGAGGAAAAGTGCCCGTTCTAAGACTTTTATTTTTATTTATTTACCAAGACCTACCTGCATACCTAATTTAAGCTCTCTAGCTATAGGGAAAGTGTCCAATACAAATAAGGGGGCACCGTGGTCCCCCTAGAGGAAAAGTGCCCGTTCTAAGACTTTTATTTTTATTTATTTACCAAGACCTACCTGCATACCTAATTTAAGCTCTCTAGATATAGGGAAAGTGTCCAATACAAATAAGGGGGCACCGTGATCCCCCTAGAGGAAAAGTGCCCGTTCTAAGACTTTTATTTTTATTTATTTACCAAGATCTACCTGCATACCTAATTTAAGCTCTCTAGCTATAGGGAAAGTGTCCAATACAAATAAGGGGGCACCGTGGTCCCCCTAGAGGAAAAGTGCCCGTTCTAAGACTTTTATTTTTATTTATTTACCAAGACCTAGCTGCATACCTAATTTCAGCTCTCTAGTTGTAGAGAAAGTGTCCAATACAAATAAGGGGGCACCGTGGTCCCCCTAGAGGAAAAGTGCCCGTTCTAAGACTTTTATTTTTATTTATTTACCAAGACCTACCTGCATACCTAATTTAAGCTCTCTAGCTATAGGGAAAGTGTCCAATACAAATAAGGGGGCACCGTGGTCCCCCTAGAGGAAAAGTGCCCGTTCTAAGACTTTTATTTTTATTTATTTACCAAGACCTAGCTGCATACCTAATTTCAGCTCTCTAGTTGTAGAGAAAGTATCCAATACAAATAAGGGGGCACCGTGGTCCCCCTAGAGGAAAAGTGCCCGTTCTAAGACTTTTATTTTTATTTATTTACCAAGACCTACCTGCATACCTAATTTAAGCTCTCTAGCTATAGGGAAAGTGTCCAATACAAATAAGGGGGCACCGTGATCCCCCTAGAGGAAAAGTGCCCGTTCTAAGACTTTTATTTTTATTTATTTACCAAGATCTACCTGCATACCTAATTTAAGCTCTCTAGCTATAGGGAAAGTGTCCAATACAAATAAGGGGGCACCGTGGTCCCCCTAGAGGAAAAGTGCCCGTTCTAAGACTTTTATTTTTATTTATTTACCAAGACCTACCTGCATACCTAATTTAAGCTCTCTAGCTATAGGGAAAGTGTCCAATACAAATAAGGGGGCACCGTGGTCCCCCTAGAGGAAAAGTGCCCGTTCTAAGACTTTTATTTTTATTTATTTACCAAGACCTAGCTGCATACCTAATTTCAGCTCTCTAGTTGTAGAGAAAGTGTCCAATACAAATAAGGGGGCACCGTGGTCCCCCTAGAGGAAAAGTGCCCGTTCTAAGACTTTTATTTTTATTTATTTACCAAGACCTACCTGCATACCTAATTTAAGCTCTCTAGCTATAGGGAAAGTGTCCAATACAAATAAGGGGGCACCGTGGTCCCCCTAGAGGAAAAGTGCCGTTCTAAGACTTTTATTTTTATTTATTTACCAAGATCTACCTGCATACCTAATTTCAGCTCTCTAGATGTAGAGAAAGTGTCCAATACAAATAAGGGGGCACCGTGGTCCCCCTAGAGGAAAAGTGCCCGTTCTAAGACTTTTATTTTTATTTATTTACCAAGATCTACCTGCATACCTAATTTAAGCTCTCTAGCTATAGGGAAAGTGTCCAATACAAATAAGGGGGCACCGTGGTCCCCCTAGAGGAAAAGTGCACGTTCTAAGACTTTTATTTTTATTTATTTACCAAGACCTACCTGCATACCTAATTTCAGCTCTCTAGCTATAGGGAAAGTGTCCAATACAAATAAGGGGGCACCGTGGTCCCCCTAGAGGAAAAGTGCCCGTTCTAAGACTTTTATTTTTATTTATTTACCAAGATCTACCTGCATACCTAATTTAAGCTCTCTAGCTATAGGGAAAGTGTCCAATACAAATAAGGGGGCACCGTGGTCCCGCTAGAGGAAAAGTGCCCGTTCTAAGACTTTTATTTTTATTTATTTACCAAGACCTACCTGCATACCTAATTTAAGCTCTCTAGCTATAGGGAAAGTGTCCAATACAAATAAGGGGGCACCGTGGTCCCCCTAGAGGAAAAGTGCCCGTTCTAAGACTTTTATTTTTATTTATTTACCAAGACCTACCTGCATACCTAATTTAAGCTCTCTAGATATAGGGAAAGTGTCCAATACAAATAAGGGGGCACCGTGATCCCCCTAGAGGAAAAGTGCCCGTTCTAAGACTTTTATTTTTATTTATTTACCAAGATCTACCTGCATACCTAATTTAAGCTCTCTAGCTATAGGGAAAGTGTCCAATACAAATAAGGGGGCACCGTGGTCCCCCTAGAGGAAAAGTGCCCGTTCTAAGACTTTTATTTTTATTTATTTACCAAGACCTAGCTGCATACCTAATTTCAGCTCTCTAGTTGTAGAGAAAGTGTCCAATACAAA
The DNA here is from genome assembly GCA_963932375.1 of Phania funesta. Taxonomy (NCBI): domain Eukaryota; kingdom Metazoa; phylum Arthropoda; class Insecta; order Diptera; family Tachinidae; genus Phania; species Phania funesta. Next base: position 5,658,577 of record OZ010657.1, on the reverse strand, counting down.
TAAGGGGGCACCGTGGTCCCCCTAGAGGAAAAGTGCCCGTTCTAAGACTTTTATTTTTATTTATTTACCAAGACCTACCTGCATACCTAATTTAAGCTCTCTAGCTATAGGGAAAGTGTCCAATACAAATAAGGGGGCACCGTGGTCCCCCTAGAGGAAAAGTGCCCGTTCAAAGACTTTTATTTTTATTTATTTACCAAGATCTACCTGCATACCTAATTTCAGCTCTCTAGATGTAGAGAAAGTGTCCAATACAAATAAGGGGGCACCGTGGTCCCCCTAGAGAAAAAGTGCCCGTTCTAAGACTTTTATTTTTATTTATTTACCAAGACCTACCTGCATACCTAATTTAAGCTCTCTAGCTATAGGGAAAGTGTCCAATACAAATAAGGGGGCACCGTGGTCCCCCTAGAGGAAAAGTGCCGTTCTAAGACTTTTATTTTTATTTATTTACCAAGATCTACCTGCATACCTAATTTCAGCTCTCTAGATGTAGAGAAAGTGTCCAATACAAATAAGGGGGCACCGTGGTCCCCCTAGAGGAAAAGTGCCCGTTCTAAGACTTTTATTTTTATTTATTTACCAAGATCTACCTGCATACCTAATTTAAGCTCTCTAGCTATAGGGAAAGTGTCCAATACAAATAAGGGGGCACCGTGGTCCCCCTAGAGGAAAAGTGCCCGTTCTAAGACTTTTATTTTTATTTATTTACCAAGACCTACCTGCATACCTAATTTCAGCTCTCTAGCTATAGGGAAAGTGTCCAATACAAATAAGGGGGCACCGTGGTCCCCCTAGAGGAAAAGTGCCCGTTCTAAGACTTTTATTTTTATTTATTTACCAAGATCTACCTGCATACCTAATTTAAGCTCTCTAGCTATAGGGAAAGTGTCCAATACAAATAAGGGGGCACCGTGGTCCCGCTAGAGGAAAAGTGCCCGTTCTAAGACTTTTATTTTTATTTATTTACCAAGATCTACCTGCATACCTAATTTAAGCTCTCTAGATATAGGGAAAGTGTCCAATACAAATAAGGGGGCACCGTGATCCCCCTAGAGGAAAAGTGCCCGTTCTAAGACTTTTATTTTTATTTATTTACCAAGATCTACCTGCATACCTAATTTAAGCTCTCTAGCTATAGGGAAAGTGTCCAATACAAATAAGGGGGCACCGTGGTCCCCCTAGAGGAAAAGTGCCCGTTCTAAGACTTTTATTTTTATTTATTTACCAAGACCTAGCTGCATACCTAATTTCAGCTCTCTAGTTGTAGAGAAAGTGTCCAATACAAATAAGGGGGCACCGTGGTCCCCCTAGAGGAAAAGTGCCCGTTCTAAGACTTTTATTTTTATTTATTTACCAAGACCTACCTGCATACCTAATTTAAGCTCTCTAGCTATAGGGAAAGTGTCCAATACAAATAAGGGGGCACCGTGGTCCCCCTAGAGGAAAAGTGCCCGTTCAAAGACTTTTATTTTTATTTATTTACCAAGATCTACCTGCATACCTAATTTCAGCTCTCTAGATGTAGAGAAAGTGTCCAATACAAATAAGGGGGCACCGTGGTCCCCCTAGAGGAAAAGTGCCCGTTCTAAGACTTTTATTTTTATTTATTTACCAAGACCTACCTGCATACCTAATTTAAGCTCTCTAGCTATAGGGAAAGTGTCCAATACAAATAAGGGGGCACCGTGGTCCCCCTAGAGGAAAAGTGCCCGTTCTAAGACTTTTATTTTTATTTATTTACCAAGATCTACCTGCATACCTAATTTAAGCTCTCTAGCTATAGGGAAAGTGTCCAATACAAATAAGGGGGCACCGTGATCCCCCTAGAGGAAAAGTGCCCGTTCTAAGACTTTTATTTTTATTTATTTACCAAGATCTACCTGCATACCTAATTTAAGCTCTCTAGATATAGGGAAAGTGTCCAATACAAATAAGGGGGCACCGTGATCCCCCTAGAGGAAAAGTGCCCGTTCTAAGACTTTTATTTTTATTTATTTACCAAGATCTACCTGCATACCTAATTTAAGCTCTCTAGCTATAGGGAAAGTGTCCAATACAAATAAGGGGGCACCGTGGTCCCCCTAGAGGAAAAGTGCCCGTTCTAAGACTTTTATTTTTATTTATTTACCAAGACCTAGCTGCATACCTAATTTCAGCTCTCTAGTTGTAGAGAAAGTGTCCAATACAAATAAGGGGGCACCGTGGTCCCCCTAGAGGAAAAGTGCCCGTTCTAAGACTTTTATTTTTATTTATTTACCAAGACCTACCTGCATACCTAATTTAAGCTCTCTAGCTATAGGGAAAGTGTCCAATACAAATAAGGGGGCACCGTGGTCCCCCTAGAGGAAAAGTGCCCGTTCAAAGACTTTTATTTTTATTTATTTACCAAGATCTACCTGCATACCTAATTTCAGCTCTCTAGATGTAGAGAAAGTGTCCAATACAAATAAGGGGGCACCGTGGTCCCCCTAGAGGAAAAGTGCCCGTTCTAAGACTTTTATTTTTATTTATTTACCAAGATCTACCTGCATACCTAATTTAAGCTCTCTAGCTATAGGGAAAGTGTCCAATACAAATAAGGGGGCACCGTGGTCCCCCTAGAGGAAAAGTGCCCGTTCTAAGACTTTTATTTTTATTTATTTACCAAGACCTACCTGCATACCTAATTTCAGCTCTCTAGCTATAGGGAAAGTGTCCAATACAAATAAGGGGGCACCGTGGTCCCCCTAGAGGAAAAGTGCCCGTTCTAAGACTTTTATTTTTATTTATTTACCAAGATCTACCTGCATACCTAATTTAAGCTCTCTAGCTATAGGGAAAGTGTCCAATACAAATAAGGGGGCACCGTGGTCCCCCTAGAGGAAAAGTGCCCGTTCTAAGACTTTTATTTTTATTTATTTACCAAGACCTACCTGCATACCTAATTTCAGCTCTCTAGCTATAGGGAAAGTGTCCAATACAAATAAGGGGGCACCGTGGTCCCCCTAGAGGAAAAGTGCCCGTTCTAAGACTTTTATTTTTATTTATTTACCAAGACCTACCTGCATACCTAATTTAAGCTCTCTAGCTATAGGGAAAGTGTCCAATACAAATAAGGGGGCACCGTGGTCCCCCTAGAGGAAAAGTGCCCGTTCTAAGACTTTTATTTTTATTTATTTACCAAGACCTACCTGCATACCTAATTTAAGCTCTCTAGATATAGGGAAAGTGTCCAATACAAATAAGGGGGCACCGTGATCCCCCTAGAGGAAAAGTGCCCGTTCTAAGACTTTTATTTTTATTTATTTACCAAGATCTACCTGCATACCTAATTTAAGCTCTCTAGCTATAGGGAAAGTGTCCAATACAAATAAGGGGGCACCGTGGTCCCCCTAGAGGAAAAGTGCCCGTTCTAAGACTTTTATTTTTATTTATTTACCAAGACCTAGCTGCATACCTAATTTCAGCTCTCTAGTTGTAGAGAAAGTGTCCAATACAAATAAGGGGGCACCGTGGTCCCCCTAGAGGAAAAGTGCCCGTTCTAAGACTTTTATTTTTATTTATTTACCAAGACCTACCTGCATACCTAATTTAAGCTCTCTAGCTATAGGGAAAGTGTCCAATACAAATAAGGGGGCACCGTGGTCCCCCTAGAGGAAAAGTGCCCGTTCAAAGACTTTTATTTTTATTTATTTACCAAGATCTACCTGCATACCTAATTTCAGCTCTCTAGATGTAGAGAAAGTGTCCAATACAAATAAGGGGGCACCGTGGTCCCCCTAGAGAAAAAGTGCCCGTTCTAAGACTTTTATTTTTATTTATTTACCAAGACCTACCTGCATACCTAATTTAAGCTCTCTAGCTATAGGGAAAGTGTCCAATACAAATAAGGGGGCACCGTGGTCCCCCTAGAGGAAAAGTGCCGTTCTAAGACTTTTATTTTTATTTATTTACCAAGATCTACCTGCATACCTAATTTCAGCTCTCTAGATGTAGAGAAAGTGTCCAATACAAATAAGGGGGCACCGTGGTCCCCCTAGAGGAAAAGTGCCCGTTCTAAGACTTTTATTTTTATTTATTTACCAAGATCTACCTGCATACCTAATTTAAGCTCTCTAGCTATAGGGAAAGTGTCCAATACAAATAAGGGGGCACCGTGGTCCCCCTAGAGGAAAAGTGCCCGTTCTAAGACTTTTATTTTTATTTATTTACCAAGACCTACCTGCATACCTAATTTCAGCTCTCTAGCTATAGGGAAAGTGTCCAATACAAATAAGGGGGCACCGTGGTCCCCCTAGAGGAAAAGTGCCCGTTCTAAGACTTTTATTTTTATTTATTTACCAAGATCTACCTGCATACCTAATTTAAGCTCTCTAGCTATAGGGAAAGTGTCCAATACAAATAAGGGGGCACCGTGGTCCCGCTAGAGGAAAAGTGCCCGTTCTAAGACTTTTATTTTTATTTATTTACCAAGACCTACCTGCATACCTAATTTAAGCTCTCTAGCTATAGGGAAAGTGTCCAATACAAATAAGGGGGCACCGTGGTCCCCCTAGAGGAAAAGTGCCCGTTCTAAGACTTTTATTTTTATTTATTTACCAAGACCTACCTGCATACCTAATTTAAGCTCTCTAGATATAGGGAAAGTGTCCAATACAAATAAGGGGGCACCGTGATCCCCCTAGAGGAAAAGTGCCCGTTCTAAGACTTTTATTTTTATTTATTTACCAAGATCTACCTGCATACCTAATTTAAGCTCTCTAGCTATAGGGAAAGTGTCCAATACAAATAAGGGGGCACCGTGGTCCCCCTAGAGGAAAAGTGCCCGTTCTAAGACTTTTATTTTTATTTATTTACCAAGACCTAGCTGCATACCTAATTTCAGCTCTCTAGTTGTAGAGAAAGTGTCCAATACAAATAAGGGGGCACCGTGGTCCCCCTAGAGGAAAAGTGCCCGTTCTAAGACTTTTATTTTTATTTATTTACCAAGACCTACCTGCATACCTAATTTAAGCTCTCTAGCTATAGGGAAAGTGTCCAATACAAATAAGGGGGCACCGTGGTCCCCCTAGAGGAAAAGTGCCCGTTCAAAGACTTTTATTTTTATTTATTTACCAAGATCTACCTGCATACCTAATTTCAGCTCTCTAGATGTAGAGAAAGTGTCCAATACAAATAAGGGGGCACCGTGGTCCCCCTAGAGAAAAAGTGCCCGTTCTAAGACTTTTATTTTTATTTATTTACCAAGACCTACCTGCATACCTAATTTAAGCTCTCTAGCTATAGGGAAAGTGTCCAATACAAATAAGGGGGCACCGTGGTCCCCCTAGAGGAAAAGTGCCGTTCTAAGACTTTTATTTTTATTTATTTACCAAGATCTACCTGCATACCTAATTTCAGCTCTCTAGATGTAGAGAAAGTGTCCAATACAAATAAGGGGGCACCGTGGTCCCCCTAGAGGAAAAGTGCCCGTTCTAAGACTTTTATTTTTATTTATTTACCAAGATCTACCTGCATACCTAATTTAAGCTCTCTAGCTATAGGGAAAGTGTCCAATACAAATAAGGGGGCACCGTGGTCCCCCTAGAGGAAAAGTGCCCGTTCTAAGACTTTTATTTTTATTTATTTACCAAGACCTACCTGCATACCTAATTTCAGCTCTCTAGCTATAGGGAAAGTGTCCAATACAAATAAGGGGGCACCGTGGTCCCCCTAGAGGAAAAGTGCCCGTTCTAAGACTTTTATTTTTATTTATTTACCAAGATCTACCTGCATACCTAATTTAAGCTCTCTAGCTATAGGGAAAGTGTCCAATACAAATAAGGGGGCACCGTGGTCCCGCTAGAGGAAAAGTGCCCGTTCTAAGACTTTTATTTTTATTTATTTACCAAGACCTACCTGCATACCTAATTTAAGCTCTCTAGCTATAGGGAAAGTGTCCAATACAAATAAGGGGGCACCGTGGTCCCCCTAGAGGAAAAGTGCCCGTTCTAAGACTTTTATTTTTATTTATTTACCAAGACCTACCTGCATACCTAATTTAAGCTCTCTAGATATAGGGAAAGTGTCCAATACAAATAAGGGGGCACCGTGATCCCCCTAGAGGAAAAGTGCCCGTTCTAAGACTTTTATTTTTATTTATTTATCAAGATCTACCTGCATACCTAATTTAAGCTCTCTAGCTATAGGGAAAGTGTCCAATACAAATAAGGGGGCACCGTGGTCCCCCTAGAGGAAAAGTGCCCGTTCTAAGACTTTTATTTTTATTTATTTACCAAGACCTAGCTGCATACCTAATTTCAGCTCTCTAGTTGTAGAGAAAGTGTCCAATACAAATAAGGGGGCACCGTGGTCCCCCTAGAGGAAAAGTGCCCGTTCTAAGACTTTTATTTTTATTTATTTACCAAGACCTACCTGCATACCTAATTTAAGCTCTCTAGCTATAGGGAAAGTGTCCAATACAAATAAGGGGGCACCGTGGTCCCCCTAGAGGAAAAGTGCCCGTTCAAAGACTTTTATTTTTATTTATTTACCAAGATCTACCTGCATACCTAATTTCAGCTCTCTAGATGTAGAGAAAGTGTCCAATACAAATAAGGGGGCACCGTGGTCCGCCTAGAGAAAAAGTGCCCGTTCTAAGACTTTTATTTTTATTTATTTACCAAGACCTACCTGCATACCTAATTTAAGCTCTCTAGCTATAGGGAAAGTGTCCAATACAAATAAGGGGGCACCGTGGTCCCCCTAGAGGAAAAGTGCCGTTCTAAGACTTTTATTTTTATTTATTTACCAAGATCTACCTGCATACCTAATTTCAGCTCTCTAGATGTAGAGAAAGTGTCCAATACAAATAAGGGGGCACCGTGGTCCCCCTAGAGGAAAAGTGCCCGTTCTAAGACTTTTATTTTTATTTATTTACCAAGATCTACCTGCATACCTAATTTCAGCTCTCTAGCTATAGGGAAAGTGTCCAATACAAATAAGGGGGCACCGTGGTCCCCCTAGAGGAAAAGTGCCCGTTCTAAGACTTTTATTTTTATTTATTTACCAAGATCTACCTGCATACCTAATTTAAGCTCTCTAGCTATAGGGAAAGTGTCCAATACAAATAAGGGGGCACCGTGGTCCCGCTAGAGGAAAAGTGCCCGTTCTAAGACTTTTATTTTTATTTATTTACCAAGACCTACCTGCATACCTAATTTAAGCTCTCTAGCTATAGGGAAAGTGTCCAATACAAATAAGGGGGCACCGTGGTCCCCCTAGAGGAAAAGTGCCCGTTCTAAGACTTTTATTTTTATTTATTTACCAAGACCTACCTGCATACCTAATTTAAGCTCTCTAGATATAGGGAAAGTGTCCAATACAAATAAGGGGGCACCGTGATCCCCCTAGAGGAAAAGTGCCCGTTCTAAGACTTTTATTTTTATTTATTTACCAAGATCTACCTGCATACCTAATTTAAGCTCTCTAGCTATAGGGAAAGTGTCCAATACAAATAAGGGGGCACCGTGGTCCCCCTAGAGGAAAAGTGCCCGTTCTAAGACTTTTATTTTTATTTATTTACCAAGACCTAGCTGCATACCTAATTTCAGCTCTCTAGTTGTAGAGAAAGTGTCCAATACAAATAAGGGGGCACCGTGGTCCCCCTAGAGGAAAAGTGCCCGTTCTAAGACTTTTATTTTTATTTATTTACCAAGACCTACCTGCATACCTAATTTAAGCTCTCTAGCTATAGGGAAAGTGTCCAATACAAATAAGGGGGCACCGTGGTCCCCCTAGAGGAAAAGTGCCCGTTCAAAGACTTTTATTTTTATTTATTTACCAAGATCTACCTGCATACCTAATTTCAGCTCTCTAGATGTAGAGAAAGTGTCCAATACAAATAAGGGGGCACCGTGGTCCCCCTAGAGAAAAAGTGCCCGTTCTAAGACTTTTATTTTTATTTATTTACCAAGACCTACCTGCATACCTAATTTAAGCTCTCTAGCTATAGGGAAAGTGTCCAATACAAATAAGGGGGCACCGTGGTCCCCCTAGAGGAAAAGTGCCGTTCTAAGACTTTTATTTTTATTTATTTACCAAGATCTACCTGCATACCTAATTTCAGCTCTCTAGATGTAGAGAAAGTGTCCAATACAAATAAGGGGGCACCGTGGTCCCCCTAGAGGAAAAGTGCCCGTTCTAAGACTTTTATTTTTATTTATTTACCAAGATCTACCTGCATACCTAATTTAAGCTCTCTAGCTATAGGGAAAGTGTCCAATACAAATAAGGGGGCACCGTGGTCCCCCTAGAGGAAAAGTGCCCGTTCTAAGACTTTTATTTTTATTTATTTACCAAGACCTACCTGCATACCTAATTTCAGCTCTCTAGCTATAGGGAAAGTGTCCAATACAAATAAGGGGGCACCGTGGTCCCCCTAGAGGAAAAGTGCCCGTTCTAAGACTTTTATTTTTATTTATTTACCAAGATCTACCTGCATACCTAATTTAAGCTCTCTAGCTATAGGGAAAGTGTCCAATACAAATAAGGGGGCACCGTGGTCCCGCTAGAGGAAAAGTGCCCGTTCTAAGACTTTTATTTTTATTTATTTACCAAGACCTACCTGCATACCTAATTTAAGCTCTCTAGCTATAGGGAAAGTGTCCAATACAAATAAGGGGGCACCGTGGTCCCCCTAGAGGAAAAGTGCCCGTTCTAAGACTTTTATTTTTATTTATTTACCAAGATCTACCTGCATACCTAATTTAAGCTCTCTAGCTATAGGGAAAGTGTCCAATACAAATAAGGGGGGCACCGTGGTCCCCCTAGAGGAAAAGTGCCCGTTCTAAGACTTTTATTTTTATTTATTTACCAAGACCTAGCTGCATACCTAATTTCAGCTCTCTAGTTGTAGAGAAAGTGTCCAATACAAATAAGGGGGCACCGTGGTCCCCCTAGAGGAAAAGTGCCCGTTCTAAGACTTTTATTTTTATTTATTTACCAAGACCTACCTGCATACCTAATTTAAGCTCTCTAGCTATAGGGAAAGTGTCCAATACAAATAAGGGGGCACCGTGGTCCCCCTAGAGGAAAAGTGCCCGTTCAAAGACTTTTATTTTTATTTATTTACCAAGATCTACCTGCATACCTAATTTCAGCTCTCTAGATGTAGAGAAAGTGTCCAATACAAATAAGGGGGCACCGTGGTCCCCCTAGAGAAAAAGTGCCCGTTCTAAGACTTTTATTTTTATTTATTTACCAAGACCTACCTGCATACCTAATTTAAGCTCTCTAGCTATAGGGAAAGTGTCCAATACAAATAAGGGGGCACCGTGGTCCCCCTAGAGGAAAAGTGCCGTTCTAAGACTTTTATTTTTATTTATTTACCAAGATCTACCTGCATACCTAATTTCAGCTCTCTAGATGTAGAGAAAGTGTCCAATACAAATAAGGGGGCACCGTGGTCCCCCTAGAGGAAAAGTGCCCGTTCTAAGACTTTTATTTTTATTTATTTACCAAGATCTACCTGCATACCTAATTTAAGCTCTCTAGCTATAGGGAAAGTGTCCAATACAAATAAGGGGGCACCGTGGTCCCCCTAGAGGAAAAGTGCCCGTTCTAAGACTTTTATTTTTATTTATTTACCAAGACCTACCTGCATACCTAATTTCAGCTCTCTAGCTATAGGGAAAGTGTCCAATACAAATAAGGGGGCACCGTGGTCCCCCTAGAGGAAAAGTGCCCGTTCTAAGACTTTTATTTTTATTTATTTACCAAGATCTACCTGCATACCTAATTTAAGCTCTCTAGCTATAGGGAAAGTGTCCAATACAAATAAGGGGGCACCGTGGTCCCGCTAGAGGAAAAGTGCCCGTTCTAAGACTTTTATTTTTATTTATTTACCAAGACCTACCTGCATACCTAATTTAAGCTCTCTAGCTATAGGGAAAGTGTCCAATACAAATAAGGGGGCACCGTGGTCCCCCTAGAGGAAAAGTGCCCGTTCTAAGACTTTTATTTTTATTTATTTACCAAGACCTACCTGCATACCTAATTTAAGCTCTCTAGATATAGGGAAAGTGTCCAATACAAATAAGGGGGCACCGTGATCCCCCTAGAGGAAAAGTGCCCGTTCTAAGACTTTTATTTTTATTTATTTACCAAGATCTACCTGCATACCTAATTTAAGCTCTCTAGCTATAGGGAAAGTGTCCAATACAAATAAGGGGGCACCGTGGTCCCCCTAGAGGAAAAGTGCCCGTTCTAAGACTTTTATTTTTATTTATTTACCAAGACCTAGCTGCATACCTAATTTCAGCTCTCTAGTTGTAGAGAAAGTGTCCAATACAAATAAGGGGGCACCGTGGTCCCCCTAGAGGAAAAGTGCCCGTTCTAAGACTTTTATTTTTATTTATTTACCAAGACCTACCTGCATACCTAATTTAAGCTCTCTAGCTATAGGGAAAGTGTCCAATACAAATAAGGGGGCACCGTGGTCCCCCTAGAGGAAAAGTGCCCGTTCAAAAACTTTTATTTTTATTTATTTACCAAGATCTACCTGCATACCTAATTTCAGCTCTCTAGATGTAGAGAAAGTGTCCAATACAAATAAGGGGGCACCGTGGTCCCCCTAGAGAAAAAGTGCCCGTTCTAAGACTTTTATTTTTATTTATTTACCAAGACCTACCTGCATACCTAATTTAAGCTCTCTAGTTATAGGGAAAGTGTCCAATACAAATAAGGGGGCACCGTGGTCCCCCTAGAGGAAAAGTGCCGTTCTAAGACTTTTATTTTTATTTATTTACCAAGATCTACCTGCATACCTAATTTCAGCTCTCTAGATGTAGAGAAAGTGTCCAATACAAATAAGGGGGCACCGTGGTCCCCCTAGAGGAAAAGTGCCCGTTCTAAGACTTTTATTTTTATTTATTTACCAAGATCTACCTGCATACCTAATTTAAGCTCTCTAGCTATAGGGAAAGTGTCCAATACAAATAAGGGGGCACCGTGGTCCCCCTAGAGGAAAAGTGCCCGTTCTAAGACTTTTATTTTTATTTATTTACCAAGACCTACCTGCATACCTAATTTCAGCTCTCTAGCTATAGGGAAAGTGTCCAATACAAATAAGGGGGCACCGTGGTCCCCCTAGAGGAAAAGTGCCCGTTCTAAGACTTTTATTTTTATTTATTTACCAAGATCTACCTGCATACCTAATTTAAGCTCTCTAGCTATAGGGAAAGTGTCCAATACAAATAAGGGGGCACCGTGGTCCCGCTAGAGGAAAAGTGCCCGTTCTAAGACTTTTATTTTTATTTATTTACCAAGACCTACCTGCATACCTAATTTAAGCTCTCTAGCTATAGGGAAAGTGTCCAATACAAATAAGGGGGCACCGTGGTCCCCCTAGAGGAAAAGTGCCCGTTCTAAGACTTTTATTTTTATTTATTTACCAAGACCTACCTGCATACCTAATTTAAGCTCTCTAGATATAGGGAAAGTGTCCAATACAAATAAGGGGGCACCGTGATCCCCCTAGAGGAAAAGTGCCCGTTCTAAGACTTTTATTTTTATTTATTTACCAAGATCTACCTGCATACCTAATTTAAGCTCTCTAGCTATAGGGAAAGTGTCCAATACAAATAAGGGGGCACCGTGGTCCCCCTAGAGGAAAAGTGCCCGTTCTAAGACTTTTATTTTTATTTATTTACCAAGACCTAGCTGCATACCTAATTTCAGCTCTCTAGTTGTAGAGAAAGTGTCCAATACAAATAAGGGGGCACCGTGGTCCCCCTAGAGGAAAAGTGCCCGTTCTAAGACTTTTATTTTTATTTATTTACCAAGACCTACCTGCATACCTAATTTAAGCTCTCTAGCTATAGGGAAAGTGTCCAATACAAATAAGGGGGCACCGTGGTCCCCCTAGAGGAAAAGTGCCCGTTCAAAGACTTTTATTTTTATTTATTTACCAAGATCTACCTGCATACCTAATTTCAGCTCTCTAGATGTAGAGAAAGTGTCCAATACAAATAAGGGGGCACCGTGGTCCCCCTAGAGAAAAAGTGCCCGTTCTAAGACTTTTATTTTTATTTATTTACCAAGACCTACCTGCATACCTAATTTAAGCTCTCTAGCTATAGGGAAAGTGTCCAATACAAATAAGGGGGCACCGTGGTCCCCCTAGAGGAAAAGTGCCGTTCTAAGACTTTTATATTTATTTATTTACCAAGATCTACCTGCATACCTAATTTCAGCTCTCTAGATGTAGAGAAAGTGTCCAATACAAATAAGGGGGCACCGTGGTCCCCCTAGAGGAAAAGTGCCCGTTCTAAGACTTTTATTTTTATTTATTTACCAAGATCTACCTGCATACCTAATTTAAGCTCTCTAGCTATAGGGAAAGTGTCCAATACAAATAAGGGGGCACCGTGGTCCCCCTAGAGGAAAAGTGCCCGTTCTAAGACTTTTATTTTTATTTATTTACCAAGACCTACCTGCATACCTAATTTCAGCTCTCTAGCTATAGGGAAAGTGTCCAATACAAATAAGGGGGCACCGTGGTCCCCCTAGAGGAAAAGTGCCCGTTCTAAGACTTTTATTTTTATTTATTTACCAAGATCTACCTGCATACCTAATTTAAGCTCTCTAGCTATAGGGAAAGTGTCCAATACAAATAAGGGGGCACCGTGGTCCCGCTAGAGGAAAAGTGCCCGTTCTAAGACTTTTATTTTTATTTATTTACCAAGACCTACCTGCATACCTAATTTAAGCTCTCTAGCTATAGGGAAAGTGTCCAATACAAATAAGGGGGCACCGTGGTCCCCCTAGAGGAAAAGTGCCCGTTCTAAGACTTTTATTTTTATTTATTTACCAAGACCTACCTGCATACCTAATTTAAGCTCTCTAGCTATAGGGAAAGTGTCCAATACAAATAAGGGGGCACCGTGGTCCCCCTAGAGGAAAAGTGCCCGTTCAAAGACTTTTATTTTTATTTATTTACCAAGATCTACCTGCATACCTAATTTCAGCTCTCTAGATGTAGAGAAAGTGTCCAATACAAATAAGGGGGCACCGTGGTCCCCCTAGAGGAAAAGTGCCCGTTCTAAGACTTTTATTTTTATTTATTTACCAAGACCTACCTGCATACCTAATTTAAGCTCTCTAGCTATAGGGAAAGTGTCCAATACAAATAAGGGGGCACCGTGGTCCCCCTAGAGGAAAAGTGCCCGTTCAAAGACTTTTATTTTTATTTATTTACCAAGATCTACCTGCATACCTAATTTCAGCTCTCTAGATGTAGAGAAAGTGTCCAATACAAATAAGGGGGCACCGTGGTCCCCCTAGAGAAAAAGTGCCCGTTCTAAGACTTTTATTTTTATTTATTTACCAAGACCTACCTGCATACCTAATTTAAGCTCTCTAGCTATAGGGAAAGTGTCCAATACAAATAAGGTGGCACCGTGGTCCCCCTAGAGGAAAAGTGCCGTTCTAAGACTTTTATTTTTATTTATTTACCAAGATCTACCTGCATACCTAATTTCAGCTCTCTAGATGTAGAGAAAGTGTCCAATACAAATAAGGGGGCACCGTGGTCCCCCTAGAGGAAAAGTGCCCGTTCTAAGACTTTTATTTTTATTTATTTACCAAGATCTACCTGCATACCTAATTTAAGCTCTCTAGCTATAGGGAAAGTGTCCAATACAAATAAGGGGGCACCGTGGTCCCCCTAGAGGAAAAGTGCCCGTTCTAAGACTTTTATTTTTATTTATTTACCAAGACCTACCTGCATACCTAATTTCAGCTCTCTAGCTATAGGGAAAGTGTCCAATACAAATAAGGGGGCACCGTGGTCCCCCTAGAGGAAAAGTGCCCGTTCTAAGACTTTTATTTTTATTTATTTACCAAGACCTACCTGCATACCTAATTTAAGCTCTCTAGCTATAGGGAAAGTGTCCAATACAAATAAGGGGGCACCGTGGTCCCCCTAGAGGAAAAGTGCCCGTTCTAAGACTTTTATTTTTATTTATTTACCAAGACCTACCTGCATACCTAATTTAAGCTCTCTAGATATAGGGAAAGTGTCCAATACAAATAAGGGGGCACCGTGATCCCCCTAGAGGAAAAGTGCCCGTTCTAAGACTTTTATTTTTATTTATTTACCAAGATCTACCTGCATACCTAATTTAAGCTCTCTAGCTATAGGGAAAGTGTCCAATACAAATAAGGGGGCACCGTGGTCCCCCTAGAGGAAAAGTGCCCGTTCTAAGACTTTTATTTTTATTTATTTACCAAGACCTAGCTGCATACCTAATTTCAGCTCTCTAGTTGTAGAGAAAGTGTCCAATACAAATAAGGGGGCACCGTGGTCCCCCTAGAGGAAAAGTGCCCGTTCTAAGACTTTTATTTTTATTTATTTACCAAGACCTACCTGCATACCTAATTTAAGCTCTCTAGCTATAGGGAAAGTGTCCAATACAAATAAGGGGGCACCGTGGTCCCCCTAGAGGAAAAGTGCCCGTTCAAAGACTTTTATTTTTATTTATTTACCAAGATCTACCTGCATACCTAATTTCAGCTCTCTAGATGTAGAGAAAGTGTCCAATACAAATAAGGGGGCACCGTGGTCCCCCTAGAGAAAAAGTGCCCGTTCTAAGACTTTTATTTTTATTTATTTACCAAGACCTACCTGCATACCTAATTTAAGCTCTCTAGCTATAGGGAAAGTGTCCAATACAAATAAGGGGGCACCGTGGTCCCCCTAGAGGAAAAGTGCCGTTCTAAGACTTTTATTTTTATTTATTTACCAAGATCTACCTGCATACCTAATTTCAGCTCTCTAGATGTAGAGAAAGTGTCCAATACAAATAAGGGGGCACCGTGGTCCCCCTAGAGGAAAAGTGCCCGTTCTAAGACTTTTATTTTTATTTATTTACCAAGATCTACCTGCATACCTAATTTAAGCTCTCTAGCTATAGGGAAAGTGTCCAATACAAATAAGGGGGCACCGTGGTCCCCCTAGAGGAAAAGTGCCCGTTCTAAGACTTTTATTTTTATTTATTTACCAAGACCTACCTGCATACCTAATTTCAGCTCTCTAGCTATAGGGAAAGTGTCCAATACAAATAAGGGGGCACCGTGGTCCCCCTAGAGGAAAAGTGCCCGTTCTAAGACTTTTATTTTTATTTATTTACCAAGATCTACCTGCATACCTAATTTAAGCTCTCTAGCTATAGGGAAAGTGTCCAATACAAATAAGGGGGCACCGTGGTCCCGCTAGAGGAAAAGTGCCCGTTCTAAGACTTTTATTTTTATTTATTTACCAAGACCTACCTGCATACCTAATTTAAGCTCTCTAGCTATAGGGAAAGTGTCCAATACAAATAAGGGGGCACCGTGGTCCCCCTAGAGGAAAAGTGCCCGTTCTAAGACTTTTATTTTTATTTATTTACCAAGACCTACCTGCATACCTAATTTAAGCTCTCTAGATATAGGGAAAGTGTCCAATACAAATAAGGGGGCACCGTGATCCCCCTAGAGGAAAAGTGCCCGTTCTAAGACTTTTATTTTTATTTATTTACCAAGACCTAGCTGCATACCTAATTTCAGCTCTCTAGTTGTAGAGAAAGTGTCCAATACAAATAAGGGGGCACCGTGGTCCCCCTAGAGGAAAAGTGCCCGTTCTAAGACTTTTATTTTTATTTATTTACCAAGACCTACCTGCATACCTAATTTAAGCTCTCTAGCTATAGGGAAAGTGTCCAATACAAATAAGGGGGCACCGTGGTCCCCCTAGAGGAAAAGTGCCCGTTCAAAGACTTTTATTTTTATTTATTTACCAAGATCTACCTGCATACCTAATTTCAGCTCTCTAGATGTAGAGAAAGTGTCCAATACAAATAAGGGGGCACCGTGGTCCCCCTAGAGGAAAAGTGCCCGTTCTAAGACTTTTATTTTTATTTATTTACCAAGACCTACCTGCATACCTAATTTAAGCTCTCTAGTTGTAGAGAAAGTGTCCAATACAAATAAGGGGGCACCGTGGTCCCCCTAGAGGAAAAGTGCCCGTTCTAAGACTTTTATTTTTATTTATTTACCAAGACCTACCTGCATACCTAATATAAGCTGTCTAGCTATAGGGAAAGTGTCCAATACAAATAAGGGGGCACCGTGGTCCCCCTAGAGGAAAAGTGCCCGTTCAAAGACTTTTATTTTTATTTATTTACCAAGATCTACCTGCATACCTAATTTCAGCTCTCTAGATGTAGAGAAAGTGTCCAATACAAATAAGGGGGCACCGTGGTCCCCCTAGAGAAAAAGTGCCCGTTCTAAGACTTTTATTTTTATTTATTTACCAAGACCTACCTGCATACCTAATTTAAGCTCTCTAGCTATAGGGAAAGTGTCCAATACAAATAAGGGGGCACCGTGGTCCCCCTAGAGGAAAAGTGCCGTTCTAAGACTTTTATTTTTATTTATTTACCAAGATCTACCTGCATACCTAATTTCAGCTCTCTAGATGTAGAGAAAGTGTCCAATACAAATAAGGGGGCACCGTGGTCCCCCTAGAGGAAAAGTGCCCGTTCTAAGACTTTTATTTTTATTTATTTACCAAGATCTACCTGCATACCTAATTTAAGCTCTCTAGCTATAGGGAAAGTGTCCAATACAAATAAGGGGGCACCGTGGTCCCCCTAGAGGAAAAGTGCCCGTTCTAAGACTTTTATTTTTATTTATTTACCAAGACCTACCTGCATACCTAATTTCAGCTCTCTAGCTATAGGGAAAGTGTCCAATACAAATAAGGGGGCACCGTGGTCCCCCTAGAGGAAAAGTGCCCGTTCTAAGACTTTTATTTTTATTTATTTACCAAGATCTACCTGCATACCTAATTTAAGCTCTCTAGCTATAGGGAAAGTGTCCAATACAAATAAGGGGGCACCGTGGTCCCGCTAGAGGAAAAGTGCCCGTTCTAAGACTTTTATTTTTATTTATTTACCAAGACCTACCTGCATACCTAATTTAAGCTCTCTAGCTATAGGGAAAGTGTCCAATACAAATAAGGGGGCACCGTGGTCCCCCTAGAGGAAAAGTGCCCGTTCTAAGACTTTTATTTTTATTTATTTACCAAGACCTACCTGCATACCTAATTTAAGCTCTCTAGATATAGGGAAAGTGTCCAATACAAATAAGGGGGCACCGTGATCCCCCTAGAGGAAAAGTGCCCGTTCTAAGACTTTTATTTTTATTTATTTACCAAGACCTAGCTGCATACCTAATTTCAGCTCTCTAGTTGTAGAGAAAGTGTCCAATACAAATAAGGGGGCACCGTGGTCCCCCTAGAGGAAAAGTGCCCGTTCTAAGACTTTTATTTTTATTTATTTACCAAGACCTACCTGCATACCTAATTTAAGCTCTCTAGCTATAGGGAAAGTGTCCAATACAAATAAGGGGGCACCGTGGTCCCCCTAGAGGAAAAGTGCCCGTTCAAAGACTTTTATTTTTATTTATTTACCAAGATCTACCTGCATACCTAATTTCAGCTCTCTAGATGTAGAGAAAGTGTCCAATACAAATAAGGGGGCACCGTGGTCCCCCTAGAGAAAAAGTGCCCGTTCTAAGACTTTTATTTTTATTTATTTACCAAGACCTACCTGCATACCTAATTTAAGCTCTCTAGCTATAGGGAAAGTGTCCAATACAAATAAGGGGGCACCGTGGTCCCCCTAGAGGAAAAGTGCCGTTCTAAGACTTTTATTTTTATTTATTTACCAAGATCTACCTGCATACCTAATTTCAGCTCTCTAGATGTAGAGAAAGTGTCCAATACAAATAAGGGGGCACCGTGGTCCCCCTAGAGGAAAAGTGCCCGTTCTAAGACTTTTATTTTTATTTATTTACCAAGATCTACCTGCATACCTAATTTAAGCTCTCTAGCTATAGGGAAAGTGTCCAATACAAATAAGGGGGCACCGTGGTCCCCCTAGAGGAAAAGTGCCCGTTCTAAGACTTTTATTTTTATTTATTTACCAAGACCTACCTGCATACCTAATTTCAGCTCTCTAGCTATAGGGAAAGTGTCCAATACAAATAAGGGGGCACCGTGGTCCCCCTAGAGGAAAAGTGCCCGTTCTAAGACTTTTATTTTTATTTATTTACCAAGATCTACCTGCATACCTAATTTAAGCTCTCTAGCTATAGGGAAAGTGTCCAATACAAATAAGGGGGCACCGTGGTCCCGCTAGAGGAAAAGTGCCCGTTCTAAGACTTTTATTTTTATTTATTTACCAAGACCTACCTGCATACCTAATTTAAGCTCTCTAGCTATAGGGAAAGTGTCCAATACAAATAAGGGGGCACCGTGGTCCCCCTAGAGGAAAAGTGCCCGTTCTAAGACTTTTATTTTTATTTATTTACCAAGACCTACCTGCATACCTAATTTAAGCTCTCTAGATATAGGGAAAGTGTCCAATACAAATAAGGGGGCACCGTGATCCCCCTAGAGGAAAAGTGCCCGTTCTAAGACTTTTATTTTTATTTATTTACCAAGATCTACCTGCATACCTAATTTAAGCTCTCTAGCTATAGGGAAAGTGTCCAATACAAATAAGGGGGCACCGTGGTCCCCCTAGAGGAAAAGTGCCCGTTCTAAGACTTTTATTTTTATTTATTTACCAAGACCTAGCTGCATACCTAATTTCAGCTCTCTAGTTGTAGAGAAAGTGTCCAATACAAATAAGGGGGCACCGTGGTCCCCCTAGAGGAAAAGTGCCCGTTCTAAGACTTTTATTTTTATTTATTTACCAAGACCTACCTGCATACCTAATTTAAGCTCTCTAGCTATAGGGAAAGTGTCCAATACAAATAAGGGGGCACCGTGGTCCCCCTAGAGGAAAAGTGCCCGTTCAAAGACTTTTATTTTTATTTATTTACCAAGATCTACCTGCATACCTAATTTCAGCTCTCTAGATGTAGAGAAAGTGTCCAATACAAATAAGGGGGCACCGTGGTCCCCCTAGAGAAAAAGTGCCCGTTCTAAGACTTTTATTTTTATTTATTTACCAAGACCTACCTGCATACCTAATTTAAGCTCTCTAGCTATAGGGAAAGTGTCCAATACAAATAAGGGGGCACCGTGGTCCCCCTAGAGGAAAAGTGCCGTTCTAAGACTTTTATTTTTATTTATTTACCAAGATCTACCTGCATACCTAATTTCAGCTCTCTAGATGTAGAGAAAGTGTCCAATACAAATAAGGGGGCACCGTGGTCCCCCTAGAGGAAAAGTGCCCGTTCTAAGACTTTTATTTTTATTTATTTACCAAGATCTACCTGCATACCTAATTTAAGCTCTCTAGCTATAGGGAAAGTGTCCAATACAAATAAGGGGGCACCGTGGTCCCCCTAGAGGAAAAGTGCCCGTTCTAAGACTTTTATTTTTATTTATTTACCAAGACCTACCTGCATACCTAATTTCAGCTCTCTAGCTATAGGGAAAGTGTCCAATACAAATAAGGGGGCACCGTGGTCCCCCTAGAGGAAAAGTGCCCGTTCTAAGACTTTTATTTTTATTTATTTACCAAGATCTACCTGCATACCTAATTTAAGCTCTCTAGCTATAGGGAAAGTGTCCAATACAAATAAGGGGGCACCGTGGTCCCGCTAGAGGAAAAGTGCCCGTTCTAAGACTTTTATTTTTATTTATTTACCAAGACCTACCTGCATACCTAATTTAAGCTCTCTAGCTATAGGGAAAGTGTCCAATACAAATAAGGGGGCACCGTGGTCCCCCTAGAGGAAAAGTGCCCGTTCTAAGACTTTTATTTTTATTTATTTACCAAGACCTACCTGCATACCTAATTTAAGCTCTCTAGATATAGGGAAAGTGTCCAATACAAATAAGGGGGCACCGTGATCCCCCTAGAGGAAAAGTGCCCGTTCTAAGACTTTTATTTTTATTTATTTACCAAGATCTACCTGCATACCTAATTTAAGCTCTCTAGCTATAGGGAAAGTGTCCAATACAAATAAGGGGGCACCGTGGTCCCCCTAGAGGAAAAGTGCCCGTTCTAAGACTTTTATTTTTATTTATTTACCAAGACCTAGCTGCATACCTAATTTCAGCTCTCTAGTTGTAGAGAAAGTGTCCAATACAAATAAGGGGGCACCGTGGTCCCCCTAGAGGAAAAGTGCCCGTTCTAAGACTTTTATTTTTATTTATTTACCAAGACCTACCTGCATACCTAATTTAAGCTCTCTAGCTATAGGGAAAGTGTCCAATACAAATAAGGGGGCACCGTGGTCCCCCTAGAGGAAAAGTGCCCGTTCAAAGACTTTTATTTTTATTTATTTACCAAGATCTACCTGCATACCTAATTTCAGCTCTCTAGATGTAGAGAAAGTGTCCAATACAAATAAGGGGGCACCGTGGTCCCCCTAGAGAAAAAGTGCCCGTTCTAAGACTTTTATTTTTATTTATTTACCAAGACCTACCTGCATACCTAATTTAAGCTCTCTAGCTATAGGGAAAGTGTCCAATACAAATAAGGGGGCACCGTGGTCCCCCTAGAGGAAAAGTGCCGTTCTAAGACTTTTATTTTTATTTATTTACCAAGATGTACCTGCATACCTAATTTCAGCTCTCTAGATGTAGAGAAAGTGTCCAATACAAATAAGGGGGCACTGTGGTCCCCCTAGAGGAAAAGTGCCCGTTCTAAGACTTTTATTTTTATTTATTTACCAAGATCTACCTGCATACCTAATTTAAGCTCTCTAGCTATAGGGAAAGTGTCCAATACAAATAAGGGGGCACCGTGGTCCCCCTAGAGGAAAAGTGCCCGTTCTAAGACTTTTATTTTTATTTATTTACCAAGACCTACCTGCATACCTAATTTCAGCTCTCTAGCTATAGGGAAAGTGTCCAATACAAATAAGGGGGCACCGTGGTCCCCCTAGAGGAAAAGTGCCCGTTCTAAGACTTTTATTTTTATTTATTTACCAAGATCTACCTGCATACCTAATTTAAGCTCTCTACCTATAGGGAAAGTGTCCAATACAAATAAGGGGGCACCGTGGTCCCGCTAGAGGAAAAGTGCCCGTTCTAAGACTTTTATTTTTATTTATTTACCAAGACCTACCTGCATACCTAATTTAAGCTCTCTAGCTATAGGGAAAGTGTCCAATACAAATAAGGGGGCACCGTGGTCCCCCTAGAGGAAAAGTGCCCGTTCTAAGACTTTTATTTTTATTTATTTACCAAGACCTACCTGCATACCTAATTTAAGCTCTCTAGATATAGGGAAAGTGTCCAATACAAATAAGGGGGCACCGTGATCCCCCTAGAGGAAAAGTGCCCGTTCTAAGACTTTTATTTTTATTTATTTACCAAGATCTACCTGCATACCTAATTTAAGCTCTCTAGCTATAGGGAAAGTGTCCAATACAAATAAGGGGGCACCGTGGTCCCCCTAGAGGAAAAGTGCCCGTTCTAAGACTTTTATTTTTATTTATTTACCAAGACCTAGCTGCATACCTAATTTCAGCTCTCTAGTTGTAGAGAAAGTGTCCAATACAAATAAGGGGGCACCGTGGTCCCCCTAGAGGAAAAGTGCCCGTTCTAAGACTTTTATTTTTATTTATTTACCAAGACCTACCTGCATACCTAATTTAAGCTCTCTAGCTATAGGGAAAGTGTCCAATACAAATAAGGGGGCACCGTGGTCCCCCTAGAGGAAAAGTGCCCGTTCAAAGACTTTTATTTTTATTTATTTACCAAGATCTACCTGCATACCTAATTTCAGCTCTCTAGATGTAGAGAAAGTGTCCAATACAAATAAGGGGGCACCGTGGTCCCCCTAGAGAAAAAGTGCCCGTTCTAAGACTTTTATTTTTATTTATTTACCAAGACCTACCTGCATACCTAATTTAAGCTCTCTAGCTATAGGGAAAGTGTCCAATACAAATAAGGGGGCACCGTGGTCCCCCTAGAGGAAAAGTGCCGTTCTAAGACTTTTATTTTTATTTATTTACCAAGATCTACCTGCATACCTAATTGCAGCTCTCTAGATGTAGAGAAAGTGTCCAATACAAATAAGGGGGCACCGTGGTCCCCCTAGAGGAAAAGTGCCCGTTCTAAGACTTTTATTTTTATTTATTTACCAAGATCTACCTGCATACCTAATTTAAGCTCTCTAGCTATAGGGAAAGTGTCCAATACAAATAAGGGGGCACCGTGGTCCCCCTAGAGGAAAAGTGCCCGTTCTAAGACTTTTATTTTTATTTATTTACCAAGACCTACCTGCATACCTAATTTCAGCTCTCTAGCTATAGGGAAAGTGTCCAATACAAATAAGGGGGCACCGTGGTCCCCCTAGAGGAAAAGTGCCCGTTCTAAGACTTTTATTTTTATTTATTTACCAAGATCTACCTGCATACCTAATTTAAGCTCTCTAGCTATAGGGAAAGTGTCCAATACAAATAAGGGGGCACCGTGGTCCCGCTAGAGGAAAAGTGCCCGTTCTAAGACTTTTATTTTTATTTATTTACCAAGACCTACCTGCATACCTAATTTAAGCTCTCTAGCTATAGGGAAAGTGTCCAATACAAATAAGGGGGCACCGTGGTCCCCCTAGAGGAAAAGTGCCCGTTCTAAGACTTTTATTTTTATTTATTTACCAAGACCTACCTGCATACCTAATTTAAGCTCTCTAGATATAGGGAAAGTGTCCAATACAAATAAGGGGGCACCGTGATCCCCCTAGAGGAAAAGTGCCCGTTCTAAGACTTTTATTTTTATTTATTTACCAAGATCTACCTGCATACCTAATTTAAGCTCTCTAGCTATAGGGAAAGTGTCCAATACAAATAAGGGGGCACCGTGGTCCCCCTAGAGGAAAAGTGCCCGTTCTAAGACTTTTATTTTTATTTATTTACCAAGACCTAGCTGCATACCTAATTTCAGCTCTCTAGTTGTAGAGAAAGTGTCCAATACAAATAAGGGGGCACCGTGGTCCCCCTAGAGGAAAAGTGCCCGTTCTAAGACTTTTATTTTTATTTATTTACCAAGACCTACCTGCATACCTAATTTAAGCTCTCTAGCTATAGGGAAAGTGTCCAATACAAATAAGGGGGCACCGTGGTCCCCCTAGAGGAAAAGTGCCCGTTCAAAGACTTTTATTTTTATTTATTTACCAAGATCTACCTGCATACCTAATTTCAGCTCTCTAGATGTAGAGAAAGTGTCCAATACAAATAAGGGGGCACCGTGGTCCCCCTAGAGAAAAAGTGCCCGTTCTAAGACTTTTATTTTTATTTATTTACCAAGACCTACCTGCATACCTAATTTAAGCTCTCTAGCTATAGGGAAAGTGTCCAATACAAATAAGGGGGCACCGTGGTCCCCCTAGAGGAAAAGTGCCGTTCTAAGACTTTTATTTTTATTTATTTACCAAGATCTACCTGCATACCTAATTTCAGCTCTCTAGATGTAGAGAAAGTGTCCAATACAAATAAGGGGGCACCGTGGTCCCCCTAGAGGAAAAGTGCCCGTTCTAAGACTTTTATTTTTATTTATTTACCAAGATCTACCTGCATACCTAATTTAAGCTCTCTAGCTATAGGGAAAGTGTCCAATACAAATAAGGGGGCACCGTGGTCCCCCTAGAGGAAAAGTGCCCGTTCTAAGACTTTTATTTTTATTTATTTACCAAGACCTACCTGCATACCTAATTTCAGCTCTCTAGCTATAGGGAAAGTGTCCAATACAAATAAGGGGGCACCGTGGTCCCCCTAGAGGAAAAGTGCCCGTTCTAAGACTTTTATTTTTATTTATTTACCAAGATCTACCTGCATACCTAATTTAAGCTCTCTAGCTATAGGGAAAGTGTCCAATACAAATAAGGGGGCACCGTGGTCCCGCTAGAGGAAAAGTGCCCGTTCTAAGACATTTATTTTTATTTATTTACCAAGACCTACCTGCATACCTAATTTAAGCTCTCTAGCTATAGGGAAAGTGTCCAATACAAATAAGGGGGCACCGTGGTCCCCCTAGAGGAAAAGTGCCCGTTCTAAGACTTTTATTTTTATTTATTTACCAAGACCTACCTGCATACCTAATTTAAGCTCTCTAGCTATAGGGAAAGTGTCCAATACAAATAAGGGGGCACCGTGGTCCCCCTAGAGGAAAAGTGCCGTTCTAAGACTTTTATTTTTATTTATTTACCAAGATCTACCTGCATACCTAATTTCAGCTCTCTAGATGTAGAGAAAGTGTCCAATACAAATAAGGGGGCACCGTGGTCCCCCTAGAGGAAAAGTGCCCGTTCTAAGACTTTTATTTTTATTTATTTACCAAGATCTACCTGCATACCTAATTTAAGCTCTCTAGCTATAGGGAAAGTGTCCAATACAAATAAGGGGGCACCGTGGTCCCCCTAGAGGAAAAGTGCCCGTTCTAAGACTTTTATTTTTATTTATTTACCAAGACCTACCTGCATACCTAATTTCAGCTCTCTAGCTATAGGGAAAGTGTCCAATACAAATAAGGGGGCACCGTGGTCCCCCTAGAGGAAAAGTGCCCGTTCTAAGACTTTTATTTTTATTTATTTACCAAGATCTACCTGCATACCTAATTTAAGCTCTCTAGCTATAGGGAAAGTGTCCAATACAAATAAGGGGGCACCGTGGTCCCGCTAGAGGAAAAGTGCCCGTTCTAAGACTTTTATTTTTATTTATTTACCAAGACCTACCTGCATACCTAATTTAAGCTCTCTAGCTATAGGGAAAGTGTCCAATACAAATAAGGGGGCACCGTGGTCCCCCTAGAGGAAAAGTGCCCGTTCTAAGACTTTTATTTTTATTTATTTACCAAGACCTACCTGCATACCTAATTTAAGCTCTCTAGATATAGGGAAAGTGTCCAATACAAATAAGGGGGCACCGTGATCCCCCTAGAGGAAAAGTGCCCGTTCTAAGACTTTTATTTTTATTTATTTACCAAGATCTACCTGCATACCTAATTTAAGCTCTCTAGCTATAGGGAAAGTGTCCAATACAAATAAGGGGGCACCGTGGTCCCCCTAGAGGAAAAGTGCCCGTTCTAAGACTTTTATTTTTATTTATTTACCAAGACCTAGCTGCATACCTAATTTCAGCTCTCTAGTTGTAGAGAAAGTGTCCAATACAAATAAGGGGGCACCGTGGTCCCCCTAGAGGAAAAGTGCCCGTTCTAAGACTTTTATTTTTATTTATTTACCAAGACCTACCTGCATACCTAATTTAAGCTCTCTAGCTATAGGGAAAGTGTCCAATACAAATAAGGGGGCACCGTGGTCCCCCTAGAGGAAAAGTGCCCGTTCAAAGACTTTTATTTTTATTTATTTACCAAGATCTACCTGCATACCTAATTTCAGCTCTCTAGATGTAGAGAAAGTGTCCAATACAAATAAGGGGGCACCGTGGTCCCCCTAGAGAAAAAGTGCCCGTTCTAAGACTTTTATTTTTATTTATTTACCAAGACCTACCTGCATACCTAATTTAAGCTCTCTAGCTATAGGGAAAGTGTCCAATACAAATAAGGGGGCACCGTGGTCCCCCTAGAGGAAAAGTGCCGTTCTAAGACTTTTATTTTTATTTATTTACCAAGATCTACCTGCATACCTAATTTCAGCTCTCTAGATGTAGAGAAAGTGTCCAATACAAATAAGGGGGCACCGTGGTCCCCCTAGAGGAAAAGTGCCCGTTCTAAGACTTTTATTTTTATTTATTTACCAAGATCTACCTGCATACCTAATTTAAGCTCTCTAGCTATAGGGAAAGTGTCCAATACAAATAAGGGGGCACCGTGGTCCCCCTAGAGGAAAAGTGCCCGTTCTAAGACTTTTATTTATATTTATTTACCAAGACCTACCTGCATACCTAATTTCAGCTCTCTAGCTATAGGGAAAGTGTCCAATACAAATAAGGGGGCACCGTGGTCCCCCTAGAGGAAAAGTGCCCGTTCTAAGACTTTTATTTTTATTTATTTACCAAGATCTACCTGCATACCTAATTTAAGCTCTCTAGCTATAGGGAAAGTGTCCAATACAAATAAGGGGGCACCGTGGTCCCGCTAGAGGAAAAGTGCCCGTTCTAAGACTTTTATTTCTATTTATTTACCAAGACCTACCTGCATACCTAATTTAAGCTCTCTAGCTATAGGGAAAGTGTCCAATACAAATAAGGGGGCACCGTGGTCCCCCTAGAGGAAAAGTGCCCGTTCTAAGACTTTTATTTTTATTTATTTACCAAGACCTACCTGCATACCTAATTTAAGCTCTCTAGATATAGGGAAAGTGTCCAATACAAATAAGGGGGCACCGTGATCCCCCTAGAGGAAAAGTGCCCGTTCTAAGACTTTTATTTTTATTTATTTACCAAGATCTACCTGCATACCTAATTTAAGCTCTCTAGCTATAGGGAAAGTGTCCAATACAAATAAGGGGGCACCGTGGTCCCCCTAGAGGAAAAGTGCCCGTTCTAAGACTTTTATTTTTATTTATTTACCAAGACCTAGCTGCATACCTAATTTCAGCTCTCTAGTTGTAGAGAAAGTGTCCAATACAAATAAGGGGGCACCGTGGTCCCCCTAGAGGAAAAGTGCCCGTTCTAAGACTTTTATTTTTATTTATTTACCAAGACCTACCTGCATACCTAATTTAAGCTCTCTAGCTATAGGGAAAGTGTCCAATACAAATAAGGGGGCACCGTGGTCCCCCTAGAGGAAAAGTGCCCGTTCAAAGACTTTTATTTTTATTTATTTACCAAGATCTACCTGCATACCTAATTTCAGCTCTCTAGATGTAGAGAAAGTGTCCAATACAAATAAGGGGGCACCGTGGTCCCCCTAGAGAAAAAGTGCCCGTTCTAAGACTTTTATTTTTATTTATTTACCAAGACCTACCTGCATACCTAATTTAAGCTCTCTAGCTATAGGGAAAGTGTCCAATACAAATAAGGGGGCACCGTGGTCCCCCTAGAGGAAAAGTGCCGTTCTAAGACTTTTATTTTTATTTATTTACCAAGATCTACCTGCATACCTAATTTCAGCTCTCTAGATGTAGAGAAAGTGTCCAATACAAATAAGGGGGCACCGTGGTCCCCCTAGAGGAAAAGTGCCCGTTCTAAGACTTTTATTTTTATTTATTTACCAAGATCTACCTGCATACCTAATTTAAGCTCTCTAGCTATAGGGAAAGTGTCCAATACAAATAAGGGGGCACCGTGGTCCCCCTAGAGGAAAAGTGCCCGTTCTAAGACTTTTATTTTTATTTATTTACCAAGACCTACCTGCATACCTAATTTCAGCTCTCTAGCTATAGGGAAAGTGTCCAATACAAATAAGGGGGCACCGTGGTCCCCCTAGAGGAAAAGTGCCCGTTCTAAGACTTTTATTTTTATTTATTTACCAAGATCTACCTGCATACCTAATTTAAGCTCTCTAGCTATAGGGAAAGTGTCCAATACAAATAAGGGGGCACCGTGGTCCCGCTAGAGGAAAAGTGCCCGTTCTAAGACTTTTATTTTTATTTATTTACCAAGACCTACCTGCATACCTAATTTAAGCTCTCTAGCTATAGGGAAAGTGTCCAATACAAATAAGGGGGCACCGTGGTCCCCCTAGAGGAAAAGTGCCCGTTCTAAGACTTTTATTTTTATTTATTTACCAAGACCTACCTGCATACCTAATTTAAGCTCTCTAGATATAGGGAAAGTGTCCAATACAAATAAGGGGGCACCGTGATCCCCCTAGAGGAAAAGTGCCCGTTCTAAGACTTTTATTTTTATTTATTTACCAAGATCTACCTGCATACCTAATTTAAGCTCTCTAGCTATAGGGAAAGTGTCCAATACAAATAAGGGGGCACCGTGGTCCCCCTAGAGGAAAAGTGCCCGTTCTAAGACTTTTATTTTTATTTATTTACCAAGACCTAGCTGCATACCTAATTTCAGCTCTCTAGTTGTAGAGAAAGTGTCCAATACAAATAAGAGGGCACCGTGGTCCCCCTAGAGGAAAAGTGCCCGTTCTAAGACTTTTATTTTTATTTATTTACCAAGACCTACCTGCATACCTAATTTAAGCTCTCTAGCTATAGGGAAAGTGTCCAATACAAATAAGGGGCACCGTGGTCCCCCTAGAGGAAAAGTGCCCGTTCAAAGACTTTTATTTTTATTTATTTACCAAGATCTACCTGCATACCTAATTTCAGCTCTCTAGATGTAGAGAAAGTGTCCAATACAAATAAGGGGGCACCGTGGTCCCCCTAGAGAAAAAGTGCCTGTTCTAAGACTTTTAATTTTATTTATTTACCAAGACCTACCTGCATACCTAATTTAAGCTCTCTAGCTATAGGGAAAGTGTCCAATACAAATAAGGGGGCACCGTGGTCCCCCTAGAGGAAAAGTGCCGTTCTAAGACTTTTATTTTTATTTATTTACCAAGATCTACCTGCATACCTAATTTCAGCTCTCTAGATGTAGAGAAAGTGTCCAATACAAATAAGGGGGCACCGTGGTCCCCCTAGAGGAAAAGTGCCCGTTCTAAGACTTTTATTTTTATTTATTTACCAAGATCTACCTGCATACCTAATTTAAGCTCTCTAGCTATAGGGAAAGTGTCCAATACAAATAAGGGGGCACCGTGGTCCCCCTAGAGGAAAAGTGCCCGTTCTAAGACTTTTATTTTTATTTATTTACCAAGACCTACCTGCATACCTAATTTCAGCTCTCTAGCTATAGGGAAAGTGTCCAATACAAATAAGGGGGCACCGTGGTCCCCCTAGAGGAAAAGTGCCCGTTCTAAGACTTTTATTTTTATTTATTTACCAAGATCTACCTGCATACCTAATTTAAGCTCTCTAGCTATAGGGAAAGTGTCCAATACAAATAAGGGGGCACCGTGGTCCCGCTAGAGGAAAAGTGCCCGTTCTAAGACTTTTATTTTTATTTATTTACCAAGACCTACCTGCATACCTAATTTAAGCTCTCTAGCTATAGGGAAAGTGTCCAATACAAATAAGGGGGCACCGTGGTCCCCCTAGAGGAAAAGTGCCCGTTCTAAGACTTTTATTTTTATTTATTTACCAAGACCTACCTGCATACCTAATTTAAGCTCTCTAGATATAGGGAAAGTGTCCAATACAAATAAGGGGGCACCGTGATCCCCCTAGAGGAAAAGTGCCCGTTCTAAGACTTTTATTTTTATTTATTTACCAAGATCTACCTGCATACCTAATTTAAGCTCTCTAGCTATAGGGAAAGTGTCCAATACAAATAAGGGGGCACCGTGGTCCCCCTAGAGGAAAAGTGCCCGTTCTAAGACTTTTATTTTTATTTATTTACCAAGACCTAGCTGCATACCTAATTTCAGCTCTCTAGTTGTAGAGAAAGTGTCCAATACAAATAAGGGGGCACCGTGGTCCCCCTAGAGGAAAAGTGCCCGTTCTAAGACTTTTATTTTTATTTATTTACCAAGACCTACCTGCATACCTAATTTAAGCTCTCTAGCTATAGGGAAAGTGTCCAATACAAATAAGGGGGCACCGTGGTCCCCCTAGAGGAAAAGTGCCCGTTCAAAGACTTTTATTTTTATTTATTTACCAAGATCTACCTGCATACCTAATTTCAGCTCTCTAGATGTAGAGAAAGTGTCCAATACAAATAAGGGGGCACCGTGGTCCCCCTAGAGAAAAAGTGCCCGTTCTAAGACTTTTATTTTTATTTATTTACCAAGACCTACCTGCATACCTAATTTAAGCTCTCTAGCTATAGGGAAAGTGTCCAATACAAATAAGGGTCCCCCTAGAGGAAAAGTGCCGTTCTAAGACTTTTATTTTTATTTATTTACCAAGATCTACCTGCATACCTAATTTCAGCTCTCTAGATGTAGAGAAAGTGTCCAATACAAATAAGGGGGCACCGTGGTCCCCCTAGAGGAAAAGTGCCCGTTCTAAGACTTTTATTTTTATTTATTTACCAAGATCTACCTGCATACCTAATTTAAGCTCTCTAGCTATAGGGAAAGTGTCCAATACAAATAAGGGGGCACCGTGGTCCCCCTAGAGGAAAAGTGCCCGTTCTAAGACTTTTATTTTTATTTATTTACCAAGACCTACCTGCATACCTAATTTCAGCTCTCTAGCTATAGGGAAAGTGTCCAATACAAATAAGGGGGCACCGTGGTCCCCCTAGAGGAAAAGTGCCCGTTCTAAGACTTTTATTTTTATTTATTTACCAAGATCTACCTGCATACCTAATTTAAGCTCTCTAGCTATAGGGAAAGTGTCCAATACAAATAAGGGGGCACCGTGGTCCCGCTAGAGGAAAAGTGCCCGTTCTAAGACTTTTATTTTTATTTATTTACCAAGACCTACCTGCATACCTAATTTAAGCTCTCTAGCTATAGGGAAAGTGTCCAATACAAATAAGGGGGCACCGTGGTCCCCCTAGAGGAAAAGTGCCCGTTCTAAGACTTTTATTTTTATTTATTTACCAAGACCTACCTGCATACCTAATTTAAGCTCTCTAGATATAGGGAAAGTGTCCAATACAAATAAGGGGGCACCGTGATCCCCCTAGAGGAAAAGTGCCCGTTCTAAGACTTTTATTTTTATTTATTTACCAAGATCTACCTGCATACCTAATTTAAGCTCTCTAGCTATAGGGAAAGTGTCCAATACAAATAAGGGGGCACCGTGGTCCCCCTAGAGGAAAAGTGCCCGTTCTAAGACTTTTATTTTTATTTATTTACCAAGACCTAGCTGCATACCTAATTTCAGCTCTCTAGTTGTAGAGAAAGTGTCCAATACAAATAAGGGGGCACCGTGGTCCCCCTAGAGGAAAAGTGCCCGTTCTAAGACTTTTATTTTTATTTATTTACCAAGACCTACCTGCATACCTAATTTAAGCTCTCTAGCTATAGGGAAAGTGTCCAATACAAATAAGGGGGCACCGTGGTCCCCCTAGAGGAAAAGTGCCCGTTCAAAGACTTTTATTTTTATTTATTTACCAAGATCTACCTGCATACCTAATTTCAGCTCTCTAGATGTAGAGAAAGTGTCCAATACAAATAAGGGGGCACCGTGGTCCCCCTAGAGAAAAAGTGCCCGTTCTAAGACTTTTATTTTTATTTATTTACCAAGACCTACCTGCATACCTAATTTAAGCTCTCTAGCTATAGGGAAAGTGTCCAATACAAATAAGGGGGCACCGTGGTCCCCCTAGAGGAAAAGTGCCGTTCTAAGACTTTTATTTTTATTTATTTACCAAGATCTACCTGCATACCTAATTTCAGCTCTCTAGATGTAGAGAAAGTGTCCAATACAAATAAGGGGGCACCGTGGTCCCCCTAGAGGAAAAGTGCCCGTTCTAAGACTTTTATTTTTATTTATTTACCAAGATCTACCTGCATACCTAATTTAAGCTCTCTAGCTATAGGGAAAGTGTCCAATACAAATAAGGGGGCACCGTGGTCCCCCTAGAGGAAAAGTGCCCGTTCTAAGACTTTTATTTTTATTTATTTACCAAGACCTACCTGCATACCTAATTTCAGCTCTCTAGCTATAGGGAAAGTGTCCAATACAAATAAGGGGGCACCGTGGTCCCCCTAGAGGAAAAGTGCCCGTTCTAAGACTTTTATTTTTATTTATTTACCAAGATCTACCTGCATACCTAATTTAAGCTCTCTAGCTATAGGGAAAGTGTCCAATACAAATAAGGGGGCACCGTGGTCCCGCTAGAGGAAAAGTGCCCGTTCTAAGACTTTTATTTTTATTTATTTACCAAGACCTACCTGCATACCTAATTTAAGCTCTCTAGCTATAGGGAAAGTGTCCAATACAAATAAGGGGGCACCGTGGTCCCCCTAGAGGAAAAGTGCCCGTTCTAAGACTTTTATTTTTATTTATTTACCAAGACCTACCTGCATACCTAATTTAAGCTCTCTAGATATAGGGAAAGTGTCCAATACAAATAAGGGGGCACCGTGATCCCCCTAGAGGAAAAGTGCCCGTTCTAAGACTTTTATTTTTATTTATTTACCAAGATCTACCTGCATACCTAATTTAAGCTCTCTAGCTATAGGGAAAGTGTCCAATACAAATAAGGGGGCACCGTGGTCCCCCTAGAGGAAAAGTGCCCGTTCTAAGACTTTTATTTTTATTTATTTACCAAGACCTAGCTGCATACCTAATTTCAGCTCTCTAGTTGTAGAGAAAGTGTCCAATACAAATAAGGGGGCACCGTGGTCCCCCTAGAGGAAAAGTGCCCGTTCTAAGACTTTTATTTTTATTTATTTACCAAGACCTACCTGCATACCTAATTTAAGCTCTCTAGCTATAGGGAAAGTGTCCAATACAAATAAGGGGGCACCGTGGTCCCCCTAGAGGAAAAGTGCCCGTTCTAAGACTTTTATTTTTATTTATTTACCAAGATCTACCTGCATACCTAATTTCAGCTCTCTAGATGTAGAGAAAGTGTCCAATACAAATAAGGGGGCACCGTGGTCCCCCTAGAGGAAAAGTGCCCGTTCTAAGACTTTTATTTTTATTTATTTACCAAGATCTACCTGCATACCTAATTTAAGCTCTCTAGCTATAGGGAAAGTGTCCAATACAAATAAGGGGGCACCGTGGTCCCCCTAGAGGAAAAGTGCCCGTTCTAAGACTTTTATTTTTATTTATTTACCAAGACCTACCTGCATACCTAATTTCAGCTCTCTAGCTATAGGGAAAGTGTCCAATACAAATAAGGGGGCACCGTGGTCCCCCTAGAGGAAAAGTGCCCGTTCTAAGACTTTTATTTTTATTTATTTACCAAGATCTACCTGCATACCTAATTTAAGCTCTCTAGCTATAGGGAAAGTGTCCAATACAAATAAGGGGGCACCGTGGTCCCGCTAGAGGAAAAGTGCCCGTTCTAAGACTTTTATTTTTATTTATTTACCAAGACCTACCTGCATACCTAATTTAAGCTCTCTAGCTATAGGGAAAGTGTCCAATACAAATAAGGGGGCACCGTGGTCCCCCTAGAGGAAAAGTGCCCGTTCTAAGACTTTTATTTTTATTTATTTACCAAGACCTACCTGCATACCTAATTTAAGCTCTCTAGATATAGGGAAAGTGTCCAATACAAATAAGGGGGCACCGTGATCCCCCTAGAGGAAAAGTGCCCGTTCTAAGACTTTTATTTTTATTTATTTACCAAGATCTACCTGCATACCTAATTTAAGCTCTCTAGCTATAGGGAAAGTGTCCAATACAAATAAGGGGGCACCGTGGTCCCCCTAGAGGAAAAGTGCCCGTTCTAAGACTTTTATTTTTATTTATTTACCAAGACCTAGCTGCATACCTAATTTCAGCTCTCTAGTTGTAGAGAAAGTGTCCAATACAAATAAGGGGGCACCGTGGTCCCCCTAGAGGAAAAGTGCTCGTTCTAAGACTTTTATTTTTATTTATTTACCAAGACCTACCTGCATACCTAATTTAAGCTCTCTAGCTATAGGGAAAGTGTCCAATACAAATAAGGGGGCACCGTGGTCCCCCTAGAGGAAAAGTGCCCGTTCAAAGACTTTTATTTTTATTTATTTACCAAGATCTACCTGCATACCTAATTTCAGCTCTCTAGATGTAGAGAAAGTGTCCAATACAAATAAGGGGGCACCGTGGTCCCCCTAGAGAAAAAGTGCCCGTTCTAAGACTTTTATTTTTATTTATTTACCAAGACCTACCTGCATACCTAATTTAAGCTCTCTAGCTATAGGGAAAGTGTCCAATACAAATAAGGGGGCACCGTGGTCCCCCTAGAGGAAAAGTGCCGTTCTAAGACTTTTATTTTTATTTATTTACCAAGATCTACCTGCATACCTAATTTCAGCTCTCTAGATGTAGAGAAAGTGTCCAATACAAATAAGGGGGCACCGTGGTCCCCCTAGAGGAAAAGTGCCCGTTCTAAGACTTTTATTTTTATTTATTTACCAAGATCTACCTGCATACCTAATTTAAGCTCTCTAGCTATAGGGAAAGTGTCCAATACAAATAAGGGGGCACCGTGGTCCCCCTAGAGGAAAAGTGCCCGTTCTAAGACTTTTATTTTTATTTATTTACCAAGACCTACCTGCATACCTAATTTCAGCTCTCTAGCTATAGGGAAAGTGTCCAATACAAATAAGGGGGCACCGTGGTCCCCCTAGAGGAAAAGTGCCCGTTCTAAGACTTTTATTTTTATTTATTTACCAAGATCTACCTGCATACCTAATTTAAGCTCTCTAGCTATAGGGAAAGTGTCCAATACAAATAAGGGGGCACCGTGGTCCCGCTAGAGGAAAAGTGCCCGTTCTAAGACTTTTATTTTTATTTATTTACCAAGACCTACCTGCATACCTAATTTAAGCTCTCTAGCTATAGGGAAAGTGTCCAATACAAATAAGGGGGCACCGTGGTCCCCCTAGAGGAAAAGTGCCCGTTCTAAGACTTTTATTTTTATTTATTTACCAAGACCTACCTGCATACCTAATTTAAGCTCTCTAGATATAGGGAAAGTGTCCAATACAAATAAGGGGGCACCGTGATCCCCCTAGAGGAAAAGTGCCCGTTCTAAGACTTTTATTTTTATTTATTTACCAAGATCTACCTGCATACCTAATTTAAGCTCTCTAGCTATAGGGAAAGTGTCCAATACAAATAAGGGGGCACCGTGGTCCCCCTAGAGGAAAAGTGCCCGTTCTAAGACTTTTATTTTTATTTATTTACCAAGACCTAGCTGCATACCTAATTTCAGCTCTCTAGTTGTAGAGAAAGTGTCCAATACAAATAAGGGGGCACCGTGGTCCCCCTAGAGGAAAAGTGCCCGTTCTAAGACTTTTATTTTTATTTATTTACCAAGACCTACCTGCATACCTAATTTAAGCTCTCTAGCTATAGGGAAAGTGTCCAATACAAATAAGGGGGCACCGTGGTCCCCCTAGAGGAAAAGTGCCCGTTCAAAGACTTTTATTTTTATTTATTTACCAAGATCTACCTGCATACCTAATTTCAGCTCTCTAGATGTAGAGAAAGTGTCCAATACAAATAAGGGGGCACCGTGGTCCCCCTAGAGAAAAAGTGCCCGTTCTAAGACTTTTATTTTTATTTATTTACCAAGACCTACCTGCATACCTAATTTAAGCTCTCTAGCTATAGGGAAAGTGTCCAATACAAATAAGGGGGCACCGTGGTCCCCCTAGAGGAAAAGTGCCCGTTCTAAGACTTTTATTTTTATTTATTTACCAAGATCTACCTGCATACCTAATTTCAGCTCTCTAGATGTAGAGAAAGTGTCCAATACAAATAAGGGGGCACCGTGGTCCCCCTAGAGGAAAAGTGCCCGTTCTAAGACTTTTATTTTTATTTATTTACCAAGACCTACCTGCATACCTAATTTAAGCTCTCTAGCTATAGGGAAAGTGTCCAATACAAATAAGGGGGCACCGTGGTCCCCCTAGAGGAAAAGTGCCCGTTCTAAGACTTTTATTTTTATTTATTTACCAAGACCTACCTGCATACCTAATTTAAGCTCTCTAGCTATAGGGAAAGTGTCCAATACAAATAAGGGGGCACCGTGGTCCCCCTAGAGGAAAAGTGCCCGTTCTAAGACTTTTATTTTTATTTATTTACCAAGATCTACCTGCATACCTAATTTCAGCTCTCTAGATGTAGAGAAAGTGTCCAATACAAATAAGGGGGCACCGTGGTCCCCCTAGAGGAAAAGTGCCCGTTCTAAGACTTTTATTTTTATTTATTTACCAAGATCTACCTGCATACCTAATTTAAGCTCTCTAGCTATAGGGAAAGTGTCCAATACAAATAAGGGGGCACCGTGGTCCCCCTAGAGGAAAAGTGCCCGTTCTAAGACTTTTATTTTTATTTATTTACCAAGATCTACCTGCATACCTAATTTCAGCTCTCTAGATGTAGAGAAAGTGTCCAATACAAATAAGGGGGCACCGTGGTCCCCCTAGAGGAAAAGTGCCCGTTCTAAGACTTTTATTTTTATTTATTTACCAAGATCTACCTGCATACCTAATTTAAGCTCTCTAGCTATAGGGAAAGTGTCCAATACAAATAAGGGGGCACCGTGGTCCCCCTAGAGGAAAAGTGCCCGTTCTAAGACTTTTATTTTTATTTATTTACCAAGACCTACCTGCATACCTAATTTCAGCTCTCTAGCTATAGGGAAAGTGTCCAATACAAATAAGGGGGCACCGTGGTCCCCCTAGAGGAAAAGTGCCCGTTCTAAGACTTTTATTTTTATTTATTTACCAAGATCTACCTGCATACCTAATTTAAGCTCTCTAGCTATAGGGAAAGTGTCCAATACAAATAAGGGGGCACCGTGGTCCCGCTAGAGGAAAAGTGCCCGTTCTAAGACTTTTATTTTTATTTATTTACCAAGACCTACCTGCATACCTAATTTGAGCTCTCTAGATGTAGAGAAAGTGTCCAATACAAATAAGGGGGCACCGTGGTCCCCCTAGAGGAAAAGTGCCCGTTCTAAGACTTTTATTTTTATTTATTTACCAAGACCTACCTGCATACCTAATTTAAGCTCTCTAGCTATAGGGAAAGTGTCCAATACAAATAAGGGGGCACCGTGGTCCCCCTAGAGGAAAAGTGCCCGTTCTAAGACTTTTATTTTTATTTATTTACCAAGACCTACCTGCATACCTAATTTAAGCTCTCTAGCTATAGGGAAAGTGTCCAATACAAATAAGGGGGCACCGTGGTCCCCCTAGAGGAAAAGTGCCCGTTCTAAGACTTTTATTTTTATTTATTTACCAAGAGCTACCTGCATACCTAATTTAAGCTCTCTAGCTATAGGGAAAGTGTCCAATACAAATAAGGGGGCACCGTGGTCCCCCTAGAGGAAAAGTGCCCGTTCTAAGACTTTTATTTTTATTTATTTACCGAGACCTACCTGCATACCTAATTTAAGCTCTCTAGCTATAGGGAAAGTGTCCAATACAAATAAGGGGGCACCGTGGTCCCCCTAGAGGAAAAGTGCCGTTCTAAGACTTTTATTTTTATTTATTTACCAAGACCTACCTGCATACCTAATTTAAGCTCTCTAGATGTAGAGAAAGTGTCCAATACAAATAAGGGGGCACCGTGGTCCCCCTAGAGGAAAAGTGCCCGTTCTAAGACTTTTATTTTTATTTATTTACCAAGACCTACCTGCATACCTAATTTAAGCTCTCTAGCTATAGGGAAAGTGTCCAATACAAATAAGGGGGCACCGTGGTCCCCCTAGAGGAAAAGTGCCCGTTCTAAGACTTTTATTTTTATTTATTTACCGAGACCTACCTGCATACCTAATTTAAGCTCTCTAGCTATAGGGAAAGTGTCCAATACAAATAAGGGGGCACCGTGGTCCCCCTAGAGGAAAAGTGCCGTTCTAAGACTTTTATTTTTATTTATTTACCAAGACCTACCTGCATACCTAATTTAAGCTCTCTAGATGTAGAGAAAGTGTCCAATACAAATAAGGGGGCACCGTGGTCCCCCTAGAGGAAAAGTGCCCGTTCTAAGACTTTTATTTTTATTTATTTACCAAGACCTACCTGCATACCTAATTTAAGCTCTCTAGCTATAGGGAAAGTGTCCAATACAAATAAGGGGGCACCGTGGTCCCCCTAGAGGAAAAGTGCCCGTTCTAAGACTTTTATTTTTATTTATTTACCGAGACCTACCTGCATACCTAATTTAAGCTCTCTAGCTATAGGGAAAGTGTCCAATACAAATAAGGGGGCACCGTGGTCCCCCTAGAGGAAAAGTGCCGTTCTAAGACTTTTATTTTTATTTATTTACCAAGACCTACCTGCATACCTAATTTAAGCTCTCTAGATGTAGAGAAAGTGTCCAATACAAATAAGGGGGCACCGTGGTCTCCCTAGAGGAAAAGTGCCCGTTCTAAGACTTTTATTTTTATTTATTTACCAAGACCTACCTGCATACCTAATTTAAGCTCTCTAGCTATAGGGAAAGTGTCCAATACAAATAAGGGGGCACCGTGGTCCCCCTAGAGGAAAAGTGCCCGTTCTAAGACTTTTATTTTTATTTATTTACCGAGACCTACCTGCATACCTAATTTAAGCTCTCTAGCTATAGGGAAAGTGTCCAATACAAATAAGGGGGCACCGTGGTCCCCCTAGAGGAAAAGTGCCGTTCTAAGACTTTTATTTTTATTTATTTACCAAGACCTACCTGCATACCTAATTTAAGCTCTCTAGATGTAGAGAAAGTGTCCAATACAAATAAGGGGGCACCGTGGTCCCCCTAGAGGAAAAGTGCCCGTTCTAAGACTTTTATTTTTATTTATTTACCAAGACCTACCTGCATACCTAATTTAAGCTCTCTAGCTATAGGGAAAGTGTCCAATACAAATAAGGGGGCACCGTGGTCCCCCTAGAGGAAAAGTGCCCGTTCTAAGACTTTTATTTTTATTTATTTACCAAGACCTACCTGCATACCTAATTTAAGCTCTCTAGCTATAGGGAAAGTGTCCAATACAAATAAGGGGGCACCGTGGTCCCCCTAGAGGAAAAGTGCCCGTTCTAAGACTTTTATTTTTATTTATTTACCAAGACCTACCTGCATACCTAATTTAAGCTCTCTAGCTATAGGGAAAGTGTCCAATACAAATAAGGGGGCACCGTGGTCCCCCTAGAGGAAAAGTGCCCGTTCAAAGACTTTTATTTTTATTTATTTACCAAGACCTACCTGCATACCTAATTTAAGCTCTCTAGCTATAGGGAAAGTGTCCAATACAAATAAGGGGGCACCGTGGTCCCCCTAGAGGAAAAGTGCCCGTTCTAAGACTTTTATTTTTATTTATTTACCAAGAGCTACCTGCATACCTAATTTAAGCTCTCTAACTATAGGGAAAGTGTCCAATACAAATAAGGGGGCACCGTGGTCCCCCTAGAGGAAAAGTGCCCGTTCTAAGACTTTTATTTTTATTTATTTACCGAGACCTACCTGCATACCTAATTTAAGCTCTCTAGCTATAGGGAAAGTGTCCAATACAAATAAGGGGGCACCGTGGTCCCCCTGGAGGAAAAGTGCCCGTTCAAAGACTTTTATTTTTATTTATTTACCAAGATCTACCTGCATACCTAATTTCAGCTCTCTAGATGTAGAGAAAGTGTCCAATACAAATAAGGGGGCACCGTGGTCCCCCTAGAGGAAAAGTGCCCGTTCTAAGACTTTTATTTTTATTTATTTACCAAGACCTACCTGCATACCTAATTTAAGCTCTCTAGCTATAGGGAAAGTGTCCAATACAAATAAGGGGGCACCGTGGTCCCCCTAGAGGAAAAGTGCCCGTTCAAAGACTTTTATTTTTATTTATTTACCAAGATCTACCTGCATACCTAATTTCAGCTCTCTAGATGTAGAGAAAGTGTCCAATACAAATAAGGCGGCACCGTGGTCCCCCTAGAGGAAAAGTGCCCGTTCTAAGACTTTTATTTTTATTTATTTACCAAGACCTACCTGCATACCTAATTTAAGCTCTCTAGATATAGGGAAAGTGTCCAATACAAATAAGGGGGCACCGTGATCCCCCTAGAAGAAAAGTGCCCGTTCTAAGACTTTTATTTTTATTTATTTACCAAGATCTACCTGCATACCTAATTTAAGCTCTCTAGCTATAGGGAAAGTGTCCAATACAAATAAGGGGGCACCGTGGTCCCCCTAGAGGAAAAGTGCCCGTTCTAAGACTTTTATTTTTATTTATTTACCAAGACCTAGCTGCATACCTAATTTCAGCTGTCTAGATGTAGAGAAAGTGTCCAATACAAATAAGGGGGCACCGTGGTCCCCCTAGAGGAAAAGTGCCCGTTCTAAGACTTTTATTTTTATTTATTTACCAAGACCTACCTGCATACCTAATTTAAGCTCTCTAGCTATAGGGAAAGTGTCCAATACAAATAAGGGGGCACCGTGGTCCCCCTAGAGGAAAAGTGCCCGTTCAAAGACTTTTATTTTTATTTATTTACCAAGATCTACCTGCATACCTAATTTCAGCTCTCTAGATGTAGAGAAAGTGTCCAATACAAATAAGGGGGCACCGTGGTCCCCCTAGAGGAAAAGTGCCCGTTCTAAGACTTTTATTTTTATTTATTTACCAAGACCTACCTGCATACCTAATTTAAGCTCTCTAGATGTAGAGAAAGTGTCCAATACAAATAAGGGGGCACCGTGGTCCCCCTAGAGGAAAAGTGCCCGTTCTAAGACTTTTATTTTTATTTATTTACCAAGACCTACCTGCATACCTAATTTAAGCTCTCTAGCTATAGGGAAAGTGTCCAATACAAATAAGGGGGCACCGTGGTCCCCCTAGAGGAAAAGTGCCCGTTCTAAGACTTTTATTTTTATTTATTTACCGAGACCTACCTGCATACCTAATTTAAGCTCTCTAGCTATAGGGAAAGTGTCCAATACAAATAAGGGGGCACCGTGGTCCCCCTAGAGGAAAAGTGCCGTTCTAAGACTTTTATTTTTATTTATTTACCAAGACCTACCTGCATACCTAATTTAAGCTCTCTAGATGTAGAGAAAGTGTCCAATACAAATAAGGGGGCACCGTGGTCCCCCTAGAGGAAAAGTGCCCGTTCTAAGACTTTTATTTTTATTTATTTACCAAGACCTACCTGCATACCTAATTTAAGCTCTCTAGCTATAGGGAAAGTGTCCAATACAAATAAGGGGGCACCGTGGTCCCCCTAGAGGAAAAGTGCCCGTTCTAAGACTTTTATTTTTATTTATTTACCGAGACCTACCTGCATACCTAATTTAAGCTCTCTAGCTATAGGGAAAGTGTCCAATACAAATAAGGGGGCACCGTGGTCCCCCTAGAGGAAAAGTGCCGTTCTAAGACTTTTATTTTTATTTATTTACCAAGACCTACCTGCATACCTAATTTAAGCTCTCTAGATGTAGAGAAAGTGTCCAATACAAATAAGGGGGCACCGTGGTCCCCCTAGAGGAAAAGTGCCCGTTCTAAGACTTTTATTTTTATTTATTTACCAAGACCTACCTGCATACCTAATTTAAGCTCTCTAGCTATAGGGAAAGTGTCCAATACAAATAAGGGGGCACCGTGGTCCCCCTAGAGGAAAAGTGCCCGTTCTAAGACTTTTATTTTTATTTATTTACCAAGACCTACCTGCATACCTAATTTAAGCTCTCTAGCTATAGGGAAAGTGTCCAATACAAATAAGGGGGCACCGTGGTCCCCCTAGAGGAAAAGTGCCCGTTCTAAGACTTTTATTTTTATTTATTTACCAAGACCTACCTGCATACCTAATTTAAGCTCTCTAGCTATAGGGAAAGTGTCCAATACAAATAAGGGGGCACCGTGGTCCCCCTAGAGGAAAAGTGCCCGTTCAAAGACTTTTATTTTTATTTATTTACCAAGACCTACCTGCATACCTAATTTAAGCTCTCTAGCTATA
The DNA here is from genome assembly GCA_963932375.1 of Phania funesta. NCBI lineage: Eukaryota > Metazoa > Arthropoda > Insecta > Diptera > Tachinidae > Phania > Phania funesta. The sequence goes on along the minus strand of OZ010657.1, from coordinate 5,617,098 downwards.
GGGAAAGTGTCCAATACAAATAAGGGGGCACCGTGGTCCCCCTAGAGGAAAAGTGCCCGTTCTAAGACTTTTATTTTTATTTATTTACCAAGAGCTACCTGCATACCTAATTTAAGCTCTCTAACTATAGGGAAAGTGTCCAATACAAATAAGGGGGCACCGTGGTCCCCCTAGAGGAAAAGTGCCCGTTCTAAGACTTTTATTTTTATTTATTTACCGAGACCTACCTGCATACCTAATTTAAGCTCTCTAGCTATAGGGAAAGTGTCCAATACAAATAAGGGGGCACCGTGGTCCCCCTAGAGGAAAAGTGCCCGTTCAAAGACTTTTATTTTTATTTATTTACCAAGATCTACCTGCATACCTAATTTCAGCTCTCTAGATGTAGAGAAAGTGTCCAATACAAATAAGGGGGCACCGTGGTCCCCCTAGAGGAAAAGTGCCCGTTCTAAGACTTTTATTTTTATTTATTTACCAAGACCTACCTGCATACCTAATTTAAGCTCTCTAGCTATAGGGAAAGTGTCCAATACAAATAAGGGGGCACCGTGGTCCCCCTAGAGGAAAAGTGCCCGTTCAAAGACTTTTATTTTTATTTATTTACCAAGATCTACCTGCATACCTAATTTCAGCTCTCTAGATGTAGAGAAAGTGTCCAATACAAATAAGGCGGCACCGTGGTCCCCCTAGAGGAAAAGTGCCCGTTCTAAGACTTTTATTTTTATTTATTTACCAAGACCTACCTGCATACCTAATTTAAGCTCTCTAGATATAGGGAAAGTGTCCAATACAAATAAGGGGGCACCGTGATCCCCCTAGAGGAAAAGTGCCCGTTCTAAGACTTTTATTTTTATTTATTTACCAAGATCTACCTGCATACCTAATTTAAGCTCTCTAGCTATAGGGAAAGTGTCCAATACAAATAAGGGGGCACCGTGGTCCCCCTAGAGGAAAAGTGCCCGTTCTAAGACTTTTATTTTTATTTATTTACCAAGACCTAGCTGCATACCTAATTTCAGCTCTCTAGATGTAGAGAAAGTGTCCAATACAAATAAGGGGGCACCGTGGTCCCCCTAGAGGAAAAGTGCCCGTTCTAAGACTTTTATTTTTATTTATTTACCAAGACCTACCTGCATACCTAATTTAAGCTCTCTAGCTATAGGGAAAGTGTCCAATACAAATAAGGGGGCACCGTGGTCCCCCTAGAGGAAAAGTGCCCGTTCAAAGACTTTTATTTTTATTTATTTACCAAGATCTACCTGCATACCTAATTTCAGCTCTCTAGATGTAGAGAAAGTGTCCAATACAAATAAGGGGGCACCGTGGTCCCCCTAGAGGAAAAGTGCCCGTTCTAAGACTTTTATTTTTATTTATTTACCAAGATCTACCTGCATACCTAATTTAAGCTCTCTAGCTATAGGGAAAGTGTCCAATACAAATAAGGGGGCACCGTGGTCCCCCTAGAGGAAAAGTGCCCGTTCTAAGACTTTTATTTTTATTTATTTACCAAGACCTACCTGCATACCTAATTTCAGCTCTCTAGATGTAGAGAAAGTGTCTAATACAAATAAGGGGGCACCGTGGTCCCCCTAGAGGAAAAGTGCCCGTTCTAAGACTTTTATTTTTATTTATTTACCAAGATCTACCTGCATACCTAATTTAAGCTCTCTAGCTATAGGGAAAGTGTCCAATACAAATAAGGGGGCACCGTGGTCCCCCTAGAGGAAAAGTGCCCGTTCTAAGACTTTTATTTTTATTTATTTACCAAGACCTACCTGCATACCTAATTTCAGCTCTCTAGATGTAGAGAAAGTGTCTAATACAAATAAGGGGGCACCGTGGTCCCCCTAGAGGAAAAGTGCCCGTTCTAAGACTTTTATTTTTATTTATTTACCAAGATCTACCTGCATACCTAATTTAAGCTCTCTAGCTATAGGGAAAGTGTCCAATACAAATAAGGGGGCACCGTGGTCCCCCTAGAGGAAAAGTGCCCGTTCTAAGACTTTTATTTTTATTTATTTACCAAGACCTACCTGCATACCTAATTTAAGCTCTCTAGCTATAGGGAAAGTGTCCAATACAAATAAGGGGCCACCGTGGTCCCCCTAGAGGAAAAGTGCCCGTTCTAAGACTTTTATTTTTATTTATTTACCAAGACCTACCTGCATACTTAATTTCAGCTCTCTAGATGTAGAGAAAGTGTCCAATACAAATAAGGGGGCACCGTGGTCCCCCTAGAGGAAAAGTGCCCGTTCTAAGACTTTTATTTTTATTTATTTACCAAGATCTACCTGCATACCTAATTTAAGCTCTCTAGCTATAGGGAAAGTGTCCAATACAAATAAGGGGGCACCGTGGTCCCCCTAGAGGAAAAGTGCCCGTTCTAAGACTTTTATTTTTATTTATTTACCAAGACCTACCTGCATACCTAATTTCAGCTCTCTAGATGTAGAGAAAGTGTCTAATACAAATAAGGGGGCACCGTGGTCCCCCTAGAGGAAAAGTGCCCGTTCTAAGACTTTTATTTTTATTTATTTACCAAGATCTACCTGCATACCTAATTTAAGCTCTCTAGCTATAGGGAAAGTGTCCAATACAAATAAGGGGGCACCGTGGTCCCCCTAGAGGAAAAGTGCCCGTTCTAAGACTTTTATTTTTATTTATTTACCAAGACCTACCTGCATACCTAATTTAAGCTCTCTAGCTATAGGGAAAGTGTCCAATACAAATAAGGGGGCACCGTGGTCCCTCTAGAGGAAAAGTGCCCGTTCTAAGACTTTTATTTTTATTTATTTACCAAGACCTACCTGCATACCTAATTTAAGCTCTCTAGCTATAGGGAAAGTGTCCAATACAAATAAGGGGGCACCGTGGTCCCCCTAGAGGAAAAGTGCCCGTTCTAAGACTTTTATTTTTATTTATTTACCAAGACCTACCTGCATACCTAATTTAAGCTCTCTAGCTATAGGGAAAGTGTCCAATACAAATAAGGGGGCACCGTGGTCCCCCTAGAGGAAAAGTGCCCGTTCTAAGACTTTTATTTTTATTTATTTACCAAGACCTACCTGCATACCTAATTTCAGCTCTCTAGATGTAGAGAAAGTGTCTAATACAAATAAGGGGGCACCGTGGTCCCCCTAGAGGAAAAGTGCCCGTTCTAAGACTTTTATTTTTATTTATTTACCAAGACCTACCTGCATACCTAATTTAAGCTCTCTAGCTATAGGGAAAGTGTCCAATACAAATAAGGGGGCACCGTGCTCCCCCTAGAGGAAAAGTGCCCGTTCTAAGACTTTTATTTTTATTTATTTACCAAGACCTACCTGCATACCTAATTTAAGCTCTCTAGCTATAGGGAAAGTGTCCAATACAAATAAGGGGGCACCGTGGTCCCCCTAGAGGAAAAGTGCCCGTTCTAAGACTTTTATTTTTATTTATTTACCAAGACCTACCTGCATACCTAATTTAAGCTCTCTAGCTATAGGGAAAGTGTCCAATACAAATAAGGGGGCACCGTGGTCCCCCTAGAGGAAAAGTGCCCGTTCTAAGACTTTTATTTTTATTTATTTACCAAGACCTACCTGCATACCTAATTTCAGCTCTCTAGATGTAGAGAAAGTGTCTAATACAAATAAGGGGGCACCGTGGTCCCCCTAGAGGAAAAGTGCCCGTTCTAAGACTTTTATTTTTATTTATTTACCAAGACCTACCTGCATACCTAATTTAAGCTCTCTAGCTATAGGGAAAGTGTCCAATACAAATAAGGGGGCACCGTGGTCCCCCTAGAGGAAAAGTGCCCGTTCTAAGACTTTTATTTTTATTTATTTACCAAGAGCTACCTGCATACCTAATTTAAGCTCTCTAGCTATAGGGAAAGTGTCCAATACAAATAAGGGGGCACCGTGGTCCCCCTAGAGGAAAAGTGCCCGTTCTAAGACTTTTATTTTTATTTATTTACCAAGACCTACCTGCATATCTAATTTAAGCTCTCTAGCTATAGGGAAAGTGTCCAATACAAATAAGGGGGCACCGTGGTCCCCCTAGAGGAAAAGTGCCGTTCTAAGACTTTTATTTTTATTTATTTACCAAGACCTACCTGCATACCTAATTTAAGCTCTCTAGCTATAGGGAAAGTGTCCAATACAAATAAGGGGGCACCGTGGTCCCCCTAGAGGAAAAGTGCCCGTTCAAAGACTTTTATTTTTATTTATTTACCAAGATCTACCTGCATACCTAATTTCAGCTCTCTAGATGTAGAGAAAGTGTCCAATACAAATAAGGGGGCACCGTGGTCCCCCTAGAGGAAAAGTGCCCGTTCTAAGACTTTTATTTTTATTTATTTACCAAGACCTACCTGCATACCTAATTTAAGCTCTCTAGCTATAGGGAAAGTGTCCAATACAAATAAGGGGGCACCGTGGTCCCCCTAGAGGAAAAGTGCCCGTTCTAAGACTTTTATTTTTATTTATTTACCAAGACCTACCTGCATACCTAATTTAAGCTCTCTAGCTATAGGGAAAGTGTCCAATACAAATAAGGGGGCACCGTGGTCCCCCTAGAGGAAAAGTGCCCGTTCTAAGACTTTTATTTTTATTTATTTACCAAGACCTACCTGCATACCTAATTTAAGCTCTCTAGCTATAGGGAAAGTGTCCAATACAAATAAGGGGGCACCGTGGTCCCCCTAGAGGAAAAGTGCCCGTTCTAAGACTTTTATTTTTATTTATTTACCAAGACCTACCTGCATACCTAATTTAAGCTCTCTAGCTATAGGGAAAGTGTCCAATACAAATAAGGGGGCACCGTGGTCCCCCTAGAGGAAAAGTGCCCGTTCTAAGACTTTTATTTTTATTTATTTACCAAGACCTACCTGCATACCTAATTTAAGCTCTCTAGCTATAGGGAAAGTGTCCAATACAAATAAGGGGGCACCGTGGTCCCCCTAGAGGAAAAGTGCCCGTTCAAAGACTTTTATTTTTATTTATTTACCAAGATCTACCTGCATACCTAATTTCAGCTCTCTAGATGTAGAGAAAGTGTCCAATACAAATAAGGGGGCACCGTGGTCCCCCTAGAGGAAAAGTGCCCGTTCTAAGACTTTTATTTTTATTTATTTACCAAGACCTACCTGCATACCTAATTTAAGCTCTCTAGCTATAGGGAAAGTGTCCAATACAAATAAGGGGGCACCGTGGTCCCCCTAGAGGAAAAGTGCCCGTTCTAAGACTTTTATTTTTATTTATTTACCAAGACCTACCTGCATACCTAATTTAAGCTCTCTAGCTATAGGGAAAGTGTCCAATACAAATAAGGGGGCACCGTGGTCCCCCTAGAGGAAAAGTGCCCGTTCTAAGACTTTTATTTTTATTTATTTACCAAGACCTACCTGCATACCTAATTTAAGCTCTCTAGATATAGGGAAAGTGTCCAATACAAATAAGGGGGCACCGTGATCCCCCTAGAGGAAAAGTGCCCGTTCTAAGACTTTTATTTTTATTTATTTACCAAGATCTACCTGCATACCTAATTTAAGCTCTCTAGCTATAGGGAAAGTGTCCAATACAAATAAGGGGGCACCGTGGTCCCCCTAGAGGAAAAGTGCCCGTTCTAAGACTTTTATTTTTATTTATTTACCAAGACCTAGCTGCATACCTAATTTCAGCTCTCTAGTTGTAGAGAAAGTGTCCAATACAAATAAGGGGGCACCGTGGTCCCCCTAGAGGAAAAGTGCCCGTTCTAAGACTTTTATTTTTATTTATTTACCAAGACCTACCTGCATACCTAATTTAAGCTCTCTAGCTATAGGGAAAGTGTCCAATACAAATAAGGGGGCACCGTGGTCCCCCTAGAGGAAAAGTGCCCGTTCAAAGACTTTTATTTTTATTTATTTACCAAGATCTACCTGCATACCTAATTTCAGCTCTCTAGATGTAGAGAAAGTGTCCAATACAAATAAGGGGGCACCGTGGTCCCCCTAGAGGAAAAGTGCCCGTTCTAAGACTTTTATTTTTATTTATTTACCAAGACCTACCTGCATACCTAATTTAAGCTCTCTAGCTATAGGGAAAGTGTCCAATACAAATAAGGGGGCACCGTGGTCCCCCTAGAGGAAAAGTGCCCGTTCTAAGACTTTTATTTTTATTTATTTACCAAGATCTACCTGCATACCTAATTTCAGCTCTCTAGATGTAGAGAAAGTGTCCAATACAAATAAGGGGGCACCGTGGTCCCCCTAGAGGAAAAGTGCCCGTTCTAAGACTTTTATTTTTATTTATTTACCAAGATCTACCTGCATACCTAACTTAAGCTCTCTAGCTATAGGGAAAGTGTCCAATACAAATAAGGGGGCACCGTGGTCCCCCTAGAGGAAAAGTGCCCGTTCTAAGACTTTTATTTTTATTTATTTACCAAGACCTACCTGCATACCTAATTTCAGCTCTCTAGCTATAGGGAAAGTGTCCAATACAAATAAGGGGGCACCGTGGTCCCCCTAGAGGAAAAGTGCCCGTTCTAAGACTTTTATTTTTATTTATTTACCAAGATCTACCTGCATACCTAATTTAAGCTCTCTAGCTATAGGGAAAGTGTCCAATACAAATAAGGGGGCACCGTGGTCCCGCTAGAGGAAAAGTGCCCGTTCTAAGACTTTTATTTTTATTTATTTACCAAGACCTACCTGCATACCTAATTTAAGCTCTCTAGCTATAGGGAAAGTGTCCAATACAAATAAGGGGGCACCGTGGTCCCCCTAGAGGAAAAGTGCCCGTTCTAAGACTTTTATTTTTATTTATTTACCAAGATCTACCTGCATACCTAATTTCAGCTCTCTAGATGTAGAGAAAGTGTCCAATACAAATAAGGGGGCACCGTGGTCCCCCTAGAGGAAAAGTGCCCGTTCTAAGACTTTTATTTTTATTTATTTACCAAGATCAACCTGCATACCTAATTTAAGCTCTCTAGCTATAGGGAAAGTGTCCAATACAAATAAGGGGGCACCGTGGTCCCCCTAGAGGAAAAGTGCCCGTTCTAAGACTTTTATTTTTATTTATTTACCAAGATCTACCTGCATACCTAATTTAAGCTCTCTAGCTTTAGGGAAAGTGTCCAATACAAATAAGGGGGCACCGTGGTCCCCCTAGAGGAAAAGTGCCCGTTCTAAGACTTTTATTTTTATTTATTTACCAAGACCTACCTGCATACCTAATTTCAGCTCTCTACATGTAGAGAAAGTGTCCAATACAAATAAGGGGGCACCGTGGTCCCCCTAGAGGAAAAGTGCCCGTTCTAAGACTTTTATTTTTATTTATTTACCAAGATCTACCTGCATACCTAATTTAAGCTCTCTAGCTATAGGGAAAGTGTCCAATACAAATAAGGGGGCACCGTGGTCCCCCTAGAGGAAAAGTGCCCGTTCTAAGACTTTTATTTTTATTTATTTACCAAGACCTACCTGCGTACCTAATTTCAGCTCTCTAGATGTAGAGAAAGTGTCCAATACAAATAAGGGGGCACCGTGGTCCCCCTAGAGGAAAAGTGCCCGTTCTAAGACTTTTATTTTTATTTATTTACCAAGACCTACCTGCGTACCTAATTTCAGCTCTCTAGATGTAGAGAAAGTGTCCAATACAAATAAGGGGGCACCGTGGTCCCCCTAGAGGAAAAGTGCCCGTTCTAAGACTTTTATTTTTATTTATTTACCAAGATCTACCTGCATACCTAATTTCAGCTCTCTAGATGTAGAGAAAGTGTCCAATACAAATAAGGGGGCACCGTGGTCCCCCTAGAGGAAAAGTGCCCGTTCTAAGACTTTTATTTTTATTTATTTACCAAGATCTACCTGCATACCTAATTTCAGCTCTCTAGATGTAGATAAAGTGTCCAATACAAATAAGGGGGCACCGTGGTCCCCCTAGAATAAAAGTGCCCGTTCTAAGACTTTTATTTTTATTTATTTACCAAGACCTACCTGCATACCTAATTTAAGCTCTCTAGCTATAGGGAAAGTGTCCAATACAAATAAGGGGGCACCGTGGTCCCCCTAGAGGAAAAGTGCCCGTTCAAAGACTTTTATTTTTATTTATTTACCAAGATCTACCTGCATACCTAATTTCAGCTCTCTAGATGTAGAGAAAGTGTCCAATACAAATAAGGGGGCACCGTGGTCCCCCTAGAGGAAAAGTGCCCGTTCTAAGACTTTTATTTTTATTTATTTACCAAGACCTACCTGCATACCTAATTTAAGCTCTCTAGCTATAGGGAAAGTGTCCAATACAAAAAGGGGGCACCGTGGTCCCCCTAGAGGAAAAGTGCCCGTTCTAAGAATTTTATTTTTATTTATTTACCAAGATCTACCTGCATACCTAATTTAAGCTCTCTAGCTATAGGGAAAGTGTCCAATACAAATAAGGGGGCACCGTGGTCCCCCTAGAGGAAAAGTGCCCGTTCTAAGACTTTTATTTTTATTTATTTACCAAGACCTACCTGCATACCTAATTTCAGCTCTCTAGTTGTAGAGAAAGTGTCCAATACAAATAAGGGGGCACCGTGGTCCCCCTAGAGGAAAAGTGCCCGTTCTAAGACTTTTATTTTTATTTATTTACCAAGACCTACCTGCATACCTAATTTAAGCTCTCTAGCTATAGGGAAAGTGTCCAATACAAATAAGGGGGCACCGTGGTCCCCCTAGAGGAAAAGTGCCCGTTCAAAGACTTTTATTTTTATTTATTTACCAAGATCTACCTGCATACCTAATTTCAGCTCTCTAGATGTAGAGAAAGTGTCCAATACAAATAAGGGGGCACCGTGGTCCCCCTAGAGGAAAAGTGCCCGTTCTAAGACTTTTATTTTTATTTATTTACCAAGATCTACCTGCATACCTAATTTCAGCTCTGTATATGTAGAGAAAGTGTCCAATACAAATAATGGGGCACCGTGGTCCCCCTAGAGGAAAAGTGCCCGTTCTAAGACTTTTATTTTTATTTATTTACCAAGATCTACCTGCATACCTAATTTAAGCTCTCTAGCTATAGGGAAAGTGTCCAATACAAAGAAGGGGGCACCGTGGTCCCGCTAGAGGAAAAGTGCCCGTTCTAAGACTTTTATTTTTATTTATTTACCAAGACCTACCTGCATACCTAATTTAAGCTCTCTAGCTATAGGGAAAGTGTCCAATACAAATAAGGGGGCACCGTGGTCCCCCTAGAGGAAAAGTGCCCGTTCTAAGACTTTTATTTTTATTTATTTACCAAGACCTACCTGCATACCTAATTTCAGCTCTCTAGATGTAGAGAAAGTGTCCAATACAAATAAGGGGGCACCGTGGTCCCCCTAGAGGAAAAGTGCCCGTTCTAAGACTTTTATTTTTATTTATTTACCAAGACCTACCTGCATACCTAATTTAAGCTCTCTAGCTATAGGGAAAGTGTCCAATACAAATAAGGGGGCACCGTGGTCCCCCTAGAGGAAAAGTGCCCGTTCTAAGACTTTTATTTTTATGTATTTACCAAGACCTACCTGCATACCTAATTTCAGCTCTCTAGATGTAGAGAAAGTGTCCAATACAAATAAGGGGGCACCGTGGTCCCCCTAGAGGAAAAGTGCCCGTTCTAAGACTTTTATTTTTATTTATTTACCAAGACCTACCTGCATACCTAATTTAAGCTCTCTAGCTATAGGGAAAGTGTCCAATACAAATAAGGGGGCACCGTGGTCCCCCTAGAGGAAAAGTGCCCGTTCTAAGACTTTTATTTTTATTTATTTACCAAGACCTACCTGCATACCTAATTTAAGATCTCTAGCTATAGGGAAAGTGTCCAATACAAATAAGGGGGCACCGTGGTCCCCCTAGAGGAAAAGTGCCCGTTCTAAGACTTTTATTTTTATTTATTTACCAAGACCTACCTGCATACCTAATTTAAGCTCTCTAGCTATAGGGAAAGTGTCCAATACAAATAAGGGGGCACCGTGGTCCCCCTAGAGGAAAAGTGCCCGTTCAAAGACTTTTATTTTTATTTATTTACCAAGACCTACCTGCATACCTAATTTCAGCTCTCTACATGTAGAGAAAGTGTCCAATACAAATAAGGGGGCACCGTGGTCCCCCTAGAGGAAAAGTGCCCGTTCAAAGACTTTTATTTTTATTTATTTACCAAGACCTACCTGCATACCTAATTTCAGCTCTCTACATGTAGAGAAAGTGTCCAATACAAATAAGGGGGCACCGTGGTCCCCCTAGAGGAAAAGTGCCCGTTCTAAGACTTTTATTTTTATTTATTTACCAAGATCTACCTGCATACCTAATTTAAGCTCTCTAGCTATAGGGAAAGTGTCCAATACAAATAAGGGGGCACCGTGGTCCCCCTAGAGGAAAAGTGCCCGTTCTAAGACTTTTATTTTTATTTATTTACCAAGACCTACCTGCATACCTAATTTCAGCTCTCTACATGTAGAGAAAGTGTCCAATACAAATAAGGGGGCACCGTGGTCCCCCTAGAGGAAAAGTGCCCGTTCTAAGACTTTTATTTTTATTTATTTACCAAGATCTACCTGCATACCTAATTTCAGCTCTCTAGATGTAGAGAAAGTGTCCAATACAAATAAGGGGGCACCGTGGTCCCCCTAGAGGAAAAGTGCCCGTTCTAAGACTTTTATTTTTATTTATTTACCAAGATCTACCTGCATACCTAATTTCAGCTCTCTAGATGTAGAGAAAGTGTCCAATACAAATAAGGGGGCACCGTGGTCCCCCTAGAGGAAAAGTGCCCGTTCTAAGACTTTTATTTTTATTTATTTACCAAGACCTACCTGCATACCTAATTTAAGCTCTCTAGCTATAGGGAAAGTGTCCAATACAAAAAGGGGGCACCGTGGTCCCCCTAGAGGAAAAGTGCCCGTTCTAAGACTTTTATTTTTATTTATTTACCAAGATCTACCTGCATACCTAATTTAAGCTCTCTAGCTATAGGGAAAGTGTCCAATACAAATAAGGGGGCACCGTGGTCCCCCTAGAGGAAAAGTGCCCGTTCTAAGACTTTTATTTTTATTTATTTACCAAGACCTACCTGCATACCTAATTTCAGCTCTCTAGTTGTAGAGAAAGTGTCCATACAAATAAGGGCGCACCGTGGTCCCCCTAGAGGAAAAGTGCCCGTTCTAAGACTTTTATTTTTATTTATTTACCAAGACCTACCTTCATACCTAATTTAAGCTCTCTAGCTATAGGGAAAGTGTCCAATACAAATAAGGGGGCACCGTGGTCCCCCTAGAGGAAAAGTGCCCGTTCAAAGACTTTTATTTTTATTTATTTACCAAGATCTACCTGTATACCTAATTTCAGCTCTCTAGATGTAGAGAAAGTGTCCAATACAAATAAGGGGGCACCGTGGTCCCCCTAGAGGAAAAGTGCCCGTTCTAAGACTTTTATTTTTATTTATTTACCAAGACCTACCTGCATACCTAATTTAAGCTCTCTAGCTATAGGGAAAGTGTCCAATACAAATAAGGGGGCACCGTGGTCCCCCTAGAGGAAAAGTGCCCGTTCTAAGACTTTTATTTTTATTTATTTACCAAGATCTACCTGCATACCTAATTTCAGCTCTCTAGATGTAGAGAAAGTGTCCAATACAAATAAGGGGGCACCGTGGTCCCCCTAGAGGAAAAGTGCCCGTTCTAAGACTTTTATTTTTATTTATTTACCAAGATCTACCTGCATACCTAATTTAAGCTCTCTAGCTATAGGGAAAGTGTCCAATACAAATAAGGGGGCACCGTGGTCCCCCTAGAGGAAAACTGCCCGTTCTAAGACTTTTATTTTTATTTATTTACCAAGACCTACCTGCATACCTAATTTCAGCTCTCTAGCTATAGAGAAAGTGTCCAATACAAATAAGGGGGCACCGTGGTCCCCCTAGAGGAAAAGTGCCCGTTCTAAGACTTTTATTTTTATTTATTTACCAAGATCTACCTGCATACCTAATTTAAGCTCTCTAGCTATAGGGAAAGTGTCCAATACAAATAAGGGGGCACCGTGGTCCCGCTAGAGGAAAAGTGCCCGTTCTAAGACTTTTATTTTTATTTATTTACCAAGACCTACCTGCATACCTAATTTAAGCTCTCTAGCTATAGGGAAAGTGTCCAATACAAATAAGGGGGCACCGTGGTCCCCCTAGAGGAAAAGTGCCCGTTCTAAGACTTTTATTTTTATTTATTTACCAAGACCTACCTGCATACCTAATTTCAGCTCTCTAGATGTAGAGAAAGTGTCCAATACAAATAAGGGGGCACCGTGGTCCCCCTAGAGGAAAAGTGCCCGTTCTAAGACTTTTATTTTTATTTATTTACCAAGACCTACCTGCATACCTAATTTAAGATCTCTAGCTATAGGGAAAGTGTCCAGTACAAATAAGGGGGCACCGTGGTCCCCCTAGAGGAAAAGTGCCCGTTCTAAGACTTTTATTTTTATTTATTTACCAAGACCTACCTGCATACCTAATTTCAGCTCTCTAGCTATAGGGAAAGTGTCCAATACAAATAAGGGGGCACCGTGGTCCCCCTAGAGGAAAAGTGCCCGTTCTAAGACTTTTATTTTTATTTATTTACCAAGACCTACCTGCATACCTAATTTCAGCTCTCTAGATGTAGAGAAAGTGTCCAATACAAATAAGGGGGCACCGTGGTCCCCCTAGAGGAAAAGTGCCCGTTCTAAGACTTTTATTTTTATTTATTTACCAAGACCTACCTGCATACCTAATTTAAGCTCTCTAGCTATAGGGAAAGTGTCCAATACAAATAAGGGGGCACCGTGGTCCCCCTAGAGGAAAAGTGCCCGTTCTAAGACTTTTATTTTTATGTATTTACCAGGACCTACCTGCATACCTAATTTCAGCTCTCTAGATGTAGAGAAAGTGTCCAATACAAATAAGGGGGCACCGTGGTCCCCCTAGAGGAAAAGTGCCCGTTCTAAGACTTTTATTTTTATTTATTTACCAAGACCTACCTGCATACCTAATTTAAGCTCTCTAGCTATAGGGAAAGTGTCCAATACAAATAAGGGGGCACCGTGGTCCCCCTAGAGGAAAAGTGCCCGTTCTAAGACTTTTATTTTTATTTATTTACCAAGACCTACCTGCATACCTAATTTAAGATCTCTAGCTATAGGGAAAGTGTCCAATACAAATAAGGGGGCACCGTGGTCCCCCTAGAGGAAAAGTGCCCGTTCTAAGACTTTTATTTTTATTTATTTACCAAGACCTACCTGCATACCTAATTTAAGCTCTCTAGCTATAGGGAAAGTGTCCAATACAAATAAGGGGGCACCGTGGTCCCCCTAGAGGAAAAGTGCCCGTTCTAAGACTTTTATTTTTATTTATTTACAAAGACCTACCTGCATACCTAATTTCAGCTCTCTACATGTAGAGAAAGTGTCCAATACAAATAAGGGGGCACCGTGGTCCCCCTAGAGGAAAAGTGCCCGTTCTAAGACTTTTATTTTTATTTATTTACCAAGATCTACCTGCATACCTAATTTAAGCTCTCTAGCTATAGGGAAAGTGTCCAATACAAATAAGGGGGCACCGTGGTCCCCCTAGAGGAAAAGTGCCCGTTCTAAGACTTTTATTTTTATTTATTTACCAAGACCTACCTGCATACCTAATTTCAGCTCTCTACATGTAGAGAAAGTGTCCAATACAAATAAGGGGGCACCGTGGTCCCCCTAGAGGAAAAGTGCCCGTTCTAAGACTTTTATTTTTATTTATTTACCAAGATCTACCTGCATACCTAATTTCAGCTCTCTAGATGTAGAGAAAGTGTCCAATACAAATAAGGGGGCACCGTGGTCCCCCTAGAGGAAAAGTGCCCGTTCTAAGACTTTTATTTTTATTTATTTACCAAGATCTACCTGCATACCTAATTTCAGCTCTCTAGATGTAGAGAAAGTGTCCAATACAAATAAGGGGGCACCGTGGTCCCCCTAGAGGAAAAGTGCCCGTTCTAAGACTTTTATTTTTATTTATTTACCAAGACCTACCTGCATACCTAATTTAAGCTCTCTAGCTATAGGGAAAGTGTCCAATACAAAAAGGGGGCACCGTGGTCCCCCTAGAGGAAAAGTGCCCGTTCTAAGACTTTTATTTTTATTTATTTACCAAGATCTACCTGCATACCTAATTTAAGCTCTCTAGCTATAGGGAAAGTGTCCAATACAAATAAGGGGGCACCGTGGTCCCCCTAGAGGAAAAGTGCCCGTTCTAAGACTTTTATTTTTATTTATTTACCAAGACCTACCTGCATACCTAATTTCAGCTCTCTAGTTGTAGAGAAAGTGTCCATACAAATAAGGGGGCACCGTGGTCCCCCTAGAGGAAAAGTGCCCGTTCTAAGACTTTTATTTTTATTTATTTACCAAGACCTACCTGCATACCTAATTTAAGCTCTCTAGCTATAGGGAAAGTGTCCAATACAAATAAGGGGGCACCGTGGTCCCCCTAGAGGAAAAGTGCCCGTTCAAAGACTTTTATTTTTATTTATTTACCAAGATCTACCTGTATACCTAATTTCAGCTCTCTAGATGTAGAGAAAGTGTCCAATACAAATAAGGGGGCACCGTGGTCCCCCTAGAGGAAAAGTGCCCGTTCTAAGACTTTTATTTTTATTTATTTACCAAGACCTACCTGCATACCTAATTTAAGCTCTCTAGCTATAGGGAAAGTGTCCAATACAAATAAGGGGGCACCGTGGTCCCCCTAGAGGAAAAGTGCCCGTTCTAAGACTTTTATTTTTATTTATTTACCAAGATCTACCTGCATACCTAATTTCAGCTCTCTAGATGTAGAGAAAGTGTCCAATACAAATAAGGGGGCACCGTGGTCCCCCTAGAGGAAAAGTGCCCGTTCTAAGACTTTTATTTTTATTTATTTACCAAGATCTACCTGCATACCTAATTTAAGCTCTCTAGCTATAGGGAAAGTGTCCAATACAAATAAGGGGGCACCGTGGTCCCCCTAGAGGAAAACTGCCCGTTCTAAGACTTTTATTTTTATTTATTTACCAAGACCTACCTGCATATCTAATTTCAGCTCTCTAGCTATAGAGAAAGTGTCCAATACAAATAAGGGGGCACCGTGGTCCCCCTAGAGGAAAAGTGCCCGTTCTAAGACTTTTATTTTTATTTATTTACCAAGATCTACCTGCATACCTAATTTAAGCTCTCTAGCTATAGGGAAAGTGTCCAATACAAATAAGGGGGCACCGTGGTCCCGCTAGAGGAAAAGTGCCCGTTCTAAGACTTTTATTTTTATTTATTTACCAAGACCTACCTGCATACCTAATTTAAGCTCTCTAGCTATAGGGAAAGTGTCCAATACAAATAAGGGGGCACCGTGGTCCCCCTAGAGGAAAAGTGCCCGTTCTAAGACTTTTATTTTTATTTATTTACCAAGACCTACCTGCATACCTAATTTCAGCTCTCTAGATGTAGAGAAAGTGTCCAATACAAATAAGGGGGCACCGTGGTCCCCCTAGAGGAAAAGTGCCCGTTCTAAGACTTTTATTTTTATTTATTTACCAAGACCTACCTGCATACCTAATTTAAGATCTCTAGCTATAGGGAAAGTGTCCAGTACAAATAAGGGGGCACCGTGGTCCCCCTAGAGGAAAAGTGCCCGTTCTAAGACTTTTATTTTTATTTATTTACCAAGACCTACCTGCATACCTAATTTCAGCTCTCTAGTTGTAGAGAAAGTGTCCAATACAAATAAGGGGGCACCGTGGTCCCCCTAGAGGAAAAGTGCCCGTTCTAAGACTTTTATTTTTATTTATTTACCAAGACCTACCTGCATACCTAATTTAAGCTCTCTAGCTATAGGGAAAGTGTCCAATACAAATAAGGGGGCACCGTGGTCCCCCTAGAGGAAAAGTGCCCGTTCTAAGACTTTTATTTTTATTTATTTACCAAGACCTACCTGCATACCTAATTTAAGCTCTCTAGCTATAGGGAAAGTGTCCAATACAAATAAGGGGGCACCGTGGTCCCCCTAGAGGAAAAGTGCCCGTTCTAAGACTTTTATTTTTATTTATTTATTTACCAAGACCTACCTGCATACCTAATTTCAGCTCTCTAGTTGTAGAGAAAGTGTCCAATACAAATAAGGGGGCACCGTGGTCCCCCTAGAGGAAAAGTGCCCGTTCTAAGACTTTTATTTTTATTTATTTACCAAGACCTACCTGCATACCTAATTTCAGCTCTCTAGTTGTAGAGAAAGTGTCCAATACAAATAAGGGGGCACCGTGGTCCCCCTAGAGGAAAAGTGCCCGTTCTAAGACTTTTATTTTTATTTATTTACCAAGACCTACCTGCATACCTAATTTCAGCTCTCTAGTTGTAGAGAAAGTGTCCAATACAAATAAGGGGGCACCGTGGTCCCCCTAGAGGAAAAGTGCGCGTTCTAAGACTTTTATTTTTATTTATTTACCAAGACCTACCTGCATACCTAATTTCAGCTCTCTAGTTGTAGAGAAAGTGTCCAATACAAATAAGGGGGCACCGTGGTCCCCCTAGAGGAAAAGTGCCCGTTCTAAGACTTTTATTTTTATTTATTTACCAAGACCTACCTGCATACCTAATTTCAGCTCTCTAGTTGTAGAGAAAGTGTCCAATACAAATAAGGGGGCACCGTGGTCCCCCTAGAGGAAAAGTGCCCGTTCTAAGACTTTTATTTTTATTTATTTACCAAGATCTACCTGCATACCTAATTTAAGCTCTCTAGCTATAGGGAAAGTGTCCAATACAAATAAGGGGGCACCGTGGTCCCCCTAGAGGAAAAGTGCCCGTTCTAAGACTTTTATTTTTATTTATTTACCAAGACCTACCTGCATACCTAATTTCAGCTCTCTAGTTGTAGAGAAAGTGTCCAATACAAATAAGGGGGCACCGTGGTCCCCCTAGAGGAAAAGTGCCCGTTCTAAGACTTTTATTTTTATTTATTTACCAAGACCTACCTGCATACCTAATTTCAGCTCTCTAGTTGTAGAGAAAGTGTCCAATACAAATAAGGGGGCACCGTGGTCCCCCTAGAGGAAAAGTGCGCGTTCTAAGACTTTTATTTTTATTTATTTACCAAGATCTACCTGCATACCTAATTTAAGCTCTCTAGCTATAGGGAAAGTGTCCAAATCAAATAAGGGGGCACCGTGGTCCCCCTAGAGGAAAAGTGCCTGTTCTAAGACTTTTATTTTTATTTATTTACCAAGACCTACCTGCATACCTAATTTCAGCTCTCTAGTTGTAGAGAAAGTGTCCAATACAAATAAGGGGGCACCGTGGTCCCCCTAGAGGAAAAGTGCCCGTTCTAAGACTTTTATTTTTATTTATTTACCAAGACCTACCTGCATACCTAATTTCAGCTCTCTAGTTGTAGAGAAAGTGTCCAATACAAATAAGGGGGCACCGTGGTCCCCCTAGAGGAAAAGTGCCCGTTCTAAGACTTTTATTTTTATTTATTTACCAAGATCTACCTGCATACCTAATTTAAGCTCTCTAGCTATAGGGAAAGTGTCCAATACAAATAAGGGGGCACCGTGGTCCCCCTAGAGGAAAAGTGCCCGTTCTAAGACTTTTATTTTTATTTATTTACCAAGACCTACCTGCATACCTAATTTCAGCTCTCTAGTTGTAGAGAAAGTGTCCAATACAAATAAGGGGGCACCGTGGTCCCCCTAGAGGAAAAGTGCCCGTTCTAAGACTTTTATTTTTATTTATTTACCAAGACCTACCTGCATACCTAATTTCAGCTCTCTAGATGTAGAGAAAGTGTCCAATACAAATAAGGGGGCACCGTGGTCCCCCTAGAGGAAAAGTGCCCGTTCTAAGACTTTTATTTTTATTTATTTACCAAGATCTACCTGCATACCTAATTTCAGCTCTCTAGATGTAGAGAAAGTGTCCAATACAAATAAGGGGCACCGTGGTCCCCCTAGAGGAAAAGTGCCCGTTCTAAGACTTTTATTTTTATTTATTTACCAAGATCTACCCGCGTACCTAATTTAAGCTCTCTAGCTATAGGGAAAGTGTCCAATACAAATAAGGGGGCACCGTGGTCCCCCTAGAAGAAAAGTGCCCGTTCTAAGACTTTTATTTTTATTTATTTACCAAGATCTACCTGCATACCTAATTTAAGCTCTCTAGCTATAGGGAAAGTGTCCAATACAAATAAGGGGGCACCGTGGTCCCCCTAGAGGAAAAGTGCCCGTTCTAAGACTTTTATTTTTATTTATTTACCAAGACCTACCTGCATAGCTAATTTCAGCTCTCTACATGTAGAGAAAGTGTCCAATACAAATAAGGGGGCACCGTGGTCCCCCTAGAGGAAAAGTGCCCGTTCTAAGACTTTTATTTTTATTTATTTACCAAGATCTACCTGCATACCTAATTTAAGCTCTCTAGCTATAGGGAAAGTGTCCAATACAAATAAGGGGGCACCGTGGTCCCCCTAGAGGAAAAGTGCCCGTTCTAAGACTTTTATTTTTATTTATTTACCAAGATCAACCTGCATACCTAATTTAAGCTCTCTAGCTATAGGGAAAGTGTCCAATACAAATAAGGGGGCACCGTGGTCCCCCTAGAGGAAAAGTGCCCGTTCTAAGACCTTTATTTTTATTTATTTACCAAGATCTACCTGCATACCTAATTTAAGCTCTCTAGCTTTAGGGAAAGTGTCCAATACAAATAAGGGGGCACCGTGGTCCCCCTAGAGGAAAAGTGCCCGTTCTAAGACTTTTATTTTTATTTATTTACCAAGATCTTCCTGCATACCTAATTTCAGCTCTCTAGATGTAGAGAAAGTGTCCAATACAAATAAGGGGCACCGTGGTCCCCCTAGAGGAAAAGTGCCCGTTCTAAGACTTTTATTTTTATTTATTTACCAAGACCTACCTGCATACCTAATTTCAGCTCTCTACATGTAGAGAAAGTGTCCAATACAAATAAGGGGGCACCGTGGTCCCCCTAGAGGAAAAGTGCCCGTTCTAAGACTTTTATTTTTATTTATTTACCAAGATCTACCTGCATACCTAATTTCAGCTCTCTAGATGTAGAGAAAGTGTCCAATACAAATAAGGGGGCACCGTGGTCCCCCTAGAGGAAAAGTGCCCGTTCTAAGACTTTTATTTTTATTTATTTACCAAGATCTAACTGCATACCTAATTTCAGCTCTCTAGATGTAGAGAAAGTGTCCAATACAAATAAGGGGGCACCGTGGTCCCCCTAGAGGAAAAGTGCCCGTTCTAAGACTTTTATTTTTATTTATTTACCAAGATCTACCTGCATACCTAATTTAAGCTCTCTAGCTATAGGGAAAGTGTCCAATACAAATAAGGGGGCACCGTGGTCCCCCTAGAGGAAAAGTGCCCGTTCTAAGACTTTTATTTTTATTTATTTACCAAGATCAACCTGCATACCTAATTTAAGCTCTCTAGCTATAGGGAAAGTGTCCAATACAAATAAGGGGGCACCGTGGTCCCCCTAGAGGAAAAGTGCCCGTTCTAAGACTTTTATTTTTATTTATTTACCAAGATCTACCTGCATACCTAATTTAAGCTCTCTAGCTTTAGGGAAAGTGTCCAATACAAATAAGGGGGCACCGTGGTCCCCCTAGAGGAAAAGTGCCCGTTCTAAGACTTTTATTTTTATTTATTTACCAAGATCTACCTGCATACCTAATTTCAGCTCTCTAGATGTAGAGAAAGTGTCCAATACAAATAAGGGGCACCGTGGTCCCCCTAGAGGAAAAGTGCCCGTTCTAAGACTTTTATTTTTATTTATTTACCAAGACCTACCTGCATACCTAATTTCAGCTCTCTACATGTAGAGAAAGTGTCCAATACAAATAAGGGGGCACCGTGGTCCCCCTAGAGGAAAAGTGCCCGTTCTAAGACTTTTATTTTTATTTATTTACCAAGATCTACCTGCATACCTAATTTCAGCTCTCTAGATGTAGAGAAAGTGTCCAATACAAATAAGGGGGCACCGTGGTCCCCCTAGAGGAAAAGTGCCCGTTCTAAGACTTTTATTTTTATTTATTTACCAAGATCTAACTGCATACCTAATTTCAGCTCTCTAGATGTAGAGAAAGTGTCCAATACAAATAAGGGGGCACCGTGGTCCCCCTAGAGGAAAAGTGCCCGTTCTAAGACTTTTATTTTTATTTATTTACCAAGACCTACCTGCATACCTAATTTCAGCTCTCTAGATGTAGAGAAAGTGTCCAATACAAATAAGGGGGCACCGTGGTCCCCCTAGAGGAAAAGTGCCCGTTCTAAGACTTTTATTTTTATTTATTTACCAAGACCTACCTGCATACCTAATTTCAGCTCTCTAGTTGTAGAGAAAGTGTCCAATACAAATAAGGGGGCACCGTGGTCCCCCTAGAGGAAAAGTGCCCGTTCTAAGACTTTTATTTTTATTTATTTACCAAGACCTACCTGCATACCTAATTTAAGCTCTCTAGCTATAGGGAAAGTGTCCGAAACAAATAAGGGGGCACCGTGGTCCCCCTAGAGGAAAAGTGCCCGTTCTAAGACTTTTATTTTTATTTATTTACCAAGACCTACCTGCATACCTAATTTCAGCTCTCTAGTTGTAGAGAAAGTGTCCAATACAAATAAGGGGGCACCGTGGTCCCCCTAGAGGAAAAGTGCCCGTTCTAAGACTTTTATTTTTATTTATTTACCAAGACCTACCTGCATACCTAATTTAAGCTCTCTAGCTATAGGGAAAGTGTCCAATACAAATAAGGGGGCACCGTGGTCCCCCTAGAGGAAAAGTGCCCGTTCTAAGACTTTTATTTTTATTTATTTACCAAGACCTACCTGCATACCTAATTTAAGCTCTCTTGCTATAGGGAAAGTGTCCAATACAAATAAGGGGGCACCGTGGTCCCCCTAGAGGAAAAGTGCCCGTTCTAAGACTTTTATTTTTATTTATTTACCAAGACCTACCTGCATACCTAATTTCAGCTCTCTAGATGTAGAGAAAGTGTCCAATACAAATAAGGGGGCACCGTGGTCCCGCTAGAGGAAAAGTGCCCGTTCTAAGACTTTTATTTTTATTTATTTACCAAGACCTACCTGCATACCTAATTTAAGCTCTCTAGCTATAGGGAAAGTGTCCAATACAAATAAGGGGGCACCGTGGTCCCCCTAGAGGAAAAGTGCCCGTGCTAAGACTTTTATTTTTATTTATTTACCAAGACCTACCTGCATACCTAATTTCAGCTCTCTAGATGTAGAGAAAGTGTCCAATACAAATAAGGGGGCACCGTGGTCCCCCTAGAGGAAAAGTGCCCGTTCTAAGACTTTTATTTTTATTTATTTACCAAGACCTACCTGCATACATAATTTCAGCTCTCTAGATGTAGAGAAAGTGTCCAATACAAATAAGGGGGCACCGTGGTCCCCCTAGAGGAAAAGTGCCCGTTCTAAGACTTTTATTTTTATTTATTTAGCAAGACCTACCTGCATACCTAATTTAAGCTCTCTAGATGTAGAGAAAGTGTCCAATACAAATAAGGGGGCACCGTGGTCCCCCTAGAGGAAAAGTGCCCGTTCTAAGACTTTTATTTTTATTTATTTACCAAGACCTACCTGCATACCTAATTTCAGCTCTCTAGATGTAGAGAAAGTGTCCAATACAAATAAGGGGGCACCGTGGTCCCCCTAGAGGAAAAGTGCCCGTTCTAAGACTTTTATTTTTATTTATTTACCAAGACCTACCTGGATACCTAATTTAAGCTCTCTAGATGTAGAGAAAGTGTCCAATACAAATAAGGGGGCACCGTGGTCCCCCTAGAGGAAAAGTGCCCGTTCTAAGACTTTTATTTTTATTTATTTACCAAGACCTACCTGCATACCTAATTTCAGCTCTCTAGATGTAGAGAAAGTGTCCAATACAAATAAGGGGGCACCGTGGTCCCCCTAGAGGAAAAGTGCCCGTTCTAAGACTTTTATTTTTATTTATTTACCAAGACCTACCTGGATACCTAATTTAAGCTCTCTAGCTATAGGGAAAGTGTCCAATACAAATAAGGGGGCACCGTGGTCCCCCTAGAGGAAAAGTGCCCGTTCTAAGACTTTTATTTTTATTTATTTACCAAGACCTACCTGGATACCTAATTTAAGCTCTCTAGATGTAGAGAAAGTGTCCAATACAAATAAGGGGGCACCGTGGTCCCCCTAGAGGAAAAGTGCCCGTTCTAAGACTTTTATTTTTATTTATTTACCAAGACCTACCTGCATACATAATTTCAGCTCTCTAGATGTAGAGAAAGTGTCCAATACAAATAAGGGGGCACCGTGGTCCCCCTAGAGGAAAAGTGCCCGTTCTAAGACTTTTATTTCTATTTATTTACCAAGATCTACCTGCATACCTAATTTCAGTTCTCTAGATGTAGAGAAAGTGTCCAATACAAATAAAGGGGCACCGTGGTCCCCCTAGAGGAAAAGTGCCCGTTGTAAGACTTTTATTTTTATTTATTTACCAAGATCTACCTGCATACCTAATTTAAGCTCTCTAGCTATAGGGAAAGTGTCCAATACAAATAAGGGGGCACCGTGGTCCCCCTAGAGGAAAAGTGCCCGTTCTAAGACTTTTATTTTTATTTATTTACCAAGACCTACCTGGATACCTAATTTAAGCTCTCTAGCTATAGGGAAAGTGTCCAATACAAATAAGGGGGCACCGTGGTCCCCCTAGAGGAAAAGTGCCCGTTCTAAGACTTTTATTTTTATTTATTTACCAAGACCTACCTGCATACCTAATTTAAGCTCTCTAGCTATAGGGAAAGTGTCCAATACAAATAAGGGGGCACCGTGGTCCCCCTAGAGGAAAAGTGCTCGTTCTAAGACTTTTATTTTTATTTATTTACCAAGACCTACCTGCATACCTAATTTCAGCTCTCTAGATGTAGAGAAAGTGTCCAATACAAATAAGGGGGCACCGTGGTCCTCCTAGAGAAAAAGTGCCCGTTCTAAGACTTTTATTTTTATTTATTTACCAAGACCTACCTGCATACCTAATTTAAGCTCTGTAGATGTAGAGAAAGTGTCCAATACAAATAAGGGGGCACCGTGGTCCCCCTAGAGGAAAAGTGCCCGTTCTAAGACTTTTATTTTTATTTATTTACCAAGACCTACCTGCATACCTAATTTCAGCTCTCTAGATGTAGAGAAAGTGTCCAATACAAATAAGGGGGCACCGTGGTCCCCCTAGAGGAAAAATGCCCGTTCTAAGACTTTTATTTTTATTTATTTACCAAGACCTACCTGCATACCTAATTTAAGCTCTCTAGCTATAGGGAAAGTGTCCAATACAAATAAGGGGGCACCGTGGTCCCCCTAGAGGAAAAGTGCCCGTTCTAAGACTTTTATTTTTATTTATTTACCAAGACCTACCTGCATACCTAATTTCAGCTCTCTAGATGTAGAGAAAGTGTCCAATACAAATAAGGGGGCACCGTGGTCCCCCTAGAGGAAAAGTGCCCGTTCTAAGACTTTTATTTTTATTTATTTACCAATACCTACCTGCATACCTAATTTCAGCTCTCTAGATGTAGAGAAAGTGTCCAATACAAATAAGGGGGCACCGTGGTCCCCCTAGAGGAAAAGTGCCCGTTCTAAGACTTTTATTTTTATTTATTTACCAAGACCTACCTGCATACCTAATTTAAGCTCTCTAGCTATAGGGAAAGTGTCCTATACAAATAAGGGGGCACCGTGGTCCCCCTAGAGGAAAAGTGCCCGTTCTAAGACTTTTATTTTTATTTATTTACCAAGACCTACCTGCATACCTAATTTCAGCTCTCTAGATGTAGAGAAAGTGTCCAATACAAATAAGGGGGCACCGTGGTCCCCCTAGAGGAAAAGTGCCCGTTCTAAGACTTTTATTTTTATTTATTTACCAAGACCTACCTGCATACCTAATTTCAGTTCTCTAGCTATAGGGAAAGTGTCCAATACAAATAAGGGGGCACCGTGGTCCCCCTAGAGGAAAAGTGCCCGTTCTAAGACTTTTATTTTTATTTATTTACCAAGACCTACCTGCATACCTAATTTCAGCTCTCTAGATGTAGAGAAAGTGTCCAATACAAATAAGGGGGCACCGTGGTCCCCCTAGAGGAAAAGTGCCCGTTCTAAGACTTTTATTTTTATTTATTTACCAAGACCTACCTGCATACCTAATTTAAGCTATCTAGCTATAGGGAAAGTGTCCAATACAAATAAGGGGGCACCGTGGTCCCCCTAGACGAAAAGTGCCCGTTATAAGACTTTTATTTTTATTTATTTACCAAGACCTACCTGCATACCTAATTTAAGCTCTCTAGCTATAGGGAAAGTGTCCAATACAAATAAGGGGGCACCGTGGTCCCCCTAGAGGAAAAGTGCCCGTTCTAAGACTTTTATTTTTATTTATTTACCAAGACCTACCTGCATACCTAATTTAAGCTCTCTAGCTATAGGGAAAGTGTCCAATACAAATAAGGGGGCACCGTGGTCCCCCTAGAGGAAAAGTGCCCGTTCTAAGACTTTTATTTTTATTTATTTACCAAGACCTACCTGCATACCTAATTTAAGCTCTCTAGCTATAGGGAAAGTGTCCAATACAAATAAGGGGGCACCGTGGTCCCCCTAGAGGAAAAGTGCCCGTTCTAAGACTTTTATTTTTATTTATTTACCAAGACCTACCTGCATACCTAATTTAAGCTCTCTAGCTATAGGGAAAGTGTCCAATACAAATAAGGGGGCACCGTGGTCCCCCTAGAGGAAAAGTGCCCGTTCTAAGACTTTTATTTTTATTTATTTACCAAGACCTACCTGCATACCTAATTTAAGCTCTCTAGCTATAGGGAAAGTGTCCAATACAAATAAGGGGGCACCGTGGTCCCCCTAGAGGAAAAGTGCCCGTTCTAAGACTTTTATTTTTATTTATTTACCAAGACCTACCTGCATACCTAATTTAAGCTCTCTAGCTATAGGGAAAGTGTCAAATACAAATAAGGGGGCACCGTGGTCCCCCTAGAGGAAAAGTGCCCGTTGTAAGACTTTTATTTTTATTTATATACCAAGACCTACCTGCATACCTAATTTCAGCTCTCTAGATGTAGAGAAAGTGTCCAATACAAATAAGGGGGCACCGTGGTCCCCCTAGAGGAAAAGTGCCCGTTCTAAGACTTTTATTTTTATTTATTTACCAAGACCTACCTGCATGCCTAATTTAAGCTCTCTAGCTATAGGGAAAGTGTCCAATACAAATAAGGGGGCACCGTGGTCCCCCTAGAGGAAAAGTGCCCGTTCTAAGACTTTTATTTTTATTTATTTACCAAGACCTACCTGCATACCTAATTTCAGCTCTCTAGATGAAGAGAAAGTGTCCAATACAAATAAGGGGGCACCGTGGTCCCCCTAGAGGAAAAGTGCCCGTTCTAAGACTTTTATTTTTATTTATTTACCAAGACCTACCTGCATACCTAATTTAAGCTCTCTAGCTATAGGGAAAGTGTCCAATACAAATAAGGGGGCACCGTGGTCCCCCTAGAGGAAAAGTGCCCGTTCTAAGACTTTTATTTTTATTTATTTACCAAGACCTACCTGCATACCTAATTTCAGCTCTCTAGATGTAGAGAAAGTGTCCAATACAAATAAGGGGGCACCGTGGTCCCCCTAGAGGAAAAGTGCCCGTTCTAAGACTTTTATTTTTATTTATTTACCAAGACCTACCTGCATGCCTAATTTAAGCTCTCTAGCTATAGGGAAAGTGTCCAATACAAATAAGGGGGCACCGTGGTCCCCCTAGAGGAAAAGTGCCCGTTCTAAGACTTTTATTTTTATTTATTTACCAAGACCTACCTGCATACCTAATTTCAGCTCTCTAGATGTAGAGAAAGTGTCCAATACAAATAAGGGGGCCCCGTGGTCCCCCTAGAGGAAAAGTGCCCGTTCTAAGACTTTTATTTTTATTTATTTACCAAGACCTACCTGCATACCTAATTTAAGCTCTCTAGCTATAGGGAAAGTGTCCAATACAAATAAGGGGGCACCGTGGTCCCCCTAGAGGAAAAGTGCCCGTTCTAAGACTTTTATTTTTATTTATTTACCAAGATCTACCTGCATACCTAATTTAAGCTCTCTAGCTATAGGGAAAGTGTCCAATACAAATAAGGGGGCACCGTGGTCCCCCTAGAGGAAAAGTGCCCGTTCT
Organism: Phania funesta; assembly: GCA_963932375.1. Lineage (NCBI taxonomy): Eukaryota > Metazoa > Arthropoda > Insecta > Diptera > Tachinidae > Phania > Phania funesta. The sequence continues at coordinate 5,590,853 of OZ010657.1, read as the reverse complement.
AAGACTTTTATTTTTATTTATTTACCAAGACCTACCTGCATACCTAATTTAAGCTCTCTAGCTATAGGGAAAGTGTCCAATACAAATAAGGGGGCACCGTGGTCCCCCTAGAGGAAAAGTGCCCGTTCTAAGACTTTTATTTTTATTTATTTACCAAGATCTACCTGCATACCTAATTTAAGCTCTCTAGCTATAGGGAAAGTGTCCAATACAAATAAGGGGGCACCGTGGTCCCCCTAGAGGAAAAGTGCCCGTTCTAAGACTTTTATTTTTATTTATTTACCAAGACCTACCTGCATACCTAATTTCAGCTCTCTAGATGTAGAGAAAGTGTCCAATACAAATAAGGGGGCACCGTGGTCCCCCTAGAGGAAAAGTGCCCGTTCTAAGACTTTTATTTTTATTTATTTACCAAGATCTACCTGCATACCTAATTTAAGCTCTCTAGCTATAGGGAAAGTGTCCAATACAAATAAGGGGGCACCGTGGTCCCCCTAGAGGAAAAGTGCCCGTTCTAAGACTTTTATTTTTATTTATTTACCAAGACCTACCTGCATACCTAATTTCAGCTCTCTAGATGTAGAGAAAGTGTCCAATACAAATAAGGGGGCACCGTGGTCCCCCTAGAGGAAAAGTGCCCGTTCTAAGACTTTTATTTTTATTTATTTACCAAGACCTACCTGCATACCTAATTTAAGCTCTCTAGCTATAGGGAAAGTGTCCAATACAAATAAGGGGGCACCGTGGTCCCCCTAGAGGAAAAGTGCCCGTTATAAGACTTTTATTTTTATTTATTTACCAAGACCTACCTGCATACCTAATTTCAGCTCTCTAGATGTAAAGAAAGTGTCCAATACAAATAAGGGGGCACCGTGGTCCCCCTAGAGGAAAAGTGCCCGTTCTAAGACTTTTATTTTTATTTATTTACCAAGATCTACCTGCATACCTAATTTAAGCTCTCTAGCTATAGGGAAAGTGTCCAATACAAATAAGGGGGCACCGTGGTCCCCCTAGAGGAAAAGTGCCCGTTCTAAGACTTTTATTTTTATTTATTTACCAAGATCTACCTGCATACCTAATTTAAGCTCTCTAGCTATAGGGAAAGTGTCCAATACAAATAAGGGGGCACCGTGGTCCCCCTAGAGGAAAAGTGCCCGTTCTAAGACTTTTATTTTTATTTATTTACCAAGACCTACCTGCATACCTAATTTAAGCTCTCTAGCTATAGGGAAAGTGTCCAATACAAATAAGGGGGCACCGTGGTCCCCCTAGAGGAAAAGTGCCCGTTCTAAGACTTTTATTTTTATTTATTTACCAAGACTTACCTGCATACCTAATTTCAGCTCTCTAGATGTAGAGAAAGTGTCCAATACAAATAAGAGGGCACCGTGGTCCCCCTAGAGGAAAAGTGCCCGTTCTAAGACTTTTATTTTTATTTATTTACCAAGACCTACCTGCATACCTAATTTCAGCTCTCTAGATGTAGAGAAAGTGTCCAATACAAATAAGGGGGCACCGTGGTCCCCCTAGAGGAAAAGTGCCCGTTCTAAGACTTTTATTTTTATTTATTTACCAAGACCTACCTGCATACCTAATTTCAGCTCTCTAGATGTAGAGAAAGTGTCCAATACAAATAAGGGGGCACCGTGATCCCCCTAGAGCAAAAGTGCCCGTTCTAAGACTTTTATTTTTATTTATTTACCAAGATCTACCTGCATACCTAATTTCAGCTCTCTAGATGTAGAGAAAGTGTCCAATACAAATAAGGGGGCACCGTGTTCCCCCTAGAGGAAAAGTGCCCGTTCTAAGACTTTTATTTTTATTTATTTACCAAAATCTACCTGCATACCTAATTTAAGCTCTCTAGCTATAGGGAAAGTGTCCAATACAAATAAGGGGGCACCGTGGTGCCCCTAGAGGAAAAGTGCCCGTTCTAAGACTTTTATTTTTATTTATTTACCAAGACCTACCTGCATACCTAATTTCAGCTCTCTAGATGTAGAGAAAGTGTCCAATACAAATAAGGGGGCACCGTGGTGCCCCTAGAGGAAAAGTGCCCGTTCTAAGACTTTTATTTTTATTTATTTCCCAAGACCTAGCTGCATACCTAATTTCAGCTCTCTAGATGTAGAGAAAGTGTCCAATACAAATAAGGGGGCACCGTGGTCCCCCTAGAGGAAAAGTGCCCGTTCTAAGACTTTTATTTTTATTTATTTCCCAAGACCTAGCTGCATACCTAATTTAAGCTCTCTAGCTATAGGGAAAGTGTCCAATACAAATAAGGGGGCACCGTGGTCCCCCTAGAGGAAAAGTGCCCGTTATAAGACTTTTATTTTTATTTATTTACCAAGACCTACCTGCATACCTAATTTCAGCTCTCTAGATGTAAAGAAAGTGTCCAATACAAATAAGGGGGCACCGTGGTCCCCCTAGAGGAAAAGTGCCCGTTCTAAGACTTTTATTTTTATTTATTTACCAAGATCTACCTGCATACCTAATTTAAGCTCTCTAGCTATAGGGAAAGTGTCCAATACAAATAAGGGGGCACCGTGGTCCCCCTAGAGGAAAAGTGCCCGTTCTAAGACTTTTATTTTTATTTATTTACCAAGATCTACCTGCATACCTAATTTAAGCTCTCTAGCTATAGGGAAAGTGTCCAATACAAATAAGGGGGCACCGTGGTCCCCCTAGAGGAAAAGTGCCCGTTCTAAGACTTTTATTTTTATTTATTTACCAAGACCTACCTGCATACCTAATTTAAGCTCTCTAGCTATAGGGAAAGTGTCCAATACAAATAAGGGGGCACCGTGGTCCCCCTAGAGGAAAAGTGCCCGTTCTAAGACTTTTATTTTTATTTATTTACCAAGACTTACCTGCATACCTAATTTCAGCTCTCTAGATGTAGAGAAAGTGTCCAATACAAATAAGAGGGCACCGTGGTCCCCCTAGAGGAAAAGTGCCCGTTCTAAGACTTTTATTTTTATTTATTTACCAAGACCTACCTGCATACCTAATTTCAGCTCTCTAGATGTAGAGAAAGTGTCCAATACAAATAAGGGGGCACCGTGGTCCCCCTAGAGGAAAAGTGCCCGTTCTAAGACTTTTATTTTTATTTATTTACCAAGACCTACCTGCATACCTAATTTCAGCTCTCTAGATGTAGAGAAAGTGTCCAATACAAATAAGGGGGCACCGTGATCCCCCTAGAGCAAAAGTGCCCGTTCTAAGACTTTTATTTTTATTTATTTACCAAGATCTACCTGCATACCTAATTTCAGCTCTCTAGATGTAGAGAAAGTGTCCAATACAAATAAGGGGGCACCGTGTTCCCCCTAGAGGAAAAGTGCCCGTTCTAAGACTTTTATTTTTATTTATTTACCAAAATCTACCTGCATACCTAATTTAAGCTCTCTAGCTATAGGGAAAGTGTCCAATACAAATAAGGGGGCACCGTGGTGCCCCTAGAGGAAAAGTGCCCGTTCTAAGACTTTTATTTTTATTTATTTACCAAGACCTACCTGCATACCTAATTTCAGCTCTCTAGATGTAGAGAAAGTGTCCAATACAAATAAGGGGGCACCGTGGTGCCCCTAGAGGAAAAGTGCCCGTTCTAAGACTTTTATTTTTATTTATTTCCCAAGACCTAGCTGCATACCTAATTTCAGCTCTCTAGATGTAGAGAAAGTGTCCAATACAAATAAGGGGGCACCGTGGTCCCCCTAGAGGAAAAGTGCCCGTTCTAAGACTTTTATTTTTATTTATTTCCCAAGACCTAGCTGCATACCTAATTTAAGCTCTCTAGCTATAGGGAAAGTGTCCAATACAAATAAGGGGGCACCGTGGTCCCCCTAGAGGAAAAGTGCCCGTTCTAAGACTTTTATTTTTATTTATTTACCAAGACCTACCTGCATACCTAATTTCAGCTCTCTAGATGCAGAGAAAGTGTCCAATACAAATAAGGGGGCACCGTGGTCCCCCTAGAGGAAAAGTGCCCGTTCTAAGACTTTTATTTTTATTTATTTACCAAGACCTACCTGCATACCTAATTTCAGCTCTCTAGCTATAGGGAAAGTGTCCAATACAAATAAGGGGGCACCGTGGTCCCCCTAGAGGAAAAGTGCCCGTTCTAAGACTTTTATTTTTACTTATTTACCAAGACCTAGCTGCATACCTAATTTAAGCTCTCTAGTTATAGGGAAAGTGTCCAATACAAATAAGGGGGCACCGTGGTCCCCCTAGAGGAAAAGTGCCCGTTCTAGGACTTTTATTTTTATTTATTTACCAAGACCTACCTGCATACCTAATTTCAGCTCTCTAGATGTAGAGAAAGTGTCCAATACAAATAAGGGGGCACCGTGGTCCCCCTAGAGGAAAAGTACCCGTTCTAAGACTTTTATTTTTATTTATTTACCAAGACCTACCCGCATACCTAATTTCAGCTCTCTAGATGTAGAGAAAGTGTCCAATACAAATAAGGGGGCACCGTGGTCCCCCTAGATGAAAAGTGCCCGTTCTAAGACTTTTATTTTTATTTATTTACCAAGACCTACCTGCATACCTAATTTCAGCTCTCTAGATGTAGAGAAAGTGTCCAATACAAATAAGGGGGCACCGTGGTCCCCCTAGAGGAAAAGTGCCCGTTCTAAGACTTTTATTTTTATTTATTTACCAAGACCTACCTGCATACCTAATTTCAGTTCTCTAGCTATAGGGAAAGTGTCCAATACAAATAAGGGGGCACCGTGGTCCCCCTAGAGGAAAAGTGCCCGTTCTAAGACTTTTATTTTTATTTATTTACCAAGACCTACCAGCATACCTAATTTCAGATCTCTAGATGTAGAGAAAGTGTCCAATACAAATAAGGGGGCACCGTGGTCCCCCTAGAGGAAAAGTGCCCGTTATAAGACTTTTATTTTTATTTATTTACCAAGACCTACCTGCATACCTAATTTCAGCTCTCTAGATGTAGAGAAAGTGTCCAATACAAATAAGGGGGCACCGTGGTCCCCATAGAGGAAAAGTGCCCGTTCTAAGACTTTTATTTTTATTTATTTACCAAGATCTACCTGCATACCTAATTTCAGCTCTCTAGATGTAGAGAAAGTGTCCAATACAAATAAGGGGGCACCGTGGTCCCCCTAGAGGAAAAGTGCCCGTTCTAAGACTTTTATTTTTATTTATTTACCAAGACCTACCTGCATACCTAATTTAAGCTCTCTAGCTATAGGGAAAGTGTCCAATACAATTAAGGGGGCACCGTGGTCCCCATAGAGGAAAAGTGCCCGTTCTAAGACTTTTATTTTTATTTATTTACCAAGATCTACCTGCATACCTAATTTCAGCTCTCTAGATGTAGAGAAAGTGTCCAATACAAATAAGGGGGCACCGTGGTCCCCCTAAAGGAAAAGTGCCCGTTCTAAGACTTTTATTTTTATTTATTTACCAAGACCTACCTGCATACGTAATTTAAGCTCTCTAGCTATAGGGAAAGTGTCCAATACAAATAAGGGGGCACCGTGGTCCCCCTAGAGGAAAAGTGCCCGTTCTAAGACTTTTATTTTTATTTATTTACCAAGACCTACCTGCATACCTAATTTAAGCTCTCTAGCTATAGGGAAAGTGTCCAATACAAATAAGGGGGCACCGTGGTCCCCCTAGAGGAAAAGTGCCCGTTCTAAGACTTTTATTTTTATTTATTTACCAAGACCTACCTGCATACCTAATTTCAGCTCTCTAGATGTAGAGAAAGTGTCCAATACAAATAAGGGGCACCGTGGTCCCCCTAGAGGAAAAGTGCCCGTTCTAAGACTTTTATTTTTATTTATTTACCAAGATCTACCTGCATACCTAATTTAAGCTCTCTAGCTATAGGGAAAGTGTCCAATACAAATAAGGGGGCACCGTGGTCCCCCTAGAGGAAAAGTGCCCGTTCTAAGACTTTTATTTTTATTTATTTACCAAGACCTACCTGCATACCTAATTTCAGCTCTCTAGATGTAGAGAAAGTGTCCAATACAAATAAGGGGGCACCGTGGTCCCCCTAGAGGAAAAGTGCCCGTTCTAAGACTTTTATTTTTATTTATTTACCAAGACCTACCTGCATACCTAATTTCAGCTCTCTAGATGTAGAGAAAGTGTCCAATACAAATAAGGGGGCACCGTGGTCCCCCTAGAGGAAAAGTGCCCGTTCTAAGACTTTTATTTTTATTTATTTACCAAGACCTACCTGCATACCTAATTTAAGCTCTCTAGCTATACGGAAAGTGTCCAATACAAATAAGGGGGCACCGTGGTCCCCCTAGAGGAAAAGTGCCCGTTCTAAGACTTTTATTTTTATTTATTTACCAAGACCTACCTGCATACCTAATTTCAGCTCTCTAGATGTAGAGAAAGTGTCCAATACAAATAAGGGGGCACCGTGGTCCCCCTAGAGGAAAAGTGCCCGTTCTAAGACTTTTATTTTTATTTATTTACCAAGACCTACCTGCATACCTAATTTAAGCTCTCTAGCTATAGGGAAAGTGTCCAATACAAATAAGGGGCACCGTGGTCCCCCTAGATGAAAAGTGCCCGTTCTAAGACTTTTATTTTTATTTATTTACCAAGACCTACCTGCATACCTAATTTCAGCTCTCTAGATGTAGAGAAAGTGTCCAATACAAATAAGGGGGCACCGTGGTCCCCCTAGAGGAAAAGTGCCCGTTCTAAGACTTTTATTTTTATTTATTTACCAAGACCTACCTGCATACCTAATTTAAGCTCTCTAGCTATAGGGAAAGTGTCCAATACAAATAAGGGGGCACCGTGGTCCCCCTAGAGGAAAAGTGCCCGTTCTAAGACTTTTATTTTTATTTATTTACCAAGACCTACCTGCATACGTAATTTAAGCTCTCTAGCTATAGGGAAAGTGTCCAATACAAATAAGGGGGCACCGTGGTCCCCCTAGAGGAAAAGTGCCCGTTCTAAGACTTTTATTTTTATTTATTTACCAAGACCTACCTGCATACCTAATTTAAGCTCTCTAGCTATAGGGAAAGTGTCCAATACAAATAAGGGGCACCGTGGTCCCCCTAGATGAAAAGTGCCCGTTCTAAGACTTTTATTTTTATTTATTTACCAAGATCTACCTGCATACCTAATTTAAGCTCTCTAGCTATAGGGAAAGTGTCCAATACAAATAAGGGGGCACCGTGGTCCCCCTAGAGGAAAAGTGCCCGTTCTAAGACTTTTATTTTTATTTATTTACCAAGACCTACCTGCATACCTAATTTAAGCTCTCTAGCTATAGGGAAAGTGTCCAATACAAATAAGGGGGCACCGTGGTCCCCCTAGAGGAAAAGTGCCCGTTCTAAGACTTTTATTTTTATTTATTTACCAAGATCTACCTGCATACCTAATTTAAGCTCTCTAGCTATAGGGAAAGTGTCCAATACAAATAAGGGGGCACCGTGGTCCCCCTAGAGGAAAAGTGCCCGTTCTAAGACTTTTATTTTTATTTATTTACCAAGACCTAGCTGCATACCTAATTTAAGCTCTCTAGATGTAGAGAAAGTGTCCAATACAAATAAGGGGGCACCGTGGTCCCCCTAAAGGAAAAGTGCCCGTTCTAAGACTTTTATTTTTATTTATTTACCAAGACCTACCTGCATACGTAATTTAAGCTCTCTAGCTATAGGGAAAGTGTCCAATACAAATAAGGGGGCACCGTGGTCCCCCTAGAGGAAAAGTGCCCGTTCTAAGACTTTTATTTTTATTTATTTACCAAGACCTACCTGCATACCTAATTTAAGCTCTCTAGCTATAGGGAAAGTGTCCAATACAAATAAGGGGGCACCGTGGTCCCCCTAGAGGAAAAGTGCCCGTTCTAAGACTTTTATTTTTATTTATTTACCAAGACCTACCTGCATACCTAATTTCAGCTCTCTAGATGTAGAGAAAGTGTCCAATACAAATAAGGGGCACCGTGGTCCCCCTAGAGGAAAAGTGCCCGTTCTAAGACTTTTATTTTTATTTATTTACCAAGATCTACCTGCATACCTAATTTAAGCTCTCTAGCTATAGGGAAAGTGTCCAATACAAATAAGGGGGCACCGTGGTCCCCCTAGAGGAAAAGTGCCCGTTCTGAGACTTTTATTTTTATTTATTTACCAAGATCTACCTGCATACCTAATTTAAGCTCTCTAGCTATAGGGAAAGTGTCCAATACAAATAAGGGGGCACCGTGGTCCCCCTAGAGGAAAAGTGCCCGTTCTAAGACTTTTATTTTTATTTATTTACCAAGACCTACCTGCATACCTAATTTCAGCTCTCTAGATGTAGAGAAAGTGTCCAATACAAATAAGGGGGCACCGTGGTCCCCCTAGAGGAAAAGTGCCCGTTCTAAGACTTTTATTTTTATTTATTTACCAAGACCTACCTGCATACCTAATTTCAGCTCTCTAGATGTAGAGAAAGTGTCCAATACAAATAAGGGGGCACCGTGGTCCCCCTAGAGGAAAAGTGCCCGTTCTAAGACTTTTATTTTTATTTATTTACCAAGACCTACCTGCATACCTAATTTAAGCTCTCTAGCTATACGGAAAGTGTCCAATACAAATAAGGGGGCACCGTGGTCCCCCTAGAGGAAAAGTGCCCGTTCTAAGACTTTTATTTTTATTTATTTACCAAGACCTACCTGCATACCTAATTTCAGCTCTCTAGATGTAGAGAAAGTGTCCAATACAAATAAGGGGGCACCGTGGTCCCCCTAGAGGAAAAGTGCCCGTTCTAAGACTTTTATTTTTATTTATTTACCAAGACCTACCTGCATACCTAATTTAAGCTCTCTAGCTATAGGGAAAGTGTCCAATACAAATAAGGGGCACCGTGGTCCCCCTAGATGAAAAGTGCCCGTTCTAAGACTTTTATTTTTATTTATTTACCAAGACCTACCTGCATACCTAATTTCAGCTCTCTAGATGTAGAGAAAGTGTCCAATACAAATAAGGGGGCACCGTGGTCCCCCTAGAGGAAAAGTGCCCGTTCTAAGACTTTTATTTTTATTTATTTACCAAGACCTACCTGCATACCTAATTTAAGCTCTCTAGCTATAGGGAAAGTGTCCAATACAAATAAGGGGGCACCGTGGTCCCCCTAGAGGAAAAGTGCCCGTTCTAAGACTTTTATTTTTATTTATTTACCAAGACCTACCTGCATACGTAATTTAAGCTCTCTAGCTATAGGGAAAGTGTCCAATACAAATAAGGGGGCACCGTGGTCCCCCTAGAGGAAAAGTGCCCGTTCTAAGACTTTTATTTTTATTTATTTACCAAGACCTACCTGCATACCTAATTTAAGCTCTCTAGCTATAGGGAAAGTGTCCAATACAAATAAGGGGCACCGTGGTCCCCCTAGATGAAAAGTGCCCGTTCTAAGACTTTTATTTTTATTTATTTACCAAGATCTACCTGCATACCTAATTTAAGCTCTCTAGCTATAGGGAAAGTGTCCAATACAAATAAGGGGGCACCGTGGTCCCCCTAGAGGAAAAGTGCCCGTTCTAAGACTTTTATTTTTATTTATTTACCAAGACCTACCTGCATACCTAATTTAAGCTCTCTAGCTATAGGGAAAGTGTCCAATACAAATAAGGGGGCACCGTGGTCCCCCTAGAGGAAAAGTGCCCGTTCTAAGACTTTTATTTTTATTTATTTACCAAGATCTACCTGCATACCTAATTTAAGCTCTCTAGCTATAGGGAAAGTGTCCAATACAAATAAGGGGGCACCGTGGTCCCCCTAGAGGAAAAGTGCCCGTTCTAAGACTTTTATTTTTATTTATTTACCAAGACCTAGCTGCATACCTAATTTAAGCTCTCTAGCTATAGGGAAAGTGTCCAATACAAATAAGGGGGCACCGTGGTCCCCCTAGAGGAAAAGTGCCCGTTCTAAGACTTTTATTTTTATTTATTTACCAAGATCTACCTGCATACCTAATTTAAGCTCTCTAGCTATAGGGAAAGTGTCCAATGCAAATAAGGGGGCACCGTGGTCCCCCTAGAGGAAAAGTGCCCGTTCTAAGACTTTTATTTTTATTTATTTACCAAGACCTACCTGCATACCTAATTTCAGTTCTCTAGATGTAGAGAAAGTGTCCAATACAAATAAGGGGGCACCGTGGTCCCCCTAGAGGAAAAGTGCCCGTTCTAAGACTTTTATTTTTATTTATTTACCAAGATCTACCTGCATACCTAATTTAAGCTCTCTAGCTATAGGGAAAGTGTCCAATACAAATAAGGGGGCACCGTGGTCCCCCTAGAGGAAAAGTGCCCGTTCTAAGACTTTTATTTTTATTTATTTACCAAGACTTACCTGCATACCTAATTTCAGCTCTCTAGATGTAGAGAAAGTGTCCAATACAAATAAGGGGGCACCGTGGTCCCCCTAGAGGAAAAGTGCCCGTTCTAAGACTTTTATTTTTATTTATTTACCCAGACCTACCTGCATACCTAATTTCAGCTCTCTAGATGTAGAGAAAGTGTCCAATACAAATAAGGGGGCACCGTGGTCCCCCTAGAGCAAAAGTGGCCTTTCTAAGACTTTTATTTTTATTTATTTACCAAGACCTACCTGCATACCTAATTTCAGCTCTCTAGATGTAGAGAAAGTGTCCAATACAAATAAGGGGGCACCGTGGTCCCCCTAGAGCAAAAGTGCCCGTTCTAAGACTTTTATTTTTATTTATTTACCAAGATCTACCTGCATACCTAATTTCAGCTCTCTAGATGTAGAGAAAGTGTCCAATACAAATAAGGGGGCACCGTGTTCCCCCTAGAGGAAAAGTGCCCGTTCTAAGACTTTTATTTTTATTTATTTACCAAAATCTACCTGCATACCTAATTTAAGCTCTCTAGCTATAGGGAAAGTGTCCAATACAAATAAGGGGGCACCGTGGTGCCCCTAGAGGAAAAGTGCCCGTTCTAAGACTTTTATTTTTATTTATTTACCAAGACCTACCTGCATACCTAATTTCAGCTCTCTAGATGTAGAGAAAGTGTCCAATACAAATAAGGGGGCACCGTGGTGCCCCTAGAGGAAAAGTGCCCGTTCTAAGACTTTTATTTTTATTTATTTCCCAAGACCTAGCTGCATACCTAATTTCAGCTCTCTAGATGTAGAGAAAGTGTCCAATACAAATAAGGGGGCACCGTGGTCCCCCTAGAGGAAAAGTGCCCGTTCTAAGACTTTTATTTTTATTTATTTCCCAAGACCTAGCTGCATACCTAATTTAAGCTCTCTAGCTATAGGGAAAGTGTCCAATACAAATAAGGGGGCACCGTGGTCCCCCTAGAGGAAAAGTGCCCGTTCTAAGACTTTTATTTTTATTTATTTACCAAGACCTACCTGCATACCTAATTTCAGCTCTCTAGATGCAGAGAAAGTGTCCAATACAAATAAGGGGGCACCGTGGTCCCCCTAGAGGAAAAGTGCCCGTTCTAAGACTTTTATTTTTATTTATTTACCAAGACCTACCTGCATACCTAATTTCAGCTCTCTAGCTATAGGGAAAGTGTCCAATACAAATAAGGGGGCACCGTGGTGCCCCTAGAGGAAAAGTGCCCGTTCTAAGACTTTTATTTTTATTTATTTCCCAAGACCTAGCTGCATACCTAATTTCAGCTCTCTAGATGTAGAGAAAGTGTCCAATACAAATAAGGGGGCACCGTGGTCCCCCTAGAGGAAAAGTGCCCGTTCTAAGACTTTTATTTTTATTTATTTCCCAAGACCTAGCTGCATACCTAATTTAAGCTCTCTAGCTATAGGGAAAGTGTCCAATACAAATAAGGGGCACCGTGGTCCCCCTAGATGAAAAGTGCCCGTTCTAAGACTTTTATTTTTATTTATTTACCAAGATCTACCTGCATACCTAATTTAAGCTCTCTAGCTATAGGGAAAGTGTCCAATACAAATAAGGGGGCACCGTGGTCCCCCTAGAGGAAAAGTGCCCGTTCTAAGACTTTTATTTTTATTTATTTACCAAGACCTACCTGCATACCTAATTTAAGCTCTCTAGCTATAGGGAAAGTGTCCAATACAAATAAGGGGGCACCGTGGTCCCCCTAGAGGAAAAGTGCCCGTTCTAAGACTTTTATTTTTATTTATTTACCAAGATCTACCTGCATACCTAATTTAAGCTCTCTAGCTATAGGGAAAGTGTCCAATACAAATAAGGGGGCACCGTGGTCCCCCTAGAGGAAAAGTGCCCGTTCTAAGACTTTTATTTTTATTTATTTACCAAGACCTAGCTGCATACCTAATTTAAGCTCTCTAGCTATAGGGAAAGTGTCCAATACAAATAAGGGGGCACCGTGGTCCCCCTAGAGGAAAAGTGCCCGTTCTAAGACTTTTATTTTTATTTATTTACCAAGATCTACCTGCATACCTAATTTAAGCTCTCTAGCTATAGGGAAAGTGTCCAATGCAAATAAGGGGGCACCGTGGTCCCCCTAGAGGAAAAGTGCCCGTTCTAAGACTTTTATTTTTATTTATTTACCAAGACCTACCTGCATACCTAATTTCAGTTCTCTAGATGTAGAGAAAGTGTCCAATACAAATAAGGGGGCACCGTGGTCCCCCTAGAGGAAAAGTGCCCGTTCTAAGACTTTTATTTTTATTTATTTACCAAGATCTACCTGCATACCTAATTTAAGCTCTCTAGCTATAGGGAAAGTGTCCAATACAAATAAGGGGGCACCGTGGTCCCCCTAGAGGAAAAGTGCCCGTTCTAAGACTTTTATTTTTATTTATTTACCAAGACTTACCTGCATACCTAATTTCAGCTCTCTAGATGTAGAGAAAGTGTCCAATACAAATAAGGGGGCACCGTGGTCCCCCTAGAGGAAAAGTGCCCGTTCTAAGACTTTTATTTTTATTTATTTACCCAGACCTACCTGCATACCTAATTTCAGCTCTCTAGATGTAGAGAAAGTGTCCAATACAAATAAGGGGGCACCGTGGTCCCCCTAGAGCAAAAGTGCCCGTTCTAAGACTTTTATTTTTATTTATTTACCAAGACCTACCTGCATACCTAATTTCAGCTCTCTAGATGTAGAGAAAGTGTCCAATACAAATAAGGGGGCACCGTGGTCCCCCTAGAGCAAAAGTGCCCGTTCTAAGACTTTTATTTTTATTTATTTACCAAGATCTACCTGCATACCTAATTTCAGCTCTCTAGATGTAGAGAAAGTGTCCAATACAAATAAGGGGGCACCGTGTTCCCCCTAGAGGAAAAGTGCCCGTTCTAAGACTTTTATTTTTATTTATTTACCAAAATCTACCTGCATACCTAATTTAAGCTCTCTAGCTATAGGGAAAGTGTCCAATACAAATAAGGGGGCACCGTGGTGCCCCTAGAGGAAAAGTGCCCGTTCTAAGACTTTTATTTTTATTTATTTACCAAGACCTACCTGCATACCTAATTTCAGCTCTCTAGATGTAGAGAAAGTGTCCAATACAAATAAGGGGGCACCGTGGTGCCCCTAGAGGAAAAGTGCCCGTTCTAAGACTTTTATTTTTATTTATTTCCCAAGACCTAGCTGCATACCTAATTTCAGCTCTCTAGATGTAGAGAAAGTGTCCAATACAAATAAGGGGGCACCGTGGTCCCCCTAGAGGAAAAGTGCCCGTTCTAAGACTTTTATTTTTATTTATTTCCCAAGACCTAGCTGCATACCTAATTTAAGCTCTCTAGCTATAGGGAAAGTGTCCAATACAAATAAGGGGGCACCGTGGTCCCCCTAGAGGAAAAGTGCCCGTTCTAAGACTTTTATTTTTATTTATTTACCAAGACCTACCTGCATACCTAATTTCAGCTCTCTAGATGCAGAGAAAGTGTCCAATACAAATAAGGGGGCACCGTGGTCCCCCTAGAGGAAAAGTGCCCGTTCTAAGACTTTTATTTTTATTTATTTACCAAGACCTACCTGCATACCTAATTTCAGCTCTCTAGCTATAGGGAAAGTGTCCAATACAAATAAGGGGGCACCGTGGTCCCCCTAGAGGAAAAGTGCCCGTTCTAAGACTTTTATTTTTATTTATTTACCAAGATCTACCTGCATACCTAATTTAAGCTCTCTAGCTATAGGGAAAGTGTCCAATACAAATAAGGGGGCACCGTGGTCCCCCTAGAGGAAAAGTGCCCGTTCTAAGACTTTTATTTTTATTTATTTACCAAGACCTACCTGCATACCTAATTTCAGCTCTCTAGATGTAGAGAAAGTGTCCAATACAAATAAGGGGGCACCGTGGTCCCCCTAGAGGAAAAGTGCCCGTTCTAAGACTTTTATTTTTATTTATTTACCAAGACCTACCTGCATACCTAATTTCAGCTCTCTAGATGTAGAGAAAGTGTCCAATACAAATAAGGGGGCACCGTGGTCCCCCTAGAGGAAAAGTACCCGTTCTAAGACTTTTATTTTTACTTATTTACCAAGACCTAGCTGCATACCTAATTTAAGCTCTCTAGTTATAGGGAAAGTGTCCAATACAAATAAGGGGGCACCGTGGTCCCCCTAGAGGAAAAGTGCCCGTTCTAAGACTTTTATTTTTATTTATTTACCAAGACCTACCTGCATACCTAATTTCAGCTCTCTAGATGTAGAGAAAGTGTCCAATACAAATAAGGGGGCACCGTGGTCCCCCTAGAGGAAAAGTGCCCGTTCTAAGACTTTTATTTTTACTTATTTACCAAGACCTAGCTGCATACCTAATTTAAGCTCTCTAGCTATAGGGAAAGTGTCCAATACAAATAAGGGGGCACCGTGGTCCCCCTAGAGGAAAAGTGCCCGTTCTAAGACTTTTATTTTTATTTATTTACCAAGACCTACATGCATACCTAATTTCAGCTCTCTAGATGTAGAGAAAGTGTCCAATACAAATAAGGGGGCACCGTGGTCCCCCTAGAGGAAAAGTACCCGTTCTAAGACTTTTATTTTTATTTATTTACCAAGACCTACCCGCATACCTAATTTCAGCTCTCTAGATGTAGAGAAAGTGTCCAATACAAATAAGGGGGCACCGTGGTCCCCCTAGAGGAAAAGTGCCCGTTCTAAGACTTTTATTTTTATTTATTTACCAAGACCTACCTGCATACCTAATTTCAGCTCTCTAGATGTAGAGAAAGTGTCCAATACAAATAAGGGGGCACCGTGGTCCCCCTAGAGGAAAAGTGCCCGTTCTAAGACTTTTATTTTTATTTATTTACCAAGACCTACCTGCATACCTAATTTCAGCTCTCTAGCTATAGGGAAAGTGTCCAATACAAATAAGGGGGCACCGTGGTCCCCCTAGAGGAAAAGTGCCCGTTCTAAGACTTTTATTTTTATTTATTTACCAAGACCTACCAGCATACCTAATTTCAGCTCTCTAGATGTAGAGAAAGTGTCCAATACAAATAAGGGGGCACCGTAGTCCCCCTAGAGGAAAAGTGCCCGTTATAAGACTTTTATTTTTATTTATTTACCAAGACCTACCTGCATACCTAATTTCAGCTCTCTAGATGTAGAGAAAGTGTCCAATACAAATAAGGGGGCACCGTGGTCCCCATAGAGGAAAAGTGCCCGTTCTAAGACTTTTATTTTTATTTATTAGCAAGATCTACCTGCATACCTAATTTCAGCTCTCTAGATGTAGAGAAAGTGTCCAATACAAATAAGGGGGCACCGTGGTCCCCCTATAGGAAAAGTGCCCGTTCTAAGACTTTTATTTTTATTTATTTACCAAGACCTACCTGCATACGTAATTTAAGCTCTCTAGCTATAGGGAAAGTGTCCAATACAAATAAGGGGGCACCGTGGTCCCCCTAGAGGAAAAGTGCCCGTTCTAAGACTTTTATTTTTATTTATTTACCAAGACCTACCTGCGTACGTAATTTAAGCTCTCTAGCTATAGGGAAAGTGTCCAATACAAATAAGGGGGCACCGTGGTCCCCATAGAGGAAAAGTGCCCGTTCTAAGACTTTTATTTTTATTTATTTACCAAGATCTACCTGCATACCTAATTTCAGCTCTCTAGATGTAGAGAAAGTGTCCAATACAAATAAGGGGGCACCGTGGTCCCCCTAGAGGAAAAGTGCCCGTTCTAAGACTTTTATTTTTATTTATTTACCAAGACCTACCTGCATACGTAATTTAAGCTCTCTAGCTATAGGGAAAGTGTCCAATACAAATAAGGGGGCACCGTGGTCCCCCTAGAGGAAAAGTGCCCGTTCTAAGACTTTTATTTTTATTTATTTACCAAGACCTACCTGCATACCTAATTTAAGCTCTCTAGCTATAGGGAAAGTGTCCAATACAAATAAGGGGGCACCGTGGTCCCCCTAGAGGAAAAGTGCCCGTTCTAAGACTTTTATTTTTATTTATTTACCAAGACCTACCTGCATACCTAATTTCAGCTCTCTAGATGTAGAGAAAGTGTCCAATACAAATAAGGGGGCACCGTGGTCCCCCTAGAGGAAAAGTGCCCGTTCTAAGACTTTTATTTTTATTTATTTACCAAGATCTACCTGCATACCTAATTTAAGCTCTCTAGCTATAGGGAAAGTGTCCAATACAAATAAGGGGGCACCGTGGTCCCCCTAGAGGAAAAGTGCCCGTTCTAAGACTTTTATTTTTATTTATTTACCAAGATCTACCTGCATACCTAATTTAAGCTCTCTAGCTATAGGGAAAGTGTCCAATACAAATAAGGGGGCACCGTGGTCCCCCTAGAGGAAAAGTGCCCGTTCTAAGACTTTTATTTTTATTTATTTACCAAGACCTACCTGCATACCTAATTTCAGCTCTCTAGATGTAGAGAAAGTGTCCAATACAAATAAGGGGGCACCGTGGTCCCCCTAGAGGAAAAGTGCCCGTTCTAAGACTTTTATTTTTATTTATTTACCAAGACCTACCTGCATACCTAATTTCAGCTCTCTAGATGTAGAGAAAGTGTCCAATACAAATAAGGGGGCACCGTGGTCCCCCTAGAGGAAAAGTGCCCGTTCTAAGACTTTTATTTTTATTTATTTACCAAGACCTACCTGCATAATTAATTTAAGCTCTCTAGCTATAGGGAAAGTGTCCAATACAAATAAGGGGGCACCGTGGTCCCCCTAGAGGAAAAGTGCCCGTTCTAAGACTTTTATTTTTATTTATTTACCAAGACCTACCTGCATACCTAATTTCAGCTCTCTAGATGTAGAGAAAGTGTCCAATACAAATAAGGGGGCACCGTGGTCCCCCTAGAGGAAAAGTGCCCGTTCTAAGACTTTTATTTTTATTTATTTACCAAGACCTAGCTGCATACCTAATTTAAGCTCTCTAGCTATAGGGAAAGTGTCCAATACAAATAAGGGGGCACCGTGGTCCCCCTAGAGGAAAAGTGCCCGTTCTAAGACTTTTATTTTTATTTATTTACCAAGACTTACCTGCATACCTAATTTCAGCTCTCTAGATGTAGAGAAAGTGTCCAATACAAATAAGGGGGCACCGTGGTCCCCCTAGAGGAAAAGTGCCCGTTCTAAGACTTTTATTTTTATTTATTTACCAAGACCTACCTGCATACCTAATTTAAGCTCTCTAGCTATAGGGAAAGTGTCCAATACAAATAAGGGGGCACCGTGGTCCCCCTAGAGGAAAAGTGCCCGTTCTAAGACTTTTATTTTTATTTATTTACCAAGACCTACCTGCATACCTAATTTCAGCTCTCTAGATGTAGAGAAAGTGTCCAATACAAATAAGGGGGCACCGTGGTCCCCCTAGAGGAAAAGTGCCCGTTCTAAGACTTTTATTTTTATTTATTTACCAAGATCTACCTGCATACCTAATTTAAGCTCTCTAGCTATAGGGAAAGTGTCCAATACAAATAAGGGGGCACCGTGGTCCCCCTAGAGGAAAAGTGCCCGTTCTAAGACTTTTATTTTTATTTATTTACCAAGACTTACCTGCATACCTAATTTCAGCTCTCTAGATGTAGAGAAAGTGTCCAATACAAATAAGGGGGCACCGTGGTCCCCCTAGAGGAAAAGTGCCCGTTCTAAGACTTTTATTTTTATTTATTTACCAAGACCTACCTGCATACCTAATTTCAGCTCTCTAGATGTAGAGAAAGTGTCCAATACAAATAAGGGGGCACCGTGGTCCCCCTAGAGCAAAAGTGCCCGTTCTAAGACTTTTATTTTTATTTATTTACCAAGACCTAGCTGCATACCTAATTTAAGCTCTCTAGCTATAGGGAAAGTGTCCAATACAAATAAGGGGGCACCGTGGTCCCCCTAGAGGAAAAGTGCCCGTTCTAAGACTTTTATTTTTATTTATTTACCAAGACCTACCTGCATACCTAATTTAAGCTCTCTAGATGTAGAGAAAGTGTCCAATACAAATAAGGGGGCACCGTGGTGCCCCTAGAGGAAAAGTGCCCGTTCTAAGACTTTTATTTTTATTTATTTACCAAAATCTACCTGCATACCTAATTTAAGCTCTCTAGCCATAGGGAAAGTGTCCAATACAAATAAGGGGGCACCGTGGTGCCCCTAGAGGAAAAGTGCCCGTTCTAAGACTTTTATTTTTATTTATTTACCAAAATCTACCTGCATACCTAATTTAAGCTCTCTAGCTATAGGGAAAGTGTCCAATACAAATAAGGGGGCACCGTGGTGCCCCTAGAGGAAAAGTGCCCGTTCTAAGACTTTTATTTTTATTTATTTACCAAGACCTACCTGCATACCTAATTTCAGCTCTCTAGATGTAGAGAAAGTGTCCAATACAAATAAGGGGGCACCGTGGTCCCCCTAGAGGAAAAGTGCCCGTTCTAAGACTTTTATTTTTATTTATTTACCAAGACCTACCTGCATACCTAATTTCAGCTCTCTAGATGCAGAGAAAGTGTCCAATACAAATAAGGGGGCACCGTGGTCCCCCTAGAGGAAAAGTGCCCGTTCTAAGACTTTTATTTTTATTTATTTACCAAGATCTACCTGCATACCTAATTTAAGCTCTCTAGCTATAGGGAAAGTGTCCAATACAAATAAGGGGGCACCGTGGTCCCCCTAGAGGAAAAGTGCCCGTTCTAAGACTTTTATTTTTATTTATTTACCAAGACCTACCTGCATACCTAATTTCAGCTCTCTAGATGTAGAGAAAGTGTCCAATACAAATAAGGGGGCACCGTGGTCCCCCTAGAGGAAAAGTGCCCGTTCTAAGACTTTTATTTTTATTTATTTACCAAGATCTACCTGCATACCTAATTTAAGCTCTCTAGCTATAGGGAAAGTGTCCAATACAAATAAGGGGGCACCGTGGTCCCCCTAGAGGAAAAGTGCCCGTTCTAAGACTTTTATTTTTATTTATTTACCTGCATACCTAATTTCAGCTCTCTAGATGTAGAGAAAGTGTCCAATACAAATAAGGGGGCACCGTGGTCCCCCTAGAGGAAAAGTGCCCGTTCTAAGACTTTTATTTTTATTTATTTACCAAGACCTACCTGCATACCTAATTTAAGCTCTCTAGCTATAGGGAAAGTGTCCAATACAAATAAGGGGGCACCGTGGTCCCCCTAGAGGAAAAGTGCCCGTTCTAAGACTTTTATTTTTATTTATTTACCAAGATCTACCTGCATACCTAATTTAAGCTCTCTAGCTATAGGGAAAGTGTCCAATACAAATAAGGGGGCACCGTGGTCCCCCTAGAGGAAAAGTGCCCGTTCTAAGACTTTTATTTTTATTTATTTACCAAGACCTACCCGCATACCTAATTTCAGCTCTCTAGCTATAGAGAAAGTGTCCAATACAAATAAGGGGGCACCGTGGTCCCCCTAGAGGAAAAGTGCCCGTTCTAAGACTTTTATTTTTATTTATTTACCAAGATCTACCTGCATACCTAATTTAAGCTCTCTAGCTATAGAGAAAGTGTCCAATACAAATAAGGGGGCACCGTGGTCCCCCTAGAGGAAAAGTGCCCGTTCTAAGACTTTTATTTTTATTTATTTGCCAAGACCTACCTGCATACCTAATTTCAGCTCTCTAGATGTAGAGAAAGTGTCCAATACAAATAAGGGGGCACCGTGGTCCCCCTAGAGGAAAAGTGCCCGTTCTAAGACTTTTATTTTTATTTATTTACCAAGACCTACCTGCATACCTAATTTCAGCTCTCTAGATG
This sequence comes from Phania funesta, assembly GCA_963932375.1. Classification (NCBI taxonomy): domain Eukaryota; kingdom Metazoa; phylum Arthropoda; class Insecta; order Diptera; family Tachinidae; genus Phania; species Phania funesta. Next base: position 5,570,683 of record OZ010657.1, on the reverse strand, counting down.
TAGAGAAAGTGTCCAATACAAATAAGGGGGCACCGTGGTCCCCCTAGAGGAAAAGTGCCCGTTCTAAGACTTTTATTTTTATTTATTTACCAAGATCTACCTGCATACCTAATTTCCACTCTCTAGATGTAGAGAAAGTGTCCAATACAAATAAGGGGGCACCGTGGTCCCCCTAGAGGAAAAGTGCCCGTTCTAAGACTTTTATTTTTATTTATTTACCAAGACCTACCTGCATACCTAATTTCAGCTCTCTAGATGTAGAGAAAGTGTCCAATACAAATAAGGGGGCACCGTGGTCCCCCTAGAGGAAAAGTGCCCGTTCTAAGACTTTTATTTTTATTTATTTACCAAGACCTACCTGCATACCTAATTTAAGCTCTCTAGCTATAGGGAAAGTGTCCAATACAAATAAGGGGGCACCGTGGTCCCCCTAGAGGAAAAGTGCCCGTTCTAAGACTTTTATTTTTATTTATTTACCAAGACCTACCTGCATACCTAATTTCAGCTCTCTAGATGTAGAGAAAGTGTCCAATACAAATAAGGGGGCACCGTGGTCCCCCTAGAGGAAAAGTGCCCGTTCTAAGACTTTTATTTTTATTTATTTACCAAGATCTACCTGCATACCTAATTTAAGCTCTCTAGCTATAGGGAAAGTGTCCAATACAAATAAGGGGGCACCGTGGTCCCCCTAGAGGAAAAGTGCCCGTTCTAAGACTTTTATTTTTATTTATTTACCAAGACCTACCTGCATACCTAATTTAAGCTCTCTAGCTATAGGGAAAGTGTCCAATACAAATAAGGGGGCACCGTGGTCCCCCTAGAGGAAAAGTGCCCGTTCTAAGACTTTTATTTTTATTTATTTACCAAGACCTACCTGCATACCTAATTTCAGCTCTCTAGATGTAGAGAAAGTGTCCAATACAAATAAGGGGGAACCGTGGTCCCCCTAGAGGAAAAGTGCGCGTTCTAAGACTTTTATTTTTATTTATTTACCAAGACCTACCTGCATACCTAATTTAAGCTCTCTAGCTATAGGGAAAGTGTCCAATACAAATAAGGCGGCACCGTGGTCCCCCTAGAGGAAAAGTGCCCGTTCTAAGACTTTTATTTTTATTTATTTACCAAGATCCACCTGCATACCTAATTTAAGCTCTCTAGCTATAGGGAAAGTGTCCAATACAAATAAGGGGGCACCGTGGTCCCCCTAGAGGAAAAGTGCCCGTTCTAAGACTTTTATTTTTATTTATTTACCAAGACCTACCTGCATACCTAATTTCAGCTCTCTAGATGTAGAGAAAGTGTCCAATACAAATAAGGGGGCACCGTGGTCCCCCTAGAGGAAAAGTGCCCGTTCTAAGACTTTTATTTTTATTTATTTACCAAGACCTACCTGCATACCTAATTTAAGCTCTCTAGCTATAGGGAAAGTGTCCAATACAAATAAGGGGGCACCGTGGTCCCCCTAGAGGAAAAGTGCCCGTTCTAAGACTTTTATTTTTATTTATTTACCAAGACCTACCTGCATACCTAATTTCAGCTCTCTAGATGTAGAGAAAGTGTCCAATACAAATAAGGGGGAACCGTGGTCCCCCTAGAGGAAAAGTGCCCGTTCTAAGACTTTTATTTTTATTTATTTACCAAGACCTACCTGCATACCTAATTTAAGCTCTCTAGCTATAGGGAAAGTGTCCAATACAAATAAGGCGGCACCGTGGTCCCCCTAGAGGAAAAGTGCCCGTTCTAAGACTTTTATTTTTATTTATTTACCAAGATCCACCTGCATACCTAATTTAAGCTCTCTAGCTATAGGGAAAGTGTCCAATACAAATAAGGGGGCACCGTGGTCCCCCTAGAGGAAAAGTGCCCGTTCTAAGACTTTTATTTTTATTTATTTACCAAGACCTACCTGCATACCTAATTTCAGCTCTATAGATGTAGAGAAAGTGTCCAATACAAATAAGGGGGCACCGTGGTCCCCCTAGAGGAAAAGTGCCCGTTCTAAGACTTTTATTTTTATTTATTTACCAAGACCTACCTGCATACCTAATTTAAGCTCTCTAGCTATAGGGAAAGTGTCCAATACAAATAAGGGGGCACCGTGGTCCCCCTAGAGGAAAAGTGCCCGTTCTAAGACTTTTATTTTTATTTATTTACCAAGACCTACCTGCATACCTAATTTCAGCTCTCTAGATGTAGAGAAAGTGTCCAATACAAATAAGGGGGCACCGTGGTCCCCCTAGAGGAAAAGTGCCCGTTCTAAGACTTTTATTTTTATTTATTTACCAAGACCTAGCTGCATACCTAATTTAAGCTCTCTAGCTATAGGGAAAGTGTCCAATACAAATAAGGGGGCACCGTGGTCCCCCTAGAGGAAAAGTGCCCGTTCTAAGACTTTTATTTTTATTTATTTACCAAGACCTACCTGTATACCTAATTTCAGCTCTCTAGATGTAGAGAAAGTGTCCAATACAAATAAGGGGGCACCGTGGTCCCCCTAGAGAAAAAGTGCCCGTTCTAAGACTTTTATTTTTATTTATTTACCAAGATCTACCTGCATACCTAATTTCAGCTCTCTAGATGTAGAGAAAGTGTCCAATACAAATAAGGGGGCACCGTGGTCCCCCTAGAGGAAAAGTGCCCGTTCTAAGACTTTTATTTTTATTTATTTACCAAGACCTACCTGCATACCTAATTTCAGCTCTCTAGATGTAGAGAAAGTGTCCAATACAAATAAGGGGGCACCGTGGTCCCCCTAGAGGAAAAGTGCCCGTTCTAAGACTTTTATTTTTATTTATTTACCAAGACCTACCTGCATACCTAATTTAAGCTCTCTAGCTATAGGGAAAGTGTCCAATACAAATAAGGGGGCACCGTGGTCCCCCTAGAGGAAAAGTGCCCGTTCTAAGACTTTTATTTATTTACCAAGACCTACCTGCATCCCTAATTTCAGCTCTCTAGATGTAGAGAAAGTGTCCAATACAAATAAGGGGGCACCGTGGTCCCCCTAGAGGAAAAGTGCCCGTTCTAAGACTTTTATTTTTATTTATTTACCAAGACCTACCTGCATACCTAATTTAAGCTCTCTAGCTATAGGGAAAGTGTCCAATACAAATAAGGGGGCACCGTGGTCCCCCTAGAGGAAAAGTGCCCGTTCTAAGACTTTTATTTATTTACCAAGACCTACCTGCATCCCTAATTTCAGCTCTCTAGATGTAGAGAAAGTGTCCAATACAAATAAGGGGGCACCGTGGTCCCCCTAGAGGAAAAGTGCCCGTTCTAAGACTTTTATTTTTATTTATTTACCAAGACCTACCTGCATACCTAATTTCAGCTATCTAGATGTAGAGAAAGTGTCCAATACAAATAAGGCGGCACCCTGGTCCCCCTAGAGGAAAAGTGCCCGTTCTAAGACTTTTATTTTTATTTATTTACCAAGATCTACCTGCATACCTAATTTAAGCTCTCTAGCTATAGGGAAAGTGTCCAATACAAATAAGGGGGCACCGTGGTCCCCCTAGAGGAAAAGTGCCCGTTCTAAGACTTTTATTTTTATTTATTTACCAAGACCTACCTGCATACCTAATTTAAGCTCTCTAGCTATAGGGAAAGTGTCCAATACAAATAAGGGGGCACCGTGGTCCCCCTAGAGGAAAAGTGCCCGTTCTAAGACTTTTATTTTTATTTATTTACCAAGATCTACCTGCATACCTAATTTAAGCTCTCTAGCTATAGGGAAAGTGTCCAATACAAATAAGGGGGCACCGTGGTCCCCCTAGAGGAAAAGTGCCCGTTCTAAGACTTTTATTTTTATTTATTTACCAAGATCTACCTGCATACCTAATTTAAGCTCTCTAGCTATAGGGAAAGTGTCCAATACAAATAAGGGGGTACCGTGGTCCCCCTAGAGGAAAAGTGCCCGTTCTAAGACTTTTATTTTTATTTATTTACCAAGATCTACCTGCATACCTAATTTAAGCTCTCTAGCTATAGGGAAAGTGTCCAATACAAATAAGGGGGCACCGTGGTCCCCCTAGAGGAAAAGTGCCCGTTCTAAGACTTTTATTTTTATTTATTTACCAAGACCTACCTGCATACCTAATTTAAGCTCTCTAGCTATAGGGAAAGTGTCCAATACAAATAAGGGGGCACCGTGGTCCCCCTAGAGGAAAAGTGCCCGTTCTAAGACTTTTATTTTTATTTATTTACCAAGACCTACCTGCATACCTAATTTAAGCTCTCTAGCTATAGGGAAAGTGTCCAATACAAATAAGGGGGCACCGTGGTCCCCCTAGAGGAAAAGTGCCCGTTCTAAGACTTTTATTTTTATTTATTTACCAAGACCTACCTGCATACCTAATTTAAGCTCTCTAGCTATAGGGAAAGTGTCCAATACAAATAAGGGGGCACCGTGGTCCCCCTAGAGGAAAAGTGCCCGTTCTAAGACTTTTATTTTTATTTATTTACCAAGACCTACCTGCATACCTAATTTAAGCTCTCTAGCTATAGGGAAAGTGTCCAATACAAATAAGGGGGCACCGTGGTCCCCCTAGAGGAAAAGTGCCCGTTCTAAGACTTTTATTTTTATTTATTTACCAAGACCTACCTGCATACCTAATTTAAGCTCTCTAGCTATAGGGAAAGTGTCCAATACAAATAAGGGGGCACCGTGGTCCCCCTAGAGGAAAAGTGCCCGTTCTAAGACTTTTATTTTTATTTATTTACCAAGATCTACCTGCATACCTAATTTAAGCTCTCTAGATGTAGAGAAAGTGTCCAATACAAATAAGGGGGCACCGTGGTCCCCCTAGAGGAAAAGTGCCCGTTCTAAGACTTTTATTTTTATTTATTTACCAAGATCTACCTGCATACCTAACTTAAGCTCTCTAGCTATAGGGAAAGTGTCCAATACAAATAAGGGGGCACCGTGGTCCCCCTAGAGGAAAAGTGCCCGTTCTAAGACTTTTATTTTTATTTATTTACCAAGATCTACCTGCATACCTAATTTAAGCTCTCTAGCTATAGGGAAAGACTCCAATACAAATAAGGGGGCACCGTGGTCCCCCTAGAGGAAAAGTGCCCGTTCTAAGACTTTTATTTTTATTTATTTACCAAGACCTACCTGCATACCTAATTTAAGCTCTCTAGCTATAGGGAAAGTGTCCAATACAAATAAGGGGGCACCGTGGTCCCCCTAGAGGAAAAGTGCCCGTTCTAAGACTTTTATTTTTATTTATTTACCAAGACCTACCTGCATACCTAATTTAAGCTCTCTAGCTATAGGGAAAGTGTCCAATACAAATAAGGGGGCACCGTGGTCCCCCTAGAGGAAAAGTGCCCGTTCTAAGACTTTTATTTTTATTTATTTACCAAGATCTACCTGCATACCTAACTTAAGCTCTCTAGCTATAGGGAAAGTGTCCAATACAAATAAGGGGGCACCGTGGTCCCCCTAGAGGAAAAGTGCCCGTTCTAAGACTTTTATTTTTATTTATTTACCAAGATCTACCTGCATACCTAATTTAAGCTCTCTAGCTATAGGGAAAGACTCCAATACAAATAAGGGGGCACCGTGGTCCCCCTAGAGGAAAAGTGCCCGTTCTAAGACTTTTATTTTTATTTATTTACCAAGACCTACCTGCATACCTAATTTAAGCTCTCTAGCTATAGGGAAAGTGTCCAATACAAATAAGGGGGCACCGTGGTCCCCCTAGAGGAAAAGTGCCCGTTCTAAGACTTTTATTTTTATTTATTTACCAAGACCTACCTGCATACCTAATTTAAGCTCTCTAGCTATAGGGAAAGTGTCCAATACAAATAAGGGGGCACCGTGGTCCCCCTAGAGGAAAAGTGCCCGTTCTAAGACTTTTATTTTTATTTATTTACCAAGACCTACCTGCATACCTAATTTAAGCTCTCTAGCTATAGGGAAAGTGTCCAATACAAATAAGGGGGCACCGTGGTCCCCCTAGAGGAAAGGTGCCCGTTCTAAGACTTTTATTTTTATTTATTTACCAAGACCTACCTGCATACCTAATTTAAGCTCTCTAGCTATAGGAAAAGTGTCCAATACAAATAAGGGGGCACCGTGGTCCCCCTAGAGGAAAAGTGCCCGTTCTAAGACTTTTATTTTTATTTATTTACCAAGATCTACCTGCATACCTAATTTAAGCTCTCTAGCTATAGGGAAAGTGTCCAATACAAATAAGGGGGCACCGTGGTCCCCCTAGAGGAAAAGTGCCCGTTCTAAGACTTTTATTTTTATTTATTTACCAAGACCTACCTGCATACCTAATTTAAGCTCTCTAGCTATAGGGAAAGTGTCCAATACAAATAAGGGGGCACCGTGGTCCCCCTAGAGGAAAAGTGCCCGTTCTAAGACTTTTATTTTTATTTATTTACCAAGATCTACCTGCATACCTAATTTAAGCTCTCTAGATGTAGAGAAAGTGTCCAATACAAATAAGGGGGCACCGTGGTCCCCCTAGAGGAAAAGTGCCCGTTCTAAGACTTTTATTTTTATTTATTTACCAAGATCTACCTGCATACCAAACTTAAGCTCTCTAGCTATAGGGAAAGTGTCCAATACAAATAAGGGGGCACCGTGGTCCCCCTAGAGGAAAAGTGCCCGTTCTAAGACTTTTATTTTTATTTATTTACCAAGACCTACCTGCATACCTAATTTAAGCTCTCTAGCTATAGGGAAAGTGTCCAATACAAATAAGGGGGCACCGTGGTCCCCCTAGAGGAAAAGTGCCCGTTCTAAGACTTTTATTTTTATTTATTTACCAAGACCTACCTGCATACCTAATTTAAGCTCTCTAGCTATAGGGAAAGTGTCCAATACAAATAAGGGGGCACCGTGGTCCCCCTAGAGGAAAAGTGCCCGTTCTAAGACTTTTATTTTTATTTATTTACCAAGACCTACCTGCATACCTAATTTAAGCTCTCTAGCTATAGGGAAAGTGTCCAATACAAATAAGGGGGCACCGTGGTCCCCCTAGAGGAAAAGTGCCCGTTCTAAGACTTTTATTTTTATTTATTTACCAAGACCTACCTGCATACCTAATTTAAGCTCTCTAGCTATAGGGAAAGTGTCCAATACAAATAAGGGGGCACCGTGGTCCCCCTAGAGGAAAAGTGCCCGTTCTAAGACTTTTATTTTTATTTACTTACCAAGACCTACCTGCATACCTAATTTAAGCTCTCTAGCTATAGGGAAAGTGTCCAATACAAATAAGGGGGCACCGTGGTCCCCCTAGAGGAAAAGTGCCCGTTCTAAGACTCTTATTTTTATTTATTTACCAAGACCTACCTGCATACCTAATTTAAGCTCTCTAGCTATAGGGAAAGTGTCCAATACAAATATGGGGGCACCGTGGTCCCCCTAGAGGAAAAGTGCCCGTTCTAAGACTTTTATTTTTATTTATTTACCAAGACCTACCTGCATACCTAATTTCAGCTCTCTAGCTGTAGAGAAACTGTCCTATACAAATAAGGGGGCACCGTGGTCCCCCTAGAGGAAAAGTGCCCGTTCTAAGACTTTTATTTTTATTTATTTACCAAGACCTACCTGCATACCTAATTTCAGCTCTCTAGCTGTAGAGAAACTGTCCTATACAAATAAGGGGGAACCGTGGTCCCCCTAGAGGAAAAGTGCCCGTTCTAAGACTCTTATTTTTATTTATTTACCAAGACCTACCTGCATACCTAATTTAAGCTCTCTAGCTATAGGGAAAGTGTCCAATACAAATAAGGGGGCACCGTGGTCCCCCTAGAGGAAAAGTGCCCGTTCTAAGACTTTTATTTTTATTTATTTACCAAGACCTACCTGCATACCTAATTTAAGCTCTCTAGCTATAGGGAAAGTGTCCAATACAAATAAGGGGGCACCGTGGCCCCCCTAGAGGAAAAGTGCCCCTTCTAAGACTTTTATTTTTATTTATTTACCAAGACCTACCTGCATACCTAATTTAAGCTCTCTAGCTGTAGGGAAAGTGTCCAATACAAATAAGGGGGCACCGTGGTCCCCCTAGAGGAAAAGTGCCCGTTCTAAGACTTTTATTTTTATTTATTTACCAAGACCTACCTGCATACCTAATTTAAGCTCTCTAGCTATAGGGAAAGTGTCCAATACAAATAAGGGGGCACCGTGGTCCCCCTAGAGGAAAAGTGCCCGTTCTAAGACTTTTATTTTTATTTATTTACCAAGACCTACCTGCATACCTAATTTAAGCTCTCTAGCTATAGGGAAAGTGTCCAATACAAATAAGGGGGCACCGTGGTCCCCCTAGAGGAAAAGTGCCCGTTCTAAGACTTTTATTTTTATTTATTTACCAAGACCTACCTGCATACCTAATTTAAGCTCTCTAGCTATAGGGAAAGTGTCCAATACAAATAAGGGGGCACCGTGGTCCCCCTAGAGGAAAAGTGCCCGTTCTAAGACTTTTATTTTTATTTACTTACCAAGACCTACCTGCATACCTAATTTAAGCTCTCTAGCTATAGGGAAAGTGTCCAATACAAATAAGGGGGCACCGTGGTCCCCCTAGAGGAAAAGTGCCCGTTCTAAGACTCTTATTTTTATTTATTTACCAAGACCTACCTGCATACCTAATTTAAGCTCTCTAGCTATAGGGAAAGTGTCCAATACAAATATGGGGGCACCGTGGTCCCCCTAGAGGAAAAGTGCCCGTTCTAAGACTTTTATTTTTATTTATTTACCAAGACCTACCTGCATACCTAATTTCAGCTCTCTAGCTGTAGAGAAACTGTCCTATACAAATAAGGGGGCACCGTGGTCCCCCTAGAGGAAAAGTGCCCGTTCTAAGACTTTTATTTTTATTTATTTACCAAGACCTACCTGCATACCTAATTTCAGCTCTCTAGCTGTAGAGAAACTGTCCTATACAAATAAGGGGGAACCGTGGTCCCCCTAGAGGAAAAGTGCCCGTTCTAAGACTCTTATTTTTATTTATTTACCAAGACCTACCTGCATACCTAATTTAAGCTCTCTAGCTATAGGGAAAGTGTCCAATACAAATAAGGGGGCACCGTGGTCCCCCTAGAGGAAAAGTGCCCGTTCTAAGACTTTTATTTTTATTTATTTACCAAGACCTACCTGCATACCTAATTTAAGCTCTCTAGCTATAGGGAAAGTGTCCAATACAAATAAGGGGGCACCGTGGCCCCCCTAGAGGAAAAGTGCCCCTTCTAAGACTTTTATTTTTATTTATTTACCAAGACCTACCTGCATACCTAATTTAAGCTCTCTAGCTGTAGGGAAAGTGTCCAATACAAATAAGGGGGCACCGTGGTCCCCCTAGAGGAAAAGTGCCCGTTCTAAGACTTTTATTTTTATTTATTTACCAAGATCTACCTGCATACCTAACTTAAGCTCTCTAGCTATAGGGAAAGTGTCCAATACAAATAAGGGGGCACCGTGGTCCCCCTAGAGGAAAAGTGCCCGTTCTAAGACTTTTATTTTTATTTATTTACCAAGATCTACCTGCATACCTAATTTAAGCTCTCTAGCTATAGGGAAAGACTCCAATACAAATAAGGGGGCACCGTGGTCCCCCTAGAGGAAAAGTGCCCGTTCTAAGACTTTTATTTTTATTTATTTACCAAGACCTACCTGCATACCTAATTTAAGCTCTCTAGCTATAGGGAAAGTGTCCAATACAAATAAGGGGGCACCGTGGTCCCCCTAGAGGAAAAGTGCCCGTTCTAAGACTTTTATTTTTATTTATTTACCAAGACCTACCTGCATACCTAATTTAAGCTCTCTAGCTATAGGGAAAGTGTCCAATACAAATAAGGGGGCACCGTGGTCCCCCTAGAGGAAAAGTGCCCGTTCTAAGACTTTTATTTTTATTTATTTACCAAGATCTACCTGCATACCTAACTTAAGCTCTCTAGCTATAGGGAAAGTGTCCAATACAAATAAGGGGGCACCGTGGTCCCCCTAGAGGAAAAGTGCCCGTTCTAAGACTTTTATTTTTATTTATTTACCAAGATCTACCTGCATACCTAATTTAAGCTCTCTAGCTATAGGGAAAGACTCCAATACAAATAAGGGGGCACCGTGGTCCCCCTAGAGGAAAAGTGCCCGTTCTAAGACTTTTATTTTTATTTATTTACCAAGACCTACCTGCATACCTAATTTAAGCTCTCTAGCTATAGGGAAAGTGTCCAATACAAATAAGGGGGCACCGTGGTCCCCCTAGAGGAAAAGTGCCCGTTCTAAGACTTTTATTTTTATTTATTTACCAAGACCTACCTGCATACCTAATTTAAGCTCTCTAGCTATAGGGAAAGTGTCCAATACAAATAAGGGGGCACCGTGGTCCCCCTAGAGGAAAAGTGCCCGTTCTAAGACTTTTATTTTTATTTATTTACCAAGACCTACCTGCATACCTAATTTAAGCTCTCTAGCTATAGGGAAAGTGTCCAATACAAATAAGGGGGCACCGTGGTCCCCCTAGAGGAAAAGTGCCCGTTCTAAGACTTTTATTTTTATTTATTTACCAAGACCTACCTGCATACCTAATTTAAGCTCTCTAGCTATAGGAAAAGTGTCCAATACAAATAAGGGGGCACCGTGGTCCCCCTAGAGGAAAAGTGCCCGTTCTAAGACTTTTATTTTTATTTATTTACCAAGATCTACCTGCATACCTAATTTAAGCTCTCTAGCTATAGGGAAAGTGTCCAATACAAATAAGGGGGCACCGTGGTCCCCCTAGAGGAAAAGTGCCCGTTCTAAGACTTTTATTTTTATTTATTTACCAAGACCTACCTGCATACCTAATTTAAGCTCTCTAGCTATAGGGAAAGTGTCCAATACAAATAAGGGGGCACCGTGGTCCCCCTAGAGGAAAAGTGCCCGTTCTAAGACTTTTATTTTTATTTATTTACCAATATCTACCTGCATACCTAATTTAAGCTCTCTAGATGTAGAGAAAGTGTCCAATACAAATAAGGGGGCACCGTGGTCCCCCTAGAGGAAAAGTGCCCGTTCTAAGACTTTTATTTTTATTTATTTACCAAGATCTACCTGCATACCAAACTTAAGCTCTCTAGCTATAGGGAAAGTGTCCAATACAAATAAGGGGGCACCGTGGTCCCCCTAGAGGAAAAGTGCCCGTTCTAAGACTTTTATTTTTATTTATTTACCAAGACCTACCTGCATACCTAATTTAAGCTCTCTAGCTATAGGGAAAGTGTCCAATACAAATAAGGGGGCACCGTGGTCCCCCTAGAGGAAAAGTGCCCGTTCTAAGACTTTTATTTTTATTTATTTACCAAGACCTACCTGCATACCTAATTTAAGCTCTCTAGCTATAGGGAAAGTGTCCAATACAAATAAGGGGGCACCGTGGTCCCCCTAGAGGAAAAGTGCCCGTTCTAAGACTTTTATTTTTATTTATTTACCAAGACCTACCTGCATACCTAATTTAAGCTCTCTAGCTATAGGGAAAGTGTCCAATACAAATAAGGGGGCACCGTGGTCCCCCTAGAGGAAAAGTGCCCGTTCTAAGACTTTTATTTTTATTTATTTACCAAGACCTACCTGCATACCTAATTTAAGCTCTCTAGCTATAGGGAAAGTGTCCAATACAAATAAGGGGGCACCGTGGTCCCCCTAGAGGAAAAGTGCCCGTTCTAAGACTTTTATTTTTATTTACTTACCAAGACCTACCTGCATACCTAATTTAAGCTCTCTAGCTATAGGGAAAGTGTCCAATACAAATAAGGGGGCACCGTGGTCCCCCTAGAGGAAAAGTGCCCGTTCTAAGACTCTTATTTTTATTTATTTACCAAGACCTACCTGCATACCTAATTTAAGCTCTCTAGCTATAGGGAAAGTGTCCAATACAAATATGGGGGCACCGTGGTCCCCCTAGAGGAAAAGTGCCCGTTCTAAGACTTTTATTTTTATTTATTTACCAAGACCTACCTGCATACCTAATTTCAGCTCTCTAGCTGTAGAGAAACTGTCCTATACAAATAAGGGGGCACCGTGGTCCCCCTAGAGGAAAAGTGCCCGTTCTAAGACTTTTATTTTTATTTATTTACCAAGACCTACCTGCATACCTAATTTCAGCTCTCTAGCTGTAGAGAAACTGTCCTATACAAATAAGGGGGAACCGTGGTCCCCCTAGAGGAAAAGTGCCCGTTCTAAGACTCTTATTTTTATTTATTTACCAAGACCTACCTGCATACCTAATTTAAGCTCTCTAGCTATAGGGAAAGTGTCCAATACAAATAAGGGGGCACCGTGGTCCCCCTAGAGGAAAAGTGCCCGTTCTAAGACTTTTATTTTTATTTATTTACCAAGACCTACCTGCATACCTAATTTAAGCTCTCTAGCTATAGGGAAAGTGTCCAATACAAATAAGGGGGCACCGTGGCCCCCCTAGAGGAAAAGTGCCCCTTCTAAGACTTTTATTTTTATTTATTTACCAAGACCTACCTGCATACCTAATTTAAGCTCTCTAGCTGTAGGGAAAGTGTCCAATACAAATAAGGGGGCACCGTGGTCCCCCTAGAGGAAAAGTGCCCGTTCTAAGACTCTTATTTTTATTTATTTACCAAGACCTACCTGCATACCTAATTTAAGCTCTCTAGCTATAGGAAAAGTGTCCAATACAAATAAGGGGGCACCGTGGTCCCCCTAGAGGAAAAGTGCCCGTTCTAAGACTTTTATTTTTATTTATTTACCAAGACCTACCTGCATACCTAATTTAAGCTCTCTAGCTATAGGGAAAGTGTCCAATACAAATAAGGGGGCACCGTGGTCCCCCTAGAGGAAAAGTGCCCGTTCTAAGACTTTTATTTTTATTTATATACCAAGACCTACCTGCATACCTAATTTAAGCTCTCTAGCTATAGGGAAAGTGTCCAATACAAATAAGGGGGCACCGTGGTCCCCCTAGAGGAAAAGTGCCCGTTCTAAGACTTTTATTTTTATTTATTTACCAAGACCTACCCGCATACCTAATTTAAGCTCTCTAGCTATAGGGAAAGTGTCCAATACAAATAAGGGGGCACCGTGGTCCCCCTAGAGGAAAAGTGCCCCTTCTAAGACTTTTATTTTTATTTATTTACCAAGACCTACCTGCATACCTAATTTAAGCTCTGTAGCTGTAGGGAAAGTGTCCAATACAAATAAAGGGGCACCATGGTCCCCCTAGAGGAAAAGTGCCCGTTCTAAGACTCTTATTTTTATTTATTTACCAAGACCTACCTGCATACCTAATTTAAGCTCTCTAGCTATAGGGAAAGTGTCCAATACAAATAAGGGGGCACCGTGGTCCCCCTAGAGGAAAAGTGCCCGTTCTAAGACTTTTATTTTTATTTATTTACCAAGACCTACCTGCATACCTAATTTAAGCTCTCTAGCTATAGGGAAAGTGTCCAATACAAATAAGGGGGCACCGTGGTCCCCCTAGAGGAAAAGTGCCCCTTCTAAGACTTTTATTTTTATTTATTTACCAAGACCTACCTGCGTACCTAATTTCAGCTCTGTAGCTGTAGGGAAAGTGTCCAATACAAATAAAGGGGCACCATGGTCCCCCTAGAGGAAAAGTGCCCGTTCTAAGACTCTTATTTTTATTTATTTACCAAGACCTACCTGCATACCTAATTTAAGCTCTCTAGCTATAGGGAAAGTGTCCAATACAAATAAGGGGGCACCGTGGTCCCCCTAGAGGAAAAGACCTACCTGCGTACCTAATTTCAGCTCTCTAGCTATAGGGAAAGTGTCCAATACAAATAAGGGGGCACCGTGGTCCCCCTAGAGGAAAAGTGCCCGTTCTAAGACTTTTATTTTTATTTATTTACCAAGACCTACCTGCACACCTAATTTAAGCTCTCTAGCTATAGGGAAAGTGTCCAATACAAATAAGGGGGCACCGTGGTCCCCCTAGAGGAAAAGACCTACCTGCGTACCTAATTTCAGCTCTGTAGCTGTAGGGAAAGTGTCCAATACAAATAAAAGGGGCACCATGGTCCCCCTAGAGGAAAAGTGCCCGTTCTAAGACTCTTATTTTTATTTATTTACCAAGACCTACCTGCATACCTAATTTAAGCTCTCTAGCTATAGGGAAAGTGTCCAATACAAATAAGGGGGCACCGTGGTCCCCCTAGAGGAAAAGTGCCCGTTCTAAGAATTTTATTTTTATTTATATACCAAGACCTACCTGCATACCTAATTTAAGCTCTCTAGCTATAGGGAAAGTGTCCAATACAAATAAGGGGGCACCGTGGTCCCCCTAGAGGAAAAGTGCCCGTTCTAAGACTTTTATTTTTATTTATTTACCAAGACCTACCTGCATACCTAATTTCAGCTCTGTAGCTGTAGGGAAAGTGTCCAATACAAATAAAGGGGCACTATGGTCCCCCTAGAAGAAAAGTGCCCGTTCTAAGACTCTTATTTTTATTTATTTACCAAGACCTACCTGCATACCTAATTTAAGCTCTCTAGCTATAGGGAAAGTGTCCAATACAAATAAGGGGGCACCGTGGTCCCCCTAGAGTAAAGGACCTACCTGCGTACCTAATTTCAGCTCTCTAGCTGTAGAGAAACTGTCCTATACAAATAAGGGGGCACCGTGGTCCCCCTAGAGGAAAAGTGCCCGTTCTAAGACTTTTATTTTTATTTATTTACCAAGACCTACCTGCATACCTAATTTCAGCTCTCTAGCTGTAGAGAAACTGTCCTATACAAATAAGGAAGCACCGTGGTCCCCCTAGAGGAAAAGTGCCCGTTCTAAGACTCTTATTTTTATTTATTTACCAAGACCTACCTGCATACCTAATTTAAGCTCTCTAGCTATAGGGAAAGTGTCCAATACAAATAAGGGGGCACCGTGGTCCCCCTAGAAGAAAAGTGCCCGTTCTAAGACTTTTATTTTTATTTATTTACCAAGACCTACCTGCATACCTAATTTAAGCTCTCTAGCTATAGGGAAAGTGTCCAATACAAATAAGGGGGCACCGTGGTCCCCCTAGAGGAAAAGTGCCCGTTCTAAGACTCTTATTTTTATTTATTTACAAAGACCTACCTGCATACCTAATTTAAGCTCTCTAGCTATAGGGAAAGTGTCCAATACAAATAAGGGGGCACCGTGGTCCCCCTAGAGGAAAAGTGCCCGTTCTAAGACTTTTATTTTTATTTGTTTACCAAGACCTACCTGCATACCTAATTTAAGCTCTCTAGCTATAGGGAAAGTGTCCAATACAAATAAGGGGGCACCGTGGTCCCCCTAGAGGAAAAGTGCCCGTTCTAAGACTTTTATTTTTATTTATTTACCAAGACCTACCTGCATACCTAATTTAAGCTCTCTAGCTATAGGGAAAGTGTCCAATACAAATAAGGGGGCACCGTGGTCCCCCTAGAGGAAAAGTGCCCGTTCTAAGACTTTTATTTTTATTTATTTACCAAGACCTACCTGCATACCTAATTTAAGCTCTCTAGCTATAGGGAAAGTGTCCAATACAAATAAGGGGGCACCGTGGTCCCCCTAGAGGAAAAGTGCCCGTTCTAAGACTTTTATTTTTATTTATTTACCAAGACCTACCTGCATACCTAATTTAAGCTCTCTACCTATAGGGAAAGTGTCCAATACAAATAAGGGGGCACCGTGGTCCCCCTAGAGGAAAAGTGCCCGTTCTAAGACTTTTATTTTTATTTATATACCAAGACCTACCTGCATACCTAATTTAAGCTCTCTAGCTATAGGGAAAGTGTCCAATACAAATAAGGGGGCACCGTGGTCCCCCTAGAGGAAAAGTGCCCGTTCTAAGACTTTTATTTTTATTTATTTACCAAGACCTACCTGCATACCTAATTTAAGCTCTCTAGCTATAGGGAAAGTGTCCAATACAAATAAGGGGGCACCGTGGTCCCCCTAGAGGAAAAGTGCCCGTTCTAAGACTTTTATTTTTATTTATTTACCAAGACCTACCTGCATACCTAATTTAAGCTCTCTACCTATAGGGAAAGTGTCCAATACAAATAAGGGGGCACCGTGGTCCCCCTAGAGGAAAAGTGCCCGTTCTAAGACTTTTATTTTTATTTATATACCAAGACCTACCTGCATACCTAATTTAAGCTCTCTAGCTATAGGGAAGTGTCCAATACAAATAAGGGGGCACCGTGGTCCCCCTAGAGAAAAAGTGCCCGTTCTAAGACTTTTATTTTTATTTATATACCAAGACCTACCTGCATACCTAATTTAAGCTCTCTACCTATAGGGAAAGTGTCCAATACAAATAAGGGGGCACCGTGGTCCCCCTAGAGGAAAAGTGCCCGTTCTAAGACTTTTATTTTTATTTATATACCAAGACCTACCTGCATACCTAATTTAAGCTCTCTAGCTATAGGGAAACTGTCCAATACAAATAAGGGGGCACCGTGGTCCCCCTAGAGGAAAAGTGCCCGTTCTAAGACTTTTATTTTTATTTATTTACCAAGACCTACCTGCATACCTAATTTAAGCTCTCTAGCTATAGGGAAAGTGTCCAATACAAATAAGGGGGCACCGTGGTCCCCCTAGAGGAAAAGTGCCCGTTCTAAGACTTTTATTTTTATTTATTTACCAAGACCTACCTGCATACCTAATTTAAGCTCTCTACCTATAGGGAAAGTGTCCAATACAAATAAGGGGGCACCGTGGTCCCCCTAGAGGAAAAGTGCCCGTTCTAAGACTTTTATTTTTATTTATATACCAAGACCTACCTGCATACCTAATTTAAGCTCTCTAGCTATAGGGAAGTGTCCAATACAAATAAGGGGGCACCGTGGTCCCCCTAGAGAAAAAGTGCCCGTTCTAAGACTTGTATTTTTATTTATTTACCAAGACCTACCTGCATACATAATTTAAGCTCTCTAGCTATAGGGAAAGTGTCCAATACAAATAAGGGGGCACCGTGGTCCCCCTAGAGGAAAAGTGCCCGTTCTAAGACTTTTATTTTTATTTATATACCAAGACCTACCTGCATACCTAATTTAAGCTCTCTACCTATAGGGAAAGTGTCCAATACAAATAAGGGGGCACCGTGGTCCCCCTAGAGGAAAAGTGCCCGTTCTAAGACTTTTATTTTTATTTATTTACCAAGACCTACCTGCATACCTAATTTAAGCTCTCTACCTATAGGGAAAGTGTCCAATACAAATAAGGGGGCACCGTGGTCCCCCTAGAGGAAAAGTGCCCGTTCTAAGACTTTTATTTTTATTTATATACCAAGACCTACCTGCATACATAATTTAAGCTCTCTAGCTATAGGGAAGTGTCCAATACAAATAAGGGGGCACCGTGGTCCCCCTAGAGAAAAAGTGCCCGTTCTAAGACTTGTATTTTTATTTATTTACCAAGACCTACCTGCATACATAATTTAAGCTCTCTAGCTATAGGGAAAGTGTCCAATACAAATAAGGGGGCACCGTGGTCCCCCTAGAGGAAAAGTGCCCGTTCTAAGACTTTTATTTTTATTTATTTACCAAGACCTACCTGCATACATAATTTAAGCTCTCTAGCTATAGGGAAAGTGTCCAATACAAATAAGGGGGCACCGTGGTCCCCCTAGAGGAAAAGTGCCCGTTCTAAGACTTTTATTTTTATTTATATACCAAGACCTACCTGCATACCTAATTTAAGCTCTCTAGCTATAGGGAAAGTGTCCAATACAAATAAGGGGGCACCGTGGTCCCCCTAGAGGAAAAGTGCCCGTTCTAAGACTTTTATTTTTATTTATATACCAAGACCTACCTGCATACATAATTTAAGCTCTCTAGCTATAGGGAAGTGTCCAATACAAATAAGGGGGCACCGTGGTCCCCCTAGAGAAAAAGTGCCCGTTCTAAGACTTGTATTTTTATTTATTTACCAAGACCTACCTGCATACATAATTTAAGCTCTCTAGCTATAGAGAAAGTGTCCAATACAAATAAGGGGGCACCGTGGTCCCCCTAGAGGAAAAGTGCCCGTTCTAAGACTTTTATTTTTATTTATTTACCAAGACCTACCTGCATACATAATTTAAGCTCTCTAGCTATAGGGAAAGTGTCCAATACAAATAAGGGGGCACCGTGGTCCCCCTAGAGGAAAAGTGCCCGTTCTAAGACTTTTATTTTTATTTATATACCAAGACCTACCTGCATACCTAATTTAAGCTCTCTAGCTATAGGGAAAGTGTCCAATACAAATAAGGGGGCACCGTGGTCCCCCTAGAGGAAAAGTGCCCGTTCTAAGACTTTTATTTTTATTTATTTACCAACACCTACCTGCGTACCTAATTTCAGCTCTCTAGCTGTAGGGAAAGTGTGCAATACAAATAAAGGGGCACCGTGGTCCCCCTAGAGGAAAAGTTCCCGTTCTAAGACTTTTATTTTTATTTATTTACCAAGACCTACCTGCGTACCTATTTTCAGCTCTCTAGCTGTAGGGAAAGTGTGCAATACAAATAAAGGGGCACCGTGGTCCCCCTAGAGGAAAAGTTCCCGTTCTAAGACTTTTATTTTTATTTATTTACCAAGACCTACCTGCATACCTAATTTAAGCTCTCTAGCTATAGGGAAAGTGTCCAATACAAATAAGGGGGCACCGTGGTCCCCCTAGAGGAAAAGTGCCCGTTCTAAGACTTTTATTTTTATTTATTTACCAAGACCTACCTGCATACCTAATTTAAGCTCTCTAGCTATAGGGAAAGTGTCCAATACAAATAAGGGGGCACCGTGGTTCCCCTAGAGGAAAAGTGCCCGTTCTAAGACTTTTATTTTTATTTATTTACCAAGACCTACCTGCATACCTAATTTAAGCTCTCTAGCTATAGGGAAAGTGTCCAATACAAATAAGGGGACACCGTGGTTCCCCTAGAGGAAAAGTGCCCGTTCTAAGACTTTTATTTTTATTTATTTACCAAGACCTACCTGCATACCTAATTTAAGCTCTCTAGCTATAGGGAAAGTGTCCAATACAAATAAGGGGGCACCGTGGTCCCCCTAGAGGAAAAGTGCCCGTTCTAAGACTTTTATTTTTATTTATTTACCAAGACCTACCTGCATACCTAATTTAAGCTCTCTAGCTATAGGGAAAGTGTCCAATACAAATAAGGGGGCACCGTGGTCCCCCTAGAGGAAAAGTGCCCGTTCTAAGACTTTTATTTTTATTTATTTACCAAGACCTACCTGCATACCTAATTTAAGCTCTCTAGCTATAGGGAAAGTGTCCAATACAAATAAGGGGGCACCGTGGTCCCCCTAGAGGAAAAGTGCCCGTTCTAAGGCTTTTATTTTTATTTATTTACCAAGATCTACCTGCATACCTAATTTAAGCTCTCTAGCTATAGGGAAAGTGTCCAATACAAATAAGGGGGCACCGTGGTCCCCCTAGAGGAAAAGTGCCCGTTCTAAGGCTTTTATTTTTATTTATTTACCAAGACCTACCTGCATACCTAATTGAAGCTCTCTAGCTATAGGGAAAGTGTCCAATACAAATAAGGGGGCACCGTAGTCCCCCTAGAGGAAAAGTGCCCGTTCTAAGGCTTTTATTTTTATTTATTTACCAAGACCTACCTGCATACCTAATTTAAGCTCTCTAGCTATAGGGAAAGTGTCCAATACAAATAAGGGGGCACCGTGGTCCCCCTAGAGGAAAAGTGCCCGTTCTAAGGCTTTTATTTTTATTTATTTACCAAGACCTACCTGCATACCTAATTTAAGCTCTCTAGCTATAGGGAAAGTGTCCAATACAAATAAGGGGGCACTGTGGTCACCCTAGAGGGAAAGTGCCCGTTCTAAGGCTTTTATTTTTATTTATTTACCAAGATCTACCTGCATACCTAATTTAAGCTCTCTAGCTATAGGGAAAGTGTCCAATACAAATAAGGGGGCACCGTGGTCCCCCTAGAGGAAAAGTGCCCGTTCTAAGGCTTTTATTTTTATTTATTTACCAAGACCTACCTGCATACCTAATTTAAGCTCTCTAGCTATAGGGAAAGTGTCCAATACAAATAAGGGGGCACCGTAGTCCCCCTAGAGGAAAAGTGCCCGTTCTAAGGCTTTTATTTTTATTTATTTACCAAGACCTACCTGCATACCTAATTTAAGCTCTCTAGCTATAGGGAAAGTGTCCAATACAAATAAGGGGGCACCGTGGTCCCCCTAGAGGAAAAGTGCCCGTTCTAAGGCTTTTATTTTTATTTATTTACCAAGATCTACCTGCATACCTAATTTAAGCTCTCTAGCTATAGGGAAAGTGTCCAATACAAATAAGGGGGCACCGTAGTCCCCCTAGAGGAAAAGTGCCCGTTCTAAGGCTTTTATTTTTATTTATTTACCAAGACCTACCTGCATACCTAATTTAAGCTCTCTAGCTATAGGGAAAGTGTCCAATACAAATAAGGGGGCACCGTGGTCCCCCTAGAGAAAAAGTGCCCGTTCTAAGGCTTTTATTTTTATTTATTTACCAAGACCTACCTGCATACCTAATTTAAGCTCTCTAGCTATAGGGAAAGTGTCCAATACAAATAAGGGGGCACTGTGGTCACCCTAGAGGGAAAGTGCCCGTTCTAAGACTTTTATTTTTATTTATTTACCAAGACCTACCTGCATACCTAATTTAAGCTCTCTAGCTATAGGGAAAGTGTCCAATACAAATAAGGGGGCACCGTGGTCCCCCTAGAGGAAAAGTGCCCGTTCTAAGGCTTTTATTTTTATTTATTTACCAAGATCTACCTGCATACCTAATTTAAGCTCTCTAGCTATAGGGAAAGTGTCCAATACAAATAAGGGGGCACCGTAGTCCCCCTAGAGGAAAAGTGCCCGTTCTAAGGCTTTTATTTTTATTTATTTACCAAGACCTATCTGCATACCTAATTTAAGCTCTCTAGCTATAGGGAAAGTGTCCAATACAAATAAGGGGGCACCGTGGTCCCCCTAGAGGAAAAGTGCCCGTTCTAAGACTTTTATTTTTATTTATTTACCAAGACCTACCTGCATACCTAATTTAAGCTCTCTAGCTATAGGGAAAGTGTCCAATACAAATAAGGGGGCACCGTGGTCCCCCTAGAGGGAAAGTGCCCGTTCTAAGACTTTTATTTTTATTTATTTACCAAGACCTACCTGCATACCTAATTTAAGCTCTCTAGCTATAGGGAAAGTGTCCAATACAAATAAGGGGGCACCGTAGTCCCCCTAGAGGAAAAGTGCCCGTTCTAAGGCTTTTATTTTTATTTATTTACCAAGACCTACCTGCATACCTAATTTAAGCTCTCTAGCTATAGGGAAAGTGTCCAATACAAATAAGGAGGCACCGTGGTCCCCCTAGAGGAAAAGTGCCCGTTCTAAGACTTTTATTTTTATTTATTTACCAAGACCTACCTGCATACCTAATTTAAGCTCTCTAGCTATAGGGAAAGTGTCCAATACAAATAAGGGGGCACCGTGGTCCCCCTAGAGGAAAAGTGCCCGTTCTAAGACTTTTATTTTTATTTATTTACCAAGACCTACCTGCATACCTAATTTAAGCTCTCTAGCTATAGGGAAAGTGTCCAATACAAATAAGGGGGCACCGTGGTCCCCCTAGAGGAAACGTGCCCGTTCTAAGACTTTTATTTTTATTTATTTACCAAGACCTACCTGCATACCTAATTTAAGCTCTCTAGCTATAGGGAAAGTGTCCAATACAAATAAGGGGGCACCGTGGTCCCCCTAGAGGAAAAGTGCCCGTTCTAAGACTTTTATTTTTATTTATTTACCAAGACCTACCTGCATACCTAATTTAAGCTCTCTAGCTATAGGGAAAGTGTCCAATACAAATAAGGGGGCACCGTGGTCCCCCTAGCGGAAAAGTGCCCGTTCTAAGACTTTTATTTTTATTTATTTACCAAGACCTACCTGCATACCTAATTTAAGCTCTCTAGCTATAGGGAAAGTGTCCAATACAAATAAGGGGGCACCGTGGTCCCCCTAGAGGAAAGGTGCCCGTTCTAAGACTTTTATTTTTATTTATTTACCAAGACCTACCTGCATACCTAATTTAAGCTCTCTAGCTATAGGGAAAGTGTCCAATACAAATAAGGGGGCACCGTGGTCCCCCTAGAGGAAAAGTGCCCGTTCTAAGGCTTTTATTTTTATTTATTTACCAAGATCTACCTGCATACCTAATTTAAGCTCTCTAGCTATAGGGAAAGTGTCCAATACAAATAAGGGGGCACCGTAGTCCCCCTAGAGGAAAAGTGCCCGTTCTAAGGCTTTTATTTTTATTTATTTACCAAGACCTATCTGCATACCTAATTTAAGCTCTCTAGCTATAGGGAAAGTGTCCAATACAAATAAGGGGGCACCGTGGTCCCCCTAGAGGAAAAGTGCCCGTTCTAAGACTTTTATTTTTATTTATTTACCAAGACCTACCTGCATACCTAATTTAAGCTCTCTAGCTATAGGGAAAGTGTCCAATACAAATAAGGGGGCACCGTGGTCCCCCTAGAGGGAAAGTGCCCGTTCTAAGACTTTTATTTTTATTTATTTACCAAGACCTACCTGCATACCTAATTTAAGCTCTCTAGCTATAGGGAAAGTGTCCAATACAAATAAGGGGGCACCGTAGTCCCCCTAGAGGAAAAGTGCCCGTTCTAAGGCTTTTATTTTTATTTATTTACCAAGACCTACCTGCATACCTAATTTAAGCTCTCTAGCTATAGGGAAAGTGTCCAATACAAATAAGGAGGCACCGTGGTCCCCCTAGAGGAAAAGTGCCCGTTCTAAGACTTTTATTTTTATTTATTTACCAAGACCTACATGCATACCTAATTTAAGCTCTCTAGCTATAGGGAAAGTGTCCAATACAAATAAGGGGGCACCGTGGTCCCCCTAGAGGAAAAGTGCCCGTTCTAAGACTTTTATTTTTATTTATTTACCAAGACCTACCTGCATACCTAATTTAAGCTCTCTAGCTATAGGGAAAGTGTCCAATACAAATAAGGGGGCACCGTGGTCCCCCTAGAGGAAACGTGCCCGTTCTAAGACTTTTATTTTTATTTATTTACCAAGACCTACCTGCATACCTAATTTAAGCTCTCTAGCTATAGGGAAAGTGTCCAATACAAATAAGGGGGCACCGTGGTCCCCCTAGAGGAAAAGTGCCCGTTCTAAGACTTTTATTTTTATTTATTTACCAAGACCTACCTGCATACCTAATTTAAGCTCTCTAGCTATAGGGAAAGTGTCCAATACAAATAAGGGGGCACCGTGGTCCCCCTAGAGGAAAAGTGCCCGTTCTAAGACTTTTATTTTTATTTATTTACCAAGACCTACCTGCATACCTAATTTAAGCTCTCTAGCTATAGGGAAAGTGTCCAATACAAATAAGGGGGCACCGTGGTCCCCCTAGAGGAAGAGTGCCCGTTTTAAGACTTTTATTTTTATTTATTTACCAAGACCTACCTGCATACCTAATTTAAGCTCTCTAGCTATAGGGAAAGTGTCCAATACAAATAAGGGGGCACCGTGGTCCCCCTAGAGGAAAGGTGCCCGTTCTAAGACTTTTATTTGTATTTATTTACCAAGACCTACCTGCATACCTAATTTAAGCTCTCTAGCTATAGGGAAAGTGTCCAATACAAATAAGGGGGCACCGTGGTCCCCCTAGAGGAAAAGTGCCCGTTCTAAGACTTTTATTTTTATTTATTTACCAAGACCTACCTGCATACCTAATTTAAGCTCTCTAGCTATAGGGAAAGTGTCCAATACAAATAAGGGGGCACCGTGGTCCCCCTAGAGGAAAAGTGCCCGTTCTAAGGCTTTTATTTTTATTTATTTACCAAGACCTACCTGCATACCTAATTTAAGCTCTCTAGCTATAGGGAAAGTGTCCAATACAAATAAGGGGGCACCGTGGTCCCCCTAGAGGAAGAGTGCCCGTTTTAAGACTTTTATTTTTATTTATTTACCAAGACCTACCTGCATACCTAATTTAAGCTCTCTAGCTATAGGGAAAGTGTCCAATACAAATAAGGGGGCACCGTGGTCCCCCTAGAGGAAAAGTGCCCGTTCTAAGACTTTTATTTTTATTTATTTACCAAGACCTACCTGCATACCTAATTTAAGCTCTCTGGCTATAGGGAAAGTGTCCAATACAAATAAGGGGGCACCGTGGTCCCCCTAGAGGAAAAGTGCCCGTTCTAAGACTTTTATTTTTATTTATTTACCAAGACCTGCCTGCATACCTAATTTAAGCTCTCTAGCTATAGGGAAAGTGTCCAATACAAATAAGGGGGCACCGTGGTCCCCCTAGAGGAAAAGTGCCCGTTCTAAGACTTTTATTTTTATTTATTTACCAAGACCTACCTGCATACCTAATTTAAGCGCTCTAGCTATAGGGAAAGTGTCCAATACAAATAAGGGGGCACCGTGGTCCACCTAGAGGAAAAGTGCCCGTTCTAAGGCTTTTATTTTTATTTATTTACCAAGACCTACCTGCATACCTAATTTAAGCTCTCTAGCTATAGGGAAAGTGTCCAATACAAATAAGGGGGCACCGTGGTCCCCCTCAAGGAAAAGTGCCCGTTCTAAGACTTTTATTTTTATTTATTTACCAAGATCTATCTGCACACCTAATTTAAGCTCTCTAGCTATAGGGAAAGTGTCCAATACAAATAAGGGGGCACCGTGGTCCCCCTCAAGGAAAAGTGCCCGTTCTAAGACTTTTATTTTTATTTATTTACCAAGACCTACCTGCATACCTAATTTAAGCTCTCTAGCTATAGGGAAAGTGTCCAATACAAATAAGGGGGCACCGTGGTCCCCCTAGAGGAAAAGTGCCCGTTCTAAGACTTTTATTTTTATTTATTTACCAAGACCTACCTGCATACCTAATTTAAGCTCTCTAGCTATAGGGAAAGTGTCCAATACAAATAAGGGGGCACCGTGGTCCCCCTAGAGGAAAAGTGCCCGTTCTAAGGCTTTTATTTTTATTTATTTACCAAGACCTACCTGCATACCTAATTTAAGCTCTCTAGATATAGGGAAAGTGTCCTATACAAATAAGGGGGCACCGTGGTCCCCCTAGAGGAAAAGTGCCCGTTCTAAGACTTTTATTTTTATTTATTTACCAAGACCTACCTGCATACCTAATTTAAGCTCTCTAGCTATAGGGAAAGTGTCCAATACAAATAAGGGGGCACCGTGGTCCCCCTAGAGGAAAAGTGCCCGTTCTAAGACTTTTATTTTTATTTATTTACCAAGACCTACCTGCATACCTAATTTAAGCTCTCTAGCTATAGGGAAAGTGTCCAATACAAATAAGGGGGCACCGTGGTCCCCCTAGAGGAAAAGTGCCCGTTCTAAGACTTTTATTTTTATTTATTTACCAAGACCTACCTGCATACCTAATTTAAGCTCTCTAGCTATAGGGAAAGCGTCCAATACAAATAAGGGGGCACCGTGGTCCCCCTAGAGGAAAAGTGCCCGTTCTAAGACTTTTATTTTTATTTATTTACCAAGACCTACCTGCATACCTAATTTAAGCTCTCTAGCTATAGGGAAAGTGTCCAATACAAATAAGGGGGCACCGTGGTCCCCCTAGAGGAAAGGTGCCCGATCTAAGACTTTTATTTTTATTTATTTACCAAGACCTACCTGCATACCTAATTTAAGCTCTCTAGCTATAGGGAAAGTGTCCAATACAAATAAGGGGGCACCGTGGTCCCCCTAGAGGAAAAGTGCCCGTTCTAAGGCTTTTATTTTTATTTATTTACCAAGATCTATCTGCATACCTAATTTAAGCTCTCTAGCTATAGGGAAAGTGTCCAATACAAATAAGGCGGCACCGTGGTCCCCCTAGAGGAACAGTGCCCGTTCTAAGACTTTTATTTTTATTTATTTACCAAGACCTACCTGCATACCTAATTTAAGCTCTCTAGCTATAGGGAAAGTGTCCAATACAAATAAGGGGGCACCGTGGTCCCCCTAGAGGAAAAGTGCCCGTTCTAAGGCTTTTATTTTTATTTATTTACCAAGACCTACCTGCATACCTAATTTAAGCTCTCTAGCTATAGGGAAAAGGTCCAATACAAATAAGGGGGCACCGTGGTCCCCCTAGAGGAAAAGTGCCCGTTTTAAGGCTTTTATTTTTATTTATTTACCAAGACCTACCTGCATACCTAATTTAAGCTCTCTAGCTATAGGGAAAGTGTCCAATACAAATAAGGGGGCACCGTGGTCCCCCTAGAGGAAAAGTGCCCGTTCTAAGGCTTTTATTTTTATTTATTTACCAAGATCTACCTGCATACCTAATTTAAGCTCTCTAGCTATAGGGAAAGTGTCCAATACAAATAAGGGGGCACCGTAGTCCCCCTAGAGAAAAAGTGCCCGTTCTAAGGCTTTTATTTTTATTTATTTACCAAGACCTACCTGCATACCTAATTTAAGCTCTCTAGCTATAGGGAAAGTGTCCAATACAAATAAGGGGGCACCGTGGTCCCCCTAGAGGAAAAGTGCCCGTTCTAAGGCTTTTATTTTTATTTATTTACCAAGACCTTCCTGCATACCTAATTTAAGCTCTCTAGCTATAGGGAAAGTGTCCAATACAAATAAGGGGGCACCGTAGTCCCCCTAGAGGAAAAGTGCCCGTTCTAAGACTTTTATTTTTATTTATTTACCAAGACCTACCTGCATACCTAATTTAAGCTCTCCAGCTATAGGGAAATTGTCCAATACAAATAAGGGGGCACCGTGGTCCCCCTAGAGGAAAAGTGCCCGTTCTAAGGCTTTTATTTTTATTTATTTACCAAGACCTACCTGCATACCTAATTTAAGCTCTCTAGCTATAGGGAAAGTGTCCAATACAAATAAGGGGGCACCGTGGTCCCCCTAGAGGAAAAGTGCCCGTTCTAAGGCTTTTATTTTTATTTATTTACCAAGACCTACCTGCATACCTAATTTAAGCTCTCTAGCTATAGGGAAAGTGTCCAATACAAATAAGGGGGCACCGTGGTCCCCCTAGAGGAAAAGTGCCCGTTCTAAGGGTTTTATTTTTATTTATTTACCAAGATCTACCTGCATACCTAATTTAAGCTCTCTAGCTATAGGGAAAGTGTCCAATACAAATAAGGGGGCACCGTAGTCCCCCTAGAGGAAAAGTGCCCGTTCTAAGGCTTTTATTTTGATTTATTTACCAAGAACTACCTGCATACCTAATTTAAGCTCTCTAGCTATAGGGAAAGTGTCCAATACAAATAAGGGGGCACCGTGGTCCCCCTAGAGGAAAAGTGCCCGTTCTAAGACTTTTATTTTTATTTATTTACCAAGACCTACCTGCATACCTAATTTAAGCTCTCTAGCTATAGGGAAAGTGTCCAATACAAATAAGGGGGCACCGTGGTCCCCCTAGAGGAAAAGTGCCCGTTCTAAGACTTTTATTTTTATTTATTTACCAAGACCTACCTGCATACCTAATTTAAGCTCTTTAGCTATAGGGAAAGTGTCCAATACAAATAAGGGGGCACTGTGGTCACCCTAGAGGGAAAGTGCCCGTTCTAAGACTTTTATTTTTATTTATTTACCAAGACCTACCTGCATACCTAATTTAAGCTCTCTAGCTATAGGGAAAGTGTCCAATACAAATAAGGGGGCACCGTGGTCCCCCTAGAGGAAAAGTGCCCGTTCTAAGGGTTTTATTTTTATTTATTTACCAAGACCTACCTGCATACCTAATTTAAGCTCTCTAGCTATAGGGAAAGTGTCCAATACAAATAAGGGGGCACCGTGGTCCCCCTAGAGGAAAAGTGCCCGTTCTAAGGCTTTTAT
The DNA here is from genome assembly GCA_963932375.1 of Phania funesta. Lineage (NCBI taxonomy): Eukaryota > Metazoa > Arthropoda > Insecta > Diptera > Tachinidae > Phania > Phania funesta. Next base: position 5,542,875 of record OZ010657.1, on the reverse strand, counting down.
TTTTATTTATTTACCAAGACCTACCTGCATACCTAATTTAAGCTCTCTAGCTATAGGGAAAGTGTCCAATACAAATAAGGGGGCACCGTGGTCTCCCTAGAGGAAAAGTGCCCGTTCTAAGACTTTTATTTTTATTTATTTACCAAGACCTACCTGCATACCTAATTTAAGCTCTCTAGCTATAGGGAAAGTGTCCAATACAAATAAGGGGGCACCGTGGTCCCCCTAGAGGAAAAGTGCCCGTTCTAAGGCTTTTATTTTTATTTATTTACCAAGATCTACCTGCATACCTAATTTAAGCTCTCTAGCTATAGGGAAAGTGTCCAATACAAATAAGGGGGCACCGTGGTCCCCCTAGAGGAAAAGTGCCCGTTCTAAGACTTTTATTTTTATTTATTTACCAAGACCTACCTGCATACCTAATTTAAGCTCTCTAGCTATAGGGAAAGTGTCCAATACAAATAAGGGGGCACCGTGGTCCCCCTAGAGGAAAAGTGCCCGTTCTAAGACTTTTATTTTTATTTATTTACCTAGACCTACCTGCATACCTAATTTAAGCTCTCTAGCTATAGGGAAAGTTTCCAATACAAATAAGGGGGCACCGTGGTCCCCCTAGAGGAAAAGTGGCCGTTCTAAGACTTTTATTTTTATTTATTTACCAAGATCTACCTGCATACCTAATTTAAGCTCTCTAGCTATAGGGAAAGTTTCCAATACAAATAAGGGGGCACCGTGGTCCCCCTAGAGGAAAAGTGCCCGTTCTAAGACTTTTATTTGTATTTATTTACCAAGACCTACCTGCATACCTAATTTAAGCTCCTAGCTATAGGGAAAGTGTCCAATACAAATAAGGGGGCACCGTGGTCCCCCTAGAGGAAAAGTGCCCGTTCTAAGACTTTTATTTTTATTTATTTACCAAGACCTACCTGCATACCTAATTTAAGCTCTCTAGCTATAGGGAAAGTGTCCAATACAAATAAGGGGGCACCGTAGTCCCCCTAGAGGAAAAGTGCCCGTTCTAAGGCTTTTATTTTTATTTATTTACCAAGACCTACCTGCATACCTAATTTAAGCTCTCTAGCTATAGGGAAAGTGTCCAATACAAATAAGGGGGCACTGTGGTCACCCTAGAGGGAAAGTGCCCGTTCTAAGACTTTTATTTTTATTTATTTACCAAGACCTACCTGCATACCTAATTTAAGCTCTCTAGCTATAGGGAAAGTGTCCAATACAAATAAGGGGGCACCGTGGTCCCCCTAGAGGAAAAGTGCCCGTTCTAAGGCTTTTATTTTTATTTATTTACCAAGACCTACCTGCATACCTAATTTAAGCTCTCTAGCTATAGGGAAAGTGTCCAATACAAATAAGGGGGCACTGTGGTCACCCTAGAGGGAAAGTGCCCGTTCTAAGACTTTTATTTTTATTTATTTACCAAGACCTACCTGCATACCTAATTTAAGCTCTCTAGCTATAGGGAAAGTGTCCAATACAAATAAGGGGGCACCGTGGTCCCCCTAGAGGAAAAGTGCCCGTTCTAAGGCTTTTATTTTTATTTATTTACCAAGACCTACCTGCATACCTAATTTAAGCTCTCTAGCTATAGGGAAAGTGTCCAATACAAATAAGGGGGCACTGTGGTCACCCTAGAGGGAAAGTGCCCGTTCTAAGACTTTTATTTTTATTTATTTACCAAGACCTACCTGCATACCTAATTTAAGCTCTCTAGCTATAGGGAAAGTGTCCAATACAAATAAGGGGGCACCGTGGTCCCCCTAGAGGAAAAGTGCCCGTTCTAAGGCTTTTATTTTTATTTATTTACCAAGATCTACCCGCATACCTAATTTAAGCTCTCTAGCTATAGGGAAAGTGTCCAATACAAATAAGGGGGCACCGTGGTCCCCCTAGAGGAAAAGTGCCCGTTCTAAGACTTTTATTTTTATTTATTTACCAAGACCTACCTGCATACCTAATTTAAGCTCTCTAGCTATAGGGAAAGTGTCCAATACAAATAAGGGGGCACCGTGGTCCCCCTAGAGGAAAAGTGCCCGTTCTAAGACTTTTATTTTTATTTATTTACCAAGACCTACCTGCATACCTAATTTAAGCTCTTTAGCTATAGGGAAAGTGTCCAATACAAATAAGGGGGCACCGTGGTCCCCCTAGAGGAAAAGTGCCCGTTCTAAGACTTTTATTTTTATTTATTTACCAAGATCTATCTGCACCCCTAATTTAAGCTCTCTAGCTATAGGGAAAGTGTCCAATACAAATAAGGGGGCACCGTGGTCCCCCTAGAGGAAAAGTGCCCGTTCTAAGACTTTTATTTTTATTTATTTACCAAGACCTACCTGCATACCTAATTTAAGCTCTCTAGCTATAGGGAAAGTGTCCAATACAAATAAGGGGGCACCGTGGTCCCCCTAGAGGAGAAGTGCCCGTTCTAAGACTTTTATTTTTATTTATTTACCAAGACCTACCTGCATACCTAATTTAAGCTCTCTAGCTATAGGGAAAGTGTCCAATACAAATAAGGGGGCACCGTGGTCCCCCTAGAGGAAAAGTGCCCGTTCTAAGGCTTTTATTTTTATTTATTTACCAAGATCTACCTGCATACCTAATTTAAGCTCTCTAGCTATAGGGAAAGTGTCCAATACAAATAAGGGGGCACCGTGGTCCCCCTAGAGGAAAAGTGCCCGTTCTAAGACTTTTATTTTTATTTATTTACCAAGACCTACCTGCATACCTAATTTAAGCTCTCTAGCTATAGGGAAAGTGTCCAATACAAATAAGGGGGCACCGTGGTCCCCCTAGAGGAAAGGTGCCCGTTCTAAGACTTTTATTTTTATTTATTTACCAAGACCTACCTGCATACCTAATTTAAGCTCTCTAGCTATAGGGAAAGTGTCCAATACAAATAAGGGGGCACCGTGGTCCCCCTAGAGGAAAAGTGCCAGTTCTAAGACTTTTATTTTTATTTATTTACCAAGACCTACCTGCATACCTAATTTAAGCTCTCTAGCTATAGGGAAAGTGTCCAATACAAATAAGGGGGCACCGTGGTCCCCCTAGAGGAAAAGTGCCCGTTCTAGGACTTTTATTTTTATTTATTTACCAAGACCTACCTGCATACCTAATTTAAGCTCTCTAGCTATAGGGAAAGTGTCCAATACAAATAAGGGGGCACCGTGGTCCCCCTAGAGGAAAAGTGCCCGTTCTAAGACTTTTATTTTTATTTATTTACCAAGACCTACCTGCATACCTAATTTAAGCTCTCTAGCTATAGGGAAAGTGTCCAATACAAATAAGGGGGCACCGTGGTCCCCCTAGAGGAAAGGTGCCCGTTCTAAGACTTTTATTTTTATTTATTTACCAAGACCTACCTGCATACCTAATTTAAGCTCTCTAGCTATAGGGAAAGTGTCCAATACAAATAAGGGGGCACCGTGGTCCCCCTAGAGGAAAAGTGCCCGTTCTAAGACTTTTATTTTTATTTATTTACCAAGACCTACCTGCATACCTAATTTAAGCTCTCTAGCTATAGGGAAAGTGTCCAATACAAATAAGGGGGCACCGTGGTCCCCCTAGAGGAAAAGTGCCCGTTCTAAGGCTTTTATTTTTATTTATTTACCAAGACCTACCTGCATACCTAATTTAAGCTCTCTAGCTATAGGGAAAGTGTCCAATACAAATAAGGGGGCACCGTGGTCCCCCTAGAGGAAGAGTGCCCGTTTTAAGACTTTTATTTTTATTTATTTACCAAGACCTACCTGCATACCTAATTTAAGCCCTCTAGCTATAGGGAAAGTGTCCAATACAAATAAGGGGGCACCGTGGTCCCCCTAGAGGAAAAGTGCCCGTTCAAAGACTTTTATTTTTATTTATTTACCAAGACCTACCTGCATACCTAATTTAAGCTCTCTAGCTATAGGGAAAGTGTCCAATACAAATAAGGGGGCACCGTGGTCCCCCTAGAGGAAAAGTGCCCGTTCTAAGACTTTTATTTTTATTTATTTACCAAGACCTACCTGCATACCTAATTTAAGCGCTCTAGCTATAGGGAAAGTGTCCAATACAAATAAGGGGGCACCGTGGTCCCCCTAGAGGAAAAGTGCCCGTTCTAAGACTTTTATTTTTATTTATTTACCAAGACCTACCTGCATACCTAATTTAAGCTCTCTAGCTATAGGGAAAGTGTCCAATACAAATAAGGGGGCACCGTGGTCCCCCTAGAGGAAAAGTGCCCGTTCTAAGGCTTTTATTTTTATTTATTTACCAAGACCTACCTGCATACCTAATTTAAGCTCTCTAGCTATAGGGAAAGTGTCCAATACAAATAAGGGGGCACCGTGGTCCCCCTAGAGGAAAAGTGCCCGTTCTAAGACTTTTATTTTTATTTATTTACCAAGACCTACCTGCATACCTAATTTAAGCTCTCTAGCTATAGGGAAAGTGTCCAATACAAATAAGGGGCCACCGTAGTCCCCCTAGAGGAAAAGTGCCCGTTCTAAGGCTTTTATTTTTATTTATTTACCAAGACCTACCTGCATACCTAATTTAAGCTCTCTAGCTATAGGGAAAGTGTCCAATACAAATAAGGGGGCACCGTGGTCCCCCTCAAGGAAAAGTGCCCGTTCTAAGACTTTTATTTTTATTTATTTACCAAGATCTATCTGCACACCTAATTTAAGCTCTCTAGCTATAGGGAAAGTGTCCAATACAAATAAGGGGGCACCGTGGTCCCCCTCAAGGAAAAGTGCCCGTTCTAAGACTTTTATTTTTATTTATTTACCAAGACCTACCTGCATACCTAATTTAAGCTCTCTAGCTATAGGGAAAGTGTCCAATACAAATAAGGGGGCACCGTGGTCCCCCTAGAGGAAAAGTGCCCGTTCTAAGACTTTTATTTTTATTTATTTACCAAGACCTACCTGCATACCTAATTTAAGCTCTCTAGCTATAGGGAAAGTGTCCAATACAAATAAGGGGGCACCGTGGTCCCCCTAGAGGAAAAGTGCCCGTTCTAAGGCTTTTATTTTTATTTATTTACCAAGACCTCCCTGCATACCTAATTTAAGCTCTCTAGCTATAGGGAAAGTGTCCAATACAAATAAGGGGGCACCGTGGTCCCCCTAGAGGAAAAGTGCCCGTTTTAAGACTTTTATTTTTATTTATTTACCAAGACCTACCTGCATACCTAATTTAAGCTCTCTAGCTATAGGGAAAGTGTCCAATACAAATAAGGGGGCACCGTGGTCCACCTAGAGGAAAAGTGCCCGTTCTAAGACTTTTATTTTTATTTATTTACCAAGACCTACCTGCATACCTAATTTAAGCTCTCTAGCTATAGGGAAAGTGTCCAATACAAATAAGGGGGCACCGTGGTCCACCTAGAGGAAAAGTGCCCGTTCTAAGACTTTTATTTTTATTTATTTACCAAGACCTACCTGCATACCTAATTTAAGCTCTCTAGCTATAGGGAAAGTGTCCAATACAAATAAGGGGGCACCGTGGTCCCCCTAGAGGAAAAGTGCCCGTTCTAAGGCTTTTATTTTTATTTATTTACCAAGATCTACCCGCATACCTAATTTAAGCTCTCTAGCTATAGGGAAAGTGTCCAATACAAATAAGGGGGCACCGTGGTCCCCCTAGAGGAAAAGTGCCCGTTCTAAGACTTTTATTTTTATTTATTTACCAAGACCTACCTGCATACCTAATTTAAGCTCTCTAGCTATAGGGAAAGTGTCCAATACAAATAAGGGGGCACCGTGGTCCCCCTAGAGGAAAAGTGCCCGTTCTAAGACTTTTATTTTTATTTATTTACCAAGACCTACCTGCATACCTAATTTAAGCTCTTTAGCTATAGGGAAAGTGTCCAATACAAATAAGGGGGCACCGTGGTCCCCCTAGAGGAAAAGTGCCCGTTCTAAGACTTTTATTTTTATTTATTTACCAAGATCTATCTGCACCCCTAATTTAAGCTCTCTAGCTATAGGGAAAGTGTCCAATACAAATAAGGGGGCACCGTGGTCCCCCTAGAGGAAAAGTGCCCGTTCTAAGACTTTTATTTTTATTTATTTACCAAGACCTACCTGCATACCTAATTTAAGCTCTCTAGCTATAGGGAAAGTGTCCAATACAAATAAGGGGGCACCGTGGTCCCCCTAGAGGAGAAGTGCCCGTTCTAAGACTTTTATTTTTATTTATTTACCAAGACCTACCTGCATACCTAATTTAAGCTCTCTAGCTATAGGGAAAGTGTCCAATACAAATAAGGGGGCACCGTGGTCCCCCTAGAGGAAAAGTGCCCGTTCTAAGGCTTTTATTTTTATTTATTTACCAAGATCTACCTGCATACCTAATTTAAGCTCTCTAGCTATAGGGAAAGTGTCCAATACAAATAAGGGGGCACCGTGGTCCCCCTAGAGGAAAAGTGCCCGTTCTAAGACTTTTATTTTTATTTATTTACCAAGACCTACCTGCATACCTAATTTAAGCTCTCTAGCTATAGGGAAAGTGTCCAATACAAATAAGGGGGCACCGTGGTCCCCCTAGAGGAAAGGTGCCCGTTCTAAGACTTTTATTTTTATTTATTTACCAAGACCTACCTGCATACCTAATTTAAGCTCTCTAGCTATAGGGAAAGTGTCCAATACAAATAAGGGGGCACCGTGGTCCCCCTAGAGGAAAAGTGCCAGTTCTAAGACTTTTATTTTTATTTATTTACCAAGACCTACCTGCATACCTAATTTAAGCTCTCTAGCTATAGGGAAAGTGTCCAATACAAATAAGGGGGCACCGTGGTCCCCCTAGAGGAAAAGTGCCCGTTCTAGGACTTTTATTTTTATTTATTTACCAAGACCTACCTGCATACCTAATTTAAGCTCTCTAGCTATAGGGAAAGTGTCCAATACAAATAAGGGGGCACCGTGGTCCCCCTAGAGGAAAAGTGCCCGTTCTAAGACTTTTATTTTTATTTATTTACCAAGACCTACCTGCATACCTAATTTAAGCTCTCTAGCTATAGGGAAAGTGTCCAATACAAATAAGGGGGCACCGTGGTCCCCCTAGAGGAAAGGTGCCCGTTCTAAGACTTTTATTTTTATTTATTTACCAAGACCTACCTGCATACCTAATTTAAGCTCTCTAGCTATAGGGAAAGTGTCCAATACAAATAAGGGGGCACCGTGGTCCCCCTAGAGGAAAAGTGCCCGTTCTAAGACTTTTATTTTTATTTATTTACCAAGACCTACCTGCATACCTAATTTAAGCTCTCTAGCTATAGGGAAAGTGTCCAATACAAATAAGGGGGCACCGTGGTCCCCCTAGAGGAAAAGTGCCCGTTCTAAGGCTTTTATTTTTATTTATTTACCAAGACCTACCTGCATACCTAATTTAAGCTCTCTAGCTATAGGGAAAGTGTCCAATACAAATAAGGGGGCACCGTGGTCCCCCTAGAGGAAGAGTGCCCGTTTTAAGACTTTTATTTTTATTTATTTACCAAGACCTACCTGCATACCTAATTTAAGCCCTCTAGCTATAGGGAAAGTGTCCAATACAAATAAGGGGGCACCGTGGTCCCCCTAGAGGAAAAGTGCCCGTTCAAAGACTTTTATTTTTATTTATTTACCAAGACCTACCTGCATACCTAATTTAAGCTCTCTAGCTATAGGGAAAGTGTCCAATACAAATAAGGGGGCACCGTGGTCCCCCTAGAGGAAAAGTGCCCGTTCTAAGACTTTTATTTTTATTTATTTACCAAGACCTACCTGCATACCTAATTTAAGCGCTCTAGCTATAGGGAAAGTGTCCAATACAAATAAGGGGGCACCGTGGTCCCCCTAGAGGAAAAGTGCCCGTTCTAAGACTTTTATTTTTATTTATTTACCAAGACCTACCTGCATACCTAATTTAAGCTCTCTAGCTATAGGGAAAGTGTCCAATACAAATAAGGGGGCACCGTGGTCCCCCTAGAGGAAAAGTGCCCGTTCTAAGGCTTTTATTTTTATTTATTTACCAAGACCTACCTGCATACCTAATTTAAGCTCTCTAGCTATAGGGAAAGTGTCCAATACAAATAAGGGGGCACCGTGGTCCCCCTAGAGGAAAAGTGCCCGTTCTAAGACTTTTATTTTTATTTATTTACCAAGACCTACCTGCATACCTAATTTAAGCTCTCTAGCTATAGGGAAAGTGTCCAATACAAATAAGGGGCCACCGTAGTCCCCCTAGAGGAAAAGTGCCCGTTCTAAGGCTTTTATTTTTATTTATTTACCAAGACCTACCTGCATACCTAATTTAAGCTCTCTAGCTATAGGGAAAGTGTCCAATACAAATAAGGGGGCACCGTGGTCCCCCTCAAGGAAAAGTGCCCGTTCTAAGACTTTTATTTTTATTTATTTACCAAGACCTACCTGCATACCTAATTTAAGCTCTCTAGCTATAGGGAAAGTGTCCAATACAAATAAGGGGGCACCGTGGTCCCCCTAGAGGAAAAGTGCCCGTTCTAAGACTTTTATTTTTATTTATTTACCAAGACCTACCTGCATACCTAATTTAAGCTCTCTAGCTATAGGGAAAGTGTCCAATACAAATAAGGGGGCACCGTGGTCCCCCTAGAGGAAAAGTGCCCGTTCTAAGGCTTTTATTTTTATTTATTTACCAAGACCTCCCTGCATACCTAATTTAAGCTCTCTAGCTATAGGGAAAGTGTCCAATACAAATAAGGGGGCACCGTGGTCCCCCTAGAGGAAAAGTGCCCGTTTTAAGACTTTTATTTTTATTTATTTACCAAGACCTACCTGCATACCTAATTTAAGCTCTCTAGCTATAGGGAAAGTGTCCAATACAAATAAGGGGGCACCGTGGTCCACCTAGAGGAAAAGTGCCCGTTCTAAGACTTTTATTTTTATTTATTTACCAAGACCTACCTGCATACCTAATTTAAGCTCTCTAGCTATAGGGAAAGTGTCCAATACAAATAAGGGGGCACCGTGGTCCCCCTAGAGGAAAAGTGCCCGTTCTAAGGCTTTTATTTTTATTTATTTACCAAGATCTACCTGCATACCTAATTTAAGCTCTCTAGCTATAGGGAAAGTGTCCAATACAAATAAGGGGGCACCGTGGTCCCCCTAGAGGAAAAGTGCCCGTTCTAAGACTTTTATTTTTATTTATTTACCAAGACCTACCTGCATACCTAATTTAAGCTCTCTAGCTATAGGGAAAGTGTCCAATACAAATAAGGGGGCACCGTGGTCCCCCTAGAGGAAAAGTGCCCGTTCTAAGACTTTTATTTTTATTTATTTACCTAGACCTACCTGCATACCTAATTTAAGCTCTCTAGCTATAGGGAAAGTTTCCAATACAAATAAGGGGGCACCGTGGTCCCCCTAGAGGAAAAGTGGCCGTTCTAAGACTTTTATTTTTATTTATTTACCAAGATCTACCTGCATACCTAATTTAAGCTCTCTAGCTATAGGGAAAGTTTCCAATACAAATAAGGGGGCACCGTGGTCCCCCTAGAGGAAAAGTGCCCGTTCTAAGACTTTTATTTTTATTTATTTACCAAGACCTACCTGCATACCTAATTTAAGCTCCTAGCTATAGGGAAAGTGTCCAATACAAATAAGGGGGCACCGTGGTCCCCCTAGAGGAAAAGTGCCCGTTCTAAGACTTTTATTTTTATTTATTTACCAAGATCTACCTGCATACCTAATTTAAGCTCTCTAGCTATAGGGAAAGTGTCCAATACAAATAAGGGGGCACCGTAGTCCCCCTAGAGGAAAAGTGCCCGTTCTAAGGCTTTTATTTTTATTTATTTACCAAGACCTACCTGCATACCTAATTTAAGCTCTCTAGCTATAGGGAAAGTGTCCAATACAAATAAGGGGGCACCGTGGTCCCCCTAGAGGAAAAGTGCCCGTTCTAAGACTTTTATTTTTATTTATTTACCAAGACCTACCTGCATACCTAATTTAAGCTCTCTAGCTATAGGGAAAGTGTCCAATACAAATAAGGGGGCACCGTAGTCCCCCTAGAGGAAAAGTGCCCGTTCTAAGGCTTTTATTTTTATTTATTTACCAAGACCTACCTGCATACCTAATTTAAGCTCTCTAGCTATAGGGAAAGTGTCCAATACAAATAAGGGGGCACCGTAGTCCCCCTAGAGGAAAAGTGCCCGTTCTAAGGCTTTTATTTTTATTTATTTACCAAGACCTACCTGCATACCTAATTTAAGCTCTCTAGCTATAGGGAAAGTGTCCAATACAAATAAGGGGGCACCGTAGTCCCCCTAGAGGAAAAGTGCCCGTTCTAAGGCTTTTATTTTTATTTACTTACCAAGATCTACCTGCATACCTAATTTAAGCTCTCTAGCTATAGGGAAAGTGTCCAATACAAATAAGGGGGCACCGTGGTCCCCCTAGAGGAAAAGTGCCCGTTCTAAGGCTTTTATTTTTATTTACTTACCAAGATCTACCTGCATACCTAATTTAAGCTCTCTAGCTATAGGGAAAGTGTCCAATACAAATAAGGGGGCACCGTAGTCCCCCTAGAGGAAAAGTGCCCGTTCTAAGGCTTTTATTTTTATTTATTTACCAAGACCTACCTGCATACCTAATTTAAGCTCTCTAGCTATAGGGAAAGTGTCCAATACAAATAAGGGGGCACCGTAGTCCCCCTAGAGGAAAAGTGCCCGTTCTAAGGCTTTTATTTTTATTTATTTACCAAGACCTACCTGCATACCTAATTTAAGCTCTCTAGCTATAGGGAAAGTGTCCAATACAAATAAGGGGGCACCGTGGTCCCCCTAGAGGAAAAGTGCCCGTTCTAAGGCTTTTATTTTTATTTACTTACCAAGATCTACCTGCATACCTAATTTAAGCTCTCTAGCTATAGGGAAAGTGTCCAATACAAATAAGGGGGCACCGTGGTCCCCCTAGAGGAAAAGTGCCCGTTCTAAGGCTTTTATTGTTATTTACTTACCAAGATCTACCTGCATACCTAATTTAAGCTCTCTAGCTATAGGGAAAGTGTCCAATACAAATAAGGGGGCACCGTAGTCCCCCTAGAGGAAAAGTGCCCGTTCTAAGGCTTTTATTTTTATTTATTTACCAAGACCTACCTGCATACCTAATTTAAGCTCTCTAGCTATAGGGAAAGTGTCCAATACAAATAAGGGGGCACCGTAGTCCCCCTAGAGGAAAAGTGCCCGTTCTAAGGCTTTTATTTTTATTTATTTACCAAGACCTACCTGCATACCTAATTTAAGCTCTCTAGCTATAGGGAAAGTGTCCAATACAAATAAGGGGGCACCGTGGTCCCCCTAGAGGAAAAGTGCCCGTTCTAAGGCTTTTATTTTTATTTATTTACCAAGATCTACCTGCATACCTAACTTAAGCTCTCTAGCTATAGGGAAAGTGTCCAATACAAATAAGGGGGCACCGTGGTCCCCCTAGAGGAAAAGTGCCCGTTCTAAGACTTTTATTTTTATTTATTTACCAAGATCTACCTGCATACCTAATTTCAGCTCTCTAGCTGTAGAGAAACTGTCCTATACAAATAAGGGGGCACCGTGGTCCCCCTAGAGGAAAAGTGCCCGTTCTAAGGCTTTTATTTTTATTTATTTACCAAGACCTACCTGCATACCTAATTTAAGCTCTCTAGCTATAGGGAAAGTGTCCAATACAAATAAGGGGGCACCGTGGTCCCCCTAGAGGAAAAGTGCCCGTTCTAAGGCTTTTATTTTTATTTATTTACCAAGATCTACCTGCATACCTAACTTAAGCTCTCTAGCTATAGGGAAAGTGTCCAATACAAATAAGGGGGCACCGTAGTCCCCCTAGAGGAAAAGTGCCCGTTCTAAGACTTTTATTTTTATTTATTTACCAAGATCTACCTGCATACCTAATTTCAGCTCTCTAGCTGTAGAGAAACTGTCCTATACAAATAAGGGGGCACCGTGGTCCCCCTAGAAGAAAAGTGCCCGTTCTAAGGCTTTTATTTTTATTTATTTACCAAGACCTACCTGCATACCTAATTTAAGCTCTGTAGCTATAGGGAAAGTGTCCAATACAAATAAGGGGGCACCGTGGTCCCCCTAGAGGAAAAGTGCCCGTTCTAAGACTTTTATTTTTATTTATTTACCAAGATCTACCTGCATACCTAATTTAAGCTCTCTAGATGTAGAGAAAGTGTCCAATACAAATAAGGGGGCACCGTGGTCCCCCTAGAGGAAAAGTGCCCGTTCTAAGACTTTTATTTTTATTTATTTACCAAGATCTACCTGCATACCTAACTTAAGCTCTCTAGCTATAGGGAAAGTGTCCAATACAAATAAGGGGGCACCGTGGTCCCCCTAGAGGAAAAGTGCCCGTTCTAAGACTTTTATTTTTATTTATTTACCAAGATCTACCTGCATACCAAACTTAAGCTCTCTAGCTATAGGGAAAGTGTCCAATACAAATAAGGGGGCACCGTGGTCCCCCTAGAGGAAAAGTGCCCGTTCTAAGACTTTTATTTTTATTTATTTACCAAGACCTACCTGCATACCTAATTTAAGCTCTCTAGCTATAGGGAAAGTGTCCAATACAAATAAGGGGGCACCGTGGTCCCCCTAGAGGAAAAGTGCCCGTTCTAAGACTTTTATTTTTATTTATTTACCAAGACCTACCTGCATACCTAATTTAAGCTCTCTAGCTATAGGGAAAGTGTCCAATACAAATAAGGGGGCACCGTGGTCCCCCTAGAGGAAAAGTGCCCGTTCTAAGACTTTTATTTTTATTTATTTACCAAGATCTACCTGCATACCAAACTTAAGCTCTCTAGCTATAGGGAAAGTGTCCAATACAAATAAGGGGGCACCGTGGTCCCCCTAGAGGAAAAGTGCCCGTTCTAAGACTTTTATTTTTATTTACTTACCAAGACCTACCTGCATACCTAATTTAAGCTCTCTAGCTATAGGGAAAGTGTCCAATACAAATAAGGGGGCACCGTGGTCCCCCTAGAGGAAAAGTGCCCGTTCTAAGACTCTTATTTTTATTTATTTACCAAGACCTACCTGCATACCTAATTTAAGCTCTCTAGCTATAGGGAAAGTGTCCAATACAAATATGGGGGCACCGTGGTCCCCCTAGAGGAAAAGTGCCCGTTCTAAGACTTTTATTTTTATTTATTTACCAAGACCTACCTGCATACCTAATTTCAGCTCTCTAGCTGTAGAGAAACTGTCCTATACAAATAAGGGGGCACCGTGGTCCCCCTAGAGGAAAAGTGCCCGTTCTAAAACTTTTATTTTTATTTATTTACCAAGACCTACCTGCATACCTAATTTCAGCTCTCTAGCTGTAGAGAAACTGTCCTATACAAATAAGGGGGCACCGTGGTCCCCCTAGAGGAAAAGTGCCCGTTCTAAGACTCTTATTTTTATTTATTTACCAAGACCTACCTGCATACCTAATTTAAGCTCTCTAGCTATAGGGAAAGTGTCCAATACAAATAAGGGGGCACCGTGGTCCTCCTAGAGGAAAAGTGCCCGTTCTAAGACTTTTATTTTTATTTATTTACCAAGACCTACCTGCATACCTAATTTAAGCTCTCTAGCTATAGGGAAAGTGTCCAATACAAATAAGGGGGCACCGTGGGCCCCCTAGAGGAAAAGTGCCCCTTCTAAGACTTTTATTTTTATTTATTTACCAAGACCTACCTGCATACCTAATTTAAGCTCTCTAGCTATAGGGAAAGTGTCCAATAAAAATAAGGGGGCACCGTGGTTCCCCTAGAGGAAAAGTGCCCGTTCTAAGACTCTTATTTTTATTTATTTACCAAGACCTACCTGCATACCTAATTTAAGCTCTCTAGCTATAGGGAAAGTGTCCAATACAAATAAGGGGGCACCGTGGTCCCCCTAGAGGAAAAGTGCCCGTTCTAAGACTTTTATTTTTATTTATTTACCAAGACCTACCTGCATACCTAATTTAAGCTCTCTAGCTATAGGGAAAGTGTCCAATACAAATAAGGGGGCACCGTGGTCCCCCTAGAGGAAAAGTGCCCGTTCTAAGACTTTTATTTTTATTTATATACCAAGACCTACCTGCATACCTAATTTAAGCTCTCTAGCTATAGGGAAAGTGTCCAATACAAATAAGAGGGCACCGTGGTCCCCCTAGAGGAAAAGTGCCCGTTCTAAGACTTTTATTTTTATTTATTTACCAAGACCTACCTGCGTACCTAATTTCAGCTCTGTAGCTGTAGGGAAAGTGTCCAATACAAATAAAGGGGCACCATGGTCCCCCTAGAGGAAAAGTGCCCGTACTAAGACTCTTATTTTTATTTATTTACCAAGACCTACCTGCATACCTAATTTAAGCTCTCTAGCTATAGGGAAAGTGTCCAATACAAATAAGGGGGCACCGTGGTCCCCCTAGAGGAAAAGACCTACCTGCGTACCTAATTTCAGCTCTCTAGCTATAGGGAAAGTGTCCAATACAAATAAGGGGGCACCGTGGTCCCCCTAGAGGAAAAGTGCCCGTTCTAAGACTTTTATTTTTATTTATTTACCAAGACCTACCTGCATACCTAATTTAAGCTCTCTAGCTATAGGGAAAGTGTCCAATACAAATAAGGGGGCACCGTGGTCCCCCTAGAGGAAAAGACCTACCTGCGTACCTAATTTCAGCTCTGTAGCTGTAGGGAAAGTGTCCAATACAAATAAAAGGGGCACCATGGTCCCCCTAGAGGAAAAGTGCCCGTTCTAAGACTCTTATTTTTATTTATTTACCAAGACCTACCTGCATACCTAATTTAAGCTCTCTAGCTATAGGGAAAGTGTCCAATACAAATAAGGGGGCACCGTGGTCCCCCTAGAGGAAAAGTGCCCGTTCTAAGAATTTTATTTTTATTTATATACCAAGACCTACCTGCATACCTAATTTAAGCTCTCTAGCTATAGGGAAAGTGTCCAATACAAATAAGGGGGCACCGTGGTCCCCCTAGAGGAAAAGTGCCCGTTCTAAGACTTTTATTTTTATTTATTTACCAAGACCTACCTGCATACCTAATTTCAGCTCTGTAGCTGTAGGGAAAGTGTCCAATACAAATAAAGGGGCACCATGGTCCCCCTAGAGGAAAAGTGCCCGTTCTAAGACTCTTATTTTTATTTATTTACCAAGACCTACCTGCATACCTAATTTAAGCTCTCTAGCTATAGGGAAAGTGTCCAATACAAATAAGGGGGCACCGTGGTCCCCCTAGAGGAAAAGACCTACCTGCGTACCTAATTTCAGCTCTCTAGCTGTAGAGAAACTGTCCTATACAAATAAGGGGGCACCGTGGTCCCCCTAGAGGAAAAGTGCCCGTTCTAAGACTTTTATTTTTATTTATTTGCCAAGACCTACCTGCATACCTAATTTCAGCTCTCTAGCTGTAGAGAAACTGTCCTATACAAATAAGGAAGCACCGTGGTCCCCCTAGAGGAAAAGTGCCCGTTCTAAGACTCTTATTTTTATTTATTTACCAAGACCTACCTGCATACCTAATTTAAGCTCTCTAGCTATAGGGAAAGTGTCCAATACAAATAAGGGGGCACCGTGGTCCCCCTAGAAGAAAAGTGCCCGTTCTAAGACTTTTATTTTTATTTATTTACCAAGACCTACCTGCATACCTAATTTAAGCTCTCTAGCTATAGGGAAAGTGTCCAATACAAATAAGGGGGCACCGTGGTCCCCCTAGAGGAAAAGTGCCCGTTCTAAGACTCTTATTTTTATTTATTTACCAAGACCTACCTGCATACCTAATTTCAGCTCTCTAGCTGTAGAGAAACTGTCCTATACAAATAAGGGGGCACCGTGGTCCCCCTAGAGGAAAAGTGCCCGTTCTAAGACTTTTATTTTTATTTATTTACCAAGACCTACCTGCATACCTAATTTCAGCTCTCTAGCTGTAGAGAAACTGTCCTATACAAATAAGGAAGCACCGTGGTCCCCCTAGAGGAAAAGTGCCCGTTCTAAGACTCTTATTTTTATTTATTTACCAAGACCTACCTGCATACCTAATTTAAGCTCTCTAGCTATAGGGAAAGTGTCCAATACAAATAAGGGGGCACCGTGGTCCCCCTAGAAGAAAAGTGCCCGTTCTAAGACTTTTATTTTTATTTATTTACCAAGACCTACCTGCATACCTAATTTAAGCTCTCTAGCTATAGGGAAAGTGTCCAATACAAATAAGGGGGCACCGTGGTCCCCCTAGAGGAAAAGTGCCCGTTCTAAGACTCTTATTTTTATTTATTTACCAAGACCTACCTGCATACCTAATTTAAGCTCTCTAGCTATAGGGAAAGTGTCCAATACAAATAAGGGGGCACCGTGGTCCCCCTAGAGGAAAAGTGCCCGTTCTAAGACTTTTATTTTTATTTATTTACCAAGACCTACCTGCATACCTAATTTAAGCTCTCTAGCTATAGGGAAAGTGTCCAATACAAATAAGGGGGCACCGTGGTCCCCCTAGAGGAAAAGTGCCCGTTCTAAGACTTTTATTTTTATTTATTTACCAAGACCTACCTGCATACCTAATTTAAGCTCTGTAGCTATAGGGAAAGTGTCCAATACAAATAAGGGGGCACCGTGGTCCCCCTAGAGGAAAAGTGCCCGTTCTAAGACTTTTATTTTTATTTATTTACCCAGACCTACCTGCATACCTAATTTAAGCTCTCTAGCTATAGGGAAAGTGTCCAATACAAATAAGGGGGCACCGTGGTCCCCCTAGAGGAAAAGTGCCCGTTCTAAGACTTTTATTTTTATTTATTTACCAAGACCTACCTGCATACCTAATTTAAGCTCTCTAGCTATAGGGAAAGTGCCCAATACAAATAAGGGGGCACCGTGGTCCCCCTAGAGGAAAAGTGCCCGTTCTAAGACTTTTATTTTTATTTATATACCAAGACCTACCTGCATACCTAATTTAAGCTCTCTAGCTATAGGGAAGTGTCCAATACAAATAAGGGGGCACCGTGGTCCCCCTAGAGGAAAAGTGCCCGTTCTAAGACTTGTATTTTTATTTATTTACCAAGACCTACCTGCATACATAATTTAAGCTCTCTAGCTATAGGGAAAGTGTCCAATACAAATAAGGGGGCACCGTGGTCCCCCTAGAGGAAAAGTGCCCGTTCTAAGACTTTTATTTTTATTTATTTACCAAGACCTACCTGCATACCTAATTTAAGCTCTCTAGCTATAGGGAAAGTGTCCAATACAAATAAGGGGGCACCGTGGTCCCCCTAGAGGAAAAGTGCCCGTTCTAAGACTTTTATTTTTATTTATATACCAAGACCTACCTGCATACCTAATTTAAGCTCTCTAGCTATAGGGAAAGTGTCCAATACAAATAAGGGGGCACCGTGGTCCCCCTAGAGGAAAAGTGCCCGTTCTAAGACTTTTATTTTTATTTATTTACCAAGACCTACCTGCGTACCTAATTTCAGCTCTCTAGCTGTAGGGAAAGTGTGCAATACAAATAAAGGGGCACCGTGGTCCCCCTAGAGGAAAAGTTCCCGTTCTAAGACTTTTATTTTTATTTATTTACCAAGACCTACCTGCGTACCTATTTTCAGCTCTCTAGCTGTAGGGAAAGTGTCCAATACAAATAAAGGGGCACCGTGGTCCCCCTAGAGGAAAAGTTCCCGTTCTAAGACTTTTATTTTTATTTATTTACCAAGACCTACCTGCGTACCTAATTTCATCTCTCTAGCTGTAGGGAAAGTGTCCAATACAAATAAAGGGGCACCGTGGTCCCCCTAGAGGAAAAGTTCCCGTTCTAAGACTTTTATTTTTATTTATTTACCAAGACCTACCTGCATACCTAATTTAAGCTCTCTAGCTATAGGGAAAGTGTCCAATACAAATAAGGGGGCACCGTGGTCCCCCTAGAGGAAAAGTGCCCGTTCTAAGACTTTTATTTTTATTTATTTACCAAGACCTACCTGCATACCTAATTTAAGCTCTCTAGCTATAGGGAAAGTGTCCAATACAAATAAGGGGGCACCGTGATCCCCCTAGAGGAAAAGTGCCCGTTCTAAAACTTTTATTTTTATTTATTTACCAAGACCTACCTGCATACCTAATTTAAGCTCTCTAGCTATAGGGAAAGTGTCCAATACAAATACGGGGGCACCGTGGTTCCCCTAGAGGAAAAGTGCCCGTTCTAAGACTTTTATTTTTATTTATTTACCAAGACCTACCTGCATACCTAATTTAAGCTCTCTAGCTATAGGGAAAGTGTCCAATACAAATAAGGGGGCACCGTGGTTCCCCTAGAGGAAAAGTGCCCGTTCTAAGACTTTTATTTTTATTTATTTACCAAGACCTACCTGCATACCTAATTTAAGCTCTCTAGCTATAGGGAAAGTGTCCAATACAAATAAGGGGGCACCGTGGTTCCCCTAGAGGAAAAGTGCCCGTTCTAAGACTTTTATTTTTATTTATTTACCAAGACCTACCTGCATACCTAATTTAAGCTCTCTAGCTATAGGGAAAGTGTCCAATACAAATACGGGGGCACCGTGGTTCCCCTAGAGGAAAAGTGCCCGTTCTAAGACTTTTATTTTTATTTATTTACCAAGACCTACCTGCATACCTAATTTAAGCTCTCTAGCTATAGGGAAAGTGTCCAATACAAATAAGGGGGCACCGTGGTTCCCCTAGAGGAAAAGTGCCCGTTCTAAGACTTTTATTTTTATTTATTTACCAAGACCTACCTGCATACCTAATTTAAGCTCTCTAGCTATAGGGAAAGTGTCCAATACAAATACGGGGGCACCGTGGTTCCCCTAGAGGAAAAGTGCCCGTTCTAAGACTTTTATTTTTATTTATTTACCAAGACCTACCTGCATACCTAATTTAAGCTCTCTAGCTATAGGGAAAGTGTCCAATACAAATAAGGGGGCACCGTGGTTCCCCTAGAGGAAAAGTGCCCGTTCTAAAACTTTTATTTTTATTTATTTACCAAGACCTACCTGCATACCTAATTTAAGCTCTCTAGCTATAGGGAAAGTGTCCAATACAAATAAGGGGGCACCGTGGTTCCCCTAGAGGAAAAGTGCCCGTTCTAAGACTTTTATTTTTATTTATTTACCAAGACCTACCTGCATACCTAATTTAAGCTCTCTAGCTATAGGGAAAGTGTCCAATACAAATAAGGGGGCACCGTGGTTCCCCTAGAGGAAAAGTGCCCGTTCTAAGACTTTTATTTTTATTTATTTACCAAGACCTACCTGCATACCTAATTTAAGCTCTCTAGCTATAGGGAAAGTGTCCAATACAAATAAGGGGGCACCGTGGTCCCCCTAGAGGAAAAGTGCCCGTTCTAAGACTTTTATTTTTATTTATTTACCAAGACCTACCTGCATACCTAATTTAAGCTCTCTAGCTATAGGGAAAGTGTCCAATACAAATAAGGGGGCACCGTGGTCCCCCTAGAGGAAAAGTGCCCGTTCTAAGACTTTTATTTTTATTTATTTACCAAGACCTACCTGCATACCTAATTTAAGCTCTCTAGCTATAGGGAAAGTGTCCAATACAAATAAGGGGGCACCGTGGTCCCCCTAGAGGAAAAGTGCCCGTTCTAAGGCTTTTATTTTTATTTATTTACCAAGATCTACCTGCATACCTAATTTAAGCTCTCTAGCTATAGGGAAAGTGTCCAATACAAATAAAGGGGCACCGTGGTCCCCCTAGAGGAAAAGTGCCCGTTCTAAGGCTTTTATTTTTATTTATTTACCAAGACCTACCTGCATACCTAATTTAAGCTCTCTAGCTATAGGGAAAGTGTCCAATACAAATAAGGGGGCACCGTAGTCCCCCTAGAGGAAAAGTGCCCGTTCTAAGGCTTTTATTTTTATTTATTTACCAAGACCTACCTGCATACCTAATTTAAGCTCTCTAGCTATAGGGAAAGTGTCCAATACAAATAAGGGGGCACCGTGGTCCCCCTAGAGGAAAAGTGCCCGTTCTAAGGCTTTTATTTTTATTTATTTACCAAGACCTACCTGCATACCTAATTTAAGCTCTCTAGCTATAGGGAAAGTGTCCAATACAAATAAGGGGGCACTGTGGTCACCCTAGAGGGAAAGTGCCCGTTCTAAGGCTTTTATTTTTATTTATTTACCAAGATCTACCTGCATACCTAATTTAAGCTCTCTAGCTATAGGGAAAGTGTCCAATACAAATAAGGGGGCACCGTAGTCCCCCTAGAGGAAAAGTGCACGTTCTAAGGCTTTTATTTTTTTTTATTTACCAAGACCTACCTGCATACCTAATTTAAGCTCTCTAGCTATAGGGAAAGTGTCCAATACAAATAAGGGGGCACCGTAGTCCCCCTAGAGGAAAAGTGCCCGTTCTAAGGCTTTTATTTTTATTTATTTACCAAGACCTACCTGCATACCTAATTTAAGCTCTCTAGCTATAGGGAAAGTGTCCAATACAAATAAGGGGGCACCGTGGTCCCCCTAGAGGAAAAGTGCCCGTTCTAAGGCTTTTATTTTTATTTATTTACCAAGACCTACCTGCATACCTAATTTAAGCTCTCTAGCTATAGGGAAAGTGTCCAATACAAATAAGGGGGCACTGTGGTCACCCTAGAGGGAAAGTGCCCGTTCTAAGACTTTTATTTTTATTTATTTACCAAGACCTACCTGCATACCTAATTTAAGCTCTTTAGCTATAGGGAAAGTGTCCAATACAAATAAGGGGGCACCGTCGTCCCCCTAGAGGAAAAGTGCCCGTTCTAAGGCTTTTATTTTTATTTATTTACCAAGATCTACCTGCATACCTAATTTAAGCTCTCTAGCTATAGGGATAGTGTCCAATACAAATAAGGGGGCACCGTAGTCCCCCTAGAGGAAAAGTGCCCGTTCTAAGGCTTTTATTTTTATTTATTTACCAAGACCTACCTGCATACCTAATTTAAGCTCTCTAGCTATAGGGAAAGTGTCCAATACAAATAAGGGGGCACCGTGGTCCCCCTAGAGGAAAAGTGCCCGTTCTAAGACTTTTATTTTTATTTATTTACCAAGACCTACCTGCATACCTAATTTAAGCTCTCTAGCTATAGGGAAAGTGTCCAATACAAATAAGGGGGCACCGTGGTCCCCCTAGAGGGAAAGTGCCCGTTCTAAGACTTTTATTTTTATTTATTTACCAAGACCTACCTGCATACCTAATTTAAGCTCTCTAGCTATAGGGAAAGTGTCCAATACAAATAAGGGGGCACCGTAGTCCCCCTAGAGGAAAAGTGCCCGTTCTAAGGCTTTTATTTTTATTTATTTACCAAGACCTACCTGCATACCTAATTTAAGCTCTCTAGCTATAGGGAAAGTGTCCAATACAAATAAGGAGGCACCGTGGTCCCCCTAGAGGAAAAGTGCCCGTTCTAAGACTTTTATTTTTATTTATTTACCAAGACCTACCTGCATACCTAATTTAAGCTCTCTAGCTATAGGGAAAGTGTCCAATACAAATAAGGGGGCACCGTGGTCCCCCTAGAGGAAAAGTGCCCGTTCTAAGACTTTTATTTTTATTTATTTACCAAGACCTACCTGCATACCTAATTTAAGCTCTCTAGCTATAGGGAAAGTGTCCAATACAAATAAGGGGGCACCGTGGTCCCCCTAGAGGAAACGTGCCCGTTCTAAGACTTTTATTTTTATTTATTTACCAAGACCTACCTGCATACCTAATTTAAGCTCTCTAGCTATAGGGAAAGTGTCCAATACAAATAAGGGGGCACCGTGGTCCCCCTAGAGGAAAAGTGCCCGTTCTAAGGCTTTTATTTTTATTTATTTACCAAGACCTACCTGCATACCTAATTTAAGCTCTCTAGCTATAGGGAAAGTGTCCAATACAAATAAGGGGGCACCGTGGTCCCCCTAGAGGAAAAGTGCCCGTTCTAAGACTTTTATTTTTATTTATTTACCAAGACCTACCTGCATACCTAATTTAAGCTCTCTAGCTATAGGGAAAGTGTCCAATACAAATAAGGGGGCACTGTGGTCACCCTAGAGGGAAAGTGCCCGTTCTAAGACTTTTATTTTTATTTATTTACCAAGACCTACCTGCATACCTAATTTAAGCTCTCTAGCTATAGGGAAAGTGTCCAATACAAATAAGGGGGCACCGTGGTCCCCCTAGAGGAAAAGTGCCCGTTCTAAGGCTTTTATTTTTATTTATTTACCAAGATCTACCTGCATACCTAATTTAAGCTCTCTAGCTATAGGGAAAGTGTCCAATACAAATAAGGGGGCACCGTGGTCCCCCTAGAGGAAAAGTGCCCGTTCTAAGGCTTTTATTTTTATTTATTTACCAAGACCTACCTGCATACCTAATTTAAGCTCTCTAGCTATAGGGAAAGTGTCCAATACAAATAAGGGGGCACCGTGTTCCCCCTAGATTAAAAGTGCCCGTTCTAAGACTTTTATTTTTATTTATTTACCAAGACCTACCTGCATACCTAATTTAAGCTCTCTAGCTATAGGGAAAGTGTCCAATACAAATAAGGGGGCACCGTGGTCCCCCTAGAGGGAAAGTGCCCGTTCTAAGACTTTTATTTTTATTTATTTACCAAGACCTACCTGCATACCTAATTTAAGCTCTCTAGCTATAGGGAAAGTGTCCAATACAAATAAGGGGGCACCGTGGTCCCCCTAGAGGAAAAGTGCCCGTTCTAAGACTTTTATTTTTATTTATTTACCAAGACCTACCTGCATACCTAATTTAAGCTCTCTAGCTATAGGGAAAGTGTCCAATACAAATAAGGGGGCACCGTGGTCCCCCTCAAGGAAAAGTGCCCGTTCTAAGACTTTTATTTTTATTTATTTACCAAGACCTACCTGCATACCTAATTTAAGCTCTCTAGCTATAGGGAAAGTGTCCAATAGAAATAAGGGGGCACCGTGGTCCCCCTAGAGGAAAAGTGCCCGTTCTAAGACTTTTATTTTTATTTATTTACCAAGACCTACCTGCATACCTAATTTAAGCTCTCTAGCTATAGGGAAAGTGTCCAATACAAATAAGGGGGCACCGTGGTCCCCCTAGAGGAAAAGTGCCCGTTCTAAGGCTTTTATTTTTATTTATTTACCAAGACCTACCTGCATACCTAATTTAAGCTCTCTAGCTATAGGGAAAGTGTCCAATACAAATAAGGGGGCACCGTGGTCCCCCTAGAGGAAGAGTGCCCGTTTTAAGACTTTTATTTTTATTTATTTACCAAGACCTACCTGCATACCTAATTTAAGCTCTCTAGCTATAGGGAAAGTGTCCAATACAAATAAGGGGGCACCGTGGTCCCCTAGAGGAAAAGTGCCCGTTCTAAGACTTTTATTTTTATTTATTTACCAAGACCTACCTGCATACCTAATTTAAGCTCTCTAGCTATAGGGAAAGTGTCCAATACAAATAAGGGGGCACCGTGGTCCCCCTAGAGGAAAGGTGCCCGTTCTAAGACTTTTATTTTTATTTATTTACCAAGACCTACCTGCATACCTAATTTAAGCTCTCTAGCTATAGGGAAAGTGTCCAATACAAATAAGGGGGCACCGTGGTCCCCCTAGAGGAAAAGTGCCCGTTCTAAGACTTTTATTTTTATTTATTTACCAAGACCTACCTGCATACCTAATTTAAGCTCTCTAGCTATAGGGAAAGTGTCCAATACAAATAAGGGGGCACCGTGGTCCCCCTAGAGGAAAAGTGCCCGTTCTAAGGCTTTTATTTTTATTTATTTACCAAGACCTACCTGCATACCTAATTTAAGCTCTCTAGCTATAGGGAAAGTGTCCAATACAAATAAGGGGGCACCGTGGTCCCCCTAGAGGAAAAGTGCCCGTTCTAAGGCTTTTATTTTTATTTATTTACCAAGATCTACCTGCATACCTAATTTAAGCTCTCTAGCTATAGGGAAAGTGTCCAATACAAATAAGGGGCACCGTAGTCCCCCTAGAGGAAAAGTGCCCGTTCTAAGGCTTTTATTTTTATTTATTTACCAAGACCTACCTGCATACCTAATTTAAGCTCTCTAGCTATAGGGAAAGTGTCCAATACAAATAAGGGGGCACCGTAGTCCCCCTAGAGAAAAAGTGCCCGTTCTAAGGCTTTTATTTTTATTTATTTACCAAGACCTACCTGCATACCTAATTTAAGCTCTCTAGCTATAGGGAAAGTGTCCAATACAAATAAGGGGGCACCGTGGTCCCCCTAGAGGAAAAGTGCCCGTTCTAAGACTTTTATTTTTATTTATTTACCAAGACCTACCTGCATACCTAATTTAAGCTCTCTAGCTATAGGGAAAGTGTCCAATACAAATAAGGGGGCACCGTGGTCCCCCTAGAGGAAAAGTGCCCGTTCTAAGACTTTTATTTTTATTTATTTACCAAGACCTACCTGCATACCTAATTTAAGCGCTCTAGCTATAGGGAAAGTGTCCAATACAAATAAGGGGGCACCGTGGTCCACCTAGAGGAAAAGTGCCCGTTCTAAGGCTTTTATTTTTATTTATTTACCAAGACCTACCTGCATACCTAATTTAAGCTCTCTAGCTATAGGGAAAGTGTCCAATACAAAAAAGGGGGCACCGTGGTCCCCCTCAAGGAAAAGTGCCCGTTCTAAGACTTTTATTTTTATTTATTTACCAAGATCTATCTGCACACCTAATTTAAGCTCTCTAGCTATAGGGAAAGTGTCCAATACAAATAAGGGGGCACCGTGGTCCCCCTCAAGGAAAAGTGCCCGTTCTAAGACTTTTATTTTTATTTATTTACCAAGACCTACCTGCATACCTAATTTAAGCTCTCTAGCTATAGGGAAAGTGTCCAATACAAATAAGGGGGCACCGTGGTCCCCCTAGAGGAAAAGTGCCCGTTCTAAGACTTTTATTTTTATTTATTTACCAAGACCTACCTGCATACCTAATTTAAGCTCTCTAGCTATAGGGAAAGTGTCCAATACAAATAAGGGGGCACCGTGGTCCCCCTAGAGGAAAAGTGCCCGTTCTAAGGCTTTTATTTTTATTTATTTACCAAGACCTACCTGCATACCTAATTTAAGCTCTCTAGCTATAGGGAAAGTGTCCTATACAAATAAGGGGGCACCGTGGTCCCCCTAGAGGAAAAGTGCCCGTTCTAAGACTTTTATTTTTATTTATTTACCAAGACCTACCTGCTTACCTAATTTAAGCTCTCTAGCTATAGGGAAAGTGTCCAATACAAATAAGGGGGCACCGTGGTCCCCCTAGAGGAAAAGTGCCCGTTCTAAGACTTTTATTTTTATTTATTTACCAAGACCTACCTGCATACCTAATTTAAGCTCTCTAGCTATAGGGAAAGCGTCCAATACAAATAAGGGGGCACCGTGGTCCCCCTAGAGGAAAAGTGCCCGTTCTAAGACTTTTATTTTTATTTATTTACCAAGACCTACCTGCATACCTAATTTAAGCTCTCTAGCTATAGGGAAAGTGTCCAATACAAATAAGGGGGCACCGTGGTCCCCCTAGAGGAAAAGTGCCCGTTCTAAGGCTTTTATTTTTATTTATTTACCAAGACCTACCTGCATACCTAATTTAAGCTCTCTAGCTATAGGGAAAGTGTCCTATACAAATAAGGGGGCACCGTGGTCCCCCTAGAGGAAAAGTGCCCGTTCTAAGGCTTTTATTTTTATTTATTTACCAAGACCTACCTGCATACCTAATTTAAGCTCTCTAGCTATAGGGAAAGTGTCCAATACAAATAAGGGGGCACCGTGGTCCCCCTAGAGGAAAAGTGCCCGTTCTAAGACTTTTATTTTTATTTATTTACCAAGACCTACCTGCATACCTAATTTAAGCTCTCTAGCTATAGGGAAAGCGTCCAATACAAATAAGGGGGCACCGTGGTCCCCCTAGAGGAAAAGTGCCCGTTCTAAGACTTTTATTTTTATTTATTTACCAAGACCTACCTGCATACCTAATTTAAGCTCTCTAGCTATAGGGAAAGTGTCCAATACAAATAAGGGGGCACCGTGGTCCCCCTAGAGGAAAAGTGCCCGTTCTAAGGCTTTTATTTTTATTTATTTACCAAGATCTATCTGCATACCTAATTTAAGCTCTCTAGCTATAGGGAAAGTGTCCAATACAAATAAGGCGGCACCGTGGTCCCCCTAGAGGAAAAGTGCCCGTTCTAAGACTTTTATTTTTATTTATTTACCAAGACCTACCTGCATACCTAATTTAAGCTCTCTAGCTATAGGGAAAGTGTCCAATACAAATAAGGGGGCACCGTGGTCCCCCTAGAGGAAAAGTGCCCGTTCTAAGGCTTTTATTTTTATTTATTTACCAAGACCTACCTGCATACCTAATTTAAGCTCTCTAGCTATAGGGAAAAGGTCCAATACAAATAAGGGGGCACCGTGGTCCCCCTAGAGGAAAAGTGCCCGTTCTAAGGCTTTTATTTTTATTTATTTACCAAGACCTACCTGCATACCTAATTTAAGCTCTCTAGCTATAGGGAAAGTGTCCAATACAAATAAGGGGGCACCGTGGTCCCCCTAGAGGAAAAGTGCCCGTTCTAAGGCTTTTATTTTTATTTATTTACCAAGATCTACCTGCATACCTAATTTAAGCTCTCTAGCTATAGGGAAAGTGTCCAATACAAATAAGGGGCACCGTAGTCCCCCTAGAGGAAAAGTGCCCGTTCTAAGGCTTTTATTTTTATTTATTTACCAAGACCTACCTGCATACCTAATTTAAGCTCTCTAGCTATAGGGAAAGTGTCCAATACAAATAAGGGGGCACCGTAGTCCCCCTAGAGAAAAAGTGCCCGTTCTAAGGCTTTTATTTTTATTTATTTACCAAGACCTACCTGCATACCTAATTTAAGCTCTCTAGCTATAGGGAAAGTGTCCAATACAAATAAGGGGGCACCGTGGTCCCCCTAGAGGAAAAGTGCCCGTTCTAAGGCTTTTATTTTTATTTATTTACCAAGACCTACCTGCATACCTAATTTAAGCTCTCTAGCTATAGGGAAAGTGTCCAATACAAATAAGGGGGCACCGTGGTCCCCCTAGAGGAAAAGTGCCCGTTCTAAGGCTTTTATTTTTATTTATTTACCAAGACCTACCTGCATACCTAATTTAAGCTCTCTAGCTATAGGGAAACTGTCCAATACAAATAAGGGGGCACCGTGGTCCCCCTAGAGGAAAAGTGCCCGTTCTAAGGCTTTTATTTTTATTTATTTACCAAGACCTACCTGCATACCTAATTTAAGCTCTCTAGCTATAGGGAAAGTGTCCAATACAAATAAGGGGGCACCGTGGTCCCCCTAGAGGAAAAGTGCCCGTTCTAAGGCTTTTATTTTTATTTATTTACCAAGATCTACCTGCATACCTAATTTAAGCTCTCTAGCTATAGGGAAAGTGTCCAATACAAATAAGGGGGCACCGTAGTCCCCCTAGAGAAAAAGTGCCCGTTCTAAGGCTTTTATTTTTATTTATTTACCAAGACCTACCTGCATACCTAATTTAAGCTCTCTAGCTATAGGGAAAGTGTCCAATACAAATAAGGGGGCACCGTGGTCCTCCTAGAGGAAAAGTGCCCGTTCTAAGGCTTTTATTTTTATTTATTTACCAAGACCTACCTGCATACCTAATTTAAGCTCTCTAGCTATAGGGAAAGTGTCCAATACAAATAAGGGGGCACCGTAGTCCCCCTAGAGGAAAAGTGCCCGTTCTAAGACTTTTATTTTTATTTATTTACCAAGACCTACCTGCATACCTAATTTAAGCTCTCTAGCTATAGGGAAAGTGTCCAATACAAATAAGGGGGCACCGTGGTCCCCCTAGAGGAAAAGTGCCCGTTCTAAGGCTTTTATTTTTATTTATTTACCAAGACCTACCTGCATACCTAATTTAAGCTCTCTAGCTATAGGGAAAGTGTCCAATACAAATAAGGGGGCACCGTGGTCCCCCTAGAGGAAAAGTGCCCGTTCTAAGGCTTTTATTTTTATTTATTTACCAAGACCTACCTGCATACCTAATTTAAGCTCTCTAGCTATAGGGAAAGTGTCCAATACAAATAAGGGGGCACCGTGGTCCCCCTAGAGGAAAAGTGCCCGTTCTAAGGGTTTTATTTTTATTTATTTACCAAGATCCACCTGCATACCTAATTTAAGCTCTCTAGCTATAGGGAAAGTGTCCAATACAAATAAGGGGGCACCGTAGTCCCCCTAGAGGAAAAGTGCCCGTTCTAAGGCTTTTATTTTGATTTATTTACCAAGACCTACCTGCATACCTAATTTAAGCTCTCTAGCTATTGGGAAAGTGTCCAATACAAATAAGGGGGCACCGTAGTCCCCCTAGAGAAAAAGTGCCCGTTCTAAGGCTTTTATTTTTATTTATTTACCAAGACCTACCTGCATACCTAATTTAAGCTCTCTAGCTATAGGGAAAGTGTCCAATACAAATAAGGGGGCACCGTGGTCCCCCTAGAGGAAAAGTGCC
This sequence comes from Phania funesta, assembly GCA_963932375.1. Classification (NCBI taxonomy): domain Eukaryota; kingdom Metazoa; phylum Arthropoda; class Insecta; order Diptera; family Tachinidae; genus Phania; species Phania funesta. The sequence continues at coordinate 5,514,376 of OZ010657.1, read as the reverse complement.
CGTTCTAAGGCTTTTATTTTTATTTATTTACCAAGACCTACCTGCATACCTAATTTAAGCTCTCTAGCTATAGGGAAAGTGTCCAATACAAATAAGGGGGCACTGTGGTCACCCTAGAGGGAAAGTGCCCGTTCTAAGACTTTTATTTTATTTATTTACCAAGACCTACCTGCATACCTAATTTAAGCTCTCTAGCTATAGGGAAAGTGTCCAATACAAATAAGGGGGCACCGTGGTCCCCCTAGAGGAAAAGTGCCCGTTCTAAGGCTTTTATTTTTATTTATTTACCAAGACCTACCTGCATACCTAATTTAAGCTCTCTAGCTATAGGGAAAGTGTCCAATACAAATAAGGGGGCACCGTGGTCCCCCTAGAGGAAAAGTGCCCGTTCTAAGGCTTTTATTTTTATTTATTTACCAAGATCTACCCGCATACCTAATTTAAGCTCTCTAGCTATAGGGAAAGTGTCCAATACAAATAAGGGGGCACCGTGGTCCCCCTAGAGGAAAAGTGCCCGTTCTAAGACTTTTATTTTTATTTATTTACCAAGACCTACCTGCATACCTAATTTAAGCTCTCTAGCTATAGGGAAAGTGTCCAATACAAATAAGGGGGCACCGTGGTCCCCCTAGAGGAAAAGTGCCCGTTCTAAGGCTTTTATTTTTATTTATTTACCAAGACCTACCTGCATACCTAATTTAAGCTCTCTAGCTATAGGGAAAGTGTCCAATACAAATAAGGGGGCACCGTGGTCCCCCTAGAGGAAAAGTGCCCGTTCTAAGGCTTTTATTTTTATTTATTTACCAAGATCTACCCGCATACCTAATTTAAGCTCTCTAGCTATAGGGAAAGTGTCCAATACAAATAAGGGGGCACCGTGGTCCCCCTAGAGGAAAAGTGCCCGTTCTAAGACTTTTATTTTTATTTATTTACCAAGACCTACCTGCATACCTAATTTAAGCTCTCTAGCTATAGGGAAAGTGTCCAATACAAATAAGGGGGCACCGTGGTCCCCCTAGAGGAAAAGTGCCCGTTCTAAGGCTTTTATTTTTATTTATTTACCAAGATCTATCTGCATACCTAATTTAAGCTCTCTAGCTATAGGGAAAGTGTCCAATACAAATAAGGCGGCACCGTGGTCCCCCTAGAGGAAAAGTGCCCGTTCTAAGACTTTTATTTTTATTTATTTACCAAGACCTACCTGCATACCTAATTTAAGCTCTCTAGCTATAGGGAAAGTGTCCAATACAAATAAGGGGGCACCGTGGTCCCCCTAGAGGAAAAGTGCCCGTTCTAAGACTTTTATTTTTATTTATTTACCAAGACCTACCTGCATACCTAATTTAAGCTCTCTAGCTATAGGGAAAGTGTCCAATACAAATAAGGGGGCACCGTGGTCCCCCTAGAGGAAAAGTGCCCGTTCTAAGAATTTTATTTTTATTTATTTACCAAGACCTACCTGCATACCTAATTTAAGCGCTCTAGCTATAGGGAAAGTGTCCAATACAAATAAGGGGGCACCGTGGTCCACCTAGAGGAAAAGTGCCCGTTCTAAGGCTTTTATTTTTATTTATTTACCAAGACCTACCTGCATACCTAATTTAAGCTCTCTAGCTATAGGGAAAGTGTCCAATACAAATAAGGGGGCACCGTGGTCCCCCTCAAGGAAAAGTGCCCGTTCTAAGACTTTTATTTTTATTTATTTACCAAGATCTATCTGCACACCTAATTTAAGCTCTCTAGCTATAGGGAAAGTGTCCAATACAAATAAGGGGGCACCGTGGTCCCCCTCAAGGAAAAGTGCCCGTTCTAAGACTTTTATTTTTATTTATTTACCAAGACCTACCTGCATACCTAATTTAAGCTCTCTAGCTATAGGGAAAGTGTCCAATACAAATAAGGGGGCACCGTGGTCCCCCTAGAGGAAAAGTGCCCGTTCTAAGACTTTTATTTTTATTTATTTACCAAGACCTACCTGCATACCTAATTTAAGCTCTCTAGCTATAGGGAAAGTGTCCAATACAAATAAGGGGGCACCGTGGTCCCCCTAGAGGAAAAGTGCCCGTTCTAAGGCTTTTATTTTTATTTATTTACCAAGACCTACCTGCATACCTAATTTAAGCTCTCTAGCTATAGGGAAAGTGTCCTATACAAATAAGGGGGCACCGTGGTCCCCCTAGAGGAAAAGTGCCCGTTCTAAGACTTTTATTTTTATTTATTTACCAAGACCTACCTGCTTACCTAATTTAAGCTCTCTAGCTATAGGGAAAGTGTCCAATACAAATAAGGGGGCACCGTGGTCCCCCTAGAGGAAAAGTGCCCGTTCTAAGACTTTTATTTTTATTTATTTACCAAGACCTACCTGCATACCTAATTTAAGCTCTCTAGCTATAGGGAAAGTGTCCAATACAAATAAGGGGGCACCGTGGTCCCCCTAGAGGAAAAGTGCCCGTTCTAAGACTTTTATTTTTATTTATTTACCAAGACCTACCTGCATACCTAATTTAAGCTCTCTAGCTATAGGGAAAGCGTCCAATACAAATAAGGGGGCACCGTGGTCCCCCTAGAGGAAAAGTGCCCGTTCTAAGACTTTTATTTTTATTTATTTACCAAGACCTACCTGCATACCTAATTTAAGCTCTCTAGCTATAGGGAAAGTGTCCAATACAAATAAGGGGGCACCGTGGTCCCCCTAGAGGAAAAGTGCCCGTTCTAAGGCTTTTATTTTTATTTATTTACCAAGATCTATCTGCATACCTAATTTAAGCTCTCTAGCTATAGGGAAAGTGTCCAATACAAATAAGGCGGCACCGTGGTCCCCCTAGAGGAAAAGTGCCCGTTCTAAGACTTTTATTTTTATTTATTTACCAAGACCTACCTGCATACCTAATTTAAGCTCTCTAGCTATAGGGAAAGTGTCCAATACAAATAAGGGGGCACCGTGGTCCCCCTAGAGGAAAAGTGCCCGTTCTAAGGCTTTTATTTTTATTTATTTACCAAGACCTACCTGCATACCTAATTTAAGCTCTCTAGCTATAGGGAAAAGGTCCAATACAAATAAGGGGGCACCGTGGTCCCCCTAGAGGAAAAGTGCCCGTTCTAAGGCTTTTATTTTTATTTATTTACCAAGACCTACCTGCATACCTAATTTAAGCTCTCTAGCTATAGGGAAAGTGTCCAATACAAATAAGGGGGCACCGTGGTCCCCCTAGAGGAAAAGTGCCCGTTCTAAGGCTTTTATTTTTATTTATTTACCAAGATCTACCTGCATACCTAATTTAAGCTCTCTAGCTATAGGGAAAGTGTCCAATACAAATAAGGGGCACCGTAGTCCCCCTAGAGGAAAAGTGCCCGTTCTAAGGCTTTTATTTTTATTTATTTACCAAGACCTACCTGCATACCTAATTTAAGCTCTCTAGCTATAGGGAAAGTGTCCAATACAAATAAGGGGGCACCGTAGTCCCCCTAGAGAAAAAGTGCCCGTTCTAAGGCTTTTATTTTTATTTATTTACCAAGACCTACCTGCATACCTAATTTAAGCTCTCTAGCTATAGGGAAAGTGTCCAATACAAATAAGGGGGCACCGTGGTCCCCCTAGAGGAAAAGTGCCCGTTCTAAGGCTTTTATTTTTATTTATTTACCAAGACCTACCTGCATACCTAATTTAAGCTCTCTAGCTATAGGGAAACTGTCCAATACAAATAAGGGGGCACCGTGGTCCCCCTAGAGGAAAAGTGCCCGTTCTAAGGCTTTTATTTTTATTTATTTACCAAGACCTACCTGCATACCTAATTTAAGCTCTCTAGCTATAGGGAAAGTGTCCAATACAAATAAGGGGGCACCGTGGTCCCCCTAGAGGAAAAGTGCCCGTTCTAAGGCTTTTATTTTTATTTATTTACCAAGATCTACCTGCATACCTAATTTAAGCTCTCTAGCTATAGGGAAAGTGTCCAATACAAATAAGGGGGCACCGTAGTCCCCCTAGAGAAAAAGTGCCCGTTCTAAGGCTTTTATTTTTATTTATTTACCAAGACCTACCTGCATACCTAATTTAAGCTCTCTAGCTATAGGGAAAGTGTCCAATACAAATAAGGGGGCACCGTGGTCCTCCTAGAGGAAAAGTGCCCGTTCTAAGGCTTTTATTTTTATTTATTTACCAAGACCTACCTGCATACCTAATTTAAGCTCTCTAGCTATAGGGAAAGTGTCCAATACAAATAAGGGGGCACCGTAGTCCCCCTAGAGGAAAAGTGCCCGTTCTAAGACTTTTATTTTTATTTATTTACCAAGACCTACCTGCATACCTAATTTAAGCTCTCTAGCTATAGGGAAAGTGTCCAATACAAATAAGGGGGCACCGTGGTCCCCCTAGAGGAAAAGTGCCCGTTCTAAGGCTTTTATTTTTATTTATTTACCAAGACCTACCTGCATACCTAATTTAAGCTCTCTAGCTATAGGGAAAGTGTCCAATACAAATAAGGGGGCACCGTGGTCCCCCTAGAGGAAAAGTGCCCGTTCTAAGGCTTTTATTTTTATTTATTTACCAAGACCTACCTGCATACCTAATTTAAGCTCTCTAGCTATAGGGAAAGTGTCCAATACAAATAAAGGGGCACCGTGGTCCCCCTAGAGGAAAAGTGCCCGTTCTAAGGGTTTTATTTTTATTTATTTACCAAGATCTACCTGCATACCTAATTTAAGCTCTCTAGCTATAGGGAAAGTGTCCAATACAAATAAGGGGGCACCGTAGTCCCCCTAGAGGAAAAGTGCCCGTTCTAAGGCTTTTATTTTGATTTATTTACCAAGACCTACCTGCATACCTAATTTAAGCTCTCTAGCTATTGGGAAAGTGTCCAATACAAATAAGGGGGCACCGTAGTCCCCCTAGAGAAAAAGTGCCCGTTCTAAGGCTTTTATTTTTATTTATTTACCAAGACCTACCTGCATACCTAATTTAAGCTCTCTAGCTATAGGGAAAGTGTCCAATACAAATAAGGGGGCACCGTGGTCCCCCTAGAGGAAAAGTGCCCGTTCTAAGGCTTTTATTTTTATTTATTTACCAAGACCTACCTGCATACCTAATTTAAGCTCTCTAGCTATAGGGAAAGTGTCCAATACAAATAAGGGGGCACTGTGGTCACCCTAGAGGGAAAGTGCCCGTTCTAAGACTTTTATTTTTATTTATTTACCAAGACCTACCTGCATACCTAATTTAAGCTCTCTAGCTATAGGGAAAGTGTCCAATACAAATAAGGGGGCACCGTGGTCCCCCTAGAGGAAAAGTGCCCGTTCTAAGGCTTTTATTTTTATTTATTTACCAAGACCTACCTGCATACCTAATTTAAGCTCTCTAGCTATAGGGAAAGTGTCCAATACAAATAAGGGGGCACCGTGGTCCCCCTAGAGGAAAAGTGCCCGTTCTAAGGCTTTTATTTTTATTTATTTACCAAGATCTACCCGCATACCTAATTTAAGCTCTCTAGCTATAGGGAAAGTGTCCAATACAAATAAGGGGGCACCGTGGTCCCCCTAGAGGAAAAGTGCCCGTTCTAAGACTTTTATTTTTATTTATTTACCAAGACCTACCTGCATACCTAATTTAAGCTCTCTAGCTATAGGGAAAGTGTCCAATACAAATAAGGGGGCACCGTGGTCCCCCTAGAGGAAAAGTGCCCGTTCTAAGACTTTTATTTTTATTTATTTACCAAGACCTACCTGCATACCTAATTTAAGCTCTTTAGCTATAGGGAAAGTGTCCAATACAAATAAGGGGGCACCGTGGTCCCCCTAGAGGAAAAGTGCCCGTTCTAAGACTTTTATTTTTATTTATTTACCAAGATCTATCTGCACCCCTAATTTAAGCTCTCTAGCTATAGGGAAAGTGTCCAATACAAATAAGGGGGCACCGTGGTCCCCCTAGAGGAAAAGTGCCCGTTCTAAGACTTTTATTTTTATTTATTTACCAAGACCTACCTGCATACCTAATTTAAGCTCTCTAGCTATAGGGAAAGTGTCCAATACAAATAAGGGGGCACCGTGGTCCCCCTAGAGGAGAAGTGCCCGTTCTAAGACTTTTATTTTTATTTATTTACCAAGACCTACCTGCATACCTAATTTAAGCTCTCTAGCTATAGGGAAAGTGTCCAATACAAATAAGGGGGCACCGTGGTCCCCCTAGAGGAAAGGTGCCCGTTCTAAGACTTTTATTTTTATTTATTTACCAAGACCTACCTGCATACCTAATTTAAGCTCTCTAGCTATAGGGAAAGTGTCCAATACAAATAAGGGGGCACCGTGGTCCCCCTAGAGGAAAAGTGCCAGTTCTAAGACTTTTATTTTTATTTATTTACCAAGACCTACCTGCATACCTAATTTAAGCTCTCTAGCTATAGGGAAAGTGTCCAATACAAATAAGGGGGCACCGTGGTCCCCCTAGAGGAAAAGTGCCCGTTCTAGGACTTTTATTTTTATTTATTTACCAAGACCTACCTGCATACCTAATTTAAGCTCTCTAGCTATAGGGAAAGTGTCCAATACAAATAAGGGGGCACCGTGGTCCCCCTAGAGGAAAAGTGCCCGTTCTAAGACTTTTATTTTTATTTATTTACCAAGACCTACCTGCATACCTAATTTAAGCTCTCTAGCTATAGGGAAAGTGTCCAATACAAATAAGGGGGCACCGTGGTCCCCCTAGAGGAAAGGTGCCCGTTCTAAGACTTTTATTTTTATTTATTTACCAAGACCTACCTGCATACCTAATTTAAGCTCTCTAGCTATAGGGAAAGTGTCCAATACAAATAAGGGGGCACCGTGGTCCCCCTAGAGGAAAAGTGACCGTTCTAAGACTTTTATTTTTATTTATTTACCAAGACCTACCTGCATACCTAATTTAAGCTCTCTAGCTATAGGGAAAGTGTCCAATACAAATAAGGGGGCACCGTGGTCCCCCTAGAGGAAAAGTGCCCGTTCTAAGGCTTTTATTTTTATTTATTTACCAAGACCTACCTGCATACCTAATTTAAGCTCTCTAGCTATAGCGAAAGTGTCCAATACAAATAAGGGGGCACCGTGGTCCCCCTAGAGGAAGAGTGCCCGTTTTAAGACTTTTATTTTTATTTATTTACCAAGACCTACCTGCATACCTAATTTAAGCCCTCTAGCTATAGGGAAAGTGTCCAATACAAATAAGGGGGCACCGTGGTCCCCCTAGAGGAAAAGTGCCCGTTCAAAGACTTTTATTTTTATTTATTTACCAAGACCTACCTGCATACCTAATTTAAGCTCTCTAGCTATAGGGAAAGTGTCCAATACAAATAAGGGGGCACCGTGGTCCCCCTAGAGGAAAAGTGCCCGTTCTAAGACTTTTATTTTTATTTATTTACCAAGACCTACCTGCATACCTAATTTAAGCGCTCTAGCTATAGGGAAAGTGTCCAATACAAATAAGGGGGCACCGTGGTCCCCCTAGAGGAAAAGTGCCCGTTCTAAGACTTTTATTTTTATTTATTTACCAAGACCTACCTGCATACCTAATTTAAGCTCTCTAGCTATAGGGAAAGTGTCCAATACAAATAAGGGGCCACCGTAGTCCCCCTAGAGGAAAAGTGCCCGTTCTAAGGCTTTTATTTTTATTTATTTACCAAGACCTACCTGCATACCTAATTTAAGCTCTCTAGCTATAGGGAAAGTGTCCAATACAAATAATGGGGCACCGTGGTCCCCCTAGAGGAAAAGTGCCCGTTCTAAGGCTTTTATTTTTATTTATTTACCAAGACCTACCTGCATACCTAATTTAAGCTCTCTAGCTATAGGGAAAGTGTCCAATACAAATAAGGGGGCACCGTGGTCCCCCTAGAGGAAAAGTGCCCGTTCTAAGACTTTTATTTTTATTTATTTACCAAGACCTACCTGCATACCTAATTTAAGCTCTCTAGCTATAGGGAAAGTGTCCAATTCAAATAAGGGGGCACCGTGGTCCCCCTCAAGGAAAAGTGCCCGTTCTAAGACTTTTATTTTTATTTATTTACCAAGATCTATCTGCACACCTAATTTAAGCTCTCTAGCTATAGGGAAAGTGTCCAATACAAATAATGGGGCACCGTGGTCCCCCTAGAGGAAAAGTGCCCGTTCTAAGGCTTTTATTTTTATTTATTTACCAAGACCTACCTGCATACCTAATTTAAGCTCTCTAGCTATAGGGAAAGTGTCCAATACAAATAAGGGGGCACCGTGGTCCCCCTCAAGGAAAAGTGCCCGTTCTAAGACTTTTATTTTTATTTATTTACCAAGATCTATCTGCACACCTAATTTAAGCTCTCTAGCTATAGGGAAAGTGTCCAATACAAATAATGGGGCACCGTGGTCCCCCTAGAGGAAAAGTGCCCGTTCTAAGGCTTTTATTTTTATTTATTTACCAAGACCTACCTGCATACCTAATTTAAGCTCTCTAGCTATAGGGAAAGTGTCCAATACAAATAAGGGGGCACCGTGGTCCCCCTAGAGGAAAAGTGCCCGTTCTAAGACTTTTATTTTTATTTATTTACCAAGACCTACCTGCATACCTAATTTAAGCTCTCTAGCTATAGGGAAAGTGTCCAATACAAATAAGGGGGCACCGTGGTCCCCCTAGAGGAAAAGTGCCCGTTCTAAGACTTTTATTTTTATTTATTTACCAAGACCTACCTGCATACCTAATTTAAGCTCTCTAGCTATAGGGAAAGCGTCCAATACAAATAAGGGGGCACCGTGGTCCCCCTAGAGGAAAAGTGCCCGATCTAAGACTTTTATTTTTATTTATTTACCAAGACCTACCTGCATACCTAATTTAAGCTCTCTAGCTATAGGGAAAGTGTCCAATACAAATAAGGGGGCACCGTGGTCCCCCTAGAGGAAAAGTGCCCGTTCTAAGGCTTTTATTTTTATTTATTTACCAAGACCTACCTGCATACCTAATTTAAGCTCTCTAGCTATAGGGAAAGTGTCCAATACAAATAAGGGGGCACCGTGGTCCCCCTAGAGGAAAAGTGCCCGTTCTAAGACTTTTATTTTTATTTATTTACCAAGACCTACCTGCATACCTAATTTAAGCTCTCTAGCTATAGGGAAAGTGTCCAATACAAATAAGGGGGCACCGTGGTCCCCCTAGAGGAAAAGTGCCCGTTCTAAGGCTTTTATTTTTATTTATTTACCAAGACCTACCTGCATACCTAATTTAAGCTCTCTAGCTATAGGGAAAGTGTCCAATACAAATAAGGGGGCACCGTGGTCCCCCTAGAGGAAAAGTGCCCGTTCTAAGACTTTTATTTTTATTTATTTACCAAGACCTACCTGCATACCTAATTTAAGCTCTCTAGCTATAGGGAAAGTGTCCAATACAAATAAGGGGGCACCGTGGTCCCCCTAGAGGAAAAGTGCCCGTTCTAAGGCTTTTATTTTTATTTATTTACCAAGATCTACCTGCATACCTAATTTAAGCTCTCTAGCTATAGGGAAAGTGTCCAATACAAATAAGGGGGCACCGTGGTCCCCCTAGAGGAAAAGTGCCCGTTCTAAGACTTTTATTTTTATTTATTTACCTAGACCTACCTGCATACCTAATTTAAGCTCTCTAGCTATAGGGAAAGTTTCCAATACAAATAAGGGGGCACCGTGGTCCCCCTAGAGGAAAAGTGGCCTTTCTAAGACTTTTATTTTTATTTATTTACCAAGATCTACCTGCATACCTAATTTAAGCTCTCTAGCTATAGGGAAAGTTTCCAATACAAATAAGGGGGCACCGTGGTCCCCCTAGAGGAAAAGTGCCCGTTCTAAGACTTTTATTTTTATTTATTTACCAAGACCTACCTGCATACCTAATTTAAGCTCCTAGCTATAGGGAAAGTGTCCAATACAAATAAGGGGGCACCGTGGTCCCCCTAGAGGAAAAGTGCCCGTTCTAAGACTTTTATTTTTATTTATTTACCAAGACCTACCTGCATACCTAATTTAAGCTCTCTAGCTATAGGGAAAGTGTCCAATACAAATAAGGGGGCACCGTAGTCCCCCTAGAGGAAAAGTGCCCGTTCTAAGGCTTTTATTTTTATTTATTTACCAAGACCTACCTGCATACCTAATTTAAGCTCTCTAGCTATAGGGAAAGTGTCCAATACAAATAAGGGGGCACCGTGGTCCCCCTAGAGGAAAAGTGCCCGTTCTAAGACTTTTATTTTTATTTATTTACCAAGACCTACCTGCATACGTAATTTAAGCTCTCTAGCTATAGGGAGAGTGGCCAATACAAATAAGGGGGCACCGTAGTCCCCCTAGAGGAAAAGTGCCCGTTCTAAGGCTTTTATTTTTATTTATTTACCAAGACCTACCTGCATACCTAATTTAAGCTCTCTAGCTATAGGGAAAGTGTCCAATACAAATAAGGGGGCACCGTAGTCCCCCTAGAGGAAAAGTGCCCGTTCTAAGGCTTTTATTTTTATTTATTTACCAAGACCTACCTGCATACCTAATTTAAGCTCTCTAGCTATAGGGAAAGTGTCCAATACAAATAAGGGGGCACCGTAGTCCCCCTAGAGGAAAAGTGCCCGTTCTAAGGCTTTTATTTTTATTTACTTACCAAGATCTACCTGCATACCTAATTTAAGCTCTCTAGCTATAGGGAAAGTGTCCAATACAAATAAGGGGGCACCGTGGTCCCCCTAGAGGAAAAGTGCCCGTTCTAAGGCTTTTATTTTTATTTACTTACCAAGATCTACCTGCATACCTAATTTAAGCTCTATAGCTATAGGGAAAGTGTCCAATACAAATAAGGGGGCACCGTAGTCCCCCTAGAGGAAAAGTGCCCGTTCTAAGACTTTTATTTTTATTTATTTACCAAGATCTACCTGCATACCTAATTTCAGCTCTCTAGCTGTAGAGAAACTGTCCTATACAAATAAGGGGGCACCGTGGTCCCCCTAGAGGAAAAGTGCCCGTTCTAAGGCTTTTATTTTTATTTATTTACCAAGACCTACCTGCATACCTAATTTAAGCTCTGTAGCTATAGGGAAAGTGTCCAATACAAATAAGGGGGCACCGTGGTCCCCCTAGAGGAAAAGTGCCCGTTCTAAGGCTTTTATTTTTATTTATTTACCAAGACCTACCTGCATACCTAATTTAAGCTCTGTAGCTATAGGGAAAGTGTCCAATACAAATAAGGGGGCACCGTGGTCCCCCTAGAGGAAAAGTGCCCGTTCTAAGGCTTTTATTTTTATTTATTTACCAAGACCTACCTGCATACCTAATTTAAGCTCTGTAGCTATAGGGAAAGTGTCCAATACAAATAAGGGGACACCGTGGTCCCCCTAGAGGAAAAGTGCCCGTTCTAAGGCTTTTATTTTTATTTATTTACCAAGACCTACCTGCATACCTAATTTAAGCTCTGTAGCTATAGGGAAAGTGTCCAATACAAATAAGGGGGCACCGTGGTCCCCCTAGAGGAAAAGTCCCCGTTCTAAGGCTTTTATTTTTATTTATTTACCAAGACCTACCTGCATACATAATTTAAGCTCTGTAGCTATAGGGAAAGTGTCCAATACAAATAAGGGGGCACCGTGGTCCCCCTAGAGGAAAAGTGCCCGTTCTAAGGCTTTTATTTTTATTTATTTACCAAGACCTACCTGCATACCTAATTTAAGCTCTGTAGCTATAGGGAAAGTGTCCAATACAAATAAGGGGGCACCGTGGTCCCCCTAGAGGAAAAGTGCCCGTTCTAAGGCTTTTATTTTTATTTATTTACCAAGACCTACCTGCATACCTAATTTAAGCTCTGTAGCTATAGGGAAAGTGTCCAATACAATTAAGGGGGCACCGTGGTCCCCCTAGAGGAAAAGTGCCCGTTCTAAGGCTTTTATTTTTATTTATTTACCAAGACCTACCTGCATACCTAATTTAAGCTCTGTAGCTATAGGGAAAGTGTCCAATACAAATAAGGGGGCACCGTGGTCCCCCTAGAGGAAAAGTGCCCGTTCTAAGGCTTTTATTTTTATTTATTTACCAAGATCTACCTGCATACCTAATTTAAGCTCTTTAGCTATAGGGAAAGTGTCCAATACAAATAAGGGGGCACCGTGGTCCCCCTAGAGGAAAAGTGCCCGTTCTAAGGCTTTTATTTTTATTTATTTACCAAGATCTACCTGCATACCTAATTTAAGCTCTCTAGCTATAGGGAAAGTGTCCAATACAAATAAGGGGGCACCGTGGTCCCCCTAGAGGAAAAGTGCCCGTTCTAAGGCTTTTATTTTTATTTACTTACCAAGATCTACCTGCATACCTAATTTAAGCTCTCTAACTATAGGGAAAGTGACCAATACAAATAAGGGGGCACCGTGGTCCCCCTAGAGGAAAAGTGCCCGTTCTAAGGCTTTTATTTTTATTTACTTACCAAGATCTACCTGCATACCTAATTTAAGCTCTCTAGCTATAGGGAAAGTGTCCAATACAAATAAGGGGGCACCTTAGTCCCCCTAGAGGAAAAGTGCCCGTTCTAAGACTTTTATTTTTATTTATTTACCAAGATCTACCTGCATACCTAATTTAAGCTCTCTAGCTATAGGGAAAGTGTCCAAAACAAATAAGGGGGCACCGTAGTCCCCCTAGAGGAAAAGTGCCCGTTCTAAGACTTTTATTTTTATTTATTTACCAAGACCTACCTGCATACCTAATTTAAGCTCTCTAACTATAGGGAAAGTGACCATTACAAATAAGGGGGCACCGTGGTCCCCCTAGAGGAAAAGTGCCCGTTCTAAGACTTTTATTTTTATTTATTTACCAAGATCTACCTGCATACCTAATTTAAGCTCTCTAGCTATAGGGAAAGTGTCCAATACAAATAAGGGGGCACCGTGGTCCCCCTAGAGGAAAAGTGCCCGTTCTAAGGCTTTTATTTTTATTTATTTACCAAGACCTACCTGCATACCTAATTTAAGCTCTCTAGCTGTAGGGAAAGTGTCCAATACAAATAAGGGGGCACCGTAGTCCCCCTAGAGGAAAAGTGCCCGTTCTAAGGCTTTTATTTTTATTTATTTACCAAGATCTACCTGCATACCTAATTTAAGCTCTCTAGCTATAGGGAAAGTGTCCAATACAAATAAGGGGGCACTGCAGTCCCCCTAGAGGAAAAGTGCCCGTTCTAAGGCTTTTATTTTTATTTATTTACCAAGATCTACCTGCATACCTAATTTAAGCTCTCTAGCTATAGGGAAAGTGTCCAATACAAATAAGGGGGCACCGTACTCCCCCTAGAGGAAAAGTGCCCGTTCTAAGGCTTTTATTTTTATTTATTTACCAAGACGTACCTGCATACCTAATTTAAGCTCTCTAGCTATAGGGAAAGTGTCCAATACAAATAAGGGGGCACCGTGGTCCCCCTAGAGGAAAAGTGCCCGTTCTAAGGCTTTTATTTTTATTTATTTACCAAGACCTACCTGCATACCTAATTTAAGCTCTCTAGCTATAGGGAAAGTGTCCAATACAAATAAGGGGGCACCGTGGTCCCCCTAGAGGAAAAGTGCCCGTTCTAAGACTTTTATTTTTATTTATTTACCAAGACCTACCTGCATACCTAATTTAAGCTCTCTAGCTATAGGGAAAGTGTCCAATACAAATAAGGGGGCACCGTGGTCCCCCTAGAGGAAAAGTGCCCGTTCTAAGACTTTTATTTTTATTTATTTACCAAGACCTACCTGCATACCTAATTTAAGCTCTCTAGCTATAGGGAAAGTATCCAATACAAATAAGGGGGCACCGTGGTCCCCCTAGAGGAAAAGTGCCCGTTCTAAGGCTTTTATTTTTATTTATTTACCAAGACCTACCTGCATACCTAATTTAAGCTCTCTAGCTATAGGGAAAGTGACCAATACAAATAAGGGGGCACCGTGGTCCCCCTAGAGGAAAAGTGCCCGTTCTAAGACTTTTATTTTTATTTATTTACCAAGATCTACCTGCATACCTAATTTAAGCTCTCTAGCTATAGGGAAAGTGTCCAATACAAATAAGGGGGCACCGTGGTCCCGCTAGAGGAAAAGTGCCCGTTCTAAGGCTTTTATTTTTATTTATTTACCAAGACCTACCTGCATACCTAATTTAAGCTCTCTAGCTATAGGGAAAGTGTCCAATACAAATAAGGGGGCACCGTAGTCCCCCTAGAGGAAAAGTGCCCGTTCTAAGGCTTTTATTTTTATTTATTTACCAAGATCTACCTGCATACCTAATTTAAGCTCTCTAGCTATAGGGAAAGTGTCCAATACAAATAAGGGGGCACCGTAGTCCCCCTAGAGAAAAAGTGCCCGTTCTAAGGCTTTTATTTTTATTTATTTACCAAGATCTACCTGCATACCTAATTTAAGCTCTCTAGCTATAGGGAAAGTGTCCAATACAAATAAGGGGGCACCGTAGTCCCCCTAGAGGAAAAGTGCCCGTTCTAAGGCTTTTATTTTTATTTATTTACCAAGACCTACCTGCATACCTAATTTAAGCTCTCTAGCTATAGGGAAAGTGTCCAATACAAATAAGGGGGCACCGTGGTCCCCCTAGAGGAAAAGTGCCCGTTCTAAGGCTTTTATTTTTATTTATTTACCAAGACCTACCTGCATACCTAATTTAAGCTCTCTAGCTATAGGGAAAGTGTCCAATACAAATAAGGGGGCACCGTGGTCCCCCTAGAGGAAAAGTGCCCGTTCTAAGACTTTTATTTTTATTTATTTACCAAGACCTACCTGCATACCTAATTTAAGCTCTCTAGCTATAGGGAAAGTGTCCAATACAAATAAGGGGGCACCGTAGTCCCCCTAGAGGAAAAGTGCCCGTTCTAAGGCTTTTATTTTTATTTATTTACCAAGACCTACCTGCATACCTAATTTAAGCTCTCTAGCTATAGGGAAAGTGTCCAATACAAATAAGGGGGCACCGTAGTCCCCCTAGAGGAAAAGTGCCCGTTCTAAGGCTTTTATTTTTATTTATTTACCAAGACCTACCTGCATACCTAATTTAAGCTCTCTAGCTATAGGGAAAGTGTCCAATACAAATAAGGGGGCACCGTAGTCCCCCTAGAGGAAAAGTGCCCGTTCTAAGGCTTTTATTTTTATTTACTTACCAAGATCTACCTGCATACCTAATTTAAGCTCTCTAGCTATAGGGAAAGTGTCCAATACAAATAAGGGGGCACCGTAGTCCCCCTAGAGGAAAAGTGCCCGTTCTAAGGCTTTTATTTTTATTTATTTACCAAGACCTACCTGCATACCTAATTTAAGCTCTCTAGCTATAGGGAAAGTGTCCAATACAAATAAGGGGGCACCGTGGTCCCCCTAGAGGAAAAGTGCCCGTTCTAAGGCTTTTATTTTTATTTACTTACCAAGATCTACCTGCATACCTAATTTAAGCTCTCTACCTATAGGGAAAGTGTCCAATACAAATAAGGGGGCACCGTGGTCCCCCTAGAGGAAAAGTGCCCGTTCTAAGGCTTTTATTTTTATTTACTTACCAAGATCTACCTGCATACCTAATTTAAGCTCTATAGCTATAGGGAAAGTGTCCAATACATATAAGGGGGCACCGTAGTCCCCCTAGAGGAAAAGTGCCCGTTCTAAGACTTTTATTTTTATTTATTTACCAAGATCTACCTGCATACCTAATTTAAGCTCTATAGCTATAGGGAAAGTGTCCAATACAAATAAGGGGGCACCGTGGTCCCCCTAGAGGAAAAGTGCCCGTTCTAAGGCTTTTATTTTTATTTATTTACCAAGACCTACCTGCATACCTAATTTAAGCTCTGTAGCTATAGGGAAAGTGACCAATACAAATAAGGGGGCACCGTGGTCCCCCTAGAGGAAAAGTGCCCGTTCTAAGGCTTTTATTTTTATTTATTTACCAAGATCTACCTGCATACCTAATTTAAGCTCTCTAGCTATAGGGAAAGTGTCCAATACAAATAAAGGGGCACCGTGGTCCCCCTAGAGGAAAAGTGCCCGTTCTAAGGCTTTTATTTTTATTTATTTACCAAGACCTACCTGCATACCTAATTTAAGCTCTCTAGCTGTAGGGAAAGTGTCCAATACAAATAAGGGGGCACCGTAGTCCCCCTAGAGGAAAAGTGCCCGTTCTAAGGCTTTTATTTTTATTTATTTACCAAGATCTACCTGCATACCTAATTTAAGCTCTCTAGCTATAGGGAAAGTGTCCAATACAAATAAGGGGGCACCGTAGTCCCCCTAGAGGAAAAGTGCCCGTTCTAAGGCTTTTATTTTTATTTATTTACCAAGATCTACCTGCATACCTAATTTAAGCTCTCTAGCTATAGGGAAAGTGTCCAATACAAATAAGGGGGCACCGTAGTCCCCCTAGAGGAAAAGTGCCCGTTCTAAGGCTTTTATTTTTATTTATTTACCAAGAGCTACCTGCATACCTAATTTAAGCTCTCTAGCTATAGGGAAAGTGTCCAATACAAATAAGGGGGCACCGTGGTCCCCCTAGAGGAAAAGTGCCCGTTCTAAGGCTTTTATTTTTATTTATTTACCAAGACCTTCCTGCATACCTAATTTAAGCTCTCTAGCTATAGGGAAAGTGTCCAATACAAATAAGGGGGCACCGTGGTCCCCCTAGAGAAAAAGTGCCCGTTCTAAGACTTTTATTTTTATTTATTTACCAAGACCTACCTGCATACCTAATTTAAGCTCTCTAGCTATAGGGAAAGTGTCCAATACAAATAAGGGGGCACCGTGGTCCCCCTAGAGGAAAAGTGCCCGTTCTAAGACTTTTATTTTTATTTATTTACCAAGACCTACCTGCATACCTAATTTAAGCTCTATAGCTATAGGGAAAGTGTCCAATACAAATAAGGGGGCACCGTGGTCCCCCTAGAGGAAAAGTGCCCGTTCTAAGGCTTTTATTTTTATTTATTTACCAAGACCTACCTGCATACCTAATTTAAGCTCTCTAACTATAGGGAAAGTGACCAATACAAATAAGGGGGCACCGTGGTCCCCCTAGAGGAAAAGTGCCCGTTCTAAGACTTTTATTTTTATTTATTTACCAAGATCTACCTGCATACCTAATTTAAGCTCTCTAGCTATAGGGAAAGTGTCCAATACAAATAAGGGGGCACCGTGGTCCCGCTAGAGGAAAAGTGCCCGTTCTAAGGCTTTTATTTTTATTTATTTACCAAGACCTACCTGCATACCTAATTTAAGCTCTCTAGCTATAGGGAAAGTGTCCAATACAAATAAGGGGGCACCGTAGTCCCCCTAGAGGAAAAGTGCCCGTTCTAAGGCTTTTATTTTTATTTATTTACCAAGATCTACCTGCATACCTAATTTAAGCTCTCTAGCTATAGGGAAAGTGTCCAATACAAATAAGGGGGCACCGTAGTCCCCCTAGAGAAAAAGTGCCCGTTCTAAGGCTTTTATTTTTATTTATTTACCAAGATCTACCTGCATACCTAATTTAAGCTCTCTAGCTATAGGGAAAGTGTCCAATACAAATAAGGGGGCACCGTAGTCCCCCTAGAGGAAAAGTGCCCGTTCTAAGGCTTTTATTTTTATTTATTTACCAAGACCTACCTGCATACCTAATTTAAGCTCTCTAGCTATAGGGAAAGTGTCCAATACAAATAAGGGGGCACCGTGGTCCCCCTAGAGGAAAAGTGCCCGTTCTAAGGCTTTTATTTTTATTTATTTACCAAGACCTACCTGCATACCTAATTTAAGCTCTCTAGCTATAGGGAAAGTGTCCAATACAAATAAGGGGGCACCGTGGTCCCCCTAGAGGAAAAGTGCCCGTTCTAAGACTTTTATTTTTATTTATTTACCAAGACCTACCTGCATACCTAATTTAAGCTCTCTAGCTATAGGGAAAGTGTCCAATACAAATAAGGGGGCACCGTAGTCCCCCTAGAGGAAAAGTGCCCGTTCTAAGGCTTTTATTTTTATTTATTTACCAAGACCTACCTGCATACCTAATTTAAGCTCTCTAGCTATAGGGAAAGTGTCCAATACAAATAAGGGGGCACCGTAGTCCCCCTAGAGGAAAAGTGCCCGTTCTAAGGCTTTTATTTTTATTTATTTACCAAGACCTACCTGCATACCTAATTTAAGCTCTCTAGCTATAGGGAAAGTGTCCAATACAAATAAGGGGGCACCGTAGTCCCCCTAGAGGAAAAGTGCCCGTTCTAAGGCTTTTATTTTTATTTACTTACCAAGATCTACCTGCATACCTAATTTAAGCTCTCTAGCTATAGGGAAAGTGTCCAATACAAATAAGGGGGCACCGTAGTCCCCCTAGAGGAAAAGTGCCCGTTCTAAGGCTTTTATTTTTATTTATTTACCAAGACCTACCTGCATACCTAATTTAAGCTCTCTAGCTATAGGGAAAGTGTCCAATACAAATAAGGGGGCACCGTGGTCCCCCTAGAGGAAAAGTGCCCGTTCTAAGGCTTTTATTTTTATTTACTTACCAAGATCTACCTGCATACCTAATTTAAGCTCTCTACCTATAGGGAAAGTGTCCAATACAAATAAGGGGGCACCGTGGTCCCCCTAGAGGAAAAGTGCCCGTTCTAAGGCTTTTATTTTTATTTACTTACCAAGATCTACCTGCATACCTAATTTAAGCTCTATAGCTATAGGGAAAGTGTCCAATACAAATAAGGGGGCACCGTAGTCCCCCTAGAGGAAAAGTGCCCGTTCTAAGACTTTTATTTTTATTTATTTACCAAGATCTACCTGCATACCTAATTTAAGCTCTATAGCTATAGGGAAAGTGTCCAATACAAATAAGGGGGCACCGTGGTCCCCCTAGAGGAAAAGTGCCCGTTCTAAGGCTTTTATTTTTATTTATTTACCAAGACCTACCTGCATACCTAATTTAAGCTCTGTAGCTATAGGGAAAGTGTCCAATACAAATAAGGGGGCACCGTGGTCCCCCTAGAGGAAAAGTGCCCGTTCTAAGGCTTTTATTTTTATTTATTTACCAAGACCTACCTGCATACCTAATTTAAGCTCTCTAGCTATAGGGAAAGTGTCCAATACAAATAAGGGGGCACCGTAGTCCCCCTAGAGGAAAAGTGCCCGTTCTAAGACTTTTATTTTTATTTATTTACCAAGACCTACCTGCATACCTAATTTAAGCTCTATAGCTATAGGGAAAGTGTCCAATAAAAATAAGGGGGCACCGTGGTCCCCCTAGAGGAAAAGTGCCCGTTCTAAGGCTTTTATTTTTATTTATTTACCAAGACCTACCTGCATACCTAATTTAAGCTCTCTAACTATAGGGAAAGTGACCAATACAAATAAGGGGGCACCGTGGTCCCCCTAGAGGAAAAGTGCCCGTTCTAAGAATTTTATTTTTATTTATTTACCAAGATCTACCTGCATACCTAATTTAAGCTCTCTAGCTATAGGGAAAGTGACCAATACAAATAAGGGGGCACCGTGGTCCCCCTAGAGGAAAAGTGCCCGTTCTAAGGCTTTTATTTTTATTTATTTACCAAGATCTACCTGCATACCTAATTTAAGCTCTCTAGCTATAGGGAAAGTGTCCAATACAAATAAAGGGGCACCGTGGTCCCCCTAGAGGAAAAGTGCCCGTTCTAAGGCTTTTATTTTTATTTATTTACCAAGACCTACCTGCATACCTAATTTAAGCTCTCTAGCTGTAGGGAAAGTGTCCAATACAAATAAGGGGGCACCGTAGTCCCCCTAGAGGAAAAGTGCCCGTTCTAAGGCTTTTATTTTTATTTATTTACCAAGATCTACCTGCATACCTAATTTAAGCTCTCTAGCTATAGGGAAAGTGTCCAATACAAATAAGGGGGCACCGTAGTCCCCCTAGAGGAAAAGTGCCCGTTCTAAGGCTTTTATTTTTATTTATTTACCAAGATCTACCTGCATACCTAATTTAAGCTCTCTAGCTATAGGGAAAGTGTCCAATACAAATAAGGGGGCACCGTAGTCCCCCTAGAGGAAAAGTGCCCGTTCTAAGGCTTTTATTTTTATTTATTTACCAAGACCTACCTGCATACCTAATTTAAGCTCTCTAGCTATAGGGAAAGTGTCCAATACAAATAAGGGGGCACCGTGGTCCCCCTAGAGGAAAAGTGCCCGTTCTAAGGCTTTTATTTTTATTTATTTACCAAGACCTTCCTGCATACCTAATTTAAGCTCTCTAGCTATAGGGAAAGTGTCCAATACAAATAAGGGGGCACCGTGGTCCCCCTAGAGAAAAAGTGCCCGTTCTAAGACTTTTATTTTTATTTATTTACCAAGACCTACCTGCATACCTAATTTAAGCTCTCTAGCTATAGGGAAAGTGTCCAATACAAATAAGGGGGCACCGTGATCCCCCTAGAGGAAAAGTGCCCGTTCTAAGACTTTTATTTTTATTTATTTACCAAGACCTACCTGCATACCTAATTTAAGCTCTATAGCTATAGGGAAAGTGTCCAATACAAATAAGGGGGCACCGTGGTCCCCCTAGAGGAAAAGTGCCCGTTCTAAGGCTTTTATTTTTATTTATTTACCAAGACCTACCTGCATACCTAATTTAAGCTCTCTAACTATAGGGAAAGTGACCAATACAAATAAGGGGGCACCGTGGTCCCCCTAGAGGAAAAGTGCCCGTTCTAAGACTTTTATTTTTATTTATTTACCAAGATCTACCTGCATACCTAATTTAAGCTCTCTAGCTATAGGGAAAGTGACCAATACAAATAAGGGGGCACCGTGGTCCCCCTAGAGGAAAAGTGCCCGTTCTAAGGCTTTTATTTTTATTTATTTACCAAGACCTACCTGCATACCTAATTTAAGCTCTCTAACTATAGGGAAAGTGACCAATACAAATAAGGGGGCACCGTAGTCCCCCTAGAGGAAAAGTGCCCGTTCTAAGGCTTTTATTTTTATTTATTTACCAAGAGCTACCTGCATACCTAATTTAAGCTCTCTAGCTATAGGGAAAGTGACCAATACAAATAAGGGGGCACCGTAGTCCCCCTAGAGGAAAAGTGCCCGTTCTAAGGCTTTTATTTTTATTTATTTACCAAGACCTACCTGCATACCTAATTTAAGCTCTCTAACTATAGGGAAAGTGACCAATACAAATAAGGGGGCACCGTAGTCCCCCTAGAGGAAAAGTGCCCGTTCTAAGGCTTTTATTTTTATTTATTTACCAAGACCTACCTGCATACCTAATTGAAGCTCTCTAACTATAGGGAAAGTGACCAATACAAATAAGGGGGCACCGTGGTCCCCCTAGAGGAAAAGTGCCCGTTCTAAGACTTTTATTTTTATTTATTTACCAAGATCTACCTGCATACCTAATTTAAGCTCTCTAGCTATAGGGAAAGTGACCAATACAAATAAGGGGGCACCGTAGTCCCCCTAGAGGAAAAGTGCCCGTTCTAAGGCTTTTATTTTTATTTATTTACCAAGACCTACCTGCATACCTAATTTAAGCTCTCTAACTATAGGGAAAGTGACCAATACAAATAAGGGGGCACCGTAGTCCCCCTAGACGAAAAGTGCCCGTTCTAAGGCTTTTATTTTTATTTATTTACCAAGATCTACCTGCATACCTAATTTAAGCTCTCTAGCTATAGGGAAAGTGACCAATACAAATAAGGGGGCACCGTAGTCCCCCTAGAGGAAAAGTGCCCGTTCTAAGGCTTTTATTTTTATTTATTTACCAAGACCTACCTGCATACCTAATTTAAGCTCTCTAACTATAGGGAAAGTGACCAATACAAATAAGGGGGCACCGTGGTCCCCCTAGAGGAAAAGTGCACGTTCTAAGACTTTTATTTTTATTTATTTACCAAGATCTACCTGCATACCTAATTTAAGCTCTCTAGCTATAGGGAAAGTGACCAATACAAATAAGGGGGCACCGTGGTCCCCCTAGAGGAAAAGTGCCCGTTCTAAGACTTTTATTTTTATTTATTTACCAAGACCTACCTGCATACCTAATTTAAGCTCTCTAGCTATAGGGAAAGTGTCCAATACAAATAAGGGGGCACCGTGGTCCCCCTAGAGGAAAAGTGCCCGTTCTAAGACTTTTATTTTTATTTATTTACCAAGACCTACCTGCATACCTAATTTAAGCTCTCTAGCTATAGGGAAAGTGTCCAATACAAATAAGGGGGCACCGTGGTCCCCCTAGAGGAAAAGTGCCCGTTCTAAGACTTTTATTTTTATTTATTTACCAAGACCTACCTGCATACCTAATTTAAGCTCTCTAGCTATAGGGAAAGTGTCCAATACAAATAAGGGGGCACCGTGGTCCCCCTAGAGGAAAAGTGCCCGTTCTAAGACTTTTATTTTTATTTATTTACCAAGACCTACCTGCATACCTAATTTAAGCTCTATAGCTATAGGGAAAGTGTCCAATACAAATAAGGGGGCACCGTGGTCCCCCTAGAGGAAAAGTGCCCGTTCTAAGGCTTTTATTTTTATTTATTTACCAAGACCTACCTGCATACCTAATTTAAGCTCTCTAACTATAGGGAAAGTGACCAATACAAATAAGGGGGCACCGTGGTCCCCCTAGAGGAAAAGTGCCCGTTCTAAGACTTTTATTTTTATTTATTTACCAAGATCTACCTGCATACCTAATTTAAGCTCTCTAGCTATAGGGAAAGTGACCAATACAAATAAGGGGGCACCGTGGTCCCCCTAGAGGAAAAGTGCCCGTTCTAAGGCTTTTATTTTTATTTATTTACCAAGATCTACCTGCATACCTAATTTAAGCTCTCTAGCTATAGGGAAAGTGTCCAATACAAATAAAGGGGCACCGTGGTCCCCCTAGAGGAAAAGTGCCCGTTCTAAGGCTTTTATTTTTATTTATTTACCAAGACCTACCTGCATACCTAATTTAAGCTCTCTAGCTGTAGGGAAAGTGTCCAATACAAATAAGGGGGCACCGTAGTCCCCCTAGAGGAAAAGTGCCCGTTCTAAGGCTTTTATTTTTATTTATTTACCAAGATCTACCTGCATACCTAATTTAAGCTCTCTAGCTATAGGGAAAGTGTCCAATACAAATAAGGGGGCACCGTAGTCCCCCTAGAGGAAAAGTGCCCGTTCTAAGGCTTTTATTTTTATTTATTTACCAAGATCTACCTGCATACCTAATTTAAGCTCTCTAGCTATAGGGAAAGTGTCCAATACAAATAAGGGGGCACCGTAGTCCCCCTAGAGGAAAAGTGCCCGTTCTAAGGCTTTTATTTTTATTTATTTACCAAGACCTACCTGCATACCTAATTTAAGCTCTCTAGCTATAGGAAAAGTGTCCAATACAAATAAGGGGGCACCGTGGTCCCCCTAGAGGAAAAGTGCCCGTTCTAAGACTTTTATTTTTATTTATTTACCAAGACCTACCTGCATACCTAATTTAAGCTCTCTAGCTATAGGGAAAGTGTCCAATACAAATAAGGGGGCACCGTGGTCCCCCTAGAGGAAAAGTGCCCGTTCTAAGGCTTTTATTTTTATTTATTTACCAAGACCTACCTGCATACCTAATTTAAGCTCTCTAGCTATAGGGAAAGTGTCCAATACAAATAAGGGGGCACCGTGGTCCCCCTAGAGGAAAAGTGCCCGTTCTAAGACTTTTATTTTTATTTATTTACCAAGACCTACCTGCATACCTAATTTAAGCTCTCTAGCTATAGGGAAAGTGTCCAATACAAATAAGGGGGCACCGTGGTCCCCCTAGAGGAAAAGTGCCCGTTCTAAGGCTTTTATTTTTATTTATTTACCAAGATCTACCTGCATACCTAATTTAAGCTCTCTAGCTATAGGGAAAGTGTCCAATACAAATAAGGGGGCACCGTGGTCCCCCTAGAGGAAAAGTGCCCGTTCTAAGGCTTTTATTTTTATTTATTTACCAAGATCTACCTTCATACCTAATTTAAGCTCTCTAGCTATAGGGAAAGTGTCCAATACAAATAAGGGGGCACCGTAGTCCCCCTAGAGGAAAAGTGCCCGTTCTAAGGCTTTTATTTTTATTTATTTACCAAGACCTACCTGCATACCTAATTTAAGCTCTCTAGCTATAGGGAAAGTGTCCAATACAAATAAGGGGGCACCGTGGTCCCCCTAGAGGAAAAGTGCCCGTTCTAAGGCTTTTATTTTTATTTATTTACCAAGATCTACCTGCATACCTAATTTAAGCTCTTTAGCTATAGGGAAAGTGTCCAATACAAATAAGGGGGCACCGTGGTCCCCCTAGAGGAAAAGTGCCCGTTCTAAGGCTTTTATTTTTATTTATTTACCAAGATCTACCTGCATACCTAATTTAAGCTCTCTAGCTATAGGGAAAGTGTCCAATACAAATAAGGGGGCACCGTGGTCCCCCTAGAGGAAAAGTGGCCGTTCTAAGGCTTTTATTTTTATTTACTTACCAAGATCTACCTGCATACCTAATTTAAGCTCTCTAACTATAGGGAAAGTGACCAATACAAATAAGGGGGCACCGTGGTCCCCCTAGAGGAAAAGTGCCCGTTCTAAGGCTTTTATTTTTATTTACTTACCAAGATCTACCTGCATACCTAATTTAAGCTCTCTAGCTATAGGGAAAGTGTCCAATACAAATAAGGGGGCACCGTAGTCCCCCTAGAGGAAAAGTGCCCGTTCTAAGACTTTTATTTTTATTTATTTACCAAGATCTACCTGCATACCTAATTTAAGCTCTCTAGCTATAGGGAAAGTGTCCAAAACAAATAAGGGGGCACCGTAGTCCCCCTAGAGGAAAAGTGCCCGTTCTAAGACTTTTATTTTTATTTATTTACCAAGACCTACCTGCATACCTAATTTAAGCTCTCTAACTATAGGGAAAGTGACCAATACAAATAAGGGGGCACCGTGGTCCCCCTAGAGGAAAAGTGCCCGTTCTAAGACTTTTATTTTTATTTATTTACCAAGATCTACCTGCATACCTAATTTAAGCTCTCTAGCTATAGGGAAAGTGTCCAATACAAATAAGGGGGCACCGTGGTCCCCCTAGAGGAAAAGTGCCCGTTCTAAGGCTTTTATTTTTATTTATTTACCAAGACCTACCTGCATACCTAATTTAAGCTCTCTAGCTGTAGGGAAAGTGTCCAATACAAATAAGGGGGCACCGTAGTCCCCCTAGAGGAAAAGTGCCCGTTCTAAGGCTTTTATTTTTATTTATTTACCAAGATCTACCTGCATACCTAATTTAAGCTCTCTAGCTATAGGGAAAGTGTCCAATACAAATAAGGGGCCACTGTAGTCCCCCTAGAGGAAAAGTGCCCGTTCTAAGGCTTTTATTTTTATTTATTTACCAAGATCTACCTGCATACCTAATTTAAGCTCTCTAGCTATAGGGAAAGTGTCCAATACAAATAAGGGGGCACCGTAGTCCCCCTAGAGGAAAAGTGCCCGTTCTAAGGCTTTTATTTTTATTTATTTACCAAGACGTACCTGCATACCTAATTTAAGCTCTCTAGCTATAGGGAAAGTGTCCAATACAAATAAGGGGGCACCGTGGTCCCCCTAGAGGAAAAGTGCCCGTTCTAAGGCTTTTATTTTTATTTATTTACCAAGACCTACCTGCATACCTAATTTAAGCTCTCTAGCTATAGGGAAAGTGTCCAATACAAATAAGGGGGCACCGTGGTCCCCCTAGAGGAAAAGTGCCCGTTCTAAGACTTTTATTTTTATTTATTTACCAAGACCTACCTGCATACCTAATTTAAGCTCTCTAGCTATAGGGAAAGTGTCCAATACAAATAAGGGGGCACCGTGGTCCCCCTAGAGGAAAAGTGCCCGTTCTAAGGCTTTTATTTTTATTTATTTACCAAGATCTACCTTCATACCTAATTTAAGCTCTCTAGCTATAGGGAAAGTGTCTAATACAAATAAGGGGGCACCGTAGTCCCCCTAGAGGAAAAGTGCCCGTTCTAAGGCTTTTATTTTTATTTATTTACCAAGACCTACCTGCATACCTAATTTAAGCTCTCTAGCTATAGGGAAAGTTTCCAATACAAATAAGGGGGCACCGTGGTCCCCCTAGAGGAAAAGTGCCCGTTCTAAGGCTTTTATTTTTATTTATTTACCAAGATCTACCTGCATACCTAATTTAAGCTCTTTAGCTATAGGGAAAGTGTCCAATACAAATAAGGGGGCACCGTGGTCCCCCTAGAGGAAAAGTGCCCGTTCTAAGGCTTTTATTTTTATTTATTTACCAAGATCTACCTGCATACCTAATTTAAGCTCTCTAGCTATAGGGAAAGTGTCCAATACAAATAAGGGGGCACCGTAGTCCCCCTAGAGGAAAAGTGCCCGTTCTAAGACTTTTATTTTTATTTATTTACCAAGATCTACCTGCATACCTAATTTAAGCTCTCTAGCTATAGGGAAAGTGTCCAAAACAAATAAGGGGGCACCGTAGTCCCCCTAGAGGAAAAGTGCCCGTTCTAAGACTTTTATTTTTATTTATTTACCAAGACCTACCTGCATACCTAATTTAAGCTCTCTAACTATAGGGAAAGTGACCAATACAAATAAGGGGGCACCGTGGTCCCCCTAGAGGAAAAGTGCCCGTTCTAAGACTTTTATTTTTATTTATTTACCAAGATCTACCTGCATACCTAATTTAAGCTCTCTAGCTATAGGGAAAGTGTCCAATACAAATAAGGGGGCACCGTGGTCCCCCTAGAGGAAAAGTGCCCGTTCTAAGGCTTTTATTTTTATTTATTTACCAAGACCTACCTGCATACCTAATTTAAGCTCTCTAGCTGTAGGGAAAGTGTCCAATACAAATAAGGGGGCACCGTAGTCCCCCTAGAGGAAAAGTGCCCGTTCTAAGGCTTTTATTTTTATTTATTTACCAAGATCTACCTGCACCCCTAATTTAAGCTCTCTAGCTATAGGGAAAGTGTCCAATACAAATAAGGGGCCACTGTAGTCCCCCTAGAGGAAAAGTGCCCGTTCTAAGGCTTTTATTTTTATTTATTTACCAAGATCTACCTGCATACCTAATTTAAGCTCTCTAGCTATAGGGAAAGTGTCCAATACAAATAAGGGGGCACCGTAGTCCCCCTAGAGGAAAAGTGCCCGTTCTAAGGCTTTTATTTTTATTTATTTACCAAGACGTACCTGCATACCTAATTTAAGCTCTCTAGCTATAGGGAAAGTGTCCAATACAAATAAGGGGGCACCGTGGTCCCCCTAGAGGAAAAGTGCCCGTTCTAAGGCTTTTATTTTTATTTATTTACCAAGATCTACCTGCACCCCTAATTTAAGCTCTCTAGCTATAGGGAAAGTGTCCAATACAAATAAGGGGCCACTGTAGTCCCCCTAGAGGAAAAGTGCCCGTTCTAAGGCTTTTATTTTTATTTATTTACCAAGATCTACCTGCATACCTAATTTAAGCTCTCTAGCTATAGGGAAAGTGTCCAAAACAAATAAGGGGGCACCGTAGTCCCCCTAGAGGAAAAGTGCCCGTTCTAAGACTTTTATTTTTATTTATTTACCAAGACCTACCTGCATACCTAATTTAAGCTCTCTAACTATAGGGAAAGTGACCAATACAAATAAGGGGGCACCGTGGTCCCCCTAGAGGAAAAGTGCCCGTTCTAAGACTTTTATTTTTATTTATTTACCAAGATCTACCTGCATACCTAATTTAAGCTCTCTAGCTATAGGGAAAGTGTCCAATACAAATAAGGGGGCACCGTGGTCCCCCTAGACGAAAAGTGCCCGTTCTAAGGCTTTTATTTTTATTTATTTACCAAGACCTACCTGCATACCTAATTTAAGCTCTCTAGCTGTAGGGAAAGTGTCCAATACAAATAAGGGGGCACCGTAGTCCCCCTAGAGGAAAAGTGCCCGTTCTAAGGCTTTTATTTTTATTTATTTACCAAGATCTACCTGCATACCTAATTTAAGCTCTCTAGCTGTAGGGAAAGTGTCCAATACAAATAAGGGGGCACCGTAGTCCCCCTAGAGGAAAAGTGCCCGTTCTAAGGCTTTTATTTTTATTTATTTACCAAGACCTACCTGCATACCTAATTTAAGCTCTCTAGCTGTAGGGAAAGTGTCCAATACAAATAAGGGGGCACCGTAGTCCCCCTAGAGGAAAAGTGCCCGTTCTAAGGCTTTTATTTTTATTTATTTACCAAGATCTACCTGCACCCCTAATTTAAGCTCTCTAGCTATAGGGAAAGTGTCCAATACAAATAAGGGGCCACTGTAGTCCCCCTAGAGGAAAAGTGCCCGTTCTAAGGCTTTTATTTTTATTTATTTACCAAGATCTACCTGCATACCTAATTTAAGCTCTCTAACTATAGGGAAAGTGACCAATACAAATAAGGGGGCACCGTGGTCCCCCTAGAGGAAAAGTGCCCGTTCTAAGGCTTTTATTTTTATTTATTTACCAAGACCTACCTGCATACCTAATTTAAGCTCTCTAACTATAGGGAAAGTGACCAATACAAATAAGGGGGCACCGTGGTCCCCCTAGAGGAAAAGTGCCCGTTCTAAGACTTTTATTTTTATTTATTTACCAAGACCTACCTGCATACCTAATTTAAGCTCTCTAGCTATAGGGAAAGTGTCCAATACAAATAAGGGGCCACTGTAGTCCCCCTAGAGGAAAAGTGCCCGTTCTAAGGCTTTTATTTTTATTTATTTACCAAGATCTACCTGCACCCCTAATTTAAGCTCTCTAGCTATAGGGAAAGTGTCCAATACAAATAAGGGGCCACTGTAGTCCCCCTAGAGGAAAAGTGCCCGTTCTAAGGCTTTTATTTTTATTTATTTACCAAGATCTACGTGCATACCTAATTTAAGCTCTCTAACTATAGGGAAAGTGACCAATACAAATAAGGGGGCACCGTGGTCCCCCTAGAGGAAAAGTGCCCGTTCTAAGGCTTTTATTTTTATTTATTTACCAAGATCTACCTGCATACCTAATTTAAGCTCTCTAGCTGTAGGGAAAGTGTCCAATACAAATAAGGGGGCACCGTAGTCCCCCTAGAGGAAAAGTGCCCGTTCTAAGGCTTTTATTTTTATTTATTTACCAAGACCTACCTGCATACCTAATTTAAGCTCTCTAACTATAGGGAAAGTGACCAATACAAATAAGGGGGCACCGTGGTCCCCCTAGAGGAAAAGTGCCCGTTCTAAGACTTTTATTTTTATTTATTTACCAAGATCTACCTGCATACCTAATTTAAGCTCTCTAGCTATAGGGAAAGTGTCCAATACAAATAAGGGGGCACCGTGGTCCCCCTAGACGAAAAGTGCCCGTTCTAAGGCTTTTATTTTTATTTATTTACCAAGACCTACCTGCATACCTAATTTAAGCTCTCTAACTATAGGGAAAGTGACCAATACAAATAAGGGGGCACCGTGGTCCCCCTAGAGGAAAAGTGCCCGTTCTAAGACTTTTATTTTTATTTATTTACCAAGATCTACCTGCATACCTAATTTAAGCTCTCTAGCTATAGGGAAAGTGTCCAATACAAATAAGGGGGCACCGTGGTCCCCCTAGAGGAAAAGTGCCCGTTCTAAGGCTTTTATTTTTATTTATTTACCAAGACCTACCTGCATACCTAATTTAAGCTCTCTAGCTGTAGGGAAAGTGTCCAATACAAATAAGGGGGCACCGTAGTCCCCCTAGAGGAAAAGTGCCCGTTCTAAGGCTTTTATTTTTATTTATTTACCAAGATCTACCTGCACCCCTAATTTAAGCTCTCTAGCTATAGGGAAAGTGTCCAATACAAATAAGGGGCCACTGTAGTCCCCCTAGAGGAAAAGTGCCCGTTCTAAGGCTTTTATTTTTATTTATTTACCAAGATCTACCTGCATACCTAATTTAAGCTCTCTAGCTATAGGGAAAGTGTCCAATACAAATAAGGGGGCACCGTAGTCCCCCTAGAGGAAAAGTGCCCGTTCTAAGGCTTTTATTTTTATTTATTTACCAAGACGTACCTGCATACCTAATTTAAGCTCTCTAGCTATAGGGAAAGTGTCCAATACAAATAAGGGGGCACCGTGGTCCCCCTAGAGGAAAAGTGCCCGTTCTAAGGCTTTTATTTTTATTTATTTACCAAGACCTACCTGCATACCTAATTTAAGCTCTCTAGCTATAGGGAAAGTGTCCAATACAAATAAGGGGGCACCGTGGTCCCCCTAGAGGAAAAGTGCCCGTTCTAAGACTTTTATTTTTATTTATTTACCAAGACCTACCTGCATACCTAATTTAAGCTCTCTAGCTATAGGGAAAGTGTCCAATACAAATAAGGGAGCACCGTGGTCCCCCTAGAGGAAAAGTGCCCGTTCTAAGACTTTTATTTTTATTTATTTACCAAGATCTACCTGCATACCTAATTTAAGCTCTCTAGCTATAGGGAAAGTGTCCAATACAAATAAGGGGGCACCGTGGTCCCCCTAGAGGAAAAGTGCCCGTTCTAAGGCTTTTATTTTTATTTATTTACCAAGATCTACCTGCATACCTAATTTAAGCTCTCTAGCTATAGGGAAAGTGTCCAATACAAATAAGGGGGCACCGTGGTCCTCCTAGAGGAAAAGTGCCCGTTCTAAGGCTTTTATTTTTATTTACTTACCAAGATCTACCTGCATACCTAATTTAAGCTCTCTAGCTATAGGGAAAGTGTCCAATACAAATAAGGGGGCACCGTAGTCCCCCTAGAGGAAAAGTGCCCGTTCTAAGACTTTTATTTTTATTTATTTACCAAGATCTACCTGCATACCTAATTTAAGCTCTCTAGCTATAGGGAAAGTGTCCAATACAAATAAGGGGGCACCGTGGTCCCCCTAGAGGAAAAGTGCCCGTTCTAAGGCTTTTATTTTTATTTATTTACCAAGATCTACCTGCATACCTAATTTAAGCTCTCTAGCTATAGGGAAAGTGTCCAATACAAATAAGGGGGCACCGTGGTCCCCCTAGAGGAAAAGTGCCCGTTCTAAGGCTTTTATTTTTATTTATTTACCAAGATCTACCTGCATACCTAATTTAAGCTCTCTAGCTATAGGGAAAGTGTCCAATACAAATAAGGGGGCACCGTAGTCCCCCTAGAGGAAAAGTGCCCGTTCTAAGGCTTTTATTTTTATTTATTTACCAAGACCTACCTGCATACCTAATTTAAGCTCTCTAGCTATAGGGAAAGTGTCCAATACAAATAAGGGGGCACCGTAGTCCCCCTAGAGGAAAAGTGCCCGTTCTAAGGCTTTTATTTTTATTTATTTACCAAGACCTACCTGCATACCTAATTTAAGCTCTCTAGCTATAGGGAAAGTGTCCAATACAAATAAGGGGGCACCGTGGTCCCCCTAGAGGAAAAGTGCCCGTTCTAAGACTTTTATTTTTATTTATTTACCAAGACCTACCTGCATACCTAATTTAAGCTCTCTAGCTATAGGGAAAGTGTCCAATACAAATAAGGGGGCACCGTGGTCCCCCTAGAGGAAAAGTGCCCGTTCTAAGGCTTTTATTTTTATTTATTTACCAAGATCTACCTGCATACCTAATTTAAGCTCTCTAGCTATAGGGAAAGTGTCCAATACAAATAAGGGGGCACCGTGGTCCCCCTAGAGGAAAAGTGCCCGTTCTAAGGCTTTTATTTTTATTTATTTACCAAGATCTACCTGCATACCTAATTTAAGCTCTCTAGCTATAGGGAAAGTGTCCAATACAAATAAGGGGGCACCGTAGTCCCCCTAGAGGAAAAGTGCCCGTTCTAAGGCTTTTATTTTTATTTATTTACCAAGACCTACCTGCATACCTAATTTAAGCTCTCTAGCTATAGGGAAAGTGTCCAATACAAATAAGGGGGCACCGTGGTCCCCCTAGAGGAAAAGTGCCCGTTCTAAGGCTTTTATTTTCATTTATTTACAAAGATCTACCTGCATACCTAATTTAAGCTCTCTAGCTATAGGGAAAGTGTCCAATACAAATAAGGGGGCACCGTAGTCCCCCTAGAGGAAAAGTGCCCGTTCTAAGACTTTTATTTTTATTTATTTACCAAGATCTACCTGCATACCTAATTTAAGCTCTCTAGCTATAGGGAAAGTGTCCAATACAAATAAGGGGGCACCGTGGTCCCCCTAGAGGAAAAGTGCCCGTTCTAAGGCTTTTATTTTTATTTATTTACCAAGATCTACCTGCATACCTAATTTAAGCTCTCTAGCTATAGGGAAAGTGTCCAATACAAATAAGGGGGCACCGTGGTCCCCCTAGAGGAAAAGTGCCCGTTCTAAGGCTTTTATTTTTATTTATTTACCAAAACCTACCTGCATACCTAATTTAAGCTCTCTAACTATAGGGAAAGTGACCAATACAAATAAGGGGGCACCGTGGTCCCCCTAGAGGAAAAGTGCCCGTTCTAAGACTTTTATTTTTATTTATTTACCAAGATCTACCTGCATACCTAATTTAAGCTCTCTAGCTATAGGGAAAGTGTCCAATACAAATAAGGGGGCACCGTGGTCCCCCTAGAGGAAAAGTGCCCGTTCTAAGGCTTTTATTTTTATTTATTTACCAAGATCTACCTGCATACCTAATTTAAGCTCTCTAGCTATAGGGAAAGTGTCCAATACAAATAAGGGGGCACCGTAGTCCCCCTAGAGGAAAAGTGCCCGTTCTAAGGCTTTTATTTTTATTTATTTACCAAGATCTACCTGCATACCTAATTTAAGCTCTCTAGCTATAGGGAAAGTGTCCAATACAAATAAGGGGGCACCGTAGTCCCCCTAGAGGAAAAGTGCCCGTTCTAAGGCTTTTATTTTTATTTATTTACCAAGACCTACCTGCATACCTAATTTAAGCTCTCTAGCTATAGGGAAAGTGTCCAATACAAATAAGGGGGCACCGTGGTCCCCCTAGAGGAAAAGTGCCCGTTCTAAGGCTTTTATTTTCATTTATTTACAAAGATCTACCTGCATACCTAATTTAAGCTCTCTAGCTATAGGGAAAGTGTCCAATACAAATAAGGGGGCACCGTAGTCCCCCTAGAGGAAAAGTGCCCGTTCTAAGACTTTTATTTTTATTTATTTACCAAGATCTACCTGCATACCTAATTTAAGCTCTCTAGCTATAGGGAAAGTGTCCAATACAAATAAGGGGGCACCGTGGTCCCCCTAGAGGAAAAGTGCCCGTTCTAAGGCTTTTATTTTTATTTATTTACCAAGATCTACCTGCATACCTAATTTAAGCTCTCTAGCTATAGGGAAAGTGTCCAATACAAATAAGGGGGCACCGTGGTCCCCCTAGAGGAAAAGTGCCCGTTCTAAGGCTTTTATTTTTATTTATTTACCAAAACCTACCTGCATACCTAATTTAAGCTCTCTAACTATAGGGAAAGTGACCAATACAAATAAGGGGGCACCGTGGTCCCCCTAGAGGAAAAGTGCCCGTTCTAAGACTTTTATTTTTATTTATTTACCAAGATCTACCTGCATACCTAATTTAAGCTCTCTAGCTATAGGGAAAGTGTCCAATACAAATAAGGGGGCACCGTGGTCCCCCTAGAGGAAAAGTGCCCGTTCTAAGGCTTTTATTTTTATTTATTTACCAAGACCTACCTGCATACCTAATTTAAGCTCTCTAGCTATAGGGAAAGTGTCCAATACAAATAAGGGGGCACCGTGGTCCCCCTAGAGGAAAAGTGCCCGTTCTAAGACTTTTATTTTTATTTATTTACCAAGACCTACCTGCATACCTAATTTAAGCTCTCTAGCTATAGGGAAAGTGTCCAATACAAATAAGGGGGCACCGTAGTCCCCCTAGAGGAAAAGTGCCCGTTCTAAGGCTTTTATTTTTATTTATTTACCAAGACCTACCTGCATACCTAATTTAAGCTCTCTAGCTATAGGGAAAGTGTCCAATACAAATAAGGGGGCACCGTAGTCCCCCTAGAGGAAAAGTGCCCGTTCTAAGGCTTTTATTTTTATTTATTTACCAAGACCTACCTGCATACCTAATTTAAGCTCTCTAGCTATAGGGAAAGTGTCCAATACAAATAAGGGGGCACCGTAGTCCCCCTAGAGGAAAAGTGCCCGTTCTAAGGCTTTTATTTTTATTTACTTACCAAGATCTACCTGCATACCTAATTTAAGCTCTCTAGCTATAGGGAAAGTGTCCAATACAAATAAGGGGGCACCGTAGTCCCCCTAGAGGAAAAGTGCCCGTTCTAAGGCTTTTATTTTTATTTATTTACCAAGACCTACCTGCATACCTAATTTAAGCTCTCTAGCTATAGGGAAAGTGTCCAATACAAATAAGGGGGCACCGTGGTCCCCCTAGAGGAAAAGTGCCCGTTCTAAGGCTTTTATTTTTATTTACTTACCAAGATCTACCTGCATACCTAATTTAAGCTCTCTACCTATAGGGAAAGTGTCCAATACAAATAAGGGGGCACCGTGGTCCCCCTAGAGGAAAAGTGCCCGTTCTAAGGCTTTTATTTTTATTTACTTACCAAGATCTACCTGCATACCTAATTTAAGCTCTATAGCTATAGGGAAAGTGTCCAATACAAATAAGGGGGCACCGTAGTCCCCCTAGAGGAAAAGTGCCCGTTCTAAGACTTTTATTTTTATTTATTTACCAAGATCTACCTGCATACCTAATTTAAGCTCTATAGCTATAGGGAAAGTGTCCAATACAAATAAGGGGGCACCGTGGTCCCCCTAGAGGAAAAGTGCCCGTTCTAAGGCTTTTATTTTTATTTATTTACCAAGACCTACCTGCATACCTAATTTAAGCTCTGTAGCTATAGGGAAAGTGTCCAATACAAATAAGGGGGCACCGTGGTCCCCCTAGAGGAAAAGTGCCCGTTCTAAGGCTTTTATTTTTATTTATTTACCAAGACCTACCTGCATACCTAATTTAAGCTCTCTAGCTATAGGGAAAGTGTCCAATACAAATAAGGGGGCACCGTAGTCCCCCTAGAGGAAAAGTGCCCGTTCTAAGACTTTTATTTTTATTTATTTACCAAGACCTACCTGCATACCTAATTTAAGCTCTATAGCTATAGGGAAAGTGTCCAATAAAAATAAGGGGGCACCGTGGTCCCGCTAGAGGAAAAGTGCCCGTTCTAAGGCTTTTATTTTTATTTATTTACCAAGACCTACCTGCATACCTAATTTAAGCTCTCTAACTATAGGGAAAGTGACCAATACAAATAAGGGGGCACCGTGGTCCCCCTAGAGGAAAAGTGCCCGTTCTAAGAATTTTATTTTTATTTATTTACCAAGATCTACCTGCATACCTAATTTAAGCTCTCTAGCTATAGGGAAAGTGACCAATACAAATAAGGGGGCACCGTGGTCCCCCTAGAGGAAAAGTGCCCGTTCTAAGGCTTTTATTTTTATTTATTTACCAAGATCTACCTGCATACCTAATTTAAGCTCTCTAGCTATAGGGAAAGTGTCCAATACAAATAAAGGGGCACCGTGGTCCCCCTAGAGGAAAAGTGCCCGTTCTAAGGCTTTTATTTTTATTTATTTACCAAGACCTACCTGCATACCTAATTTAAGCTCTCTAGCTGTAGGGAAAGTGTCCAATACAAATAAGGGGGCACCGTAGTCCCCCTAGAGGAAAAGTGCCCGTTCTAAGGCTTTTATTTTTATTTATTTACCAAGATCTACCTGCATACCTAATTTAAGCTCTCTAGCTATAGGGAAAGTGTCCAATACAAATAAGGGGGCACCGTAGTCCCCCTAGAGGAAAAGTGCCCGTTCTAAGGCTTTTATTTTTATTTATTTACCAAGATCTACCTGCATACCTAATTTAAGCTCTCTAGCTATAGGGAAAGTGTCCAATACAAATAAGGGGGCACCGTAGTCCCCCTAGAGGAAAAGTGCCCGTTCTAAGGCTTTTATTTTTATTTATTTACCAAGACCTACCTGCATACCTAATTTAAGCTCTCTAGCTATAGGGAAAGTGTCCAATACAAATAAGGGGGCACCGTGGTCCCCCTAGAGGAAAAGTGCCCGTTCTAAGGCTTTTATTTTTATTTATTTACCAAGACCTTCCTGCATACCTAATTTAAGCTCTCTAGCTATAGGGAAAGTGTCCAATACAAATAAGGGGGCACCGTGGTCCCCCTAGAGAAAAAGTGCCCGTTCTAAGACTTTTATTTTTATTTATTTACCAAGACCTACCTGCATACCTAATTTAAGCTCTCTAGCTATAGGGAAAGTGTCCAATACAAATAAGGGGGCACCGTGATCCCCCTAGAGGAAAAGTGCCCGTTCTAAGACTTTTATTTTTATTTATTTACCAAGACCTACCTGCATACCTAATTTAAGCTCTATAGCTATAGGGAAAGTGTCCAATACAAATAAGGGGGCACCGTGGTCCCCCTAGAGGAAAAGTGCCCGTTCTAAGGCTTTTATTTTTATTTATTTACCAAGACCTACCTGCATACCTAATTTAAGCTCTCTAACTATAGGGAAAGTGACCAATACAAATAAGGGGGCACCGTGGTCCCCCTAGAGGAAAAGTGCCCGTTCTAAGACTTTTATTTTTATTTATTTACCAAGATCTACCTGCATACCTAATTTAAGCTCTCTAGCTATAGGGAAAGTGACCAATACAAATAAGGGGGCACCGTGGTCCCCCTAGAGGAAAAGTGCCCGTTCTAAGGCTTTTATTTTTATTTATTTACCAAGACCTACCTGCATACCTAATTTAAGCTCTCTAACTATAGGGAAAGTGACCAATACAAATAAGGGGGCACCGTAGTCCCCCTAGAGGAAAAGTGCCCGTTCTAAGGCTTTTATTTTTATTTATTTACCAAGAGCTACCTGCATACCTAATTTAAGCTCTCTAGCTATAGGGAAAGTGACCAATACAAATAAGGGGGCACCGTAGTCCCCCTAGAGGAAAAGTGCCCGTTCTAAGGCTTTTATTTTTATTTATTTACCAAGACCTACCTGCATACCTAATTTAAGCTCTCTAACTATAGGGAAAGTGACCAATACAAATAAGGGGGCACCGTAGTCCCCCTAGAGGAAAAGTGCCCGTTCTAAGGCTTTTATTTTTATTTATTTACCAAGACCTACCTGCATACCTAATTGAAGCTCTCTAACTATAGGGAAAGTGACCAATACAAATAAGGGGGCACCGTGGTCCCCCTAGAGGAAAAGTGCCCGTTCTAAGACTTTTATTTTTATTTATTTACCAAGATCTACCTGCATACCTAATTTAAGCTCTCTAGCTATAGGGAAAGTGACCAATACAAATAAGGGGGCACCGTAGTCCCCCTAGAGGAAAAGTGCCCGTTCTAAGGCTTTTATTTTTATTTATTTACCAAGACCTACCTGCATACCTAATTTAAGCTCTCTAACTATAGGGAAAGTGACCAATACAAATAAGGGGGCACCGTAGTCCCCCTAGACGAAAAGTGCCCGTTCTAAGGCTTTTATTTTTATTTATTTACCAAGATCTACCTGCATACCTAATTTAAGCTCTCTAGCTATAGGGAAAGTGACCAATACAAATAAGGGGGCACCGTAGTCCCCCTAGAGGAAAAGTGCCCGTTCTAAGGCTTTTATTTTTATTTATTTACCAAGACCTACCTGCATACCTAATTTAAGCTCTCTAACTATAGGGAAAGTGACCAATACAAATAAGGGGGCACCGTGGTCCCCCTAGAGGAAAAGTGCACGTTCTAAGACTTTTATTTTTATTTATTTACCAAGATCTACCTGCATACCTAATTTAAGCTCTCTAGCTATAGGGAAAGTGACCAATACAAATAAGGGGGCACCGTGGTCCCCCTAGAGGAAAAGTGCCCGTTCTAAGACTTTTATTTTTATTTATTTACCAAGACCTACCCGCATACCTAATTTAAGCTCTCTAGCTATAGGGAAAGTGTCCAATACAAATAAGGGGGCACCGTGGTCCCCCTAGAGGAAAAGTGCCCGTTCTAAGACTTTTATTTTTATTTATTTACCAAGACCTACCTGCATACCTAATTTAAGCTCTCTAGCTATAGGGAAAGTGTCCAATACAAATAAGGGGGCACCGTGGTCCCCCTAGAGGAAAAGTGCCCGTTCTAAGACTTTTATTTTTATTTATTTACCAAGACCTACCTGCATACCTAATTTAAGCTCTCTAGCTATAGGGAAAGTGTCCAATACAAATAAGGGGGCACCGTGGTCCCCCTAGAGGAAAAGTGCCCGTTCTAAGACTTTTATTTTTATTTATTTACCAAGACCTACCTGCATACCTAATTTAAGCTCTATAGCTATAGGGAAAGTGTCCAATACAAATAAGGGGGCACCGTGGTCCCCCTAGAGGAAAAGTGCCCGTTCTAAGGCTTTTATTTTTATTTATTTACCAAGACCTACCTGCATACCTAATTTAAGCTCTCTAACTATAGGGAAAGTGACCAATACAAATAAGGGGGCACCGTGGTCCCCCTAGAGGAAAAGTGCCCGTTCTAAGACTTTTATTTTTATTTATTTACCAAGATCTACCTGCATACCTAATTTAAGCTCTCTAGCTATAGGGAAAGTGACCAATACAAATAAGGGGGCACCGTGGTCCCCCTAGAGGAAAAGTGCCCGTTCTAAGGCTTTTATTTTTATTTATTTACCAAGATCTACCTGCATACCTAATTTAAGCTCTCTAGCTATAGGGAAAGTGTCCAATACAAATAAAGGGGCACCGTGGTCCCCCTAGAGGAAAAGTGCCCGTTCTAAGGCTTTTATTTTTATTTATTTACCAAGACCTACCTGCATACCTAATTTAAGCTCTCTAGCTGTAGGGAAAGTGTCCAATACAAATAAGGGGGCACCGTAGTCCCCCTAGAGGAAAAGTGCCCGTTCTAAGGCTTTTATTTTTATTTATTTACCAAGATCTACCTGCATACCTAATTTAAGCTCTCTAGCTATAGGGAAAGTGTCCAATACAAATAAGGGGGCACCGTAGTCCCCCTAGAGGAAAAGTGCCCGTTCTAAGGCTTTTATTTTTATTTATTTACCAAGATCTACCTGCATACCTAATTTAAGCTCTCTAGCTATAGGGAAAGTGTCCAATACAAATAAGGGGGCACCGTAGTCCCCCTAGAGGAAAAGTGCCCGTTCTAAGGCTTTTATTTTTATTTATTTACCAAGACCTACCTGCATACCTAATTTAAGCTCTCTAGCTATAGGAAAAGTGTCCAATACAAATAAGGGGGCACCGTGGTCCCCCTAGAGGAAAAGTGCCCGTTCTAAGACTTTTATTTTTATTTATTTACCAAGACCTACCTGCATACCTAATTTAAGCTCTCTAGCTATAGGGAAAGTGTCCAATACAAATAAGGGGGCACCGTGGTCCCCCTAGAGGAAAAGTGCCCGTTCTAAGGCTTTTATTTTTATTTATTTACCAAGACCTACCTGCATACCTAATTTAAGCTCTCTAGCTATAGGGAAAGTGTCCAATACAAATAAGGGGGCACCGTGGTCCCCCTAGAGGAAAAGTGCCCGTTCTAAGACTTTTATTTTTATTTATTTACCAAGACCTACCTGCATACCTAATTTAAGCTCTCTAGCTATAGGGAAAGTGTCCAATACAAATAAGGGGGCACCGTGGTCCCCCTAGAGGAAAAGTGCCCGTTCTAAGGCTTTTATTTTTATTTATTTACCAAGATCTACCTGCATACCTAATTTAAGCTCTCTAGCTATAGGGAAAGTGTCCAATACAAATAAGGGGGCACCGTGGTCCCCCTAGAGGAAAAGTGCCCGTTCTAAGGCTTTTATTTTTATTTATTTACCAAGATCTACCTTCATACCTAATTTAAGCTCTCTAGCTATAGGGAAAGTGTCCAATACAAATAAGGGGGCACCGTAGTCCCCCTAGAGGAAAAGTGCCCGTTCTAAGGCTTTTATTTTTATTTATTTACCAAGACCTACCTGCATACCTAATTTAAGCTCTCTAGCTATAGGGAAAGTGTCCAATACAAATAAGGGGGCACCGTGGTCCCCCTAGAGGAAAAGTGCCCGTTCTAAGGCTTTTATTTTTATTTATTTACCAAGATCTACCTGCATACCTAATTTAAGCTCTTTAGCTATAGGGAAAGTGTCCAATACAAATAAGGGGGCACCGTGGTCCCCCTAGAGGAAAAGTGCCCGTTCTAAGGCTTTTATTTTTATTTATTTACCAAGATCTACCTGCATACCTAATTTAAGCTCTCTAGCTATAGGGAAAGTGTCCAATACAAATAAGGGGGCACCGTGGTCCCCCTAGAGGAAAAGTGGCCGTTCTAAGGCTTTTATTTTTATTTACTTACCAAGATCTACCTGCATACCTAATTTAAGCTCTCTAACTATAGGGAAAGTGACCAATACAAATAAGGGGGCACCGTGGTCCCCCTAGAGGAAAAGTGCCCGTTCTAAGGCTTTTATTTTTATTTACTTACCAAGATCTACCTGCATACCTAATTTAAGCTCTCTAGCTATAGGGAAAGTGTCCAATACAAATAAGGGGGCACCGTAGTCCCCCTAGAGGAAAAGTGCCCGTTCTAAGACTTTTATTTTTATTTATTTACCAAGATCTACCTGCATACCTAATTTAAGCTCTCTAGCTATAGGGAAAGTGTCCAAAACAAATAAGGGGGCACCGTAGTCCCCCTAGAGGAAAAGTGCCCGTTCTAAGACTTTTATTTTTATTTATTTACCAAGACCTACCTGCATACCTAATTTAAGCTCTCTAACTATAGGGAAAGTGACCAATACAAATAAGGGGGCACCGTGGTCCCCCTAGAGGAAAAGTGCCCGTTCTAAGACTTTTATTTTTATTTATTTACCAAGATCTACCTGCATACCTAATTTAAGCTCTCTAGCTATAGGGAAAGTGTCCAATACAAATAAGGGGGCACCGTGGTCCCCCTAGAGGAAAAGTGCCCGTTCTAAGGCTTTTATTTTTATTTATTTACCAAGACCTACCTGCATACCTAATTTAAGCTCTCTAGCTGTAGGGAAAGTGTCCAATACAAATAAGGGGGCACCGTAGTCCCCCTAGAGGAAAAGTGCCCGTTCTAAGGCTTTTATTTTTATTTATTTACCAAGATCTACCTGCATACCTAATTTAAGCTCTCTAGCTATAGGGAAAGTGTCCAATACAAATAAGGGGCCACTGTAGTCCCCCTAGAGGAAAAGTGCCCGTTCTAAGGCTTTTATTTTTATTTATTTACCAAGATCTACCTGCATACCTAATTTAAGCTCTCTAGCTATAGGGAAAGTGTCCAATACAAATAAGGGGGCACCGTAGTCCCCCTAGAGGAAAAGTGCCCGTTCTAAGGCTTTTATTTTTATTTATTTACCAAGACGTACCTGCATACCTAATTTAAGCTCTCTAGCTATAGGGAAAGTGTCCAATACAAATAAGGGGGCACCGTGGTCCCCCTAGAGGAAAAGTGCCCGTTCTAAGGCTTTTATTTTTATTTATTTACCAAGACCTACCTGCATACCTAATTTAAGCTCTCTAGCTATAGGGAAAGTGTCCAATACAAATAAGGGGGCACCGTGGTCCCCCTAGAGGAAAAGTGCCCGTTCTAAGACTTTTATTTTTATTTATTTACCAAGACCTACCTGCATACCTAATTTAAGCTCTCTAGCTATAGGGAAAGTGTCCAATACAAATAAGGGGGCACCGTGGTCCCCCTAGAGGAAAAGTGCCCGTTCTAAGGCTTTTATTTTTATTTATTTACCAAGATCTACCTTCATACCTAATTTAAGCTCTCTAGCTATAGGGAAAGTGTCTAATACAAATAAGGGGGCACCGTAGTCCCCCTAGAGGAAAAGTGCCCGTTCTAAGGCTTTTATTTTTATTTATTTACCAAGACCTACCTGCATACCTAATTTAAGCTCTCTAGCTATAGGGAAAGTTTCCAATACAAATAAGGGGGCACCGTGGTCCCCCTAGAGGAAAAGTGCCCGTTCTAAGGCTTTTATTTTTATTTATTTACCAAGATCTACCTGCATACCTAATTTAAGCTCTTTAGCTATAGGGAAAGTGTCCAATACAAATAAGGGGGCACCGTGGTCCCCCTAGAGGAAAAGTGCCCGTTCTAAGGCTTTTATTTTTATTTATTTACCAAGATCTACCTGCATACCTAATTTAAGCTCTCTAGCTATAGGGAAAGTGTCCAATACAAATAAGGGGGCACCGTAGTCCCCCTAGAGGAAAAGTGCCCGTTCTAAGACTTTTATTTTTATTTATTTACCAAGATCTACCTGCATACCTAATTTAAGCTCTCTAGCTATAGGGAAAGTGTCCAAAACAAATAAGGGGGCACCGTAGTCCCCCTAGAGGAAAAGTGCCCGTTCTAAGACTTTTATTTTTATTTATTTACCAAGACCTACCTGCATACCTAATTTAAGCTCTCTAACTATAGGGAAAGTGACCAATACAAATAAGGGGGCACCGTGGTCCCCCTAGAGGAAAAGTGCCCGTTCTAAGACTTTTATTTTTATTTATTTACCAAGATCTACCTGCATACCTAATTTAAGCTCTCTAGCTATAGGGAAAGTGTCCAATACAAATAAGGGGGCACCGTGGTCCCCCTAGAGGAAAAGTGCCCGTTCTAAGGCTTTTATTTTTATTTATTTACCAAGACCTACCTGCATACCTAATTTAAGCTCTCTAGCTGTAGGGAAAGTGTCCAATACAAATAAGGGGGCACCGTAGTCCCCCTAGAGGAAAAGTGCCCGTTCTAAGGCTTTTATTTTTATTTATTTACCAAGATCTACCTGCACCCCTAATTTAAGCTCTCTAGCTATAGGGAAAGTGTCCAATACAAATAAGGGGCCACTGTAGTCCCCCTAGAGGAAAAGTGCCCGTTCTAAGGCTTTTATTTTTATTTATTTACCAAGATCTACCTGCATACCTAATTTAAGCTCTCTAGCTAT
Source organism: Phania funesta (assembly GCA_963932375.1). Lineage (NCBI taxonomy): Eukaryota > Metazoa > Arthropoda > Insecta > Diptera > Tachinidae > Phania > Phania funesta. Next base: position 5,471,480 of record OZ010657.1, on the reverse strand, counting down.
AGGGAAAGTGTCCAATACAAATAAGGGGGCACCGTAGTCCCCCTAGAGGAAAAGTGCCCGTTCTAAGGCTTTTATTTTTATTTATTTACCAAGACGTACCTGCATACCTAATTTAAGCTCTCTAGCTATAGGGAAAGTGTCCAATACAAATAAGGGGGCACCGTGGTCCCCCTAGAGGAAAAGTGCCCGTTCTAAGGCTTTTATTTTTATTTATTTACCAAGATCTACCTGCACCCCTAATTTAAGCTCTCTAGCTATAGGGAAAGTGTCCAATACAAATAAGGGGCCACTGTAGTCCCCCTAGAGGAAAAGTGCCCGTTCTAAGGCTTTTATTTTTATTTATTTACCAAGATCTACCTGCATACCTAATTTAAGCTCTCTAGCTATAGGGAAAGTGTCCAAAACAAATAAGGGGGCACCGTAGTCCCCCTAGAGGAAAAGTGCCCGTTCTAAGACTTTTATTTTTATTTATTTACCAAGACCTACCTGCATACCTAATTTAAGCTCTCTAACTATAGGGAAAGTGACCAATACAAATAAGGGGGCACCGTGGTCCCCCTAGAGGAAAAGTGCCCGTTCTAAGACTTTTATTTTTATTTATTTACCAAGATCTACCTGCATACCTAATTTAAGCTCTCTAGCTATAGGGAAAGTGTCCAATACAAATAAGGGGGCACCGTGGTCCCCCTAGACGAAAAGTGCCCGTTCTAAGGCTTTTATTTTTATTTATTTACCAAGACCTACCTGCATACCTAATTTAAGCTCTCTAGCTGTAGGGAAAGTGTCCAATACAAATAAGGGGGCACCGTAGTCCCCCTAGAGGAAAAGTGCCCGTTCTAAGGCTTTTATTTTTATTTATTTACCAAGATCTACCTGCATACCTAATTTAAGCTCTCTAGCTGTAGGGAAAGTGTCCAATACAAATAAGGGGGCACCGTAGTCCCCCTAGAGGAAAAGTGCCCGTTCTAAGGCTTTTATTTTTATTTATTTACCAAGACCTACCTGCATACCTAATTTAAGCTCTCTAGCTGTAGGGAAAGTGTCCAATACAAATAAGGGGGCACCGTAGTCCCCCTAGAGGAAAAGTGCCCGTTCTAAGGCTTTTATTTTTATTTATTTACCAAGATCTACCTGCACCCCTAATTTAAGCTCTCTAGCTATAGGGAAAGTGTCCAATACAAATAAGGGGCCACTGTAGTCCCCCTAGAGGAAAAGTGCCCGTTCTAAGGCTTTTATTTTTATTTATTTACCAAGATCTACCTGCATACCTAATTTAAGCTCTCTAACTATAGGGAAAGTGACCAATACAAATAAGGGGGCACCGTGGTCCCCCTAGAGGAAAAGTGCCCGTTCTAAGGCTTTTATTTTTATTTATTTACCAAGACCTACCTGCATACCTAATTTAAGCTCTCTAACTATAGGGAAAGTGACCAATACAAATAAGGGGGCACCGTGGTCCCCCTAGAGGAAAAGTGCCCGTTCTAAGACTTTTATTTTTATTTATTTACCAAGACCTACCTGCATACCTAATTTAAGCTCTCTAGCTATAGGGAAAGTGTCCAATACAAATAAGGGGCCACTGTAGTCCCCCTAGAGGAAAAGTGCCCGTTCTAAGGCTTTTATTTTTATTTATTTACCAAGATCTACCTGCACCCCTAATTTAAGCTCTCTAGCTATAGGGAAAGTGTCCAATACAAATAAGGGGCCACTGTAGTCCCCCTAGAGGAAAAGTGCCCGTTCTAAGGCTTTTATTTTTATTTATTTACCAAGATCTACGTGCATACCTAATTTAAGCTCTCTAACTATAGGGAAAGTGACCAATACAAATAAGGGGGCACCGTGGTCCCCCTAGAGGAAAAGTGCCCGTTCTAAGGCTTTTATTTTTATTTATTTACCAAGATCTACCTGCATACCTAATTTAAGCTCTCTAGCTGTAGGGAAAGTGTCCAATACAAATAAGGGGGCACCGTAGTCCCCCTAGAGGAAAAGTGCCCGTTCTAAGGCTTTTATTTTTATTTATTTACCAAGACCTACCTGCATACCTAATTTAAGCTCTCTAACTATAGGGAAAGTGACCAATACAAATAAGGGGGCACCGTGGTCCCCCTAGAGGAAAAGTGCCCGTTCTAAGACTTTTATTTTTATTTATTTACCAAGATCTACCTGCATACCTAATTTAAGCTCTCTAGCTATAGGGAAAGTGTCCAATACAAATAAGGGGGCACCGTGGTCCCCCTAGACGAAAAGTGCCCGTTCTAAGGCTTTTATTTTTATTTATTTACCAAGACCTACCTGCATACCTAATTTAAGCTCTCTAACTATAGGGAAAGTGACCAATACAAATAAGGGGGCACCGTGGTCCCCCTAGAGGAAAAGTGCCCGTTCTAAGACTTTTATTTTTATTTATTTACCAAGATCTACCTGCATACCTAATTTAAGCTCTCTAGCTATAGGGAAAGTGTCCAATACAAATAAGGGGGCACCGTGGTCCCCCTAGAGGAAAAGTGCCCGTTCTAAGGCTTTTATTTTTATTTATTTACCAAGACCTACCTGCATACCTAATTTAAGCTCTCTAGCTGTAGGGAAAGTGTCCAATACAAATAAGGGGGCACCGTAGTCCCCCTAGAGGAAAAGTGCCCGTTCTAAGGCTTTTATTTTTATTTATTTACCAAGATCTACCTGCACCCCTAATTTAAGCTCTCTAGCTATAGGGAAAGTGTCCAATACAAATAAGGGGCCACTGTAGTCCCCCTAGAGGAAAAGTGCCCGTTCTAAGGCTTTTATTTTTATTTATTTACCAAGATCTACCTGCATACCTAATTTAAGCTCTCTAGCTATAGGGAAAGTGTCCAATACAAATAAGGGGGCACCGTAGTCCCCCTAGAGGAAAAGTGCCCGTTCTAAGGCTTTTATTTTTATTTATTTACCAAGACGTACCTGCATACCTAATTTAAGCTCTCTAGCTATAGGGAAAGTGTCCAATACAAATAAGGGGGCACCGTGGTCCCCCTAGAGGAAAAGTGCCCGTTCTAAGGCTTTTATTTTTATTTATTTACCAAGACCTACCTGCATACCTAATTTAAGCTCTCTAGCTATAGGGAAAGTGTCCAATACAAATAAGGGGGCACCGTGGTCCCCCTAGAGGAAAAGTGCCCGTTCTAAGACTTTTATTTTTATTTATTTACCAAGACCTACCTGCATACCTAATTTAAGCTCTCTAGCTATAGGGAAAGTGTCCAATACAAATAAGGGAGCACCGTGGTCCCCCTAGAGGAAAAGTGCCCGTTCTAAGACTTTTATTTTTATTTATTTACCAAGATCTACCTGCATACCTAATTTAAGCTCTCTAGCTATAGGGAAAGTGTCCAATACAAATAAGGGGGCACCGTGGTCCCCCTAGAGGAAAAGTGCCCGTTCTAAGGCTTTTATTTTTATTTATTTACCAAGATCTACCTGCATACCTAATTTAAGCTCTCTAGCTATAGGGAAAGTGTCCAATACAAATAAGGGGGCACCGTGGTCCTCCTAGAGGAAAAGTGCCCGTTCTAAGGCTTTTATTTTTATTTACTTACCAAGATCTACCTGCATACCTAATTTAAGCTCTCTAGCTATAGGGAAAGTGTCCAATACAAATAAGGGGGCACCGTAGTCCCCCTAGAGGAAAAGTGCCCGTTCTAAGACTTTTATTTTTATTTATTTACCAAGATCTACCTGCATACCTAATTTAAGCTCTCTAGCTATAGGGAAAGTGTCCAATACAAATAAGGGGGCACCGTGGTCCCCCTAGAGGAAAAGTGCCCGTTCTAAGGCTTTTATTTTTATTTATTTACCAAGATCTACCTGCATACCTAATTTAAGCTCTCTAGCTATAGGGAAAGTGTCCAATACAAATAAGGGGGCACCGTGGTCCCCCTAGAGGAAAAGTGCCCGTTCTAAGGCTTTTATTTTTATTTATTTACCAAGATCTACCTGCATACCTAATTTAAGCTCTCTAGCTATAGGGAAAGTGTCCAATACAAATAAGGGGGCACCGTAGTCCCCCTAGAGGAAAAGTGCCCGTTCTAAGGCTTTTATTTTTATTTATTTACCAAGACCTACCTGCATACCTAATTTAAGCTCTCTAGCTATAGGGAAAGTGTCCAATACAAATAAGGGGGCACCGTAGTCCCCCTAGAGGAAAAGTGCCCGTTCTAAGGCTTTTATTTTTATTTATTTACCAAGACCTACCTGCATACCTAATTTAAGCTCTCTAGCTATAGGGAAAGTGTCCAATACAAATAAGGGGGCACCGTGGTCCCCCTAGAGGAAAAGTGCCCGTTCTAAGACTTTTATTTTTATTTATTTACCAAGACCTACCTGCATACCTAATTTAAGCTCTCTAGCTATAGGGAAAGTGTCCAATACAAATAAGGGGGCACCGTGGTCCCCCTAGAGGAAAAGTGCCCGTTCTAAGGCTTTTATTTTTATTTATTTACCAAGATCTACCTGCATACCTAATTTAAGCTCTCTAGCTATAGGGAAAGTGTCCAATACAAATAAGGGGGCACCGTGGTCCCCCTAGAGGAAAAGTGCCCGTTCTAAGGCTTTTATTTTTATTTATTTACCAAGATCTACCTGCATACCTAATTTAAGCTCTCTAGCTATAGGGAAAGTGTCCAATACAAATAAGGGGGCACCGTAGTCCCCCTAGAGGAAAAGTGCCCGTTCTAAGGCTTTTATTTTTATTTATTTACCAAGACCTACCTGCATACCTAATTTAAGCTCTCTAGCTATAGGGAAAGTGTCCAATACAAATAAGGGGGCACCGTGGTCCCCCTAGAGGAAAAGTGCCCGTTCTAAGGCTTTTATTTTCATTTATTTACAAAGATCTACCTGCATACCTAATTTAAGCTCTCTAGCTATAGGGAAAGTGTCCAATACAAATAAGGGGGCACCGTAGTCCCCCTAGAGGAAAAGTGCCCGTTCTAAGACTTTTATTTTTATTTATTTACCAAGATCTACCTGCATACCTAATTTAAGCTCTCTAGCTATAGGGAAAGTGTCCAATACAAATAAGGGGGCACCGTGGTCCCCCTAGAGGAAAAGTGCCCGTTCTAAGGCTTTTATTTTTATTTATTTACCAAGATCTACCTGCATACCTAATTTAAGCTCTCTAGCTATAGGGAAAGTGTCCAATACAAATAAGGGGGCACCGTGGTCCCCCTAGAGGAAAAGTGCCCGTTCTAAGGCTTTTATTTTTATTTATTTACCAAAACCTACCTGCATACCTAATTTAAGCTCTCTAACTATAGGGAAAGTGACCAATACAAATAAGGGGGCACCGTGGTCCCCCTAGAGGAAAAGTGCCCGTTCTAAGACTTTTATTTTTATTTATTTACCAAGATCTACCTGCATACCTAATTTAAGCTCTCTAGCTATAGGGAAAGTGTCCAATACAAATAAGGGGGCACCGTGGTCCCCCTAGAGGAAAAGTGCCCGTTCTAAGGCTTTTATTTTTATTTATTTACCAAGATCTACCTGCATACCTAATTTAAGCTCTCTAGCTATAGGGAAAGTGTCCAATACAAATAAGGGGGCACCGTAGTCCCCCTAGAGGAAAAGTGCCCGTTCTAAGGCTTTTATTTTTATTTATTTACCAAGATCTACCTGCATACCTAATTTAAGCTCTCTAGCTATAGGGAAAGTGTCCAATACAAATAAGGGGGCACCGTGGTCCCCCTAGAGGAAAAGTGCCCGTTCTAAGGCTTTTATTTTTATTTATTTACCAAGACCTACCTGCATACCTAATTTAAGCTCTCTAACTATAGGGAAAGTGACCAATACAAATAAGGGGGCACCGTGGTCCCCCTAGAGGAAAAGTGCCCGTTCTAAGACTTTTATTTTTATTTATTTACCAAGATCTACCTGCATACCTAATTTAAGCTCTCTAGCTATAGGGAAAGTGTCCAATACAAATAAGGGGGCACCGTGGTCCCCCTAGACGAAAAGTGCCCGTTCTAAGGCTTTTATTTTTATTTATTTACCAAGACCTACCTGCATACCTAATTTAAGCTCTCTAGCTGTAGGGAAAGTGTCCAATACAAATAAGGGGGCACCGTAGTCCCCCTAGAGGAAAAGTGCCCGTTCTAAGGCTTTTATTTTTATTTATTTACCAAGATCTACCTGCATACCTAATTTAAGCTCTCTAGCTATAGGGAAAGTGTCCAATACAAGTAAGGGGGCACCGTAGTCCCCCTAGAGGAAAAGTGCCCGTTCTAAGGCTTTTATTTTTATTTATTTATCAAGATCTACCTGCATACCTAATTTAAGCTCTCTAGCTATAGGGAAAGTGTCCAATACAAATAAGGGGGCACCGTGGTCCCCCTAGAGGAAAAGTGCCCGTTCTAAGGCTTTTATTTTTATTTATTTACCAAGACCTACCTGCATACCTAATTTAAGCTCTCTAGCCATAGGGAAAGTGACCAATACAAATAAGGGGGCACCGTGGTCCCCCTAGAGGAAAAGTGCCCGTTCTAAGGCTTTTATTTTTATTTATTTACCAAGATCTACCTGCATACCTAATTTAAGCTCTCTAGCTATAGGGAAAGTGTCCAATACAAATAAGGGGGCACCGTGGTCCCCCTAGAGGAAAAGTGCCCGTTCTAAGGCTTTTATTTTTATTTATTTACCAAGATCTACCTGCATACCTAATTTAAGCTCTCTAGCTATAGGGAAAGTGTCCAATACAAATAAGGGGGCACCGTGGTCCCCCTAGAGGAAAAGTGCCCGTTCTAAGGCTTTTATTTTTATTTACTTACCAAGATCTACCTGCATACCTAATTTAAGCTCTCTAGCTATAGGGAAAGTGTCCAATACAAATAAGGGGGCACCGTGGTCCCCCTAGAGGAAAAGTGCCCGTTCTAAGGCTTTTATTTTTATTTATTTACCAAGATCTACCTGCATACCTAATTTAAGCTCTTTAGCTATAGGGAAAGTGTCCAATACAAATAAGGGGGCACCGTGGTCCCTCTAGAGGAAAAGTGCCCGTTCTAAGGCTTTTATTTTTATTTATTTACCAAGATCTACCTGCATACCTAATTTAAGCTCTCTAGCTATAGGGAAAGTGTCCAATACAAATAAGGGGGCACCGTGGTCCCCCTAGAGGAAAAGTGCCCGTTCTAAGGCTTTTATTTTTATTTATTTACCAAGACCTACCTGCATACCTAATTTAAGCTCTCTAGCTATAGGGAAAGTGTCCAATACAAATAAGGGGGCACCGTAGTCTCCCTAGAGGAAAAGTGCCCGTTCTAAGGCTTTTATTTTTATTTATTTACCAAGACCTACCTGCATACCTAATTTAAGCTCTCTAGCTATAGGGAAAGTGTCCAATACAAATAAGGGGGCACCGTGGTCCCCCTAGAGGAAAAGTGCCCGTTCTAAGGCTTTTATTTTTATTTACTTACCAAGATCTACCTGCATACCTAATTTAAGCTCTCTAGCTATAGGGAAAGTGTCCAATACAAATAAGGGGGCACCGTAGTCCCCCTAGAGGAAAAGTGCCCGTTCTAAGGCTTTTATTTTTATTTATCTACCAAGACCTACCTGCATACCTAATTTAAGCTCTCTAGCTATAGGGAAAGTGTCCAATACATATAAGGGGGCACCGTAGTCCCCCTAGAGGAAAAGTGCCCGTTCTAAGGCTTTTATTTTTATTTATTTACCAAGACCTACCTGCATACCTAATTTAAGCTCTCTAGCTATAGGGAAAGTGTCCAATACAAATAAGGGGGCACCGTAGTCTCCCTAGAGGAAAAGTGCCCGTTCTAAGGCTTTTATTTTTATTTATTTACCAAGACCTACCTGCATACCTAATTTAAGCTCTCTAGCTATAGGGAAAGTGTCCAATACAAATAAGGGGGCACCGTGGTCCCCCTAGAGGAAAAGTGCCCGTTCTAAGGCTTTTATTTTTATTTACTTACCAAGATCTACCTGCATACCTAATTTAAGCTCTCTAGCTATAGGGAAAGTGTCCAAAACAAATAAGGGGGCACCGTGGTCCCCCTAGAGGAAAAGTGCCCGTTCTAAGGCTTTTATTTTTATTTACTTACCAAGATCTACCTGCATACCTAATTTAAGCTCTCTAGCTATAGGGAAAGTGTCCAATACAAATAAGGGGGCACCGTAGTCCCCCTAGAGGAAAAGTGCCCGTTCTAAGGCTTTTATTTTTATTTATTTACCAAGACCTACCTGCATACCTAATTTAAGCTCTCTAGCTATAGGGAAAGTGTCCAATACAAATAAGGGGGCACCGTAGTCCCCCTAGAGGAAAAGTGCCCGTTCTAAGGCTTTTATTTTTATTTACTTACCAAGATCTACCTGCATACCTAATTTAAGCTCTCTAGCTATAGGGAAAGTGTCCAATACAAATAAGGGGGCACCGTGGTCCCCCTAGAGGAAAAGTGCCCGTTCTAAGGCTTTTATTTTTATTTACTTACCAAGATCTACCTGCATACCTAATTTAAGCTCTTTAGCTATAGGGAAAGTGTCCAATACAAATAAGGGGGAACCGTGGTCCCCCTAGAGGAAAAGTGCCCGTTCTAAGGCTTTTATTTTTATTTATTTACCAAGATCTACCTGCATACCTAATTTAAGCTCTTTAGCTATAGGGAAAGTGTCCAATACAAATAAGGGGGCACCGTGGTCCCCCTAGAGGAAAAGTGCCCGTTCTAAGGCTTTTATTTTTATTTACTTACCAAGATCTACCTGCATACCTAATTTAAGCTCTCTAGCTATAGGGAAAGTGTCCAATACAAATAAGGGGGCACCGTGGTCCCCCTAGAGGAAAAGTGCCCGTTCTAAGGCTTTTATTTTTATTTATTTACCAAGATCTACCTGCATACCTAATTTAAGCTCTTTAGCTATAGGGAAAGTGTCCAATACAAATAAGGGGGCACCGTGGTCCCCCTAGAGGAAAAGTGCCCGTTCTAAGGCTTTTATTTTTATTTATTTACCAAGATCTACCTGCATACCTAATTTAAGCTCTCTAGCTATAGGGAAAGTGTCCAATACAAATAAGGGGGCACCGTGGTCCCCCTAGAGGAAAAGTGCCCGTTCTAAGGCTTTTATTTTTATTTACTTACCAAGATCTACCTGCATACCTAATTTAAGCTCTCTAGCTATAGGGAAAGTGTCCAATACAAATAAGGGGGCACCGTAGTCCCCCTAGAGGAAAAGTGCCCGTTCTAAGGCTTTTATTTTTATTTATTTACCAAGACCTACCTGCATACCTAATTTAAGCTCTCTAGCTATAGGGAAAGTGTCCAATACAAATAAGGGGGCACCGTAGTCCCCCTAGAGGAAAAGTGCCCGTTCTAAGGCTTTTATTTTTATTTATTTACCAAGACCTACCTGCGTACCTAATTTAAGCTCTCTAGCTATAGGGAAAGTGTCCAATACAAATAAGGGGGCACCGTAGTCCCCCTAGAGGAAAAGTGCCCGTTCTAAGGCTTTTATTTTTATTTATTTACCAAGACCTACCTGCATACCTAATTTAAGCTCTCTAGCTATAGGGAAAGTGTCCAATACAAATAAGGGGGCACCGTAGTCCCCCTAGAGGAAAAGTGCCCGTTCTAAGGCTTTTATTTTTATTTACTTACCAAGATCTACCTGCATACCTAATTTAAGCTCTCTAGCTATAGGGAAAGTGTCCAATACAAATAAGGGGGCACCGTGGTCCCCCTAGAGGAAAAGTGCCCGTTCTAAGGCTTTTATTTTTATTTACTTACCAAGATCTACCTGCATACCTAATTTAAGCTCTCTAGCTATAGGGAAAGTGTCCAATACAAATAAGGGGGCACCGTGGTCCCCCTAGAGGAAAAGTGCCCGTTCTAAGGCTTTTATTTTTATTTATTTACCAAGATCTACCTGCATACCTAATTTAAGCTCTTTAGCTATAGGGAAAGTGTCCAATACAAATAAGGGGGCACCGTGGTCCCCCTAGAGGAAAAGTGCCCGTTCTAAGGCTTTTATTTTTATTTATTTACCAAGATCTACCTGCATACCTAATTTAAGCTCTCTAGCTATAGGGAAAGTGTCCAATACAAATAAGGGGGCACCGTAGTCCCCCTAGAGGAAAAGTGCCCGTTCTAAGGCTTTTATTTTTATTTATTTACCAAGATCTACCTGCATACCTAATTTAAGCTCTCTAGCTATAGGGAAAGTGTCCAATACAAATAAGGGGGCACCGTGGTCCCCCTAGAGGAAAAGTGCCCGTTCTAAGGCTTTTATTTTTATTTATTTACCAAGACCTACCTGCATACCTAATTTAAGCTCTCTAGCTATAGGGAAAGTGACCAATACAAATAAGGGGGCACCGTGGTCCCCCTAGAAGAAAAGTGCCCGTTCTAAGGCTTTTATTTTTATTTATTTACCAAGATCTACCTGCATACCTAATTTAAGCTCTCTAGCTATAGGGAAAGTGTCCAATACAAATAAGGGGGCACCGTGGTCCCCCTAGAGGAAAAGTGCCCGTTCTAAGGCTTTTATTTTTATTTACTTACCAAGATCTACCTGCATACCTAATTTAAGCTCTCTAGCTATAGGGAAAGTGTCCAATACAAATAAGGGGGCACCGTAGTCCCCCTAGAGGAAAAGTGCCCGTTCTAAGGCTTTTATTTTTATTTATTTACCAAGACCTACCTGCATACCTAATTTAAGCTCTCTAGCTATAGGGAAAGTGTCCAATACAAATAAGGGGGCACCGTAGTCCCCCTAGAGGAAAAGTGCCCGTTCTAAGGCTTTTATTTTTATTTATTTACCAAGACCTACCTGCATACCTAATTTAAGCTCTCTAGCTATAGGGAAAGTGACCAATACAAATAAGGGGGCACCGTGGTCCCCCTAGAGGAAAAGTGCCCGTTCTAAGGCTTTTATTTTTATTTATTTACCAAGATCTACCTGCATACCTAATTTAAGCTCTCTAGCTATAGGGAAAGTGTCCAATACAAATAAGGGGGCACCGTGGTCCCCCTAGAGGAAAAGTGCCCGTTCTAAGGCTTTTATTTTTATTTATTTACCAAGATCTACCTGCATACCTAATTTAAGCTCTCTAGCTATAGGGAAAGTGTCCAATACAAATAAAGGGGCACCGTGGTCCCCCTAGAGGAAAAGTGCCCGTTCTAAGGCTTTTATTTTTATTTACTTACCAAGATCTACCTGCATACCTAATTTAAGCTCTCTAGCTATAGGGAAAGTGTCCAATACAAATAAGGGGGCACCGTAGTCCCCCTAGAGGAAAAGTGCCCGTTCTAAGGCTTTTATTTTTATTTATTTACCAAGACCTACCTGCATACCTAATTTAAGCTCTCTAGCTATAGGGAAAGTGTCCAATACAAATAAGGGGGCACCGTGGTCCCCCTAGAGGAAAAGTGCCCGTTCTAAGGCTTTTATTTTTATTTACTTACCAAGATCTACCTGCATACCTAATTTAAGCTCTCTAGCTATAGGGAAAGTGTCCAATACAAATAAGGGGGCACCGTGGTCCCCCTAGAGGAAAAGTGCCCGTTCTAAGGCTTTTATTTTTATTTATTTACCAAGATCTACCTGCATACCTAATTTAAGCTCTTTAGCTATAGGGAAAGTGTCCAATACAAATAAGGGGGCACCGTGGTCCCCCTAGAGGAAAAGTGCCCGTTCTAAGGCTTTTATTTTTATTTATTTACCAAGATCTACCTGCATACCTAATTTAAGCTCTCTAGCTATAGGGAAAGTGTCCAATACAAATAAGGGGGCACCGTGGTCCCCCTAGAGGAAAAGTGCCCGTTCTAAGGCTTTTATTTTTATTTACTTACCAAGATCTACCTGCATACCTAATTTAAGCTCTCTAGCTATAGGGAAAGTGTCCAATACAAATAAGGGGGCACCGTAGTCCCCCTAGAGGAAAAGTGCCCGTTCTAAGGCTTTTATTTTTATTTATTTACCAAGACCTACCTGCATACCTAATTTAAGCTCTCTAGCTATAGGGAAAGTGTCCAATACAAATAAGGGGGCACCGTAGTCCCCCTAGAGGAAAAGTGCCCGTTCTAAGGCTTTTATTTTTATTTATTTACCAAGACCTACCTGCATACCTAATTTAAGCTCTCTAGCTATAGGGAAAGTGTCCAATACAAATAAGGGGGCACCGTAGTCCCCCTAGAGGAAAAGTGCCCGTTCTAAGGCTTTTATTTTTATTTATTTAACAAGACCTACCTGCATACCTAATTTAAGCTCTCTAGCTATAGGGAAAGTGTCCAATACAAATAAGGGGGCACCGTAGTCCCCCTAGAGGAAAAGTGCCCGTTCTAAGGCTTTTATTTTTATTTATTTACCAAGACCTACCTGCATACCTAATTTAAGCTCTCTAGCTATAGGGAAAGTGTCCAATACAAATAAGGGGGCACCGTAGTCCCCCTAGAGGAAAAGTGCCCGTTCTGAGGCTTTTATTTTTATTTACTTACCAAGATCTACCTGCATACCTAATTTAAGCTCTCTAGCTATAGGGAAAGTGTCCAATACAAATAAGGGGGCACCGTAGTCCCCCTAGAGGAAAAGTGCCCGTTCTAAGGCTTTTATTTTTATTTATTTACCAAGACCTACCTGCATACCTAATTTAAGCTCTCTAGCTATAGGAAAAGTGTCCAATACAAATAAGGGGGCACCGTGGTCCCCCTAGAGGAAAAGTGCCCGTTCTAAGGCTTTTATTTTTATTTACTTACCAAGATCTACCTGCATACCTAAGTTAAGCTCTCTAGCTATAGGGAAAGTGTCCAATACAAATAAGGGGGCACCGTAGTCCCCCTAGAGGAAAAGTGCCCGTTCTAAGACTTTTATTTTTATTTATTTACCAAGACCTACCTGCATACCTAATTTAAGCTCTATAGCTATAGGGAAAGTGTCCAATACAAATAAGGGGGCACCGTGGTCCCCCTAGAGGAAAAGTGCCCGTTCTAAGGCTTTTATTTTTATTTATTTACCAAGACCTACCTGCATACCTAATTTAAGCTCTCTAACTATAGGGAAAGTGACCAATACAAATAAGGGGGCACCGTGGTCCCCCTAGAGGAAAAGTGCCCGTTCTAAGACTTTTATTTTTATTTATTTACCAAGACCTACCTGCATACCTAATTTAAGCTCTCTAGCTATAGGGAAAGTGTCCAATACAAATAAGGGGGCACCGTGGTCCCCCTAGACAAAAAGTGCCCGTTCTAAGGCTTTTATTTTTATTTATTTACCAAGACCTACCTGCATACCTAATTTAAGCTCTCTAGCTATAGGGAAAGTGTCCAATACAAATAAGGGGGCACCGTGGTCCCCCTAGAGGAAAAGTGCCCGTTCTAAGGCTTTTATTTTTATTTATTTACCAAGACCTACCTGCATACCTAATTTAAGCTCTCTAGCTATAGGGAAAGTGTCCAATACAAATAAGGGGGCACCGTGGTCCCCCTAGAGGAAAAGTGCCCGTTCTAAGACTTTTATTTTTATTTATTTACCAAGACCTACCTGCATACCTAATTTAAGCTCTCTAGCTATAGGGAAAGTGTCCAATACAAATAAGGGGGCACCGTTCTAAGACTTTTATTTTTATTTATTTACCAAGACCTACCTGCATACCTAATTTAAGCTCTCTAGCTATAGGGAAAGTGTCCAATACAAATAAGGGGGCACCGTAGTCCCCCTAGAGGAAAAGTGCCCGTTCTAAGGCTTTTATTTTTATTTATTTACCAAGACCTACCTGCATACCTAATTTAAGCTCTCTAGCTATAGGGAAAGTGTCCAATACAAATAAGGGGGCACCGTGGTCCCCCTAGAGGAAAAGTGCCCGTTCTAAGGCTTTTATTTTTATTTATTTACCAAGACCTACCTGCATACCTAATTTAAGCTCTCTAGCTATAGGGAAAGTGTCCACTACAAATAAGGGGGCACCGTGGTCCCCCTAGAGGAAAAGTGCCCGTTCTAAGGCTTTTATTTTTATTTATTTACCAAGACCTACCTGCATACCTAATTTAAGCTCTCTAGCTATAGGGAAAGTGTCCAATACAAATAAGGGGGCACCGTGGTCCCCCTAGAGGAAAAGTGCCCGTTCTAAGACTTTTATTTTTATTTATTTACCAAGGCCTACCTGCATACCTAATTTAAGCTCTCTAGCTATAGGGAAAGTGTCCAATACAAATAAGGGGGCACCGTGGTCCCCCTAGAGGAAAAGTGCCCGTTCTAAGGCTTTTATTTTTATTTATTTACCAAGACCTACCTGCATACCTAATTTAAGCTCTCTAGCTATAGGGAAAGTGTCCAATACAAATAAGGGAGCCCCGTGGTCCCCCTAGAGGAAAAGTGCCCGTTCTAAGACTTTTATTTTTATTTATTTACCAAGACCTACCTGCATACCTAATTTAAGCTCTCTAGCTATAGGGAAAGTGTCCAATACAAATAAGGGGGCACCGTGGTCCCCCTAGAGGAGAAGTGCCCGTTCTAAGACTTTTATTTTTATTTATTTACCAAGACCTACCTGCATACCTAATTTAAGCTCTCTAGCTACAGGGAAAGTGTCCAATACAAATAAGGGGGCACCGTAGTCCCCCTAGAGGAAAAGTGCCCGTTCTAAGGCTTTTATTTTTATTTATTTACCAAGACCTACCTGCATACCTAATTTAAGCTCTCTAGTTATAGGGAAAGTGTCCAATACAAATAAGGGGGCACCGTGGTCCCCCTAGAGGAAAAGTGCCCGTTCTAAGGCTTTTATTTTTATTTATTTACCAAGACCTACCTGCATACCTAATTTAAGCTCTCTAGCTATAGGGAAAGTGTCCAATACAAATAAGGGGGCACCGTGGTCCCCCTAGAGGAAAAGTGCCCGTTCTAAGACTTTTATTTTTATTTATTTACCAAGACCTACCTGCATACCTAATTTAAGCTCTCTAGCTATAGGGAAAGTGTCCAATACAAATAAGGGGGCACCGTGGTCCCCCTAGAGGAAAAGTGCCCGTTCTAAGACTTTTATTTTTATTTATTTACCAAGACCTACCTGCATACCTAATTTAAGCTCTCTAGCTATAGGGAAAGTGTCCAATACAAATAAGGGGGCACCGTGGTCCCCCTAGAGGAAAAGTGCCCGTTCTAAGACTTTTATTTTTATGTATTTACCAAGACCTACCTGTATACCTAATTTCAGCTCTCTAGCTGTAGGGAAAGTGTCCAATACAAATAAAGGGGCACCGTGGTCCCCCTAGAGGAAAAGTGCCCGTTCTAAGACTTTTATTTTTATGTGTTTACCAAGACCTACCTGAATACCTAAGTTCAGCTCTCTAGCTGTAGAGAAAGTGTCCAATACAAATAAGGGGGCACCGTGGTCCCCCTAGAGGAAAAGTGCCCGTTCTAAGACTTCTATTTTTATTTATTTACCAAGACCTACCCGTATACCTAAGTTCAGCTCTCTAGCTGTAGGGAAGGTGTCCAATACAAATAAAGGGGCACCGTGGTCCCCCTAGAGGAAAAGTGCCCGTTCTAAGACTTCTATTTTTATTTATTTACCAAGACCTACCCGTATACCTAAGTTCAGCTCTCTAGCTGTAGGGAAGGTGTCCAATACAAATAAAGGGGCACCGTGGTCCCTCTAGAAGAAAAGTGCCCGTTCTAAGACTTCTATTTTTATTTATTTACCAAGACCTACCCGTATACCTAAGTTCAGCTCTCTAGCTGTAGGGAAGGTGTCCAATACAAATAAAGGGGCACCGTGGTCCCCCTAGAGGAAAAGTGCCCGTTCTAAGACTTCTATTTTTATTTATTTACCAAGACCTACCCGTATACCTAAGTTCAGCTCTCTAGCTGTAGGGAAGGTGTCCAATACAAATAAAGGGGCACCGTGGTCCCCCTAGAGGAAAAGTGCCCGTTCTAAGACTTCTATTTTTATTTATTTACCAAGACCTACCCGTATACCTAAGTTCAGCTCTCTAGCTGTAGGGAAGGTGTCCAATACAAATGAAGGGGCACCGTGGTCCCCCTAGAGGAAAAGTGCCCGTTCTAAGACTTTTATTTTTATGTGTTTACCAAGACCTACCTGAATACCTTAGTTCAGCTCTCTAGCTGTAGAGAAAGTGTCCAATACAAATAAGGGGGCACCGTGGTCCCCCTAGAGGAAAAGTGCCCGTTCTAAGACTTCTATTTTTATTTATTTACCAAGAACTACCCGTATACCTAAGTTCAGCTCTCTAGCTGTAGGGAAGGTGTCCAATACAAATAAAGGGGCACCGTGGTCCCCCTAGAGGAAAAGTGCCCGTTCTAAGACTTCTATTTTTATTTATTTACCAAGACCTACCCGTATACCTAAGTTCAGCTCTCTAGCTGTAGGGAAGGTGTCCAATACAAATAAAGGGGCACCGTGGTCCCCCTAGAGGAAAAGTGCCCGTTCTAAGACTTCTATTTTTATTTATTTACCAAGACCTACCCGTATACCTAAGTTCAGCTCTCTAGCTGTAGGGAAGGTGTCCAATACAAATAAAGGGGCACCGTGGTCCCTCTAGAGGAAAAGTGCCCGTTCTAAGACTTTTTTTTTATTTATTTACCAAGACCTACCCGTATACCTAAGTTCAGCTCTCTAGCTGTAGGGAAGATGTCCAATACAAATAAAGGGGCACCGTGGTCCCCCTAGAGGAAAAGTGCCCGTTCTAAGACTTTTTTTTTTATTTATTTACTAAGACCTACCCGTATACCTAAGTTCAGCTCTCTAGCTGTAGGGAAGGTGTCCAATACAAATAAGGGGGCACCGTGGTCCCCCTAGAGGAAAAGTGCCCGTTCTAAGACTTTTATTTTTATGTATTTACCAAGACCTACCTGTATACCTAATTTCAGCTCTCTAGCTGTAGGGAAAGTGTCCAATACAAATAAAGGGGCACCGTGGTCCCCCTAGAGGAAAAGTGCCCGTTCTAAGACTTTTATTTTTATTTATTTACCAAGACCTACCCGTATACCTAAGTTCAGCTCTCTAGCTGTAGGGAAGGTGTCCAATACAAATAAAGGGGCACCGTGGTCCCTCTAGAGGAAAAGTGCCCGTTCTAAGACTTTTTTTTTATTTATTTACCAAGACCTACCCGTATACCTAAGTTCAGCTCTCTAGCTGTAGGGAAGATGTCCAATACAAATAAAGGGGCACCGTGGTCCCCCTAGAGGAAAAGTGCCCGTTCTAAGACTTTTTTTTATTTATTTGCTAAGACCTACCTGTACACCAAATTTCAGCTTTCTAGCTATAGGGAAAGTGTCACATACAAATAAGGGGGCACCGTGGTCCCCCTAGAGGAAAAGTGCCCGTTCTAAGGCTTTTATTTTTATTTATTTACCAAGACCTACCTGCATACCTAATTTAAGCTCTCTAGCTATAGGGAAAGTGTCCAACACAAATAAGGGGGCACCGTGGTCCCCCTAGAGGAAAAGTGCCCGTTCTAAGGCTTTTATTTTTATTTATTTACCAAGACCTACCTGCATACCTAATTTAAGCTCTCTAGCTATAGGGAAAGTGTCCAATACAAATAAGGGGGCACCGTAGTCCCCCTAGAGGAAAAGTGCCCGTTCTAAGGCTTTTATTTTTATTTATTTACCAAGACCTACCTGCATACCTAATTTAAGCTCTCTAGCTATAGGGAAAGTGTCCAATACAAATAAGGGGGCACCGTGGTCCCCCTAGAGGAAAAGTGCCCGTTCTAAGGCTTTTATTTTTATTTATTTACCAAGACCTACCTGCATACCTAATTTAAGCTCTCTAGCTATAGGGAAAGTGTCCAATACAAATAAGGGGGCACCGTGGTCCCCCTAGAGGAAAAGTGCCCGTTCTAAGACTTTTATTTTTATTTATTTACCAAGACCTACCTGCATACCTAATTTAAGCTCTCTAGCTATAGGGAAAGTGTCCAATACAAATAAGGGGGCACCGTGGTCCCCCTAGAGGAAAAGTGCCCGTTCTAAGACTTTTATTTTTATTTATTTACCAAGACCTACCTGCATACCTAATTTAAGCTCTCTAGCTATAGGGAAAGTGTCCAATACAAATAAGGGGGCACCGTGGTCCCCCTAGAGGAAAAGTGCCCGTTCTAAGACTTTTATTTTTATGTATTTACCAAGACCTACCTGTATACCTAATTTCAGCTCTCTAGCTGTAGGGAAAGTGTCCAATACAAATAAAGGGGCACCGTGGTCCCCCTAGAGGAAAAGTGCCCGTTCTAAGACTTTTATTTTTATGTGTTTACCAAGACCTACCTGAATACCTAAGTTCAGCTCTCTAGCTGTAGAGAAAGTGTCCAATACAAATAAGGGGGCACCGTGGTCCCCCTAGAGGAAAAGTGCCCGTTCTAAGACTTCTATTTTTATTTATTTACCAAGACCTACCCGTATACCTAAGTTCAGCTCTCTAGCTGTAGGGAAGGTGTCCAATACAAATAAAGGGGCACCGTGGTCCCCCTAGAGGAAAAGTGCCCGTTCTAAGACTTCTATTTTTATTTATTTACCAAGACCTACCCGTATACCTAAGTTCAGCTCTCTAGCTGTAGGGAAGGTGTCCAATACAAATAAAGGGGCACCGTGGTCCGTCTAGAAGAAAAGTGCCCGTTCTAAGACTTCTATTTTTATTTATTTACCAAGACCTACCCGTATACCTAAGTTCAGCTCTCTAGCTGTAGGGAAGGTGTCCAATACAAATAAAGGGGCACCGTGGTCCCCCTAGAGGAAAAGTGCCCGTTCTAAGACTTCTATTTTTATTTATTTACCAAGACCTACCCGTATACCTAAGTTCAGCTCTCTAGCTGTAGGGAAGGTGTCCAATACAAATAAAGGGGCAACGTGGTCCCCCTAGAGGAAAAGTGCCCGTTCTAAGACTTCTATTTTTATTTATTTACCAAGACCTACCCGTATACCTAAGTTCAGCTCTCTAGCTGTAGGGAAGGTGTCCAATACAAATAAAGGGGCACCGTGGTCCCCCTAGAGGAAAAGTGCCCGTTCTAAGACTTTTATTTTTATGTGTTTACCAAGACCTACCTGAATACCTAAGTTCAGCTCTCTAGCTGTAGAGAAAGTGTCCAATACAAATAAGGGGGCACCGTGGTCCCCCTAGAGGAAAAGTGCCCGTTCTAAGACTTCTATTTTTATTTATTTACCAAGACCTACCCGTATACCTAAGTTCAGCTCTCTAGCTGTAGGGAAGGTGTCCAATACAAATAAAGGGGCACCGTGGTCCCCCTAGAGGAAAAGTGCCCGTTCTAAGACTTCTATTTTTATTTATTTACCAAGACCTACCCGTATACCTAAGTTCAGCTCTCTAGCTGTAGGGAAGGTGTCCAATACAAATAAAGGGGCACCGTGGTCCCCCTAGAGGAAAAGTGCCCGTTCTAAGACTTTTATTTTTATGTGTTTACCAAGACCTACCTGAATACCTAAGTTCAGCTCTCTAGCTGTAGAGAAAGTGTCCAATACAAATAAGGGGGCACCGTGGTCCCCCTAGAGGAAAAGTGCCCGTTCTAAGACTTTTATTTTTATGTATTTACCAAGACCTACCTGTATACCTAATTTCAGCTCTCTAGCTGTAGGGAAAGTGTCCAATACAAATAAAGGGGCACCGTGGTCCCCCTAGAGGAAAAGTGCCCGTTCTAAGACTTTTATTTTTATGTGTTTACCAAGACCTACCTGAATACCTAAGTTCAGCTCTCTAGCTGTAGAGAAAGTGTCCAATACAAATAAGGGGGCACCGTGGTCCCCCTAGAGGAAAAGTGCCCGTTCTAAGACTTCTATTTTTATTTATTTACCAAGACCTACCCGTATACCTAAGTTCAGCTCTCTAGCTGTAGGGAAGGTGTCCAATACAAATAAAGGGGCACCGTGGTCCCCCTAGAGGAAAAGTGCCCGTTCTAAGACTTCTATTTTTATTTATTTACCAAGACCTACCCGTATACCTAAGTTCAGCTCTCTAGCTGTAGGGAAGGTGTCCAATACAAATAAAGGGGCACCGTGGTCCCTCTAGAAGAAAAGTGCCCGTTCTAAGACTTCTATTTTTATTTATTTACCAAGACCTACCCGTATACCTAAGTTCAGCTCTCTAGCTGTAGGGAAGGTGTCCAATACAAATAAAGGGGCACCGTGGTCCCCCTAGAGGAAAAGTGCCCGTTCTAAGACTTCTATTTTTATTTATTTACCAAGACCTACCCGTATACCTAAGTTCAGCTCTCTAGCTGTAGGGAAGGTGTCCAATACAAATAAAGGGGCACCGTGGTCCCCCTAGAGGAAAAGTGCCCGTTCTAAGACTTCTATTTTTATTTATTTACCAAGACCTACCCGTATACCTAAGTTCAGCTCTCTAGCTGTAGGGAAGGTGTCCAATACAAATGAAGGGGCACCGTGGTCCCCCTAGAGGAAAAGTGCCCGTTCTAAGACTTTTATTTTTATGTGTTTACCAAGACCTACCTGAATACCTAAGTTCAGCTCTCTAGCTGTAGAGAAAGTGTCCAATACAAATAAGGGGGCACCGTGGTCCCCCTAGAGGAAAAGTGCCCGTTCTAAGACTTCTATTTTTATTTATTTACCAAGACCTACCCGTATACCTAAGTTCAGCTCTCTAGCTGTAGGGAAGGTGTCCAATACAAATAAAGGGGCACCGTGGTCCCCCTAGAGGAAAAGTGCCCGTTCTAAGACTTCTATTTTTATTTATTTACCAAGACCTACCCGTATACCTAAGTTCAGCTCTCTAGCTGTAGGGAAGGTGTCCAATACAAATAAAGGGGCACCGTGGTCCCCCTAGAGGAAAAGTGCCCGTTCTAAGACTTCTATTTTTATTTATTTACCAAGACCTACCCGTATACCTAAGTTCAGCTCTCTAGCTGTAGGGAAGGTGTCCAATACAAATAAAGGGGCACCGTGGCCCCTCTAGAGGAAAAGTGCCCGTTCTAAGACTTTTTTTTTATTTATTTACCAAGACCTACCCGTATACCTAAGTTCAGCTCTCTAGCTGTAGGGAAGATGTCCAATACAAATAAAGGGGCACCGTGGTCCCCCTAGAGGAAAGTGCCCGTTCTAAGACTTTTTTTTTTATTTATTTACTAAGACCTACCCGTATACCTAAGTTCAGCTCTCTAGCTGTAGGGAAGGTGTCCAATACAAATAAAGGGGCACCGTGGTCCCCCTAGAGGAAAAGTGCCCGTTCTAAGACTTTTATTTTTATTTATTTACCAAGACCTACCCGTATACCTAAGTTCAGCTCTCTAGCTGTAGGGAAGGTGTCCAATACAAATAAAGGGGCACCGTGGTCCCCCTAGAGGAAAAGTGCCCGTTCTAAGACTTTTTTTTTTATTTATTTACTAAGACCTACCCGTATACCTAAGTTCAGCTCTCTAGCTGTAGGGAAGATGTCCAATACAAATAAAGGGGCACCGTGGTCCCCCTAGAGGAAAAGTGCCCGTTCTAAGACTTTTTTTTTTATTTATTTACTAAGACCTACCCGTATACCTAAGTTCAGCTCTCTAGCTGTAGGGAAGATGTCCAATACAAATAAAGGGGCACCGTGGTCCCCCTAGAGGAAAAGTGCCCGTTCTAAGACTTTTTTTTTTATTTATTTACTAAGACCTACCCGTATACCTAAGTTCAGCTCTCTAGCTGTAGGGAAGGTGTCCAATACAAATAAAGGGGCACCGTGGTCCCCCTAGAGGAAAAGTGCCCGTTCTAAGACTTCTATTTTTATTTATTTACCAAGACCTACCCGTATACCTAAGTTCAGCTCTCTAGCTGTAGGGAAGGTGTCCAATACAAATAAAGGGGCACCGTGGTCCCCCTAGAGGAAAAGTGCCCGTTCTAAGACTTCTATTTTTATTTATTTACCAAGACCTACCCGTATACCTAAGTTCAGCTCTCTAGCTGTAGGGAAGGTGTCCAATACAAATGAAGGGGCACCGTGGTCCCCCTAGAGGAAAAGTGCCCGTTCTAAGACTTTTATTTTTATGTGTTTACCAAGACCTACCTGAATACCTAAGTTCAGCTCTCTAGCTGTAGAGAAAGTGTCCAATACAAATAAGGGGGCACCGTGGTCCCCCTAGAGGAAAAGTGCCCGTTCTAAGACTTCTATTTTTATTTATTTACCAAGACCTACCCGTATACCTAAGTTCAGCTCTCTAGCTGTAGGGAAGGTGTCCAATACAAATAAAGGGGCACCGTGGTCCCCCTAGAGGAAAAGTGCCCGTTCTAAGACTTCTATTTTTATTTATTTACCAAGACCTACCCGTATACCTAAGTTCAGCTCTCTAGCTGTAGGGAAGGTGTCCAATACAAATAAAGGGGCACCGTGGTCCCCCTAGAGGAAAAGTGCCCGTTCTAAGACTTCTATTTTTATTTATTTACCAAGACCTACCCGTATACCTAAGTTCAGCTCTCTAGCTGTAGGGAAGGTGTCCAATACAAATAAAGGGGCACCGTGGTCCCTCTAGAGGAAAAGTGCCCGTTCTAAGACTTTTTTTTTATTTATTTACCAAGACCTACCCGTATACCTAAGTTCAGCTCTCTAGCTGTAGGGAAGATGTCCAATACAAATAAAGGGGCACCGTGGTCCCCCTAGAGGAAAAGTGCCCGTTCTAAGACTTTTTTTTTTATTTATTTACTAAGACCTACCTGTACACCAAATTTCAGCTTTCTAGCTATAGGGAAAGTGTCACATACAAATAAGGGGGCACCGTGGTCCCCCTAGAGGAAAAGTGCCCGTTCTAAGGCTTTTATTTTTATTTATTTACCAAGACCTACCTGCATACCTAATTTAAGCTCTCTAGCTATAGGGAAAGTGTCCAACACAAATAAGGGGCACCGTGGTCCCCCTAGAGGAAAAGTGCCCGTTCTAAGGCTTTTATTTTTATTTATTTACCAAGACCTACCTTCATACCTAATTTAAGCTCTCTAGCTATAGGGAAAGTGTCCAATACAAATAAGGGGGCACCGTAGTCCCCCTAGAGGAAAAGTGCCCGTTCTAAGGCTTTTATTTTTATTTATTTACCAAGACCTACCTGCATACCTAATTTAAGCTCTCTAGCTATAGGGAAAGTGTCCAATACAAATAAGGGGGCACCGTGGTCCCCCTAGAGGAAAAGTGCCCGTTCTAAGACTTTTATTTTTATTTATTTACCAAGACCTACCTGCATACCTAATTTAAGCTCTCTAGCTATAGGGAAAGTGTCCAATACAAATAAGGGGGCACCGTGGTCCCCCTAGAGGAAAAGTGCCCGTTCTAAGACTTTTATTTTTATGTATTTACCAAGACCTACCTGTATACCTAATTTCAGCTCTCTAGCTGTAGGGAAAGTGTCCAATACAAACAAAGGGGCACCGTGGTCCCCCTAGAGGAAAAGTGCCCGTTCTAAGACTTTTATTTTTATGTGTTTACCAAGACCTACCTGAATACCTAAGTTCAGCTCTCTAGCTGTAGAGAAAGTGTCCAATACAAATAAGGGGGCACCGTGGTCCCCCTAGAGGAAAAGTGCCCGTTCTAAGACTTCTATTTTTATTTATTTACCAAGACCTACCCGTATACCTAAGTTCAGCTCTCTAGCTGTAGGGAAGGTGTCCAATACAAATAAAGGGGCACCGTGGTCCCCCTAGAGGAAAAGTGCCCGTTCTAAGACTTCTATTTTTATTTATTTACCAAGACCTACCCGTATACCTAAGTTCAGCTCTCTAGCTGTAGGGAAGGTGTCCAATACAAATAAAGGGGCACCGTGGTCCCTCTAGAAGAAAAGTGCCCGTTCTAAGACTTCTATTTTTATTTATTTACCAAGACCTACCCGTATACCTAAGTTCAGCTCTCTAGCTGTAGGGAAGGTGTCCAATACAAATAAAGGGGCACCGTGGTCCCCCTAGAGGAAAAGTGCCCGTTCTAAGACTTCTATTTTTATTTATTTACCAAGACCTACCCGTATACCTAAGTTCAGCTCTCTAGCTGTAGGGAAGGTGTCCAATACAAATAAAGGGGCACCGTGGTCCCCCTAGAGGAAAAGTGCCCGTTCTAAGACTTCTATTTTTATTTATTTACCAAGACCTACCCGTATACCTAAGTTCAGCTCTCTAGCTGTAGGGAAGGTGTCCAATACAAATAAAGGGGCACCGTGGTCCCCCTAGAGGAAAAGTGCCCGTTCTAAGACTTTTATTTTTATGTGTTTACCAAGACCTACCTGAATACCTAAGTTCAGCTCTCTAGCTGTAGAGAAAGTTTCCAATACAAATAAGGGGGCACCGTGGTCCCCCTAGAGGAAAAGTGCCCGTTCTAAGACTTCTATTTTTATTTATTTACCAAGACCTACCCGTATACCTAAGTTCAGCTCTCTAGCTGTAGGGAAGGTGTCCAATACAAATAAAGGGGCACCGTGGTCCCCCTAGAGGAAAAGTGCCCGTTCTAAGACTTCTATTTTTATTTATTTACCAAGACCTACCCGTATACCTAAGTTCAGCTCTCTAGCTGTAGGGAAGGTGTCCAATACAAATAAAGGGGCACCGTGGTCCCTCTAGAGGAAAAGTGCCCGTTCTAAGACTTCTATTTTTATTTATTTACCAAGACCTACCCGTATACCTAAGTTCAGCTCTCTAGCTGTAGGGAAGGTGTCCAATACAAATAAAGGGGCACCGTGGTCCCCCTAGAGGAAAAGTGCCCGTTCTAAGACTTCTATTTTTATTTATTTACCAAGACCTACCCGTATACCTAAGTTCAGCTCTCTAGCTGTAGGGAAGGTGTCCAATACAAATAAAGGGGCACCGTGGTCCCCCTAGAGGAAAAGTGCCCGTTCTAAGACTTTTATTTTTATGTGTTTACCAAGACCTACCTGAATACCTAAGTTCAGCTCTCTAGCTGTAGAGAAAGTGTCCAATACAAATAAGGGGGCACCGTGGTCCCCCTAGAGGAAAAGTGCCCGTTCTAAGACTTCTATTTTTATTTATTTACCAAGACCTACCCGTATACCTAAGTTCAGCTCTCTAGCTGTAGGGAAGGTGTCCAATACAAATAAAGGGGCACCGTGGTCCCCCTAGAGGAAAAGTGCCCGTTCTAAGACTTCTATTTTTATTTATTTACCAAGACCTACCCGTATACCTAAGTTCAGCTCTCTAGCTGTAGGGAAGGTGTCCAATACAAATAAAGGGGCACCGTGGTCCCCCTAGAGGAAAAGTGCCCGTTCTAAGACTTCTATTTTTATTTATTTACCAAGACCTACCCGTATACCTAAGTTCAGCTCTCTAGCTGTAGGGAAGGTGTCCAATACAAATAAAGGGGCACCGTGGTCCCTCTAGAGGAAAAGTGCCCGTTCTAAGACTTTTTTTTTATTTATTTACCAAGACCTACCCGTATACCTAAGTTCAGCTCTCTAGCTGTAGGGAAGATGTCCAATACAAATAAAGGGGCACCGTGGTCCCCCTAGAGGAAAAGTGCCCGTTCTAAGACTTTTTTTTTTTATTTATTTACTAAGACCTACCCGTATACCTAAGTTCAGCTCTCTAGCTGTAGGGAAGATGTCCAATACAAATAAAGGGGCACCGTGGTCCCCCTAGAGGAAAAGTGCCCGTTCTAAGACTTTTTTTTTTATTTATTTACTAAGACCTACCTGTACACCAAATTTCAGCTTTCTAGCTATAGGGAAAGTGTCACATACAAATAGTTTTACACCTTCATATCTCGGATAGCTTTTATGATAAAATTTTAAAATTTGGCGCTGAGGTTACCTAAGTATATGTAGAGTGCTTATATTTCAAGTTTCATTATGCTCCTGATTAAGAAACCCAAAGGGTTGAGTGGGGTAAAGACACCGCGAATGAGTACGTGCGCCCTATTAAAACAAACCAACAGAGCCAGAGAACAGCAACCATAATTTTTTTTTTTAATTTGTGGGTTATCAAAAGTTTTTACAGTACGTCTTGACTAGCAATAAATATGTTCGCACATTGAGGGAGCCTCTCCAAAATAACGAGGGAAAATGTGTTCGTAATCTTGTGTTTGAAGAAATCTTATAGATGATCGCGTTCAGTTTCAGCATAATCTTTTGTTGCCTCTCATAGAGATTGTTTGGGGATGATTTTAGCATAAATTATGACGGATGTTTACAGACGACCGCACACACACACACACACACACACCCATACATACTTTTTATTTTCACAGAGTATTTTGTTTGTATGATGGCATAACAGAGTTGTGCGAACTATTGTTCAGACAACTCTGTTTGAACATGAAGCGACCGGGAACAGCGGCTACCTTGACTAGCCACTTTTCTGTGCGAGCAGCAAAATGTGCGATGACTGAACAAATTTATGGCTAGTCAAGACGACATGTAATGCGAAAATCGGTCACAACACTCAAACGAAATCTTGTGCATATAATCACACATAACATTCGAAACTATAAATTTCGAGTACTTGTCAGTTCAGTGTGTGTTTAAAACTACCATCGAACTTCATACTCGACCATATGAAAAACAATCGATATGAACGTTTCCAATGTTGTGTGTGTGATTATATGCACAATACTTTGTTT
This sequence comes from Phania funesta, assembly GCA_963932375.1. Classification (NCBI taxonomy): domain Eukaryota; kingdom Metazoa; phylum Arthropoda; class Insecta; order Diptera; family Tachinidae; genus Phania; species Phania funesta. The sequence goes on along the minus strand of OZ010657.1, from coordinate 5,444,947 downwards.
GAGTGTGTGAACGATTGTGCATAGAAACTTTTGATCATGAGAAAAAAATCAAGAAAAATGTGTTGGTGTAGATTTTTACTTTAAGAAAACGCCAGAAACATCAAACGCACAGTCAAATATGTCGGCTCTTAGATTATGGAAATGGAATGACAGACATTTTCTTTGAATTCTCTTATGAACCAAATCTTTTACATACGTATAAAGCGGCTATTAGATGGTCAAACTTGGTTTGTGAACATAGTGTGATGGCATACCATCACACTCGTGTAATAGTGCAAAATGCGTGTTTGTCAACTTGGTTGGATGGTTTGAAAAAAATTTTGATATCTTGTGTTTGCCGTCATACCATCATACTCGTTTGATAGCAATTCTGTCAAGCTCAGTGCAAATTTCATTCTTGTTTTCGTAAGCGAAGGGTAAACATGGCATTCTTAGAGCGCGCATTTTTAAAGGAGTTTATTGAAATGTACGAAAGCTTTCCAGAATTGTGGCAGATAAAAAGTGAAATATACCACAATAAACATATTAAGCAGAAGGGTTCGGAAAAATTAAAAACAGTTGAAGCAACAATTGAAGTTGTTAAATAAAATTAAATAGTTTGCGTTTCTGCTAGAGACGTGAGTTGAAAAACATTAAACAAAGTGAATAGTTAGGAGCTGGTGTTGACATAATAAACATAAACCTCCCCATTCAGTGTTTGCTTGTATACTGATGTTTGATAACTTGGTATGATAGTCTAATAACAAAACACTCTCTCTCATCACACCATGTTCACATACCAAGTATGATCGTCTAATAGCCGCTTAAGACAGGCGGAAATTTTTTGATTTCTGTTTTGCATTAATTTTCCCGCTATAATTTAGTGAGAGGGTCGTGAGCACCACAAAGTAACAGTGAGCACACTGAAATCACAGGGTAACCAGAGGTGAAGACTTCGACACATAAAAAATAAAAAACTAAATTTGTTTGCTATTGGCTCTGTTAGAAAGAGACAAAATAGCGTTTTGTGACCAAATACAGGAAGATAAACACAACAAAAATCTAATGTGAATAAGTGCAAATTTCAAAAAGTAAAATAAAAATATTGTTAATAAGTTTCATTATTTGTTTTGATAAAAAAAAATATATTAAACAAATTTAAAATGTGTTTAAGTGCATAACCCACCCTTATACTTACCAAAAAAATGTGTTTTAATAGACACGGCAAGAAAATCAAAATAAAAACCTAAAAACAAAACTAAGGTTCTGAGGGAACGAGACGTATAAAGAAGAAGATCACTATATTGTCGTTTCACCTCTGTTTACTACTTTGTGCTGAAATGAAGCAACGAGATGAGAATTGAGAAAAGTGCAGAGAGAAACGACAACTGTAGAGTACAGATGGTTGTGTGCAACACACTCTGCCTTTTAAGCCCCTCCCCAATCATTCAATTTTGATTTGTAAAATTAGACTAAGCTGTGAGACTAGTATTTGGAGTATTTAATTGTTTTCTCCTGTGTGTGTTTCAAAGTTTGTTATGAACAAGGAGTGTTCGCGAAAGCACTATCACAAAGTAGCATTTAATGTTGTTGTAATACAATGCATGTGTGGTCAGGTCAACGTAATTCAATTTTAGTATGTTTATGCAGATCCCTAATACTTATATACAAACATACACTCCTGTCCAATTAATTAGACCCACACAATTTCTTTCACTTGGCAGACCATATATTTCGATGTTTTACAGCTCTGGTGTTGTGTAGAAGCTTTATCCTGCTGCAACATTCATTATGCAAAAGCATAATTATGCAGATTTCTCCAGTGATCCTACCGCTTAGAAATTGTAATTATATTTGGCGGCTTCAGTCGCCTGGGCTTTTCTTCATGTTTTTGCTTCTATTCATGACAGTAGACCCTGACAAACAAGAGCGTTGGACGCAAAGAAATACATACCAGTATTGTGTTGTTGTGAACAATAACAACTAGTGTGTGGCAATTTAAAACGATTTAAACATTTCCACTGATCAGCAGTGAATATCTGTATAACACATTATTGAAATAAATACAAAAGAGAATATCAAAATGCTTATTATATATATATAACAGCTGATTATGCGTTTTCAACCGCCAGGTCAATTGACCGATTATCCTCATTAATACAGCTTGTGTTCCGTTTACCATTACATTCAGCCCAATTTGATAAAACATTGTATTCTCTGCAACCCTTTCCCTTTCGGCCACCAAAGGAGTTTGGGTCACCACACTACCGTCACGGGGAGGTAGCACTTTATGTATTCATGATGCCCCAGAGAACACCTAGCTTCGGAGCAGGCGCAGTAACGGACCTTATAGGTGTACTTACATCCTCTGTTTTCTAGACATGAGCCTGATTAACAGCATTTCATAACTAAAAGAACATTCGTGATGGCGTAGCTTAAACCGCGAACCAGGCTTAATCCTTACCTTCGTCATTCTCTGCACTGGACATCTAGCTTTTGTACGCTCACTGGCGGCAACCGGACGTCGTCAGTTGTAATATGTGAGGCGTCACTTTATTAACTCTTTACGCTTATCAGCTGATTTCATAGTCAACACACAATAATCGTACATAGCATCCCAGACACAACCCCAATCGTCAACACTGGCAATAATTTACTCTAATCTGAGTATAAATTCAGTTACGCTCCACGTTCAGTCAGAGACTACGTTTTTAATACACCCCCAAAAAGTCCAATAGTTTGACAGTATGGAAACAAAACTGAAGAGGAAATATGGTCGGGTTGGACTACCGGCAGAATTACTATTTACGTTCTGTTTCGTTACGAATCAGCTGACTTGATTTTAGGAAATATAAAGTGTGTATAAAGAGTTGTTCTTTTTCGTTTTGTTCTGTGCCGCACGAATCTGTTGAAAACAACAAATATGTTAACGTAACTAAGTGACAGCAGAAAAAATTTTACTTCCATTACAGCTGGGTCTTAACAAAAGATAACTAATAATATTTATGTACACAGAGTTTTGATTATTTTTAATATTTAATTGGGCCACCATTGTTGTCTATCACAGATCGCAGGCGTCGTCGCATATATGAAACCAAATTTGTTAATTTCCTTTGGAGTCTGTCAATGCTTTGTTCAATGATTTGACATTTGTAATTACACTTTGTCGAATTTCAAGCTCCGAAAGCTACCAAATGCGTTCAATACGATTGAAATCCGGACTTTGAGGAGGCGTATTAAGTTGCCTGGGTGAATAATATATGTAGAAGCCATTCCTTGACAATAAGTGCAGTATGCTTGGGGTCGTTTTCTTGTTGAAACCAACCAACCTTCCGCAAAACCCAAGCATTCCAGAGATAGATTTAAATTGTGTTCCAATATACTCTTATACTTGTATCGAGCAAAAATACCTTCAATAACGCCAGACGCTGATATAGCTCCCCAAACCATAATGCTCCCACCGCCATGCTGGACAGTTGGTATCAAAATTTCGAGCTGCATAGCTGAATTTTTTCCCCTCTATATTTTAACTCGATCATCACTTCCAGTAATTAAATAAAACTTTCGACCAAAAGCCCATGCCTTTATGAATATGGGCACGTGAAAAGTCGAGTCCAAGTAGGTGATTTTTTTCATATATCAAAGGATTTTTACCCAGTGTTCTGCTAAAGTAACCTTCGTGATTGAGAGCACTCCTGACAGTTCTTGGATGGACACGCTTACTAGATACATGAGCAATATGTTCGGATAATTTTGGAGCACTAAATCGGAGATTTTTATTTACTTTATTTAAAATTGAACTGATGTTCCTTCTGGTAAGCTTTCTTCGGCGACCTGTTCGCGCTTTGCTCTCAAAGGATCCTGTCTTGTTGTAGTTTTCAACAATCGTCTGCATTGTAGCTTTTGACTACTAACTTCCTTAAGTCTTTTCTCGATGCCATGGCTTGCTATGTTCGACCAACAGATCAACAAAACAAGAACGAAAATGTTGCTTGTGATAACTGCTACGATATCAACACTAAAAATTTTAAGTAGCTAATTCATCATTGTTTGCTTTGTTTGTGTGCGCTGTATGTAGACTTTTGTCACATAATTTGCTTTACTAATTTGAGATTTGTTTTCACTATTTTAGTGTTTTATCGCTAGTCAGCAAATTTTTAATAAATCATGAACATTTTATTTCATACCCAAAGATAATATTCCATCTCTCAATTTATTGCCAGAGTACAATAACCACTTATTGCAAAATCTTCATTATGTATTTTATTTGTGTAAGAAAATTACAGGAAATTAAATGTGTTACTCTCATTTTCTCTTCATCTACTCATAATCAATCTACCTAAAGGAATAGCAGCACATACGAGTAGTATAACAGCCACACAAAACTACTCAATACTCTCTCACAGCAGTAGCCACACAGAAACTTGTTTGTTAATCAAAGACCTGCAAGATATCTTTCGGGTTTGAATAAAAAAAAGATTTTTATTTTTAAATGATTTTAATTTTCTTTATTTCGTGGCGCTTTTCAACCACTTTCATTTGATGCTTCACTAGAACTGACTCTTAGTTTTAATCCTAAAATATTCTTAGCCTAGACTTATGAACTATTCCGCATGATCAGCACAACGATCATCGATGATGAAATTCCACTGATCGTTGGGCTATTAGCAGATGTGCAGAAAACGAAATCAATACTTTTATAAACAATTTCATGAGCTGTTGTTTACAAAACAATTTCCTCTTCTTGGGCCATTGGTTCTTCTTGGGTGGCATTTATGTATGTATGTATAACTTGCATGATTACATTCACTACTATCAACCACACTGAATGAACTTATGAGTCATTGTCCAGTACACAGCATAACAATGAGAATAAGATATGCTCAGCGAATATAAAACATGAACTCATCAGAAGTAACATGGCGTCATGACTAAGCATAAATTTGTTCAGTCATCGCACATTTTGCTGCTCGCACAGAAAAGTGGCTAGTCAAGATAGCCACTGTTCCTGGTCGCTTCATGTTCAAACAGAGTTGTCTGAACAATAGTTCGCACAACTCTGTTATGCCATCATACAAACAAAATACTCTGTGAAAATAAAAAGTATGTGTGTGTGTGTGTGTGTGCGGTCGTCTGTAAACATCCGTCATAATTTATGCTAAAATCATCCCCAAACAATCTCGATGAGAGGCAACAAAAGATTATGCTGAAACTGAACGCGATCATCTATAAGATTTCTTCAAACACAAGATTACGAACTCATTTTGTTACGAGGGCGGCTCAATAAATGACACAGAAACACAGTTTGTTTTGCAAAACAAAAATTTATTTTTCATCATAATCTTCTTTTTACTCAATACACTTAGTCCAACGTTTATCACCGGGAGAAACCCATTGTTTAGACTGCTGCTTGGTCTTCGGAGTACTGTAATGGATCCATGTTTCATCCACAGTTACAAAACGCCGCAAAAACTCATTCGGATTGCGATTAAAGAATTCCAAACAATCCTATGAAGTTGTCACACGTTTACGTTTATGGTCAATTGAGAGCAAACACGGCACATTTTCGGGTGTACTGACCTCAATTGGTCGACCATACCGTTCAGTGTCATTTGTACTTGTGCGACCACAACGAAAGTCAGTAAACCACTTTTTTACCATTGAAATCTATTCGGTGCAGAGTCCCCATAGTATTTATTAAGCTTTTCCTTGGTGTCATGGACGGTTCTTTTTTCGCAAAAAATAATGTTTAATGAGAACTCGAAATCCACTTTTTTCCATTTTTAGGCAAATACACGAGGTTGTATGTTTTGAACAGCTATTAAACGCAAAGTAATTGACGACACTTGCTCAAAATTTGACAGTAACAGGTGGTACTTGATGGAAACAGTGTTGCATCTCATATAACTACGAGGGAAGTTCGAAAAGTCACGGACTTATTGTTCCGCCCTCGTATATCGTTTTGTACAAGTACCAAGGAAAATAAAACAAAAGTAAATTCCTGCCAAATTTTTGCTACTCAAGCCTCTTCTGATTATTTCTGAAAGACGTTGCAATAATATAAAAAGATTAGGTTTTGTTAATAAAATAATGTGCGATTATTGGCAAGCTTTGTCCACAAGTAACTTAGCATTTCTTTTGATCTGGGACAATTCTTATCCGTTATCAGTTGATGATGATTTCTTAAAAAATTTATGTAGAAACGCAATTGGTCCGGATTGGATAGTACTCTCCTTTCTCTCTCTTTCTCTCTCTCTTTTGCTAAAATTAACTATAATTAATTAATAAATTATAAACAGTTTGCTCCAGTTTGCATCTGGCTCCATTTCGATTAATATTTGTTTTAAATCACAAAAAATATAGTCCTGCTAAATAAATAAACTTCTATAATGTTTTAGTTCATAAATAATGATCCTTTGTGGTGCATCATCAAATATCATTAAAACTGACAATAATTTTACATTTACATATGTCTGTATGTATGGATAAGTATAAATCGGATTTATAATTAATTCCAATACATAACGTGGCCTATAATTCTTCTCAATATTTAAAACTGAAGCACTGTCAAGGTTAGGATAGTGATTTATTTTCGAAAAATGGAAAGATAAAACTATCTTATGTGATTTTTTACATCTTTGGGCCGACTCATGTCCGGCTATTTTAGGTTTTAGCGTATTTTTCGTTGCACCCACATATACATACTTTATTACAACTCTCATTACCATTTCCGTTACAGGGTATTTTATAATCTATTGTAAGATTCGTCAGCAATTCTGTATGTATCAATAGCCAGTACTACTCTGAGATGCTAGAAGACAAAGTTAGACCAGCTATCAGGAGCAAATGCCGTGGACTCTTGTCAAAAGTAGTCATACTTCAGCACGATAACGCCCGTCCGTATACAGCCCAGCTGATCCAAGATAAGCTTCAAGAATTGGGTTGGGAGATCGTATCGCATCCTGCCTACAGTCCCTCGCCCCATCTGATTTTTACCTGTTTGAACCACTCAATGACGCCCTACGTTGAAAAAGATTTGCTAACAATGAGCAAGTTAAGGAATCGGTGCAAAATTGGCTTCAGGGTAAATCGATAGAATTCTTCGCCAAGGGAATTAGGAAGCTGCAAGAAAGATGGGACAAGTGCATAACGGGGTGGGGGGGGGGGGGGGGGGGTAGGGGGGTGATTATGTTGAAAAATAGCCTTAATTTTGAAAGAATGAAATAAACCGTTTTTGAGCTATAGCCATTTGTCTCTGCACTTATTGAATGACCCTCGTATTATTCAATAATACAATTTATTGTTGAGAGTGGAAAAGCTAGTCTCTATGCTGGTTGCTTATGGCATTCTGATCAGGGAACCTGTACCCAAATTTTTAGAAATACTAAAACCTCTGATCCATGAACTTCCTTATACCAAATGAGAAATCCAATAAAATCAAGGCAAAAAAACATTAAAGCTCTAAACAAAAAATTTTTATTTTATTTCCTTACTTACGTTACTAGTTTTGTTGGTATTTGCCAGCTCTAAATGTAGCTGTAAGCAGGTGAAACTATAAAAACAACACAGGCTATGATTTGCTTTAGGTAAAAAAGCAAAAAATACCAAGTGTTGCCAAGGTTTGCGCAAGCTATTGCATATTTATTATTAGAATATTTTTTGGATATTCTTCTTTTAATTAAAATTTGCTATTTTTGTTATTTTTATGCGCGTTTCGCTGGTTGCTATCGCCATTTGCTATGTTATATAGTCAAATAATAACAGCTGCTTTTGCAATATTATACTCGTATCTTATAATGTTAAGCAAGCCTATCTAACCATCCCATTCTACCCATCAACAAGTATTTAATTAAATGTATTTTAGGCATAGAGATGAAGAAATCGAAATCGCTTTCGCACATTGGCCATTATGTTTCAACAAAACTACTTAAAAACCATTCAAAAAACCAAACCAAATTAATTGAATTGCTGCCAATAACTCCTTCCGTTACTGCTGGAGTGCCCAAATGGTCAAAGTCAGGAAAATTTTCTTGGACATCAGAAACTGGAGATACAATTTTGTTACGCGATACAGCATTTCATGTTTTGTCAGAATTGGAAACAAAGATGGTTAAAGCAGTTTGTATGGACAAGATAATTGAACTGGACATTGGTATTGATATAGCAGATCGTAAGTGTTGAACTTTCAAATGACATATATTGTATATTAGCCCCCAAAGAATATTTATAGAAGCTTTAAATTATGTCTACAGTTACTGAAGGAAAATGCCACAAGAAACACACCCTGACAAAAATGAGAGCTATGACCACAAGCTTCTTTGATATTGGGAAAAAGGATTCTAATAGTAAGTATCCATTTTTATTAATAATGTTATGTCTCCATGAAGCAAATAAATGCCGTCGTTCTTAATAACTATGAAAACACTGTGAAAGTAAATGTATGGGAAAAATTAACAAGAGCAACACAATCTGCTCAACTGGATGCAAGAGTAGAAATACCTGGTGCCTGAGTACTAAGTTCAAAATGATGATCAACTTATTTATATGTACAATACGATCTCATTCCTAGACAACCTGCTGGTTTGGTAACATTTACCCCATAATTCTTTACAATATTAGAAATGTAAAAATAAATATTGTGGACGTGTCCAATACAAATCCTCCCTATATAAAAAGTGTACTTTTCTAAATTTTCCTGATGACTGATTCCCCAAGATCTCCCTTTATACAAAATTTCAGCCCTCTAGCTATAGTGGAAATGTCCCATATAATTAAGGTGACACACTAGTTGCCCTTTTCCGATTACTTACTAGCTATAGAGGAAGTGCCCCTTAATGCTGATAAGTTAGTCAGTCAGCCAGTAAAAATAGCGCGAATGGTTTTGTGTAATATACAAATTGATTGCTTTATGCTTAGCCCGGCGCACTTCCGTGTGTCTTAATAATTAATAATACACCACCGAATTCCATACGTATATTTTTTTGTAGCTTGGTGCTATAAATTTTATTTGAACTACATTTTGAATATAGCAGTAATGGCCGCCTATGTCGGTCACGGCGAGATATGCCTTTTTTGCTGCATTTCCCTTAATTCTTTCGAGCTCCTGGGCGGTATAGTGATGATATCGGCACGCTTGTTTGCGCTGAGCTTATCAATGATCTGCAGCTTTTTGGCGTACACTTTGCTTTTCTAAAAACCCAATAAAAAGAAGTCCCGGTAGGCGATTTATCTCACTTTTTTGGCCAGACGTAATGAGCCTTCATCCACGGATATCGTTTCCCAACGACAGTTCCACCTGCCCTAATGAAGAATGGCCCAACCAACGGCCTGACGTAAACGCCGGCCCAAACAGGTACCTGCCACTGGATGTGAAATTGGGCCTATTCGGTCATTAAAATTTGCTTTCGAATATCTAGTTTAGTGCCAACTATTCTGTGAATATTTCTGTTGTCGTAGCCGGTTTGGTATCAAAATTAATCAACCTAATTATAGCACATGGGAAAACAAATGCAAATTACCCAACGATTAGACTCACTTGCGTTGTGAGGAACTCTCTCTCTCTCTCTTACTGCTTCAACCAGTTCCCTGGAACTTATTGGCCGTTGATCACTGTTTCACCCTTAACATAATTCGACACGGAAAGGCGAGTAGCGTTGCCAGACGGTGCCAAGAAGCCCACGATATTTTAGAAAATATGTGAACAACACTTATCAACCCGTTTTTACAGCTCTAAAGGCTTCTATGAAATACTGTCACTCAACAGTTTATTATTGTAAACGAATTAGCTGACTGCGTTAGAGCAAAATACAGCTCTAATTTTATATTGTGTTTTCCACCACGTAACGGCGACTAATTTTTTCGATGTGTATGAATTCACTTGGGCTTAGGTGGTATTGCCTATACTTCAGATCTAAATTTCGTGACGTGCTAAAAACTTGCTAAAACAAACTAAATTTAATTTTAATTTGTATGAACGATATATTTTGTAAAATTTCAGATCAACATTTATCATTATTTGGCAACAGTCTGGAGGAATGTGTGACCAGTGATATGTCAAATCTGAGCGCTTGTTCGGACAGAGGATCTAGAAATTCCATTGTATCTTTATTCCGATCTGGCAGTCGTAGGGGGGGAAACATACAAACCGCATCTAGCCCGGATAAACTTTATGAAAATGTAAGTTTTATATGTGTTATATTCACAGCTTGGGATTTGTTATATATAAATCTATTAATTGCAATATAATTAATTCTATTTGGAAGATAATTTTTCGTTTAAGTTACTGACCTAGATACATTGCAAATAGCAGAGATTCATGCATTTTTAGCATACAAATAATAGTAGAAGATGTCAGAAAATTATCCTTCAAATGAAAATTCGGCACTCGGAACCCTTAAGACCTAGAAATTATATCCTGACTTAATTATGTAAATTATAAATTGGTTCTACTTCCTAATTGGCAATTCAAAAAGGCCATAGGATGACACATAGAATTTTTTCTATATGATTTTTATTTAGTACTAACACTCAAACGATACGATAAATTTGACAAACAGCTGACTATTGATTGGTGAGGTATAGAATTTGGTGTGAAGCAGCTTTTGTTGATGATAAAAAAAACATTTTAAAAAGTGAATTTCGAGTTTTGATCAAGCATTTCTTTTTGATGAAAACAAAAATAATAATAATACAGTTGAAACCAAACAATGGCTCAATAAACTTTATCCGAACTCTGCTCCATCGAGACAATTGATAGAGGAGTGGATTGCGGAATTTAAACGTGATCGTAGCAGTACGAATGATGCAGAGCGCAGAGGCGAAAACATTAAAAAATCCACAAATTGATTAAGAATGGTCTCAAACTGAATTGGGATCGTGAAGTTATGAGTTGGTAGTGCTTTCATCATTTTACACGAACATTTAGGTATGCGAAAGGCCAAGAAACGGCCACATTTGCAAAAGAGAAAAGTGTTGTTTCACCAAGACAATGTACCGTGTCACAAGTCGATGAAAATGATGCAAAATTGAATAAATCGGGCTTCGAATAGCTTGAATAGTATTTTCCAGATTTAGCCCCCAGCTACTTTTTCCTGCTTGCTGGAAAGAAATTTAAGTCTAATGATGAAGTAAACGCTGAAACTGAGGCCTATTTTGACGAGAAAGAGAAGTCGTACAATAAAAGTGCTATCGGAAAGTTGGAAAATTGCTATCGCTATCGTTGTATCGCACCCAAAGGCGACTAGGTTGAATACAAAAATCGGGTTTTGTCTAAATTAAGTTTTTGTTTTACTTATCATACGGGCTTATTGAATGAACTGTTATAAGGTAAATTACTATTACAACCTTTATTTAGGCTTTACAATACAACATAAATACAGTTCAATCCAGTATGCACCTCGTACGTGATCTGGGCAACGAACTTGTAGGACCAGAACCTATCTTTGCAATAAACAAAACTGATTCGTAGAATAAAGTTACTTATCACTTCCCCATTGGCTGCATGAAATGCGTATGGTCTGGCCAGAAATAAGAGAATCGGCTTTATTCGTAGACTAAACTTAAAGTTGCGGCAAATGCCCTGTGGATCGCAGATAATAATATAATTACTTGAAACTTTCGGAAAGTTTATTGTTGTACTATACAGACAGAGAGCGTTGAATATTCGATATTCTGTTATGTCTAGACTGCATGTTGAATCAGGAATTAGTGAGTTGACCTTTTGAATAGGCATATTTAGCAAAATTCTGAAACGGGTATCATAGAAATCGTTATACGTCCTACATATATCTATTTGATGTGCAACTTTGCTTTCGTCGTTTTTCGTTAGCGGTAAATCAATTCAAAACCCGCGTCATGAAATGATTAACAGCTGGCGGCTTTTGTGGAAAAAGCTGGGCATAATGGTGGCAGTGGAAATTGTAGAACGCGCAGAATACCAGGCATTAGCTTGTGGAGACTTGTGATCAAGTGCAGAATTATTGAGACGATAATTGGGATTGAATCAAGAAGGCACGATACCGCCCAGCGTAGCAAATAGCGGAAATATCAAGATCTTGTTTCGACTTCGGAAGCCAAACTGAATATTCCCTTTTGCAATGTCGCCACCTGGCGATATTTTCATGATTAAAAAATCCACATCTTTTTTATGCGGATTTGTTTAGAAACCCTTAAATCAAAGTTGGACTGACACAAAATATTGATTAGTAGCTTCAAACATAAATTATGAATTTCACTTTTTGTAGGTACGCTCCTGTGAGAACTTACTCACCAAATCGGAAACCCAGTTGAATAATGAAAGTGTTACAAAATACCAGAATATATCTCGCAGCCAATCGGATGTCAGGCCGTGCTGTCATGATAACTCTGAGGATAGTAATCACATTCTGGGTAATGGTCCTGATGTAGAAATAATCAAAGAACTAAAAGTGCCGAAATTTGTTAAGTATTGTATACATTTTTTGGAAGAAAATGGCCTGCACAAAGTTGGTATATTTCGCGTTAGTACATCTAAGAAAAAAGTAAATCAGGTTTGTAGCGCATTTGACTTCATTTTTGCATAAGTAATAACTACTATTGCTTTATTTACAGTTACGAGACAGTTTTGAGAAAAATATTGATAAGTGTTTAGATGAAAATACCTGCCCACACAATGTTGCCACACTTTTGAAGGAGTTTTTAAGGAACCTTCCAGAGCCTTTACTATCAAATCGCCTTTATGCAGCATTTTTAAAAACGCAAAGTAAGCCCGTAAATTTATAAAACAAAAAAATATATGCAAACAGGGTGCGCCAGCTTTAATGTCGGTACGGCATGTTTTTGAAGTGTCAATTCAGTACAAATTTTACTTTGTATCGTTTTGCACGAAAAGATCGCGACGGATCACAGACGCATGGAATTAGTCGTTCAGTTGCGTTAACTCGATGTCGAAAATATAGAGGCCAATTTATTCATTCATTGTTTAGTGTTGCATTCTGTTGGGCATCGGAGAGTGGGATGGCGCTCAAAACACGTGCCAATGAACGGGTAGAAGCGGTAAGAGTGAGTGTTGCCGAAAACCCAAAGGAGTCTTATTGTTTTTTATTTTGAAGATTGATTTGCATTTGTTCATATAAAGTTCAATTTAGTTAAAAAATTTTGCTACCAGCCCACTTACGTCCTCCGTATGGTTGACACTTAACCTCATTTTTGGCAGCAAATTTTGATGACACTCACTGGCATTGTTAACAAGCACAAGTGACGCATTGGGTGAATGCAGAATCCACACCACATCATGAACAAAAAGTGTTTGGTTGGAGCGACGTTTGCGGTAAGAAGTCATGGGATCAGTTGTCTTCAAAGATGGTGAAATTATCGCTGAGAACGATATCGGTGGATATTGGTTTACCATGTTTGTTCGAATATGCGTGAGAAATGTAGGTGTGGCTTCAACAAGATGGTGCATCATGTCACATGCAGTTTTTGCAACAAAACTTCCCTGGACGTGTGGCGACATGGACTCGTCAACCACATCGCTAGATCTGACCTTTCTCGACTTATTTTTATGAGATGATGTGAAATGCCAAATGCACACCAACAAGCGTCAGACCATTGACGATCTCAACGCTATACCGACTGGGAGGCTCGAAACAGTTATAAAAAATACAGCATACCGGGAACAGTACGCCGCCATTTGTTTAATGTTATATTCAAAAATTAGTTCAAATTAAAAACAAAAATATTACACGTGTGGAATTCATATTCACACACCGGAATAAAAATTGGCGCACTCACTGCACAAATAATTATTAAGCCTGTAAAATTTTTAATTGAACATTTTGAATGGATAAGTTTTCGTCACTCCTTATGATTTTCTCATGAAAATCGGGGTTGTCATGGGCGAGCTTTAGCATCCTATTGGCATATGTACGGCGGCGTAAATGGTCTTCTGGAAGAAGCTCTTGTGTCAACTGAATCTTAAATGGAAACAAATGCAGATCTTTGTGCAAAATTGTGGCCAAAGTTGTTCTTTGAAGACCAAGCTCCTGAGCACGGTGTCGAATTGAGGTTGTTTTGAACACTTTCTGGAACAGCAGTAATCTTTTCAGCCGATCTTGCAGTACGTTGTGGTCCATGCTTGGGCTGATCAGCTACAGTCCCTCTTTCTTCGAAATCATTCACTACACGATAAATAGTGCATCTTGTTGGCACGTTGTTTGTCCCAAAAATTTCACGTAACTTTTTCATCGTCACAGTAATCGATGATTGATTTTGATAAAATGTTTTAACGATTAAAACACGTTGGCTTATCGAAGATTTTTCCATAATAAATTTGCCACGTCTCTACTTCACGACTGCCAAATATAAACTGCCAAGACTAATGGCGGCAAAACAAAGTAGTATACCTTCCCGGCTGACACCCTGTACTTTTTATTTCCTTTTCGTGGAAAGGCAATGAGTTTCATTCAAATGTTTTTTCCTGATCAATTCGTTGATAACATCTGTTGTAAGTGTTTTCTGCAAGAAAAATAGTCATCTGGAAAAGCCTATTTGTGAGACGCGTACATAAGGCTGGGCAGATTTTTGGAGAAATAATCGAAGCTTTAAATCTCTTTTAGACCTATGGCTTTTAGGGCAAAGTTGCTTAAAATTCTTCGTAGAATTAACCCCCCCCCCACGAGTTTTTATTGTTTTTTTGCATCCATCAAAATCGACCTTAAAACACATATTTACATCCAAGTATATTGAATCCCCTAACATCATTTAAATATCACTTTTATATTTGTTTTCGTTTTAGAAATACGCAATCGACGTTTACAACTGGAGGCTTTATCACATCTCGTCAAACTGTTGCCGCCCGCACACCTTGACACCCTATATGTGTTATTAAAGTTTTTGGCTAAAGTTGCTGCCTGCTGTGATGACATTTGCGACAATGTGGGTAACGTACAACTTTCAGGAAATAGAATGGATAGCAATAATTTAGCAACAGTTTTTGCTCCTAACATTTTGCGTTCAACTGTGAATTACAAATCATTGCGTGGAGAACATATACAGTCCAGTAAGGAACATGAGACTATTGATGATGCTATCAATGTTACAAGGTAGGGATATAAAAATAGCTTTACAGTAGTTCATGTTAGAAAATTATATTTTCCTTAAAATAAATGGCATTGGTCTACTTTACATCAGTGTGAAAGTATTTTGGGTTAAGCCTTGGAAGTAAAATCATATTATCTTGTGCAATTTATGTCTTACAAAGGGTGGTCCATCCAAAATTCACGATGTTAATTGTAAAAAAAAATTTCTCAGAAGTATCTTAATATTTTTTGATTATGAAAGAACGATTCTAGCAAACAAACTACCGGCCAAATACTCGCCACAGCTTCGCTGGCATACCTCTATAAGAAGGTCGATATTTTCACTGACTCTGAGACATAATTGAGGTTCAATGTCATTAATGTGCCGAATTCTCTCATCCTTTAGCTCTTGAATAGTTCTTGGCTTATTGACTTAAACTTTTTCTATTAAATATCCCCAAGAAAAGAAGTCTAACGGTGTCAAATCACCTGATCGTGAGGGTCAATTAACATCGCCAGGACGTGCGATAACATGGCCATTGAAGTTCTAGCGCAAAAGAGCCATTCTTTAGTTGGCTGTGTGGCGCCATTGGGTCGGATCCACATGACGTCCAGATCCATATCCTCAATCTCTGGCCACAAGAAGTCCGTTATCATTTCGCGATAGCGAACACCATTCACAGTAGCTGCTTGGCCGACCTCATTTTCGAAGAATTATGGCCCGATGACGCCGCCAGTCACTCTTTGTAGATGCATCGGTTTTTCAACAATCCCTCGTGGATTCTCATTTGCCCAAATGCGACAATTCTGCTGAGGTAAAAGTGTGCCTCGTCGTTGAAAGTGATTTTCTTTGTAAAGTCACCATTCACTTCTGTCTGCTCAACCAACCATTCGGCATATTGACGATGCTTGAATGGGCAGATGCTTGAAATGGAAGTCAATTGAACCTTGTAAGTGTGTAAATTCAAATCTTTAATCAAAATTCGCATCAGTGATTTTCGTGAGATGTTCAATGGTTTGGTATGACGGCTCTTCTGTCACACTAACGCGAACAACAGCAATGTTTCCGCAGGATGAACTGGGCGAGCATGCACAGGTGTTTTCACACCAGACCCGGTTTATCGAAATTTGCGTACAATTCTTCTGATTGTAAACACATTTGATCGATTATGCTGACCAACAAAAATGACGTAATGCACGAAATGCATTTTGATTTGAACGCCCATTTTTGTAAAAGACTTCAACAACTTTAACGTGCTACTCAATTATGTACCGCTCCATGGTTGGATTTGTTGAACATCGAAAGAAAAAAGTGTAAAATTAAGTTGAGCAAAAAACTTGACGTTAAGGTGTTACTCACAATCAACATCGTGCATTGTAGTTGGACCACCCTGTAATAAGCAAATTACACGCCACTAGTTGGACCTAAATTTTGCTAATCAACTAGCACTAAGCAATAAACGAGCGATCAAACTAATATTTTATTTGACTTCAACGTTAAACATAATTCAAATTCGTTCATTTTTAAGTCATTTTAAATCTTCATTCGAATCATAACAAGCTATCTCAGGGTTGTTGATGAGATTTCATGAAGATAAATAACTAGTTCATACTTTTCTAAATGACCTTCTATGTCAAACTTCCAAGCCTATAGCACATCGGCGTTTGACATTTGGTGTCATTTAACAATGCACCAAGCCTTTCTCAACTTGCAGCCATCTGACATAATATGAATGATACGCTCAACAGAGAGTTGTGATAATCTCTGAATACAGTCGTGTTTTCTATAACGGCATAAGAAATACTTTACCCTATCTAATCTCCTTGTCAATTATACCACCTATATCCGACTCAAAATTGCGAGAGGGGGTGAGCCTGCTAATCCGTGACAGTAGGGTATCCAAGTCTATTGACTCGAAGGCATGTGAGTGGAGTTTCTCTGCTTTATTGTTGCTAGAAAGGAATGGGGTTCAATGAAATTAAAGAAATAGTATAACACGTTCCTCATTAAGGGCTCTTCTGTTCATGGTAGCTTAGTCAGTGGGCCGCACAAATTACTGCAGGAAACACTAGTTCGAATGTGAAATGAATTCCCGGCCACTTTCAATGTAGAAAAATTTAAATCGATTGTCCACACGCACTATCCTATCCTATCCCTATCCTTTTTCTCATAACTTTTTTCTAGTTCCAGCACAATGAATTACATGAGTAGGGGTCAACACCAGAGTGCAGGTCAAACAAAAAAAACTTAGGGTACAAAATATTACTTCGGCATGACATCGTTGCATTTGTTTGAGGGAGAGAGAGGTTGATGTCTTAAAAATTTAACCTTTCCACATTGTTTTCGCTTTTGATGTCGTCTAATTTTTATACCTTGTCAATTTTTGGGGCATCCATTGGAGATCCCAAGAATGTTATGGTATTTCGAGATGTATCTATAAGGGCTTTAGCAGTTCTTTAGAAAGTGTGCGAGACGATTTTTACAATAGCAGCACTTGCAAACAATCTGGCTCAAGAGACAGTCCTTTAATCCTCGCCTAGCAGCTTTTGCGCTTGGATTGCAATTTGACCTTAGACCTCGCACAGTGGGTAATCACTTCTTGGTCGCGGCCATACGTCAAAAAACCACTCGCTGATTTTTTTAAAATTAATTTTGCATTTAATCTTTAATACTTCTAAACCCCAAATGCCGCTTCAAAGTTGATCTGTAGTCTCGTGTTAATCGCTTAAAATTCAGGAATTAAAAATAAGTCCGTGACTTTTTGAATGAAACACAGTTTTTTTTGCAAAGCAAAAATTTATTTTTCAACATAATCTTCTAACTAAATGCAGTTAGTCCAACTTTTCTCCAGTCTTTGTATCCCTTCCAAAAAATAGGATTTTTCGAGGTTTGGCAATACGAAATAGTAACTAGGGGCTAAATCCATAGAATATCGCGGATGAGGTACCAATTCGTAGCCCAATTCATAGAGTTTTGCCATTGAGACTGCACACGTGCATTATCTTGATGAAAAAGAACTTTTTTTCTTGGCCATATGGGGTCGTTTTCTTTTAAAATCCTCATTAAATCAATCTAATAAGTTGGCAGAATATTCGCCGTTTATGGTTTTTCCCTTTTGAAGGTAATCGATGTGGATTTTCCCGCGTGCATCCCAAAAAACTGTTGCCATCACCTTATTGGCCGACAAACTTACCTTGGCCTTCTTCGGAGCAGGTTCACCCAGAGAAACCCATTGTATAGACTGCCGCTTGGTCTCCGGAGTACAGTACAGTACAGTAATGGATCCATGTGTCATCCACAGTTACAAAACGCCGCAAAAACTCATTCGGATTTGAAGTTGTCACACGTTTACGTTTATGGTCAATTGAGAGCAAACGCGGCACCCATCTTGCAGACAACTTTCTTAAACCCAGCTGATCATTTAAAATCGAAACCACACTGATCCATATGAAATGCCTATGGCATCAACAATCTCACGCACTTTTACTCTTCGATTGACCAACACCATATCGTGGATTTTTTCGACTTTTTCGGGTTTACTCACCTCAATTGGTCGTCCAGAACGTTCAGCGTCATTTGTACTTGTCCAACCACAACGAAAGTCAGTAAACCACTTCTGTACCATTGAAATCGATGTAACGTTACGGCTGTTATTGTTTTCAAGAAAGGCTTAAATTTAGTACGAATATGAGGAAGGAACGGTTAACAGTTTCCGAAGGTGAAAGTTGTGTGAAAAGTTACTAAATATACTTGATCCCTGATGATCTCCGGATACCATTTTTTTGATAAAAAAGTTTATGTGCCTGAGTTGTAGCGATTTCCTGCTAATTTGTGAATCTCATGAAAAGTCAAAATAATATTGTTTTTTCATTTGTTGTGCATAAAGGACAGACAGCGAATTCTGTATAGCGAAGAATAAAATGTGTGCCAATGTCTAAATTCAAAGCGAATTCCCCATCACCTTTTCGGTAACTAGCTCACATTTTCGCTGTAAGAGGCAAAAATGCAGACAGGGAATTTTTTAATGATGTGTTTATAATAAGGTAAATAAAATATTTTTTCTAGAGAATGCTGAACAAAAAAACTCAATAATATAAAAACAGGTAGGGCGTTAGCTGCTATGAATGTACCTGCTCTCTTTAAAGAAATCTTTCTAGGGGTTTCCCTATCCTTATAAAATGATGTTCTAGCAAGTGAAGCTTTCGTTGGTATCACAGATGTTTGAAGAAGCTGATTTATGACCGATGGAAGTTATATAAGACTTGTCTGCCCAACATGTAACGTTGTCTGATTTTTGGCCTAATTTTCATAACTTTCAATACTACATGCAAAATAAAATACTCTGTACGAAAATATGATATTAGACACTCGCAAGCGCAGGGATGGAAGCATTCGTTTCCTTCTCTGAAAGCCCTTTGCAATTGCTGAAATCTTCTTGAGTAAGCATTCTTTTTGAATTTAGCTTCTGATTATTTAATGTAGAGCATAACCAAAGCGGACCGTTTACTTTAAGAATCCCTTTCGATCCCCTTCTTTCCTCGAATTTATTTCAGGAAACTGATTTGTAATTTACGACTACCTTACTTTAGTTGAGTTTCTTGCTAACTCCAGCCTTAACTCTTGAGTGTAATGATTTCAGAGTGTCCCCCTTCTTCCTCATCCCGTAGTCTCTTGTGATTGCTAGCATTTCTCTAATTCCCCGGTTTACTTGCAAGTAGTGTGTGTGTGTTTTATCCAGTGATGTGAGTAATGTGGCACTGCGTCAATTTAAGCCGTTTCGTAAATAAACCATCAGCACCTAGAATTAATAGAGAAGCCAATGGAAACCAGAAGAGTCCTTTGATTTGGCTAAATATCGCTATATTAAATTTATTGTCTAGTTCATGGGAAGTTAAACTTTTTCTTTCATATACTCGTATATATATATATGCATACTTTATTATAAATGAATCCCGGAATTTAGAGAATGGAAAATTACACACATATACCACAGAAAGATATACAATGTCAAATTCTATTAAACATGGATCGGAAGATATATTTTTCCTAACAACATTTATAGTGGCAGATATCATAGAGATACAACCAAGTTTTAGTACAATACAAATACTAATAAAGAATTGTTTTCTCTCTCTTTTTTTTATAAGGATAATGATAGATCACTATGAAGAACTTTTCCTGGTACCAGCCGATATTTTGGATATTGTCTTTACGCATCTACTGGATATAGCGCCCGAACAATTAAATGCTATTTGTGAATACCACAAAGCAACAATGCACAATTTTATACAGTTTTATTAAATCCCATTCAATATGTATATAATTGTAAGCAATTAAGGAAAGTGTTAATAATTAAATAAATAAGAAATATGTTTTGTTACTTGAAAATTTAATTGTAATATGTATTTAGTTTTACTTGTACAAATAACAAATGAATGGTAAGATTTATGCCCTGGGGTACCTTCATAGGGGTTAAATTATTCGGTGGGATAAATATTGTTACGAAGTAATAATCGAAGAAATTGGTGTGAAACGACCTATTGTACAAATACGCAATAGAATAAACATAAAGCAAAGACAACAACCTAGAGTAAAATTCCGCAAACCCTCGATACAAAGTAGAAACAAAAACAACTAATACAGAACGAAAAGCAAATAGAAGATACACACACATACGCGCACACATATACAAGACTATGAAGCCAGAAAATGAAGCGCAATTTCACGTATGTTCGGGACATTTCAAGAACCGGTCGTGATCTCTATATAAAGGCGCCGTCCACCGCAGAGAGTAGAGTTGACTTGGAGATTTCATAGTGTGAACAGCTGTGTGTACGTAAGAGTGTTAAGTTTACAGTCTAAATTAGTACTGAAGAGTTGTACATAAGAGTAGTAGTTGGCAAATAAGTTGTGTAATTGATGAAATCATTAAGGAAATCATGCAATCAAATTAACCCTACAAATTAACATTTGTTGTGGTAATAAACGTAACAATATGTTGAAATTGTTAAATACAACTAGAAAATTTTGTGCGAAAGCAATAAGCTAAATTGAAAATAAAAACGGGGCTGGTATTAGAAACAGCTTGAAGCCCTCCAAGTCATTTCATCTAAAAGAAAAAAAATCATCTAATCTACTAAAAGCGCTATTAATCCTATAGTTGCCTTGGATTAGGTTTGGTTGATCACGCCGCGGCGGATGAACGTTTGTAAACTACAAATTTTATGACATTTCCTTGACCTTTTAATATAATTTTAATTCAATAATTTTCAAGCACTAGGTCTAGGTTTTTGTTTAATTCTTTCAATAAAACAATTTTATTTAATTTAAGTCTTTTACTACACCGTCCCGATAAGAAAATAAGAGCTATTTTATACGCATCAACTAAAAAGTTCTAAATGTTTGATCACCGTCGCAAAGAGCATTGACGACACTGTTCCCACTGAGGAAATAAAAAGTGCCATAGAGGCGAAAGGTTATGTCGTAAAAGCAGTGCACACCAAGGACTGTTGTAAACTGCTTATTCTCTTTTCTAATTTTTATGGTGGCCCTGAAAAGAGCCGTTTTAAACAGTATTTGCCCTTTCTTATATTTTTTTTTGGTGGCGCTGAAAATATATGACTGGAAAAATGATCGAAAGTTAAAAAATTAGCTTAATGTACAGCAAAAGTAGTAATGGAATTTAAACAACGTTACAGACCTTTGAAAAGGTATTACAAAGGCTCTGTGGGAAATAGTAGATTTGTTATGGCTTTACCTGGTCTAGATCTATCATGTTCTGCTGTAAACAGCATCACCTCTGGTTGGATGTGATTTTTCATAACGCATGATGGCCTTGAGAAAATGTCTCTTAGTTTTATGAAGTTTCTCCCCTTTTTGGCAACCTATTATACATCGGAGACTACTGAAAAACGATAAGAATGTATTAAAATCTTGTTATTTTAGGAAATTGGAAAAAAGTTTGATACTCAAATTTTTTAACTTCTTTCTGCTACTATATTTATATTTATTTTTTATATATGTTGTAAGTCAGTAAGTTACCTGTAAATTTTATGCTCATATCTTGGTAACTTGTGAACCAATATGGCTGATTTAAAATTCGCCGAACGTGTCGATCAAATGGTTCAAGTTTCAAGATCCTACGGTGTCTAGTGCCATCAGACAGTTGATTTCAACATCGGTCGGATATAAGGATCCAGAATATATATACTTCGTTTGGTCGGAAATGAATATTGCAGATTTTATAAACGGATCGACGAACCTATTTATACCCATTCCATTTTAGCGAAGGGTAGAAAAACAAGTAAGAGAGCTATATTCGAGAGTGCCGATTCTTCTATACCCTTCACAAAAGTATGAACTACTGCAAATGTACTACAGATTTATAGCGTCCCGGTGCAAAGGATTGCTTGCGATCTTTCTACATTTAAACTTTTCTTTCGTGATAAGATGAGCATTTTCGAGAGGTTAATTGATCAAATATTTTTTTCTTAATTACGGTTCTTTTAATTTCTTTTTCTTTTCTATGAATCGATAAATGTTTGATAACTTATCGATTTTTGGTGAACTGTAAATAATAGCGGCATTGGATTAAAAAAAAAAATTTTAATATTTGATCAAATTTAGAGTTGACGGTGCAGTTTTAGCCTCAGCGTGTCCGCCGGGAAGGTATACTACTTTGTTTTGCCGCGATTTCGGTAACCATTAGCCTTAACAGTTCATATTTGGCAGTCGTGCAGTAGAGACGTGGCAAATTTATTATGGAAAAATCTTCGGTAAGCCAACGTGTTTTAATCATTAAAACATTTTATCAAAATCAATCATCGATTACTGTGACGATGAGATAGTTACGTGAAATTTTTAGGAGAACCAACGTGCCAACAAGATGCACTATTTATCGTGTATTGAATGATTTCGAAGAAAGAGGGAACAAGCATGGACCACAACGTACTGCAAGATCGGCTGAAAACATTACTTCTGTTTAAGAAAGTGTTCGAAACAATCCATCAACCTCAATTCGACACCGTGCTCAATAGCTTGGTCTTCAAAAAACAACTTTGATATGATTGCAAATTTTTTAACGCCACAACTGCATGCTTTAGGCTTGACTTACATGTGGTTTCAACAAGACGGTGCCACATCGTATACAGCCCGGATTACAATGGAATTACTGCGAGACCTCTTTCCGCAACAAGTTATTTCAAGGAATGTTGATGTTGATTGGCCTCCACGGTCGCCTGATTTGACTGCACCGGACTTCTTTTTGTGGGGATATCTGACAAACAGGGTTTATGCAAACAAACCAGAAACGCTGGAGAAACTCAAACAAAATATTCGTGATGAAATTAATGAAATACCGCGTGAAAAGTATGAGAATGTAATGAAAAATGTGTTCAAAGTGGCTCGCATTTGTGAGGCTAACAGAGGTGGACATTTAGCTGATATTGTATTCCAAACATAATTGCCGAGATTAAATAAAACATTTATCAATATACGATCCATTCTCTTTCATTTAATCAAAAATTATAAACAAAGTAGTATACCTTCCCGGTATATTGAAGTTTGTTTTTGGCTCCGTGTTGGCGAAAATTTTTGAGACCTTGTGTAACATCGATTTTGTTAAAATTGCGAATTTTTTTATAAAATATTGATTTTTTTTGAAAATGTTTGATTTTTGTGGTATTTTTAGAATTATTTTGTTCTATTCGAGTCTTTCGCACTTTTGTTAAATTTAAAATTTTTGCAAACCTTGAATTTTTCATAAATTTTTGGTGCAATTTCGGTGTTCTTAAAACTTCGAAACTCAACATTTTTACGCAGGAGGAACATTCCTGGCCATCTTGCTGAACCACCGTATCCATATAACCCAATTATGGCTCTAAGGGTACACCAAACTTACAGTAGATACTTGCTAAAGGCATCTTACGATGCCGGGCATTCCGCCCGGCAACCCCCTGACACAACATGTATAACTCCTGCAATAAAGCAAAAGGAACACCCCGATGTCGCATTGCCTGAGCAAATTCGCACATCACCGCAGAAGCCCTCTGAAAATTTAGCGTTAATATCAGCGTATCCATTTTAATGCCTGGCTTTCACTCTTGCAGTCATCGCAGCATAAGCTGGGCATACAGCCTTGCATCACGTGTCAGCTGGAAGACCCTTACATGCGCAGTCTCACCAACGGACTTCGTTGAGGCACTGGGAGGCCCGGTGGCTTACTATGCCACATCTTCGGCACACTTCCTCTCTCGTGTTGCACTCACGTACACAATGGTCAAATCCAAATTATATGTAACATGAAGGCACTATATCCGGTGTGCGCGCAATACAGCGGAACCACTTTATATACACTCCAGTCATGGAAAGGTGACCCACTACCTTGTTTGCACATTCTCGGACAACATTCGCTTGCCCATCGCCTCCAGATTTCCACGGATTGCTGACAAACCTCACATAACGCTTGAACGCTCTGGTGTCATTTCATATAAATCATGCGTGAACTCAGCAGGAGTTATTTCCATATGGACCATCTGCATAACAATCCTTGGACCCAGTACGTGGACCCGACGTCTGTAGAATAGCAGCCAACCGTCATCGGTGGATCTGCTAATGGATCATTCCTGTTCCTAACGTGTTTGCAGTGGACCATCATTCCCGGACTATTGGGAGTCAAACTGGTAGTAGCTTAGGCTATGAGGTCTGACTGGAGACTTAATTCTAGTACCAAGGGAACCTGGAGCCCATAGAACTTCGGCTTCAGCCTGGCTATAGTGCGGCCCTTCGGGGGTATCGTGGGGGCTATTTTGTGGTGAAATTTCGAGATTTGGCGAATTCTCAAATTATGGTATTTTTGTTCACATTAAATTAGACTTGTGTAAAAATTTTTAAATGTTTTGGTTAATTTTTTGTCGAATTTTTTGCTGACTTCCCGATTTGTCGTGATGTTATTTTGTTTATATAATTGTGTAAGATATATTCTATATGGACGTTTTAATTTTTCGGTTTTTGTTGAATTTGCAAAGTATTAGTAAATTTAAAGTTTTTGTGGTGAAATTAAAATATTTGGTGAATTTTGTTTTTTGAGATATTTTTTGGTAAAATTTCGTGTTTTTTTATATTTATGTTTTAGTAATAAAACTTTGATTATATTCGTTTTTCGATTTTATTGTAAAATTTCAAAATATTAGAATGTTTTTTTTAATTTTTTAGTAAATTTGATTAAATATTTTATTCTAGTTTTTCGATTTGATAGTCAATTGTAATTTTCGGTAAATTTTCGGATATGTTTTGTGCAGTTTCGGTTTGTTTAAAATTTCGATTTTATTTGGAATATTATGTTATTATTGTAATTTAAAATTTTTGAACTATAGTTTGGTTTTGTAGCCAATTTTCGAATTTTGGGTAATTCTGAAATTATGGTAAAATTTTTTCTTTTTCAGAGTACTGGGGATTTTGATAAAATCTATCATTTTTATACTTTAAATATTTTGGCGAATTTTTAAAATTATTTTTAGTGTTGAAATTTTTTTTTTATATTTTTGCTTAACATCGATTTTGGTAAAATTTTGCAAAATATTGATTTATTTTAGTATTTTTGGTAAAATTTCAGATTTTTTTTATTAAATATTCAGTTCTTCGCAAAATACTCCAGGTTTTTGATTTTATGGCGGATAAAGTAAATTTTAAATTTTGGAAAATTTTCAAATTTTAATTTAATTTTTTTTTTTGAAATTCACAAATTCTGTTTCCTTTTATTTTTCAGTTAAATTTGTTGGTAAATTTTATATTTTTTAATATTTGTTCAACAAAGGTTTTTTTTATAAATTTTCGATATTTTGGTGAGATAACAAAATTTGATGAATTTCAAATTTTCGTGGCGAAATATAAAAATATTGGCATTTTGTCATAAAAATCAGTTTTTTTTATTAAATATTGATTTGGTAGCAAGATATTTTTTTATTACATTTTTTATTTAATTAATTATTGGTGATTTTTATATTAAAAAATTTAGAAGTTTTCGTAATTTGTTGGTGAACCTTCGTTTTTTTTTTTAATTTTTCAAATTAATTTAGTTTCTTAGTAAAATGTATAGTTTATATGATTTTAAAAGTTTTTGTAGAATTTTTTAATTTTGAGAGATTTTTCATAAAATATTGATTTTTTTGTTTTTTGGTGAAATTAAATTTTTTTGTTGTGAAATTTTAAGATTTTAAAATTTTTGGTTTTAAGTATTTTGCTGAGTTTCGAAACCTTTTTATGAGTTGGTCATTTGTTGTGAAAATATTTTGTTTATACATTTGTTTAAAGATTCGACGTACACTGGGCAGGAAGCAGGCATCATTAGATGATCTGCCGGTAGTCAATTAAATGCGCAGTTCCTGCAACGAATGTCATTGCCGCATCGTGAAGCCACGTGATCGGATAAGCATCTGAAGCAGCTGTGTACAGTATCGTGTTGCCGTACCCCGAAGAAGAACTACTTGATGTAGCACCTGCCAATGTCCAGCAGAGACTGCTTGGCATCGCTACATCCTTCTAGGACCACATTCACTGGTCCATCAGTGGGCTTCAAGGGAAATACGTCGCATGAGGCTCAACTCGTACAGATCGCTCTTAATTTCATCCTGAGTTTATTTAGGATGAACTGTACCGTGACCCTCGGACCGAGTTTTTCCTTGACCTACAAGCCAAGGAGGTCCCCAGACTTTGTGTTTGCAGGTACTTTCTCTCTCTCTGCAACCGACGGGGTCCTTAGAACCGAACGCCAAGAGTTGGGCCCACCTCTCTTACCCCCTTTTCGACGACTTTCTTAGAGGAAGCCGCGCCTTTACCCCGCACAACGACCGACCATATCTCCACCGGCTTAGCAGCAGGCAGCGCAGACTTGGCCGCGGCAGCAACCGCCGGAGTAACGAATCGTACCTTCCGGCTTTCCAGCACCAGCTTCACCAAACCGCTGGTTAGCTCCTTTAACTTGCTTACCGACACATCCGACTTAGCTCCATCAACAAAGTTAGGTCGTAAGACGCTGTCGGGCCCAACTATAAAAGACAGAACCGACCGTCGAACCAGCGTCGAACATCGCTCTGACGTCAATGGCAGTAACTGGCGCTGCATCAGCGACAAATTTCAGTAACAGCAGCACGATATACCATTAGGGATCCAGGCTTAAACGCTTCCGCTTTGGCCTTGCGGCGACAACCTCTGTACTCCACAGTTCGCTGTCAGTGTGGCGTACTTTATGTTCACCAGGCGGAGCGGACCACGAATGTCATCAGTGGTGGCGTCGGTTGCGTCACCCTTTGGACTACGTTTGCTAGGCGATTGCATAGCAAACACCACTTACAAATAATAGAATATTTCACAAAGATGGTAGCAACTTTACACACACAATTTATTTTGGTGCGTCAAACACAAGAATTTAAAATTGGTTCGTGGTTTTGTTAATTTAGTAAAGTTGCTAACATCTTTCTGATATATTGTTTCAGTTCGTGGCCGACACGACTGTAACAAGTATGGAAATTAAATTTCACCTTCCTTATTCAAGCACCATAGACAACTAATACTAAAACCAGCAGCAAAATTATTACCTCAGGCGCAAACCAACACATAGAAGGTACGCATAAACAGCACCAGATGGCGCTATTATCAGACCGCCTGAACCAAAACCAGGTTATCCTAGGCACGATCCATGCAGTACACATCCACTACCAAATGAGGCGCAATTCACAAATGGTCTTTTCTAAACGCACTTTTGGCCAGAGATTATAAAGCTTTTGCCTTCCGTCTTTTTTAATTTCTTGCCTCTTTTTATTTATTTATTGAATGCAAAATTACATACGTACTTTAAAATCTAGTATCTCAGCGCCAAAATGGCATTGTAGAGGAGAGTTGGCTAAATATGTTGTAATAAACTTAATTTAAAATTATATGTTTGTAATTTTATACATTTCAATTAAAAACATAATATGGTGGGATAATAATAGTATATGATAAAATGAATTTGTTATATCTTTAATATAAATATGAAAAGTGTGCTTTAAGCATTTAGTACATGTAGCATTATTGCGTCAGAAATTGTTCCAAGTTATTCAATATAAGTATATCTTTTTAAGGAAACTTTAAATAATGAAATTCTATTGATACTTTTCAATCTTTCAGGTAATTTATTGAACTCATGACTACCCAACTATTTAATGCGCTGTTTGGTTGTTTCCAACCTACACCTTACTGTTACTAAATTTCTGTTGTTCCTTGCATTAAATGAGTGCTGAACCCTTAAAAATTCGGTTGTGTGATACCGAACGTTCTTTATGCACTTATATACATAAAGTCAAAGCTGATATTTATATAATGCAGGAACTGGGAATATAAACTTAAAAATATTTAAGTACAAAGGCATAGTGGAATATGTTAATGGAATGCTTGCAACAATTTTCAGCGCTTTATTTTGAACTCTTTGAAGTGATTTTAGTTTGTTAGTATTCTTTTATCCGTACACAATCGCCAAGTAGATGACTTTATACCAATGCGAAATAAATCAAGAGCTTCGTTTGTTCCTTAAATTTGTTTTTAAATTTTTACATAAGACCCACTGCATGAGCTACCTTTGATTTAATGGTCTTAATGTGTTGATTCCATGAAAGGTTACTCTGTAGATATACACCCAAATACTTCACAGAGTTAACTTCCATAATTTTTTCACCATCGACATACATATATAAAATTCATTGTTCTGGATATTATGGTTGTTTATTCTTGCAAACTCAAATAACAAAGATGAATCTCTTTCCATATAGGTTGTAACCACTGAGCCATAGTTGTAGGGGTAAAATAAACAGATATCATCTGCGTACATAAAAAGCTTCCCCGTGAGATTAACACTTTTTACCTCATTCAGATATAATGAAAGAAATAAAGGTCCTAATACGCTGCCTTTGGGTACTCCTTGCTTTACGAAACGATAGGAACTGTTGCTTGAATTGATTTGCACATATTGCTTTTAGTTCGTGAGATAACTTTTAATGAAAGCCAGTTCTTTATTAAAAACTCCATAATACCTTAACTTTCGTAATAAAATGTCGTGATCTATAAGCTCAAATGCCACAACATACATAATTAACGACATTGATAACAGCTTCTTCTGTACCGCATTCTTTTCTGAATCCATGCTGATTTTCAAACGGTATATTTTCATTTTGCATATAGTTAGAAATTTGCAAGTGCAATACATTGTTGATAACGGATAAAACTGCGATTGGTCTGTAGACCTTAACGGACGAATTATTTAATCTTTTTGGAATTGGTATAACTTTATGTATTTTCAGGATATCGGGATAAATGGTTCTCCATCTCCGTCTTTTATGCTTATTGAATTCTCTTTATTTCTTCCTAATGTATCATTAAGGAATTTCCAACATTTTTTTTTGAATCTTGCTGCATTGCAGACAGTTTATGTTTATAAAAGTTGTTCATTGATTCCTTTAGGGTCTGTTTTATGATTCTGCTTATCCTTTATATTCTTTCTCCTTTTTTTTTAAAGCAGTTTCTTCAATTTGATAAGATTTAGCAAATTTCCATTTATCCATGGAGTTATGTCATCTGTCTAATTTCTTTTCACTTCCTTTTTTACGGAGAACTTCCTTAAAGCCTCGTTAGCACATAATATAATAGCCGATGTGTGATTTTGTAAATCGCCTGTTTCTTGTATTATTGGCAGACGGCTGTGGATATAGTCATTCACACAATCGAACTGATAAGTTACACGAAAATGTTTGTTATCATTAACATTATGATCTTTCTCTTCACCTTGAATTCTACATGATATAAGGTTATGATCGGAGAAGGTACAATCTTCTATACTTTCTACGGACATGGCAGAGGAGATATTTGTATATATATGATCAATTGATGTATCACTTACTGGACGATTTACTAATGAATGACAATTTTTAAAGTTAAAAATAGCCAATAAATTAAATATATTATTACTATTACTTCCATTTAAGCAATCTATGTTTGAGTCGCCTACAATTGGACATGGATCTCGACCATAAGATTCAAGGATTTTTTCCAAAACTGTAAAGTAATTACTTAACCCATATTTCTGAGATCTATAAAAAGACACAAATTTTATGCTTTCGCCGTTTAGTTTCCGACCTGATACAATTATATCAACATAGTCTTTGCTTTGGCATAGTTCAACATCAAATTGTAAATCCTCCCGAATGTAAACCGTGGTACCTCCATATCCACCCACCCGGCAAAAATGAATAGTTGTATAACCTTTAAATTTATATTTGTGTTATGCTCTCATCAATCCATGTTTCCTGAGCAGCTACAACATTGGGTAGACATGGCAACATACTTATTAAGTTCCTGAATTTATTAAATTTTTCTATAGAAGAGTTACTTCTGACATTAATTGAGACTATATTTAAAAAAGAATAATGAGTATTTTCGACAAAATATTTAAATAAGTTTAGATTGCAAAAATAGTGGTTACTTATCATATTGAATTGCTTGTAGAGATAAATACATGTCATTAGCTTCATCGTTGTCATCATATTCATTATTGGCTTGCATTTGAAATGATTTCCGACATTTTGGTTTGTTAACTGAAGCTTCGAACAACAGATTGTCAACTACTTCTTTACTTCTAATAATTTTTGGCTTAGATAGTTCACTTCTTTTGATAAAAACAGTGCCTCCAACTGCATACACAGCACGGTACCCAGCATTCTTGAGTGACTTTGCATGGTTAAGCAAACTTATAGTTCCTTTACCTAAATAGTCGATTATGAACGTGTCCTTTCCATTTTGTTTTAAAATGGGTTTTACTGACATCAGTTTCTGCTTGGCCTCCATTGAATTAAATTTTACAACCAATGCCTGTTTCTTTTCTATATCACTGTTTGTAGAGTAATTTTTGCCTCTGACGAAATAAGCCTCCCTAAGCGTCAGCAGCTGACAGACCCGATTTAACATCAGCATTACTAATGAGGCAGTCATGTTTAACTCTTTTGTCGCTTAAAAATTTTGTTGAGCTTTTTAATGTTTCAACTTCAACCTTCAAAACCTTGTTCTCCTTCTGGACCATCTCTAACTTTTTTTTCTTTTCCATTATGCTTTTAATTAATTGGTCTAACTTTTTCAGTTCCCTTTTAATGTCACTAAGCTCAGTTTTTAAGGCACTATTAGTATCATTACACTGGTGGCATATGTATTCTTCGCTTTCATGTCCTGAAGCTTTTGCTTCATCCACAAACAACTCGCAGTGCTAGCAAAGTACTTGTTCACTTTTAACACAACGGCGACCTACACTCATTTTATTTCATATAATCGGCGCTCGTTATTCTTTTATATCGTTTTTTTTTTCAATAGTAGTAATAGCAAAAGAAAAAATGTTAAAACTACGGCCACTCAGTGCACTTTAATCATTGCTTCTAATTCTGATAAAATGAATGAATTAGCTAAGGAAAATTCCGTATCAATTTCTGATTCATCACCGAATATGTTAATTTCCCTAAATGCTAGTGCAGGTTCTATGATGGAACACATGAATCATCCTACTCAGACATCTACAATCCCACTTGTAACGCCGGTTGTAGATAACCCTAATTTATTAAATGCATAATCAGAACACTTATGCTTGGGCACTAACATCTCCTGGTATTGCTGTAAATAATGCTCAGATTACTCCTCAATCACTTAGAGTTATTCCCAGAAACAGAACAATTTTCGTTTCTCGATTAGCATCTGTAACTAGTGTTGAGGAGGTTCGATCCTATATAAATTTTAAATGTGGGTCTGACGTATCTACTTCAGTCCACAAATTTTCGTATTCCGAATCAAGAATGATTGCATCGTTTAAGATTGCTGTAGCGGATAAGCTTTTTAGCCTGATTTTTGGCCCACAGGTACTTATGTATGGGAATTTATATTTAAGACAAAACAAGGAAATTCTGTACATCTGCCTAAGTCTGTATATCAGAATGTTCGTGGCATTAATACTAAATTATCTTTTTTATTTAATCAGAGTTACTCATTTAACTTCCAAATTATAACATTTACTGAAACTTGGCTTACTGATAGCGTATTGGACACAGAAATACTATGCGCTAATTATATAATATACAGGTGTGACCGTGGTAATAGTCTAAAAGGAGGTGGAGTATTAATTGCGGTTTTAAGCTTGCTTACATCTGAAGCTTTAGTATTTTCTCCCAAGCTGGATTTTGAATTTATTGCTGTTTTAGTAAAACTTAGGCATAAAAGAATTTTTGTTGCATGTTCCTATATCCCTCCCAACTCACCTGAAACAGTTTACCAAAAACACGCCGATATAATTTCTATTGTTGTACATATGTCGCATCTGAATGATACTATCATTGTAGTTGGTGATTTTAATATGCCTATGATTTCTTGGGACTTTTCAACTGACAATGGCCACTTTACACCATTTAATACTGGTTGTAACATTAAATGTACTGATTTTAAAAACTCCTTGCTGGATTTGAATTTCTACCAGATAAATGGAATTTGCAATGTTAACAATAAGCTTTTGGATCTAGTTTTTACGAATGAATGTGTGGACGCATCGCATTCGCTCAGATCCAGTAACTATCCCAGAAAACTGTCATCAGCCTACAATCGAAGTTAATTTATCATTTCCATCAAATCAGCTTGCTGCTAACGGATCTAATTTCAGAAGCTTTTGCTTTAAAAAAGCTGAATATTGTAGAATTAACGAATTGCTGTTTAGTACAAACTGGATAAATTTGCTATCTTTTTCAAACGCTGACAACAACACCGATGCCATAAATCATATCGTTATGACAAGGTATACTGTACCATGAGCTTATGCATTCCAAAACAAATTGTTAGTAGTTCCTTGGGCCCCCATGGAATTCTAAATGCCTCTCTTATATTAAAAATCGAAAAAATAAATATTACAAGATGTATAAAAGATCAGGATCATCCTTGGACTTTGCTAAATACTCTGCTGTTCGCGCTGAATATAACAAATTAAATCAAGAATGTTATATTAGCTACCTTGCCAAAATTAAAGACAATTTTAGAATGAACCCGAGATCTTTTTACAAATTTGTGAACTTAAAGAGAAAATCAACTTCTTTCCCACCTTCAATGACGTTAAATGAACACAAAGCGGCTGATGATGAGGAGATAAGTAATTAATTTGCTGATTTCTTCTCATCTACATACACTGATGATCAAATGTTTTTTTTCGAATCCACATTTTTTCCTGAACTCTGGAAATCAACCTATTTTAATACCATATTTGGACGAATCTTCAGTTCTTATTAGCTTGAAAAGGCTAAAATTTTCATATAAAAGTGGACCTGATAATATACCGAGCTGTTTTCTTATTAATTGTGCTGAAGCCTTGGTGTTCCCTCTCACTCTACTGTTCAATTTATCAATCAAGTTTTGTATATTTCCAGACATTTGGAAGGATTCTTTTATCATCCCATTGTTTAAATCTGGTAGCAAGACTGGCATCAGAAATTATAGAGGAATTGCCAAATTAAGTATCATACCAAAACTTTTAGAGAAACTTATTACTGATCATTTATATCATCATTATTATCTCCTAGTCAACATGGTTTCCGTAAAGGTTGTTCAACTGTTACTAACCTTCTACAATTCTCTACTTTAGTGAATCAGGGTTTTGTCAATAAAAAACAGACAGATGTAATTTATACTGATTTCAGTAAGGCGTTTGACAAAGTGAATCATAAATTACTCATGAGAAAACTACACTACATGGGGTTTACACAAAATTGCTTAAATTGGATCAATTCATATCTTACTAATAGGAAGCAGAACGTTCTTTTTAAAAATTTTACATCTAAGCCTATTGCCGTTACATCTGGTGTTCCTCAAGGAAGCCATCTTAGACCACTGCTATTCTCATTGTTTATCAATGATTTACCTAATGTGATAAAGAATTCGTCCATACTATTGTACGCCGATGATGTTAAAATATTTTTGAGCTACAATGACTACAACGATCATGTATATCTTCAGGATGATTTAGATTCCTTATACTCATGATGTGATCTGAAATTAATGCAATTGAATTTAAAAAAATGCAGGTATATGTGTTTCTTCCGAAGGAGCCGTTTGAACGTTAAATACATCTTGTGTGGATTTGAGCTGGAAAATGCTAGTTCTTTTACAGACCTTGGGATTTTACTTGATCCTAAACTTAATTTTATACAACATATTACTTTAATTGTAAGTAAAGCAAGATGTCTACTTGGTTTCATCAAACGCTGGGCTAAGGAATTTGACGACCCGTATATTACAAAACAACTGTTTACATCTCTAGTTCGTCCTGTTCTGCAATAGGGGTCAGCGATATGGAATCCATCATACAATATTTATATTAAAGCAATTGAATCCTTTCAAAAACAAATTTTACTATTTTGCCTACGCAGACTTCACTGGGATCCACTGCGTCTTCCCTGTATAAGGCTAGACTTGCTCTTATTAAGCTACCATCCTTAAATAGCCGCAGAACGCTACTATTCTCTACTTTCCATTAAATCCTTTAGAAGAAACTATGCCAACTCTGATCCCTTCATTAGATGCTGCAGAGATTTCAATAAACTTTATTCTTATGTCGATTTTTCTATGAATTATAATTTGATAAAAAGTAACATTATATTTTCTTTAAATAATTAAAACTTATTATTACCTGATTTGTTTGCATATACATATATATATATATATATATATATATATATATATATATATATATATATATATATATATATATATATATTTATATTCTTCTGTAATTAGTCTGTAAGAATTCTCAATTCATAGACTTTAAATAAATAAATAAATAAAAAAATAATTACAATATTAGTTCGATTAATTATCTTAAAAGACAATATTTAATGAACAATTACACGACCGGGTTGCCAACTCTCACAAAAAAAAACACACACACACAACTAGAAAAAACTCAATATTTATAATTATTTTCACGTACTCGTTTAAATAAAACATCCGGTCGCACCAACAATCCAAATGAGAGTGGCCTTAGAAGAGACTCGTACTCTTAGTAGGTTGGGTGAATACGTCAGAAGTGTATTCAATACCACAGGTATGATACCACAGGTGTCGGGAGCCAAAGGGACCTACGCTCCATCCTGACTGATCGATCAGTAGGAGTTTTAGATAGGCTCCGCTCCTCACCAAGGGGGTTCATATTGGTACTCATGCGTAGTGTAATTTTAAAGGCCTGTGGTTCTCCATAGGAGTGAAAATAAAAAAACAAATAATAATAAGCCAACCGCTGATCAAATGGTCCAACTTTAAATCGAATCTTTTTGTTGAATTCCCTATTTGTGATGAAATTTGATTTTTTGTGAAATTTCTGGCTTTTGGTAAAAATATAAAATTTGGTGAAATTTATATTTTTGTGTTGAAATTTCTCTTTTCTTTTTAATTTTTTACTACAATTTTTTTTTTGTTAAATATTGACTTTTTAACAATTAAATTTGTTTCTTCTAGTTTTTCGGTTTTACGATGAATTTTATATTTTGGCTAATTTTCGAATTTTCGGCTATGTTTTGTGCAGTTTCAGTTTGCTTAAAATTTCGATTTTTTGGAATATTATGTTATTATTGTAAATTTTACAGATTTTGTTTTGTGACTTAAATATTTTGATAAATTTTTAAGGCTATATTTCGCCATAAAATTTTTTTATATACATATGTATCTGTTTTCGTAAAATATTGATATTTTCAACATTTTCGAGTTTTTGGTGAAAATACAAAATTTGGAGTATTTGGTTTTTTAAGTATTTTTCGGTTGAATCGAAAATTCGGCGAAATTTTTTAAATGCATCGCAAAATAATAATCGCGAAAACTTTTACAATTCATATTATCAACAAATTAAAATTTTCCAAAGAGGCAATTTCTACTTAAAAATAACGACAATTTTTAAATACACCATAAAATTCAAAATACCCGAAATGTTAGAATTCACCTCAGAATCGAAATGAGTTCAAAATTTAAAATTCGCATAAGAATTGTAACTACCACAAAAATCGAAAAATGAAATGAATTTTTACAAAATCCTGTGGATTAAAGACCGTTTGCAATTGATTCAAGATTAATTCAATAGTAATCTTCAAATTGTCATAAAATTACATTCCGATCAAAAGTGTTTTCAACACCGTAAATTGTTTCTTCAGAGAACTAAAACTCGAACAATTTCTTTGGAAGCAAAACAATTTCAGGTTTCCAAGTAGTATTGTTTTTTTTTTTTAATAAACTGCGAAAACGTATTTATTATAAACACTTTTTTTACGCATTGACATTCGATAGAATTTTAGGAATTCTTAAGAAGCAACAAAATATTCAATTGGAATCGCAAATAGGGAATTAAAACCATTCCGTTCGGAAAGTGTGAACGACCTGGATCTGCATTTAATTTTTTTTTATAGTTATTTGATTAATTTTTTTAATTCGCTCGGAATATTTTATTTTATTTCCTTGTTCGAACAGAAAAAAAACTTAGAAACTTTTGTTCGAACAATTTTGACAAAACTAATATCTATCTAGAAGCTTTGTCTTTGCCGGATAATAATTTCATCTTACTGCAACAAATATACAATTTGAGAACAAATGACATTAACATAACACAGGTTGCACTTCTAATATTGCAAAATCTAACAAGGCCAACAATAAAAAATCAATAAATTTGAACCGTCATGAGAAACAGTAGTGAGCAGTTTATTTAAAAATATATTCGGCTGTGCCAAATATTATACACCCTTCACAAAAGTATGAACTATTAAAAATTTACTACAGATATGTCCCCATGCTGGGGTTTTAGTCGTCTTATTTTGCATTTAAACTCACCTTTCGTTTTAATATCAGGATTTTCGATCGGTTAATTGATGATTTGTTTTTTTTTATTTACTGCTCTTTTAAATTGTTTTTTTTACTCTCTTTTCTTTGTATGTTTATCAATTCTTGATAAATACTCGTACTCGATTTTTTTCAGTTGATTTTGACTTTTGCCAAAACTCTCAATTTTTAGTAATTTTTTGGTACGATTTCAGTTTTTTTTGTTGAAAATTTTGTAATTTTTTGTAATTTGTTTTGTGGTGCATTTTCGAATTTTGGTGAATTTCGAAATTATGTTGTATTTAAAATTTTCAGGTTAATTTAAATTTTTGGTAAAGTTTATAATTTTTATGATATTTAAATTATTTGATGAGTTTTTAACTTTTTGGTGATTTTTATATTTTTTTCGTAGTACAATTTGATTTTTTGTACATGTATCATAGAAAATGTTCGACATTTTTGACGAAGTTTAGACTTTTGGTGTGGAAGTCATGTCGAAGGCGCAGTGCCAAAACAGTCAAGCCGAAGCCGACCTGGAACAAGGAATTGGCTAAACTGATTCCTCTAATCTCTATCTATAAATTAGTCGGCTCTAGGGATTGCAGGATATGTCTTCGGAGTCCTAGCATTATATATGTTGTCGGGTGTGAACCGCCACGGTAATGAAAAACTCGACATACTTATACGAGAAACAGTATTCCGAAGCCTTAGTGTATGATTGGCTGTTCGAGATTCCTTTTGTGGGGTCATGGAATGGCATTTGGATGATAAACGAATTGGCGCATTTATTTGGCAAGCGGCAAGTTGGTTGCTAATGATTCTGGCTCGAGCTTCTAATGTAGGTGTTGGTTTTATGGCTGCATTCCATCTAGACGTATCAACTGTTGTAATTCTACTGATGGTATGCTACTCAAAACTTATATTTATATGACCGCAGTAGTATCAACCAAATGAGAGTTTTGAATTTACTTTCAAAAAATTTGTCTGTTTCAATATACGGCTCAAGATCTCTTACTTTAGCTCTTTTCGCTTTTTGATATTGTTTAACAATTTCTACTATATTCGCTGTTAATTTTCGGGCGACCGTGAATAGAGCGGAGTATTTTGGCTGAAACTACAGGGTGCCGAAGATAGCTGGTGCTCTCGCTTCCGTACTTGATCACCGACCGTTGGTTCCCAAGGACATGTTTGTAGTTCATTTTTGTAGGATCCGATGACGGTCCCCCGAGGCTAGACATAGTTTCCATTCTGATCACAGGTCTAACGGGGATTTTCTGAGGATGTGTGTGTAAAGCTGGCTTCTCGAAATGCGGAAGTCGGAATTTCTTGTACGGTTGGATATGACTAGTTGTGATATACGATGGTACCAATCGAAAGTTGTTGTAGCCATAAGTTTATTGTCGCCAGTGTTAGGCAAGAGGGTTCTTGAGAGGGCATCAACTACAACGTTGGAATACCCTTTTCGGTATTCGATGCCAAAACCACACTGCTGCAGTTCTAACGCTCACCGAACGTGCCGGCGCGGAGGGATTTGAAGAGTATGTAACCACTTCAGTGGGGTGTGGTCAGTAATGACTGTAAAATAATAACCCTCTAAATATGGTATCATCTTTCTTACCCTATACAGGTTCGCCAGGCGCTATTGCTCCGTTGTTGAATACTTCCTTTCTAGCTCGGTTAGTGTTCGACTGGCGTAGGCGATTACTGATTTTATGTCGAAATTTCGCTGTTAAAGGACTACCCCTATCCCTTCTTTACTCGCATTGGTTTAGAAAAAGAAGGGATGTTCGAAGTTTAGGCATCTGAGTACCGATAATTGGGTTAAAGCCACTTTTAACTGTGAAAAAGCTTTTTTTTTGGTCACTTCCCGAAGCCCACTTCGCGTTTTTCTCTCCTAAGAGTTCATTTAGTGATGCTACCAGGTGTGAGAAACAAGGCAGAAAACGGCGATAGAGGCTACCCCTAGCAACCACCGAAGCTCTTTAATACTGATGGAGGAAGAGAGCTGTTGAAATGCTTCACCCATTTCTAGATCTGTTCGGATGCCCTCCGAGGTAGCTAAATGACCTGGGTAATGGAGACTTTTACAGACGAAATCACATTTATCGAAGGTTACCAACATTTGAGCGTACTGCATACGCGTGAAGACGGTTTCTAAGGTCGATAAATATTCTGTGAACGTTTGGCCGAGAAGTATGATGTTGCCAAGATCGATAAACACCTGGAGGTGCAAGTCCGAACTAATAATGCTATCTAGCGCCCGCTGGAAAAGAGCCGGCAACGAATGCAGCCCGAACGGCATGATATTCCATTGATATAAGCCTCTTCTCGGTGCTGTGAATATACATAGCAATATTTTTGACGATACTTCGAGAGGTATTTGCGAATATCCGTTTTTCAGGTAGAGGGAGGAAATATATTTGGCCTCTCGAGGATGGTATTGATCCGGGGAAGCGGATAGGCATCAATTTTGCCAGCTGCATTATGTTGGCGATAGTCTATACACCTCCTCCATCCGCTTTGTTTCTTACGAGCCAACACTATTTGGGAACTATATGAGCTACGCGATGGTTCGATTTGGCACTTGACGAAGAGCTTATCTATCTCGGCATATATGGTTTGCGTCATAGCAGTATTTCTCGGTATGTATCGCTGTTTGTGCCGAAGACGGTTTTCGCGTTTAGCGGCCGTGCACAAATCTTTCACCGAGCTTAATTTTCCCTCGTGAACTTGAAGGAGACACTCTACTTCCTTATTTTCCTCTCGTGTAAGGAAATCCCGTGAACTTATAATGTACAGGGGCGTAACGCGAATAGCTGCCACGGTAATTGGCTCAGGTATTGCTTCTCCATTTAAGCGTATTTCCATATTGACGGCTCTTAAAAAGTCCATACCTAGTATCATAGGTTCAGACAGGGAATCAATGACTGGTGCCTCTAGTCTTACAATTGTTTCATTATATCCGACAGAGATGGGGAATACTTCTAAGCAAGTGGCAAGAGATTGATCAGCCATCTGTACCGTGCCCATGAAACCAAGAGGATTAATGTTAATATATTTTACATACTGCCTTAATGACCTACCGATGAAGGTGCGGCATGATCCGGTGTCGATTAAGGCTTTAACTAGCCGATTATGTATGTATACATTAATATAATATCGACCGTCGCCGGCTGGGGGTTGATAAGCTAATGTTATCTGCTGGCGCTGCCGGCATGGACATGACTGTGAGAAGAAGCCATCCTGGCCGCAGTGGGAGCAAAATATCCGTGCTGGGAGAGCACATGTCGTCCTTTTGTGGCCCACCCCTTTACACCTCCAACATGTGTTTGCTCGATTGTAAGCTAGGCTAGACATCATGTGCAACATTTGAGGTCCTTCTTCACGTTTTAAGACTTCGTACTCATCGGTCATGGATATCAGTTTATTTAAGTCCGAAAAATCACTACGTCGAACATAGTGTCTGTATTCAGTACGAAGGCCGTAATATATTGTGTCTAAATGATTCATTTTCCGAAGTACTGGGTGCTGCCTCGAGAGCGTGAGCATATTCAGTATGTAATCCTTGGCCCGCTCTCTGTTAGTTTGCTTTCGATTGTAAAAGCTATGCTCTAAGTGCGATAAGTATCTCGTAGGGAGAAAAAACTTTTCTATTTCTTGTCTGAACTTTTGCCAGGAACTAATGGTCTCCTTTTCGACGCGAAACCATTTAAGTGCATTGCCGTTTAGCACACCCAACATTGTGGGTAGAAGGCAATCAAGCGGTAGGTGGTAGCATTCGGCTAGCTCTTCGAGCCGTTCTAGGAATTCCATTAGGTCGGTTTCCCCGGAGAATTTTATGTCCCACCTATGAACGATGTTCATTATCTCTATGGCTGATATGTAATTTCGGGGAGGTAGCTGTGGGACTGTAGCCAATGGATAATCTTCAGGTATGATGCTCTGTTCTGTGCTCTTAATTTCTTTTTCTAATTTTAACAACATGTTTTCGGTAGATGTACTTAATCGTTTCATCCGGATGTTCTCTGATAGCTGCTTGCGAAGATATTCGATTGTAAAGCCGACCACTGGTATGGCGGCGTTCCTGCACTGCTCGATGAGCTGTTCTTTTTGTAGCAAATATACCCAGCCGATTGAGTCGTTACTTAAGGTCCAGCTGGTGTTCGACTCGTCTTGTTTGCTGCTTCCATGATTTCGGGCCGATCCTTCTTCGTCGCCGCGAGTTTCGTTTTTTGAATAGGCTCCCTGCTCAGTCTCCATTTGTAACGTGGTTTTGAAGACGGCAGCTACGTAGATTTAGTCGGATATATCGACAGCTATTCGGATTCTGCGAACTGACTTCCTTCGGAAAAGGATTCGGGTATTCCGCTGTATAGCCGCTGTACAAAAGTGTCAAGCCGACGCCGCTCTACGAAAAAATTCAAGCCAAAGCCACTGTGCCAAACATTCAAGCCGAAACCGCTAAGCCGCTTCGTAATCAGTCGGCTCTAAGAATTACAGGATATATCTTAGGAGTTCTACGATTCTATTTCTTGTCGGGTGTGAACCGCTACGATAACGACCAAGCTCGAAATACAATGCACAGTTTGAACTGATTGAGAATTTTTTGAAAAATTATATCATTTTTGTTATATACAATTACTGGACTACACTTTCGTTTTGTTGGAATTTTCGAATTTTGGTAAATTATGGAGAAGTTTCGTTTTTGGTAAAATTTATAATGTTTATGATCACTAAATTTTTTGGTTAATTTTATTGTGAATTCCCCATTTGTGGTGAATTTTAATTCTTTGTGTATATTTGTTCAACTTCAAGTTTACAAACAATTCGTAAAACATTGATTGTTTGTGAATTTTCGGCTTTTTGGTGAAATTAAAAAATTTGGTAAGACCTAAAGTTTTATGGTGATATTTCATAACTTGATGAACTTTTTTTTTTAATTTGTGGTTTTTAGCAATTAAACTGTTTTTATTCCAGTTTTTGGAATTTGTGGTGAATTTTTCAGTTTGTGGTGAATTTAAAATTTTAGCAAAATTATGGAATTTTTTCTCAATCTTTTGGTGCATTTACAGTTTTTTTTTTAATTTTGATCGTGTTATTTTGGTAATATAAATTTTTTAACTATAGTCTGGATTGCGGTGGTTTTTCGAATTTCGATGGATTCTAAAATTAAATGCAAAATTTTGTTAATTTTTTTTCACCAACTTAGGTTTTTGGTAAACGATTTTGTGGTGAATTTTCTAATTTATAGCGCATTTTATATTCTGGCAAAATTTCATTGTCACTTTTGTAAAGGGTATAAAAATAGTAGAAGAACAATTCAATGATTTAATTGCTGAAAATATCAGAAAATAATCGAGTGCAAAATTTACAGGGAATTATTATTATGTGGAAATTAAAATTAATATTTTTTAAAATTAAATATTTGCTGTATCACACATCAAGCCGGCTAGACCAGCCTTCGCAGTAGTCGGACCGAAACATCTCTAGCAGCATCTGGATAGACAAATCAGAAAACGATTCATTCGGCTAAATTCTGGAAAATACAGTGTTGTTTTGTGCACAACAACTCAAATCACTGCCCCTTCCAAATCATTTTTATTTAACGACATGAACTAAGTTTCACCTACAATTTATTTAACCAAATATAACTTTTGACATGCGATTATTAATTTAGTTATTATTAATTTTGCAGCTCAAATTTATTGAGATTAATAATATTGTTTGTACTTGTATATGGTGGAAACATGGTTTGTTTGTGGAGTGAAATTTGGTTGTATTTAAAGTGGATTCAGTGTCATTTTACTTAATTAAAGAGTAAATACAGTTATTAAATGTTAAGTTTTCTGACGAACTTGTTGCTTTATGCGGCACCTAAATATACAATGATGATGTCATTCAAACATGCGACATAGAGTTGTATTTATTTATGCTCATTGCAAAGGCTTATAATCGATAGGCAAGTCCCTAGCATTTATCGAAGTACGCGGAACCAAATCATTTTCTCTCCTTCATATTTTCCCTTCATATATGTATATAACTACATAATTTTACTTATAAAAATGTTCAGTTAAAACTACAGGAAAAT
Source organism: Phania funesta (assembly GCA_963932375.1). Taxonomy (NCBI): domain Eukaryota; kingdom Metazoa; phylum Arthropoda; class Insecta; order Diptera; family Tachinidae; genus Phania; species Phania funesta. The sequence goes on along the minus strand of OZ010657.1, from coordinate 5,401,929 downwards.
ATAAACAGTCAATAAAAAATATGACATATTTTTATGTGTTTAAAAAAAAGTGGTGAAGGCAGCAAATTTTACATGCAACCATTTCCTCTTATAAAATTATCTTACAACTAGAGAACATTGTTCTAGTCAAATAAAGCGTATCATCTACATTAAATAAGTTATACAGAAATTTTATGTTTCAAGAAACAGTTATCATAAAATATAAAAGCCAAACACCGAAATAAAATCGAAAAATCGCGGAAAAACGAGTTTTTTTTACAATAATTTGCCAAAAACTCAGAAGATGACAAAAAAAGAACTTATAACAAATTTTATTTAACCGAAATCCAAAAATTCACCAACAAATTTAAAATCACAAAAAAATTTTAATTTCGCAAAAACAAAAAATTGGAATTAGAACGAAAAATAAAAAAAAAACTTTTAAATTCACAATTTTATAAAAAAAATCACAAACTCACTGAAATTTTACTGCATATTAACCGAATCAAAAATCGCTGAAATTTAACTACAAAATAATTTTAATTTTACCAAATAAGATAAATTTCATACAAATTTCGAAATTTTACAAAAAATCCAAATCGAAATCCAGAACGAAAAATGAAACTGAAGATGGCACATAGCCGAAACCGGTTTGTCTCCAAACCAAACTTGACAAGGGATGACGGAAATTCGTTCCAAAAATCTAAACCCAAATTCTATTATTTTCAAAACGACACCAAGAAATGAATATTTTAGAAAAAACTTTCAAGGACACTGGAAAATTCCATTCGTTCCAAAAATCTACATCGGAATATCAAATCAGGAAAGTGATTTTTGAGTAAGTTTTCTCGGCTTGTTGTGCACTCTTTACTGTACTATTCTGCATTTCGATTCGAATTGAAAAATTCTCCGCATGGCAACTGTGATATTCTGCGTTCCGTTTCGATGAGAATTTTTACGAGCGTAGCTACGTTTTTGCAAGTTGTTAATTTAGTGGCCGAAAGTCTTTCTATTTTAGTTTGTTCAGCTTCAAGAAATGCGTAATTAAAAAAATGATGTAACTAAAGATCCTGCATAATTCTTTTTTTATTTTGTTTATCTTTTTGTACTGAAACGTGAAAGTTTTTTTAAATTTATTGCAGGTCGAAAACATTATTTTTCTCTTCAAACAACAACGTCGGTGCTATCGCACATTTTCTTGAAATTAAAACAAAGAAACTTTTTTTGAGCTACAATGATATCAAAAATATTCAAATATCTACTCCGGCGCGGCAGAAATCTTCGCACTCGAATAGTTTTGCCACAAATACCTCTTACTTGCTCTGCGTTCTTTTTTGCCTTTCCGTAATTTTTGTCTATTTGTTTTATTTATTGAATCACTGTTTTATTGTGCAAAATTTGACATTTTATAAAATTGCTTAATTTTTGTGTTCCATTTCACATGTTCCCCAACCAAACAGCTGGTTTTGAAAATACTCTCGGACTTCTTTTTTTTTCTTACGATTCAGTTTTTGGTTGGAAAACCTTTTTTCGATTTGTGCGTAACTGAATACAGTAACCTAAATGAAATGCAGCATAGGGCTGATTGTTCCTCACAAGTACATATTGTTTAATGAAATTAATTTTGTTTAATAACACATCTTGCAACCAGACTCTATATATTGTAACTGTTGCTCAACTTAGTTTTTGTTCTTTTTATTACACAGGGTGTTATTGTACGGTACTCACTCGTCAATTGTTTTCTATCAACTGTTCATTTTCTTTGTCTCTATTTTAATTCACTGCCTTATTCTGTTTTTTCGCCCTCAGTCCACTAGTAGTTATAACTGAGACTCACTCACACTTACGTACATACGTGTATGTATTTATTCTCCATTAGGATACCACTAAATTGCACACACTCATGGCATGTCAGTATGTTAGAGCGTCTTTTAACTACTCCCACATGGTTTCATTTTCCATTTACTACTGTGGGCAGGGCTGCCAGATAAATTTATGAAGAAATCGTAAATTTCCTGAGAAAATTTAAAAAATCGTCTTTTTCGTTTTAAAAAATCGTTAAAAAAATCGGACAACTGAAAATGTAGTTATAAAATAACTTTTTATTTCGATTTTTATTGAAAACAATCAAACAAAATATAACAAATCATAGCTATTTTATACATACATACATATACTTAGAAAATGTGCAGAAGTAGAAAAATTTAAATTGAATGATACATATTTATGCATGTTTACATACTGAAAGCATAAAAATATACTTGCGTATTCATATAAAATTTATAATGTACCTAGTTAAAAGCTTTACAAATAAATGTCTGAATTTATTGCATCTTTTGGACTGTTTGACAAATAATTAAATATGTTTCTAGTTAAAGTTTCTACAGAAGACGGCAACTTAATGCAGGGAACACAACTGCGACGAACGACGAATTTTTGGCCGCGAATATTCGTCGCCAAAAACAGAACACATTTGTGTATATCAAAATGCACACAATTATGACGTCGAAATTCATCATACGCGGCAAACTTTGAATTAGAGTTATTTCTTTTTCTTTCACCGGCATACGACGATCAAAACAGTACAATGTGACCATGTTTGGTTTTATTTTCGAAGTATTTTCGTAATTTTTTTTTTAATAATTATTAATTTAATTTTGTTTTATAGTATTTAAATAAGTTTACAAAATAGTAGTTAACTATAATATTACTTTTTGGCTGTGTTTTTGTTAGTGTTTAATTTCTTAACTATTATATTTTATATGGTCACCCTATCTATAAATAGATAACAGCTGTTATTTTTCCGTCGTTATTGTGCTTCATACGACGAATTTAGACCCCTTTCAGACCAGCAAAGTTTTCTTAGCAAAGTCTTGACTTTGTGGAGGAGAGAGGAAAGGAGAGCTGGGGTTGGTACAAAACTTGTTGTACTCGCAAATTCCTTTTGTGTTTTTAGTTCGTAAACCGAATTAATATGGCTGCTCTTTATATTTGACAAACATACAAACAAAAGAAACAGACTTTGTCAAAGTAAAATTATCCTGTCTGAACACAAGACAAAGTTTAAAAGAGAATTCAAGAAACTTTGTCAAAGAAAACTTTGCTTGTCGGAAAGGGGTCTTACACAGCGAATTTTTAACGACGTATAGTGTTGGACGAAATACGTCGTTCGTCCCAGTTGTATTGCCAGCATAAGACAAGCGTACGATGATCATAATGCCAAGGAACATTTAATAACAACCAGTTCAGAAATGTGATTTTAGAGTAGCTTTGCAACTGGGTGTGTTTTCCCTGTCATAACTGGGGCTCCATTGGCGGCGAACCCTATAATGTTTTTTTTATAATTTATGTTTAATGTTCAGAACTATAAAAATATTTAAAGTTACCACACTTTAAAAAATAAGTAAAATCGCCACTTTTAGAAAATCGTCATATTTTAGAAAAAAATCAGAAAATCGTCACTTTGCTAATATCGGGCCATAAAATCGTCCAAATGTCGATAAATCGTCAAATTTGGCAGCCGTGACTGTGGGCAAAAAATAGTAAGACTGTTCATAATTTTAAATTTCTTTATTTATTCTGCCAAATCTATTTCGTCCCCCTACAAAGTAATCCCCCCCCAGCTGCAATACACTTATGCCAACGTTCTTTCCAATCCTCGTAACAGTTGTTAAAGTCAATTTCCGGAATAGCCTTCAATGCGCGCAGCGATTCACGTTTAATGTCTCCAATTGACTCAAAACGGTTTCCCCGGAGCGGTCGCTTGAGTTTTCTAAACAGCCAGAAATCACACGCAGCTAAATCAGGCGAATACGGAGGTTGTGGAACGATATTGATTGAATTTTTGGCGAAAAACTCGCGAAGAATCAATGCGGTATGCGAGGATGCATTATCGTGGTGCAAAAATCAAGAGTTGTCGGTCCATAATTCCGACCTCTTTTTTACGAATATCATCGCGCAAACGACGCATAACACTAAAATAGTATTCCTTGTTGACAGTTTGGCCGGTCGGAAGGAATTCGGAGTGCCCCAGACCTCGATGATCGAAGAAAACTGTCAACAAGACCTTGATTTTTGACGTGCTTTGACGTGGGTTTTTCGGCTTCGGCTTACCTTTGGCACGATATTCGGCAGATTGATCGTATGTTTCCGGGTCGTAAGCTTCGATCCAACATTCGTCACTGGTTATAATACGTTTAATGACATCCTGGTAGTCGGAAAGCATTGTTAGAAAGACGTCAACGCGACGCTGTTTTTCAAGGAAATTGAGTGATTTTGGAACCAATCGTGATTTCACTTTTCTTAGGCCCATATCGTCTTTTAAAATGGCTTTCACTGATCCCTCCGATATTCCAACGATATCAGTAAGGTCTCTGGCTGTTTATCGTCGATTCTCGAACACCAATTCCTTGATTTTACTGACGTGTTGATCATCAGTTTATGTTGAGGGCCGTCCTGAACGTGGTTCGCCGTCAACGCGTTCTCGACCGTCTTTGTAATAATTTCTACCAATCAAAAACACTTGCTCGCGACACACAATTATCACCGAAGGCCTTTTGCAACATTCTGAATGTTTTGGGCATCAGAAATTTCATTCCGCACACAAAATTTAATGCAACTCCTTTGGTGAATAATTTCACTCATTGTAAAAATCCCCGAATGCAGTTGTTGTACTTCAGAAAGACAAGCGTATACTAAACACTAATGATTACTTTGATGTGATAATTTTTCGACGAATGAATTTCCGCGCGAAATTTTAATTAAAAAGTCTTAATATTTTTTGCCCACAGTACTATGTCAAGAGCATATGGATGCAAGAATTTAGTTTCCTAGATTTACATATTAATCGATTTACATATTAAGAAGGTCATTGGAAAGTGTTGTACACACACACACACACACGCACCTTGTTAACATTTAGCCAACTTTATTGTCACCTACAAAATATTACGTACCCATACATAGACATTAAAATAAAGAAAAAACAATACGAAACGTACAAAGTTTATAAGGCGCCAAAGGAACGTGTGCAGTTACAGAATAGTTCAAAAAATTTTATGACAAATTCCTGTTTTGTTTTCAGAGAGAGAATTATGGAATAAATTTTACCCAGTAGCTAGCAAGTTGCCTAGAAATGTGATGGTATTGTATACATTAGTCCTCATTTTGATCTCAGGATCTGTATCCTTTTTTCAAAATTATTTTTGCTTGTTAATGCGTGTATAAAACCTCTTTTAACTTAAAGCTTACAGACAGTTGGGTTCTAACAAATTTCAGCTCTCTACGTAAAGTAGAAATTGCCAACCTTAAAGAAATGGCTCGGTGGAAAGAGACTTAGCTCCAACGCTGGAATTGTTGACCAAACAAATGCCTATTTTAAGGACCTCGAAAAATCCCATTTTTTGGAAGGGATACAAAAACTGGAGAAACGTTGGACTAAGTGTATTGAGTTAAGAAAGGAGATTATGTTTCATTCAAAAAGTCACTGACTTATTGATCCGCCCTCGTATTTGTTATATTTGTGAAAGCTAGATGATAAATTTTGATACACTTATCACATTGAAGAAAATCAGCTTTTGCTTCATCCACAAACAGCTCGCAGTGCTAGCAAAGTATTTGTTCACTTTTAACTCTACGGCGACCTTTACTCATTTTATTTCATATAATCGGCGCTCGTTATTCTTTTATATCGTTTTTTTTCAATAGTAGTTATAATTAAAACATCAGTTCGATTAATTATCTTCAAAGACAATATTTAATGAACAATTACAAAAATTTTTCTTTTGCACGACCGGGTTGCAAAGTCTTTTGCAAAAAATTATTTATTTATTATGTTACAATGCAGTTCAATAGTACAGGGTGTCCGCTTACCTTATATTGCTAAATGTTTTATTTAATGTCGGCAATTATGTATGGAATACAATATCAGATAAATGTCTGCTTCAGTTAGCCTCATAAATGCGAATCCTTTCGAACACATTTTTCATTACATTCTCACACATTTCACGAGCTATTTCCCCATTGACAGTTACCGTTACGCCGTTTTCAAAGAAGTAGGGTCCAATGATTCCTCCTGACCAAATTGCATACCAGACTGTCACTCTTAATGGATGCAAAGGTGACTGATGAATAATTTAAGGGTTTTCCATTGCCCAGAACCGACTATTCTGTTTATTCACATATCCATTCAAATGAAAATGTGCCTCCTCGTCACTCATGATGAATTTTTCATGAAAATCGGGGTTGTCATGGGCGAGCTGTAGCATCCTATTGGCATATGTACGGTGGCGTACATATGCTCTTGTGTCAACTGAATCTTAAATGGAAACAAATGCAGATCTTTGTGCAAAATTGTGGCCAAAGTTGTTCTTTGAAGACCAAGCTCCTGAGCACGGTGTCGAATTGAGGTTGATGGATTGTTTTGAACACTTTCTTGAACAGCAGTAATCTTTTCAGCCGATCTTGCAGTACGTTGTGGTCCATGATTGGGCCTATCAGCTACAGTCCCTCTTTCTTTGAAATTGTTCACTACACGATAAATAGTGCGTCCACTTGGCACGTTGTTTCTCCAAAAAATTTCACGTAACTTTCTCATCGTCACAGTAATCGATGATTGATTTTGATAAAATGTTTTAACGATTAAAACACGTTGGCTTATCGAAGATTTTTCCATAATAAATTTGCCACGTCTCTACTTCACGACTGCCAAATATGAACTGTCAAGACTAATGTTTACCAAAATGGCGGCAAAACAAAGTAGTATACCTTCCCGGCGGACACCCTTGCCGACCACAGTAATGTAGACTTTCACTCGTTGTAGTGAAACAGACCAGAGCTTTTGGTGGAAATCGAATGCACGACCCTCGACTAAGAGACCATCACACTACTAACTGGATTACCATTATTAAATGTTTGTTATATTTTATTTTCAAAGTGAAATGAATCCTTTCAAGAGCTTTTCTATTTGCATTTCGAAAAAAAATCCCACTTTTGAAAGAAGCGTTTCGGTTATCGACCAAAAAATCCAACAAGGCCCCCCAAAAAAAGTGTATAAGATTCACTTATTCACATTTGAAAAGAAAATTGAGAAATAAAACCCGAATAAAAAAGGATTTGCTCTCCTATATAGCTCAAGAGCACACTACGTCAAATTAAGTAACTAGCGGCCTTTGACTTGACATCAGTTTTCTTTATAGATTTTGTTCGAAACCATAAAACTGTGGCTAGGAGGACAAAGATATTCCAACCACGAAGAGTCCCTAATAATCTAATAATGAGTAGTAATCTCTAGATGTAAATATAAGCCGCACAAAAACATAAATGGTAAAATAACGTCTGAATAGTTGGGGGGGTTTAATCCATAGGTTAATTAGAGGGTTAAGTTCATTGTCTTAAATGCACTATTTTTTAAGTCACAAAATCCAAGCACTAATGTCTTTCAATATTAAAGTTCACTTTTATTTATTCTTCTATGTATATTAAATTTACTGATTATTACAACGTCTGCGTACATACTTAATTTTTAGGTAATTTCAATATATGCATGAACCAAGAAACAAAAGAAATTGTAACAAGACAGAGGGATAAAACAAATGATATTCCAATACACTTTGGTTAATAGTTACAAGGCAATTAATAATTGAAATGATAATTGTATAAATGGTACAGTAACTGCCACGTAAACAACGGCTATCCGAAAATTTCGGTCGTAAAGAGCACTGAGATCAAAATGAGGACTTTATTCTTCATATGTACAATACTATCTCATTTCTAGGCAACTTGCTGGCTTAGTAACATTTTCCCCATAGTGCTTTCCCATATAAGCAAGATGTCTAGCGGGAGTGAAAATACCAAAAAAAAAAAACCTTTTTATCCTAAATGGCTGATTTCATATATTAGCCCAAATTTTAAAATCCTAGGTTGTCTTTTGTTGTCAGAAAGCTGATTTCGGGCAGACGGACATCAGTAATTTGGCTTCCCTTCCTACAAGGACAGAATATATATATACTTTGTTGGTTCGGAAATGAATATTGTAGAAATGACCAATGGAATGACGAACCTTTTAATTTTTGTGAAGGGTATAAAGAGTTTGTCAATTCGCTGGAACTACCAAATAAAAGCATCAAATTTTTACCTTGTCAAGCAAATATACTTTGCATCTTAAAAATAAAATCAATAAAATGGCGGGTAAAATGCGACACTTGACTTTCGCCAACATTTGTTGAAGGACTACACAAAACGGCATTTTTTTTAATGTCATCAAATAGACGGAACTGGTACGAGGGTTGCATTTTTTATTTCGGGATTAGAGAACAAAAACAAATATTAGTTATCGAAAATCACTTTATTGTTTTTCAAAATATTCCCCATTAAGATCTATACAACACTTTTGCATGCGTTTGAACCAATTGTCGAAGCACTTTTGCCACTCTGATTGAGGTATTTCCAGAACATGCATTGGGAATGCAGCAACCGCTTCTTCAGGTATCGAAAAGCGCTGACTTCTAAGTTTATTTTTTACGTACGGGAATAAAAAGAAGTTATTGGGTGCCAAGTTAAGACTATACGGCGGATAACTCATCAAATCGATGTTTTGGGTGCTTAAAAATGCATTTGTTTGAGCCGCTGTGTGAGAGCTCGCATTGTGGTGGTGAAGAGTGATCCGTCTTCGGCGGTTGGTTTTGCTGATTTTTGGGAAGACAACTGATAAACAAATGGTTGTATACTACTCAGAATTGACTGTTCTGCGTTGTTCTAGTGGTACGCTTGCGACATGTCCAGTTTTTCCGAAAAAACAGGCGACCAATTGCTTAGAAGTGCTTCGTGCGCGAAAAACTTTTGTTGGATTCGGCTCATCTTGAATCACCCATACAGTCGACTACTGATTATTTTTGGGCTCATGCGCGTAAATCAACGATTCACCACCTGTCACGATGTCATATACGTATTTCGAAGCACCGCGAACGTAGTTTTTAAGCATTTCTTTCGACCAATCGACACGAGCCTTTCTTGAACGATTGACAAATTGTCTGGGATCCAGCGCGAACAAATTTTTTTGACAGTCAAATGTTTATGCAATATAGAGTGTATGCTGGTCCCACTAATGCCTAAGGTTGTATCAATCTCACGATAGGTCACATGACGATCTTGCAATATCAGGTCACGCACAGCATCAATGATTTTCGGAACAACAACTGATGTTGGACAACCTTGATGAAATTCGTCTTGGAGTGAAGTATGACCACGATTGTTTTCACCATACCATCGACAAACATTGCTTCTTAATGGAGCTTCATCGCCAAAAAAAATAGAACTAAGTTCATCCATGCACTGTTGCTGAGTTAATCCACGTCGAAAGTTGTAAAAAATAATGGCACGAAAATGTTCACGATTTAATTCCATTTTTGGGCCGGGATGAATCTTTTAAGTTACTGTAAACAACACAAATGGCGCTCGTATGCCAAAACGTTCTGAGTACGTATAACCTCGAAAATGTCCAACTTTACGATAGAGCTGTCAGTTGGCACATTGCAACACTAGGGTTGCCAAATACCGAAATATAAAAGGCAACCCTCGTAAGTGATGTTTATCTATCTGTTATAATGAGAGAAGATACTTTTGTTTCAGATTTTCCTAACCGAAACAATTTTTAAATTTTTCTTGACTTTTTGTATCGGTGAACGTTAATTTTTAATTGTTTTGGAGGAAGAAATTAATTTTTTTTTTAATCTTTAACTAATTTTAATCTTTATCAAAATCAGTACACACTCACAAAAGAGTTGCGAGAAAATTTAACAAAGAATTAAAAATCGCAATAATTAATTATTAACGAAAATCTTATTTTTTATTGAAAAATAAAAAAAAATAATTTCAACACAATTTAGGAATTCACCAAAATTTAAAACTTCACTAAAAATTCGAAATTACTCAAACAAAAAAAATCCAAAAAAGCAACAGCCGAAATCGCACAAAAATATATTTTTAATTCAACCAAAATTAGAAAATTCACCATAAATTCGATAAACTGAAAGAAAACAAAAGTAATTGCGAAAATACCAAAAAAAAAAACTAAAATTCTCCAAATTTTCAAATTTCAAAACTAAAATTTTAATCAAATTCCATCATATTTTAAAGTTTACCTAAAGGCTGAAATTGCACCAGTAAACAACTTCAATCAAATATTAGAAACATTGCCAAGCATTTAGAGAAAAGAAAAACAAATTAAAATAATTGTAGTTAAGAAAAAAACATCTCACCTATCAAACCGCGCGAAAATATATTAAAACAAAAGGAGAGTTTAAATGTAAAATAAGGCGTCTAAAAGCGGAGGTTAAAATTAAAGATCGCACACAATCCTTTGCACCTTGGAAAATTTGTAGAACGAGTATATTTTTCCTAGTTCATACTATTGTGAAGGGTATATAAGATAAGATTCTGCATAGCTTGTTAAACTCTATGACTTGTCCGCCTGAAGTGGTTGCTGTTTATCAAAATCACCACCATAAATTCGTGAGGTACCCTCACTAAATTGCGAAGACAGTCAAAATTCATTAATCGATTCTAATAAAGTATATCTCGTTTAATTTGCAACATATCCATGTAATTTTGTAAAAAAAACCCTTTTTGTCCACTACAACCTTTTGAATAACTTCAAAATTGTGGCCCAAATAAAAAAATAATAAAAGGAATTACAATTCGGATTTTTATTATTAGTTTTAAACAAAATCGGCCAAATCGTTCTCGAATTATGCTAAAATATTTGGGGCCATCTTCTCAATTTTTTCTGTGACGGTTTTAATCACATGCATGTCGACATGATGAGAAGTTTTACTTATTAGAACACGTGACAAAATTTAAAAGTTATGAAAGGCCTCTACTTCCAAATAATAGTTATCCGGCATAGTCAGCACACAGTTTTTAATTTACGTAACAAATGCACTTTGTGACGTCTTTAGTTCTTTAATATATAATTTAGGTTTTGAAAAGTTAAAAAAATGTTTCACATACTTTTGAGGGATAACTTACAAATTGAAATAGGGTAGAAAAATCCAGAATTTAATTTACAAGACTAAAAGGTTTTCCTACGATGACGTTAATTGGGCCTTTGAAACATGGCTTAACAGTTAAGTCAATGGCTTACAACCTGGCGTGCCACGATAACCAATTTTTATGCAAAATTCTCCCCAAAATCTACAAACACCTACTACTCGTATATGAAATCTTTGTTTTTATACCCTTTACAACAAAGTATATATATTTCTAAATCCTTATAGGCAGGGCAGTTCAATTAACGATGTCTGCTTGTCCGATGTTGAAATCAACTTTCTGAGGACACTAGACAATCGACGATCTTGAAACTTGGACCACATGATTTTCGCTATATGAGATCATCCATATATTTTCACTCTTGCGGGGAACGCTTTTGCCCAAGCCCATAAAATTCGCATATTCAGAATCCTTATCATATTTGCTATGAAGTCTTCTTAGAGAATTTATCAACCCGAGTTGGACCGAATTGGAAAATGTTTAAAAAAACCTTAAAATTTTAATAATTAACAACGAAACTTTAATTCCTTCAAAATCCGAAATCTCACAAGAAATTCTTAAAAAAATTTGAAATTTCACCTGAAGGGTGCCTGGCGCACTACTTTGCGCCTTAATTAAGTCTCATATCTTATATTTCGAAAACTATAAGTGATAATAGCAGACTGACTACACAGACCGACAGATCTCGAAAAGTTTTCGTAAAGCTGAGTCTTATCTCGAATTATTTTTCCAATTTTGTGATATAGAACATAACAATTTGCGACGGACTATATGTCAATGAGTTTTAGTCTGTGTTTCTCTTGATTAAAATTGAAAAACTAATATTGAATAAATAAAGAGAATTCCACTACTAAGTCTTGGCACCCCTCTGCGAGTGGTATGACGCACTCTCCCTCGCATTGTTACTGCGCTGGATGCGGCCATAAGTCGCGGAATTTTCGCATCACTATTAACACTAAGTAATTGCTAATCACTTTTCCAAGTTTGGACATGTGAATACTTTAGTTTAGTGTGTGGTACTAGAGTATTCGAAAATGAAAACTATTTTCCGGTGTTTTTTGCTCAAAAAATTTCAACCGATTTCGGTTTCTTAAGTCGGTGAATCGGTTTTCTCTTTTTACCTTTTTGTCTTGATTTCAACACTTTCTTTATTCAAAACACATGCGTTATTGTTCTTTATCTCAATTAAAGGCATTTTCATACTTGGATTTGCAAGGGGCGAAATCATGCGTTTTCGCTTCATGTATATAAGAGAGTAGCGAAAATGGTGAGAAATTTTCTCTATTTGGCGAATGTAACTAGGTGATCTCATCCCTAGAACAATTACAGCGAAGGCGAATTCGAATTTTTGTCTAAAACTGCTGCCTATTGCAAAAGAAAAATGGTACTCCGTCCAAATGGATTGAATTGATAGATAACCTGAGCGGTACTGAGGTTGAAGACTGGCCATCAGTCTGCCGATCATTCACCTACTATCGGTGTTTTACATGACATGTTTACTACTCCTACATTTTTGGCTGAAGGTATGTAAGATTCTGCACAGCCGAACAAAACTCTCTTACTTGTTTATTTTATACTAGTGATACTGCAGCGTTTCTTGGAAATCTTACTAAAGCTTTATTATTTATTCAATATCCTTGAGGGTGCCATAGACTTCGCAGTGTATTTTAAATTTATTAATTACTATTATCTTACGGGTCCGAAGGAATCTCAAAAAAGATTATTACATATTATTGAGGCCTGGATACAAGGACTTCTTATCTTAAAGTGGGTTCTGCATTGGGCGTCAGTTGAAGTTTCTCTCGAGGCGAGCAATACCTTATTTTTGGAGCAGAAATTAATGTCACTGTGTAATTGGTTGCCATTGGTTAATATTCAAATAACACACGCTCATTAAAAACCAAACTGAAGTTACGTAATCGATAAATATTCCTAATAAATGTTGTTGATTTGGATGGAGAAAAACTTATTTCGATGGAGCAAGAAGAAAATACGTTATAATTGGAAAAATGTTTTGAAGGTCAAATTAAATCAATTCATCATACACATTAACTGTAAGAAGCAACAACAACGTTGCCTCAAACCTGTAATTATTGCCTCTATTTATGACACAATGACATTTCAATTTAATTTCAATAGTTAACTGCCCCATACTCATCTAACATGACATCGAGCAGGAGTTCTAGTTAGATGGAAAACAGAGAGAGAGGACATGGTAAACATATCCAACTTTTTTTGTGTATATGTGTGGGTTTGTGATGATTATACGCACTATTTATACTAAGTAACTACGCAACTACCTTGCCTTGAAAAATTCAGGATTCTTTTTTTTCTATTCATAACGTACTTATGGATGTGCTTTTTCCAGAAACTTTTTACTTTCATTAACAATACACATGCTGCATATATGTGCGTGTATATCCATACGTAAGTAAATATTTATAAATACCTACACACATACATACATATATTATACAACTGTGGGCAAAAAATAGTAAGACTGTTCATAATTTTAAATTTCTTTATTTATTCTGCCATATCTATTTCGTCCGCCTACAAAGTAATCCCCCCCCCCCCCCCCCCCCCCCCCGTTTTTTCCAAACCTCGTAACAGTTGTTAAAGTCAATTTCCGGAATAGCCTTCAATACGCGTAGCGATTCACGTATAATGTCTTCAGTTGACTCAAAACGGTTTCCCCGGAGCGGTCGCTTGAGTTTGCTGAACAGCCAGAAATCACACGCGGCTAAATCAGGCGAATACGGTGATTGTGGAACGATATTGATTGAATTTTTGACGAAAAACTCGCGAAGAATCAATAAGGTATGCGACGGTGCATTATCGTGGTGCAAAAACCAAGAGTTGTCTGCCATAATAATTCCGGCCACTTTTTACGAATACCTTCGCGCAAACGACGCATAACACTCAAATAGTATTCCTTGTTGACAGTTTGGCCGATTGGAAGGAATCCGGAGTGCACCACACCTCGATGATCGAAGAAAACTGTCAACAGGACCTTGATTTTTGACTTGCGTTGGCGTGGTTTTTTCGGCTTCGGCTCACCTTTGGCACGATATTCGGCGGATTGATCGTATGTTTCCGGGTCGTAAGCGTAGATCCAAGACTCGTCGCCAGTTATAATACGTTTAATGACATCCTGGTAGTCGGAAAGCATTGTTTGACAGACGTCAACGCGACGCTGTTTTTCATGAAAATTGAGTGATTTTGGAACCAATCGTGATTTCACTTTTCTGATCCTTCCGATATTCCAACGATATCAGTAAGATCTCTGACTGTTAATCGTCGATTCTCGAACACCAATTACTTGATTTTATTGACGTCTTGATCATCAGTTGATGTTGATGGCCGTCGTGGACGTGGTACGCCGTCAAGGCGTTCTCGACTCTCTTTGTAATAATTTGTACCAATCAAAAACACTTGTTCGCGACATACAATAATCACCGAAGCCCTTTTGCAACATTCTGAATGTTTTTGGGCACCAGAAATTTCATTCCGCACACAAAATTTAATGCAACTCCTTTCTTGAATAATTTCACTCATTGTAAAAATCCCCGAATGTAGTTGTTGTACTTCAGAAAGGCAAGCGTATACCAAACACTAATCATTACTTTGACGTGATATTTGGCACAGATGTCACTGACAGTCATAGCAACGTAGAAAACAAATTTCGACGAATGGATTTCCGCGCGAAATTTTAATTAAAAAGTCTTACCATTTTTTGCCCACAGTAGTATATAAAACTGATTGGGACTTTGCTTCTCTTCCCTACAAATCTGTAACGATGATGTTGCTGTGTGTGTGTGATACTTTTTAGCTTATATTACATTTAAATGCGATAATGATGACCTTTCTTGCTAAAGAATTGTTTTTTCCTGTTAGGTTTTGACCTTTAAGAATTATTTTCAATAATCAAAAAAATATCAGGACGAAATACTGATTGCGAACATTTCTGAGTGCATTGTGTGATAAATTATTTGTTGTGTGAAAGGAAATACATACATACATACATATTTTTGTCTTATAGGTGTACGCGTAATGTCAAGGTCAAGTTGCCAGTGGATACAAAGCATACTCGTATATTCTGTAGCACATAAGTTTCCATTAAATGATTTATCTTAATTGGCTGTTCATTCTCATATTTTATTATACACTACATATTTGTGTGATAGTAATACTGTTCTGTAACTTTTATTGCCGTTTCTGGCACCCCCCCAAAATCAGTATTATGGTTCCCTAATTGTTTAATATTTTCTCCTTTATGACTGACATTGTGACCATCAATAGGAAATTTGATTTTATTGTTTAAATTTTCACGAGAATAGCTTAACTTTCAACATAAATAAATGCTATTCTATGGCTTGGAAATGAAGTAACATAATCTGTTTCCAAATCAAAAAATTGTTTTATAATTAATGACATATTCAACGTATATTAATGCCCAAAGTGGATTAATTTGACAAAAAACGTAGAATGAAGAAAATTTTTTTAAATTCAATGTGGTAGGATATATCGGTGGGACACATGTGTAAAATATGCTGGAAATAACGTAAAACATTTTTCGAAAAATGATACTGAAGATGCCACAAACTTGACAAGGGATGACGGTAATTCGTTCCGAAAATCTACACGAAGAATATGTTCTTCAGAACCAACTTCGAAAAAAATTTACGACCGGAAAACGTATCTAACAAATCCTCAATGAGAGGAATAGGGGAATTGTCCTTCATTGTCACCTCATTCAAAGTTCCTGTAGTCTGCACACATCCCCAAATCGCCGGTTTTGTCTTCTTTACTAAAGCAATCGCTGAAACATGCTTCGACTCACTCGTCCTGAAAAAGCCCGTTTCTAAAGATTCGTCCAACAACTTTCGTAATTCTATTCTCTCAGCGTACGATAACTAGGTCTTAGGTCCACAATTATCACATTTAACATCATTTAATCTGAGTTTAATCGCATTGTACGCTTTGGGACTAGAGTGCTGTGCAGTTCGTGGATAATAATTACAACACATGCTATGTCATCTATTTCTATCATCACTAATAACGTTTTCTACAATTATGTCAACGTCACCCCTTCGCCCCTTGTCAATAGATAAAATAACCTTTTCAAAATTCTCATCACCGCCCGAGTCAACATTTTCTAGACAACGCGGGACGGGGTTATAGAAAATTCTTCCCTAACGCATACTCGATTAACATCAGACACGACTAACATCTCCATCTTGATAGTCCTATGTGCAACAGTTACAAAATACTTAAATTTCCAAAAAACTTTAAACTTTTATTTATTTATTCCAAAAAATATATTATTCGAACATAAAAGATTATCGGAATTTATAAATATTAAAATGCTTGACTTTATGATAAAAAATACATGATTAAAACTAGAATTACATTCACCACTGGTCGCAAGTTTCTTGCTTTGGGATTTGGCAACCTGCCGCAAAATGTGCAATGGAGTTGCAATTGCAGCATCTAAATCTGCGCTATTTTTTCTCGTTTGCCCGCTCACCCTTAAAGCGTAATTGTCTTGGCTTTTGCAGTCGAATTTTTGAAAATGCTTGCAGTAGTTGCATTTTATTCGTATAGGATTTTAGACTGGCTTGAACTCGAAGTTGAGTGTCCGGGATACCCGCTATGATTTGAACAATCAGTTTATCGTCTTCTAAAGGAATTTTATTGGACAGCATTACCTTTTCATTATAATAGTCGGTAAAAGTCTCGTCGAAACGCCACTTGCGCGCTTCAAAATTGCGGCGCGTTAATAGTTTATTTTTTTGTTGGGCCAAAAGTCTCTTTCATTTCCTCAAGAATATTTTCCAAACTTTCATTAAAAAAATTCGGTTTCAAATGTAACCACAATTGAGCCTTTCCTTTTAATTTGCACATGAGCAATACTTGAATTGTATTATCATCGATACTGTGTGTCTTAGTGATATTTTTAAACTGGCTTATCCATATTTCAGGATATATTCCGCCATCATACTCAGGAATAATTTCTATTAAATTGCTAAACGACATATTGGCACTGCAGCCCTGGAGTAATTCTGCACCGTCGTTTGAAATATTTTCTGCTACTTTTTCACCGCTAACTGCTGCGTTTTCGGTCATTTGACGTTTATTCTCAAACTCTGCAATCATTTTTACCACTTCATTTTCTCTGCGCAGCAGCTCCTTTTCTCTTCTTATTAAATATATCTTTTTCTTCAACAACTCCTTAATAAAACTGCGAGCGCTAATTTTGCCGGCAACGTTGTCCCGTACACACTTATTATTTCCTTGCATACCATCAGCGTGTATTTTACACCAACTTTCATTTTCCACTTCAGCACGTTCCGCAACCCCCGAAGTTTCCACAGGGTATGCGCCTCTTTTGTCAGCTGCTACATCATTTAAGCGAACCAACAGCGTACTTTTGGCGCCAGTTGATGGGAGACCAAGCTGTTGCAGCCAAAGGCGTAACTGACGAGATGTATATTTTGTTCCACAAACACTGCCCGTTTCCATTTTTAGGTTTTCACAAATCTTTTTCGTTTTTTTCAACTAAATTCTTTTGTTAAAATGTTTTTTCTTGTAGTTTTAATTTCGTACTCGCCCTCGATTCCACTTCTTAATTTGAACGCTTCAATGGGACACACGTCTTTCCACTTTGAAGGTTTAATTAAACATCGATGAGAAGAAACACACTTTTTAGCAGAGTTGTATAAAAGAGTACAAATTGTAGTAAGCCAAATGAAAGTACTAAAAATAGTAGGAGTATTATTCGCAAATAGTAGTTAAAGGTCAGTTCCATTTGTTTTTTAAAATAGTAATACTCTGAAAAAAAACATGCACTGAAACAGTTTTATTAGATTTTTATATGGCAAATGGATTTTTATATTAAAATCGTAACTTATTTACTGATCATGCTACCCAAAGGCGAGGAGAAATATCGCATATAAACCCAATTAAGGACCTAGAGATTTAAAATTGATTAATCAAAATAATAATAAAAGATCGAAAAACTGTATGAAGTATAAATCTTGAGCCTTGTTTAGTGATGTGGGCTTAGGTTGAGGCCGTTACGTACGTCATCAGTATTCTCTGTGTCTTTCTAATAAATCTCTTTCTTCTAGTGTCTAACACTCAAGTTTTTCAGTATTTCTTTTTTTTAATTGAAAAAATAAAAAAACGAACTTGAATAAATTATTTGTATAAATAAAATAATGTTTCTTTTAATTTAAATTTTTTTAAAAATATTGAAGAAAAAACGTGAAAGGTGCTTTGAAATCTGAGATAAAATCACCACCTTGGAATTGACAAGCTCTTGGAAAGATGTTAAGAAACTCATGAAAGAATCCTCTTTTTTTGGGGTATAATAAGTCGGTAAAATGCGATCGAGAATTTAGCTAAGCGTGCTCTCTCAAGCACTTAATAAAGGAATGTAAACTTGTACACAAAACTCGTGTAGATTTTTGACACTCATTTCCGTCATCCCTTGGCAAGTTTGGTTTGGAGACAAATCTGTTTCGGCTATGTGTCATCTTCAGTATCATATTAGGTCATGACAAAAATAATAAAACTTTCTTGCAGATATTTAATATTAAAACAGCTGATGAACGCGCCGCTATTGGAGTCAACTCTTTAGTGGAATTACACAAACGTGAACCACTCCTCCTCCCAAAGCTTCACACACTTACACGCCCCATTACAACATTTTATATGTATTTCTTTCTCTTCAGCATGCTTACATTGTACATATTGCCAGAGCTGTAAAAGAATTATTTTGTTTTTTTAATGAAACTGCGATACAATGAATTAAGATTTCACGAATACATCCAATTTGTAAAAAATTATAACTAGCGATTAAAGAAATGAATTTAATTCACAAAAAAAAAACAAACAAGTTATTTAAGTAATTCATCATAAATTCACCATTCTTGAATGTATTCATTTCATCCAAAAAATGAATTGATATAAAATTTGAGTGAATTTATCGAGAATACAAAGGAGGATACATTCAGTTTATGTGTAAGTATATGAGTATGGTTGAACTCAAGAGGGTATACCCTATAAACGGCTAATTTCAATATCAAAATCAATTAATAATTTTTTGGCACCACTTAATATTGGTTGTTTGTCATAGTCAGCGGATAGGTAATTTGTTCAATTTGGTGATTAGAATCGATATGATTTCAGCGTAAGAAAAATTGGTATTAGGGCTGCATTTTTATGTATTTTCATACCATTTTACCTTCTCCAAATTTTTCCAACTGTGCGGAACAGTATGATTTCTTCACACGCATTAATTTGTCTTCCGTCTTTTTCTTTTCTACAATTTCCACTCAACCACTACCTACAGAAATTACAGGGGAAATAAAACATTTGTGGATATATCGATTATACACTAAATAGAGGTAGGGGTAGTGCATAAGTCATGATAGTAAATACACCTTCACACAAATTAGCCGATGGATATTACACCAAACAATTCTCTAGTTTTTATTTTAACTCGTAAATGGTTTTAAGAATTTATGGTGAATTGTAAATTTCTTGGCGATTTTTAATTTTGCGTTGCATTTTAAAAATCTTCGTGAATAAAAAATTCGATTTTAAAAAATTCTATTCAACATTTTCAAGAAAATTCCGCTACGTGTTGGTAACATCTAAACCTTTTTTAATATTTGTTAGTGTGTATTCGTTACTGGAAACTTTTTGATTTTTTTGTAAGTATAACATTTGCAGCGAGTTTGGGTGAATTGTATAATTTTTGCGAATTTACTGATTTCAATGCAATTTTTAAGTCAAAATTCTTTTTAGAACAAAATTTAGATTTTTTGTATTTCTCCCTTTTTATACTGTGGTGAATTGAATATTTTTTATCTAAATTTTCGATTCGGGTTTAATATCGTTTGAAATTTTGGATTTTATTCGATGAATATAAAAACTTTGGCGATTCTTGCACTTTGATATAATTTTCGAAACTTTTGGTTAACGTCGACTTGTTCTTTAGTTTTTCGTCAACCTTTCTTATCTTGATTTATGCGAAAATAGCGGTTGTCATATAAAATTAGCTGCCTTGATTTTTTCGTCTTTTATTGGTGCTCCCTTTTCGTTATTAACACTTCCCTGGACTATGGCGAAATCTGTAACATATTTCCTATAATCCTTTTCCTTACTAGAAAGTTAAAAACAATTTTTGCAATGAGGTTACCTGTACGTTATCTTCATTATTATATGATTAACGGAAGTAAAGTTATGAGGGGGCTAATAGCAGCGCGAATGGTTTCGTATTAATATTTTGCAGGTGACAATAAATTTGGCAAAATTTTAAGAAGGTATCGCCTACTACACATTCTTATGACGCTGTATATGCATGAGTATTTTCAATCAACAAATTAAAACCTACGTAACTACGAGTATCATTACCTTTTCCTGCGAAATAGAAATAGATGTTACATTTTTCCAAACAACGTCACGCGTTTACTCAATTAAAATAGTGCGTATTGATTTGATCAATTGTGGGAGTGGTTAAAAAGCATCACACCATAAGGGCCATTTATTGCTTGGGGGCAATTGAGTGGTAGATGTATTGAGAATAAACACATACGCACGTAGGTGGGTGCCACTCAATTATAATTGCTAATCGACTGACAGCGAAGAGACAGAGCAAGTTGTTAATTATAACGAAGACAAACAGAATGACCAGTTGATTAAAACCAGTTGACGAGTGATAACAGAGTTAAGTAAAACGAGTTAATAAACAATCCAGTGTGTGAAATAATAAGAACAACAACTAAGTTAAGCAGCAGTGATAAAAAAATATAAAGTCTTACTGTAAGTTGTATTATTGACAAATTTAATTAAACATCTTTAAACTACATGTATGTACTCGTATGTATTTAGAAAATTCTTTCAATGAGTTTTATTGACTTATTGATGTGCAAAAGACTCCCTTATCGTAAATATTTAAATTTTTAAAGTGCCTATGAATGTGTTATTAAGTTATTGGTAATCAAAATTTATAGATGAAGTGGAGAAAACAAAACATACAAATGTAGAGTTTTGGAACGAATTTCCGTCATCCTGTCTCTCTCGAGAACGAAAAATGAGCCTGTAGATGGCACATCGCCGAAACCGGTTTGTCTCCAGACTAAACTTGACAAGGGATGACGGAAATTCGTTCCAAAACTCGACATCAAAACACCCTGTTGGAATATCAAATCAAGAATCAAAACTTACAAACATTATTTCGAAATTTGTAGGAGTTTATTTAGTGAAATTAAAATTGATTCTTAAATCCGACAGGATGAAATTAAAATTAAATTTCAGTAATTTGTGAAATTTACATTTTCTGTTAATTAGCAGTTAAATTCCGTTTTTTGTCAAATTTAAAATTTTTTTCATTATTTTGCGATTTTTCTATAAATTTGTGAATTTGTTGTAGTTTTCGCTTTAATTGTGGTTTTAAGCGAAATTATTAGATTTTAAATAATTAAAATTTTTGGAGTTTTTTTTTGGCGAATTTTTGCAAAAAATTCAACATTCAACATTCCTTTTTCCGTGAATTTCGATTTAATTTCGGATTTTGGCTGTTAGACTATTGGTAAAATATCTAAAATTATAATATTTTAATTTTTTGGTGAATTTGTTAAGTTTTTACTGACAGTTTTGATGAAAATATTTTTTTTTTAATTTTACTAATTTTTGTGAAGTTTTGGCTTTTTGGTGAAATTATAAAATATGGCGAAATTAAAACATTTGTGGTGAAATGTTCATACTGGATGATTCTGTTCGCTTTTTTTTCTTGGTAAATTTAGCGTTTTCATTAAATAATAATTTTTTTAGCAATAACAATTTTAACTTCCAGTTTTTCGATATTGTAGCGAATTTTGCAATTTTGTGATGAATTTAAAATTTGTTCTACAGAGTAACCTTTCATGGAATCAACACATTAATAACATTAAATCAAAGGTAGCTCATGCAGTGGGTCTTATGTATAAATTTAAAAACAAATTTAAGGAACAAACGAAGCTCTTGATTTATTTCGCATTGGTACAAAATCATCTACTTGGCGATTGTGTACGGATATAAGAATACTAACGAACTAAAATCACTTCAAAGAGTTCAAAATAAAGCGCTGAAAATTGTTGCAAGCCTTCCATATTCCACTATGTCTTTGTACTTAATTATTTTTAAGTTTATATTCCCAGTTCCTGCATTATATAAATATCAGCTTTGACTTTATGTCTATAAGTGCATACAGAACGTTGGTTATCACACAACCGAATTTTTAAGGGTTCAGCACTCATTTAATTTAGTAACAGTAAGGTGTAGGTTGGAAACAACCAAACAGCGCATTCAATAGTTGGGTAGCCATGAGTTCAATAAATTACCTGAAAGATTGAAAAGTATCAATAGAATTTCATTATTTAAAGTTTCCTTAAAAAGATATACTTATATTGAATAACTTGGAACAATTTCTGACGCAATAATGCTACATGTACTAAATGCTTAAAGCACACTTTTCATATTTATATTAAAGATATAACAAATTAATTTTATCATATACTATTATCCCACCATATTATGTTTTTAATTGAAATGTATAAAATTACAAACATATAATTTTAAATTAAGTTTATTACAACATATTTAGCCAACTCTCCTCTAAAAGTACGTATGTAATTTTGTATTCAATAAATAAATGAAAATGAAAAAAAATATAACCTAAGGACCTAAATGTTGGACCGAAATGAAAAATTTAAAACTTGAAAATTTCGAAAAACAAATGCCGGCTGCATTCAGAAACCGAAATTTCACAACAAAATTAAAAAAATCGGAAATTTTACCAAAATTTTAAATTTGCCAAACAATTTAATAACTAAAATAAAAATTTTGTTGTCAAATAATTTAAATTCAATTAAAATCCAAACTTTTAGGGAATAAAATCAAAATTCACCGAATTTGGAATATTCACCACAAAAATTTAAATTTCACCACAACTTTGTTGTAAAGTCAAGAAGTCACATGAAACCTATATTTTATGAAAAAATTAACATTTTCACAAAATCGAGGTTTAACAAACACATAAAAACCAAAATCGAAGAATTCCAAATAATATTAAAAAATTTACCACAAAATTAAGAATTCACTAAAGTATTAGAAAATTATAAATTTTATCAAAAATTATGAAAAACAACAATTTTACTATAATTTTGGAAGTCACCAAAACACAAGAATTAGTTTGCAAAAATCTCCAAAAATCGAAATAAAAAAAAAACGAAACTACACAAAAAATTCGATATACGAGTATTTTGATATTATTTTAAATTCACCACTAAAATAATAATTTTTTTAGCAATAACAATTTTAACTTCCAGTTTTTCGATATTGTAGTGAATTTTGCAATTTTGTGATGAATTTAAAATTTTTTTCAAAATTTCTAATTTTTTGTGCACTTTCGTTTCTTTAAAACCTCGATTTTTTAGAGTACTATGATACTTATGTATTTTTTAGACTTTTGAAGTAAATTTGGAGTTATGGTGAATTCACAAAAATCCGAAGGTGAATTCTAAAAGTATAGTAAATTTTGTTTTCAGATGTCAGATTAATTCAGAATTATACGGAATACTTTTATTTTGGTTTCTATGGGTTTTTTAAACATCGATTTTGTTAACATTTCTACATTTTTAATAAGACATAGATTTTTGGTGATTTTTCGTCCTGATTTTTGTGCTGAATATTCAAAGTATGGTGAATTAATATATTTTTTTAGTAAAATTTTGGATTTGTATTAAATTTTGATACATTTTTTAATCCAGTGTTTCGATTTTGTAGTAAATTGTCGAATATGCGGTGAATTTAAACTTTTGGCAAAATGCCCTTTTTTTGGTCAATTTATGATTTCTATGATTTATAAATATTTTCAAATTCTTTCTTTGGTTAATTTTGGATTTTTGCTGTTTTATGTTTGCTAAAATTTTTACGTTTTCCATAAAATATTGATTTTTAGTTATTTTTTGGCTTTTCGGCGAAATTGCAAAATTGTAGTGAAATCTTGTTTTTTGTATAAATATTCAAAATTTAAAATATGGGTTTTCATTCAGTTTTGACTTTAAATTTTTTTTTAGTTCCAGTTTTTCGATTTTGTGGTGAAATTAGGCAAAATTTTCATTTTGCGGTTTCTTTACAATTTTTATTTTTTGGAAAAATTATGATAATTGTGTAATTTAATATTTGTTGACTGTAGTTTGTAATGAACTTTGGGATTTTGTTGAATTCTCAAATTATAGTAAAATATCTTTTTTTCTTATTAATTGAGACTTTTAAGAAATATTTTGGTGAATTTTGAATCTTTAGGAGAATTTTTAATTGTTTTGGGTATTAACTACTTGTAGTGATTTCTTGAGATTTGATTTTATTTGCTTGTGAACAGCGATTTTGGTAAAATTGTGGTTTTTAATTGAATTTTGATTTACTGAGATTAATTATGGCGACTGCATACGGTTGACACAAGAATGATAGAAATGCAAGATTGCGCTTCTTTCCGCGTATTACATTGAATTTTGCTGGTCATGTAGCACAACTAACGCCACGCAAACTGTGTTCCTATTGGGTAATAATTTCCAGCAGTCAAGGCAATATTAATTGCAGGGTTACATAATACATATGTATGTACATTGTGTTGCACGAACTTGAGGACACAAACATACATAGGGTTTGCAACCATTAAGAGGGACAAACTACGTCATCTAATGGGAAAGCATGTGCATGGGGTAACCTTTATTTCTATCATGCGTGATATGGTGGAAACATCATCGTTTGGTTGTTGAACGATATTCTTTGGTTTCAATCAAAGTGAATTCAATGATATTTCAATTAATTTACTTCCTTCGTCTTTGCCCTTTATATATACATAATTATTTCATTTATTTGTAATGATTACTAATATTTTATAATAAAAAAAGATTGCTAACGGCCTTCGAATAATATGATTAAGGAAAAATTTGGTTGTTTGGTGAAACTTGAATATTGTTATTGATCACTATCTTAAGGACAATAATGTTGGCAAAATGTTAACATGGTGCCGCCTACTACACATTCTTATGACGCTGTATATACATGAGTATTTTCTTTTTTCCTTTTTCCTGCGAAATAGAAAAAGACGTTACATTTTTCCAAATAACGTCACGCGTTTACTTAATTAAAATAGTGCGTATTGATTTGATCAATTGTGGGAGTGGTTAAAAAGCATCCCATCATAAGGGCCATTTATTGCTTGGGTGCACTTGAGTGGTAGATATATTGAGAATAAATACTTACGCACGTAGGTGTGTGCCACTCACTTATAATTGCTAATCGACTGACAGCGACGAGCCAGAGCAAGTTGTTAATTATAACAAAGTCAAACAGAATGACCAGTTGATTGAAACCAGTTGACGAGTGATAACAGAGTTAAGTAAAACGGGTTAATAAACAATCCAGTGTGTGAAATAATAAAAACAAAAACTAAGTTGAGCAACAATTATAAAACAAGTAAGAGAACTCGCTATATTCGGCTGTGCCGAATCTTATATACCCTTTACAAAAGTATGAACTACTAAAGACTTTTGCCGGTGCAAAGGATTTGTTTTTTTGATATTTAATAAAATTTATTGTTTTCGGTGCAATTTCAGTCTTTGGCTAAATTTTTCTACGTTAAATTTCAAAATATGGTGAAGCGTGTTTTTTGTTCCTTGTTTGTATAAAGTGGGGTTTGGGACCTTGTGCAACAACGATTTTGTTAAAATTGCTACGTTTTTCATACGATACTTTCTTTTTTATTGAAATTTTTTTGTTAAAACTGAAAAATTTTGGCGAACTTAAAATTTTGTTTAATTCGAACTTTTTGCATTTGTGGTGATTTTCTTTTCTGGTACAATTTCGGTTTCCTTAAACTTTGCGTTATTGAAGAATTTTATAATTTTGGTAATTTAAACACTTTTGGACTCTGGTTTGGTTTTCTTAAGTTAAGCAATCAAATTATTTTATTTCAGTTTTTAGTTTTATGGTTTATTTTTGAATTTCGGTTTTTTTTTGTAATATAAACATTGGTGAATTGATTAATTTTTTACTGCGACGAAAATTGATTTTTTGTTTGATCGTTTTTTAGTTATGTAAAATATTAGTTTTTGTTTAATTTCGGTAATTGGTAATTAAAAAATTTGGTGAAATTATAATTTTTGTGCTGAAAATTTAATACTTCGTTTTTTTTATTGAATATTCCATTCAAGGCAATTATAGTTTTTCCACTTTTTCAATAATATAATGAATTTTGCGAATTTGAGGTGAATTCAAAATTTTGTAAAAATGTCGGAGCTTTTACCATTTTTGTACAGTTTAATTGTTTTTTTTAATTTTTTGAAAAGTTAAGATATTTATGTAGTTTAGAATTTTTGGTCTATAGTTTGGCTTGGTGGTGAATTTGTGGATTTTGGTACACTTATACCTGAATTATGGTAATTTTTGTCAGTTTTGACATCAATTAATTTTTTTGATAAATTTTATAATTTTTAAATATTTTTTTGAGAATTCACCACTGGTGGTAAAGTTTTGATTCTTGATTTATATGTTTGTTAGACATCGATTTTGCTAAATTGTTTTTTTTTAATTAAATATAGCTTTTTTGTGATTTTTCGGCGTTTTGGGGAAAACACAAAATTGTGGTGAAATTAAAATTGTTGTGGAGAATATTCAAAATTTGGTGAATTTTGGTTTTTGTTCGTAAAATTTCGGTTTTTAATTGAATCTTTATTTCTTGACAAAAATAAAATTTTATTTCACTCTTTCGATTTTGTGTTGAATTTTAAAATTTTGTGGTGAATATAAAAATTTATCAAAATATCTAATTTTAATTTTTAAATATTTTTTCGTTTTTCGTTTCTTTTTAATTTTTTTTTAATTTTGATTTTTATTATTTTGAGCGAAATTATTATTACTTTTTAATTTTAGTTTCTGTGGGAAAAATACAAATTATTTATTAATTCCAAGTAAAGGGGATATGAAGTTTTAAAAAATATACTTATTTTTGCCCAGAAGATATAAATCAGAATTTAATTATAAATAAAGATTTACAAGACATGTGACTTTCTCTCTGCTCTTCGGTAACATTTTGTGCTTTTCTTTGTTTGTTTGAAAATTCACAATAAATAATTATTTTCCGTCCTTGAATTTATTCATTCCAGTGCTGAACATTGTTGTACTTCTTGCGCCACTTCATTTTGTCATATTTTTATAAAAATAATATATCAGAAACTTCAGCCGCTGAAATTCCCAACAGCCACCTCCCTCCCCACCTATTCGAAATTGCTCGGCCATTGCCGCCGAAAGTATCGTTTCGGTTTATTTCTCTGCTACTTGCTGGAGTAAAGAACTACGTCATTTGCATTTTATTTCCAGTGGGATAGTGTGGGCATACAAGGCAATGAGAATATTTTACTTTCGTCTTTTTTGACAGTCAAAACGATTTTCATTAGATTTCTCTCTGCAAAAATCCAACGAAAACCTTAACACTCGTAGACTAGTGTGAAATGGCCTTAAGTAAATATGTTCTGTTTGAAAGATACGCATTTGTTGATAATTTTTTAACTTGTAAATGATTTTAAAAGTTTTGGTGAATTAGCGGTTCATTATTTTGAAGAAAAATCCGCTTTTCGTTGGTAAATTCGAAATCACTTCTTAAAATCTTGTTGTGTAAATTCTTGTTGTGTAAATTCTTGTCGTTAGCGAGTTTTGAGCGATTTGGGATGAGTTATAACATTTGGCGAATTTATTGATGCTTTGTATTCCGAAACCGCAATATTTTATTCTAAAGTTGTAATTTCCGAAAATTTGTTTTAGATGTTTTGTATTCCACTTCCGAATATTTTTTACTTTTACTTTTTATATTTTATAATGAATTTTAAAAACTTAAGGGTTTATTCGATGAATATAAAAACTTTGGCGATTCTTGCATTTTGATATAATTTTCGAAACTTTTGATGAACGTCGACTTTTTCTTCAGTTTTTCATCAACATTTTTTAGCTCTGAGAGATAATCAACAATTATGCAAATTTTCGCTATTATCGAAAAATAGCGATTGTCATATAAAATTATCTGCTTTGATTTTTTCATCTTTATTAGTGTCTCCCTAATAGTTTTGTTTTTTCCTGGATTATGACTAAATCAGCAAAAAAAGAATTATACAAATAACCAAATTATGGATTTTTTTTACCTTTTTTAATTAATTTTATTAAATTAATTATTACTATTTTAATTCCTGATGATGCTACACAATGGAGAAGCAAAGTATCGAGAAGAATAAAACAGTTTTTATATAAAAAAGTATACATACATATGTATAAAAAACAAGCACTTAAAACCGAAACTATTCATAAAGATACTCTTCTGGGAAAAGGTTGTGGGGATTTCTGACTTGTCTTCTGGTTTTCTGCTTTCGGATATACAAATTAGTTCTTTCTAAAAGCGAAAACTAAGCCGAAAAACACAGGCTTTTCAAAAATCACAAATGATTTCAAATCATCAATCAAAGTCTCTTTGAAGAAACTCGTACAGCAGTAGGGTCCGAAATTCCAATGCAGATAAAGCATCTAAATTGGTGGAATCGATGTCCATGATGCTAGAAGCAGCTCTAAGAGCAAAAGGGAATCTAACAAATTTCATAACTCTGGAGGAACTGCACACTTTCTTGTGGTAAAACATGATGTAATATTTTGCAGGTGACAATAAAGTTGGCAAACTGTTAAGAAGGTATCGCCTACTACACATTCTTATGACGCTTTATATGAATGAGTATTTTCAATCAACAAATTAAAACCTACGTAACTACGAGTATCATTACTTTTTCCTGCGAAAAAATAACGTTCATAAACGACGTTACATTTTTCCAAAAAGTCACGCGTTTTACTCAATTAAAATAGTGCGTATAATGAATTGATTTGATCAGTGTGTTTTGTCTCTATTATGGGTAGCGAAAACTTGTGGGAGTGGTTAAAAAGCATCACACCATAACAGCCTTCACTGCTTGGGTGCACTTGAGTGGTAGATGTGTTGAGAATAAATCCGTACGCACGTAGGTGGGTGCCACTCAATTATAATTGCTAATCGACTGACAGCGAAGAGACAGATGAAGTTGTTAATTATAACAAAGGCAAACAGAATGACCAGTTGATTAAAACCAGTTGACGAGTGATAACAGAGTTAAGTAAAAAGGTTTAATAAACAATTGAGTGTGTGAAATAATAAGAACAAAAACTAAGTTAAGCACCAGTGATAAAAAAAATATAAAGTTTTACTGCAAGTTGTATTATTAAAAAATTTAATTAAACATCTTTAAACTACATGTATGTACTCGTATGTATTTAGAAAATTCTTTCAAGGTGTTTTATTGGGCTATTGATGTGCAAAGTACTCCCTTATCATAAATATATAATTTTTTAAAGTGCCTATGAATGTGTTATTGAGTTATTGGAAGGCAGAATTTATAGATGAAGTGGAAAAAACAAAACTTGCAAACATTATATCGAAATTTGTAGGAGTTTATTTGGTAAAATTAAAATTGATTCTTGAATCGAAATTCCGACATGATGAAATTAAAATTAGTTTTTTTATTAAATTTCAGTAATTTATGAAATTTACATTTTCTGTTAATTTGCAAATATTTTTAGCGAATACTAATCGAAAGAACCTAAGGATCCAAATTTCTCTTCCACATTCGAACAAAATAAAAATAATATTGTTTCTAAACAAAAGTCTCCTGGCCCAGAAAAAATGCGGCAACAATTGAATAAATCGTTTAGTTAGGTTACTCTGAACTTTCGTTCGTTTTGAGCAGACTCAAAGCAAAAAGACGTGCTACGCCGATTAGTTAAGTTTTTCATAATGAATAAATACGTCCCCCAAACTTACAAGACTAGTTTAATCATGCCGCTTTTAAGCCAAACGAAAGCCACTAACGTCTCCTCATGTCGTTTAATTTCCCTCAATTCATGCTGTTCCAGAATGGTGGACAAAATCAGTTAACTTTAAAAACACTCATCAGCCTTTATCATATGCCAATGATATCATTTGATATATCATACATATGATTTTGGAACAACTGGATGAACCTATAACCAATGTTCTAAACATCGACCTCAGCGGTCATCTTTAGAATTCAACAAACTCTCCAATATTACGAGGGCGGACCAATAAGTCCGTGACTTTTTGAATGAAACACAGTTTTTTTTGCAAACCAAAAATTTATTTTTCAACATAATCTCCTTTTAACTCAATACAGTTAGTCCAACGTTTTTCTAGTTTTTGTATCCCTTCCAAAAATTATGATTTTTCGAGGTCTTTAAAATAGGCCTTTGTTTGGTCAATAATTTCAGCGTTGGAGATAAATCTTTTTCCACTGAGCATTTTCTTTAGGTTTGGAAATAGGGGCTAAATCCGAAGAATATGGCGGATGAGGTACCAATTCGCAGGGTTTTGCCATTAAGACTGCACACGTGTGCACCAGTGCATTATCTTAATCTTTTCTTGTTCATATGGGGTCGTTTTCTTTTTAAATCCTCATCAAATCGGTCTTATAAGTTGGCATAATATTAGCCGTTTATTGTTTTTCCCCTTTGAAGGTAATCGATATGGATTATCACGCGTGCATCCCAAAAAACTATTGCCATCACCTTATGGGCCGACAAACTTACCTTGGCCTTCTTCGGAGCAGGTTTACCCGGAGAAACACATTGTTTATCCACAGTTACAAAACGCCGCATAAACTCATTCGGATTGCGGTTAAACAACTCCAAACAATCCTTTGAAGTTGTCACACGTTTACGTCTATGGTTAATTGAGAGCAAACGCGGCACTCATCTTGCAGACAACTTTCTTAAACCTAGCTGATCATTTAACATCGAACACTGCCATATGAAATGCCTATGGCATCAACAATCTCACGCACTTTTACTCTTCGATCGGAAAACACCATGTCGTGGATTTTTTCGACATTTTCGGGTGTACTGACCTTAATTGGCCGTCCAGAACGCTCAGCGTCATTTGTACTTGTGCGACCACAACGAAAGTCAGGGAACCACTTTTTTACAATTGAAATCGACGGTGCAAAGGCCCCATAGTTTTTACATAACATATAACATATCTTTCAACAGCGGTAGAAAACACCTAACAAAGTTGTCAATAAGTTTTAGGCAGAACTCAAAGCGATACATGAGGCGGTTAGAAAATTTCGATATTCCCGATGGAAGATCGAGATTTGTAGCAGTTACTATCCTAATCAAATTCGGCAAATTATCATCATAGAAAAACGGTAACACATTCAACTAATTTGGGTAGCTGGCCTCCCGGGAATTAAGGGCAAGGGAAGTGCTGATAGCAACGCCAAGGATGCTATATCTGCCCCCTAGTTTCTAAACCTACACGGAAACAAAAAACACCTTCTAAATTTACTTCGTAATTTAATTTTGATTTATAAGAAAGTACACTCGAAATAACTCGAAAACAGGTTTATGTCAAGAAATCTAACCGAAAATTTCTAAACTAAGTAACAAATTTATTATTAAGGCTGGAATTCTTGAACTAAATCGGTATAGAGGAATAGAAAAAAGAGGGGAGTAATATTGAAACTTTCTGACAATTTGCTTCCGTCTAAATTTATGCTTCAAAATTACCGATTTGAAAACAACAAAAAACTGACTATCGCTGACTGCTACTAGAGTTTTGTCCTACAATAAATAATTATTTAAAATATTAGTTATTTCTCAAGCTAAAATAAACATTAAATAAAATCCTTTTTTTTAAATTAAATTAACATTTTTCGAATCAAGCGATCCTATTTCTAGATTATATGAACAACGGAATCGGAATCAAATTAAGATAGAATTTCTTGGTACTACACGCGTGCTTTTATATCAGTCATATCCTAGGATTACATCAAATATGAATCAGTACTTAAATCCAGCGCCAAACTCTTGCAATAAGAAGTTTTTGGCTAAGGGCCAGCCTATAAATGCTCAACTGGTGCTAAAACTAAGAACTCAGCGCCATGTAAATGCGTTTCGGAATCAAACATTTTGTAGTTGGCTTAAGAGAATAAGTACTTACCGTACTTTTGACATCCAATCTCTCACATAAAGGTATCTAAGACGGGAATTTTACAGTGCAATAATAAACAATAGGGAACCTCGCAACACCTTGCTATGCTTCGAAACTATCAACACTCTCTACCGAAGAGACCAAACTAGAATAGTACGGCTTAAAAATAAAAAATTTTTCCATATAATTAACATCACAATGACAAAAAATGGCATCAAACAAATAGTCCATTTTCTAAAGGCCACGTAAACTCCTTAATCTCATAAACCCAAGGCCAACGTTGCCATAGCTCCTCTTCTCATTTATATACTGATAGTTTAGAAGTAAAATATATTAATCCGCACAAAAACATCAATGTGTAAAAAAGGCCAAGTTCCTATCCAAAAATGTCGGCCGTAAAAAGTACTGACTGAGATCAAAATAAGAACCAAGTTCTTCATATGTTTAATACCAACCCATTTCTAGGCAACTTGCTAGATTGGCAAAATTTGTTGTAACTTTCTGATATGAGAACGGATTATGGGTAAAATGTTACCAAGCTAGCAAGATGCCTAGAAATGTGATGCATATGTGAAGAACTTGGCCCGACAATTTTGAATAGGAACTTGGCCTTATTTTCACATTTATATTTTTGTGAGGAGATGAATCCTCTTTGATCTTAAAGCTTACATACGGTTGGATTCTATCAAATATCAACTCTCTACCTA
This sequence comes from Phania funesta, assembly GCA_963932375.1. Lineage (NCBI taxonomy): Eukaryota > Metazoa > Arthropoda > Insecta > Diptera > Tachinidae > Phania > Phania funesta. Next base: position 5,369,067 of record OZ010657.1, on the reverse strand, counting down.
CAGAGGACAAATAAGAGGGAACCCTAGTTCCCTAGGTAAAAAGTGTCAATTTTTCTCATTACTCAGCTCTCTGGCTATAGTGGCAGTGCCCCATAATATTGATGAGTAAGTAAGTCAGTGAATATGTACTAAAATATTTACAAGATAATATCTCGGGAAGCTTTCAAACTTGGCCTATGAGGTTACCTATACGTAGATTTCTCAAGATTCAAGCTTCAATATTTTATGATTAAAGGAAGCCAAGTTATGAGGGGGGTTTCGTGTAATACATAATGTGTGCATTAGGCCTGAACTTGGTCTGGCGCACTACTGTTCATTAGAAATTTCAGAAAATATATCAAAATTCAATAGTAATAAATTTTTTTAAATTACATTGACTTACAATTCATCTTTCATATGTTTGCAGGTATATTGTTGGAGACATGCAACCTTGAAGTTTCTCAACATCGCTGAACTACTAACCCTTTCAGCCTTTTCAGGAGTGACCCCTCCTAAAATTAAGTATATTTGAAAATTCACGGTAAGTATAGCATTTACTTTGTCATAAGTTTTCAAAATTGATTTTAATATAACATAGATTGCACTTAATTCTGTTGGACAACAGTTTTTAATGTCGTATAGATTCAAACTACTGTTTGTTGGCTTTTCTTAAATATTTAACAACTTTTTCCTACATGAGCCTACAACGCCTTTGAATTCGCTTCATCATAAAAAATATTTGAAATTAAATGTGCCCAACAGTTTCATCGCGGTAAGTCTTTTAGTGCACATACGAGTATATTCTTGCATCAAATTCCCCAAGAAGGTTGTCTAGTTGCTGAAGTTTTCAGCAGTGTTTGCCTTAAAATCCCTTGGCTTCATACTAGAGCTGTAAAAAATCGATAGTCCGCCCATTCGATAGTTTGTTGTCAAAACTGTCGTTGGTATCGATAAAGTATTTTGAATTTTTGAATCAAATCTAAAATTTGTTTTTGTTAAAATTTTATTTTGGGGTAAAATTTCAAGATGTGGTTAACTTAGTTTTGTTGGCAAGAATTCGGTTTTTAATTTAGATTTTTATAAATTTTTCTCAATTTTTGAATACTTGGTATATTTTATACAAATTATTTAACGTTTTTCGTGAAATTTCGGTTTTTGCATTTTTGGTAAAATTTGGTTAATTTCCAACATTGAGAACCGTAACTAATTGGCCACCATCGGGGTTGTTTATTTCAAAGAGCAAAAAAAAAAGACTCCGCTTTCATACAGTTTCTGACATAATAATTTACTAAAATTTATTTTTACTCTTCCCTTCATTATTCGGGACTGAACTCTGATGACAAGCTAACCCCTCGTTTGAGTAAAACCATCCCAGCAAAAGCTACTGCTTCGCTTTCAGTAGCTGTATAAGGAAATATTCAATATTGAGTGGGCATTGAATATCAACCTGCTTACTTTTTAGTTCGCACTGTCCCACTTTGGAGCATTTCTTTCACCACAAAGCCACCCTTTAGTGCAAAAATTGCAGCAAGAAATTACAAAAAGTTCGAAATTTTGGCCAAATTTTAAATTCACCAAAAAGTTCACAATTTTATACAAAATCAAAAAACTGGAATAATAAAATGTAATCGTTAAAAACTCTAATTTATAAAAAAATCGACATTTTATCAAATATTAGCACAAAAATCGAAATTGGAGTTTTACAACAAAAAATTATAATTTCACCAAAATTTTGCAATTTCACCAAACAGCAGAAATTAGGAAAAAAACAATATTTTATGAACACATCAAAGTAGAATATATGTTACAGAATTATATATAAAAAATTCTGAATCTTTACCCCTAATCAGAAAGAAGTTCACGAAAAATTTAAAAATTCCCACAAAAATTACAAAATTAAAAAAAACCGAAATTAATCTAAAAAAAAAAATTGAAGTGTCAACACCATTTAAAAATTCTTCACAAAACCACACTTAAGTTATAGATTTTTAATTAGCGAAATAAGAAAATTTTCCAAACAAGCGACGTCCCAAGTTAACCGAAATTGCGCGAAAAATTCAAAATTTTACAAATAATCGAAAAACTGGAATAATTCAAAAATAATTGCAAAAATACCACAAAAATTTAAATTCATCAAAATCCACCAAATTGCGAAATTAAATTTCTAATTTCAGTAGAAATTTCAAAAAGTCTAAATCGTTGTTTCACAAGTTCAAAAGGGCTCAAAACTCAATTTTCATAAACAAGTGAACAAAAACAAACTTCATCATATTTTGAAATTTACTAAAAATCCATTCAGTATTCTTGGGAATTATCATATCATTCCGCAATATTTTACTCGAAAGTGAAAATTTCGAAAAGTTTTGGCTGTTCAGAATAATTGCTTTCGTTTTATTTCGAATAAAAAAGGTGGTGTAACGAATCGGAATAAGTAGTGCTATTCACTAACTTTTAACCATTCGACAGTCGCTAAATTTGTCGACAATTTTTGTTGGTTGCAGTAATTCACAAATTTTCTTTCCACTCAGATGTCAGAAGAGGAATGAATGATAACACTTTTTTGAGCAGCTAATATCTTGCTAATAACGAATGTAACATATTTTTCAAGGAAGTGGTGTTCTGTTGTGTAATAGAAAATATGGACGATTTGTTTTCGACGGTAGTCCTGTTTATATACTCGTAAATATTCTTATCAAAGTATGGTAAAAACATTTTTGGGTGTTTTCTGTTCTAGTAAAAATGTTTAACCTTTTGCCCATTTGTTATGACTCAACATATGTTTACGCCCACAAAAGTTGAGGTTTTTTGTCAGTTAAATGCGGAAGTTCTTGCCCTTAATGAGCTGTGTACAATCCAAAAATAGTAGGGTGTATTCCGTAATAGGGCAACGTTTTATTTAAGAAACAACAATGCCATAGGAAAATGTTAAAAGTCGTGAAATCAAAAAAATTATTAAAAGCATATAGTTCTACATAGTAGTAGTGTTGCATTCTTGGTGCCCTTTAGATCTTCTTATCCGCTTCAAAAAAATGTGGTATTCACAATGGTACTATTATTGTTTTTTAGTACCATGATTAATTTCGGTGATTGGTTTTTAACTCAAAAGTTTAATTCCTTTAACTTTGAGTGATTATAATGAATTTTTTCACAACTTCGTAACCTTTTGGAATTCCTATTCAGACTATTCCCTGGCAATTCCCTGGTAGCGGATTTATATATTCAAACTTAAATAAAAAACGTAATAATTGACACAAAGTTTTATTAAGAGCATTGAACGATGGAATGGAAATGCGAATTTTAACTTTTAAAGAGTATGTCATCCAGATGTCTTCCGACGAGTTGAACACACTGTTCAAAACGAAGCCTTGTGTTCTGCGCCACACGCTGCAATAAACTTGGTTCAATTGAGCTGATTTCTCTAAGAATATTTTCCTTTAAGGCCACAAGAGATAAGGGATTGTCATTATAAACCCTTTCTTTGAGGTGGGAGTTAAATCGGGCGACCTCGGTGGCCATGGGATGTCCCCAAAGCGACTAATCAGTTTTTGGGGGAAAATTTCCCGAAGCAAATTCATCGAAGCTCTGCCTGTGTGTGTAGTCGCCCCATCCTGTTGTAACCGCGTGTGTGAAGAGTACAATGGATGAGCTCGCAGGTTTGGCCAAAAGAATTCCGTAATAATGCGTCGATAATTTTTACCGTTGAAATTCGTCGGCTGGCCTTGAGAATTTTCGAAAAAAAAGATGGTCCCATTATCTCATGCGTGGATAAGGCACACCAAACAGTTATTCTGGGGCAAGGCAATGGGTTTTGATGTTTTAATCGAGGGTTACGGTTACTTGAAGACCAGTAACATCAGTTTTGCTTGTGGACGTGGCCGCTTAAGTGAAAGTTAGCCTCGTCGCTCCAAAAAATTGTATTTACAATCGCAAACGCTCCAACGTCGTTTTTCAAAAAATCTTTGCGTAAATCAAAGTCACTTTCTATCAGTTTCAGAACGATATGAATTTTAAAAGGATGGAACTTGAAATCCTTTTTTAAAATTTAATTAGTTATCACTCTTGGAAGTCCCAGTGTGGGTGCTCTTTTCCGTATTAAAAGTCGCGGATTTTCACGTAAATCGCTTTCAACCAGTTCAATTTTTCGGGAGTCCTTGAAGATCGACTGGGCTCTGGTCGTGGGACATTCATAGCCGAAGCACGAACGAATTAAATTTGCCGAATACCGAACTTTGAACAAAATTGTCGACGAGCAATTACGTAAGAATCATTACTCTTACAAAATGTGTCCAAAGCGAACGCGCGATGTCCACTCGACCACAGCGTTGTTAAAATATAACTCAATAATAAGTACAATTTCTCGCAAAGTGGCGCGAACCCGGAAGTGATGCAAAAGAGTATATTTTAAAAAGTATGGAAGGAAATTATCATGGGCATCAAAAATGGGTCAAATCGAGTATTTTAGTATCACAACGGCAACGCTGTTTTGGTGAAATTTAGTTATTTTGTGAAAGTTCTAGCTATATACAACACTGACATTTTGTTAGTGATTGTAAAATTCGATTTTATGTGAAATTATGGTAAAATTTCGACGTTTTTTACAAAAGATTTATTTATGGTGAATTTCGATTTTTTTGCTTTAGTGAAATTTCAGAGGATACATAAAAAAGTACGCTGACGTACGGTATGTTAAGAAAACATAAACACTAAATTTTATCAGTGATGGTGAGATCACAACAACGCAAATACTAAAATAATGTTTTGAACTTTCTAAAGTCTTCGCAGGGTTCTGCAAAAGTTTGGGTACCATATTTTTAGTGTCTGTGTTGTGTACTTTTTGTTAATTTTCAACGTATTTGTAGCCTATTTTTTTGTATACAGTATTATTTCGTATGTTTGATTAAACAGATTTTCCGAACTTGCCGAAACTTTCACATATGAGTCAGACGGAAAATCGATAGTTCTGTAGCTCGACTTCACACAAAATTAATTTGAGCATGAATATGGCACATAAATAATTCTTGTCATGAACCCTTCGGTCCACAAGTATATAGTAACCGAAGCTTCATTGATTTTGTCATGCCAGATATCTCATGCACAAGGAATGAGATAATCCCTACATTAATATTACTTCCGTATATTGAGCACCAAGTGTTGTTATACCTTTGGCTTGATTTTTTATAGCCCAGATTTTAATATAGAGGCTGCGAGTAAACGCAATGATGCATTCTTATATTAGGCGTTTCTGCTTTTTGAATTTATGGCCATCCTGCCACATTTTACAAAACAACCTAAGTTTCTCTTTTTGAATTTCGGAATATATTTTAATCTTTGTGTTTACAAATTTCTTTTAATTTACGAATAATCTTCAGTAATTTTAATAGAGAACTGCATGTGTGGCTATTTTTGTGACACGAAATATCCTCGTCTTAAAAGTGATTGCGGTGTAATCTCAATCACATTGGCTTTATTTCCTGGTATATTTTAGAAAATCATACACTTTTGTGAAATTTAGCGAAATTATGGCGAAATTCAAATTCTTTGTGTTAAATTTCTGAAAGATGTGATTTTATATTTTTGGGTTTAAAAAATGACAGCTTTTTCATTATTTGTTGGTTTTTTTTTAAATAATTGTGTTACTTTCTTTGAAAACGGATAGTGTAGCCAAGTTAGGTGATGAAGGAGATGGATAGAAAAGCTTCAGTGTTTACAACTCTGCAATAGCGCGTTATGTTTATTTTTAGAACATTCTTGCAGCAGAGCGTCTGGTATTATGTGCGCGATTTTTATTTTTTAGAAATATTAAGTTGTATTTATTCATACTTTTTGAATTTACAATACATTTTTAGACAACAATATTTATTTAGTTAGCTCTGATTAGAATTTCTTATAAAGTTTACAAGTTTGTTTCGTTTTTAATATAGTTGGGCATAGCATCCTTTGTATAATAGTGACTTTTTAGTGCCAATGATAGTTGCTCTCTGAAGCCTGAAATCTGACGCATTTCTTAGATTATATGGCTGCATATCTCCAACATACTAATTTAATTGATCAAATAGATATTTTGGTGCATCTTCATTTTTCATTTTGTGAATGAGTAATATCGTATTAAGCTCTAGCCTCTGATGTATATTTAGCAATTTTAAAGAGTCAAGCATGATTCGGATTGACGTAAATCGACTTAGTTTTAGTATCGTTCTCATCGCTTTATTTTGTAGCTTCTGTAGCCTATTTATTTGCGTTTCTGTGCAGCACTGTTAACCCGTATTCGAAATGGGGTTTAATTACTGCATTATAAATATTTATTGCTGTTATAATTGATACGTTGTTTCTTAACCATTTAAAAACCCGATTTTTCCCCGATTTGTTTACACGTGTATTCAATATGATCATTAAAATTTAGATTTCTGTATATTATGAAGCCCAAATACTTAATTGTGTTTACTTTTTCTATTGTTATATTATTTATTAATTTCATTTAATTCGTTTTGCAGAGTATCTCCTTCAGTAAAAATCAAAGTATCATCTGCGTACAAAATAATTTCACAGTTTTTTAAGACATTTTCCATATCATTAATGTATATAACGAATAAAAGAGCTCATAATATTGAACCCTGTGGTCCACCATAGTCATTTTCTATTGCATTTCATTTAATATTATTAACTTTTGTAGCCTGTGTACGATTTTCTAAGTACGATTGAAACCATTTTAATTCGTTGCCTTGAATACCGAAGGAATATAAGTAGTTTTTTTTTTATTAGGATACTTCTGTGTATTGTTTCGAATGCGCTTTTAAAGTCGAGGAAAATCGCTATAATTTTATTGCTTTTTCTGTCTGTAGTTCCATCTGTTTATGATGTAATGCTATGTTTAAACGGTTGTCAGACCTAACAATGTCGTGACAATGGCAAAGCAATGAAAAACTGCCACCACAATGTAGATTGTCAATTCACACGGTTGTAAGACATTTGTTAGAAAATTGACAATTCCATTGTAAGACAATTATCTGACAATAATTTGATCTGGCAATATTGTCAGACGAAAAATGGTCAGTTTACACGATAATAAGAATTGCTAGGTGGCAAAAATTGACAGCTCTATTGACAGATTTAAAACAATTCAAGAGACTATTTTTGAATAAATTTATAAATTTATATGATATTAAAAGTTACAAATTATATTGTAAATATTTATCAAAAATGGATTTTGATCAAAATGAGGTTGCGACGATTCGTTAGCCTACGTTTTTAGCGAGGATGAAAAAGAAACGCACTTTGCACTTGCATATGTCGCTTGTGTCTGCGTAAGGCTTCTCAATTCGGCTGCAAGGTATTCGGCAACAGCCGTGGATGAGTCCTTTGGTGTTCAAGCCGTATTGTATCTGCTACTTGTTGATTTTGGGGTGGTGCTCTTACGATTTCCTTGCTGCTCAGGTAGTGATGGTGACAGTAATGAAACTTCACCGCTAAATCCTAATTCATTGAAAACCGATTCTTCTGTGGTTGCACATTCCTAAAAAATAAAATATTGATAATGAAATGATAAAAAAGATGAAGTTATTTACCAATTGCCTGGATGATGTTGATTGGGTAGATTGGCGCAATTTATTAGCTTCCAAAAACATCATTGGCTTGAAGTATTTCCATGTAATTGAAATTATTTCATCCGTGCCTTGACCTGATTTTTGCGGAACTTTTCGAGATTGCTATTGAAAGTTGTTCGGAGATTGACCCATTTTCCTTTGCAATCATTAAAAGTTACAGGAATGGCATCCGCGACTTCCTGCCACATACTGTCCTTGTGTAGTTTATATTCGGCATATCCCACATCCCATAAACTTCGTCGAGATTTAACCTTTTTATTATTTATTTTTAATTTATAATTAATCAATTTTATTTCTTTTATCAATTAGTTTTATTTGCCCGCTAAAACACTTTTTGACTTTTTTGTTTACTTTTTCTCTGACAATGATGCCGTTGTCAGATGTTTAAAACGTCATGCATCTTACAATTTGCACTGACAATGGCAAGGAAAATTGTTTAGACGATTGTCAGATATCTGGCATATTATTGTCAGGTAGAAGTCTGACAATTATCTGACAATGCTTTTTCTGATAATATTGCCAGACAACAATTGTAAGACGTTTTCTGGATATATTTCTGACAATATTGTAAGATATGACAACCGTCTGAATAGAGCTTAATTTACTGCTGTTTCACAGGAATGTTTTACTAAATCCCGATTGATACTTTGATAAAATGTAATTTTTCTCTATATACTCTTCTAATGTTCAAATGTTTTAAGGTATTTTTTTTTAGACGATGTTCTTCGCATAAATTTGTATTTTTTACCTTTTCTATCGGTGTAATTAAAGATTCCTTTCAAAAAACCCCTGTTAACATTGATTCATTTATAATCTTAAGAAGAATACTGCCGGTTATTTCCCAATTATCTATTATCATTTTACAAGTTATTCCATTATGATCCGGTTTGTTTTTTATATTTTCACATACATTTTTCAATTCAATTAAGCTATTAGGACGAAATTGAAATATAGTATTTACCACAGATAAGTTGTTCTCGTATTGCATATTTTTAATGGAGTTTCTTATATCGCTAATACTTTTTACAAAGTATTTATTAAATGTTTCGGCTATATCTAAATTTTCTTTATATTCTCAATCAATTATTATAAACCACAGATTTTATCACATTTCTGGGATTCCTTAGAACAAGTTCTTTTATTCTTCTCCACATTCCTTTTTCATCATTTGTAATTGATATGCTGCTGCAGTATTTTCCATGAAAGCTTTTTGGTATTTATTAATTTTTTCTCTCTCTAGTAAACGGAGTTCGTTGTTGAACCAACCAACCATTATAGTATTCCTTGTACAGTATTTTCATAAGATGTATCCAATTGGCAGACATATTCATTTATATCACTTATCCCACCAATTTGAATTCTACTGTTTATTTCGTTATTAAACCTATTTTTATCGCATTTACATATATATCTCGATATTTTTCTCATAATTGCTGATATATTTCTCATTATCAATAAAAATGTCTATACATTCGTGATCTGCTATTTTGTTAAAAATATTTGTTTTTGCTGTTATTTTTTTATTGGTTGTTATCACGTAGTCTTACGTTATTCTGGTATATTCATTTACAATTTGTTTGAGTCCATTGTCGTTCAACATGCTTTCTACTCTATTTTTATATAAATCTCTACAAGTTGCATTTAAATAACCGAACTTGATTGTTTGTCATTTAAACTCTTTCTGATTTTATTCATGTTAAAAATGCTTAAACTAAGTCACAAAGCATTCTTAAAAAAATAAAGTAAACTAAAATGTGAATCAAATTACACATTAAAAAAACAAATTTAAATTCATTCTTTCGCAACAGAGTGGAGGCATCACGTTACGTCTGGAAAATAATTATCAATCAGCACTTTTGTTTGTTTAAAATTAAACAAACAAAATTATAAGCAATAAAAATAAAGAATAAATTTATGGGCACAAATAAAGAATGAATTTATGGGAATAAGCTTCCAACGTCACATACACCAATCAATATAAAAATTACCGACTATTATAATGTCTTGGTTCCTTTCACATAGTTCTTCTAAAAGATCTTGCAAAGTTTCAACAAAGTCAGATTTGGAGCTGCTTGGAGTTCGATACACTATTATTATAATAATTGATTTACCTTCACGTTTTGCCATGAAAGCAATAATCCAATGTTTGTACTCTACACATAGTCTTTTAATTTAGAACCATGCCAACGATTTTTGAAATATAGAAACCTCCAGTTTTTGTAGATTTTGATATTGCGTAATGGTAGTCATACTCGTTCAGTTGGAATTCACTTTCCTCTACCTTTTCAGTCAAATGTGTCTCTGAGAGCTTAATAAACTCTGGCATGAAATTTCTGTGTTTGATATTGTGTTATACCGAATCCTTTCTTTTTTTGATTAAGCCTGTTTAAATACACAGGACATTCTCTATCACTTATTTTATGATTTTCATCATAAAAGTCCTAAATTTAGTCTTTTATTTTCATTTATACAGTTTATTATTTCTTTAACACATTTAACACATTCTTTGCTTTTATGATTACCGTGACATTTATAGCATATGTCCTGGTTTCTACACTCTGTTGACTTATGGTTATATCCTTGACATTTAAAACATCGGATTACGTCTGTGCCATCAAAAACTCTACATCTTTCCCAACCTATATTTAGTTTTTGACCTGGATATGATTCATTGCCGATTTTTATTCTTGCATTATTTGTTATCTTATTATGTCTTTTTGTTTCATATATTTTTATTATTTCTATTTTACTAGTTTTCAATAACTCATTTTGTGTTTTTAGTTTTGTCCATTCGGACATTCTAAAGTTTATGAATTACTAAAGTACCGTTTTTTGTTGTTGTATTTTCAACAGTAGTTATTTTAAAGTTTATTGGATCAACTTTTTTATTTAATTCAGCTTTAGTTTTTTCAATGCTTTGTTTTTCTCGTGGTTAAATAATTAAGGGGACATTTTTTGATACATCTGGCATTATTGGTTTGCTCATCACAGTTTGTGCATATGTTGTTTTTGCTTTAGCGGTATTATCTTTAACAATATTTCGCTCTTATTTTTATTTTCTAGTTCGTTTATATTTCCATACATTTGTTTAATTTCTTGTACATTTTGTTCACATTATTTTTGAGTGTTATCTAATTTTTCAAAAACGTTCATCATATCGTCTCTCTATTGCTTCTAGCTGGGTTTTAAGTTCTTTTTGGTTCTGTGTCATACAGCTTTCAAGTTCATTCTGGTATTCATTTAAACTCTTATGAGTTTTATTGACACCATCTTGAATTTCACCTAGCACAAGATCCTCATTTTGAATGCACTGTATGATGACTGTATGCAGTCATCACATATGTATGTAGCAAACAAAGTTTTTTCCATCAAGAATTTGTGCAGAATATTGGTCTATTCCGGCACATTTCTTTGTAAAATGATAAACTTTATCACATACACCACCGCAACTAATACCACCCCTGATTGCAGATCTGCATTTACTGCATTCAGTCATATTTGTCCTTAGAATGTCATTAACTTACAATTTTTTTGTTTATTCTATAGTCATTATGTTAGTTTTATTTGTTTTTACTTATTTTTATTTTATTTATCACTTTAATTTTTATTATTTTTAAAATTCCTTCAGAGCTGTGTTATTTTGCTTGCTTATTCTACGCAGTGTTGCCAATTGAATTTCTTGAAACAAGTTTTGCCATTTTTCTATTTTACTTCGCCGACGATTTAGTGCTATAGATACCGACGAAGGAGGGCGCTGCGATATATGTATACACTAGGATGACTAGAAGCGCTAGTATATGTACACATTAAAGAAATTTATTGCACGGGCGGCTGGGTTGGGATACAAACCTAGGCATTTAAAGATCATTGACGGTTAATAGACAACGTGCTAAATACTTAATTATAATTTAGACCTTATTTAGACCTCAACGCGACCCCCTTCTTTCTTCGAATTGATTTCATTCAACCGATTTGTAATTTAGGATTACCTTCCTCTCAATCAAGTCTCGTGCTACCATTAGCCTTTACTACCGACTGTAGTGATTTCAGATTGTCAACCGGAGTTCCTGCAGAGATTAACCTCTTCACCTCGTGCGACGCTTCATTGTCCATCCCTGTCGGAATGTCACGGTCTAACGCCTTTAAAGATTGACCCGTTTAACCTCGCGAGGCATTATTATCCATCTTTTCTGGATTCCACCTTTGGCCGAATAAAACCGTTGTTTCGCTTCTTGCGAGGCTTCCTGATTCATCCCTCTAATGCAGAAAAATAATTCCACCGACACAGAGAGTCATATGCACGGGTAAGTCTGTATTAAAATCGGAGATCGACTGGTATTCACAGTTCGCATACCTGTGACCAAGTAACCTCTTGGCCACGTAGCCCTGGTGTATGCTGTTCCACCGTGGATTAGGGTTTTTTTATACGAGAGTGTTAACTTTTCTCCGCTTGACTTATTTAGCCAGACTCCTTGCAGAGGCAAGAAGAAACCTGTTACCGGCCGCCACGTGGAGGTATAAGCCAGAACTTCGGACAGTGCACGCCAGCCATATATCTGTGCCTGTTCGCTGACGGCCTATTTTATGTTTCATTTCATAATTATTAGATAACAAAATATATACACAAACATTTACTTATTGATATAATCAGTGCCATATACGAGTATATACATATGCACATTTCAAAAGCTTTCTTAAAAAATGCGATGAACTCTTTGCGATCGGTCCGATCATCAAGGTTTTAATCTTTATATGTTTCATTTAGTAACACGCTAAGATTTTATTCAGTACAATGTCTAACAAAATATCGTCACCTTCCATGAAGAATTGGGTTGTTACTTCATCCAAAGTGTTACAAATTAAATGTCCCGTTATTCTATTTTATCTTAGTCTCTATAAACGTAAAAAGTATTGAAGCTAGCAACTTTGACAAGAACTTATCCTTCAGGATAAATCCCTAGGTTTCAATATTGTTAGATACGACGGGAGAAGCTACATCACTTCGCACTGGCTATTTACCGCAATGACTGTTGAATCGTTGCGAATTGGTGGGACTATGGTGCCACACACCGTAGTTCCTATGAATGAAGATGGAGCTTGTCTGTTTAGATCCATCTCTTATATATTGTATGGTACACAAATAATGGCTGAAGAAATACGCGAGCATATCGTGAATCATGTGGTAGAAAGAAGATTTCTCCATTATGTCCCACAACAGCAACGGGGACAATTACTGGAACGCCGACGAATACTCTGTTGACATGTCAAGACCTTTTACTTATGGTGGTTTATGTGAGCTTGAAGCGGCAGGGCAACTATTTCCGCGGGTCTTTGAAGTTTATCGGAACGGTGAGTTATACTTAAGCTTTGGCTTTCCGGGTAATCCCGTGGCACGACTACGTTTTACACTTGACCTATCAGGCGGCCATTTTGATGTATACTTATCTGATGCTGCGGTCTAAATGTTCCTCGAGCGCAGCTCATCTTTACCTCACCCTGCTATAAAGAGAAATGAAGTGATTACTTTCTCATCAGGGTCAGAATGTGACTAATCTCTTTATCAATTGAAGCAAAGCCGCGAATAACATTGTGAAAGACAAATCTTGCAAAACCTGTCCTTTTGCAGATTCCCGCTAAAGCTACTCTCTTACATTTGTTCAAACACCAAAACAACAAAATTATGCGTTTTATCACAGTCAAAACGCAATTACAATGAGTCAGTCAGTGGAAGAACGTTGTAAGTTATAAACAAAATGCTACGAACGGAATTTGTTTTATTTTTATTATTTTTGATAAACTAAAACAAAAAATAAAGAAAGAGATAATAAAACATTTAAAATACGTTTTGTTGCTCTCCTGAAAAATTATTATTTTTTCATTTGCAACGTTATTCGCGGCGATCCTTCAATTGTCATCTCTTACCGATCCTACCGATTGCTCTAAAAACGTGTAATCAGATGCGCCGTCGCTATTCGGGAGAAACAACTATAAAACGCTTTCAAAAAGTGTGTACAAATATATCCTTTAGTTCATCGTGCTGCTGCGTCTAAAGAGAAACAAAATATAATCTGAACAAACAGGCAGTGGCTAGGTACAAGCCAAGTCACTCTGTGGTAAAACATCAGCCGTGGCTCGGTACTAGCAAGACAAATCTGAGATGCATAGGGCGTCACGGTCTCAATATGAGCACAGTAGTGCTTACAGCATGGCATGTGGTATCAATACAGACTATAAAAACGGAAGAGCTGAAACACCTGATGCCGCGCAAAACCCTCTGCTCTGCGATATTGGGAGTACTAATATGATACACTGGCCTTGCGGTAGTTTAAAAGTATGCACCTAAGATGATAGCTACAGTAAAAGGTATCGCAGAACACTTCTCATAGACACGCACACGGGCGACGATGGCAATCCGCAGCACAGGAGGAGGCCGTCAGCTGATGCCGGCTACATGAAAAATAATGGAATTGAGTTTGACAACCCCTGGATGATGCGTTGCAAGCCTGTTGTGTACCGTACTGTCAATGCTCATATTAATGTGAAGTTATACAGTTGGGCTAAGCCTATCCAGTAGCTATCAAGTGTCTCTTACTATTGAGAATGAGAACGATGATGATCTAAAAGTGTACGAAATCGGCTGGTACATAAGCAGTTCCGCAACAGTTTAAAAAATCTTAACGGTCTCAATTCACAGGGTACCTCTTCCTCTCTTACATCTCACCGTTCTCTTGCAAAACGACCAGATTGTATACTTCACCTTTAAGAACCAATGTACTAACTAAACCCCCAGGGTAGTAACGAATGCTTTCGTACTATTTAAAGCTGGCTTAAGACGCATTGAAAAACACATAGATTACGCTAGAAATGCTCTTCTCCAACATTTTCTTAGCGAAAACAATGATGCCACAGTATACGAAAGGTGATTACAAGTCTTCGAGCTTACAGAAACAAGCCGCTTGTATGTAGCGCTAACAAACTAAAATAAAAACCCAGATTGAATAATAAGTGCAAAATCCACTTATCTGTGTGTGATTTTAATTTAAAACAATAAAAACATCAGAAAATTAATTGGTTTAAATAATCGAATGGAAATAAAGCAGCGGATCCGTCCTGGCTGATAAATACTAACAAATGTGTAAAATAACACGTTTGGTAGTGCTTGACTGTATCGGGAAGCACTAGCTGAAATGCTATCGGACGCGTCCACATGTTGCGGATAGTGGAAGGCCCAGTAGATATACTGGGTAGCTGCAAATAAAAAAAAAATAAGCAGTCGCGGACAATTCCAGCGGTTTTAAGGGGAGAGTTTCGGAGGGTCGCCAAATACCGTATCAAATATCCGAGTTGTCCATGATCCTTAAAACGACGTGGCGAATAAGTGGCGCCATTCAATAACCACTGCCATAACCAGGCATTTCAAACTAAACTCAATAGATTACAGAAACCACAACAAACAGGATTCATAACGATTACCAATAAGCGACGACATAAAGTAACAAGGGTATCTCCACACCATCGAACAGAAACACAAATTGACCACATAGCCATAAGCGGAAAATATAAAAAGAACCTCCCAATACTCTTCTGTAGATTGAATGTTTCCACAGAAAGCGAAGCAGGAGACCCTGTACTTCATCGGAATAAAATATCTGCACACCAGCTATTTTTTATCTTAAATAAACGTGGTGTGATAGTCTTCCCAAACCGAAAATACTGATTTTAAAGAATCAACGGAAACTTTAGTATTTCTTCCAGCGATTTCGCTGGAAAGATACTCGTTTAAAAATTTTAAATACTAGTACTTGGTTTCAAAGATATTTTGTTTTTATTACGTCGAAATTGTCGTACTAATTTAACCTCAGAATGACAAGAGTTTTTAATTAAGATATCGGCAGGTTGACGTAATGTGCCACCGTAGACAAGATCTGCAGGCCTTGCTAGTGTCGTCTTTGTATATATATCGCAGACCGAACAAAATTATTGGCACATATGTTATGGTCGTGGCTTAAATTTACTGATTTAAAAGTTCCGTGCCATCGGTCTCTCATGCCATTCGATTGAAGGTGGTATAGCATAGATTATAGATTATATACTCCAAGCATTTTTTACCACCTCAACTCGTTTATTTGTTTAATTTTATTTGATTCAGGCGTTGTTATTACCTGCGTGGATATGTCTATATTTGCGTGTAATCAGCGCGTTCGGTTAATTGTTCTGGCAGTTAAAGAAAGCAATGGCATCATTTTTTTTTTATTATTTATATTGTTCATTGCGTTATTAGCATCTGTATAACTAAAAGAGTAATAATCATTGTTGTTATTCCTTTTTATATATTCATCATGAACGTTTGGTACACTAATGCACTGACTGTCAGTGGAATTTTTTAAACTGTTGTAAATATAAAATATGTTATTGTTTATTTTTTTCTAACTGTGCCCTTGCAACTTTTTCAATTAAACAAAATATGCCCAGAGTATGTGTGTATAGATTAACATTATGAGGGAACTGATCATCAACAACCACCCACAAATAACAACAATATTTGTATATTGGTTGAAGCCATGTATTGGTCGAATAAGATTTCACCACTAGTTGAGTACGAGTGGTGCTGGTATGTGGACGGCTAGTACAAGTTTGCATTAGTTTTGCAAGCAGCCACATAAAGATCAAATGGGCTTCATTCGAGTAGTAGTGGCCAGAGATATAACCAATAGTTATTGTTCTCAGGCACGTTGGTTGTAGTGCATCGGGACATGGCCACAGATCTCACATACTAATATCCATCAATAACTCACTATATATAGCGCCACAAGAAAGGAAAATCTGGGAGGGTTATATTGTTAATTCGGTGCTGATCGCACCTTTAAATTAACCTTTCTTATGAATATGATATGAATAAGATTGAATTTCATTATTTTGTGGTCGTCTGAGGTCAATCGGCCGGCGGTGTTGTTGCGGTGACCACTCCAATACGTTCTTTACTTTAGACTTACCCAAAGCTTTCCTTACGAGATCTTCTTCCTAGTATCGCATATGAAGAGCTTTGAGCGCGTATTACCTCCCATGTTTGATGATGTCTTTGACCTGATGCTTCTAATAATTTTATGCGATTCGATTTTTTACGAGCACCCAGTGAACCACAGGACCATATGTCTACAGCTTGTAAATATAGTAAATTAAATAGTATAACACTGCAAAATAGTATATCACTTCTGGTCGCAAAACATACAGACGACTTAATATCCATATGTAGGTTAATGGTGAATTAATGGACTAAAGGCCCATGTATGTTTGATAAAATACTTTATCCACAAGCTCGTCATCTATGCAGCGCAACAAGCAGTTTATTCAAGGGACTTTACAAGATGATGAATAACTGAATCTAATAACTCTTTACTCAAGTGGTATTTAGAACAATTAAGTTGTCGCAGACTTTGAAAATCGAACACCTGAATTTATGTGGAATTCACAAAATGACTTTTCATTCACATACATGTATGTATGTATGCATTTGTATGTAATTGTGTACATATGTATGTAATTAAAACATGTATTTCCTATTGTATCCCAGAATTCTATTATTTGCTAGTAGTGGTCGCCTTTCGTTAGCTTCTATTTTGTTTGCATTTTTATAAGTTTTGAATTCGTAAAATGGGCAAAAATATAGCACAAGTACATGCCTGCTTTTAATGTGCTAAATTTCTTGACAAATGGAAGCTTTATTTTCGTAGATGGAAAACTCACGTCAAGAAGGCCTTGTGATCTCTAGAAACGCAAAACGCAAGCTCTAGATAGAAAACCAGTCATTATTTTGTGAAAATCAGATATACTCGCATCAAGAGATCGGTTAGCATAGCAACGGAAAGGGAATTATATTGCTGATATTGTAGGATTATTTTTATTTTTACGGCGCGTCTTAGATGGCAAACCCCTACCTCCCTGTCTCGCTCTGTTCGTGTGACGTTAATGTCTGCTTGTACTTTTCTAAGATTCGTTAGATTTATTTTCTTTTTGTATTTTTTATGTTTAAATGGCTTCATTGTGACTATGGCTTGTTTGTTCATGCAGTTGACAATATTACGATTTGAAGGTTTGATTGAGATTTGATGTGCAATTTCAGTTTATTCTTCGTTTAACTCGATTAACAGCCATATCTAAAAGTTTGCTTTAAATTGGTATAAATTTCATTCAAAATAAGGAAACTCGCTTTTCATTACGTTAAAAAAAACCCCAATTGAATACTAGTGTTAAAGTAGAGAATGGACTAAAAATTATAATTATTTTTGAATTTAAAGAAAAAGCTGAGCAGCAATAATTAGTACTTTCTGATTATTAATTTTTTTTTCACTGAAATAAGTGCTATTTACTGCATATTTCGAGCTTGGAAGAGGTAAGCTGCGTTCAATTAAATTTTATTTATGAAAAAAGTATTCCTCTCGAAGAGTATAAAAGTCAAGAACTAACAATTTTTTTTACCTTTAAAAAAAACTGATAATTATATCGGTCCCTGCGCTCCCAATTTAAATCTTATAAAACAGAAGTATGAGTAATAATGTTTAACTCAATATCACTCATACGTATGCATATCGGGGTTAATCTGTAGATGATGATTTTGACCAAGTATTTCATATTAATAACACAAGTACTCGTATACAAAGTTTTGGACTGAAGCAACCAAAAGTTGTTTCTTACGTAAGTTGGGGGTGTTGTATTCAAATCTGCACTTTATTGTTTTAAATTTATCATGATTTCCGAGATATAGCGTTATCTCCAAAATTAAGCTGAGAAATGTTCTTACCGGGCATAGGGTTTAGGAGTACAAATCTCAATAATATGTGTGCGGAAATTCGGGGTAAGGTAGTCAGGGGTTGTCAGCGTAGAGGAGTTGTATCACCATTTTTGTAGAACACTACCGTATGGCCTTCTTTGGAAATTGTACTTAATAGGCATCCATACGATTGCGTGAGCCGACGTTCTGGAACATGTGTTTGATGGCAAATTTATCGGGGTCATTCGCCTGGAATTTAATTTTTTTTGTTAAAAATCAAAGATCGTGGAAAATATTTTTTAAGAAGAAAGAATTTTAATACTTAAGCAAAGAAAAGGTAAAGAAAAAGGAAAATAATTTTTGTTGTGTGTATGACACAGACGCAGTAGTTTCAGTCTGTCCAAGAATAAACCAAAAAAGAAAGAAGATCAAAAAATAAAAAGGCGGGTAAATCTTTATCGTGATATTTTAATAGGCAGCCATTACCAATTTTCTTTTTTTTGCTCGAGGACACATCTGCCATTTTTATTTACGCGTTGATAGCCAACCATCCATATTACGGGCTGAAACACTAAAAGGAAGTTATAGAAGATAAAATTCATTCGTATTAATACATAATTTAAATTTTGTGGTTATGGGTAAAATTTAATATTTATAGAGTGATTTTTTTGTTGGCCTAATTATAATTTTATTATCGTTTAATTGTTTAAAGTTTAAATTTGTTTAATTGTGAGTGCCTGCATATAAAGAATAATTTGAATTCATAGTGTTTGTTTTTCTTTTTTTATACGCAAGTATAAAAAGCGAGCAGCAACCTTTTATTTACCTTAAAAAAAATTAGTAAATATTGCAAAAGCTAGGAAATACCGATTTTATTTTCGGTTGTTGTCCGGCGAAGGGTGACTCCTTTAGGTAGGGTAAATCAATTAGAAACAGTTGTGGTAAATTTACCTCTGTCTAATTTTTTTTGGTCTTTTGTAAGGTCATATTAATAAAGGAAATAGAAAGTAGTTTTCTCCAATAATGTTTCTGTGTAAGTGTAGTTTTTATTTTGTGGAACGATTTTTGTATTCAGGCTCTGTTAATCAATGCGTATTTAGGATCGTTGCTTAATCTTTGCGGTTAGATCGGCATAAAATATCTTAAGAGCTATTTTCTCTTATATTACAATCTTAGCTTAGTCTACGGAATAGTCAGCCGAAGCTATGAGAACAGCCAGCTATAGCTGCTGTGAGAACAGTCAACCGAAGTCGGTCTGACTTCGCCAGACGATGCCTCTGTGGGAAAGTATAGGCAATACCCCAACTACCTCGCTGTATTGCTTAAAAAATTAAACTTAATTGTCTTTCGTAAAATTAGTCGATTGTTCAATTAGAAAAATTTAATTTCCGAGACTTGAGTTGCCTGTTCTTATCATGTATGAACCGCCCCTTTTATACTTGTATTTAGACATAAGCCAACTGAGAGTTATATCTTACAATTGTATGTGATAGAACTCCATGAATATCACATATACTAATATTATTAATACGGCATACGGTTACTTACATTATGTACTCGTATGTTACATAATAATATTTTTTTATTCCCCTTACTTAGGAGAGGCATATTCTGATCCGTAATCCGATGGGTGCAAATTAGTCCAAGTATAACTATAGTATAACTATCATCGAGATATACAAATACTCGACGATATAGTTCAGATCCGATGACAACTTTGAAGGTCCCAATGTCATCTAAATGTCATTCTCTTTTGGAATAACCCTTAGTCCGGAATCGTACAGACGATATATGGTTTCGACATTGGCGTAAGGGGTATTTTCCCATACCCTTTCTCAGATCTGTAGATCTTATAAACTTGGCTTCTCGTAGTTGGTATAACATATTGTTGACTTGTGGCAAAAGGTTGCTGTCGGGTTAGATGGCAGCGTTAAAGCTATTGGTAGCACAATGCGATCTTCGGTGAGTATCTGTTCATCATTGCCGGCTTCATCGCCGTCTGCCTCGGTTTGAGCGGTAGCCTAGTTTCGTATTTTAAAAGCGATTAACGCTCCTTCAGCTGGCCAAAGCTAGTCTTATTAACTTCCAATAGGGAAGACGGATCCGTACTTTGTTACCTTGTGGAGCTTTTCTAAGGCGCCCATTTAAAAATATTTATAAATTCCCTGTTTTTTTTAGTTATGATAATTAGCTATTGGCATTTCACTTGTCAAAAAAGTACATCACCACTTTGCTTGACAAAATACTAATGAAATCATTAAAGTAAATTGTGAATAGTAAATGACCCCAACGTGGAGCCCTGGGGTACACCCCTATTCAAAAGCATTGTCCGAGGCTCTCCATCATCTGCTTAAATAAATTGTTGGCTATATGACAAATTCGTAATAAATCACACATGAAAAATATTATCAAAAGCCTTTGTATAATCACGATAAATTACAATGACAGCGCGGCTATGATCTATATATTTCTGGTTGATTTCCTCTAAATTCATGACCGAGGAAGAGGTACTGTGATTAGCTCTAAAGCCCGATTTATAAGTCGTGATTAGTACATTAGCATTCAATAGATTGACAATTTCGTTGTGGGAAAAATACTAATTGGCCGGCAATCGCAACCATTAGAAATGAGGTAGCTAAACTTTGGCAAAGGTATCCCCTTGGCTAATAGATGCCATTAAAATGGTGTTCAAATTTTATTTAAACAGAATAATATAAGCGAAAATTAGCCTCGAAACGTATAAAAATAATTTATCATGTCCAATTGCTGGAGAATTTACTTTTTTTTTTGAAGCCGCTTATAATTTCACTTTTTACAAAATTAAAATGTCCCTTGAGATCCTAGGTTACGATCGCAGTAACCATTTGTTGCATGATTCGGCTATAGTATAAAACTCTTAAAATAATAATTCATCAAGGTCTAAGTTCAGACGAATATTGTCACTCCCAATAATACATGCATCCCTTAGCTTACTGCAAATTCACTAGGAACTAATTATCGAAACGTACTAGTGCAGGTTCTTTCTCTCATTTGTTTCATCACGTTTTCCTATATTTATACAAACTGATCCATCTTCTAAGAGAAGGTGATTCTACCTACATATGCTCCGTACGACATATGGCGACACTCTCTGAGATTTTTGATTTCAGGCTGATGCATTAAATTAATTTTTCTTCTTTAATTAAATTATTAAATTATTATCCTTAAATTAAGTTATTAAAAAGTCAACATTTTTCATTTGGATCCGGTGTATAATAGAGCACACTAAAGTCAAGATTAACTAATAGTCCAATACATTCTCCCGAATTAAAATTATTGTAGTCTCTGCAAAAAAGCGGCATATCTCGATTATGTTCAATGATATCCAATGACAAATAAATAAGCTAAAGGTGTAAGTTTAGAAATGTTAGCTGAAAATATAGATTATTCACAACTTCATCTAAACCGAATAAGTTGATGAATTCAAAGTCTGCTTTATACAAAATTCTTGCAAATTTGTTGAGAATTAAAGGATATTTTATTTGTTATATTTAATTTTATGCTAAACTTCGGACACTTGAATGAAAACCATGATTGCATTTTTGATGCAATTCTGCTCTAGACCAGGTGGCTGATAATGTTGTCGTATTTTTTGATATTGATCCATTAGTTGTATAGAAATCGTGACTTCTTCATGTTGGTGGTTTGATTTTGATCTAATGGGCCACATAGGGCAGCATCTTTAAATCTGCTTTGGCAGAATCGCCATGTAATGTTTAGTACTATGATCCCTATTTCCTTTGTGATCGTCAGAGTTTGCCACTGGCTACGCTATTGGCCAGCCTATTGTGTTTAATAGTAAGGCCAGACTTTTGCCGATCTTACACAAGGCAAGGGACAAAGGATACTTTAAATAAAACCAAAGCAGATGTTGCCGATTTATTTTATGAGTTCCAAATAATTTTTATTATGCAGATTCCAGCTCTTTTAGTTCTTACTTCTAGTTCTTATCCTATACATTTGCTTGCATTTAGTAATGAAACCATACCAAATTATGCTTGCTTTTAGGTTTTACTACAATTAATCAATCGTAATGCTTACTAATGTAGTCCAGTCAGTCTGGACGTCGTGGTTTCGTTTCCTACCTAAGACTCTGCTCTGTTTCACTGAATATGCGAAAGTCTACATGTATTAATTTAGGGGGGATATTGAAGCAGACCTTTTACTTTTTGGATCCCTTTTCGACCTCCTTCGCTTTTTAAATTTATTTCGGGCAACCGATTTGTGAATTCGTGACTACCTTACTTCCATTGAATCCCGTGTAAACTCTAGCCTTCACTCTCGACTATAGTGATTTCAGACTGTCTACTGGTTATTCTCGTCACTCCTCCTCATTACGGAGTCTCTTGTAATTCCTAGCATTTGTTTAAGGTTTAGCTCCCCCATGGCATTGACATTTAACAGCTGTCTGCCCGTGGTCCTAAGCCTTATGCTAGCCAGTGTTGGATATTTAGATACAATATGCGCCACCCTATCAGGCCCTTTCAGACACAGTCTGCACGTATCATTTTCTACAATTTGTATCCTGGCCAGATTATACTTAAATTCGCCATGACCTGTCACTAACGCAGTGATCCAGCTTAAAGTAGCCCTAATATATCCGAGCACCTTGCTGGACTTACTGCCGATGGGCTCGTTGAGCACCATTCGAGCCTGCATACATGTAGCCTTCGTCCACCTTGTTAGGTGTAATAAGTTCACCCATTGTAGGACTTTAGCTCGCACTAGGCCATTCCTCAGTACACCTCTGGGTTCTGCTCGACAGAAATTCACCTCAAGTCCCCTTTTTGATAGTTCATCTACTGCTTTACTCCCAGCTGTGCGTATGTGTCCATTAACCCACATCAAAGTTATCCTACTTAATGAGAACACATTCCAGCACTAGTTTGAAAGACACGATCATTTGCCTCATGCGCTTTATAGCCGACTGATTGTCAAATGCAATGAGAACTTTTCTCCCACGCACCCGACATTCGAACAGGTGTCCATCGCATGCAGCAACCGAAGCAGTTCTGCCTAGTAAACTGACATTTATGTTTCCCCTTTTTGTTTGCCAGTGTTTGATCGTACGAAAACTTTTTAAGTTCAAAAATTAATTTGGCCGACAACGAGTCAAATATTTGGTATTGCGTGGTCCACACTATGTTCACATTAGACACATTTTTGTTTGCTGGCAAATAATTTTGTTTTGGGCAAAATTAGATGACTTATTGTTTGCTCCTAATAAATATTTTGTGATCGGCAAACTAATATTTGATGTTTTTAGTCAAATGTTTGACTAATGTGATCGTACCTTTTCTTCGAAACATAAGATAAGGTTAAATAATAATAAACGATTTAAAAAACTACAACATCCTTAAGTTTAAATACATAAATAAGAAGTAGTTGGAAGAAACCAAAAGAATTAGTATCGTATAGTATATTTTAGTATCGTTTCCCACTATTTTACGCCATTTATTTGATAACGCAATTCTGAGCAATTTCTTCAAAGTTATTGTATGTTCTCGAATCCTTTTTTCGAGCATATCCCGGATAAGCGTTAAGGTCTGGTGACTTCGGGGATGCATGTAGTTGCTTACAATTGTTTAGAAGCTATTCCTTAACCAAATAATACGAAGGTTTGGGGTCGTTATCTTGTCGAAATAGGAATGTACTTCCTTCTAACCCTAAATGCGACGCACTTTGTTTGAGATTCTTCTATAAAAGGTTTAGGTATTATTATTTGTTCATTGTATATTCGATTTTCCCGCACTAGCTGTCGCCATATAGCCCCACACTATAACACTACGTCCACTGCTCATGACAGTTGGAATCAAATTTTTTAACTGCAGCTGCTCGTTAGACTTTGTTCACTCTTTATTTGGAAAGTGTATAAAATATTTTCCCAAAATCTGGCTTACGAGGGCGGATCAATAAGTCCGTGACTTTTTTTCGACATAATCTCCTTTTAACTCAATACACTTAGTACAACGTTTCTCCAGTTTTTGTATCCGTTTCAAAAAATAGGATTTTTCGAGGTCCTTAAAATAGGCATTTGTTTGGTCAATAATTTCATCGTTGGAGCTAAATCTCTTTCCACCGAGTCGTTTCTTTAGATTTGGAAATAGGAAGTAGTCACTAGCGTCTAAATCCGGAAAATATGGCGTATGAGGTACCAATTCGTAGCCCAATGCATAGAGTTTTGCCATTGAGAATGCCGTGAATTTTTCTGAAGAAAAAATTTTCCTGGCCATATGGGGTCGTTTTCTTTTTAAATCCGCATTAAATCGGTGTAATAATTTGGGATAATATTCGCGGTTTATTGTTTTGAAGGTAATCGATGTGGATTATCCCGCGTGCATCCCAAAAAACTTGTCACACGGAGAAAACCATTATTTAGACTGCTGCTTGGATTGCGTAGTACACTAATGGAGAAATGTTTCATCCACAGTTAAAAAACGTCGCAAAAGCTCATTCGGATTGCGGTTAAACACCTCCAAACAATCCTTTGAAGTTGTCACACCTTTATGTTTATGATCAATTAAGAGCAAATGCGGCACCCATCTTGCAGACAACTTTCTTAAACCCAGCTGATCATTTAAAATCGAAACCACACTGATCCATATGAAATCCCTATGACATCAACAATCTCATGCACTTTTACTCTTCGATAGGCCAACACCATATCGTGGATTTTTTCGGGTGTACTGACCTCAATTGGCTGTCCAGAACGTTCAGCGTCATTTGTACTTGTGCGACCACAACGAAAGTCAGTAAACCACCTTTCTTTTTGCAAAAAATAATGTATAATGAGCACTTGAGATTCAGCTTTTTCCATGTTTAGACAAATACATGAGGTTGTATATTTTGAACAGCTGTTAAACGCAAAGTAAATGACGACACTTGCTTGTATTTGAAATCGAGCCTTCTTTTGTTGACAGCTGATATTAAGGCCGTTCTACGAGGGATTCGTTCATTGCAATCAGCCTTATGGAGTAATTTTTTTGAAATTGGAGCAATAAACTTGGTATTTCTCCAAGAAATCGTGAAATAGTTGAAATTTTACTTGAATCGAAAATTACAACTTCGCCTGTTCTATAGTAAATTTCTTTCACTCCAACGTAGGTCCACGATATTTATATTGTTTAAATAACGTGAGTCATTTGTTATGTGCAGAGTAGTATTGAAAATATTTGCTATTAAAAATTTCTCCCCATTGCATTTGACTCACGTAATTTTACGCATTAACCAGCATCAAAGCAAAATGCCTGAAATTTACATATGCAGGTAGTAAGACTAAATAGAAAATACATCAGAGCACTTGGTATAATTTCTACACAGATTTAAATAAAAATTAAGACGTAATAATTAAATTTAAATCAAGAAATAACAATTATATTTTGATTTTTGTGCGGAAACATTTGCGGTAGCGCTCCGTCGGCGATGAACCCAGTTTTCGTAATTTTATGTCAACATAACCTCAAAGTTTCAATTCACCATGGCAAGTCCACTAAAAGATTGCACTTTAGAAGGTGGGACAAGTTCATAACTGTAGGGGGGTGATTATGTTGAAAAATTGCCTTAATTTTGAAAGAATTAAATAAACCGTTTTTGATCTATATCCATTTGTCTCTTTACTTATTGAGTGACCCTCGTACTTATATGTTTTTAAACATACATTTTTTTTAGATCATTTGAATTAGATATTATGATTTATTTGAATTAACTTATTTCCGATATATCGAAAAAAAACAATTGTTTGTTGTGTACCGTACGTATACACAATGGACAATGGTTGACTCCTTTGTCGGGCAAATAAAATTCTAGCCCGAAGCTAAGAAATGTCTCCCTCCTCTGCTCAATCATCTCCTACCACACTCGGTGGGGACTAATAAAATTCTTGCTCAACCGATTGCCGTCGGAGGGGTTGCCATCCACTACTCGCTACACTAATTGAAGCGAATGAGATTCTGGCCGAATTGGGGGCTCGTCTCATTGCTTCTCTAGTCAAAATGCTTTTGTACTTGTTTTCCTGAATCTTATAGTACACACACCATCACGCAATACAGAAAGCTGATCATTTGACAGTTTTGGCAGTGTGCTATCGAATTAGGTGGGAGTGTTACCTTAACCTCTCCCCTTAGATCTAACTTCTTATTAGTAATATAAATAACAATTTTTTATGACATGAAAAAAACGTGTAATTCCATCTACAAAATAATAGGCCAATTCGGATGTCTTACGTAACAAACTATACTATAACCACTTTAGAGAAATTGGCCGTTTATAGGGTACACCATCTCGAGAATAAAGAAAATGGACGTATGCCTAAAACTTAAATTACTTAATATTTCAATTTTAATATTACGTATTTAGAATGAAGATATGGGTCCAAGAATTTTTATATAAAAAGTGTGATATCTGATATTTATATCGGATTCAAAATAGCATAAATAAAAAATGTCTGCTAGGCGAATGGCTTTTTTAAGGCGACCCTAACCGATGTCAACTTATTTACATTTATATATTTATTTTAAATTAAAAACTCAACCTAAGCCCACATCACTAAGCAAGGCTCAAGATTTATACTGCGTTACAGTTTTTTCGATTTTTTGTTATTAATATTTCTATTAATTAATTTTCAATCTCTAGGTCGTGAATAAATTTTTTTGTACAAAACAATTTAATTGATTATATTCGATATTTCTCTTCGTCTTTAGGTAGCATGATCAGGAAATAAGTTAAGATTTTAATATAAAATCCATTTTGTATATAAAAATCTACTAAAACAGTTTTCAATACATGTTTTTTTCAGTGTTTTACTATTTTATTAAAAAAAAAAAACAAATGGAACTGTCCTTATTAACTACTATTTGGAAATAATACTCGTACTGTTTTTACTACTTTTATTTTGTTTGCTATAATTTGTACTCTTTTATACAACTCTGCTAAAAATCATGTTAAAAAAAGTATTTTTCCTTCACCTCGATTAAAAACTTGTTATGTTTTTTTTTCTGAAAATCGGCTGTGTTTTGTAATAGGCTTAGATTTTTTACACGGTGGCTTCAATCGGCTACTCGTCGGCGAACTCATAACACATACACTTCATCCACATAATACTTCGAGCCAGAAAATTTTAAGGCACAGGTAGCAAAGGCGAGGCAGTCTACAAGCATTGTCCGTCGCTCTCTCCCACCATATCTGCAACTTTTGCACCCTGTGTATTGGCTGATACCCTAAAAACACAAGATGCAAGCAATATCCTTACAATATCTTTATTGTCCGAAAGTCAGTTAATTTATATCTTAATGTCACCTAAGTCTACCTGATTTCCCACCGTCAACAAGAAAATACGCACCGGACTTATTTATATATTTTGAATCACAATTTTGTTGTTTTTGTTTTCTTGAATGAATTTTTATCACAAAAATTTATTGGGTTTTTTTCTGTTCGTTTTCCTTTTTTTGTTGCTGTTGTTGCTGTAGTTGCAGTTTCTGTAGGCGAAAGGACAAGAGACGAATAAAATTCTGGCCCGTTGCTAATAGTTGTCCCCTTTTCTCATTTACGTTTGATCGCCTTCGGTAGGGGCAAATACAATTTTAGCTCAATCCTCAATCACTGGCTTCTCTTGACGGGGCGGATAAAACTCTGGCCTGATACGAAAACACAATAACAGCTACTGGCTTGTAGGTTGAATTAAAATCTAAGATAAGATAAGAGCTTCAACTAGTTGAGTCCATGAAAATTTTCGTCCAGTTATTGAACGTTTGGTAAAGACTTAAATAATAAGATTGAATAAAATTCTAAAATTATTAAGAAGGTGGTCTTACCGCGTTGCCAGCCACAGGCTGACTCCCTGTTCTATTGCATACACATTGCTTTTATACTTGTTTGGCTGAGTGGAAATGATGGTGTCCTCCAAGTGGCTGTCACCAATGATGATACATATTTATGACCTTTTTATCCATGGAAACATGTTTCCTTAAGGTCTGCGATTGTCTGGGGACTGTTTGCATAAACCCGCGACTTCAACAAAAAGGTTATGCGACCAGGAACCAATTACGTGACCCTGTAGCGTTCGCCAGCAGCAGTAGCCGATTGTGTCTCAACAACAAACAAAAAATCCGGTCAAATCACTCCTCTCGCGTGAACGCCATATTTATTTCCGCAGAAACGAATGTTTTGTTTATTGACGTAATTGCTGAAATGAAAATGCGCATCGTCGTTTATGATGATATTCGGCTCAAAAGCGCCACACGCGTCTGACGGTCAGCAGGCATTAACTGATTGCACTTTGTACAGGAACATGTGTAAGCCTTTCACTATAACTCATTGTAGGGTATGTCAGGTGAAGCCCAATTGCGTGGCACTTCGTCTAGTTGATGACTCTTCGATCTCAGTGACATTCACAGCCACAGCCGCGATATTCTCGACCAAACGATCAGCCCAGTGGCGAACACACCCTGCAAGGTCGCTTTTAATTCCAGTCTGTTCGAACCGAGTAGATAAGCGGCGGAATGTTCACGCGACGCGATTAGGAAATCGACGTTGAAATTTACGCTGCGCTAAAATCACGAACCGACTATTGGTAAAAAAAATCTATCAATAGACATAATTATTCCTCACTCTTGCTACATTAAGAGTAATACCTAAATTCCATACCAAATAGTTGGCCAGACGGTAAATTTCAGGCAAGTCTACAAGATTGCTTTATACGACGTGAAGGAACCACATTGCTGCCTACCACACTAGTTCAGATAGAAATTTTGGTATTATTGTATACGATTCGTGCTCCATAAGATGCTGGAGGTGAGAGAAGTTCCATTGCTACATGCATTCAACTAAAACTTGCATTACCACTTGAGAAACATTCCAGCCAATATCAGGTTTTGGAGGAAGCATCCAAAGGGAAATGCGTTGTAAGATTGGAAGTATCCGCGAAAAGGTTCACTGTTGCAGACCCACAGTTTTATCGGGCTACTTCCATCGATATTATACTATGTAGTGACCTTTTAACGCTTACTAATATTGGAGGTGTTCATCAAAACATATCTGGTAACCTGGAGGCACGGAGTCCATTTTGGCAAATGCCTGTTCGGCCCTAATAACACCAATAACATAAATACATTTTCCACGTCGGATGGTTTGCTGCTTCACGGTCAAACTGAAAGGATTTCGGAAATAGAAAAAGTCGAAAAGGAGCCGACTGTTAACAAAGCAGATAATAATTTGTGAATATTTTTACCAAAGGACTACTACACGCCAGTCATATGGCTGGCACATTGTGCGGTTACCATTAAGAGAAGAATTCCCAAAGGAGATTTATTTAAGCCCTTCAAGGATCAGTAATCGTTAACTGCATTTGGAATGTGCCTAACGGATGTAATTGCTTCGTTTGGTGTCGGAAGGACCGCATAAATATTTTTTATTTGTTCTTGTACCAGGAGTTGTCTGTTTTCAATTCCAAGCCGATTCAAAATTATCATCTACCAAAAAAAAATCCTCAACGGCTTAATTTTTGATTTGAAGCTATTGAATGATCTTTTGCGATAACCGCTTGGTCTATATCTTTCTTCTTTAAATATAACTATCAATTAATAAAGGGAATCTATTTTACTTGGAGAGATAAATGCTCAAGCTGCAAGGTGCGCTGGAGAAGTTACAAGGGCACCAAATTTGATTCCCACGCTAGTGGCTTGGTTGCTGATCTAAAATTCGTAATAGAATTTATATTTATTGTTTTTGTTTTAGCTGTTTGTTTTTTAAGAAATTAAAGTTCTTTATTTTTAATTATGTTCTTTAAACAAAAATAATTTTTCACTATTTTAATTTTTAATTATCCACCAGAAAATTCATATATAATTACAACTCACCAGTGACTTACAGTGTCCCTTGAATTATTGTGTTAGGAAACCTCTGAAAACTTTTTTATTTTTGTAATTTTGCACGTTTGTTTTTGTTGTTTGTAACTCAAATTTACAACGTACCTTTTAATTATTATTAATTAAGAGAAGATTTTTCGAACGAATTTCCGTCATCCCAACCCAAGTCAAATTTGGGTTTCGAAACCGGTTACGAAAGTAACTAAATAGCTGACGTTAATCGTAATCCTTCTAGTTTCCAAGGTAGGCAGTTTAATACTTGATTGCCTAGTAGCATATGGGAGCAGGCTTACATTTGGATTCCAAGTTGAGTTGTCTAAGCAAAATAAAAGAAATTCTTTCTAAGCAGACTCAAGACTGCTCTTCTGGACTAGAGTTGTGCCAGTCACAAAATAGTTTGTTCAGTTGAAAGAATATTTGAGAGAGATGGTAGTAACTTTGCAACAATTGTTTTTGCTATTGTTGTAAAGTTGCTACCATCTTTCTGAAATAGTCGTTCAATTGAACGAACTAGTTCGTGGCCGGCACAACTCTATTCGGAAGCCCAAATTATAGAACCATATCGCAGAATAGGGCAAATGAAATAAATGTATAAACATGAAGTTATTTTAAGCTGTTGTAATACCTTAGCTTAACGTTTTATAACAGCCAGCATACCGCGATCTTTGTTTACTGAGATTCAGTTAAGGGCCTAGAAAAACTCCTAGATCCAGAAGCCACGTAACGAATTCAAGTTACATTCCAATTTCTAGAAAACCGCTTATGTTTAATTTTTTTTAGGTACCAGATTCATTTAGTTATTATTTCACCATTTTAAGAAAAATTTGTCCTAATCCAGCAGAATTTAATTTTGCACTTCAAATCATTTCTAAATAAGGTTAAACAAAATGAGTTCCCTTGAGGGCGCTTCAGATTGAAAAGAACCAATCCAATTCAAATTATTATTAGTGAAAGCCATACTCACCCTGTCGGAATGTCAAATCAAGAACAATAGCACAAAGTTTAAATAGCAGTAAAATATGGTTAAATTTACCTCAAGCCTTGCTAGAAAACCCTGTAAACAGTTTGTTGTTTATTAATAAAACGGTTATTAGCTAAAGTAGTTAGTTACAATAATAAAAAAAAAATAAAAATAAAAAACCCAAAACGGACCGAGAGAATCTGGAAGGGATGAGTCAGGAAGCTTCGAGAGAGGTGGACAGATTAATCCCTGAAGGAACTCCGGTTGTAATAGGCCATAGGAGAAACCCGGAGATGGACAAGTGCGCCTCGCAAGGGGTGGACGAGTTAATCTGTAAAGGTACTCCTAAGGCGTTGTACCGTGAGTTTGCCATAGGGACGGGCAAGGAAGCTTCGGAAGAGGCGGAGAGGTTAATCTCTGTGGGAACTCCGGCATTTGGCCAATGGAGGAATTCTAAGGGGATGGACAAGAGCACCTCGCCAGGGGTGGACGAGTTAGTCGCCAAAGATACTCCTGAGGCCATGGAGGTGAATGTGAAAGAACTGGACGCACCTACCCAAGTTGGGTTAAGTAAGTCTGTTTCGGAAGCAGGAACCTCAAACCTTGCCTGCAACGCTGAGTCGGAGTCTTTGCAGCTCAAAAAAAAATTGAGAGGCGAAGGCAGAAGAGGAGACGTAAAAGGGAGAAAAATGCTATTGAGAAGATGAGAAATCGGATTGATAGCCTTTTAAGTGAGGAGACGACTCCAGAAGTTGAAAGACCTTTGAAGAGGTTTAAGAGTGAAAACCCTAAAGTTTCGAAAAAGGTCCGTAAACAGAAGGAGAAGAATCCTCAAAAAAAGCCCATTGGACAACCCTCAAAAAATGTCGAAATGAATGTGGCTAAAAAGGGCACTAACCAGAAGCCGAACAGTAGTGGTAGTACTAATGTTAGGCCTAAGGTTGGTGCAAAAGTGAGACCATCTTTTGCACAAGTTGTAAATAAAGATCTCACTTTAGGTGTCACTGACATATCTATGGAGGGTCCTCTGAAGAAACCATATGTGAATGCTTCAAGGCATCACTGCTGTGTGCTCTGGATAACCTTTGTGATGATGCTGGTGACATGGGTTTCGTAGATAATGCTAAACTTGTTGATGGGTTTATTGTACTCACGTGCAAAAACCAATCGAAGAAGAGCTAGGTGATCGAACTAGCGAAATCCCTGACCAATCTTTGGGAAGGGGTTAAACTAAGAGTCGATACCCTGCAGGCGCTGCGAAACGAAGTCAGGATGATCGTCGTTGCTCACGGTTCTTCCGAGGGTAAAGACATTATTCTGAAAAGGCTGCAGTAGCAAAGTGGATGCGTGAAGGACACTTCGAAATGGAGGGTTACTCGCGCAGAAATATGTGCTAATGCAGAAAATGAGGGCGTAGTGCTCACGATATGGTGTCCGAAGGAGGATGCGGAGGCCATCAGGAAAGCAGGGGGGAAACTCATCAGCGGACTTGACCAGGCTGAAGTAAAATTCAAGAGGAATGACCAGTGAGCACGACGTCCTCCCTGGTGCGGGGGTAGGCAACTCTGAAAAGAGAGGCCTATCAGGGAAGGTGGTGGGCTCATACCAGGAAAAAATAAGTATATGCCAGCTCAATCTTCATCACAGCAAAGCAGCATCAGCAATGTTAGTGCGATGTTTTGAGGAGGATAAGCTGGATATAGCCTTGCTACAGGAGCCCTGGATTGTCCAAGGCAATATCAGGGGCCTGTCCCAACCAATACCTGACCGCCAATATGTACCACTCACAGACTGATGGTAAATTAATGTCATGCATCCTGGTGCGATATGGCGTACGAACAGTACCTATGACACATCTCTGCCCGCCGGATCTTACGGTAGTAATGATTGGCAGTGGTTCGGGATCATTTCTTATTGCGTCGGCTTGCCTTCCCTATGAGACGACAAGTACACATCCGTCACTGGAGGTGGTCTACTATTGATTTGTCAATAATTTTTAATATTAAATTATTCTCCGATGGAGTCGGACATTAGCTGTAAAAAAAATCCAGTAAATTTGTCTTTTACAGAAGATTATTTTAAAATGAAAAACTAATTTATTTCGAGTATTATTTATAGTTGAGCCAGTAAAGTTTCAAGAGTAGGGCGATAACGGTCTTCGGGTTATACAATTGGTTCCACACAAATTATGGAACAATCTGTTGGTTCATTTACTAATATCAATATTTAATATTTTGTACAACCTCATTTGTTTAAAATAACGTCAAAAATTCGGGTTTGCATCGAATCGTAGAGATATTTTATGAAATTTATGGGAATTTCAGACCAGGCCGGTTTTATAGCATCCATCAGCTCCTCGTTTGTAGAAAACTGCCTTCCTCATTCATAAACTCTGCGAGTTAGCCATTCCCAAACGTTTTCAATAATGTTTAAGTCAGGTTTAAAAAATGTCCCTCCTTCCTTATATCGTGGAAACAATCATATCCATCCATCTGGACCATCGATGTTAAAGCGCCTTTCGTCGAAAAAAAACAACTCTTTTCCAATCACTTGCTTGATGACCTTGGGCACTATCCACCTCTTGTGGTCTTTTCCTAGTTCCAAACTCTGCTGCTTATGTATGGCTTTCAATGCTGCCTTTTTTTTTAGTTTTCGACACTTCAGGTATTTCGAAATTTTTTGTAATATTAACACGTTGAGTGCCACGCGCGCGGTTTTATAGCGACTTCCCCGTCAGGCCGCGCGAGTTTCAGCAGTGTAAAAATATTGCAAGTTGTGCTATGAAGAATATGCGGCAGAGAGTGGCAGTAAAATAGCACGAATTTGAACAAACAGGTTATAACATTTTGTGACACTTGCGAGGGACAACTATTTTTATGTTTACCTTGTTTCAGTAAAATCCATTAAAGTTTTCTACAAAAAAATTATCAATTTTTAACTTTATTATCATATTTTATACTGTCAGTCACCGGTGACTGACGCGGCCTAAAAAGAAAGGTCGGTGTCAGTCATCGGTGACTGACGTGGCACTCAACGTGTTAAAAATTGTTATTTTACTCACTGTGACTCCGACAACAGCTCACATTTTACTTAAACTCCTAGATGAATTGGAGGTGAATTTTGAGAATTTTGCGTCTATCTCGGGAAGAAACCTTTTGATATGTCTTTCCTTTGAACCTTCTTCCATAGCCTGAAGGACTCTTAAAATAAGTGTTTATTACTTTTGGACCTCGATCAAGTTTTCTGGCTATAGCGCGGCTGGAAATCCCATAATCATGGTATGCGGCGCTTTTTGCGATTTCTGTTAAACTATTTTCACTTACTTCTACGAGGGCCGTAACGCAGCTATGATTCTGACGAAAACCAGACTGCGGATTGGAAAGCAAATTATTAATAGTTATACATCTCATCATTTGTTTGTACAAAAGTTTTTCTAGAACTGTGGACAGAAAACACAATATAGCTATTGGTCTGTACTCTCCATTCCATTTAGGTAATGGCAACATTTTTGCATGTTTCCAATTTAACGGGTCACACATGACGTTATAATAGCATTGAAGAGATGAATAACATACGGAAGAATCAAGTGCATAAGTAAGTTTAAAAATGTTGGATGTATATTATCAATTTAACCTGCATTTGATTTTATAGCTAAGCATGTTGAAATAACATCATATTGCGCAACACAGCAAAATTTAAAATGATCACCGACCATCCCAATATCTGTATCTAACGCAGTTGAAGGAAAATTGGAAAATGTGGGATTTGTTTGAATCACAGGGATGTTGGTAAATGTTTTGTTTAATATATTTGCACCCACTTGGCCGGCAATATTGTCATTGGCCTTTGCAATTCATATTTCGCGAATGGTATTACAAGTTTGCTTAGTAGTGATCGCAGAACGAAAGCGTCTGGAATAATATTCAGTATCTGCATGTTTTATTTACTTAATAACATTTTTCCTGGCAATGGAATACTGTACTTTTAGCTCAGGAGCTTTAAATCGCTTCGACTTGGCTAGATCTCTTACACTTATAGCATTCCTAATAGCATCTCAAACCCATGGTCTTTTATTTGAGTGGTACAGTTAAGTCAAAGAGATATTTGATGTTATGGTCCAGAAATGTGGATTGTTCATCAGCCGATGACATAAAGTATATGTAACTCCAGGCAATATAAGAAACATATTCACATAAAAGATTAAAATTTAATTGTTTCAAATCTCTATAACTGTAAGTCTGGTCAACTTGTTGGACCCGAAAATTATACGTTAAAAAGATCTGGTCATGTTTAGAAAAGCACGAAGCAGATATCTGATCGTACAAATTTACGTTCTCAGTGTTGGATACAAAGAAAAGGTCAATCAGCGTGCTTGCTGGGGATGTATGATGTGTTGGACTGATATTATTAACCGGAAAAATACCAAATGATAACATATCATCAGGGAAGGTCGACTCTGTTAACAAATTTGAATTAAAATCACCAGTTATTACTATATCATCATACATTGAGACTAGTGTTTCAAGTGTCGAGTACAAAACTGTAAAGGGTATCCTTTTATTTGGCCTATACACACAACCCACCAACATAGTTTTGCCAAAAGAGGAAACTTCAATAAAAATTAACTCCAAATTTTGCCCAATTGAACTATTTGCATAAGATGACTTGTGCAATCGTTTGCAAGATATGCTACTTTAGGCAATTATGGCAACACCACCACCATGACCTCCTCTATCGGCTCTGAATACTTTATACCCATTAGGACATATAACACTATCAGGGGTTGATGCTACTAGCCATGTTTCCGAAACACAAATGACATCAATGTCAGAATTCTCAAAAGTTAACTTAGATTCGTCTACTTTATTATTTAGGCTTTGGGCATTTATATGTAGGATTTTAAATCCCTTTTTTTTTGCTTAGCCAAGATCCTGACCATACTCATAGTTAAATCCTTGGATCTTCCACGTACATTATTGTTGAAACTCATTCAAATGTAAGTTATAGCGCGCAATGCTAATAGTAACCAAAAATATATCAATGAAAAGGCCTGAAAATAATATTAGAGTTTGGAAAAAATACACAAAAATAACAGAAAAATAACAAAATATAAAGAAAATAAAATTAAAAAATCTTGAATGAAGAGACAAGGCATAAAATTATTGTCAAAAGATCATAATGAAACTTAGTCTGTAGAGCGAAAAAACGGACTCAGTTGCGCCGGGAAAGTAATTTTTATGGGTTCATCATTTTCATTTTGTCTCACGTACACAAATCCCCGTATAGTGTAAACTGATTTCACTTTCTTATCTTTCTTTAGGCCAAACGCTGTTTTGAAAATATCGGAATTATGTGGGGTAAGATTTTCATTGACGTAAAAAAGTGCATCAGTATCAAAACGAGCGTAACGGCGATTTCAAGAGCAACCATCTTCAACAAGTAATTTTTTTCATATGCCGTGTTGAGTTTTACTATAATGGGTGGATCATCGACATAGCGATAGTTTTTAAACTGTTTAATACGGAACATGGATTTATACAATGCCAACGGTGTGTTTAAAGTATTGCAAATCTCTTCAAAAATTTTATGTAGATTTTCGTTGTTATGAAAACGACGCCACTGTAGAATTTACAGGATTTAAACATTTTTTTTTTAAGATTTCAATATCTGTTTTTAAATGGTCAGCTTTTGTATTAGCAGTCTCCAGTTTAACTACCCTATCATTCAATTCTTTTATTCTCTTGTTACATCACATAATATTTCTGCCTTTTAATCATTAAATTTTTGTTCTATCTCCCTTAACAAGCTTCTCTTATTTTCCGCTATCAACATAATTATCTTGTTTGGTAAATTTATCATCTAATCAATTCCATAAACGACTGCGTGAACATGAGCCATTTGGAGTAGGAAAAATAAGTTATGCAGGAATACTATCAGACACCGGTGTAAATTCAAATTCATCATCATCTGCTGTTCTCTTAGGTTTACAAGTCTTATCAGCAGCCAACGAGTTGTGATCGGCTTCATTTGTTGTTCTTTTTGTTCTACGTGTTGTCATGATTGTTGTAAGTTAAAGGATCTCCAGGCAAGATCCTTACCAAAATCAATTAAGCGCAACCACGGCGCCAGAACAAATAAAAGTACACTTACACAACTTTAGCTTTAGAATAATAAATTTTATTTGTAATTTTAAAGAACAACCCAACAATTTACTTTAATTTAACTTCATTTATAGAAAAGCGCAATAATTTACTTTATTCTTAATTTACGGAACAATGGATGACTTTAAAGAACGAGCGCGCATCCAAGACTAACTCGATTGTTTACGATTGAATGTTTGTGCTATTTATTGTAATATTGTTACGTTTATTACCACAATAAACGTTATTTTGAAGGGTTCTTTTAATTGCAAATATGAAAATACACAGTTTTATTCGGTACTTAACACTCTTATATACAACTCGTACTAATTGGCACTGTACACTTAGCACTTCTTTTGTACACACAGATGTTCACTCTATGAAATATCAAAGTCAACTATGTCTTCTCCGGTGGACGGCGCCTTTATATACAGATCACGGCCGCTTCGCCCGAACATACGCGAAATTTCGCATCAGTTATTTTAGTTGCTGGGTTAGTAGTCTTGTATATGTGATTGTGTGTGTGTATCTTTTGTTTACTTTTTGCTTGCTGTAGAAATTGTTTTTTTGAAATCGCGGTTCATGGAATTTCTGCTACACAATTTGTTTTTGTTTTATGTTTATGATATTGTGTATTTGTACATTTGTACAATAGGTCGTTTCACACATCTTTGGCTATTACTTAGTAACAATATGTTTTCAGATCTGATTTTATTTGCTGCACTTTGAAGTTTATTGAACTTTGTGTTATTAAAAGAGAAAATACTCGAATTTAAAAGTTTTAAATTTGGTTTTGTTGGGTCCTCTTACATTTATTTTTATTTTATTTTTTTTGTTTGTTTTGTTCTGGTTATTGCTATATTTTACGTAAATTGCTTATTCTTAAAAAAAACCACTCATTGAACGTAAAAATTGCAATTTTTGTTTTGTAAGAAAGTTTTAACAAGTTTGAATTAAAAATGTATCTTTAAACACGATGGTTCCGCGTAATATTTTGGCACGTCCACACCGTTCTCACGTTTTGTAAATATTCTGGCAATACAATGCTTTACTAAATTCAACGAATTAATTTAAAACTCTTTACCGATCGACCGACCATCAAAAAAGAATTTTACGCCGATGGTACTACCTGGTGCCGATTCTGATGAAAAACTAAGTATAATTAAGTCTCAAGCTGCAGAAATACTACAATCTTCTGGCTTCAACCTCATGAGACGGCTTTCTAATAGCACTCGGCAAGACAATTCGTCTATATTGGAAAGCTTTGCCCAGATCGATGCCGATTCTCTTATTGGCGTCCGAAGAATGATGGTTGAAAGCAACCAAACGTAATACATTATTCGTTTCGGTAACACTTTTTGATTCTCTCGACCTCTTGGATGCCCCAGTAATTAAAGCAAAGGTTCTTCTTCAAAAATGTTGGGTAATTGAGATGGATATGGATGCATCAATTCCTACTCACCGTGACACATCCTGGGAAATTTTTAAAACTAATTTAATACAAATTGATCAATTAGAAATTCCCATGGGTTTTCCGACGCCTGAATGCGAGCATATAGCTGCTTCATTTTTATCCGGAGTAGAGATTATAATCCGTTGTTCAGCAAAACTGTATTTAAAAATAATTATTATGGATGAACTTTATTGTAGGTGTCTACCATCTTCTAATTGACCATTTCATAAAGAAGGCACGTTATTCGAATAACATTTTCATACTTAATTTGAGAAGAATAAGCACCTGTTTATATATTTTTGGGTATCTTCAGCTTTTATTTAGGATGATATTGGCAGTAGAAACTCACTATAGCATGTTATGACTTAGCGTATGCGACCTCTGGAATATAATTAATGAAAATGTCCATAGTGACCTAGAAGTTCTCACTGGTCTAACCCCATTCCAACAGATACATTGAGCCTGCTCAGACAGCTCTCCCAACCCAAACGTAGACAATATTTTAGAGATAAGATTAAATTTAAGATTTGAATTAATTACAATATTGTAGATTTTTAGTTATAAGGTAAGATTTGAATATTAGTTCTTTACCAGCCTTTACCAGTTACATTAGAGTTCGTTAAGGAAAACTTACCTATGAAATGCATTGCTCGCCAATGGGCTGAATGGATTTTACTGCTAACTAAAAATCCTTGGCACATTTTCTTAGGAACCGGCCAATATACCCACTTTCAAAGTAGCTGTTGCCTATTATTATAATTCTTCAATTGCGGTCATTTATATTTAAGGGATTTCTCTTAAATCCTTGTCCTATTTTTTAAGTTATCGTAATAGTTTTCCAGCCATTTCTTATATGAAGTTAACCTCAGTTTATTGCAACATATTTAAAAATAGTATTCCAGAGGGAATGGGAAGAAATTGCCTCCAGATCCTGCTCAATAAACGAGCAATTCCACCAGTCCTATAATTGCCTAAATACAAGAGACGTGCCATGAAGGAAACGGTCGACTAACCCGGCACCATAAAGCAGCCGAATTATTTTTCCTGGATATCAGAGTTAAACTGAAGCGGTAACACTGGAGAAAGAAATACGATTAGATTTTTTTTACCATTCATGAAAAATTGTTATAAAGAAAAGAATTGCGAAAATGTCTCAAACCACCGTGGAATTTTTGGTTCGAAGCAACAACGCATTAAATTTGCTCGATTCCATAGCTTTGAATGCCCTGCAGCGCATGTTCAGTTTCAGCAGGCTCTTTGTTTTATCTGAGTTTTAGTCGCCCCACCAAATTCTAGTAATTTTTTTCTCCGTTTCGTAGTTCCACAGTGCGATATTGGTAATATTTGCCCAATTTATTTTTAAATTCAGTCTTAGTAGCCTCAAAAGGCTTTGCTTTATCCAAGCTGATTTTCAGTAATCCTCTGGCTTTGATTGCCACTGCACTTGCTACGCCTTCAGACGCTAACGATCCTGGATCATTAACGATAACATTTCGCCCGGTACTTATTAAAGTCTTTATTTGTTGCCTGTGGAGCACGTACGGATATCTGGCGATAGTGTATACCTTTCAATAGTTCAACAGCCGCTTTCCGATCGCGATTTCGATGTATAGAAGGTTTCTTAGATATGTTGGGAAAAAAATGTTCTATATTCTTCTCAGTATTATAGTAGATAGAACATTGCGTTAAGTATCGTTAGACCATTCAGCACGAGGCTTTCCTTAATTTTAAATTTGCCCTTATAAGTCTGAAATATTTTATTTATTGGCGCCGTATGGTTGCGTTTAATCTTTGTAAACGAGTTTAATTATTCGCAGGTTTATTTAATTATAAAGTTTATTTAAATTATATGCAGGGCTGAATTTTACTTTAACCCATTGTTGCTTCAATTATTTTATTTAACTTAAAACGCTTCTTTAAAATCGTTGTTCACACCTTAAGGTTTTGATGTAATATCGCTTTTGTTCTTCAGAGTGTATTCACTTTCCTGGAAATGTGATCTAAAAATCAGTTTCAGCTTTCAAGAATGACAATGGGTACAGCGGAAATATGGGAGTGTGTGGCTTGCCCAGTAGTAGTTCCTGTAAATATAAAAATTAATGGAAGCCGTTGTTGCGGGTTGTTATGACCATCTGTCCCGCTGACAGCAGCTGGTGGGTCATATTTTTTCAAGTCAGAACTTTCGCAATCTCAAAATATTTAAGGCTCTCAAAATCGTATCATTTAATTTTAAAAACACTTACCGTAGGGCTTTGCTTCAAGTTCATCCCGTAAGTCTCTGGGTTCTCTGGCCAATGCCAATGTTGATCCTTTTGATTTAATAGCACATTGAGCTGGTCTTTCATGGTCACCAATAGGAAACTATGATATCTATACTATCTATACTATACACTCAGTTAAGCAAAATATTTATTAAAATTATCTTGTGCAAAATAATTGGCATAATGACATTATATGAAAGTGTTCTGTGTGTTATTATTTGTGTTGGGGGAATATCAGAGCAGACCTTTTCTTTTTTGGCTCCCTTTTCGACAGTGGACATTCAGATACAATATGCGCGTACCATTTTTTATAATTTTCATCCTGGCCAGATGATACTTAAACTTGCCATGACCTGTGACTAACGCAGTGAGATCCAGCTTAAGGTAGCCCTATTATATCTAAGCACCTTGCTGGATTTTCTGCCGAGGGGCGCTTTGAGCACCATTCGAACCTGTCCGCATGTGTTAGGTGTAATGAGTTTACCTATAGCAGGACTTTAGCTCGCACTAGGCCATTCCATAGTGCACCTCTAGGTTCTGGTCCACAGAAATCCACCTCAAATCCCCTTATTGCTAGGTCGTCTGCTGCTTCATTCCCAGCTGTGCGTATGTGTCCATTAACCCACATCAACGTCATCCTTTTCAACGAGGGACATCTGTTTAGTTGCAGAACACATTCCAGCACTTGTTTAGAATACGCGTGCACTTGTCTCATGCGTTTTATACCTGACTGATTGTCAAGTGCAATGAGAACTTTTCGCCCACCCAAACGACTTTCTGTGTGTTACTACAACAGGTTTTGCAAACATAGGCAAAATACTCGTAAGTCAAGAAAGGCAGCATGATATAAGGATCTGGCGGGCCTTTTTGAGTCATTGCTATCGGTAAAAATTAACGAACCCGTTCTACTTCCCCTGCCCCTTCAGAACCTGACGACCACGGTTCATTAGCAATAATATTTTGCACGATTTTGCGATTTTGTACTTATTAAAGTTCTTGTTTGTTGCCAGTGCAACAGATACGCATGTCTTACGATAGTGTACTCCTTTCAATAGACCGGCAGCTGCTTCCCTATCGGTATTTCGGCGTACAGAAGTCTTCTTGGATATCTTGCAAAACACTTTATTTAGCACTTAAAACACGGTTCCATCTTTATAATCGTTGTTTACACTGCAACGTGTAACTCGATACTAACTTCCAACTTTACCACCTAAGTCTTTTAATACTAGTCGTCTAGTTTGTAGCAATTTGTAGAATACTCCAGAATCTAGTACATACTTCTTTAGCCATAAACATATTTTCTGTTGTTTGTTTTTGTAACCACTGCCTGCTTTGTTACTTACGGTGATGGTTTCCTTGCGCTGTTTTTCTTTACCCACACAACTCAATTCCTGAAAAACGTCTACATGTTGATGTTATATTCCTGCATGAACTTATAAGTACGTTGTAGTGTTTTTTTTGTTACAGCGCTGTCTGTACAGTGGTTACCAAATGTGGTCGCACTCTTTATTGCTTGAACTTTCTGTACAGCAGTGAGTACCACAAGTATTCATACCACTCAATTCTAACAATATGTTCCTCAATGCTGGTTAAAAAAACCAAATTCTACCAGTAAACTCTTCAAAACCACAGACAATCATTTGTTGGCCAGTTGCGGCTGAGTTCCGAAAACCAAACGCCATACGTACGGGTTCATAGTGGCCTGATACAGTTGATAACTTAGCTCTATGTATGTCTTCTGGGTGGATCTCAATTGATGGTAGCTACATCCAACGTGCAGAAATACTGGCATCTACCCAATTTAGGTGCCGATAATCAATGCCGTCTTTTAGAGGCAGTGTTAATTAGTTTATAAATCGATTATAAACAATATTGGCTGTGA
Organism: Phania funesta; assembly: GCA_963932375.1. Lineage (NCBI taxonomy): Eukaryota > Metazoa > Arthropoda > Insecta > Diptera > Tachinidae > Phania > Phania funesta. Next base: position 5,326,122 of record OZ010657.1, on the reverse strand, counting down.
ACAAGGGAGCACGTACATATATAATACACATGGAAAAAATCTCACATATCTAAACGCACAGAAAAGTGTTTCCATAAAATTTTTTTTATTTCATTCTTCTTTGTACTTTTCGTTTATACGATGTTTTTGTCAGAGATGCCGCTTGATATCAATTTGAATAATCAGGAAATTAACGATGTCGACAAATTTGCGACTGTGAATTGTTAAAAGTTAGTGTAACGCACTACTGCTTTCTGAATGTCAGGATATCTATATAATTTTGAATAGATTGATGTATCTGTTGTGTCTATTTTGTCTTTAATTTCATGAGTTAAAGATATCAGTTCATTTTCGTAATAGAATACTTTTGTTGTTATTTTTTAATAATAAAATAAATTTATTTAGTTCCCAATCGTTTAAATGTCAACGGTTATTCTGACTGAAATTTCGCTCAAAACTTTGACTGTTATAATAATAATTTTTAGTTAGATTACGATATAGCGGATTATCAGAATTGAACATTGTACGAATTTCGTTAGCCAAGCATATGAAACTCAAACATTTTTTCAAGAGCATTTACTCTGCCCTAAGGGTACATTCCACAATAATATGCCTTACTTTACTTTATTATGAATACATATTTGATCCCCTTCTTGCCTCAAATTTATTTCAGGAAACCCATTTGTTATTTATGACTAAGGAAAAAGATAGTGATTTCGAGTCTCGCACTACGACTAGCTTTTTCTCTAGACTGTTGTGATTTCAGACTGTCGGCCTTCTTCCTCATCACATAGTCTCTTGTGATTTCTAGCAATTATGTAAGGCTTAGGTCCACCATGACATTTACATTTCAGAAGTGTATGCCCGTGGTCATAAGACTTATGCTACGCAATGCTAGACCAAGTCAGCCACTTCCTCATGAGTATCTTTCGTCCACCCCTTGCAAGTAATTTTTGTCCATCTCTTCAGAATTCTTTCACTGGCCAAATAACACCGGAGTTCTTACAGAGATTAATTTGCCTACATCTTGCGAAGCTTCATTTTTAATTCCAAAGGGAATCTCAAAGTCCAGCGCGTTAGAAGTATCTTAAAAGATTGACACGTCTACCTCTCTCCGCCTCTCTGGTGAGGCTTCTTGTTTCATTTATGTAATGGTGAAAAAGATGTCCACCCACAAGGAGCTATATGGAGCTATATCCGAGCTGGTCTGTATAAAGCTGAAGATCGATTGGTATTCAGAGTTCTCATACTAGCGACCAAGTCCCCTCTTGGCCACACATGGAGTAGAGATTTTTTTAATAGAGTGTTAAATTTTCTCCGCTCATCTAAAGCTGTTGGCCGAGTCGGCCCGAAAATATGCTTGATGTTGCGATAAGTTGAGTGATTAAATTATGTGTCATATTAGCTAACCACGCTGCGCCACAAAGTGCCAGTTTTGGTTACTAGTTCACTTTGATTGGTTTTGCGAGAAGTAGGAGTACAGAAATAGGTCCATCTACGGTTATGACTTGAACATTAATAACGGCTAAGTGTGCATTCCCAGACGCATCTGCTAAGCCATGAAACTAAAATTTTGTCGAAGGTGAAAAATCAGTCCATCTTGGAATACGAATTTGATCAATATTATCATAGAACTGTAAAACCTTTTGCCATCTATTAAGGCTTTCATCCCAAGCTGTGTTGTGTTGCCATCTTGGCATAAATAACAATGGGGGCTAACCAACCAGCAAGATCAAATAGACGAGCTCCGAGCCGATTTCCTTTTAATTATTGGTAGACTAAAGAAAAAGGTGTCATGCTCGGCATTCCATTTTGTGCCTAATGTTTTCGCTTTGTTTGAATCGGGTGGGGTGAGTAGATCGATATTGAGCAGATGATCTTTGGGCATGTTGTTTAATTATTCCTTAGTTTTGGTGCCGAGTCAAGACCTATGATCAATGGGCTTTGAGCGTTTACTGCTTTTCCAAGAGTATGACCACCTGCTAAAAGATCGTCTACGTACATATTGTTTTATATATATTTGCAGTCATTGCACAGTGGGTTGAGACATTATTATTCATGTTTATATATATTTTTGTTAACATTATTTAGTGAAAAGAATGGTTTTTGGAAAAAAATTTCTAGAAAATATTTTTTTATTTTAGGTATAATTATGCAATTGGTTTCAGATATCATCGCAATGATCATAATCAACATCCTGATCTTCGTTACGATGATTATAATAATCATCCTCATACTCACTATTGGGTTAGAATTATTATCCCCAATACCTCTGATATTCTGTGTTGATTATTGTTAGTTTTTTATTTGATTCCTGCTGGTAATGAATGGATCTGAAGTAAGTATGTAAGTAAGCAATAATCTATTTAATATGCCTTGACCAGTTTTCTGCATTTACGCTCAAAATATTTTATATAGTTTTTAAAGCCTTTGTTTCTAGCCTCTTGCGCTTCCTCTAAAAGCTCACGACCAATTGACATAAAGTGCATTGGATATTATTTCCGGTCCGTGATTAAAGTCTGTATGCAGGGTAAGTGACTTTTTATACTATGAAAATTTTTGAACAACATGCCTGGCAATATATTGAGCCTTTAAACTTGTCACCATTGATCTCGTGGCCAACTGACACAACAATAAGTATTATGTGCATTCTGCCGATTAACTCTAGATCAAGTTTTGTTTTTTCTATTCTTAAAAAAACCTTCTCACAGTATTGCAATCATTTGTGTTGCCAATGTTGGTCAATTGGTTGGTCAATGATCAATCCAGTTTTTTCTGAACTCTTTCTTAATTCTCGTTTTTGTGTCTTTAACAATATGTTTCTCATGATCTGTAGTTTTTATGTCACGTGGAGAAGACAACTAAAAAAAGCTTATCGCGCCATGGAGAATAAAAAACCTGAACTGAAATTAAACCTTTGCGTACATTTCTGGTATTCGTTTCATCAATAGAGTGGAAATCTTTGCTCGTAGCACCGCAAACGTAGCATTATTGCGTGGAATTTGTTTCGGTAATAGCCTTGCACACTTTGCCATCAATAATCACTAACATTAGTTTGTGACCTAATTTCGTTTATTTTTCAGCAACTAAAACCACAGAATCCTTAGGGTTTTTTATTTCTCCTTCTCCTCCTTGTGTTGGTAGAAGAAGGTCAATTTTTAATGCACAATTGATTATTAAAGACAGCAGAATCAGTGACGTCAGAGTCACGGAATGCAGGCTTGCTTTCGTCAAAGCACCACTTAGAGAACAAATCCGTTTGCGTTACTTCTTTTTTTCTTTTAATGAGTCCAGCACGAAATGACCAAATGCAAAAATTTGTATTCGTGTTCAACAAATGAGAATTTTTTTTTCGAAAGTTGGCGTGAGTCAAAATTAACTCACTAGACCTGGCAAACAATCATACTCCTTTTTCGTAAGTTGGCGTGAGTCAAAATTAACTCATCAGAGCTGGAAAACAATCGACAGTCTCAGCAAATCCGCAAGAGTTTTTTGGTGATGCACATACTCCTTTTTCGTAAGTTGGCGTGAGTCAAAATGTGGCCATTAAAGACCATACTGTAAAAGGGTCTGTTTAACTAAATTTATTGTATGATGGGATCAGCGTGCAAGGCATCATTCAAGCTGTAGCTATTAGACGTTCTGCTAGAAGTATTATGCCCTTACATGACCCAGTTTAACTACAGTATCATAGGGTTAGAAGATGTGTTCGGGTTATATGTTACAATATATGCTTGTAACACGTTATCATATTCCACCTTCAGGTCCGATTTCTTCGTTAAATTATTCACATTTCTTAAAAGCTAAATCATTGATATATGACGTGAATTTCCTAATTCAATTACAGGGTAAGGAATTGAAAGGTAACCAAAGATGCTAGTGCAAAATATAATTTTAATTATCAATAAAGAAATAAATAAAAAGATTGAACTGATAAGACCCGTTGGGTCACTTGTGGTTCATTTAAATATAGCTCTCCTCGCAAGATGTCTAAATTGCCTTGAGTATGGCAACGTAATAAGTCATCACATAATTTATTCGATTGCGCTGGCACAACTTCATTACGTTCAGTTGCGCCTTAATCTTCATTCTTTTGTTTTTATATTGGGCTACTAATTGGTTTCATCATCATTTCTCAAGGCTGTGTTGTCTACAATTACTTTTGCTTTCCCGCTCATTTTCTGCTTTAAGTGAAAGAGTTGTTCTACTCCACTTAATCCAGTGTTATTGCCATAAATTTATTTTAAAAAGGTCTCTAATTGAGGCCTAAAACTAGCAATCGCCATTAGGCATAGGCATAGCTCTGGTTATATTATCAATTGATTCACCAATGAATATCATACTATAAACTTTTCTAACATATTTTGTGATTTCTGTTAAGTTTATATCTGCAGCTTTTACTTGGTCAGTTAATTCAGAAGATTCCCTAATCTATTTGTATTTGTTGTCAATATCTGATCACAAAGTCTCTAGATCTCGTTTCTTGAAATTTTGGAATTTAGTGCGGGTATAGATTGAGAATATTCCTGTGAGTCGGTATAATCCTCGTGAAATTTGTGTAAATCTCATTTAATATAGCGTAGTAAATCGCAGCCCCAAGATTTTAAGTTAGACATTTTGGGTTGGATGTAATAAAATTGAAGTCTGTTTACTTTAATAGAGAAAAAAAACATTTTTTTTACCAACACAAAACTTCCAACTGGGTCTTTTACACTGTTTTTAATTATGTTTATTATTTAATTTTTAATAAATATGTACACACACATATACGTTAAAAACAATAAAAATATGTGTATTTAAAAATTATATCGTTTATTTATTGGGTGGGTGGACTGCACTTTTATTCATTTTAATTTTTAGCGGTTCGGAAGGGGCAAGTTCTTACGGGTGCGATGGGCATAGCAAGTTTACCTGTGAACACAAAATAAGCCACTATTTTTCTCTTAAAACGTTATAAAACTGATATTTAGGTTGATTGATTTTTTTGTTTTCCGCTAGGTCGCACTTACTCGGTTGCACTTTCATAATTTTATAGATCTGGATTTTCTGCCGTACAAATGCCTGTTCGCACAGGAATTTGGGTCATTAAAACTGACGCTATTGATGGCCTGTTCTACACAGAAGACCACAAATCAATTTCTTTGCGTTATTCTGCCGCCACTCTGTCCATGTCAGAACAGATATTTGGCTAGTCAAGACAAAATGTTTGTAGGTGTTAATGTTTTGCCATAGTTGGGTAACATTTATTGCTCACTGAGGTGAACAAGGGTTACGATTACGTTCTAATTTCAAATTTGTATCAGCATCATTGTTTCGTAATAACTCCCTTGGCCATAGTACTGCAGTGTGATACTCATTACCTGATTTCGTCTCTATTTTACTCCCACTGTTTTTTATTTCGTTGCTGTTTTATTTATTTATTTCTTCATTTATTGTTTATTACAATTAGACTTGTTTTTGCGGTTTCTCTTCGATCCTTTTTTTCTGTTAACCTTTCTTTTTAATATTTTATTCTGATAATTTGTGGATCGGAATGCCAATGTAAAATAAATTCCGCTACCGTAGCCATTCCGTTCGGACCCTCGTGGCTTCATATCTCTTCCACTTCATATCTTCCATTGGGCCGCTTACTAACCTCTTTATAGGGATCAAGGAATCTCCCTCTTAGCGTAAGTCCCGTGCCGTATTGAGTGCGTTTAATGGCGACCAAGTCTCCTAAGCCATACCCTATCTCAGGATTCCGTCCGCTGTTATTTGTTTTGCAGTTTTCTTCTTGTATTCGCGCTATATTATCTCCGGCTTTAGCTTGCATCTCATTCCGTTCATCATCCGATTCGCGAAGATATGCATCAGCTAACATCTCCCTAAGGTCTGGATACTCTGGCAGTCTCATGTCTACTCCGTTTAGTAGTCGGAAAGATGAAAACCGTGTACTTTTCGTTGCCGAGAATTAATCAGCAGCTAAACGCGACGCTCATGTTTATACCAATTCAGGGACTTCTCTCCACACAGCTTGGCCAGCATTGACACAACAATCTTATGAATACGATCGACTTGCCCATTCCCGCGCGGTATGGCAGTGGTGATCAACATATGCTGAATGTTTTCTTTCTCGTAATAGTCCTTGAAAGCCTGCGCAGTAAGTGCCGCAAGCCTGCCCTTATCATTTGTTTTCGCATTGCCAAAAAAAAAGCCGATAGCCTCTCACGGCACTCTAGAACAGATTTAGCCGTAGATTTCATTGGGTGGAGCTAAACGAACTTTAAAAACACATCTACCACTACAAACCAATAGTTGTACGTTTTTCGGTGACCTCCATTGGGCCTTTTTCCGGCCTTTGCCTCGGTGATGATGCACTCTTCCATCTGTACGGGTACCACGATAATGTCCTTGGTTCGTTCCCTACACAGTAAGCCATTTTGCAAAAAATAGTCTTCGTATTCGCCGTCTTCTAAAACGGCTATATCGCCGTAGGACAATCGTCGTCGTCTATTGCGCACCTTATCCTATGTGTCAGGGAACTTTCCACCACTAGGCAAGTCATTTGGTCGCACTGCCACATGCTTCCCCCGAGCCTACGTTCTATCTTGTAGGTATATTCCTGCAGAAACATAGCCAACCGGGCTACTCTTGCTGGTACGTCGGCCTTGTTCATGGTCACCCAAAACGCGTTGCATTCCGTCACAATCTTGACCGGTATGTCCAGTAAGTAGATTCCCCGTTTCCTTAACGTCTCTACAACTGCAAGAACCTTCAGTTCGTAAGAATTGTACGGCTTCGTTCTTCGGCTCATATATTGAACCGGTTGGAACTCTTCGTCATCTAAACTCTTTTGCAGGAGTACCGCTCTATAACCAAACTTACTGGCGTTCGCATGTACCTCGGTAATCGCGTCTGGATCATGTAATTTTAAGACTGGGGCTAGAATGAGCGCGTTCTTTAGCTACTGACACGCCAATAGAACCTCGTTAGTGATTTAGAATTGGATATTCTTACTATGAAGATCAATCAGTGGTATGGCAGTAGTTGCATAGCTCAGAATAAATTTCCCAAAGTAGGATATAAGGCCTCGGGACCATCTTTCTGTCAGCTGGACCTAGAAAATCTCTCCCCTCTCGAATTAAGTCCCTTAAAACTACCAATATACCACTGGTAAATTAGAAATGCCGAATGGGGAAAACAGACACTCGTACTGTCCATTATGGGTTACGAACGAAGTGTACTTCCTGGATGATTCCACTAAAGGAACATGAAAGAATCTGTTCCGAAGGTCTCATGTGGTATAATAATTCGCGCTCTGCAACTTGTCCAACACCTCCTTCATTAATGATATGGGAAAATTGTTCCCAACGATATTTCGTTTTAACTTCCCCTAGTGGCAACATAATCTTTTCGAGCCGTCTTTTTTTTTACATATGTATGATGTACTGGGCTGCACTATATTTTCTTTTAACCAATCCGAGATATGTTGGTCCATTACGATCTAATCAGCCCTTGGTAGCCTTTAAGGTCGACGATAGATGGGGGTATAGCCTTTTAGCACAACCTTTATCCTAACTAGGCTTTCTGGATTTCTTTGCGACTTATAGTCGTCTATTTCTTTGGCCACCTGTTCCCCTATCGACGGTTCTAAATGATCGATATCGTTCTTAAGCTCAAATTGACGCTCTTCTCCATCAGTGATGATTATCTGCACCTTACGCAGCAAGGAATGGATAAGGTTTCGTTCGCCGACAACATATTGCACTAAGTATCAACCACCGTAAAAAACAAATTTCCACGCGTTGCGATATCTTTAAATATTAATCAGGAGCCTTTACGCACTACATTTTCCTGGCCACCATCCATTTTGACAGATCTTCTTTTTAGGTTCGAGGCTAAACATTCAAAAGACAAATGACCAAATTCGGGGCAATTTTTCGCGAGGTGTGATTTAACTCCGCACCTGAAACATATACCTTCATTGGCCGTAGGCTCCGGCTTAGGCAACTGTACTCTGTTCTCCGTGTTCACTTTGTTTTTTACCTGGTATATTGACCTGGGACTTAGTAGTGCCTTATCTTTTTCTTCAGCTCGCCTATACTGTCAGCTGAATACAATTCACTGCTATTAAGTCGCGAGTCGTGTATAACTTCTGTAAAGTACCCTACAATGCTGCTTTCGGGTAACTCTGTTTGACTCCCGATACTGTAAAGGTATTCGTTCAGTGACTCTGTTCTATTTAGGCGTCCATTCCAAATTTGTCGTGTGACCTTGTTTGTTTAAATGACCGCAAATCACAAATTCCGTTTTGATTTCTAATAAATATCTTCGTTGCGCCTGGCAACAATTGTTTTCCATAATGGCACCCACCTCCTCGAATTCGATTAGCTACTGAATAATGTCAGGAGTGTTCGTGCCCGAAAAAAGATATAGACTTTCCTCTACATCCCGTTGAGTGTACATGCTCTTTTGCGCAGAGAATCCTTCGGCATCCTCGAATCCGTCTGCTTCAGAAGCACCGAATGTACTGGCACCGTCCTCGGGTTCGTCGCTGGCGTTCATACACTCCAGTCCGAAATATCCCAGAGTCTGTTCTGTAAGTCCGCTTTTATTCTTTGGATAGGTAAGCCTAGCTTCCCTAACTTTTTCCTTAGGGTATTAAAGGTTATAATGATATAAAGTGTTACCATAAATACGAATACAATGAAATAAGATTCTGAAATACAAAGTTTATAAGGTATAAAGAATATAAAATACAATGATTATATAATTTAACTTGAAATTTTCTCCGTATAGTTGTATTCCCTTTTCAGCAGTAATTTCTCCTAAAACTTAAAACTTCCTTTATTTTTTAATTCTTCTTTAAATATTAATTCTTCCTTGGCTTCTTTAATATCTTTAATTTTAATACTTGAACATCCTTTACTTTAATTCTTCCTAAACATCTTTTCACGAATTCAAAATCTTAGCAACTGCTCGCTATAGTTCGGTTTTATTTACACAGCCACCTAAAAACGTATTGTTCATGGTGATTTTTCTATCGTTTTCTCTCTTGATGTCTCTTGCAGTCGAATGAAGATTGTTTATTTCAATTTTCAAAAATTCTGGAACGCTTCTGCCGGAACAACCCTTCACCTACATATATACACCCAAATTTGTAGAATCCCCTACGCACGTTTGAAGCAACTCAAAACTATTTTTTATTTAAGGTTTAAGGTTATTTAGTTAATTTTATTTAATTGAATTTTAAAACTTCTTTGCTTGAAAACTTCTTTGCTTCACGACCTTACTGCTTCACCTCTTTTCTTCTCAAAGACTATTTTTAAACTGTTTTTACTTCTTCTGCAAATTACTAAGTTACCCAGGCCTATCTTGCTAGGTACCCTATGTACTCTCTATATACTGTCTCTTCGCGTTCTATTTATCTTTGAATTGTATGTTCCCTTACTTTACTTCAGATTGAGGTAGATACCCTACATATGTATATAAGTTTGTCATCCCGTTTGCAATTTCTACATATTCCTTTGCAATTCAACAAAGTATATATATTCTGCATATTTATAGGTAAGGAAGTTCAATTCAGTGTCCGATGTTGAAGATAAATTTCAAGTTCCCGAAATATGTATTTTCTTGCTTTTGTATATTCTGCATTCTTATTAAATTTGCTACATTACCCTATAGGTATGATCAACGCGAGACCCCCAGATATTTTTTGAGGACCCAAATATTGGACCGAATTAAACCATTTTCAAAAAAACCCTCAATATTTTGAAGACTAACAAAGAAAAGGAAGCCTGATTTTACCATAATTTAACACAATTCAATTCAAAACTGAACAGACATAATACTCCGGAAACTCCAAATTTGGCCAAAATTTTAAACTCACCACAAATTTGAAAATTCGCCATAATATCAAAAAAATTTTACTAAAAAGATTTAATTACAACAAATCACTGCTTAATAAAAAAAAAAAACAAATTAAATATTTTTTCGATATTTCACCACCAAAAAGCCGAAAATTTACAATAAATTCATATTTTATGAAATCTATGTTAAACAATTATGTCAAAAATCAAATTTCTCCACAAATGGGAATTCACCAAAAAGTTATAAATTTCACCATAAATTTAAATTAATGCAAGAAAAACTTCACCACAATTTGGGAATTCACTAAAGCTTGAAAATTAACCACAAAAATCTTAAATTACAAAAATAACAAAATTTTACCAAAAATCAAAACTAAAACAAAAATGCATCAGAAAATTTGCAAAATTTAAAATTCACCAAATATACGAAAATCTACCATAAATCGAAAAACTGCAGAAAAAGTTCCACTTCATATTAGCGGTCTAAAAGCATATTTTCAACTGTTTCACAAAACAAATGAGACGAAAATGTATTCATTTTGAAATGTATTGATTAATTATTATCTGATCAGCGAACTCTGCACAGCCGAATGGTTACTGGTACCTTTCAGTGGTCGTATGAATTTATATGTACAGTGACTCAAAGGAAAAATCGGACATTCCCAACACCAAACGATCAACCCAAACAACGAAATTTCAACCAAACTTAAAAAGACTCTTGGCCGCTTTTCCGTTTGATTCACTGTACATTATACACATAAGGTGAGCTCACTAGCTTCGCCATACACTCATTTATTTATATAAAATTTATTAAAACTTAATTTTTATTATTTGTTTTCCTTCAGTCCATAAAAAACTCCTGCAAGAGTCCTTCGATGCTTAAATAAAAGTTTTTTTTTCACCATAAAATACTCCATTGTAACAGACAAGCAATAATATCGTTAAGTTTCTTTTAATCATTCATACCACATGCTGTTGCACATACATATGTAAGTGTAAGTTCATAAGTACAAAAATGTTCCCGTTATTACCTTATCACATACAAACATATATACATATATTTTTTACATACATATATCATCTACACATCCATACGTGTTATTACCGTAACGACTTATTTTCGCGGCAAGCTCGAGTAGAGCTCGCGGCTCCCAGGGTTCGTTACAACAAAATATTTAGTTGTTCAGAGAGACGAGACAGTTTATGTTAATGTTTTCAACTTATTTAACTTAACATTGACATATTCGCTGGTACTCTCATCAGCTTCTCATACCGTCCGACGCTCACAGAAGATATAGACACTATTCGTTGGCAAGATAAATTTTACCTCTCGATTGAGGCGAATAAAATTCTGACTCAATTGTTGGCTGTCGGAGAGCTTGTTAGGACGAATACAATTCTGGCCCAATGGTATGAGGTCATTTCTCGCTCTGGCCTCTCTTGTCAGGGCGAATAATATTCTAGCCTGAATCGACAATACCAAAAGCTCTGTGCCTCTCACTCAGATGGGACTCTCTGCGTCTGGTTGCTGCTCTAGGTGAAGGGACAAAGGTAGACCCTCTTAAATTAAGAGATGTCTCCTCTGCTGACTCAACTGCGACCGCACTCGGTTGGGGCGAATAAAATTCTAGCTCAACCGCTTACCGTCGGAGGGGTGTCTAACCACTATTCGCCTACACCAATTGCGGCGAATAACATTCTGGCCCAATTGTTATAGCGTCACCTTACTTGCTGGCTTCTCTAGTCAGGGCGAATAAAATTCTGGCCTCACACGACAACACCAGTAGTTCCAGTAGTACCCGTTGGTGGCAAGTAAGACTAGCTTAATTAGGTTTAGTAAAACTCTAAATTAATTAAGCTACAATTAGAGCTAGCCCAACTTTTTGCTGTCTGCTAAAGACCTAAGTAATAAGATTGAATAAAATTCTAAAATTATTAAGTAGGTTTTACCGCGTTGCTAGCCATCACACAATACAGAGCATCTGATCATTTGACAGTCATGGCATTGTGGTATTGAGCAGTATGTTACCTAAATATTTCCGTTAACTTTAAACCTAAGTTAATATTTTTTAATATAAATGACGATTTTAATTCGATAAACTAAAGACTTCTAATTACCGTCACCATACAAAACATAAAGAAAACAAGTCAAATTTAGTTACAGTGTGTAATAAAAAGAACATAAAATATTCGGATAACCAAAAATTAATAATATTTGTTATATAAATTTACTAAATACAATTAAGAGACATAATTAAATAAATAAAAATGTTCACTACAACAGTGTCAATTAATTGAATTCCAATTGTTATTAAGAAAATAAGGTGCATTCAACAATTGTCATAAACCGAACAGAAGAAAGCAGAAACAAAACGGAGAAGTGGTGAATTTCTACAAATAATTAAAAACAAACAACAGGATCAAAAAAAGACAATAAACAAAACGCAAACATCAAATACAAATTTAAATTTAAACCAAAAAAATAGAGTCAAAATTAAATAATTTCAACAACTAAGTAATACTGAGACTACTAAATTGGTAGCATTTGTGGAAGCAAATGCTGTTCAGAATTATTGTACAACAAAAAACAATAAAAACGTGTAAAAATCAAGTAAAATAACAGTGTTGCGATTATCGATAAAATACAAGATAGTTTGACTGGCCTCTAAGCTTTTAAAACGTTACAGGTTGAAGAAACTACTGAGCAATAAAAAATTATTTTTTCGAAAATCACTGTCTAAAATAGAAGCAGTTAACGGCTTCTTTATAAGGGACGATGTAAGCAGAGTTTGGGGGTCATGTAATAAAACCAAAAACCACACCTATGTGGTACGATGAAAAACCTGTATCAAATTTTTAGAATCGAAACCATCAAAATGCAACGTTTACCGGACTAAAACCCTTTTTATAAAAAATAACTTCAGTTTCTGGCATAAATGCCTGCGCTTGCATAGAACATTGCTATATTGATTTAGAGCTCTGAAAATTAGACCAACAAAAAGCCATAACTGAAAGAAATCAGGCACATTTAGTGAGCAAAGTTGTGTGAAATAGCGAATCAGCTGCGCTAAATCAAGCTTCTGTACATTCAGTACCTGAGAGCTTATACCAAGGACCTGGCTCTATTCGGGCTCATCTTAAACCAATAATGGATTATGCAAAAATATTGTTCTCCAGAAATAACGACGGTGCAGTTTTTATTTCAGATGGGACATCTTCTCAACGCTAGCAAAAAAAACATTTGTTTTTTGTAACCGAAAATTTTAAGAAAAATTTTAAATGCGCGACATCATCACTTTAATTGAAAGTCGCATGAAAAAGGTGCAGGTGCTGTCCCTAAGCGAACTGTGGACATAGCAGATGCCGAAAATTTTCACCACTCAGTAGTATGGAATTGTTTTACTTAACTGCAAAAAATATTTTCCATTCTCATCAAATTATTGACCAACAATTTTAAGCCCCTTCCTGGCAACAGTGATATTTACCAAATAGTTACGAAATCCGGAGCTGGAATGATAAACAGAAATCGCATGGATTCTGCAATGCAAACATCTGGTAGATCGGGAAACTATATTATTGCCATAAAAATCTTTCGTGAAACGAAATATAGGCACGTCTACAGTGATTCCGATTAAAAACGCGTTTAATGAAAGATGCTCGTAATTGTTATGGGCACTGCTACTAAGCCTACTGCTAGAATAATTTACTTATTTTTATTTACTTTTTATAAAAGAATAAACCACTGTATCATTTTATTTACAACTTCGTTTAAATTTAAATTTTTAATTAAGGACCAGAAAGTGCATTGAACGCTACAAGCTGTCTAGAACGCCACACGATTGTTTTTGTTTCTCAAACTGGCAGGTTTTCACTATAATTTACTTCCAATGCAGCAAGCGCACTACCTATTCAAAAACCCTCTAATTTAGTGAAGAAATTTATGATTTTTCCCTGTAATTTTATTTCAAAAATCCTGGTATTCCTTAACCAAACTTAAATGAAATTGTCTCGATTTTCAAAAACTATTCTTTCTGAATAGATTATCTTATTAATAAATATTCTAAAATCCTGGCTTAACTCTGAAATTAAAAAAATATTATCTATTTATAAACTCTTCAAAAAGTAAGCTCAACTGTGATTTATTCCATATTTTGAAATTGCCCATACTTCCGAACAGTGGGCAATCCACAACTCCTTTAAAAAAGAAATAATACTGATTCCAAACACCGCCACGCTCTTACTCCTTCAATAGGATCTCTAATAATCTTCAAACAATACGAGCTACAATAAGAGCTACCAAGTTGCACTCGTTCAACTTTGTATTCGCTAATTTTCAGCCCGAAGTCCTAATTTAGAGAGTTATGCTGAGCATCAGTCATCAGAATGCTTAGCTTAGAACATCACTCAGTCAATAAGATATAAATAGTTTATTTCCGTCTTAATATCCCAGTTGCCACGGCAACAGCTAGCGAGTCCATGCGGCATTAAAATCGCTTAACGTTAAAGCTGACGGTCTATACTAATTTAATTGCTGTCGCTCAAACTTTATGGGAACAATCCTTAAAAAGCTTACGAAATTTACCTACTTGGACCCAAATGGATGAATTCCTAATTAACAGAGATACAAGTAGTTGATAGAACTTTTTCAATAAAAAAATAAAAAAAATAAAAAATACGAAGGAGCGGTTTAGTCCCCCTAATATGTCCCCACACGAAAAGATTTCGCAAAGTTGTAAGCTCTGCACTGCTGATCATTATTTACGCACTGGCAGAGAACTCTGAAAGCCCACTGTACAACAGAAAATTGAAATTTCCAAAAATTGTCGAATACATTGCTGTGCTCGGCATTGATACAAATAGAACTCAGTGGTGAATTATTTATATAATATTTTCTTGTTAAAAAGAGTTGGAAATCTCCTCAACTTAGCATACAAAAAATGCAACATGGCAACATTGGTGTAGGCGATCAAAAAGAGTCGGCACACAAGGAATGAAATATCACTCTGTTTGGCAAACGTTGCAATTTCAAATTCAGTGTGAGTGCCATCTCTGAGCTCACAGATAAAATTCCTTCGTCCCAATTGCGCTGAACTAAAAACTCTCGATATTTGGTTGGATCCAAAGTCGTCCAATGCAAGGTAATACCGTTCCCTTCTTTACTACTACCTAAACCTTTCAAAAACTCTTGTTTAATCGAAGTCCTAAGAAAATTTTCAGAACAGAAAGAGTTCGCATCTCTGCCCGGTCGTTTCAGAAGACGGTTAATTGCGAGAACTTTTGCAAGCAAACAACAACAACAAAAGCTAAAAATGGAAGATACCTTGTAAGATTTCTATTCAAGAGAGAGTTTGCTTACTATAAATTTCTAGACTCATCTCGAATCCTTGTTCTCATTGAAACTGCTCGTGCAAATCGAACGCTAAATTACAAAAGAAAAAAAAACAAACAAAAAAAATAATATAACAACGCCATTGAAGAATATTTATCATTAGATCAGATGGAACCAACTTTCTGCAGATTCCCTAGATTTTTGCAACGAATTTCAGTCATCCCTTGTTAAGTTTGGTTTGGTGAAAAACAGGCTTCGGCAATGTGCCATCTTCAGTGTCGTTTCGTTAGTGTCTTATTGTTTGCAGATATCTATTTGTGATGTGAGCTCGTAGCCATCTGTAAGAGGTGAACAGGTAGCAGGTAGACTCGTAAGTCGGGTGTTTTTTATGGATTGGTAGATGTAACCGATGACTGTTGCTTTGTATTGCGTCAGAATTGGTGTTTGCGGACGGCATATGAACGTTGTTTTTAATTTTTTACAGTGTTTTTTGTTGGGGTTGAAAGAAGTCTGTGATTATTAGATTATGAATTTGTTTATTATTTTGCTAATGTGTTTTTGGTGTATCTGGTTTGTTATTTTTGTTGTGTGTTTTGTAGATTCATTTTAGGCGCTCGAATTTAACGTCTGAATCGGAGTTTGTTAGTCAAATAAAATGGTCATCACAATCGTCTACCAATCTTTACAAAACACCCGGCCTGCTACCAGGTCCCAATTACAGGTGGTTACGTGATAAGAAAGTGCCTATAACATCTACCTGGTATCCGCCAACACTAATTCTGTCGCAATACAAAGCAATAAAACAGTCATCACTTACATCTACCAATCCGTACAAAACACCCGACTTACGAGCTTTACCTGGTACCTATTCACCTCTTACAGATGGCTACTAGCTCACATGACAAATAGATATCTGCAAACAATAAGACACTAACGAATTGATGCAAACATCTCAGAACAAAAAGTGACACTGAAGATGGCACATAACCTAAACCAGTTTGTCTCCAAACCAAACTTGACAAGGGATGATGGTAAGTCGTTCCAAAAATCTACATCAAAGTACCCTGTCGGAATATCAAATCAGGAATCAAATATTTTTCCTTTTACTTGCCTCGCCACCCTGTTATTCATCCAGAACATAAGACCATATCTAAAATCGATCTGTCACCACTCTAATTTAATCACCATAATTCTAGGCTATCAATTTTCCTTTTGTGGCCCTATACAAAATATGTATAGCCAAATTCGGGTTCACCGAGCAGATCGAGTATCAACAGTATCAACAGTTACCTTCGGAAAAAATACAATCTCCTCGATTTTACCATAGAGAATGACAGGCTCTCCAGTAACGGTACTCAATCGATTATGGCTTAACGAATCATACCTCCTATTTGCAATATCGGGCCTGATAATGGATAGCGATGCTCCTTTGTCTATAGTAAAAATGATGTGTTTTACTGCTGCATCACTGATATGAAGATTGTGGGGCCCTCGCTTGTTGAAGCCAGCTCTTGTCTCTCAGACCTAGCTAGTTTCAGTTTAATGAGAACTCTTGCGATGTTAGTTGGTTCATCTGTCTATTGTTTCTCGACTGCGAGTCTGATCTCGCTCTTTTTCTTAGTGCCTTACAGTTGCGCTTGAAAAGCCTTCTCTGGGGTTTGTTTTCCGGCCAGTGCTTTTACGGAGGTGGCTAAGGTAGTTCTTATTTCCCGCAAATACCACCAGATTCCTGACCTTGTATATTTACTGCCACCTATGCTTAGGCAAAGGATACCGTTTCCGCAACTGTTGCATGTCACATGCTGCAAGCTTCAACTCAGGATCACCGATGCCATTTACAAACACCTGTGTCTTTGTGTGGTCCGAAAATGTATGATTTTCCCCTGGATAAGTTAGCTGGACCAACCATTCAATTTCCATTGCGAATGTTTTGTAGAGACTCATAAGATCTGTGCAGTTTTTCTCGCAATACCACGTGGCATATATCTCGTTTGAGCTCGCCACCATATTTACGTTGGAGTGCCGCTACAATGTCGTCAAAAATGTTCCTGCAGCTCGTAGTCATGGTTTCTAGTAGTTCTGCCGTCTCTGTTGCCGTTTCTTAGTTCTCCCATCCGTTTAAGGTAGCAACTGTACAGAATTGGAACTAGAACATGTTATGTTAAACATATCTTCTGGGACCAAAACTAGGAGCCTTTGTCTTTCTTTCCGCTTCTGATGTGACTCGCAACGGTCCGTCCTGGCACTGAAGACTGTTAATTTGAATATTCAAGCCGTGAAGATTGTCGTCTCAATTGACTTCCAGCTGAGTCATTTTCTTCTCTAGGCCCGAAAACTTTTCATCGAACTTGATTGTATTTCTAGGCCATCTACCCTTTTATTTATGGCTTCAGAGATTTCCACAAGCTTGTCATATGTGGTTATGATTGTTTCAGGTGCCTGTTCCTTAACTTCAGGCAAAACCAACGTGAATGGTTTCGTGTAATATACACACTGTCTGCATTAGCTCTCAACCTGGCTTGGCGCACTAATGTTCACCGTAATAAAATAAACGAAGAATAATCAAAATCTTGATTAAAATATTTATTATTCTTTTCGTGAAAAGGATGGAGTAGTTACCATACCCTCTCGCATGTAACACGATATTCATAATGGATATGTGTATTGGGAGAATTGTGTATCATTCGTACTCATACTCCTAAGTATGAAACACCCAAAAGTATGGAAATTTCAAATGGGTACCGTGAGTTCTCATGCTACTCTTAAGTACTTAATACACATACGTGCCGTGGCTTACAAAAATGTGATTTGGCTGTTGTACAATCTTGAAATAGTAACATACAGGGATGGGACTGTACTTTTGTATCAAAATATATTCATTCATGCAAAATGAGAATATCATATATTTATTTAATCGGTTTCTCTTGAGGTTAAGAAAAGTAAAACTACATATTCATTGTACTACTTTATATGGAAATCGACAGATAGGAGCAGAAAGGTTGTGCGAAGGGAGGAGATAGGGATTTCAGTTGATTTGTTAGCACAATAATTTTAAAGTCGTTTAAAAATTAGCGTTTCATTCATTTTATAAATTGTAAACCAAACTTGCAAACTCAACTATAACTTTACTATAACTAACAGATATTGATTGCTGAGTGTCATTCTCATTTTAAAAACAAACTCTAATTATTAATAAAGTTTTTTCAAAGCAAACATCATCAACAACACCTTCATTGCGTAATCATTGCTGGACCCTACAATCTTAACATCATGAATGGAGCATCGGATAATTCATCTTATTGTGAGTAAAACCAAAAAAATATATATCTTCCATTAATTATTAGTTATAGTATTTATTTGCTCTCATGTCATTATTATCGCATCTCTTATTTAATTTTTCGTTTTACCAAGAGAATTTCTCTTTGCCTAAATTCATTTGTTTTTATATTTTAAACTTAATTTGAACTACGACGATTTCTTTTTTTATTTGTGGTCATTCAAATGAATTGTTATTGAAATTTTATTTCAGAAAGAATTTGTAAATTTTACTAAAAAGGACCCTACCAACCTCAGGGGAACATTCAACTGAAACAACTACTGTTCAAAAGCAAAGCAAGCGATCAGGGTTATCTAAATTTCTCTACACTTTTTCAAAACATTGGTTCGTTAGATAACCAAAACGGTTCTTCTCAGTCACAAATATGCGCTCCTTGTGAACAGTCGGCTGCACGAGATCGCATCATGAACCCTTCGTCTGATGCCTCCTCTGCTTCGAGCAGCAACGCTTCTTTAGTACTCGATAACAATAATAGTAACCTTAACGCGGTAACATCGTTTAATTTGCTGAGCGCTAGTTGCCCTGTTCAAAATATAAATCAGTCTTCTGAAAGTTCAAATGGATCGTGTATAAATGAAGGCGCAAATGTAAAATTGGAAGAGTGGAAAATATCTTATGATGGTTTTGGTTCCGTTTCATATTTTCTTTTCCAAGTGGAAACTCTTTGCATGAGATCCAAATGTACCACGGGCCACTTGCTGGCCAATTTTCATGTGCTTCTAAGTGGCCGTGCAGAACAATGGTATTCGCTCTATAAGAAACAGAACCAAGATATCACCTTTCCTATGTTACGCTTTGCGCTAACAAGAGTTTTCGGACATCTAGAGTCTGATGATGATTTATTATTGAAAATTTCGTTACAAAAACAGCAAGATAAAGAAGACTACGACGATTTTCACTCCACGATTATTTCCATGAATCTACTTCTTCACAACCCCCTTCCCGATAATACCTTAATAGATATTATAAAAAGAAACCTAATTTCAAGCTTAAGATTCTTGCTCTTCAGCACGGATGCTCGAGATTTAACGGAACTTAGAGACCAAGCACGCAAAGCCGAAGAGGTCATTCGGGAGACGAAAATTATAAACCCACCTACAGTACAATCTCGTAACGTAAGTGAGGTAGAGAAAGCTATGGTTAACACAGAATATTTCAAAAAAATATTCAAACAGGCCGAGGCATTTATAGTATCGAATAACAAGGATTATTCTAACGTTCAGTGTTGGAACTGTTCGGCCTACGGGCATTGTTTTATCTTCTGTCCCGATGAAATAAAAACTCCTTACAGTCTTTAATGTGCTCATGAGAACAGTTTTCGTTTTCGATTTTTTCGAATTGCAATAAACTAATTTTCAATTCACCACTAAACATTAGCAAAATTAATGCAATAATATAAAACGAATATTACTAAATATTAGTGGAAACTGCAGACTTTTTGTAATACTCCCATCTATGGTTTCCATTCTATAAAAAGTATTAAAACAACTTTGTCATCTGCTGTAATATTCCATAAATTATTTTGTTCCATTTGCACAAATTAAAGAAACTACCAACAACAAGTGCATCATCATCGTCTCAAAACATATTCGGAACTGCTTTCTTAAATTGTTCAATTTTTGTTTTTTTAAGTTTTAATATTTTGGAGTTCTGTATTCATTTTTGATTTACCAACAGCAGCTGATACGATTTTACAGATAAACTAACTACAAAAATTAAACTGCAGCACGGCAAGAGAAAGCCGTGACTAATGAGGCCTTGAGACTGACCTTAACTCTCTCTCCCTGGGTCCGATCGCTCCGACCTCTCCTTATACGATGTAATTCTTTTTCATATGCTTTCAAACCTAACGAAGAAAGTCAAAAAACCCGAAATTTCACCAAAAAATTTCAAAAAATGCGAAATATTGACAAAATTTTCAATTCAAACACCGATATTTTACGAAAGAACCCTAAATTCAACAAACTTTGAATATTCACCAGAATATTTTAATATCACCACAATTTTATAATTTTGACGAAAAACAGTAAAATCACTAAAAATCAATATTTTTTTTGGAAACATTCAAATCCGATGTTTAACAAACATATAAAACTAAAAACTCACCACAAGTGGGGAATTTAAAAATTCATATAAGTTAAAAATTTACGAAAATATTTAAAAATTATAAATTTTATCAAAAATCTTTATTAATGTGAAAATTAAAAAAAAATTAATTGCTTTATAATTTGGGAATTCACCAAAAATCGAAAATTCACCACAAAAAAAAGCAAACCAAATTACAAAAATATCATAATTTTGAAAAATAACCAAATTTTAAAGAAACCTAAGCTTTACGGAAAATTACAAAAAGTTTGAAATTTTGCATTAAGATCGAAAAATTGGAATGAAATTAAAAAAAACATAGTTGCCAAGTATTAAAATTTCACCACAAAAACTTTAATTTTACCAAAAAACCCAAATTTCAAACATTCTTTAAAAACCAAAATTTCACAAACAAATTTTAAAACAATTAAAAAATGTTGGCAACATTTTAAATTCATCATGAAATCGAAAAACTGGAATAAAAAAATTTTGTAAAAAAATTAAAAACCGAAATTTTTAATATTCACCACAAAAATTTGAATTTCACCACAATTTGTATTTTCTCCAAAAAGCCGAAAAATCACATGTTAAACAAGCATATAAAAATAAAAATGAAAAATGAAAAATTTACCCTAAGCGGGGAATTCCCAAAACAAAATGAAAAATCGCCAAAATATTTAAAAATTACAAAAAATATAAACTTTATCAAAAATCTTAATTAATATAAAAAAACCACAATTTGGGAATTCACCAAAATTCGAAGATTCATCACAAAACCTAGCTATAGTTCAAAAATTGTATATGACAATAATATTATTATTTTCGAAGGAAAAAATTTCTTAAAATTCAATATTTTGCCAAATTTTTAAATTCACCGCCAATTCGGAAATTCAACTGAAATACATTTGTATTCTAGTTGACTAATGGCGGAAACAAATGAAAAAGTTTGGTAAAATTTAAGAAACTTCATTAGATTAAATAAATAGTATTAAGTGATTGAATTCTTAGGCGTGAGTTCGTTATTTACTCTTTTTGTTAAGAAAAAACAAACATTTCTCTTTGATATGATAACTTTGAATGCAGAAAAATTTAAAAATTTAATAGACAACTAGCAGAATGGAATAATGCATTTTCTATGCCGCTATGCATATTTTCAAGAAATTTTAACTTTTACTCTAATCAAAGTTATCATCATATTAAAGAGTAAATAACGTACTCACGCCATTATGAAAAATTATTGCCACAAACAGTTTGTTGTTTTGTAAATTTTTATTTCCTGATGATGCTACACAATGGAGTAGCGAAATATCGACAAATAAAAATATAATTTTTAACAAAAGACCTTCAAGCTTGAAGAATTTTAATAAATTAAATTAAGAAAAAGGTCAAGAAAATCTATAATTTTATTAAGTTACGGCAAACAATAAAATTAACTAAATATGTGGCTGTAGTTAACATAAATTTATCTGATTGCACTGGCTTCTATTAATACTAGTATATAACCCCACGCCCCGCCGTTGTAGGTCTTACTCTATGGCACTACGTCCTTGGCGAGGTAAAATAATCAATAAAATGGCTACCCTAGATGCAAGTTCATGCATCTATATTTCACAAGAGGCGCTGTTTACATAACTCGCAATTGAAGAGATGTAAAGACTGAAGCTTTCTATCATTTCTACTTCACTACTTGTCTGCTCTAATCCTATTCCTTTCCAAAGAAAGGAATAACTAGATGGCATTAGTTGCCTGCATGTGTGTTACTTTCCTTCAAAAAAAGAAAATTGATAATCAGATATGAGAATTCTGCGCCGAACCCGCTACTTGATCAATAATATCAACATTAAATAATAAATAATAACACAAGCAAGAATTTTATAGATTTGTGAGAATGAAACGTTTTACATGTGAGAAACGAAAGTCTTATTGTGCCCTTAAGGGTTTGCCATTTAGTTTCATAAATATGCGATTTATTTTGGGCTTAAGTTTGGGAAATAACTCGGGACTAAGTTCTCTTTTAAGATTAAGCGAATCCTTTTCAAGTTCCTTTTACTGCTGCTTTTGTAAAGCTCCTCAGCTTTTGACTCAAACAATAATTGAAGAAAAATCAAGGTATTTACGCAATATTGAAAATTAAAAATTATTTTTTTCATAGCATCTGGTATAATTGACAAGTCGCTGTATAGTTTTCTTACATCATATGACGTTGATATGATGCAGGATCTATTTGAGGGAATTTGTTGTTGTGATATAAAATTTAAATATTCAGTTTAGGCACCCCTTAGAAGTCGGAAACCTTTCGCGAACAATTCTTAAAAAACAATTAAACCAAAACCGCCAAAAAGTGACAGCAAGTGAAATGAAAAGTTTTGTTCTTATTATCTTAAGTCAAATATGTATAGAGGAACACCGATTTGAAGGGATAATACTTTTGATAGAAGGCCCATGTGTGTTTGAAATAAATAATATAATTGCTATGTTACCAGAACCTACTACTAAATAAAACTTTTAATTAAGTTATATAATGCTGATTATGAAAGTAATTCACCTAAGACTACAATAAGTGACAATTTAGTATATAATACGAGTATTAAAGGCTTTAAATTTAAACCTATTGATATACCCTATACAATTACGAGAATGTTATTAATTAGATTTAAAGAGTATTTCTAAAGTTATCTAATGCATAAATGTATGTATACATTTTTCTAACTATTTACTAAAATAAGCTGACTTGAAACTTGCTTGAGTTGGAGTTCAATATAAAGAGCTTTTCAAATAGATATAAGATAAGATAAGCTAGAAACAAGATATGATAGTAATAAGATTTCAATAACATGGATGGACCACTACTTACATATACTTGACTTGCAACGGAGAAAAGCTTCGAATCTATCCACGAACAAACCTTATAAAACAACATGTAATACAATGACATCTACGACTAACAGCAAGGCTGCTGCAAATGAATATTTAGCAGAAAATTTCAATGCATGGCTGACCCCAGATGGAAGACCGATGGAATTTCGTAATTTTACTTTCTATAATTTAGGGTGATTGCAGAGAAATATATTTTTGTTTTAAGTTTCTGCTAATTTATAATTTTTTTTTACCTACAGAGGACTGTATAAAATTTCAGGCTTTAAAACCACTGACGCACGGCACAACATCTTAAGCAGCTTTGCATGAATTAAAATTGAGTTTAAGAATAATTTAGTCTCTTGGAAAAAAACTACAATAATTAGTTTCGACATATCAACTAACTAGTGATTCTCAATCGGCAATAAGTAAATTAAACAAAAACCACGTGATCACCTTTTTACCTGGACTCATCTTCTAAAGTCGATCTTGAAATAGTGAAACCATCAATTCAAGGAAGATCTTATACACCGAGGAGGACATCATAAATAAACATTTTTCTAATATAAGAGTATTATGTACTAAACAATTTTATATTTTAAGCAACATTACCGTCAGTAACAAAGAGGCAGGAAACCTAAATGCAGTACGTAAACTTAAAACATAATGGTGTTCCCCCCAGAAGAACAAAGGACTTAGGCTCATAAAACTACTAATAAGAAAAGAGTTGTAAGCCTGGGTAGGAAACATCTACTTTAGTTTATTTAATATCTTTGTATTTGTTTAATATGTGTGTGTGTGTATTTTAGTACTCCGGAGCTTTAAAGCAATTCTAATGGTCTGGAAGTAAAAAATCATCGTTTAAACGAAAGAAGTAAATCTAACTGATATAATTAGAAAATGACTGCAATATAAAAAGCCATTGAGTTTCAAGCTGATACGTCCACGTTAATGCTGAAACTCTTTTCAACTAGTACTAAAACCAGCGAGCCTGCAAGTAAATTTTCGCAAGTTTCCTCTCGAAACTAACTTTGTCTTTTAAAATCGCATCACAATATCCAACGAGTAAAGTTAAATTTTAAACTATGGAAATTTTAAGCGAGAGTATGTTTTATATTATTTCTTTTCGATTATAAAAAAAAAATTGAATTCTGCTCAATATTTTAATTCTTCCAGAAGCTCGTTGCTTTGGTACATTCCACCTTCTGCACAGTATCTTGGTACCAACCAACGGCGAAAAATAGTGCCCACGTTTTTTTATACGAGACTCACACGGAAGTTTTTCAATTGAAGATAGCACAGACGCTGCTTGCGAAGGATAGTTACTATGGAAATATTAAAACAAAACTAAAATTCAGCCTTTAATATTATTAACGGGAGTAATCTTACTTTCCGCCTTAAATGCCACAGATACTGGCATTCAAATCCTTTTCCATAATTAATTTAGAGTAAGCAAAATAATCTCTTTAATTTAAGGCATTAAACCAAATACTGACTATAGTCCCTAAATAAATGATCTTATATAATTCTTGATTTGATATTCTGAGGAAGTGTTTTGATGTAGATTTTTGTACCGAATTTCCGTCATTCCTTGTCAAGTTTGATTTGGTGACAAACCGGTTTCGGCCGAAGATGACGGTTTGTCTTCAAAACGAAACTTGACAGGGAATTACGGGAATTCATTCCAAAAATCTACATCTCTTATATCAATTAAGAAATTATACATTCATACTTATATTTATATTTCTGTATAAGTTCATCTTAATAATATTAAGAGTGGTAGGTCATGGAAGGCATGCGGGCACGGGCGGCAATCAGCTGTTCAGTTTTGGCGTGAAATTAGTTTGTTAATCTCGTATTTACTATAGAAATTAAACTAAATTATAAAGAAGGATTTTATTTATTTTTTTTATTTATTTTTAATTCAGTTTCCATAGACCACATTAATTTTAAGATATTGATGTGGAAATGTATTTTGTTGTCTTATAAATAAAAAAAATAATTTTTTATCATCCTTATTCTTTCCATAGGGTTTATTCTAACAAACTAATATGCAAATATATGTATGTTATATGGCAACATTGATTCAAGCGGCAAAGAAATTTCTACCCTTCCGCGCACGGCCGCTTTACGCAGAATTGTCAAATTCATATCAGACTAAAGCGTCAATAATTTTGTATGAAAATTTGGAAAAAAAAAACAGATTTTTAATGTACTGGTAATACTGCCGCTGCCGCGGCCGCATGTCTTATACATTGTCCTTCCTTTATAAAAATTAATTTATAAGAAATATATGTCTCTCATTTAATTAAAAAACATAAAGCATTTTGTAAAGCCTTTTTGTAAAACAAAAAGTCTCTAAGTTTTATATTTAAAATATAAAATATAAATAAATAACTAAAACTTATATTAATAAATTAATCGGGAATATAAACAATTCAAATGCGGATTAATAGATAAATTAAGTATTTAAGTAAAAAAGAAACATTATTTTATTGATTGTATTAAAATAATTACCAGACGACATACAATATATTTATAAATGTTACATGCATGCATATTGTTTTAATAAATAATTGTTCTAAGTGTTACAACCAATTTTGTTGTTGTTTTTGTTCCCATAGTGCTAATCACTAACTTTTAACGATGGGACCAAGTTTTGTTGTGCACAGTAACGATTAAGTGACTCTCTAGCTACTTGTAAACGGTAGTAGACATCATTAATTCAAATTGGTATCAAGTGGCGTCTCTGTCAATAAAAATGTCAAAAAGAGCGAAGAGCATCGTACTCCACGTTTAGGAGCTTTAGGTTTCCAGTTTATTGCTGTCGCATGCTAGCGATCTTAATTCGTTTAATCGATTTGCCGTATGCGCTAAAAATAGTTCGAGCCATGTTGTGTGTGGTCTTTCACGACGTCGCACTCCCTGCAGGTTCCAGGCCAGAGGTTATTGCAGAGTGTGCCCAATGCGTTCATATTGTCTCTTTCTTATTTCGCCATTGTTATTTTGCTGGTGAGTAGTTCACCATAGATCTTCATTCGATATGGTTCTGGGCCAATGAAAGGGTTGACTTCATGCCCGAGGCTGGCGGGAAGCAAGTTTCAAAAGCTCCATGGTAAGTTACAACACGAAAACAAATGGAGTGAACTAGTCTAGCCTACACATTAGTCTTGCCAGAGAAGTGAAGGCCGTCTATCAATGCCACATAGTAAGTAATTATTTTTAAAAAAGAAGCAGCGTGACTAAATTGTTTTATAAAAATAGGTTTGGAGGGACTTAATAAGCCGTACAAGTATAAAAGTGAGGAATTGGAAAATCCTTTCCATCGAGAAGTCATTACAGAACTGGAAAGACGCGTTATTTTCATTATTGCAGGCGAGTACATTGAGAAATTTGACACTGTCTCCGCAAATCTGCCATTGGAAGCGAGTACATCGAGGAATATAACTTTGTCTCCGAAAATGTGCCATTGCCAGAAGTAAGTTCCAATAAAATCAATTTTCCTTATTATTATTTCTATTTACAGAAACAGCAACTGCAACTTGAAGATGAAAATGCCCTCCGTGAAATTTCATCTACCTCATATACAAGGGAAGAACCCGTCAAGTTGCGAACATGATGGCATAAAATAAGGGAGTGAACTTCTGGCATTCTTTTTTTGTTTACTAAAATGTTAATCTCTTAAACACTGAATTCTTTCCAATTTTAATAACTTTTAATATACAAATGTAATAATTTGTGTTTTTATGAATTTTTTAAATAAATATATGAAAACTCTTGTGTTTTGTTTTGTATTGAATTACTTTTGCAGTACTGCTCAAAATTATAGCGCGCTTCAAAACGTTTGAAAAAATAAAATTTTTTAGAAATACAAAATATAAATAATCATTCATTTTGCTTAGAGCAATTTAAAAATGAATGAGTCAAAGCAGACGACTTTATTAAATATTAATTTAAATTATTAAACGAAAAGCTTACCGAAAATTTAAGAGCAGTAAGATGAACTATTTCCACCTTTAGCTTTTATTCTTTTGGGATGGAATTGACCAATTTAGAGCACTCGTAGCACTCGTCTAGAATAATTTTAGATCAAATATATTTTATGGCACTTCTCAATTCTTCTTTTGTTGATATCTTGTATATTTCAAAGTCAAAATCAATAATTGCCCATACACGGGTATTTTCGATTGGATTTATATCTGGAATTGTTGGTGGCACGTTACCATATCTTGCTGAAAACAGCCTTGGATCATTTTCAACTCTTTTATAATATGGAGGTTATTGAACAGAAATCAATTCGAAATAGTTCCTAGCATTTAAACGGCCTTCATAAAATAATAATAATCCCCGTATGCTAACTGGTGTTGGACCAGCTTGTGCTCTTGGCTAACAATAGAATGGCTGATCCTTTTCTTGCATTGTACCCCGAACAAACGATAGATTTTTTCGATTAATAAACTCGAAATGGGATTTATTGATAAAAACAACCCGATACCAGTTTTTTTCAGTCCAGTTCCCATAATTCTTGCGCCAATCAAATCGTTGTTTTTATCTCTCTGGAGTTTGTTGCGATAAGGGTAACGTTTTTTTGGTGTAGCTTTTGAGACCATGTTCAACAGGACGGGGACGGATTGTACTTACGCTAATTGATTTTCCAAGAGCTAATGATCAATCAGAAGGTCGTTTGCGACTACCAACGGATTGATTTTGCTTTCAAATTTTTACCAAATATCGATCTTGTGCAGAAGTTCCACGTTTAGAACGTCTATGGCCGGGTTTCTTTGAAAGTGGTTCTCCAGCAGAAACTTTTTTGGTAACATTGTAAATACATTTCTGTGAAATGCCTAGTCTGTTAGATATTATGGCATGGGAAAAATGTTTCAAAGACAGAGTCTTTATAGCAATTTGTTGCTCCATTAAAACACTTGAACGACCCATAACTTTATATAATTTATGGTTGGCAGCGAATGGGTTAAAGAGAGTGCGCTATAATCATTACTCATTGGCAAGAGATGCAAAATGATTTGCCTCTTTCTCTCATTTTAACCAGTTTTCTGTTTTTCGTCTGTACATATACTGGGTGGCGCAAAAGTAATCCTCCTATCAGAAAATGCTATAAATTTTGCAATTGGCCCCTAATTTCAATTCTGTTTTGACATTTGTGTAGTAAACACTTGCGAAATAAATAAACAATGTTACGCTACACTGCTCCAGAACGCGGAATATTGGTGACTATTTATTTGACCAATAATCGGTCGGTAACTATGGCACAACGTGAATTTCGTCGCAGATTTCCTGGCCGTCCAACGCCTACTGGTGAAACACTGCGACGTTTAGCCGCTCGCCTCGAAGAGACTGGCACAACACGAGATGCTGCCAGGCATGGCAGACCCCAGAGTAGCCGTTCTGCAGAGAATATTGCTGCTGTAGCCGAGGATGTCATGGAAGCGCCGTCGACATCGACCAGACGACGTGCCACGCAAATAGGTATCAGTCGACGGTCTTTACAGCGAATTTTGGTAAAAGATTTGAAAATGTTTCCGTACAAAGTCCAGACGGCGCATCAGCTGTTAGCTGCTGACCGCCAATCGCGTCTAACATACGCTCAAGCCATGCTTAATCACCACCAAGAGGAAGATGATTTTTCATAAAAAATAATCATGAGTGATGATGCCCATTTCCATCTCAGCGGGTACGTAAATAAGCAAAATTTACGCTTCTGGGGCACTGAAAATCCGTGTGTAACCCACGAAGAGCCATTACAACCGCTCAAAGTCACTGTATGGTGTGCTGTTTTCGCTGGAGGAGTCATCGGACCTTTTTTCTTCGAAGACGTCGCGGGCTAAACGGTTACTGTGAATGGTGAGCGCTACAGAGCAATGATTAACGAGTTCTTTTTGCCGCAACTTGATGAATTGGGATTGGAAAACATGTGGTTCCAACAGGACGGTACAACGGCACACACTGCACGTGCCACAACCGATATGCTGAAGGATGCATTTCCCGGGCGCATAATCTCCCGTTTTGGCGATTTGCACTGGCCAGCAAGATCGCCTGATTTGACCGCTGCAGACTTCTTTTTGTGGGGCTTTTTGAAGTCGCGAGCTTATGTCAACAAGCCTCAGACTCTTGAAGCTCTTAAAGACAATATCCGTCAATAATGTGAGGACCTATCGCCGGAAGTTTTGGCCAAAGTGATGGAAAATGCCATAAAAAGGGCTCAAATAATAATCAACTGTGGCGGCGGCCATTTACATGACATCATATTCTCGACTCGATGTAAAAAAATTAAAAGACGAAATAAAAATTTTTTGAAGTCGCGAGCTTATGTCAACAAGCCTCAGACTCTTGTAGCTCTTAAAGACAATATCCGTCAATAATGTGAGGACCTATCGCCGGAAGTTTTGGCCAAAGTGATGGAAAATGCCATAAAAAGGGCTCAAATGATAATCAACTGTGGCGGCGGCCATTTACATGACATCATATTCCCGACTCGATGTAAAAAAATTAAAAGACGAAATAAAAATAATCCACAAGAAGAATCAAAGTTTTTAATTTTTTTTTTTAAATTACAGCCAAAAAACATCGGAAGATTATTTTTGCGCCACCCTGTACGAGTATGTATTAAAACTTACTAAACAATTGTGACGACACTTTCTCTTGGCTGGGGTATACTCGCCGTGTCCAGTGGTGCGGTCACACTACTATATTTATTGATGGACCCTCACTGTCGTCACGTGATAAAGCGTACTTTATTTGCCACTAATTACTAACAGCACGTGCGGTAGCAGTAACCAAATGTAGACTAGCAGCGATCCCACTTGATCAAGTCCTCACTAATACTCCTCTGTGGACTCTGAACACCCTTAGATAAGAGAGCGCTCTCACTATATCACAGATGGCGGAGAATCCCTGCGGAATTCCGCCGAATTCACTTCTTCCCAAAGTCTCACTAAAGTCCAGATAATTATATTATTACAAGTGGGATGCCACCGATAATAATAGTCTTACCTCGATATAGCCCCTCCTTTTATACCCATTTTCTATTTGCTTATCTAGCTTACAACTGGGCTTAGTTGGATTGAAACAAGCTAACTTTAAAATAATTTAACTCTTTTTCGGCTTTACGAATTACAACTAATTTTAGTTGAAATTGTGTTGATGATGCCAGATCTGACAGATGATGATGAAACAGCTGTTTCTATTGTTGGGTAAAATTTAAACAATAAGTTTTACTTAATTTTTGTGAAAGTGTGTATATTGAAGAAATATTAAAATCGATATTAGTTTTTTTACGAAAAAGGCTCCAATATCACTCAAATCCCTTAGAACTCCCAGGCAAAAGGTTTGCTACCTGTAGCTCACCTGCGACATCCATTATTCTCTATGAGTTCAATGAGTTTTTCCAACTGTTGTTTTGTTGTAGCTTTATTAATAAATTAGAGTTGTATAACGTAATAGGGGCAATATTTTTAATTATTTTTCAAATGTTTTAAACATAGAAATTCATGTTTGTGTTAACAAGTATAAATAATAAAAATATTTAGAATTTAAATTGAGTTTTTATGCACATCGAATATTGGTTCGGCATATAGGATAATTTGCGGTCAATATTTACAGCAACCACCCTACCTACATTTAAGCTAGGCCTGGTGATCTCAATTCTTCGTCAAAAGATATTCTATAAGAACTTTAGAAAAGAATCAAAAATTGCGATGTATAATAAATATTAACTAATGCTGACAAGAGCTGCTGAAAGGTGCTTGCTTTTCACACCTCCTGCCTACAATCACAAATTTCCATACGCCAATTTCATTAAGGTTCATTACTTACGGATATACTAAAAGGAATAAAGATTGAAATGTAAATATTATCGATAAATAAAATGAATGAATAAATAAATGAAACACAAAAAACATATTAAATTTTAAAAATTTCTTTAATTCGCCAATTTTGTGAATATTTCGTAACAAAATCATCAGCTTTATATCTTCTTAGGTAAAATAATTTTCATTGAGCTAAGCGACATCATCAGTACAACTGGATAATGAATCTGGATCATGACAAATAGATACAAGGGCGGATTAATAACTCCGTGACTTATTGAATGAAATACAGTTGTTTTTGCAAAACAAAAATTTATTTTTCAACATAATCTCCTTTTACCTCATTACACTTAGGCCAACGTTTCTCTAGTTTTTGTATCCCTTCCAAAAAATAGGATTTTTCTTGAATTGTTCTTGGCTTATTGACGTAAACTTTTACTTTTAAATATCTCCAAAGACAGAAGTCTAACCGTGCCAAATCATATGATCGTGACGGCCAATTAACGTCGCCGCAACGTGAGATAACACGGCCATTGAGTCTCTCGCGCAAAACAGCCATTCTTTCGTTGGCTGTGTGGTACCATCCTGTTGGAACCACATATCGTTCAGATTCATATCCCCAAATTCTTGCCACAATTCACGGTCGGCCTCATTTTGGAAGAAGTGCGACAAAGCAGTCACTATTTGTGTATGCAGCGGTTTTTCAACAATCACTCGTATTGACAAATACTTGAAATGGTCAGTAGGCTTCAGCTCGTGAGCCAATTGAACATTGTAAGAGTGTAAATTTAAATTTTTTTTCAAAATTCAACAACAATAATGTTACCCGCAAACGAACTGGGCGAGCATGCACAATTATGATGACAAAAAAATGGCGTAGTGCACGAAATGCATTTTGATTTGAACGCCCATTTTCGTAAAAGGCTTCAGCAATCTTAACATGCTGCTCAATTGTGTACCTCTCTATGATTGAATTTGTCGAATATCGAAACAAAGAAATGTCAAATTAAGTTAGACGTTAAAGTGCGATTCGCAATGGTTGGAAATCCCTGTATTTATTTTAAATTTAGTTTCTTTTTTTTCTAATGTCTACCCCCGTTTTATCCATTAAGGATACTTTACAGGTTTCCCCTTCTTTTGTGTTTTAGCAATTTCGACACAGCCATAGTGTCAATTATTAGAACTCTATAAAGGTTTAGGTCCTGGCGCTCATTTATTTGTTACATCAAATTACACATTTTTTCGTTGTACATGCAAAACTAAGTATTACAATTAAATATCGATATAATAAAACATATTCCTCAATTACAATAATCATAAACACTTATACAGACATCCATAGGTTTAAATTAATTTTAATAAAACTGTATAAAACTGTGCATTTTTGCTTTGTGGTATTCACAAATAGCATATAATTTCTTGCGATCTGTAGCAAGTTGACGCGAAAAAACCACATCCATAATATCGGCTGGCACTAGGAACAGTTCCTTATAGTGATCTGTCATTAACCTTACCAAAAAATAGAACAAAAAGCAATAATTTGTTAGTACTTCTTGTATTATACCGATACTTCAGTTTATCTTTATTATATTTTCCATTTTAAAAATTAAATAAAATATCATGCTGACATATTTTATTTGCTAAGAAGTTTAATATTGTCTACTACTCGTATTACATTTTTACCAAAAAATTTATTAATGCGCTGGTTCTACGGATAAAATACTTTTCAATTGCGGTATTAAGAAGGGTTTAGTGCAAATGGTCTTGCAACATACTCGTAGCAAATTACAATCCAACAATAAAATTGACACCTGCTACATCAGTGCGGTTTTGCTAGACTGAAACTCTTATAGCTTTTTGTAGTGTTTTAGTGCTGCAATCGCTGCAACAGTGACCGTAACTTTAATTTAAGATTACCTTTCCCCGCTACAATCATTTTGAAATAGTTGAATTCAATAGGATATTTGAATAAGTTAGCATTACTGACCCATGTAAATAACAAAACAAAAATCGAAATAGAAATTATGAATTTTTTTAAAATTTCATTTCATATTTATAAACAAACAAATTAAATTAATTTAGAGGCGAATGAAAAAAATTATTAATTTATTTGGAAGGTGTTATATATACACAGTTATATATACACACATACATATGTACAGGGTGTCCGCCGGGAAGGTAAACATTAGCCATGACAGTTCATATTTGGCAGTCGTGAAGTAGAAACGTGTTTTAATCGTTAAAACATTTTATCAAAATCAATCATCGATTACTGTGACGATGAGAAAGTTAGTGAAATTTTTTTGAGAAATAACGTGCCAACAGGACGCACTATTTATCGTGTAGTGAATGATTTCAAAGAAAGAGGGCTGGTAGCTGATAGGCCCCAGCATGGACCACAACGTACTGCACGATCGGCTGAAAACAATCCATCAACCTCAATTCGACACCGTGCTGAGGAGCTTGGTCTTCAGAGAACAACTTTGGCCACAATTTTGCACAAAGATCTGCATTTGTTTCCATTTGACACAGGAGCTCCTTCCAGAAGACCATTTACGCAGCCGCGCCGTATGTATGCCAAAAGGATGCTACAGCTCGCCCATGCCAACCCCGATTTTTATGACAAAATCATAAAGAGTGACGAGTGAATAAACAGAATAGTCGGTTCTGGGCAATGGTCAACTTTGCATCCATTTAAGACGACAGTCTGGTGTGCAATTTGGTCAGGAGGAATCATTGGACCCTACTTCTTTGAAAACGGCGTAACGGTTACTGTCAATGGGGAGCGATATCGTGATATAGTTTGACTTTTCAACGCCTCAAATGCATGCTTTGGGCTTGACTAGCATGTGGTTTCAACAAGACGGTGCCACATCACATACAGCGAGGATTACAACACAATTGTTGCGAGACCTCTTTCCGCGACAAGTTATTTCAAGGAATAGTGATGTTGATTGGACTCCACGGTCGCCTGATTTGACTGCTCTGGACTTCTTTTTGTGGGGATATCTGAAAAGCAAAGTTTATGCACACAAACCAGAAACGCTGGAGCAAGTGAAGCAAAATATTCGTGATGAAATTAATGAAATACCGCATGAAATGTGTGAGAATGTAATGAAAAATATGTTCAAAGAGGCCCGCATTTGTGAGGCTAACAGAGGCGGACATTTATCTGATACTGTGTTCCAAACATAATTGCCGAGATTAATTAAAACATTTATCAATATACGATCCATTCTCTTTCACGGCGGACACCCTGTATATATGTAGGTAAGTGTTCTTAAAGCGCCATACACACTTTTAGATCGAAGATCGAGTAAAACTAACAGTCTATTCAAAAAGTCCATAGGATGATACCTAGATGGCGTTACTAGAATTTGTTCCATATGATTTTAATTTAATATTAACCTTCAAACGACACGCGTATAAATTTGACAGCCAGCTGACTATTACTTTGTGAGTTATAACATTTGATGTGAAGCAACTTTTGTTATTGAAAAAAAAGAATGGAAAGTGAAAAAAGACTTGATAAACATTATCCGAACTCTGCTCCCTCGAGATGAATGTTAGAGAAATCCAATTAAGTCCAATGATGAATTAATCGCTAAAACCTATTTTGACGAGAAAGTGAAATCCTACTATAAAAGTGGTATCGAAAATTTGGAAAATCCCTAGACTCTTGTATCGTCCTCGAAGGCAACTATGTTGAATAATAAAATTGAGTTTTGTCAAAACTCTGCTTTTTGCTTACTTATCCTAAGGACTTGTTGAATAAACGGTTACATAACAAAAATTCAATTAAAATCATAAAGTTTTACAGTAGGAAAGAAATGCGGTAAATTTCGTTAAACTGATTTTCCCAAAATGCCAAGTTTTCGCTGCATTTAATCCGGGAAATCACAATTCAATCCTTGCTTCTTAAAGCTCTATTTATGGTGCCTTTAATACACTTACATTTTGCGCGCATCTCCCATACCTTGCTGCGTCAGTAATCAACTACCTATGTATGTGTACATTTTCTGGACGTGTCGCTCGTTTGTCAAAAGGATACTGCGCGAGATATACACATTAGAAATATACAAATTAATTTCATTTCTTTTTTTATACATACCAAACCGTAAACGATACATCAGTTATGAGCGGTTATCGTACATTGTATTAAACAAATATATGTTCAAATGATCATCAGAGCGCAACTGCTTCAAAGAACTAAGCCATCCGAGAAAAAAGTAAACATCAATACAGAAACACAAAATATAAAATAACTTTAATATTTTTGAACCGAAAACGAAACATGATTTTCAACAGGCAACATAGGCACAGACGTTGCAACATTAAACGGAACATACCGCTGTTTCCTGTAATGTTCTTTCGAGTCTATTTATCTGGCATTGCGCTCATTTTCAAGGCAAATTGGTAACAGGTAGACTCACGGGCGAAACACAAAATATAAAATAACTTTAATATTTTTGAACCGAAAACGAAACATGATTTTCAACAGGCAACATAGGCACAGACGTTGCAACATTAAACGGAACATACCGCTGTTTCCTGTAATGTTCTTTCGAGTCTATTTATCTGGCATTGCGCTCATTTTCAAGGCAAATTGGTAACAGGTAGACTCACGGGCGAAAGCTTGAGTCAGACGTAAAACTCCATGTAAGAAAAAGTAGCGAAAATGTTGAATAGTGTTTTATATGAGATTTGACTGCCATCCAATCATTTTAAAAACTGAAAAAAAATCGTTAGCTGCGCAGATGAGTTTTTTTCGCCTTCGACTTTTATCAAATAAATTAAAAGCATATTATTTGAACAGTTGGTGGATCTAAGCTCCGTGATGAGGAAGAAGGTCGACAGTCTGAAATCGCTATAGTCGATAGTAAAGGCTATTGGTAGCACAAAACTTAATTGAGACTAAGGTAATCGTAAATTACAAATCGGTTGTCTAAAATCAATTTGAGGAGAGAAGGGGGTCAAAAACAGATCCATAGAGCGATCTGCTTCGTTTTAAAATTTAATATTAAGATCGGAGATGGGATCTAATTTTCTTATAATTTTTTTTTATATTTTATTTCTTATATGATTTGACATAAGCTGAAATTAAAATATTTTTTTGTTTTTAAGTTTTATTATTGAGATCGGGGATGGGATTTCTTAAGTAGCACCATTTTTTCGTTTGTTTTTATTTTGATTCCAACTTATTAAATTATAATAAGAAGTGTTGGTCTACGTTTAACACAAAGATTAAAAAATTTATTTAACTTTAAATCATAATCATTTATTAAACAATTCTTGGAAGATAAACCTCGCTTGCCAGCCCGGTGTGTGCAGATGATAAATTTCCTGAGGAATCGCATTTATTAAAATTTGTTCGAAACCATTCCTTCTACAATGACCTACTTTTTGTTGGTAAGCTGTTGTCTTCATATACTGTTGGGGATTTAAATGCTGTGTGTATTTCAGTGTGATTTTTACTTTTCGAAATAGCATAAAAACAGCCGATCGCTTTATATTACAATTTCTCACAGAAGAAGTGTCTTATAAAAACTATTTTTTTAAGTACTTTTTGGTATGAAATAACTTAAATTCCCACCAAAATGAATATAGAATTTATTTAAAAATCTATTATAGAATATTCGCAAACCAATCAAGTGATTCGAAACCGGCAGTGTGTTAGGTGACCAGTTTAAAATCACAAATTTTTAAGCACGAACACCTTTTTTATGATTTCAAACCGTCTATGTCTAGTTTAGGCGCGGATCTAGCTTAAGCCTTTGAAGGGGGAGTATTGGCGAAAAGAAAGAAATTCTTCGATGTTTCTAGAATATGTTAGTTTTTAATAGTTTTGTAGGGGAAAATTTCCCTTTTGTACACCCTTGGATCCGCGCCTCATGTAGTTTTATAGTAAGAAAGCCAAAAATGAAGAGCAGCAATCATCAGATGTGCTAAAACAAATGCCTGGTTAGACTTCACCTTAATTAATGAGAATTCTTTCATAGACAGCGTAGTATCTTTTGGTATATTAAGAGGAAATTCACAGTTGCATCGCTAGGTACTACGGGAGTTTTAGACCATTTTATCGAAATCTAGTCACGAACTAGCTTTTGTTTAGGTTGGGAAAACTACTAAAAAAAAACCACTAGATCCTGCTTAAAATCTAGTAAGTCTAGACTAAGTTGTAATGGAAATGCACTATTTCAGTAGCGATGTCTGTTTTTGGCGACGTCGAAGAAAATATAGGCAGCAAAGAAAGTATTTCAAGAATAAAGGACTGTCGCTTCAGATAGATTGTTCGCTTAGTGCCGATATTTTGCAAACTGTCCCTCGCGTTATAGGTATCACTCGCGACCCAATCACCTTTTTCAAAGCCCCAAAGTTTAAGACATCAATCACATCAACCGTAACCCAAACAAACACAATGTATTTCCACTATTTTTATTGTTGAACTCAAAGAAACTATTGTTAAGATCCAACGTTCATTGCTTAGTGCACTGTCCATTGATTAGCAAAGTTCAGGTGAAGCTATTGGTGTAACTTGATCGATGTAAGACATATTTACGTGTGTAAAATAGACAAGAGAGTTTGATATTATTTGCAAAGTTATTAAACTCAAATGACTTCCCCGCCGCCTCACTGATCTGAATTTTACTAATGCCATTTATACCACACAATATTTATTTATGCGAAGAAAGGACAGCAGAAGTAATTTAAGGAAAATATAAATTTTTTTCATCAGTTATTTCAAATGTATGTTTTTTTTTATCAGTACCTTGTGACATTAACAGCATCATAATTTGTCTGATGTTTGGTAGGATTTCTAGGCGGTGGTTTCTTATTCACAGTTGAACGCAAAATGATGGGAGCAAAAACGGTTGCTAAGCTCTTACTATCCATCTTATTTCCAAAAAAATGTAATTTGCCGGTGTTGTCGCGAAGATCTTCAGACCAAGCAGCTACTTTAGCCAAGAGCTTCAATAAAACATATAAGGTGTCAAGGTGTACAGGCGGCAAGAGTTTGACCAGGTATGATATAATCTCTAGTTGTAAAGGACGATTGTGTATTTCTAGAACGAAAACAAATAGAGTGTTGTTTTATATTATGTTTGTATATGTGTGCAATAAACTCGGCTGTAAGTGCCAATTAATACAGTGGGTTTTTCTTTGCCAGGGTGGGCAATCACGGCTTTCGAGATTGCGGGGTAGAAAAATAGTACGAATTGGGATTTTGAGGGCGTCTCAGATATTACTCTCTGCCTCCCTATGTTCTCTCATATTTCTCTATTTCATTACTGATTGTTTTTTAAACTTTGGTTTTCTTGTCGGGTGTATATCCGAAGAGTACCAAAATAACCTAAAGAGTACCAAAACTATCAAAAAATGTTGGAACGCAATAATATGCAATAAATAGTGGCAAAAATTACATCACTGTTTCATAAAGTAATAAAGAGTATTATAACTTCAGCGACCAAAAAGTCTTGGGGGTAGCAAAACAAAACAGTTTTCAGTATAAATACACAAGCTGCTACTTAAAACAAACTTTAGAAAACACGCAAAAAACCCGCTCTCTGTATGAATTAGAACTTAATATGCATTTTTATGTAGATGCTTCACTAAAATGGAGTGTTGTAGTTCATACATCTAGAATAAAGCCGGAATTACGGCCATATTCATTAACAATATATATTTTAGATTTAAGATACACAATAGTTAGCAAACTCTTTTAGGTTATTAAACGTTTAACAAGAAAATGTATTCATAAAAAGTTTTTCGCACATATATATTTTTGAATTTTTATACTGGCAACAATAATATATTTTTCAGCTAATAGCGCACGAAGAGTGATCCCGCCCAGCATACCCTCCCTGAGGTTGGTGGCGAACGAAGTAGCGCAGCTAGTGGCTGAGTTGTGCCGAGAGTGGTGACGACAGTTTGTTACTACATAGAGTAGAGATAGTGGTAGGTCAATAATAAACTCTGCGAGGTGTGTTGCCTTTAATAAGGGTCCTGAACAATAACTGTTCTGTGACAGAATTCCTGGTAGTGACGAGTGATAACCCAGCTGAGAAACATCGTTACAGCGGTCATCTATTTTTCTCCCAACTTGTAGAAGGCTAAAGAATTCAAAAGATTCTTCTTTAGCTATAAACATCTTCATTTCTATTATTTTGTTATTATTATGATATTTTTATTTAACTACTGACTGCTCTTTTACTCCTAGTGGGGAGTTTCTGGCGCGGTTTTCACAGAGTATTTAATTCCTGTTAATGTTATATGGCTGTTGTTATGTCTTTGTATTCAATTTCCTGGTAACTGGTTGGAGCTCACGGATGTTGTGCTTCTTGTTGTATAAGCACAAGGCTGGAACTTTCTGTACCCGTTTAATTTTGACACTTAAGAATATTTGAGTACACTTACTATATTTGTATCGATATCTACTCGTATATGTCATATACAAAACTTCATGGCGATTTGCATGGACTAGGAATTCTGGCCTTTGGTTTCTTGTCGAAAATTTCATACGATTTTTTTGGTATTAATTGTCCTACACAAATGGACCCGCCCAAATATATATTTTTATATATTCATATTTATGTATATATTTTTTAATATTTCTTTTATAAATTTAATGACTTACTTTGCGATTTTAAAAACACTTTATATAGGCGATTTGTTAATAAAGGCTCCGGAAGGTCCCTCAAAAACTTCTTCAATAGTGTGGCGACAGTATGCGGACAGGTATTTTTATCTATACTGGTATTAACATTTTCATCAAAACGGCGCTGTAACTGAAAAAAAAAATAAGGATTAGATAAAAAATTAAATTAAGTTAATATATTGTTGTGTACCCCCACCACACGAGCAATTTTTAACATCTTAATCCAAGCAATATAACCGGCAGAATTACAGCTAAACTCTACGTTCGTATCTTGAAATGGGAGATGGCGAACTCGTAACAAACCTTAGACTACCAAATTTAAAATTTTGCTGAAGCAGGTTGTGCATTATTTTCAATATTTACAATTACAATTTTGATTTTAATAATTTTTAAAATATTTATGCGCCGTTCTTTTATACGTTATTGTTAAATTATTTTCTCTTCTGGCACAAATAATATAAATGTCAAGAATTTGATAGCTGGTGTGAAAAGGTTATTGCTCAGCAGTGTATTACACAACTTTCTTTGCTGAGTACGAAAAAAGACACTGAAGATGGCACATAGCCGAAACCGGAATATCAAATCAAGACACGTTAATATGTTGTCTTGCGTTGGTAAGAGAATTACGGAAATTATTGTTCGTGTGATAAAGGGGTTAGAAATAAAACAAGTTGCAAAACAAACCTGTTTTACATTATTCTTGGATGCGCTTATTCGAAATAGGTTCGCTTTGTGCATACCATTTTCTTCCAAAAAATGTACACAACACTTAAAAAATTTTGGCGCTTTCAATTCTTTAAATATTTGTACGTCCATAAAATTATCAAGACTGTACGGTCTCGCATTCGACTGGCTGCAATATATACTCCTGTATTTCGGCAAGTTTTCTACGAACGCAAGGTCGATGTTATTTGAAGCATCTGCAAAATCCAACTGACTTTCGGCATTAGTAAAGAAATTCTCACAGGAACGTACCTAAGTATATAAAAGTTTAATTCATTATTTTTTTGTATACGTGAGTAATTCTGTTTTAAGTCAACACAGGGTGATT
Organism: Phania funesta; assembly: GCA_963932375.1. Classification (NCBI taxonomy): domain Eukaryota; kingdom Metazoa; phylum Arthropoda; class Insecta; order Diptera; family Tachinidae; genus Phania; species Phania funesta. The sequence continues at coordinate 5,285,155 of OZ010657.1, read as the reverse complement.
ATTAACCTCAGAATTTAATGAAGGTTGTCCTTATAAAGAAAATACAACATTTTTTAAAATATCTCAAACGGTTTCAATACTAAGACTATGAAAAGTTTTCCGAAATCGACAAACAAATTGTAACCGACATATTTTGTAACCAAGCTGGCTTTTCCCCTAATTGAGCTAGTGAGGAGGGAATTTTAAATGATCTTTCTTTCGATGCACAGCACAATCTTACTTTTATACTTTTTGCACGTGATTCTCCAAATGGAAAAGATTTTTTGATGAAACTGTTATGAATTTTTCATTTTTTTTTTTTAAATTTAATATATTTTGCCCATTTTTTATTTACTTGAAATATGTTTACCCCACCAAAAGGTGGTGTCTTTTTCAAATTTTACCCTTAATAATGCCGAAAGGCATTGCCCTTTGTAGTCTCTTTTATAGTCTGTAGAAAATCCCAAATGATAAAAGTGCGTTAAGCATGTAAATTTCGAGAGGGTGACATTTTATTTCAGAAACGAAAATGTCATTGAAAAGCTTTGCTACGCAGTTAGTAATGTCCTCAAAGCAGAGTGCAATAAAAATACGATATTCTCGACCACTCATTGCGGACAGTTCAAGCCAATTCTTAACGACCTTTTTGAACAAGAGGCATTTAAATAGTGCATGAAAATATAAGCGACTGTGTCTTGCACACTGTGTACAATGTCGTTAAAATGTCACAATTAAATTCTTCGACAATCACAGGAATATTATTATTTTTGAAAAAAGTTCCGGTGATAATTAATTTCTTATCTCATTTACAAAATTAGGCCACAATAAAATGCGATGGAAAAGATCATCTGCTGGAAATCTTGTCATTGCACCTGACAATCAGTCGGTTATAAAACGCATGTAGGTGAACGTGTACCCCCAGCTAGTGCTAGAATGCGTTCTAAAACTCAACAGACGTGCCTCGGTGAACGAGGTAACGTTGATGTCGGGTAAAAGGACACTGGCACGGGGTTGGTAATGAAACAGCATAAAAACTACAGAAAAAATAATCTGATGTAAATTTCTGTGGGCCAGAACCCAGAGTCACACTGGGTGTTTGGCCTACTGCGAGTAAAACTCCTACAATGGGTAGACCACAAGTAGACTGGATCGAATGGTGCTTAAAGAGCACCTTAAGCTGGATTGCTGCATTAGTGAGAGGTAATGGAAATTTGAAGTATCATCTGGAATAGAATGAAATTCGAAGAAGGTGATACTTACAGAGGGTAGCGCACATTGTATGCGAATGTGCAACGCTGGCTAGCATAGAGCTTAGGACCACAGGCAGATACTTGTTAAATGTGAATGAAAGAAAGAAGGTCGACAGTCTGAAATCAAAGTCAGTCTCGATCAAAGTAAGGTGGACTAAAATTACAAATCGGTGGTCTGCTTTTATAACCCCCCTTCATTAATATAAAGTCAATTTTGGAAACATCAGGGTCTGAAAAATACGCCAGCTGCGTAAAAATGATATACAGGGTGTCCGCCGGGATGATAAACTACTTTGTTTGAACACATTCTTTATTACATTCTCACACATTTCATGCGGTATTTCATTAATTTCGTCACGAATATTTTGCTTGACTTGCTTCATCGTTTCTGGTTTGTTTGCATAAACCTTGCTTTTCAGATATCCCCACAAAAAGAAGTCCGGAGCAGTCAAATCAGGTGACCGTGGAGGCCAATCGACATCACTATTCCTTGAAATAACTTGTCGCGGAAAGAGGTCTCGCAACAATTGTGTTGTAATCCTCGCTGTATGCGATGTGGCACCGTCTTGTTGAAACCACATATTAGTCAAGCCCAAAGCATGCAGTTGTGGCGTTAAAAAGTTTTCAATCATATCACGATATCGCCCCCATTCACAGTTACCGTTACGCCGTTTTCAGTTCCAAAGAAGTAAGATCCAATGATTCCTCCTGACCAAATTGCACACCAGACTGTCACTTTTAATGGATGCAAAGGTGACTGATGAATAATTTGATGGTTTCCATTGCCCAGAACCGACTATTCTGTTTATTCACATATCCATTCAATTGAAAATGTGCCTCGTCACTCATTATGATTTTTTCATGACAATCGGGGTTGGCATGGGCGAGCTGTAGCATCCTATTGGCATATGTGCGACGGTGTAAATGGTCTTCTGGAAGAAGCTCTTGTGTCAACTGAATCCCAAATGGAAACAAATGCAAATCTTTGTGCAAAATGGTGGCCAAAGTTGTTCTCTGAAGACCAAGCTCCTGAGCACGGTGTCGAATTGAGGTTGATGGATTGTTTTGAACACTTTGTTGAACAGCAGTAAAGTTATCAACCGATCGTGCAGTACGTTGTGATCCATGCTTGGGGCTATCAGCTACAGTCCCTCTTTCTTCGAAATCAATCACCACACGATAAATAGTGCGTCTTGTTGGCACGTTGTTTCTCCAAAAAAATTTACGTAACTTTCCTATCGTCACAGTAATCGATGATTGATTTAGATAAAATATTTTAACGATTAAAACACGTTGGTTTACGAATATTTTTTCACAATAAATTTGCCACGTCTCTACTTCACGACTGCCAAATATGAACTGTCGTGGCTAATGTTTACAAAAATCGCGGCAAAACAAAGTGGTATACCTTTCCACCCGACACCCTGTACTTAACTACCAGGTATAATCAAACCTCGTTTGTGTTATTTGGTCGAGCACTGCAATTGTAGTATATTAAGTTCGGGAGGCCTGGTAGGAGAGTTGGTAATGGGCGACTTTATGAAGCTGAGTTTGAGCCTCTGGTCTGTTTACAAGGATTGAAAGTTATGTTACTGAGCTTGATAAATTAGAATGTCATTTGTAATTGTATTGTATCATTTATTAAATAAAAAAATATATATTGCGTTGAACTTTAGCAGGAAAGGCAGTCAAAACTAACAAAATTGTTAAAAAAATTGCCGGCCATTATTTTTTCAAAATTTTAATTTATAATTGTTTAAACGTAATAAGAGAGCCACACTTTTTTCTTCAAGAAGTCGAAAAAATATCGATAATTTTGTATATTCAGATAACTTCTAAAAATGGCAATACACACAAGTAAATCTATAATCTACACTAGGTCTCTTTTAAAGTACAATCAATCTTTTCGATTTTGTCATATAGTTCTATTTTATATATCCGCATAATATATCATTTACATATTCATAATAAATATAAAGTTGCAAAAGTAACATGTATTAAACTTACATTTTTACGAAGTTCTTCTGGGCTACCAGGTTGAAATGAAGATACAATGGAGTCATTCGACCCTCTAGACATAAAAGCGCTAATTTTTGACATCTCTCTGGCAACACACTCTTCAAGACTAGCGTCAAATAATGATAATTCTTCATCTGTAGGCTCTGTAAGTTCATAACATATCGTGTAAAAATATAACGCAAAATTAAATTAAGTTTCCCTTAAGAGTCAATAGATTAGCAAATTTCAGACTTGACGTACAGACGTACAGATCTCTCGTTACGAGAGTCAACATAAAAGTACAATATCAACAACATCAGTTGTTAGAGAATTTTTATTTTCTTGAGTACGTCTACAAACAAATACATAAATATAAATTTTGTTACATGACAGCTATTGTTTGCTGATAGATGACAGATGTGTTTGTAGCTTGGCCGTGAATTTTCTGAACTAGGGTTCGTAGTTCGTTAGCGCGGTACGAATTAATTCTATTAAATGCTAATTTCATAAACTTCATTTTAGAAAAAAGTGAATCACATGTTGCGCCAAATATTGACAGTAAGCTGCCAGCAGCTGTTCTTAGTTTGCAGATTGTGTTGATTTGTAATGCATTTCAATACTGTGATCCTTTTAAAGTTCTAATAATTCCAGAACGAAAAATGACACTGAATATGGCACATAGCCGAAACCGGTTTGTCTCCAAACCCAACATGACAAGCGATGACGGAAATTCGTTCCAAATTCTACATCAAAACACCCTTTCGGCATAACAAATCAAGAATGAAAGTCTTTTAATAATTGATCTAATTTACTGTCGTATTCACTTCAGACGAGAAAAATGATTGAACATTTTTGTAATATAACTTAGAATCGTTTGAACAAAAATCTGTAATAACTTTATCTTATCCTTGTAATGCTAGGTTGAGGGATTACAGATGCTCCATTATATCAGTTAAGAACATACAGTCATTATTCCATGCATCATCCTTTAATTCCGGATAGTGTTCTTCCTTTCCTCTAAGAAAATTGCTGATAGGATGCATTAAATCAATAAATCGGCTCAGAACATGTACAGGTGGATAACCATCGCACAAGGCAGTAAATGGTTTTTAATTTGTCCGAAAATAGTTCACGATTTGTGGCAGGGTTTTCATTACGTTTTCGTATTTAAAATATTGTGCAACTAAAGCTTCACAATGCAATGAAGTGGCGAAAATTCTGGTATTATTAAACCCATCAAGTCCAAAATTTTTTTCTAACATTGCAGGTGCTTCGCCTACTGCTACAGTTACAAAATTGTGCAGTGGTGTACCTGAATCTGACAATATGTTAACAATATTAATTCCACGAGCAGTATTTTTAGGTGCTACCAAATCCAATAGTTCTTTGTTCACAGTGAAACATGCGGAAACGTATCGTATAAATACAGCTAACTGTGGATTGTCGTGTATATCGGGCAATTCTTCAAGGTCAACATAACACTAGTTTCTACATCATCTTTTATTCGGTGATTAGAATTTTCACTGATTTCCGTCATCGCGTTGTTCGATTGGATTACCTGATGCTGGAACATTTCTAATTAAGCTGTGCGCTTTTTATTTTTAATTTAAGGCGTTTAACACGGCCGTTGTTCCAAGCGGTCATAAAACTAGCTTCAGTAATATTTTTCTGCTTCTCTGCTAATACAGATTTGGAAGCTTGCGAATTGCGAACCGCAATTCGGCCAATCGTAACCTCCAATGAATTCTCTCATAATGAAGAGATAGCCTGCCCAACTTAATTTGACATTATTTTTTTTACTGTTTGACGAACTTAACCATGGAGAGGTAAACAATTGCGTTGCTCAATTTGTTGAAGTCTTTTACGAAAATGGGCGTTCAAATCGAAATGCATTTCGTGCACTTCGTGAATTTTTTGGTCAACATAATCGACCAAATGTGTCTACAATCGGGAGAAATTTCGGGAGAAAGTTCATTGTGCCAGAAATATTGCTGCGATAGTGTCGCAGAATAGCCGTCACCCTCGACTCGTCGCCATAGCCAACAATTGAACATCTCACGAACATCACTGATGCGAAGTTGGATTAAAGATCTGAATTTAGAAACTTACGAGGCTCAATTGACTCAAGAGCTCAAGCCTACAGACCATTTCAAGCATCGTCAATACGACGAATAGCTGGTTGAAAAGACAGAAGTGAATGGAGAGAAAATCTTTTTCAGCATCGCGGCCCACTTTCAACTCAGTGGATTCGTTAACAGGCAGAATTTCGCATTTGGGCAAATGAGTACCCACGATTGATTGTTGAAAAGCCGATGCATCCACAAAGAGTGACTGGCGACGTCATCGGGCCGTCGGTCAAGCAGTTACCGTGATAACCGACTTCTTGTGGTCAGAAGAATATGGATATAGACGATATGTGGTTCCACACTTGGCTCATTTGGGCGATAAATTCAATGGCTATGTTATCTGACTTCGTGGCGATGTTAATTGGCCGTCACAATCATGTGATTAAACGTCGTTCGACTTCTTTCTTTGGGGATATTTAATAGAATAATAATAAGCCAAGAACAATTCAAGAGCTAAAGGATGAGATAATTCGGCACATTAATGACATTGAATCCCAATTATGTCTCAGAGTCATTGAAAATATCCAGCATCGGATAAAGGTATGCCACCGAAGCCGTGGCGAGCAATTGGCCGATATTTTGTATATAAAAAAGACAAGAGATTAAGACAATCTAGAATTATCGATTTGGTGGTCAAATTGTTTCCTCAGGCACCAGGGAGGCATTTAGTCTTGTATTCAGTTAAAAATAGATTAAAATTATTTTATGTCGCTTTAAAGATTCCAATACCACTAGCTTGTTTGCTTGTAGTTATCCCATACATTTATTTTTAAAGTGTTTCCATAATTAAGAACTACAAAATATGACATTATATTAAAAAAAGTTTATACTTACTGTTAGTGTTCTGCTTCCTGGTGTGAAAGAATCTTGTTATTAAACCCCTCATTATTGGCTTGTGGGATTTTGCTTCAATAACTATATTTATACATACGAGTAATTGAAACCTTCTATAAACCTGCTTAGTGCGCTAATATGTACTTAATAGTATAACACTTACGCTCCGTTATATTGATACCCACATCCAGTTCAATTATCCTTTCAATACAAATCTTTTTAACCATGTTTGCTTCCAGTTCTGTCAAGAGGTGGAATGCTGTATCTTGTAAGAAAATATGCTCTCCAGTTTCTGATTTCCAACAACATTTACCTAACCTTGACCATTTGGGGACTCTAGAAGTATTGAAAGGATTTACTTGTTGTTTTGAGTGGCTTCTGAGTAGTAATGTTGAAACGTAATGACCAAGGCGCGACTGCATCTTATATTTTTTCATGTCTATGCCTAAAAAGCAATTAATTGGTCGGTACTTCACATTAACATTAACTTAATATATAAGATACGATTATTATTATTAATTGATATGAATAATTTATTCAGACTTAAGTTCGTTATTATTCTTTCAATTAAGAAAGGATAATTTTTTAATCAAATACTAAAAAAATTCATTTTGCACACTACTGTCGCTACACACGTCATCAGCATTGTCCGTGTTCCACTGGTCAGTGTCGATTGCAAACATCTTCTACATACTTGACCCACGAATAATGATGAAAAACTGAAAACGAGAGCTTCTCATAATTTCTCATAATTTTCGATCATATTTCTGCTGGATTTGAAGGAAATGCGTCCCACTGTAACTTTAATATAAAATAAAACATTTTTTACCACAAAAAACAATTAACATATTTTGGGTTGGATTTCTGCTCTTTAAAAGGAATTTTGTAGTCCGACGATTTTCTATTTATCTTCAGCAGCAACAGGGGCGTGCCACTTTGCATCAGGGATTATTGGCTGCAAGTATTTAGTGAACGAAACTTATTAGATTATTAGCGAAAATAGATATTTGCTTAAGTCAAAATTTCGAAGTGATTCAATATGGTCTTAAAATCCTGATCAGGTCAAAAATAGAAGGACAACATAAAAAACCTCACCATGTGTTCTGCTTTGTCTTATGCTCCCCAACGCCATGGAATATTGAACTCAAGATTTTGTTTCTTTGTTACTCTGGATAAAAACTATTTTCTCAGAAACTGCTTTTTTGGAGAAGTTGTTTTGCAATTGATAAACAGAAGAGTCATCATCTCAAACTGGGGCCACAGTCAAAACTTAGTACACCATTTCCACGTGAGCGAGGTTAAACCAATACCAATGTACGCTTCCGTAATACTGTAAAAAATATGGCGACCAAATTCAGTAAAAATGTAAAGTATCACCAAAAAGGCGAAACTTCACCAAAGAATATGAATTTAAATTAAGGATGCTATAGTGGAAAGAATATATTTTTTAATATTTAATAAAATGTAGAGTTTTCGGTGCAATTTCAGCTTTTGGCAAAATTTTGTCGTTAAATTTTAAAATACGGTGAAATTTGATTTATGTTCCTTGTTTATGAACAGTGGGGTTTTGGTAAAAATTTTTGGGTGACTTCGATTTTGTGATGATTTTTTTTGCTGCAATTTCGGGTTTTTTAAACTTTGCTTTTTAACAAAGTTTTGGTAATTTAAACAATTTTAAACTACAGCTTGTTTTTGTTAAGTTAACAATTAAATTATTTTATTACAGTTTTTAGATTTATGGTTTATTTTTAAATTTCGCTTAGTTGTAAATTTAAACTTTGGAGGGTTATGTAAAAATTGTTATATTCGCTACTACATTTAAGAGCATAGGTTATCTGGAGGCCTCGTTTAGGAGGAATTTATAGCAAAATTTGATAAGGATTCACAATATGCTAATTGTATGGGCTTGCATATAGGCGTTTCCCCGCAAGATTCAAAATACAAAAAAAACCCAAAAAATCCGTGTATGTCCTATATATCTGGAAGTTGTGGACCTACTGATCAAGTGGTTCAAGTTTCAAGATCCCAGGTTGCCTAGTGCCGTCAGAAACTTGATTTCAACATCGGAGACACGATTAGACGGACAGACATTTTTCTATAATTAAAGTTTAATTTTTTGAGTGTTTCTTATAAAAGAAATTTACAATTTTATTTTATTATTGTTGTATTCAAATCATAATATGCTATCGGTATTTGGATTGAAAGGGCCGTCCCGCCAGACTCAATATGTCTGTTCTCTGGCAAATCGCGTGCTAGTCTGTTGGGATGGACCGCTAGTTTTTTATCGTAATTAAAGTAGTTTATTTTTGGGTAGTGGGATATACCAAAGGGCGCATACGATGAGTCGTAAAATGCTTCCTATTGGCTTAATATTGAATTTGTATGAGAACACTTTGTATTCCACAGCCGGGGTTGAGTAGGACCTATTAACCAGTGTAGATAAATTGTTCTAAGTTTTATGATTATTTTTACCTTTGACCAATTTAGGCCACAGGACATTTTTTCGTTCTGGGGGAAAACGTTACGTCTACACATATTTATATATTTACTTTTATTTTTCACTTTTAAAACTGTTTAAGTCTATAAAAGAAATAAATAATTATGCTACGTTAAAGTGCTCAAAATATAATGTAATGAAGTGTGCAAAGAGAGGACGATTTTAACGAACCTTTGTAACTCACCACATACCTCTTTGCAACTTCACTAAGGAATTTAAATTGTAAACGAACTCACTTGGTAAATTACTCCCGTCAGTAAAGGTGCGTATTACTAGAAAATAAATTACAAACCTTGTGTTTATTAACCCCCCAAATTTTTCTATTTTTGTTTATATGTAAAAATATTTGCATTTACCCCCAAACAAAAACCATGAAGTTATCTTATCAGTAAAGTGTTAAAATCAGGAAAATGTTATGCACTTTTAATTTTATTCAACATTTTTTTTACTAAAAATGTTTACTATAAACGATCCGAATTATTTGACATTTTAACTTCTTCGTTATATTTTAAGCGTTTTCAGTCGATTAATAAGTACTCGTGTGTACACTCAGCAGCATAAATCTGCGTGTAAGAAAAAAAAATGAAAAGTATGCTCTTGACTACGACATGACTACGTAGTTAAATGCATATGTTTAAATTAGCAAAACTTAAAAGAATTCAATTTATAATTAAAATTTAATTTTTTGGCTAGGAAAAAGTCTGCGTACATTGTATATTCTACAATATTCATTTCGGAACCAACAAAGTAAATTCTGGATCCTCATAGGTAGGGAAGTTCAAAAAATTAAATTTTAATTATAAATTGAATTCTTTTAAGTTTTGCTAATTTAAACATATGCATTTAACTACGTAGTCATGTCGTAGTCAAGAGCATACTTTTCATTTTTTTTTCTTACACGCAGATTTATGCTGCTGAGTGTACACACGAGTACTTATTAATCGACTGAAAACGCTTAAAATATAACGAAGAAGTTAAAATGTCAAATAATTCGGATCGTTTATAGTAAACATTTTTAGTAAAAAAAATGTTGAATAAAATTAAAAGTGCATAACATTTTCCTGATTTTAACACTTTACTGATAAGATAACTTCATGGTTTTTGTTTGGGGGTAAATGCAAATATTTTTACATATAAACAAAAATAGAAAAATTTGGGGGGTTAATAAACACAAGGTTTGTAATTTATTTTCTAGTAATACGCACCTTTACTGACGGGAGTAATTTACCAAGTGAGTTCGTTTACAATTTAAATTCCTTAGTGAAGTTGCAAAGAGGTATGTGGTGAGTTACAAAGGTTCGTTAAAATCGTCCTCTCTTTGCACACTTCATTACATTATATTTTGAGCACTTTAACGTAGCATAATTATTTATTTCTTTTATAGACTTAAACAGTTTTAAAAGTGAAAAATAAAAGTAAATATATAAATATGTGTAGACGTAACGTTTTCCGCCAGAACGAAAAAATGTCCTGTGGCCTAAATTGGTCAAAGGTAAAAATAATCATAAAACTTAGAACAATTTAACTACACTGGTTAATAGGTCCTACTCAACCCCGGCTGTGGAATACAAAGTGTTCTCATACAAATTCAATATTAAGCCAATAGGAAGCATTTTACGACTCATCGTATGCGCCCTTTGGTATATCAGAGATATGAAAACTCCCACTACCCAAAAATAAACTACTTTAATTACGATAAAAAACTAGCGGTCCATCCCAACAGACTAGCACGCGATTTGCCAGAGAACAGACATATTGAGTCTGGCGGGACGGCCCTTTCAATCCAAATACCGATAGCATATTATGATTTGAATACAACAATAATAAAATAAAATTGTAAATTTCTTTTATAAGAAACACTCAAAAAATTAAACTTTAATTATAGAAAAATGTGTTAACGAAAATTATTTTTTTGAATTCTTGCATGGAGTATTAGTTAGCGAAAGATTCCAATGAACAAGATGAACGAATTCATCAGACATGGGCACCTATTTAACCCTTTAACTGTTTATGTCGGGTATACTCGTCAGAGCGAAATGAAAATATTTCGCGTCAATCGCATACGCATTATTATTAAACGAATCAAGTGTAATTTGTTCCCCTGGAAAAGGGCAAATAATGATCTATTAAAAAATGTACATATTAGAATATTCCTTAGTCTGGCAACCTTTTTTATTTTAATTCACAATCACATTATGCCGAGTATACTCGTCGTCGGTGGAAAATTTAAGCAGGCAGAACAAGTTTTTCGAAACAAAATTAAACAGTTAAAGGGTTAAGAACACTACAAAGACAAGAGTAACCACTCTCTTATATCCGACGTATTTGGCTGGAGCTGAAACAAAAATACCAAATATAATTATTTTTGTAGGACATTTCAGCATGCTTTATGGCTGTTTAAGGAGGGTTTTTTGCCCTTTTAAAGAAAGGAACAAAAAAGATCCATACAGCGAATACTTAGAGAGTAAAAATGCTTTAAAATGTTCCTTATAGTGTTTTACATTGTTTATGTGGGAAATACCCCTGGTGTACGTTTAATCTTACAGTACGTAATTTGAGTTTTTCTTTTTTCTTATCTATAAAATCTTATTTTTTTTTTTCTATAAAATCATTTTTTTTCTCTCTCTCTCTCGCTAATTGTGTCATTCTTGTGCTGACCCCGAACCCGAAAATATGTGGTAATATGTGGTAATATTTGTCTCAAAAAATACTTAAAAATTAATAAAATAAAAAGTAAGTTAGATTTCTTGTTTAAATAAAATTTATTTTCGTAAAGTAACTTACGTTCGAGGTCGGGGTTAGCACAAGAATGTCACAATTAGCGAGAGAGAGAGAGAGAAAGTGATTTTATAGAAAAGAAAAAATAAGTTTTTGTGTGAATATGATTTACTCAGATGGGATGAAACTTATTTAGATGAAAAAATAAATAAAAATACGCTTTAATTTGACACCAATATTTGTAAACTAGTGAAGCGTATTTAGTGTGTGAAGAGAATAAGCACTTCATACTTTAAGTGCGTAAGACTATGCAACGTTCCTTAGAAACGGGTGTACAGTTATTTTTCTTGTTCAATAAATTTTCATTTTAATTAGCGATACATATTCTGCACATGGACATCAATACGTAAGTAGACATGCGAGTGCATACATGTGTATGTGTGTTTGTATATAAAACTAATGGTAGCTTTGCTTTTGTCCCCTGCAATGCTGTGACGATGATGTTGCTGTGGCAATCCTTAAGCTTTCTAATTTACTTCAATGCGATAATGATGACCTTTCAAAATTCTTGCTAACAAATTTTCCTTTTCCTTTATGATGACCTTTATGAATTAACTTCAGCAAATTATTAATTATTGCGAATTCATAAATGAGTGAAATCAAGAAGAAATGGTGAAAGGAAAGTTTTATAATGATTTATTTTTTCCTATGAAAGGACATATGTATGTATGTGTGTATATACTCGTATGTTTTTCTCTCCTTCAGTGCTAATTTGACAGTATGTGCAAGATTATGTACGCATAATCTTCTGGATATTACATAGTTTCCCCTTTTTTTTTGTGGAGTTTGTTTTTGATGGAGATTGTTGTCAATCTTTTATTCCAGTTTCTGGCATCACCAAGTTACTATTTTGGATGCCTTTAATATTGCTGACCTTGTTATTTGCTTTAATAATTTTATTTTTATGCTAATGACTTCAAAATGTTTAAACCAATATCCCATCCTAAAGATGCTATAAATTTTCATATAGGTGGGTTACGAATTAGTTGTCTCCTGTTTAGTGCCTTTTCAACATAAATCAATATTATACTGTGTCTTATCTAAGATGCCCTAATTGCTTTCCTTGTGCTCTTTTAGCATAAATGTGTTCATCATTCTTGTGCATGTAGGACAAAAGTGTTGTGGTTCGTGTGTTCGTTAGTGTTCAATGGCACGACAGGAATTATTTAGCAAAAAATATATGTAAATCGATTTTAGAGTTTTCCGTTGGATTTATATTTATGTACTTACCCACATTAACCAATTATAAAATAAAAAAAACAACATGTTGTCTATGTGACTAAAAGGATGAACGTTTGTTTAAATTTTTGGGAAAAAAATATGCTTTAAATATTGATGGCTTTAGCTTGTACACTTATCAAAATAAATTATGCTCTGCAAGTAAAACTTTTATTCTCTCCATAAAATTTCAAAAAGTAAAAACCATTATGTGGGTCTCATCAATTGAAGAGGAGGGTCTCAAATCGTTTACGAGTCACAGCGGATCAGTGGCGACACTTTAACTTGTCCGTTTAAGCGTCGACTAAATTGTCTTTATAAAATCCTTCATTTATGTTTATTGGACCAGGTTCTCTAGCAGTTTCGTACTCTCTTAAAACGTTAGCCTTTATTTAGGCTATAAAAAAAATTAAAGACTTAAAAATAAAATCTAAAAAATCATCGCCATTTTGAGTACATGAAGGCGTTTTTGCACAGAATCTACTCGCATGTTAATACTAACGAGATGGCCGTGAACAAAGAAACGGAATTATTACAGGAGGAAAGAGGAAAAGACTTACCATCGGTTGCATCATTCAATGAGGCCTGCATGTTTGGTTCGTTGCTTGTTGCTGTCGTTAAAGATATGGTAGACGATAAGTTGGATGAAGTATTACAATGCCAAAGATTCGCTATAAATCGTGAGCCTTTGTCGAAAATGCCCCGTGTATGACTACTATTCCCTCGAATAGCATTTGCAGTAACTCGACTAGTGTTGCCTTTGACTTTTATTTGTTCTATTCTTGGCCTAGTATCATATGTGGAAGTGGACGATTTTATATTTGCCACATTAGCTGTTAGATTCGATGACAATACGCGCGACGTTGCAACCGCTGAACCCCGATAAGGAAATTTATTTATGCCACCAGTTAAACGTGGTTTGAATTGCGCTTTTCTTCGTAAGCGATTACGCAAAGCTCTTTGCCATTTATTGTGAGAAATTTCCAAGTCAGACGGCTTAACGTCACCCGTTGCATTTATGTTTTCCGCATACAAAACTGGTGGATTTATTTTGCCTTTAGCTTGCATTTTGCGTAAACTACTATTAACGCGTTTAAAGCGGCTGGCGAGATTGGTAGGTTTTTTTTCACGAGCTATGCGCAAATATTGTGAAACTGCATCACTTAACGATTGAGAGACGTCCTCGCCGTCAATGGAACTGAGAAGACTGTGCGCTTGTGAAGTCGTTTGCTTTCCGCCATCATCATCAGTTGCAGCATTAGCTCCAGCTCCGCCCTTTTCATACTTTTGGGCTAATCTTCTTATCGCTCTTGAATGTATGAAATCTATTTCAATGTTGCATGAATGAAATTGTTTTGCTGGTAAAATCTGTCGATCTTGTTGATGTTTTCTGGTAGAGCTAGAAGTACCATTTGATTCAGTACTATTATGGCTACTGTCGAATTGTACCAGCGACTGCATTGACATGGAATGTGTTAGATTTGATGTAGTGGCATGTTTGCTAAGAATACGGTGCAAGTGCTGTTTTTTTAAATCGTTGTATATGTTCTTCAAAGCCGCTTTATCATTCCATAGTGAGGTATTTAGGTGTTCTAATGGAATATTGACAGTCTCGGGCAGTGTATTACTGCGCGATAGTGATAAGAGCCGCTGTAACAACTCATCCCAGGTACATTGTTCTAGCGAATGAGCTCCAGCAGGAGTTGGCAGACAATCAGGCCTTGCCAGTAGGAAGTTTATTACATCCCTTTTTCTTAGGGGTTTCGTAAGTGTGTTAAGCATTTGACCCCCAGTTTTAGTGTCTAGAAGTGCGTCCGTTTTAACTGCTTCAATATATGTTAAATGACGGCGTAACAGTTTTACAATAAATAAAGTGTTTTTAACTTCTTCTGATTCATAGATTTGTTGCGATTCTTGTCCTGCACGTTGTAGTATTTGCTTGAGTTGTTTTTTCGAAGAACGCATAGCACCAGGATAGGAGTGTCTACGCCTACATAGCGCACGTTCCCGTATTGTATTGGGCGATTGAATTATTTTATTTTTATTTGGTTCTGCTAAAACGTCATTGCGAGGGTGCGAATGTATTTCAACAACTGTTTGTTGTGATATAGCAAATGCTGGCGCTTTTTTGGAATCCATTTGAGATGTTTTCTTCTTCAGCGTTTTAAAAAGCCTGCGTATTTTGACGAAGATTTTTTGCTTGTAAAGAAAAAAATTTTTATTAAAATGAATTTTTTTTCATTGAAAGCTTCTTTTATTCAAGTTAAATACAAGTTTCGATTTTAGGAATTATTTTCTAAATAGGCCCAAGTGGTTCAACAATGATAACCAGAAATCGAAACCCGTGACTTGTACTGCCTTTTTGTATTGGAAAAGTAACCGTAATCGGCAAAAAACACAAGTGTCAGGACCAGTAGGGGGCAAGTTCCTACCCAAAAGTTTCGGCCGTTAAAGGTACTGAGATGAATATTGGGACCAAGTTCTTGATATGTACGATACGCTCTCCGTTTAGGTCACCTGACATAATGCCAAGCTGGCAAGTTGCCTAGAAATGGGATGGTATTGTACACATCAAGAATTTGTTCCTCATGTTGATCACAGTACTTTTAACGGCCGAAATTTTCGAATGGGAACTTTTATCTTTTTGTGAGGATCTGATTTCATTTTTCTAATTTATTTTTTGTATAAATGTTTATATTTGTAAGTATGTCTCTTAAGTTGGAGTTTACAGGCGGCTGGGTTTTACAAAATTTCAGCTTGCTACCTAAAGTGAAACTGATCGATATAATAAAGTCTAGTCCCACTCGATAAAAATTATACTATTTGAAATTTATATTTTTCTGATTACTTATACTCCAAGGCTTATCTGTATACAGAATTGCAGCTATCTTGCTATACTGAAAGTGTCCTATACCAATAGGTGCCACGCTAGTCCACCTACATGAAAAGTATCCGAGTTGATGATCGAGTTTTAGAGTTTTATAGAGTTCTTTATTTTCCAAAACTGCGTAACTTCCGCCGAGATTGTTGAATTTATGCTGTTGTCGGGTTTGTAAGCATGTCAAAACTAAAGCCACTTCTGTTTTGGTCATTGATATTTCTTTATTACCTTTTCAACAAAGAGTGTAAACTTAGGCCCTATTCATTAAAATTTACAACAGGCAAGCGAATTTGTATTCAAAATACTTATTAGAACAGAATTTTTTGGTAGGTTTAAAGTAAGTAGACACCTACAATAAATTGACACTTTTATTTTTTTTGGGAAAAAACTTATTTCAATAATATTCCAGCGACCAACAACATAGCGCAGTATATATATTTCCTCCATCATCTCCATTCTAATTCTTACAATTTTCTATTTTAAAATCTTTCCTTTTCATTCATAATTTGAATTGTTTTTTATTGTTTTTCCATAAAAAAACCAATGCAAATATAAATATTATTTTAGTGATGCGTATACAATCAAAACGAATAAAAAAGGCACGTTATTCGAATATAATTTTACAGCCCTTAGACAAATAAGCCGCGTGAATTCTTGGTTAATTTATTTTAAAACCATTAAAACCTACTTATAGATTCGAATACCCGGATCACTTGGAATATTTTTGTACAACATTAACATCAAATGCCAATGTGTTGCCAGTATAAAAATAAAAAAAATAATTTTTATAAACTGAATAATTTTTCTTATTAAAGGTTCGATAGCCTTAAAGTGTTTGGTAGCTAATGCAAAATTAAAACCTAAAATATTTGCTCATGAGTAGAGTGCACGACTTAACATAATTTGATTTACAAAAGCAACAAAATGTTTGTTTGACACAATGTTTGGTTTTATTAAAAACGGTTAAATTGAAAAAACATTAGCGATAAGCCATTGGCCAGGGGCAAAAGTGCTAGCAGAATTTAAAAAAATTAAATTTTAACACTTAGAAAATGGTGCATCAAAAGCAGAAATTGCAATTGATAAATATTGGAAAAAATGTTGAATGAACGGAAGCGCCAACATATTCATGATTTTATCAATACACAACTTTATTCGGTAACTACTACTCTTATTTACAACTCTTCAGTATTAATTAACACTGTAAACTTAACACTCGTATGCACACACAGCTGTTCACTCTATGAAATCTTCAAGTCAGATTTACTCTCTGCGGTGGACGGCGCCTTTATATAGAGATCACGGCCGGTTCTAGTAATGTCCCGAACATACGAGATATTGCACTTCATTTATTTCTTTTGCTGGCTTCGTAGTCTTGTATATGTGTCCGTGTGTGTGTGTGTGTATGTGTGTGTGTGTATCTTCTGTTTACTTTTTCGTTCTGCATTAATTGTTTTTGTTTCCACTTTAAATTGCGATTCGTAGAATTTTACTCTAGGATGTTGTCTTTGCTTTATGTTTGTAATATGACGTATTTGTACAATAGGTCGTTTCACACCAATTTCTTGCTGACAGTTATTTTTTTATGATTTAATTAAACATCTTCTTAGATTATTACTTCGTAACAATATTTTCATTATTTTTTTAATAATAATAACATATTTTAGAAGAAAAAACTTTTATTCAAATGACAAGAAGCAGTAGCAACCTGACTGCCATGACCTACGACAGGAACACAAATGTTTTTTTCGGAAACTCTGTGGTCGTGGTTGTGTTGTGATTAGGGGCGCGTTTATTGAAGAATGTAGTCTGGAGTGAAAAATATTGTGAATTACTTCCATGCAAACACAGAAAAAATATAAATTGTTGAGCCCGATAATCTAGCCTATGATGCCAGCAGCATCGATAAGCAATGGTTAAGCTCATTTGATGTCCTTGTGCTGGAATGGCCAGCTGGCTCTTCTGATATTAAACATATAGGCAATTGATAATTATAGCATGCAGATTATAAATGTGCTGTCATTTAGAAAATTCAAGTGTATCCTTTATTTTAGACATGGCTCTTTCGGTATACAAAAACCATCAAAAAATACACTTAATTGTTTTAATTGTGATCAAGCTGTATTTGAAAAAATTACAGTGGGTTGCCAAATTATTAGGGAAAGTCACATGTTTTCCCATTATGTGATTATGAGTGTACCTGTGCTGGAATTTGTTATTTATGTCCGAAGTGCTTCTATTATAAAATGTTTAAATTAATTTCAGAGCCAAAGGGTATATTTGATTTCTACAACGTTTTAAGTAGTGAGTTGCCGCAGAGTACTAAAATCGCAGAACAAAGAAAAACGAATTTGGATATTTAAAAAGAAAATATTCTTTTTGTTTTAGTGAAATATTGTTAAATGTAAGAATTATAATATTTTTAAGAAAATTTTGTAATAAAATTTAGAGTCGAAGATGCGATTTATCTCCTAGAAAAAACACAGAGATCAAAACTCTTCTGTAGCATACAAGTCACTCTCAAAGGAAGATATCAGAAATTGAAGGTGTTTATTAATCGACTGTTAATAGAATAAAAATTAATTTGGACGAAAAGCAGCCCATTGCTCCAAAAAGAAGAGGTAATTTTGGAAGAAAACGCATTACTGTCCCTTATAATTTGGCAACCCACTGTATTTGGTTTCATGTTTGATTCAGCAAATTATTATAAATGATGGAAAATGTTTCGAACAACTTTTTTTGACATAAATCATTTAGGAAATACTATTTCTTAAAGAAAAACCTACCGCTTTCCGCAATAAATTAGACAATGGCAGGCGGAACATTTTGCAGAAACTGATATGAAAGTTGTGTGAAAGACAAGTAGTCATAGAACAAATTAATTAAGGTTAATTTTTTTGTAATAAAACTCAAGCAAATAAAAATTAATGTAACCAATGGTAGTTCGCGTAACAAGGATTGCGTTGGTGTACTTCTTAATCTCTTACCATTTTTCTTCGTTGTTTTTTTTATGGTTGACATTTTAATAAATAAAGGATCCATTCCACAGCAACTGGGGAAATAATATTTAAAATTTCAATAAATAATGCGCACCCAAAAGATGATTCTGCAAGTTCTGGTTAGCAAAAAATGAACCAGTTGGAAATATGCTTTCGGAAAGCTAATGGGCTCTTTCAATATAAATTTGAATTTGCTAACACAGGAAATACACATACTTTTAGTCTCTGAATCGAACTTCACTCCATTAGAGTTAATTGTTTTTTATATACGACACTAAATACCCGAGTAGAAGGGCATAGTGTGCAAAAACATTTGACACTTTCCAATGCCAAGACTTTTTACAAGCGACCTACTGATTTTGCAGTCTCATCTGTGTATTTCCCGCCTAGTGATACGATTGAACACAATCAATTTGCCAGGTTCTTGGCTACATTATGACAAAAGATTGTGCAGGTGAAGATTACAATGCAAAGCACACCTATTAAGGCCCTAGACTTATTAGCCCCAGAGGAAGGCAACTGTACAACAGAGTTCAAGCTAATAAACTAGATTTCATTTCGGGAGGTAAGTCCTTCTATCAACCAACAGACTTTAACAAACTGCCAGACGCTATCAGAAGAGAACAATTTTTAGTCAGTTAATTTAACGATTTATCTTCTGCTCATTCGCCCACAGTCATTAGTTTACACGGCAGTCTTTCCACTGCACCTGAAACCCCCCTCTTTCTCAAACTTTCGATAAGAGATTTTCTATTTTTGATAATGAATATGATCGATGAGACTCCTGCAGTTTCATTTTTAGGAATTATGTTGAAAAACAGTTTGTCGTGGGATTCACATATTTAATATCTGAAGGCTAGTTGTTGTTCAGCCACTGGTGTGCAATTTAAACGAAAGTGAAAACTGGACGCAAACACTAAATTTTCAATATACCAGTGTATTGTACATAGTCGCGTTGTATACCGCCCTCTTATTTATGATTAAAAAAAACAGCAATCAATTGAGATCATTACAATCGACTGAAGATAAAGCACTTAAATCTAATAGTAATCCTTTTTTTCTTTATATTTGTAATTGTATAATTTGCCAACTTGTCCCACGAGAGACCAATGTATGTATGTATGTAATTAGTGATGTGTTACTTAATATGAAAAAACGAAAATAAAATTGACAGTTTTCTATACTTGCTTATCCACCTGCCTGCGCTAGTTCTTTTCATTTTCTATTGTTAGCAGCGTCTTCACAACAATAGCAATCCCAGCAGCAGTTACTTTTGGATTTTGTAGTTTAGCGCAATTGATGTGATAGTAATTAATTGTTGCATTGCACGCACACACCTGTATAATAAATTTAGTTAGCTGTTAGATTGACGGTTTTGGAGTTATGTCACTGACCTACTCACATATACATACATACATATATTTATATTATTTTAATTCTTCTTAAATTTTTAAATTTTATTTCCAGACAACATGAAGTAGGCATTAACAAGCAAACAAAACTAGTTTTCAATATTCACTGACTCTTAAAGTATTCGCTAACATTTTTCCGTTCGATTATTATTTTATTGTTCTTCAACAATTGAAGAAATTAGTTCTCACTGTTCCCACTGTTTTTAATTTCCTTGTATTAAAAATTTTTATTTTATTTCTTGTAACATAAGTTTTTTGACAATGTCATTTTAGATTTAATCTATAAATTATTCATTAAACTTTAAAAAAAGTTTTAAAATACATTTATATTGTTTTTTTACGGACGCCAAAAAAAGAACACTTCTACTCTCGAAGCATTTTAAAATCTTAATCTTATTAAAACAACAGTTATTTTTTGTATAGCCTGTATACATAGTTATTGTTTTTGATTCGTGTATGCAAACATACATACACACACACACACACACACACACACACACACACACACATGTACATGTATGTACATGCTAACATAAAAAGATATTGGAAAGGTGAAACTTATTGAGATGGAAACAATTTTGAATAATTTGGAAGAAAAATGTTGGTCCTGAAATTCAAAGTACTTAGCATATGTATGAATATTTATGTGAGTATGTACAGTGCTGGCCAAAACATATCGAACGAAAAACGCATAATTACCAACTTAACAGGACAAAAGGCCAAGAGAATTCAGCTAGTTTGCTTTTTTAATTATTTTCAATTACAGGTCACTTTCTGCTTAGTTTTAAAAATTCTTAAAAAATTATTTTGAGTGCAGAAGCAAGACAATAAGAAAGTAGAATTTAAGTAAGAAATATTTCAAAAGAATAGTTTACCTAAGTAATGTTTTTCCATGTTTTAAAAGTAAAGAATCACCATGGCTGGAAAATACAGTACCGAGGAGAAAAATAGGGTAATCGTGGCCTTCTAGGCCAGAATAAGGCATAAAGCATTTCAAAAAAAAAACATAAAGGTCTTCTAGGTAAGTCAAAAGAGTTTAAGAGGCCGTGTAAGGTCGGCCACCACTGGAAAGAAAGATGTTCGGTTAATTCGAGAATTCAAAAAGGTCTCTTTAACTCAGCTGCATATATAGCAGAGTATTTAAACGTAATCAATCGAATAGTTCGAGGGAGAGCTTGCGGAGCTGGCCTTTAAAGCTATGGGGCAGCAAAAAGAACCTTTTATTAGTAAAAAAATGCGGGTCCATGGATATTCCAGCATGAAAATGATCACAAGCATACGTGAAAACTGGTTGAATCTGGATAGAATCAATGTTTTAAAGTAGTCTTGACAGTCCCCGAACTTAAACCCAATGAGCATTTGTGGTTTGTGGGAAATTGTAAAGTAAAAGATAAACCAAGAAGCCGTCTGAAGCGACCAGAATTTACTATTCAAAGGCCTGAACAGCAATTGTCGAAGACTCGGAAAACAAAGTAAGTTCCATGAATAAGGGTTATGCAGCTGTAATTAAAAATAAAGGCCGAGCGAAGAAATATTAAAATATTTTATAGTTCGAAATGTTTTGTCATATCATATTTAGAGCTTTAGTTATATACGTTGGTATTTTATCTCTAAATTGCGATTTTGGCATTTTCCCAGTCTCGGATAATGTGTTAAATTAATTTTTGTTTGAAATGTTTTGGGCGACACTGTACGTTTTACGCATTATATGTATTAAGTAACTAGGCAACGTTGCACACTGGGTTAATAGTTACAGATTTCTTAGAATAATAATAAAAAAACCGGGTGCAGTAATAACGGGTAGCAGTAAACAGAAAACAAGGAAACAAAAATTCGAACGGCAATTGGTCGGTGTAATTGCACAGTTGATTTTTTTTAAGTTTATTCACAGCAAAGTAAACAAAGTAATTTTTGTTTTGTTGGAAACGTCAGTTATATTTTTTTTATAAGGAAACCTTCCATATCAGGGAATTTCATAAAATTTAGGTCAACGTTCTATTCCCTATCGATGGCACAAAAAGCGCGATTTATTGCTAAATATACTTGCGAATTCTGTGGAAGTGTTTTCATTATGAACAGTGCTTAGAAAAAGTAGCTTTTTACGAAACTAGTAAATCGCAATTATGGACAGATACAAACCTAATTCAAGTCTGCCTGTTGAAATAACATTTCCTTACTATTTACTAAACGTAAGGAAGTTTCGCGAATTTTCTCTAATTACTGCCAAATATTTCGGCAATGAATATCCCGGGAAGTAAAACAGTGAACAAAAATTTTGTACACAGTCCGAAAATAATATTTCTTGCGTGGTTGCTAAAAGGGCAACTATCCGAGGAACCACAGGAGTCTGAGAACAAATTTGTTAGCCTCAGAGAACATTTTTCTAGACAATGCAGCTGCGATTCAAAAATATCTGCTGAAACACAGTTTTATTATTAATAACGCTTTTTCAAGTTGAAAGTTTGCACTTTTAAAAGTGTAAGGCAGTATTAATCTCACATATCAGTATCAATTGCCCCATTGTGCGTTGCTTACCTATGTATCGATTATGATTTTCCCACTAAAGTTTTTATTTTAATAAACAACACATATGCAAATATATGTCCATGCGTAAGCACACATTCATACGCACTTATGTGGTAAATATCACACACCTACTTTACAACTGACACATTTCAAAATTTCTTAGTTTTAAGTTAATGTACATATGTATGTGTGTACATGTGGAAATTGTTTGTTTTTCCTTATCCATACGCAAAATTCTGTGTTTATAGCCCTCACAAAAATGAAAAGGTATATAAAGGTTTGTCATTTCGTTTGTAATTTCTACATTCTTTATTTCCGACAGAAAGTACATACATATGTATATCCTCAATTCTTATAGATAGGGAAGTTCAATTAGCGATGTTCGCCTGTACGATGTTGAAATCAACTTTCTGACGGCACTAGACAACCGAGGATCCTGATACTTGGACCAATTGATTAGCGTGTCCGGTCAATGTTCGGTGTTTGAAATCAGCCATTTAGGTCTACAAGTTCCGTTTTTCTGGGTTTTCTGCAGGGAAACGCTTATCCACACGGATATACCGTTCACAAAAGAAAGAACTACTAAAAATGTACAACAGATTTTTATCGGCTATTTAATTTTTAAACTCTCATTTCGTAAAGGCAGTTTCTCTGAATTCTTATACATTTTTGATTAATTCTCGATTTTATGGTGAATTGTAGGCAATAGTGGAATTGGGTTTATCGTAAAATTTTTAATATTTGATAAAATTTAGAGTGTTAGAGTGCTGGTGCGATTTCTTTAAGCTTTGTCTTTTGGAACTTGTGTAACCTCAGTTTTGTTAAAATTGAGGTGATTTTCATAAAATATCGATTTTGTTCTGGAAATTTTCGTTAAAGCTACAAATTGTTGGTGAAATTGGAATTTAGTTTTGAAATTTTACGAGTTTTGGTCTTTTGTGGCATCTTTAATTCTCGTTTTTCGATTTGTGGTGAATCTTCGAAGTTTTGGCGAACATAAAACGTTGCCAAATTTTAAATTATTCGTAACTTTTTGTGCAATTTCGGTTTTTAGGAAAATTTTTTTATTTTGTGTATTTAAAAATTTTTGGACTATTTCCAAATTATGGTGAAATTTAATTTCTTTTATGGAGATTTTGAAATTTTTTCCTGAAATTTCCCTTTTGTGGTGAAATAAAATTTTGTTTGTTTGTTTGCCAACTAGGTGGTTGTTATGCTATCTTCACCACTGACTGTAATTTTCGTTCTCAAAAACGAAACAAACAGTATGTGGTTCGAAAACTACGAAGAAATAATAAAATTTAAAGTTCCATAATGTTAGTTCTGCTTCCCATCTTAAAGTTTCTATAAATTTCCAAGCGACTTTAATTGAGGTAGGGTATGTTTGATCTAATACATGTTTCTATGGATTCTTGATTTGATAATCCCACAGGATGATTTGATATAGATATTTGAAACGAATTTCCGACATCTCTTCTCCAGTTTTTTTTGTAGATAAAGCGGTTTTAGCTCTGACCATCTTATGTGTCTTTTTCCTATGGCTAATCATAGATGACGTAGAATCCTTTACGGCCTGCTTTGTGGAATGAAAACATTTGTTCTTTCGTAATAAAAGGAACAAAAACGGTTTTACGTCTTTATAACATAGTATCGTTTTCACGTGAATGACTAAAAAGGAGTTTTCTAGGCATTTTTGATTATTATAAAATAAATTCGTTTGTATGAGACGAAATAAAACATCAAAGTCTTTCGTTTTGCAGGACATAAATGAACAAAATACCTAGCCCCGTTTTAAATTTATTTTACGAAATGAATGCATTTCCGTCTTTACGCAAACTGAAACGGGCACTGTTTGAGACACTATAGCATTCAATTTAAGCTCCTGAGGTACACTAGAAAGAACAGTGTTGAAATGGAAGAAGGTACATTATTGTGTTACTCATTAATTTCACTATTGACACTAAAACGACTATTATTTCAGCTTTGGATGGGCCCTACAAGCCGAACAAATGAACATATTGCGGCATAAAAACATTAACGCCACACGAGTTGCAAATTTACAAACAAAGGCAAATTCCATCTACAAAAAAAGGCTCTATACATAATTTTAGCACTAGCAGTAATAAATACAATATGACTACACTCACATCCAGTAAGCTAATAGCAGTAGGAAATACGAATATGGGTTCACCTCCTCCTATTTTAGCCACGATTGCAAAAACGTCTCCAGTTTCCACATCAACACACACCACTTTCAATATCAACATCACTTTCTACGTCATCACAAATGCAGCATTTTTTTTCTTAACTTTAAATTTAATTTATTGAGCCTTTCTATAAAAGGAAATTTACAATGAGTATTCAAATGTAATAACGAATTTACTATTTTCCAATCTTAATAAGCTGTCTACTATTCGTTCTAAACGAACAAGGACACTGAAGAAACTGCGGTTTCAACTGGCACAGAGAGGAATCCGGATGAGATGGACAAGAATGCCTCGCCAGGGATGGATGGGTTAATCTTCAAAGGTACTTCTAAGGATGGACAATGAAGTCTCGCAAAAGGTGGAGAGGTTAATCTTTGTAGGAACTCCGGTGTTTATTTTCCAATGAAGAAATTCTGAAGAGATGGACAAAACAACCTCGAAAGGGTGTTTGAGTCAGTTACCGAAGATGCTCCTGCGAAAGAGGCTGATACGATAGCGCACATTGTGTGTGAATGTCCAGCACTGGTTACCAGAAAGCTAAGGACCACAGGTATACACATGTTAAGTGTGCCTGCCATGGTGTCCCTAAGCCTTAGAAAAATGCTGGCTATCACAAGAGACTCCGTGAAAAAACAGAAGGTCAACAGTCAGCAGTCTGAAATCACCACAGTCATAATTGAAGTGCAGAAAATGTTGCAAAAAGAAAATGGCACCAAAGTATTTTAACCATATAAACAAAAAATATAATAACTCTAACTATATAATGTGCTTAATGGATAATATATATAAACCATTTTGAAGTTTAAACAAAGAGGCTTAAGCCTTCTGTGTACGCACTTCAGACCCGCTCCCAATTAGCTTTTTCATTTAAGAAAACCATCTTATATGGCAACCTTTATTAACATTAAAAAAAAAACACCAGAAATATCGTATCTTATGCTTGTAGTTAATAAACAAAATGAGAATTGTTTATGAAAACTTGCTTACGATATTAAAGATTTAATAAACACTTAACAACCATTTCATGATTTTATTCTTCTTACTTTACTACCCTACACTGGGCAGGTTTTTTTCATAAATAAATAAAACAAAACTAAAGCAACATACGAGTATGTGGCCAATGAATTTATTATTCAGAATACTATTTGGGAACTTTAATTGTACTTAGTATAACTTAAACGCGCTGATTTTCCCAAAGAGTAAATTTTACAATAACTTCACAAAATTAATTAGTCGCTATGCGCATTTCGCTGGTTGCTGAAGCCACCTCAACAATTAGCCTTTAGCTAAATTTTTAGAAAAACTAGAAACTGCAAGGTGGTACTTTTTTCCTGTGATAATTACGTATGTATGCAGTGTTCTGTTTCGTTTTTGTAAAGCTATTGTTTACCCCTGGAACTGTGAAAGGAGTGTCTGCGCTCTTTTTAACCAGATAGTCTGCTATTTCATTTGCCTTCCTGCTGCTCATGTCGCTGTACTCACATTAGAGTAACTGAGGTTCTCGCTGCTTCGGCATTGATAAGTTTGAAGCAATCCCAATCCAACTTTGACTGGACAGATTTGTTTTCTGATCATTTTATGGCTGCATGGCTATCCGAAATAATGCATATTTTGTTAGCATGGTTATCCGTACCCAAAATTATCCTGCATACAACTCTGAGCTCTACTTTGGTCTCATCTCTTCTCTGCTACGACCCGTGTTGTTCTATGATATTTTCTCAGGTAACAGTAACCATAATCGTTTTCGTTTGTGATGGCAAGATCTCAGGCCATTATAAAGAGCTAGAAGAGAAAAATAAGTTAGCTACAGTAAAGCAGGGTGGTGAAGATATATATTATAGAAGGGGGGTCAATGGCGGAATCTGGTGTAGGTGTGAGTATATGAAATTATGGTTTTATATAGAACCATAATAAAAGAATGAAAAAGGAGATCTAAATACAATTGAACAAAATCTCTTATAGTGTGACATTGAATAATTGGTTGCGTTAAATTTTCATGTTAAATATTCTATACTTTTAGAACACCCCCTTGTTAATCGACAGGAGATAAAAGGACACACGATAAAATCCTCTTTATACTCATTATGACGACATCTGTAGTATTTATTTCCATTCTCTCACCGTGAGCCATTGGCAAATTTTACGATGTTTCTTAAGTGCCTTTTCTGAAATCTTAGCAGATTTTTGATTCGAAGTCGGTCTATTGCACGCTAGATCAGCTTCTTATGTTTGCATGTGGGTACATTTCTCCTTGCCGTTTGCGAGCCGATGAGCGCATGTCAGAGAAGTCTTGGAAGTATTGGCCCTGCAGCTTTGCTTCTCTCTATGCCATTTTATCAGCCATACAGATGCCCATCTTGGACCTATGTCTTGTCACTCGTTTTGCGGATATCTGGATATCTTACTATTCAATTTTAGGATGTCAGGCCGTTCCGCATCAGTATAGATGTCGAGTAGACGTCGAGGAGACAACATTGAATATATGTTAGTTCAAAGAAGAATTGTTTATTGCAAATGTTTACAGACCCAATAGAAATATGAATCTGGACCCTTTGCTTCGGAATCCCAGCACAAGCACTCCTGGTTACAACGATGTAGTATAACTCGTGGCTTCAATGCGAACAATGAAGATATCAGCTCTATTGCTCTTGTAGCATGTTTACATTCTTTTATGCATGAATACATTCTTTAAAATGCATGAACATAAGATAATAAAAGAGTGTCAGGTTCAGCTGCAAATTTACTTTGACTGCAGACATCAACTGACACCTCGGGCAACGCACTGGAAATATTTTGTCATTTAAACATGCCGCTCGCCTCACATTTCATGGTGGGAAATAAATTAATTTATAATTCCCATCGCGTTAATTCTAAGTAGTTATAAGTATAAAAACATTGTAAGTACTAGTATAAGGTTAAGCTTTCTTCTCATGTTTTGTATAAAAGAAGAAGGTTTTAACAACAAAAGATTCAATAAAGATTACCACTTGCTTAGAGCGACATATATAGTCGCACAGCAAATAATAAAACAATATAAAAACCCCAGTTGAAGTACATGGCGATCCTGCCAGGAGCCTGAGAAGAAAAAAAAATCTTAAGAAAGGCCCGCCTGGCCAAAAGGCACTACAAATCCGAAGGAAGGTCCGCCTGGCCAAAAGGCACTACAAATCCGAAGGAAGGTCCGCCTGGAAGACAGCAGGATAGCAGAAAAAAAAACTTTTTTTACAAACAAAAAAAAAATTTTTTTTTAAATAAGTGCAAAAAGAAGTGCGCATAAACGCACTCTTAGGGCCTGTAAGCGTCAACCGCTCGAGGCAAAATATTTTTTCTCTTTCTTCTCTTTGTACAAAATATGTCGTCAGTAGGCCCTAAGCCACTGACTATAGATGAATATAGAAGGCGCCAATTAGGTCGCCAAGAAGAAGCAATAACAGCAATACCAATAGTAAAAAAGCCCAAACGCAGAGGAGGCTATACAAATAAACTAAAAAGAGAAAAATCTAGAATATTAAGAGAAATGAATGCGAATCCCCCACCAAGCTGGGAAAATTCCCAATCTATGTATAAAAGAATAAATCAGCTTGATCAACTCATACAAATACATGTAAATAGAAATAAGTAATAATAATAATTCCTTTGTCTGGTAGAACAAAACACACAAAAAAAATAAAATAACAAAAATAATATTTTAGCTATTGTAAATGGTCCTCAATAATAGAAAGACTAACAAAATTAGTAACTCGGAACAATGTGTCCTCGAAATGGGAGAAATAGATATAGAAACCACAATTAGATACATGACAAAAGTTTGAAAATTTATAGGAATAGGATACAACACATCTCATAAGAAAGAAATTACAAAACAATTAAAAAAAAAAAAAAAGTGCACATAAACCTTTTAAAAAAATGGGAAAACCTCAATCAAAGATTGAGAACCCTAATGCAAATGTGGTGAACAATGTAGAAGTCATTGATCACACTGAAGAAATTAGTTCATTATGGACATTAATGTTAATTTTAGTAATAATATCAATTATAAACCTCGTTATTAAAATCTATTTACTTCATAAAAAATCACTGAAAAAGAAATATATTAGTAGAGCCGACAATTTGGATAAAATTTAACAATATTTTTTATTAATTTTTTTTTTAATGGAATGGCAAACTATTCTAACTAAAGCCAGACTAATTAAGGAAGATTTCGACCGTTCATACAAATGCCTTAATGTTGACAGACCAACTAAGGAAGAAACAGTTAATCAACATATGCAAATAATCCTCGACAGCTTCGA
Source organism: Phania funesta (assembly GCA_963932375.1). NCBI lineage: Eukaryota > Metazoa > Arthropoda > Insecta > Diptera > Tachinidae > Phania > Phania funesta. Next base: position 5,256,158 of record OZ010657.1, on the reverse strand, counting down.
GAAAATAAGAATTTTATTTAACGTACACTTTAACAGATTTACGGCAGCTCATAAAATCGCAGCCGAAGCATTTTTTTTTAGATTTAAAGAATAGAATTTTGAAATTAGCTGCAAAGAAAGCTATTTCAATAAAATTACCAAATTCACTACACGAAAGTGTATATACTAATACAGTTAAAACAGTCAGTAAAAACACAAATAAAGAAATAAATAACAAAATGAGTCAAACTATGGTAGAATTCTTAAACACAGCCTCAAAGCTGATTCCAGATTTTGATGGCAAAGCAGAAAACCTCCCATCGTTCATTGACTCATTATGTTTAGTAGAAACAATAAAAGGAACTCATGAATCAGTTGCAGTTTCCCTGATTAAAACAAAGCTAAAAGGCACTGCAAGAAATATAATAAGCAGTGAACAAACAATATCAGACATAATACAGAAACTAAAAATTTCAATTAAAGGAGAATCAGTAGAGGTTCTCACTGCAAAAATAATGAATATTAAACAAAATAATAAAACAGCTAACGCATACTGCAGCGAAATAGAAAATTTAAGTAAATCCTTAGAAAACGCATATATATCCGATGAATTGCAATACGACTTAGCTACCAAATACTCTACACAAATTGCCGTAAAGGCACTTACCAAAAACTGTACCATTGATAAAGTAAAACTTATCATGGAAGCAGGGCAATTCAATAGCATGAATGACGCTATTAGTAAATTTGTCAACAGTTGCACGGAAGCAACTGGACAACAAAATACTATACTACACTACCGGCAAAGACACAACAATCGGAACAATAGCTTCCGTGGATATAATACGAATCATCGTGGGAGGAATAATTACCCACGAAATAACAGTTATAATAAGAGACATAATAATAATGTCAACAATAGTAATAATGGGCTATCCAATAATGCTAATAACAATAGGTACAATCAACGGCCTAACAACTATCGTAGAAACAGAAACTACGTTAGGGCAACAGAATCAAACGAATTTGATTCGGAAAACCAAGACGATCCCCTAAGACAAATTCAATAAATAACAAAATATACAATCTCAACCTCAACTTATGTTTCTGTGTTCAATTGCATATAAATAAAACTAACACACCAATAACCTTACTTATTGATACTGGAGCCGATGTCTCATTAATAAAAGTAACATACTTCCATATAAGTGAATTAAATACTAACAAAGTAACAACATTAAGCGGAATAGGACAAGGTAAAATACAATCACTTGGAAGTATATTTTTCGACCTAAAGCATAAAAATTTCCTAATACCACATAATTTCCAAGTAGTTAAAAATAATTTATTAAAAAATATAACTGCATTTTAGATTTTAATAACAAATGCGATTACTTTGTCCTACGCCCCTGCAACATTAGACAATCGATAGAAATACCAATAACAAATAATGGCGATGACATAATTCTGCCACCAAGGTCGGAAGTCATACGCCAAGTAAAATTACTATCTACAGAACACGAATTATTGATTCCTAACCAACAAATAGAACCAGGTATTTTTATTGCAAATACAATAGTAACAACAAATAAAGCTTTCATTCGTATCCTAAACACTAACAATACTATTAGTAAATTTAACCAAAGCAATATAAAAACCGAAAACAACTCAAACTATAACATATTTAAAGGTAAAGCTAAAACAGACACGAAGAGAAATAATAAAGTTTTACAAATTTTAAAGAAAAATTTCCCTGAACAATTTAATAATACATTAACAGAACTTTGCAGTTCATATTGTGATATTTTCGGTTTAGAAACAGAAACAATAACCACAAATAATTTCTATGAACAAAAGTTGAGAGTAAAAGATACAACACCTGTATACATTAAGAACTATAGAATTCCACATTCCCACAAAGAAGAAATAGACAAACAAGTAAAGAAATTAATAGATGACAAAATAGTGGAACCATCATATTCTGAATATAACAGTCCAATTCTGTTAGTACCGAAGAAATCCCTTCCCAACTCAGAAGGCAAAAGATGGAGACTAGTAATAGACTATAGGCAAATAAATAAGAAATTAGTGGCGGATAAATTTCCATTACCAAGAATAGACGATATTTTAGATCAACTAGGAAGAGCTAAATATTTTTCTTGCCTTGACTTAATGTCAGGATTTCCCCAAATAGCCCTAGACAAAAAGTCACGAGACTTAACGTCGTTCTCAACAGCTAACGGTTCTTACAGATTTACAAGATTACCATATGGTTTGAAGATCGCTCCTAATTCTTTCCAAAGAATGATGACCCTTGCTTTCAGTGGACTTAAACCCGATCAAGCATTTCTTTATATGGATGACTTAGTTGTCCTGGGGTGTTCTGAAAAACACATGCTTTCGAATTTACAAAACGTTTTCGTTCTGTGTCGCAAATACAACCTTAAATTACATCCCGAAAAATGTTCATTCTTCATGAGAGAGGTGACATATCTTGGTCATAAATGTACAGATAAAGGTATATTGCCAGATGATAGTAAATACTCCATAATTGAAAATTATCCGACACCAACAGATGCGGATAGTGCAAAAAGATTTATCGCATTTTGTAATTACTATCGAAGATTTATAAAAAATTTTTCTGAATACTCCAGACATTTATCAAGATTAACCAAGAAAAATATTCCATTCGAATGGACAAAGGATTGCGATTTCGCGTTTAAATACTTAAAAAAGGCATTAATGAGTCCCACTTTACTGCAATACCCAGATTTTACAAAAGAATTTTGTATTACAACGGACGCAAGCAAATATGCTTGTGGAGCAGTTTTAACCCAAGAATATGGTGGTAAACATTTACCAATTTCATACGCCTCAAAAACATTCACTAAAGGCGAAAGCAACAAGTCAACAATTGAACAAGAATTGACTGCCATACATTGGGCCATAACGCATTTCAGACCATACATATACGGAAAACATTTTCTTGTCCGTACTGACCATAGACCACTATCTTATTTATTTTCGATGAAAAACCCAAGCTCAAAATTAACAAGGATGAGACTTGATCTTGAAGAATACAATTTTACAGTTGAATATCTTAGGGGAAAAGATAATTATGTTGCCGACGCGTTATCACGAATTAGCATAAATGACCTAAAAGACATGAATATTAAAATTTGTTCTATATTAAGAGTCACGACTAGGTCGATGACCGATAAAAAAGAAAAAAGGAATGATAGAAAAATTATCAATAAACAGCATATGAATACTAATAATAAGAAAAATAATGAGCCCAGTATATATGTACCATTAAATAACACTGACGTCAGTAAATATTACAAACTAAAGATTTCCCCCGGAAGATGTTATATCAAACGAGGAAAATCTATAGTAACATATATACAAATTAATGATTTGTTTACTAAAGGGAACCTTGACTTAGGACAATTTTTCCCTAGGCTCGAATATGTGGCCGGTAAGCACAATATAAATAAAATACAAGTGGCACCTAGTGAGAAAATTTTCGAATTTATCTCAGTTAATGAATTTAAAAAAATGGGCAATAAAATATTAAAGAATATTAAAGTAGCGCTACTAAATGAGGTGACCCGAATCGATAGTAAGAATGCCAAGGCAATTCTCGAAATAATGCTGAAGTATCACGATGATCCCATAGAAGGAGGACATTGTGGAATATATAGAACAATAGAAAAAATAAAAAGATATTATAACTGGAAAAATATGTCCAAAGACATATTAAATTATGTTAAATCATGTCATAAATGCCAAACATCAAAAACAACTAAACATTTAAAAAGTCCAATGACCATTACAGAAACACCAGATAAACCATTTAACACGGTGTATGTAGATACAATAGGTCCATTTCCAAAATCAATTTATGGAAATGAATATGCAATCACATTAATATGTGACCTAACTAAATATTTAGTAACTATACCAATACAAGACAAAAGCGCTAAAACAGTCGCTAAAGCAATTTTTGAAAACTTTATACTTACCTATGGTCCAATGAAGACGTTCATTTCGGACATGGGTACTGAATATACAAATGCAATATTGCTAGAAATTTGTAAATTTTTAAAGATTGAAAAACTAACTTCAACTGCATATCACCATCAAACGTTAGGAACAATAGAAAGGAGCCATAGAACTTTCAATGAATATGTACGCTCTTATATTAAAGTTGATAAAACAGATTGGGATGAATGGTTAAAATATTTTACATACTGTTTTAATACAACACCATCGACAGTTCACAATTACTGTCCATATGAACTAGTTTTTTCAAAACTTCCTAACAAGCTTCAACAATTTAATAAAATAGATAGAATTACTCCCTTATACAATATAGATGATTATGCCAAAGAGGCAAAATTTAGATTAGAAGTAGCATATAAGAGGGCCCAACAATTACTAGATAAGAATAAAATTAAGCAAAAACAAAATTATGATAAAAATATTCTAGACTACAAATTAAAAATAGGAGATGTAGTTTTACTTAAAAACGAAGCAGGTCATAAAGTAGAACCAAATTATAAAGGACCATACGAAATTAAAAACATAGACGTAAGAAATAATGTAACAATAGTTGATAAGAAAAATAATAAAAAACAAATAGTCCATAAAAATAGACTTAAGCTATATCATAACAAATAATACAACAGAAAATAATACAAAACCTTTAATTAAAAAGTCCGGATTAATAATTTAAACAATGTAACACTATAACATATACAAATATTAGTCATAATTTAACAGAAAGTACAATAATTACCTTTTACTTAGTTTTTCTTAAAAATGTTTCTTATATTAAAATATATTTGTAAAAGAATGTCCATAAAACAACATTCTGTCGTTATATGAACATTCTTGCGAAAAATGGAGGTGTAGCCTGTTTACATTCTTTTATGCATGAATACATTCTTTAAAATGCATGAACATAAGATAATAAAAGAGTGTCAGGTTCAGCTGCAAATTTACTTTGACTGCAGACATCAACTGACACCTCGGGCAACGCACTGGAAATATTTTGTCATTTAAACATGCCGCTCGCCTCACATTTCATGGTGGGAAATAAATTAATTTATAATTCCCATCGCGTTAATTCTAAGTAGTTATAAGTATAAAAACATTGTAAGTACTAGTATATGGTTAAGCTTTCTTCTCATGTTTTGTATAAAAGAAGAAGGTTTTAACAACAAAAGATTCAATAAAGATTACCACTTGCTTAGAGCGACATATATAGTCGCACAGCAAATAATAAAACAATATAAAAACCCCAGTTGAAGTACACTCTATACTTAGTATACAACGGAATACCTCCTAATATTACAACCACCTCAAGTACTCTGCTAGATCTATGTTTCGTCAACAATAACTCTCATTTACTATTATTCGACCTCTGCATCAATGTTCTCTAAGCATGACTTTTAATTTCTTTCTTATAATTTTAATTTTCTAACTAAAACCCAATCAAGAATATTAGAGTATAGGGCTTTTAAGAACATTGATTATCATTCACAAAAGATAGTTTCGCGTAATATACACACTTATGCTTTAGGCCTATAGTTGGGCAATTTTATTTATAAGAATTTAAGACTTGGCCATTCTTTTCTCCAGTCCAAAAATTGACCTGCATTTCTAAACTTGTGTTATTAAGTTTTTTTCTTAACTGATGGTAGGGATAGCGAAGCGCATTGGGTGAAGTAGTAAATGTGGGAAATAAATTCTTTAAGACTCCTTAGTACGTCTAGTAGCCTATTTTTTTCCGTCTGGAACCGTGTACGACAGGAGCTGACTTTTTCGCTGGGCTGTGCAATTAATTTTAAAGATTAAATAGGAAAAGTAATATATGAAAGTATATTTTGTACGACAAGTTTAGTGATATTAAAGCGAAAATGTTCCAGAAAGTGGCGATTTAGCTACAAACGACTTGGCACTCTATTTGATGGCCTAAAAACCATATTCCTAGGTGTTTATCGAATCCATATTGTCTACTATTAAACTAAAAAAACTACTGAATTACTGTCTTAACTGATAAATCAGCCGGTGTAGATGAGAATGTTTATATGATTGTCAGTTCATTTCATTTACCTGTGACTACAATGCACCGAATGGGAATATGAAAAGCGACGATATGTATATCCTGCTTGTAATGCAGTTTTTTATTCCAGCTGGGGTCACGTTCAGTCTTACCAGGTCACGTTCAGTCTTACTAAAGACCTGTTTCCTTTAATACGTAGATGGTAATGTATGAACACAAATATTTTGTAAACGAAACTATTACGACGAATGTATATTCAACTTCTAGGTTACCGCAAACGCAAGATAATTTCGCGTGACCTCGTATTTGAAAAAAACAAGAATATATTATCTTATATTCATATACTAGACGACGATATTATGTCAGTTACAAGGTAATTTCGGGGGAACTTATAAGTATTTGTCATGCAGCTGAACTACGATTAACACACGGTGATTTCGAGAGCCCTTGTGTTCGTCAAAACATGAGTCAATACGAAGAATATACGAAGAATATAAGATAATTTCAGGAGACCTTCATCTACCTTGCAACTAATCTATGGTAAATACAAGACCTTGTATTCGGCGAATCCATGCCATACGGTTCTATTACGGTCGGAACAAGAATCGGTAAAAGTTCTCGGACAACAGCTCAAGTGCCCGGCTTGTAACCATATTGCGTACGGTAGCGTTAATTACTCGTCTTTTCATGGCCAAACCTCCACACTATATTCAAAATTTTATATAAACTAAATGAGAGTTATGACGTTTTAACAACGTATTTTTGATTTCTTTATATGTTGGTTACCAGGTACTAATAATGTGAGTGTAGTTACAATATGGTAGCTGCCTATTACTAATTTTTGTGCTGATATGCCTATCGGTATGTTCCTGTTTGTACATTTGTAACGGCACGTTACAGGCTAACTTCCTAAACGTACTTTTACAAAGCATTAATACAGTATAAACACACACATTATGAGTTTACTTCTACAATACTTTGTGTACGTTATGCGAGTACATTTTTTTGAATATGTAACTTGCTCTTAATTGCGCGTCGATAGAAACCATAGTGCGTTTGGGAACAAAATATTCGTAAACAGGTTGACATGAATAACTCCAAAGAAACATTTCTTTTAAGTCAGTGATATAAACCAATAAAAAATGATTGTATTGCGTGTTTACTTGAATAAATCATCCAAAAATTAATCACTCTTAATTGGCAGCTTTTCTATTGCTGCGTGTTATACATTTAATTATACTTTTTGTTTCGTTTGATTTTACCTGTACAGTATACGTAGTTAGTTACATATATAAATGGTGAATAAATATTATTAATTATAATAAACGATTCTAAATGGTTGCATAGACGCACGTTACTACTCTGCACTGCTCACACGAACCTTTAATTTTTTTTTGGTAAAAAAAATCTAAATATTTTAAATGACCTGTTATTTTTCAAAGTGACTAAGACTTTCAAGTTACATACGACGCATTGAAAACAAAATCTGCTAGTAGCATTTTCATAATGAGAAAATTTATTCATTATAACAGGTGAGAAAATATCAAACGTTATGAAAATGTTATTTTTTATAAAAATGTGTAATTAGCTAGCAAACATACATACAAAAATATAGATACCTGTCATGGTAGGAACAAATTGTGTAATTTACGTAGAAGAAATAAAAAAAATTGTCAATTACACGCACATTTATTACGATATTAGATCGTTAATTTTTAATGAAGCATTAAAGAAGTTAAGCATAGAAATTCGACACCTACTCAAAAATAATATAATTGTAGCCTTTTACTTAAATAAACCTAAAACGGAGAGGAATTAGGAAGTTTAAACAGAAATTTTAAGGCTAAATATAATAAAAGGGCATAAAGCATGAGGTTGGTTTGCTGGTTGAGAATTGTATGAGATTCGATAAACTTTTGAATTTTCCAACGTTCACGTTACTTGTGCCCCTAAAACATAGCACAACTAAAAAATCAATTTTTTTTATACTGTATTTTATTTTATTGAATCTTTCTATTAAAAGAAATTCACAATAAGTATTCAAATCTTATTTCTAAATTAATATTTACTAGTTATTACCAATGTAGTAACTAATTTTTTGTATTCAAATCTTAAAAATCTATCTTCTATTGTGTAGAGAGAGCCGCCTCGCCAGGCTCAGTGTGTCAGTTCTTTTTAGTCTCTGGTGGCCATCAAATTGCAATAAATTGCGTGCTAGAGTGTTGGGGTGTGCGGCTAGTTTGTTCACGTATTTGGAGGTGTATGTTTTAACTTCTTCGTAGATAGTGGGAACTTTGAGATCTCTATGTATGTTTTCATTTCTTATGTACCAGGGGGCGCATACGATATGACGTAAAATCCTAGACTGTCTTCTCTGTAACTTCTGGATGTTTGATGCACAGGCAATACCCGACAGCTGAATACCATATGACCATATTGGCTTTATAACGGATTTGTATAATAGGACTTTATATTCCAAAGCCAAAGTTGAGTTAGGACTTATTAGCCAATGCAGTTGATTTGTTCGAAGTTTTATGGACGTTATTTTTGCTTCAATGTGACGGGTCCAAGTTAGGCGCCGACCTAGGTGCATACCTAAATATTTAACGTGCGTTTCCGCTGGAACCGTGGTATTAGTTATTGTGATTGGTGGACAATTTTGCCTTCTAAGGGAAAACGTTACATGAGCACATTTTGATGGATTTACCTTTATCCTCCACTGTTTTAGCCAGTCTTCTAGCTTATGAATATGGGACTGCTGTTTTTTAGATGCATCCTTTGGATCATTACTGACACTTATAATTGCAGTGTCGTCTGCAAAGGTTGATGTATATGTATGTGGGCTTGTCGGCATATCCGCTGTATAGATGATATATAATAGCGGCCCTAGCACACTACCTTGAGGTACTCCTGCACTGATTTTCCCACATCTTGAAAGCTGGTCCTTTGACCTTACTTTATAAGTTCTATCGGACAAATAGCTTTTCAGGTAGAATCCGATCTGTTTTAGGAAGTAGCCCATCATGGCCGACTTTATCAAATGCTTGGGAAATGTCTATAAATAAAGCTGAACAGTATTGCCTTCTTTCAAAAGCCGATCTAATAATGGTAACGATTCTATGGACTTGTGCAATCGTACTATGCCTTGCTCGAAAACCAAACTGATGATCTGGGATAACGTTTCGTTCATTTAGAAAAGGAGTTACACTCGAGACGAATAATTTTTCAAATATCTTTGACAAAACTGACAGTAGGCTAATTGGCCTGTAGGATGTAATCTGGCTTGAGTCCTTTCCAGGTTTCGGGATCATAACAATTTCAGACTTCTTCCAAGAGCATGGGAAGAAGCCGACGCGCAACATGGCATTAAATATGTAAAGTAAAATTCTTACAGCTGAATTAGGTAAGTTTCTTATCATTGATCCTGTTATACGATCAGGTCCAGGTGATTTCTTCACATCCGTATTTTTAATTGTCGATTTTAAAGAAGACAACCGAAATTTCATAGGATCATTCACGATGTCGCTAATAATTGGAATAGTGGAATTACTTATATCATGTGGTGCGAAAACCTTCTCTAAGTGCTTTGCGAACGCATTTGCCTTTTCACTTGAGTTTTTAGCCCAAGTACGGTCTTCAAGTCTTAGTGGGGATTTGTAAGCAATAGGACATTGTACGTGCTTTACAGCTTTCCACAGACTATAATCCGTGTTTTTCATTGGATCCAAGTTTTTTAAAAAGTTGTCGATAGCGAGTTGGTGTTTCTGTCTCAATTTACTCCGTAAGTTTTTTTGGCATAAGTTCATTTGCATTTTTATGTGTGGTGAACGACTATTTAGGCGTTGCAGCTATGGCTGCGGCAGTCACGACGTCTGTAAAATGGTCTACAGCTGCTTGAATATCAGCTGGATTTCTCAGTGGGATGTTCAAAGGTAAGTGAGAGCTCACATACATTTTATATTTTAACCAATTCGTGTTTCTGTTCGGGTAGAAACTAAGGGTTTTAGGTGCAGTGACAAAACTGTCGTGTAAAATAACAATTGTAGGTGAATGATCAGAAGATAGGTCATAGTATGAATTAACTAAAAGTTGATCGGGTTTGATGTTTTTTACTATAGCAAAATCAATAAAGTCTGGCAACTTATTAAAGTCTGTGGGCCAATAGGTGGGTTTACCGGCAGATACGACGTCAAGCTTGTTTGTTTCAACTGTATAATACAACTGCCTACCTCTAGGACTAAGGAGTCTGGATCCCCACTATCTGTGCTTTGCATTGTAATCGCAAGCGGCATTAAATGTTTGCCCTAGCGTAGCAAAGAACCTGGCAAATTCATGGTGTTCGATTTTATGCCTAGGTGGGCAATACACTGAGGAGACTACAATTTTAAAATCAGTAAGATTTATGGTCGTGGCTTGCAAAAAGTCTTCGTTGAATTCAGGCAATGGAAAATACCTTACATTTTTTCGGACTATAATGGCAGTCCCACCACATGCCCTTTCGCTTGGGTGTTTTGTGTCATATATAAAATAGCCATCAATTCTAAAGCAGTTTTTTATAGTGAAGTGTGTTTCAGAGACTAATAGTATGTCTATATCATGTGCTAGCAGGAAGTGTTCTACTTCATATTTATGTTGGGATAGCCCGTTAGCGTTCCAGAAGCATATTTTTAACTGGTTCATTTTTTGCTCAGCAGAACTTGCAGAAGCATGTTTTGGGTTCGCATCATTTCCTGAAACATACCCTGCATAGTTGTCATGAAATTATTCATTGTCTGTATTAAGTTCTCGATCGAGCTCGAATTGTTGGGGAGAGGTGTCTGAGCACCCTCTTTTAAGACGTGGGCATATGAATGTTGCATTAGAACTTTTGGTATTCGCATTAGGTAAATCATTTCTCAATGTTTGGGCATATGAAAAGTTTGGCTTAGTGTGTGGCTGTGTAGCTTGTGTACTAGCAATAGAACCAGCATGAAGCCAAGGAAATTGGGAATCTCGATATTGCTCATATTCAAGTTTACCTACGACTTTCGCATTATTTTTTACATATTGAAATACTTTGCAGCCCCTGTAATTTGCTGTATGGTTTTCACCACAGTTGCTGCATTTTTTGACCTTGGGGTCGGTTTTGGAAGAAGTGCATTCCAAAGTCCGTTGCGCATCACCGCAAACAACGCATACAGATGGCAGCTTGCAGTAGGCTTTCGTGTGTCCGAATTCCTGACAGTTGGTACATTGACGGGGACCCTTACGTTTTAGAGGCTCTTCCACCGTTATTCTTCTGTTTAAAAGGTAGCGCAAATTATATATAGGATGAACAGAGTTTTTTGATTTAAGCTGAGATGCGTTAAACACGATTTCAACACGGTGCATAGGTTGGGGAACTTTATTCTTATTTAGAATATTGTGCACTGACCTTACTGGGAACAGAACTGTCAATGCCCTTTACGATGACATTCAAACCTTTAGCACTTTTTAGTTGATACGTATAATAGCTCTTATTATCTGCATCGAGACGACTTGTGATTAAGCGATAATTCTTGTCAGTGTGGGCTTGGATCTTTGTTTATTGTATCTGTCCTCTTCGTACAGAAGCCACATAGAAATTTTCTTTGCCTACGAGTTGGGACAGCATATTTACAATGGCATTTGATGTTTGTTCGCGCAAGTAGATTGGTGGGGGTTTTTGTTCCCTTACAGTGGGTTCGGCATTTTCATTATCCGGGGTAGTAAGTACAGAAAATCTATTTTCACTTACCGATGTTGCAGCTACTTGATGAGAACCTTTATATTGCTTGGCGGTTCGCTCTGGTTGTGAAGACTTAGGACTCGCCTTCCTCTTCGTCATGGTTATGTACCGATCCATACCAGTTTGCACGCGTTTAGATTCAGTACCTTGTTCTTTTTCTTGTACTATTTTTTGTGTATTGTTTGCTTCTTTAGTTTTATTTGTTGAATTCGTTGTTTCTGTAGCAGATATATTTATATTTGCTGATAATGAACGCATTCGGTCAATTGGCCTGGCGGTTGAAAAAGCACTGTCATCTTTTTTTTTATTATTTATATTGTTCATTGCATTATTAGCATTTGTGTAAGTAAAAGAGTATTTAGAAAGCATTGTTGTTATTACCTTTTATATTTTTTTCATTAATATTTGAGAACATACACTCACTATCAATTGTTTAAACAGGTTTAACCATGCACTTTGTTATTGTCTTTTTTATCACACACATTATTATATTGCTTTTTATTTTTTGTTATTTTGTTGTTGTTAGTAACTGTTAACTGTGTCTCTGCACTTGTTCAATTTTTAAAATAAAAAAAAGTCACTCAACGAAGTTTATACTCATTGAATTCTTAAAAAAAATATATTTGTTATGCGTTTGATATGATGTACGTCTGTACTCAAACACGGTCACTGAAGATCAATGGTGATCGTTTTATTTCCAACTGATGAAGTTGTGCGAAATAAAAGGGATTGTGGTTTTGCCGTTAGATAAAAGCAAGTGCAAACTTCAAGAAAAAATTTGAACGTTGCGACTGTATGTAAAACTTGAGTAGGTTGCACACGAGATTGCAACGTTTGTGTGCTCGTAGTCTTACGTTGTGTTTCGGTTGCATGAAAAATCCAAAAATCTTGAGTTGTTTGGGGCTCTAGCCTTTAGACTTTAACAAGACTCCACACTAGATTGATTTTGTTGTGGCAAAAAATATCAAACATAATCAAATATCAGTAAGTTCTTCTTACAATCTATCATCTCAACGTTCACCGGGAATTTTAACATTGAACAACAACTATGTTACTCTAGAATGGCATATTACTTTCCATCCATACTTAAACACGAACTCGTTGAAATGTAAAATGTATGTGTGCTCCCACATCTCTCAGAACATTTCTCTGAGAAACTCACTTCACAGAAGTCGTAGATTCTGCAGCAACACTCGCTACTCCATTTAAGCGAACCATTACAAGTGGCACATATAAACCATCGGTTGACATTCAAACCCTCGTCCGAGATAAAAGGTACAATTCAAACTATGTTTATGCAAAAGAGATCGAACTAGCAAACAATTTGGATCTAACAAAGAACACAAAGACTTATGGAAAACTCTGAGGTATATGAAAGGTCTTTACGTCTACGAATCTATAATGAGACTTGAAAATCGGATCTTGGTCAGAAACTCGAGTCTTCATACCAAATGACGCAAATATTTGTAAATAGCAGTAATACCTGCACTCAAATTGGAAAAATCGCCCTGACATAATCGTATGATTGGATCCTTACCGCTGTCAGAGTTATACTGTTCACCTCTTGGAAAATGCTAGTTCTATAGACCAATTAGCTTGCTGCCAACTTAATAGAAACTACTTAAAAAATGGTTTCTATTGAGTATAACACCCTACTTTAACGAGCGGCACATTATCCCGGAACATTAGTTTGGTTTTTTTGAGAAACATGGTACTTTGTTACACTCATTAGATGGGCCTTTGAGAACAAACAATATTGTGTTCGATAAAAATTGGCACGATGGACTACTTCTCAAAATCTCGTGACTATTTGCTGAAAAAAACTCACAAACTCTTTAAAAGCTACTGGAGAGAAATACAACTTTAAGTAATTTATGTTTTAATAACTTTTCGTCAATTGGAAGCATGCCGGCGAGAGTCTCCCAAGATCGTATATTGGGGTCGTTACTGATTACAGTTTACGCAGCAGACAAACTCAAACACATATACGTCAACCTTGGCAGATGACACTGAACTTTTGAGTGTAAAAAAAAGCGAAGATTGCATCGAAGCATCTGCAAGTCATAGTATTGGTTGAAAAAATGGAATATGAAGGTTAATACTTTGAACTGCGCTCACCTACCTTTCACATGTAGAAGACAGAATTTACCACCAATAAAAATAATGGATGTCACTATTATAGCGGAAAACCACGTGAAATATTTGGGAATTATTCTTGATCGACGACTAACATGGTGCCGCCATATTGAAGCCTCAACTCAACTCTGACCCTGGAGTATAAAGTTCCCCTGTACAAATCCATAATAAAACCTTTATGGTCATATTGCACTCACCTATGGGCTACTGCTTGCGCATCAAATATTCAGAAGTTACAGGGAAGACGGTCTAAATTACTACAACTAATCGTCTGCGCTCCCTGGTACATATGACATGAAAAAATTTTCCGTAATTCTAGTTATCCCACAGTCCAAGAAAATACTAAAAGTTACTCATGCAAACACGTAAGCTAATTATCAATCAGTCCATCCCAAATTCTAAGTGTTGGACTTGCTGCAGTTTGGTGGACAGTCGAGACTAATTAATAAATATTACAATAACAAGGATTGGCAACTTGTTGTAATTGTCCTTACGAAGATTCAACAATATTACATAAAAAATATGGCCGCGGTAACAGGTCTTGACGTAGCGCATTCGGAACGTTCTATTTTCATCTTTTTTTTGGAAATAAGGTCAAATTTCAACATGTAATCGAGTCTACACCGTCCGTTGCGGGTTGGTTTTACTTCATATGCGGCAATGTTTTTCATTATTATGACAGTTTGTAGCCCTTGTAATCCTGCTGCAAAAAACACCCTACATGCATTTATTTAATTTGTAAATTTATTTTAATTCAAAATTAACAAATATTTTTTATTAATTAAAAGTCAGCTTTACTCAACAAATAAGACTAACAACTAAACCTAACTACAAAACCGTTCATAAAAAAAATTATTTTGAAATCAAAGTAAAAATTAGTTAATAAAAACTTTTAGGCAATCGAAGCTTTAATAAGGAAACGAATAATAATTAGTTTTTAACAATTATATATTTTTTTCGTTTTTCAAGCTAATGTTGAAAAATATGTTCCAATTTATCCGGATAGTCGACTCTATAAATAGGTTTTCATTGTTTTAAAATAAAGTAACTTTTGTATTTAATAAAAACTCATAAAAATTTAATAGTTACAACTTTTTTATGAATTTGATGACAAGAAAATAAGAAAGACCAAAATGCTGAATGAAAAGCAGAGATTTAAAATCCACACAAAACCATAAATCCAAAAATGTCGGCCGTTAAAAATACTGACATCAAAATGTCACCTAAATATAATTTTAAAATAGGTTCGCATCTATTTTAAAGCTATATTAAATTGCTTCCACAAAACACGCAAACGAAAGAGCATGTGTTGGGACTGCCGTTATAGTCCGGAAAAACATAAGGCATTTTCCATTGCCTGCATTCAACGAAGACTTTTTGCAACCCACGACTTGAGTACACGACAGTTTTGTCACTGCACCTAAAACCCTTAGTTTCTACCCGAACAGAAACACGAATTGGTTAAAATATAATATGTATGTGAGCTCTCACTTACCTTTGAACATCCCACTGAGAAATCCAGCTGATATTCAAGCAGCTGTAGACCATTTTACAGACGTTGTGACTGCCGCAGCCATAGCTGCAACGCCAACAAAGCCATCAGCTAAAAGAATAACGTACCTGGCAACAGCAGATATTCAGATGCTCGTCATTGAGGAAAGAAGACTAAGAAGACAATGGCAAAATAGTCGTTCACCACACATAAAAATGCAAATGAACTTATGCCAAAAAAACTTACGGAGTAAATTGAGACAGAAACACCAACTCGCTATCGACAACTTTTTAAAAAACTTGGATCCAATGAAAAACACGGATTATAGTTTGTGGAAAGCTGTAAAGCACTTACAATGTCCTATTTCTTACGAATCCCCACTAAGACTTGAAGACCGTACTTGGGCTAAAAACTCAAGTGAAAAGGCAAATGCGTTCGCAAAGCACTTAGAGAAGGTTTTCGCACCACATGATATAAGTAATTCCACTATTCCAATTATTAGCGACATCGTGAATGATCCTATGAAATTTCGGTTGTCTTCTTTAAAATCGACAATTAAAAATACGGATGTGAAGAAATCACCTGGACCTGATCGTATAACAGGATCAATGATAAGAAACTTACCTAATTCAGCTGTAAGAATTTTACTTTACATATTTAATGCCATGTTGCGCGTCGGCTTCTTCCCATGCTCTTGGAAGAAGTCTGAAATTGTTATGATCCCGAAACCTGGAAAGGACTCAAGCCAGATTACATCCTACAGGCCAATTAGCCTACTGTCAGTTTTGTCAAAGATATTTGAAAAATTATTCGTCTCGTGTGTAACTCCTTTTCTAAATGAACAAAACGTTATCCCAGGTCATCAGTTTGGTTTTCGAGCAAGGCATAGTACGATTGAACAAGTCCATAGAATCGTTACCATTATTAGATCGGCTTTTGAAAGAAGGCAATACTGACCAGCTTTCAAGATGTGGGAAAATCAGTGCAGGAGTACCTCAAGGTAGTGTGCTAGGGCCGCTATTATATATCATCTATACAGCGGATATGCCGACAAGCCCACAGACATATACATCAACCTTTGCAGACGACACTGCAATTATAAGTGTCAGTAATGATGCAAAGGATGCATCTGAAAAGCTTCAGTCCCATATTCATAAGCTAGAAGACTGGCTAAAACAGTGGAGAATAAAGGTAAATCCATCAAAATGTGCTCATGTAACGTTTTCCCTTAGAAGGCAAAATTGTCCACCAATCACAATAACTAATACCACGGTTCCAGCGGAAACGCACGTTAAATATTTAGGTATCCACCTAGGTCGGCGCCTAACTTGGACCCGTCACATTGAGGCAAAAATAACGTCCATAAAACTTCGAACAAATCAACTGCATTGGCTAATAAGTCCTAACTCAACTTTGGCTTTGGAGTACAAGTACTTTTATGCATATCCGTTATAAAGCCAATATGGTCATATGGTATTCAGCTATGGGGTACTGCCTGTGCATCAAACATCCAGAAGTTACAGAGAAGACAGTCTAGGATTTTACGTCATATCGTATACGCCCCCTGGTACATAAGAAATGAAAACATACATAGGGATCTCAAAGTTCCCACTATCCACAAAGAAGTTAAAACATACACGTCCAAATACGTGAACAAACTTGTCGCACATCCCAACACTCTAGCACGCAATTTATTGCAATTTGACGGCCACCAGAGACTAAAAAGAACTGACACATTGACCCTGGCGAGGCGGCTCTCTCTACACAATAGAAGATAGATTTTTGAGATTTTAATACAAAAAATTAGTTACTACGTTGGTACTAACTAGTAAATAATAATTTAGAAATAAGATTTTAATACTTATTGTGAATTTCTTTTCATAGAAAGATTAAAAAAAAAAAAAATTGCTTCCTTAATAATCGTTTATGAATACAATTTTCAAATTTGTATTTTGTCATTCCGAGGGGACAAAATCTACAAAATACAGACAAATTTCCACTTCTGCCAACAATACTGCAATCTACTTTATCAATTAAAAGCAGAGTAACAACTGCGTGTAAATTTCGTGGTCTCCTTTTTAAGAAAAACAAATACGATAATCACACATGCACATGCATGCTTTAATTAGTTTTTAATGTGAACTTAATCCACGCACATTGTGTGTTATTTGTGCTCAAATAAGTAACAACTTAAGAACCGAAAACCTCCCCAAAACACGCATCAAATACGGATTCTGCACATATGCAAAAAAACCCTTTAAAAATGTTAGATTTTGTGTTCCAATCAAAAAATTGCCTTTCCTGTTGTTTTAACATACACACACATAGTTAAGTGCTTCAATGGATTGTTCTGATTGGCTCTTAAATTACCCAGGTTGAGTGTGCTATGAATGACAACCACCCTTCGCTGTTGCCACTTACTACTTAAGCCTTTTCTAAGTTTAAAAACCTCTTCGATTTGCATAATAAATTTAGCCAATGCTACTTGAAATTTCTTCGGTCGACGCTTCCACGTTTAAATATTAAACAAGAGTTTGCAGTTTCAACATTGTGACCCAACGAAACTTCTTTCTTTTTTAATTGACAAGAAATTTTTGATTTAGTTTGTCATAAAACCAATTAGAAATTAACATTATAATCTTAGACTTTCAACACCTGTATATGCTACGATTGATACGAGTATTTGAAATAATAATACGAAATGCACTTAAAAAATTAAGAAATAAAGGAAGAAAATGTTTGTTGTTCATGCTATTTAATTACATATTTCATAAAAATTAAAGAATAATTTTATTTGGTTTTTCATTGAATAGACTAACAAACGAACAACGCTTGCGAATCGTTGAATTTTATGACCAAAATTCGTGCTGTGTGAGAAAAGTGCTTACTATGGAAAATTTGTTTTCAGCGACGAAGAGTTGAAATTAGTTGACATGAGTTTTTAACAAGGAGGTGCCGCATGCCACACGGCACGCGATTCCATAAAACTATTGACAGGCGATTTTGTTGCGCAATTAATCTCACGTTTTGCAGAAGTCCATTGGCAGCCAAAATCAACCGATTCGACCCCACTAAAATATTTTCTGTGGGGATACGTGAGGTCTTGAGTACGAGGGCAACCCAGTATTAATTCTAGCCCTGAAAGACAACATTACAGCTGCCATTGGTGAGATACAGGCCGAATCGCTGGAAAAAATATGCCAAAATTGGAGCACACGGAAAGATCACCAACGGTGTAGTCGCGGCCAACGTTTACATGAAATAATCTTTAAAAAGTACATGGCAGGAATTCATTTAACGGCACAAATAAATATTTCAATAACTTTTGGAAGTTTTCTGTGTTTTTTTTTTTAATTATTATAACCCAAAAGTTAAAAATCCACCCTATATATATACATAAAATAATACTTTTTAGCAAGTTTCTTTTGAAAAGGTTACCTGAAAATTATGATCCTTTAAAACTTTGTAACCGAAGAAGCCAAATTTATTTTTTACCTCTCTTAATCATGGTATTTTTAGTATTAGTGCTAATTCAGGCGATGTAATAGACAGCTAGTACGTTAGCTATGCTACATTAAGTAACTAAAAATAATTCAGGTTATTTTGTTTTTTTTTAACGCAAAAAAAAAATAAAGAAACAAATTAATTACAGAAGCAGTAAATGCAAAAAATTCTACACGTAAGGTACGATTTTTAGATCGGACAAATGCATCGTTTGTATAAACTTTTTTTATTCGAAGGTATGTACCGAAGTACGATCAAAAATAGGTAGCAATTCTTTATACCAAAATATAATTATCAATTATTAGCTTATAATTTGCAGTTGGAAAAAAATCACCTCCCACTTATGATTTACAAGTTTTAGTTTAAACTTAAAATTTCTTTTAAAATTGTTGCCTTTTTTTTAATGTTCAAAAGAATTTGGCACGAAAAAAACAATATTGGCGGTTTATCGGTAAAATGTATGTATATTTAGCCATTATTTTAAAAAGGGTTGGCTACGGTGCCCAACATACATAGCACTACTAGAAGCACTCCAAGCCGCTTATTATTTGTGATGTAACGATGCGGTACAATACTGTACGAATTCGCAGAATCTTTTCAATGCAATAGACGCATAAAAGTCGTGAAACATTCCGTATCACAAAGGCTATGTGCATTTAGATAAAATTATACGAGCTAAGAAACACAACTAGAACATTTTTTTCAAATATCACTTACCTGCACAACAAAATTTGTTAGGAGATTATGTTGTAATCTTATAAATTTATCGACAATATTGTTACATAATAAAAATATTTTATTTATTGAAAATTATCGTGGTCCTTTCTCGAAGACCGTTACATCAATTATAAGTTAACATATAGTATGTATGTACGCACATACATATCTATTTTGAAATACAAATTTCTTAAATATATATTGTAAGGGATTTATCAATTATTATTTTATACACATTCCCGATAGGCTCTTGTTTTCCGTAGTTTAGTATACCCTAGCACTGTATTCACACACGTTGTCATTGCCTGCCTCATTTACCTGTTTCGCAAGGTACTAGTGGCCACATTGCTCATGTTTGTGTTGCTCTTTCTCACAAATATTATTTACATCTTCCATCTTGTCTACTCGCATGTTAAGAGATTATCTAGTATTCCCTGGTTGTGCACTAACAACAAGTTGTTTTACCGTTACCAATTAACCAATAAAATTGCGACAAATACACAAAACGTGTAACGGGATTGGAAGCCATTGCTTGCAAATACAATTTAAGCAAGCATCACAAGGTTTTTGCATATAGTCAATTGTGAAACTTTCGTTGGAAAGCAACATTCGGAGTCTTAAGTAAAGTCAATCATAAGTATTTATTTTATTTACAAAAAATTAAAGTGCAAAATGTCAAAGTTAAAAAAAGAACAAAACGAATTTGTTTAAAATAACT
Organism: Phania funesta; assembly: GCA_963932375.1. Classification (NCBI taxonomy): domain Eukaryota; kingdom Metazoa; phylum Arthropoda; class Insecta; order Diptera; family Tachinidae; genus Phania; species Phania funesta. The sequence goes on along the minus strand of OZ010657.1, from coordinate 5,235,796 downwards.
TTTCCTAAAACTTTGCAAAATAATAAAAGCAACAAAATTAAGTCTGTGGCAAAATAGAACAGAATCATATACAGTCAACAAGAAAACAATTTATACAGCAAGCACTCCTATTTTCAAGTTGAAGTATCTTCTTAGCCCTTTAAGATTCTAAGCTAAAAATAAAAGCAATCAAGAGGCAAATGAGGCAGCTTCCTATAAACGACTTTAATTTAACAATTTCACCTTCATACACAAAAAAACTCAATTTTTCAAACTTCTAGATTAACTTTTTCTCTAAGACAAAGTTCTGTAATAAGTATCAGAATAAAAATGATCTAACACGGGTTTTTGTTTTAGATTGAAGGGTAACTAAAGCCTTTCGTTAGATGCTAGTGGTGGCCACAACAAGAACTAATTTTTATTCTAGTACTTACTACCGAACAAGTTTTTTTGGTTTTAAAAAATAGAATTTTGTAAGTTCATAATTTTTTTTTTTTTTTTGTATTCAGTTGAAGTTATTGATTTAAGTTGAATTTTTTTTTTTTTTTTAAATAATTAATTTACCTCTTGATTGCTTTCAGCTTAGCTTCAAGTTGGAAACGTTTGCTGTATAAAGCATTTTTGTGTACTGTACGTATCTATAGCTATAAAAAAGGCATTCCATTATTCATGTATTTTTTTTTTTAAATTAAATAGAAAAAAAACACACACTCTGCCCTTAAAACCTCAAGTAAACCTTTGCAGAGCAGCTCTTGTTAAGGTATTTGGGAAAGCACAGGGTTAATGTTTTTGTTACTGTCTACCATCTGACCACTTCGGGTGAAATCTTACAAAAAAATTAAAAACAAATAATACAACTGTGCCGAATTTTATATACCCATCACGCAAGTTTTATAAACTACTAAAACTGTAAGAATACTATAGATTTTTCGCGGTGCAGAGATTGTTTTTATTTCGGCCTCCCATTTTGTTCGTCTTACTTTACATAGAACTCCACTTTTTTGTAACTTCGGCTCGATTTTTAGTGAATTGCAGAAAATAACGGAATTTGATTTTTAGTGAAATTTGGAATTTTTGATAAAATTTATAATTTTCGGTCAAATTTCGGTATTTGGGTAATATTTGGGTATATGCTGAAAATCTATTATTTAACAAATTTACTCAAAATCTGTTTTGTAATTTTTTTGTGAAACTTTGGATTTTTGGTGAATCTTCGATTCATATTGTCTATTGGTGAAATTGTGTTTTTTCGGTAAATTTGTTTGTTCTTCTGTTTTTAGTGATTTGAAGTTTTTGGTGAAATGTAATGAAATTATTTGATTAGTTTTCTATTATATGTTTAATTTCTCAATTATGACTAATGGCTTTGTGATAAAAAATATGGAAATTTATAATAAATCTGTCTTTTTGATAAAATTAAAATTTTTGGCTAAAATTTTGACTTGAAGTTTTTGGTGCAATTAGTAATTTTTTTTATTTATTTAATTTTTTCGTAACATTTCGGCCTTTTTGTGAAGTTTAGGGTCTTTGGTGATTTAATTTCGTTGGTATTTTGCGCAGTAAATTTTAGGTTTTTTGTTGAATTTCTGATTTTTAAAGTCCTTTGTTAAATTACGCGTTTTATTGTGAATTTTTAATTTGTGGTGAAATTTATATTTTTGATATTTAAAAAAAATCGAGTTTAGGTAAAGCTTCCACTTTTTGGTTATTTTTGTTCAAATTTAAACTTTAGTACAATTCGATATTTGCAATATTTTTTTTGAAATTCACTCTTTCTCGAAAATGTGTTTCATTTAGTAATTGAAAGTTTATTTGTTCAATACTTTAATTCTGTCGTTAATTATTGATTTTTGGGAATTCGAAAATACGACTTTTTGCTTTTTAAATTTTTTAGTGATTTTAAAATTTTTTGTGAGTTTCCAATTTGTCTTGAAGTATGAATTTTGTTATTGTATATTTTTTAGCTACGATTTTTCGTTTAAATTGCGACGATATTGATAAAAGAGTTAATTTTTTGTGAAACTTCAGAGTTTAGTGAAATTGTGATTTTTGGGTTATTTTCTTTTAAATTTTGCTATTTTGAAAAATGTTCTTATTTAAAATTGTTTTTGATTTTGATGTGAATTTTAAAGAATTCCTAAATGTTAGTGGCATTTATATTTTTTTTATTTCTCAGTATAATTTAGATTTTTGGTAAAATGTTTACAGTTTATACATTTTTTGGTAAGCATTTACATTTGTGTAACATCTATTAATGTTGGTAAAATTCCGAAGTTTTTCATTATCTGACAATGAATTAGAGCTTAGGCAAACAAAATTGTAGTACTTAAATTAAAATAAAGATAGAACTTATGTCCAAGAACAAAAATTCATTTTTAATGTTTCTGTTTCGCCTGAGGACTGTAGCAAGCAGAAAGGAATCCTTCAAACAATAAAATTTAATGGATATAAATTCAAGTTAGATTTTTCTTGAATTTTGCACCTTTTTTATCTCTCGCGCAAGTGGCTTTGCACATATTCATCAGTTCAAAATAATTTATAGCCCTGTAAGCTGAAATTGTCGCCATTGATTTTTCACAAATAACGTGAACGTTGGAAAATTCAAAAGTTTTTCCGAATCTCGTCCAATTCTCAACCAGTACGCCAACCTCATGCTTCATGCCTTTCTATTATTTTTTGCCTTGAAATTTCTGTTTAAACTTCCTAATACTACATTTACATCTACGCAAAATCTAGTAGATTTCAGCTCAAATCTCGAAGATTACACCAATGCTTTTTGACGTATTATTGGATTTAATTTTCATAACAAAAACAGCTGACTGAAGAAAGCATAAAAAATTGGCTCTAAACTTAATTAAATTCGTTTGTACAATTGTTTTTATACACATAATTACATATCGTCGGCTAAAGTCGCAAACGTGACAAGTCCACTTTTTAAAATTGTTCAGGATTGAGGAAAAACTGTTTTAATAATATATTGGCGCAGACTTTTATTTTTCATTGTATACCACGCATCGTTTGTTAGTTGCACTCGCCGTTTTCTCTTTTTGTTCTTAATAGGAAAATCTATTGAATCATCCGCACTGCTGTGGAATTCATACGGAACTAAACCAACATTTCCATCTTCTTCATTTCTATATTGAACGAAACCATCGTGTGCTTCATCACCATAATCCATATTGTAAATTTTTGACTAAAAAGCAGATATTATGTTAAATTTAAATTGTGTATTTTTCAAAAAACTATTCAACTGCATTAAAATATAATTTTTCGAAAAAAGTGGACTTGTCACGTTTGCGACTTTAGCCGACGATATGTAATATTACTTACACTTTATTCATTATTGTTTTATCCATATAGAAAACACTTATTTTAAACTTTTATTATTTTTTAATGTTGCTGTAAATATTTTGTTTCTACCGCGCTTTTTTTTTGTTACAAATGTCAATATTTTCTTGTTCAGCGCTGTATATTTCAGTACATTAGCAAAAAATACATAGTTGCATCATTTAGTATTGCAAGAAGAGAGATTTTGCTAAAATCTAGTTCGTAAGTAGATTTTGTTTTGTATGGGAAATCTGGTGGAAATGAACTAGATTTCGCTCAAAATCTCATAAGTACCAGATTTTGCGTAGATGTAAATGTAGTATAATTCCTCTCCGTTTTAGGTTTATTTAAGTATTCTTTTTGAGTAGATGACGAATTTCTATGCTTAACTTCTTAAATGCTTCATTAAAATTTAACGAGCTAATATCGTAATAAATGTTCGTGTAATTGACAATTTTTTTTTATTTCTTCTACGTAAATTACACAATTTGATCCTACCATGACAGGTAGCTATTTTTTTGTATGTGTGTTTGCTGGCTAATTACACATTTTTATAAAAAATAACATTTTCATAACTTTTGATATTTTCTTACCTGTTCTGATGAATACAATTTCTCATCATGAAAATAGTACTTAAGTGTCGACATAAATGTTCTGCATGTAGGTAGAGGGAAGTCAACTTTTAACATTTATTAAAGGGTTACCATTAAAAGTATTCTTTTATAAAAAAAAGAAATCACTTTTATAATTTTTATATCGTTCACAAAAATGAAGGAATGAATTTCTACAATATTAATTTCCGACCAAATAAATTGTAGATATTCTGGATCCTTTTAGCGTACTAGACAACCTAAGATCTTGAAACTTAATCACTGCGTTTGGAGAATTTTAGCTCATTGCAATCTGGTTTTGGTTTTTTTATATATTTTCGATATTGCCGAAAAACGCTAATACAAAAGTCCGTATCAAAGTTGCTATAAAGTCCTCTTACACAAATTAACATCCTGGTGCCCCCGGGTAACCTAAGGACTTAAATGTTGCACCAATTGTAAAATTAAAAAAAAACCCTATAAATTTCAAAAACCGAATTCTTACAAAATCCGAAATTTCACAACAAAGTGTTGAAAAATCCGAAATTCTGACAAAATTCGTAATTCACCATAAGTTCGAAAATTCACCACAAAATTGTAAAATATTTATCACAAAAAGATTATTTCATCATAATATTGTGATTTAATAAATTTTAAAAAATTAATATTTTAGGAAACACGTCGAAATTTTAACAAACATAGAAAAACAATAATCGAACTGGTCGTGAACAACAAAAATTTAAACCATCACCAATATTTTTCAAAATCGTACAATTTATAAATTTTATCAAAAATCTGAATTAATCTGAGAAATGAAAAAAAAAACGAAACTTTGCCATCATTCCAAAACTGTAAATCACAAATATCACAAATTTAGAAAGCTTCCCAAAAAAATTCTAAATTTGTTCAAAATTTAACATTCATCACAAATTCGCAAATTCACAATAAAATCGAGAACTTGGAATCATTTTTTTTGCAAACAAAATCAAAATTGAATAAAAAAATATCAAAACAAGCCCAAATTCACTAAATTTTAAATATTTATCACAAAAATTTAAATTTCACCACAGTTTTGTGATTTTTCCAACAAATTATTATTTTATGAAAAACTTGGGAATTTTGAAACTTATAAAAATCAAACATTCACCACAAGTGGTGAATTTCCGAAAAAATTTAAAAAGTCACCATAATATTTAAAAGTAATAAAAATTAAAAAATAAAAATTAATTTGAAATATTAAAAAAAACATATTTTACTATAATTTGGGAATACACCAAAATCCGAAAATTTAAAAGCAAACTATAGTTGAGAAACTGCACAAAAAAATTTTGAATTTACCACAAATTCGAAAATTCACTATAAAATCGAAAAAACATGTAATTGCTAAAAAATTCGTTATTTAATAAAAAAAAAACAGACATTTTATCAAAAAATACGGAAAAAATATATGATAACCAACTATTTCATACATTTTATAATTTTACCAAAAAGTCGAAGATTCACAAAAATTGGTATTTGACAATCAATCAAAGAAATCGATCTAAAAATAGAGAGAAAAACAATTTTATCATAATTTATAAATTCGCCACATATCCACATTATAGTCCAATCATTTTCAATTATTAAAATAACAAAATTTCCCAATAAATCTAAATTTACAAAACAATCGAAATTGTCATACAAGCAGCAAACATCGGTACAGACGATAAAACATTGTACTTATAAACACAAAATATCAAAATATTTTCAAATTTAGGAAACCAAGAAAGAAATATGAGTTTAAACATGAAACGTAGCTACGGACGGAGGAAGACTAAATGGGACATGCCAATGTTTCATTCAATGTGCTCTCGTATCGATCGAGTCGATATTAGTGTTAATTTATATTTCATCTTTAAGTTGGGATTTTAGGCTAAACAATTTCAAGCCATTCTAAATTAAAGTTTTTAATGAAGCAAATATCCAGCAATCAATATTAAATAATAAGTGACGCAAAATACTTGGTGATGTCAGAAACTGAAATAAAAGTTTAAAAATAAACTAGAAAAGACAAAAAAAAAGCGGGTACATAATCTTGTACATACTGCCAAATTAGTAGTGCTTCACCTATCAGATAAAAATGCATAGCGAGGGAGAAAACATACGTATATACACACATACGTCTGTCCTTTCACAGGAAAAAAGGAATCATTATAAAATGTTCCTTATTTACGATTGTCACCATTTCGTCCTGATTCCACTCATTTGTGAATTCCCAATAATTAATAATATCCTGAAGCTAATTCATAAAGGTCAACATAAAGGAAAAGGAAAAATTGTTAGCAAGAATTTTGAAAGGTCATCATTATCGCATTTGAAGTAAATTAGAAAGCTTAAGGATTGCCACAGCAACATCATCGTCACACATCACATTGCAGGGGACAAAAGCAAAGCTACCATTAGTTTTATATACAAACACACATACACATGTATGCACTCGTATGTCTACTTACGTATTGATGTCCATGTGCAGAATGTGTATCGCTAATTAAAATGAAAATTTATTGAACAAGTAAAATAACTGTACACCCGTTTCTAAGCAACGTTGCGTAGTTTTACGCACTTCAAGTAGGAAATGCTTATTCTCTTCACACACTAAATACGCTTCACTTGTTTACAAATATTGGTGTCAAATTAAAGCGTATTTTTATTTTTATTTTTTTCATCTAGATAAGTTTCATCCCATCTGAGTAAATCATATTCACACAAAAACATAAACGTGTAAATAAGGCCAATGTCTGTTTTATTAAGTCTCTCGTAAATCGCGTGCTAGACTGTTTACATGGACTACTAGCTTTTTATCGTAATCAAAGTAGTTTGCTTCTACTTCTTCCTGGGCATTGTGAGCTTTGATCGGCAAGCAGTACCGCACAGCATATATTGGCTTAATATTGAATTTGTATGAGAGCACTTTGTATTCCACAGCCGGGGTTGAGTAGGACCTATTAACCAGTGTAGTTAAATTGTTCTAAGTTTTATGATTATTTTTGCCTTAATGCGGTGAGACCAATTAGGCCACAGGACATTTTTTCGTTCTGGGGGAAAACGTTACGTCAATACATATTTATATATTTACCTTTATTTTTCACTTTTTAACCAGTCCTCTAAATCATATAGTTGTTCTCAGATTCACATTTGGATCATTTTTACCACTTTTATATGCTATAGATATTTGGAACGAGTTTCCGGCGTCTGTTGTCTCCAAAGCAAACTTGACACGGAATGGCGGAAATTCGTTTCGAAAATCTATATCAAATCACCTTGTCGGAATATGAAAACAAAAATAACTTATATATGCAGTGTCCTCTGCAAACGTTGACGTAGACGTATTTGGGGTGTTGGCATATCCGCTCTATAGATAATATACAATAGCGGTCCTAGTACACTACCTTGTGGTATTCCAGCACAGATTTTCAAATTGTCTGCATGCTGATCCTGTGACCTTACCTTAAACTGTCAAGTAGCTCTTTAGGAGCTTGAGATTGTTTTCCTGAAGAACTCGAGCTATTTTAGTTTATTTTATAGAATAAATGAAGCTGAACAGTATTGATTTTTTTCAAAAGCCGAATGTTGACGATTTTATAGACTCGCTCAGATGGCCTGGGATAATGTTTTGTTTATTAAGATAAGGAGTTGCATTCGACACGAATAATTTTTTAAATATTTTTGACAAAATTAAGATCAGGATAATGGGCCTGTATGTCATCATCTGGCGCAAAGAATCGTGTCACATACTAACTTATTTATCTTTACCTCATTGTCCAAAATATTGGAATCACAATAAGTCCTCAAAGGAGTGGCGTCTCAACTTCAACGGTAAAAACGAATAAGATATATTACTCTTTTTCCTAAACAATTCCATTATTGCCTTGTGTGCGGCAATTTCTTGTAAATAAAGTTTAATTTTAAACTTGTTTTATTTACAATTTTAAAATCCAGTTCTTTTAATTTATCGACGAGTGACTTAAGGTTAACATTACAGAGGAAATTTGGTGGACAGAACTGCTTGACATTCTTTTTCCTTTTCGTTACCGGATTAATTTTTACGTTCTTTTGAATAACATTTGGCTCAACACCCAAAAATTTGTTTTTGTTTCCCATATAAATTCGACCGTTGCCTTGCGTTCTATAAAATAAGGGCCTTAGTTTTGTAACCTCGAAGTAAAGTTTTTCTTAGTTATTATTTTATTCAATTAAATTAGATACAATAAACACAAGTATTGTATAATTGATTTAACAATGTAACACAATTAGCATCACAAATTTGTCGAAGATCATTAAGGTCAGCAGGTTCATAAGTAAATAATTGAGCCAGGCTACTCACAAACCCAAAGCAAATTTATCAGTCTCGTATTTTATCAGTCTCACAAATTTATCAGTCTCGTATTGATTGAAGACAAAAGGCAAAATTAATAAACACTTTGCACACCTGGTTATGTAGAAAGCTTTTGTTAACGAAACCGGTGTTTGAAATACCCCAAAGGCGCCTCCGTACTTTTTACATTTTTTACCAGCATTTAATCCCTTAGTACAAAAGAATTTTATAGAGGAGCTTTCATTGCGTTTACCTGGTACCAGCGCTGGAAAATGAATTTCGAATGGAGTAAAAAATTAAATGCGCAAATCCGTTACGCGCCAAATGTTCGATTTGTTTATTTTAAATAAAAAGTTCGTTATCATAAATATGCGTTGGTATAATATTGTTATATTTCGAAGCTTTTATTTAATTTTTAGTCGAAAACTACAGACAGATCGTGAATTAAAAAATTATTTCCGTTCAAAATTAGATTCTAAAAAATAAATTAACTAAACTTTACTGTCAGGCGTAACACAGTTCTCCTCAATGGTCTTTTATACGCCGGCTTCGCTGGCCAAATCTTTTCTGCATAGCCGGCCTAGAGCCGTGTCCAAGTGTTGTCGTCTCTATAGTATTTCGAACTCGAGCTCGCTAACTACAGTTGCCTGTATAGCCGGCCTTCCACCAGGCGCACGGATTGTCTCCTTTATGGCATTTTAAAAAGTGATTTCGCTAACAAAAGTTTTGACGAAAGAAAGCATTTGTGTTTCTTCTTCAATCGATAGAGATTTCATTGCACCTCGAAGTGATATACGTAAAACGAAACACAAGAAAAATAATTTTTGTGATCGAAAAGTGGAACTTATACTTTCTTACCTCATATGTAAAAATATGGCCTTGTTGTCAGGCTATATGGCGTTATTGCCTATGGCTTTATAACACTGCACCTAATTGCAGCAAATCGGGAGTAATAATTTTATTTATGTAAAAAATTTGTTTTAAAAGTGCCATCACAACGACGCAATGGTCTGTGGCATTTTATCTTTTGTATTTATAACATGTCAAATCAAATCCACTAGCCGTGCACGTGCCCTTCCCACAAGTCGAAGAAGAACTTTGCCTATGCGCTGGTACAAACTAGTTACAACTTAATGTATGAAGGATTTTATTGAATATGTATATTTTATAAAAATAAATTTGTGAGAACTGAGACACGTTTTTTAGGAAGCACATTAGGATCTACCTATGGTACACATTTCCATTCCATTTTATCATACGATTGCAAGAGAGAAAGAATTTAACAAACACTTTTGCATGAACTAATCTCAAATTCCTGTAATGCACACTCACTCTCAATGCTGGCCAACGGTGACGAAATTCTCATATTTTATCGCTCACTGTTTGCGCACTTTCATTTTTTAAAAATTTATTAACTCAATTTGAATTGTAAACATTTATTTGTCAGAGATAGATTTCATAACAACAAAAATTTTATATAAAATACACACAAATACCAAAATTTACTGGCGTCTACGTCTTCGACTACCAACCTCCAACCTCCAACCTCCTGGGACGACAAACCTTTTTTTTACTTTTTCTCATGAGTTCTTGCACTTCATTGGAATTCTTCAGATTATTGTTACTGCCGTTATCTAGCTTAGCTTTCTGCACATTCACGCCCTCTATTCGTTTTATAAAGTACATTTGGTTGTCGCATTGAATATATCCATAACAAACGCCAGCATCCAGCGTATACTGTACAGATTCAATGACATCACTTACTTCAGCCTTTTTAAATAAAACAATACAAAAAAGTTACAAAAAGTTAGTCCCGATTGAAAAAATTACACCTTGAAATCACTTACCTCAACCGCATTAGCAATTTGTTGCGAAATCATCAAAGCTGTAGCTGGTTTTCCCAATTCTTGCAATGTTTTCAACACGAGCTGTCTGTCCATTTGGTGAATTCATATTAATGATAATTTTTACCGAAAATGTTTATAAATTGAAAATAAAAAAATAAATTGTATAAAATAAACGTGCGTACGTAAAAAGTTTTACAAATATAATAATGAGAAAAATTTTATTTTCAAATACATATTTTGAAAAGCCAACCTGATAATAAAATATATTTTAGGTAAAGTAGTTTTCAAGGCGAAGAAGTAACAAGTGCAAAATGCAGTACAAATTGCTGATTTTAATGAAAGCAACCAAATTTTGTTAAACTCTTTAAAGTTTCTTATTAGAAAATATTATTTTAATCGGGGGTGGGGTGGGTGCATCTTATTTTCCCATCTGCCCATCTGCAATTGAAAATTGTTAATCAAATATTTTATGCTCCACAAAGGCGCAGCGAAACATCGAGTGAATACAAATAACAAATTAAATTAACGTTTTTCTATTTAAGACATTAAAGCTTGTTAATTTAATTGATAAATATAAAAAAAGGTCGCAAAAGATCAATAATAAACAATCATCTTAGACATATTCCAATATAATCTAGAAGATAATTATATACTAAGGCATCGAAGAAGGTAGACGCTCCCTCTCTCAAAAAAAAGTATAAACATGGGAGAGTTTAATATTAATTTATTCGATAATGGAGACAGGTTAAGAGCATCATGTTCCACTCATGGATTAAGCAGAGTACATAATACCAGTTTACCAACACACATTGATATGCGTTTCAATAGTTATTCACTAATAGATTTCTTTTTAGTTTCGAATGTTTCGAATGGTTTGCAGAAATGGCCAGTTTTTGGTTCCGGCACTAAATTCTAATCATGCTGCTATTTTTATTTCAAGTGATATTGAATTAGATAAAACAACTAGTAGGATATGCATTAGAGACTATAGGCAATTTGATATTGATCATTGTGCATATGATATGGATTCAGTCCTATGTATAACAGTTATTACAGATTTATAACAGATATATACCAGAAGCAAAAAATGATTCGATTAAATGTACAGAGGTATACATATATGGCTCGGGAGAATAGGAATTTTGCTTACAGAGCCATTTTGGAATCAGGGATGGGTAACCTTTGGTTTATCAGGAAAGTCTAAAAAAATTTTGACGGAATATATTTTCTTCTACAAACTACTCTGTAATTTGGAAGGAGTTAGAAAGGGTAGGTGTTAGTGGTAGGAATTATAATAATGAAAATACTATTGATAGTGAGGAATTCCTTGAATTCTTTATTTTACCTCCTATTTCGCACCCTCCTACTATTTTGTATTGCCGAATTGAAAATGTTTCGCATCAGGGTTTTTCATTTCAAAATACTAATGATAATGATGTATGGAATACAATAATGCGAATAAGGTCTAATTGTGCTGGTCCTGATGGCTTGAGCATAAAATTTAGAAAACTACTTTTTCCTTTGATTTCTCATCATTTAACACATTTTTTTAATGCCACAAATTGGCATTAAAAGAAAGTTGTCAGAGTTTTACCAATTCCTAAGGTAAAAAATCCATCAAATATATTTCAGGTTAGACCCATTAATATCGTAAATGCTCTAAGATACTTGAACTTTTAATAAATGATTAATTAACAGGATATTTAGAGGAAGGAAATTTGCTATCAGGTTTCAGAAAAGCTCATAATGCCACGAATCTTTTATTAAATATTGCGGATGATGTTCGTGTCGCTACAGAGAGAAGTTTAGATTTTAGTAGAGTTTTTGAATCTATTTCTAAAGAGGTATTACTGAATAAATTATTTCGTCAGTATGGTTTCTAAACTTCTGCATGTCGTCGAATTGAGACGTTTATGAAAAAAAGAACGCAATATGTTCCAATAGAAATAAAGAAATACACCAAGGAGTTCCTTTAGGATCTATTCCGGGTCTCCTTTTATTTTGGATGCACATCAATGATACTTTGAGGAATTGTCACCGTTAAGAGGATTTCTCTAAGCAGACGATTTTCAATTAGTTGCGATTTCTAATTCTACAAGTGAAGTGAAGAATATAATTGACATAGGATTACGGAGTATTATTTCTTGGTGTGCTGAACATTTTATAACTCCAAATCACAAGTGATGTTTTTTGGCTCCGATACGGTAAATCCAATAATTTCTTTGAAATGGTCAATGCTTAGCACAGTGTCATGTATTAAGGTATTGGGAATATATGTTAAACATATAAATATGGTTATTTCTAGCACATTATTTTAACTGCGAAGAATTTATATTATAACACTTGTTCTAATTTACCTATTAGAATTAGAAAAAATTGTCGGGCATTCACTTCTAGTGTCAGTTCCTTTATATGCGAATGCAAACTATATGTCAAAATGGAAAAGGATGTTCGTAAATAAGATTATTCGTTATTTTTACAGGTTGCGACATGTATCGGAATATATCTATGACTTCCTAGGATGTAGTTTTGATGACTTTGTTAAAGTGAAACAGTTTTAATAAAATATTAAAATTCCATTGTACCTCGTTCCCAAATTCAATTTCTCTAATTCATTGCGGACTAATTCCCTCTTATGTCACAGGATTATTATATTAGTGATGCAAGGATCTTTTGTGGTCCGGGTAACTCTACCTAATGAATAATACGTATGTAAGCATCGTGCTTAGGGAATGAAGATTTATATATTTATTTTTTTTTATATTTTTGTAATTTTTCCAGATATTTTTTTAGTATATAATTTGGTTATTTGCAAGAATTTTTGTGTGGCAGTATAATTAAGAAATATAATTGATTTAGGCCTTTGATGACGTATGATTACCAGAAATAAATAAATTTAAAATCACGTAATTGGTAACCTAAGCGAATAATGTTTTACGGTTGCTATTTCACTTGACGTAGAAAAATACTTGAAAAATATAGGAATTGATATTCACATAAATAAACTACTTGAAAGGTATTTTTTTAGCAATAGATGTTTTAGTGTTCAACTAAACGACTCAGTATCTGATATGTGTCAAGTTTTGAGCCCAATTGTAGCACCTAATTTATATAATAATTTAATGTAGGATTTCCCGCACATTTACTGAAACTGAACGGTCATTCTCTGTGCAAATGATCTTTTACCCTGTTCTCATCATGAATTCCCATTAGGCGCGGATAGAGGCTAGTGAAAAATGGAAATGTACCCTCCAAGCCCTACAAAATTAATTTGTTCCCAAGTTAGAAAAATTGAAGAATTTTTTGTGTTCATTATAGTCTGGTCTTACAGATTATCGGGAGTAACACCTTTGGGCTATTATGTAACTGACATTATCAGAAAATTTTCTAAAAGATTGTAATTAAATATTTAATTGAATCTCAGAGGGATTAGAGTTGGATCCTTACACCCCACGTATCTCCTCTAGGGTGACTTAATAAAAATATTAGTAACAATTCGGTTTATACGTCACCGGGTGATTTTTTAATTTGTAAATGGTTCTCACAAGGATTAAGTTCTATGGGCTTATATTATAAAACGCAACGCCAGAATTTCTTTGGAAAACATATTTAAAATTTGTTTTTAAAATTTCATAAAATTGTTTTGGTATTTGTGTCATTCGTCGTTACCTCACTTTAGGACGCTGAGATTTCTATATCATTTCAAAAATGTATACTTTAATACTGGAATTAATTTAACTGACGTGGTTTCCAATGAATAACTAATTTTTTTGATCCATTTTGACATTAAAAACCCAAAAGTATCGCTTGTCTTTATATCTGTGTTCTAGTGGGCCTACTGAAGAATAACAAGTACATGTTTAACCTAATATCAAATTATTCCATTATTCCTATATAATGGTTGCATTTGAATACTGAATAGACCCAATCATTTTAATAGGGTATTTAAAAAAAAGTACATAGATACGCTCCATCTTTTGCAAAAGTCCCGTGCGTAAGACATCCTCTCCCGCACGTAACAGCCATACAAACAATTTCCAGTGCTCTATTTTAACAAGTCTTGACTTCGAAACCTGCGTTTAATGGTGAAGAACTACTAGAGCAATATATTTTCGATAATTGAGCTGATTTTAGGGTTTATAGTCACTAATATAGAACCGTGGCAGACTTGCAATTTTTGCTTATTACATCCACAAAAGTAAATAGACGATACTCTCAGAGCACCAAAAATTAGATAAAGGTATAATTTAGGATTTAAGCAGTTGCGAAATGCACAAAACATAGTCAGAAAGACTCGTAAGTAAAGGAGGAATGGCCCTTCTAAGTTTTCATTCATTTAACTATCAAAATATTTAACCCACAAAGAAGTTGAAGCAATGCTTTTTTACATCATTTGATTTTAATTTTAGTTTTTTTTTATGTAGGGAGGATATCGAAGTAGTCCGCTAAATTTATGAGTCCCTTTTCGACCTCCTTCTTTATTCGAAATGAATCACGGAGTCTCTTGTTAATTGGTATCAATTGTCTAACGCTTACGTCTACGATGGCATTCACATTAAACAAGTTTCTGTCTGTGGACCAAAGTCTTATGTTAGCCACTGCTGGACATTCACACACAATGTGCGCTAACGTCTAAGCCTCTTCTTCAGAAGTATCTTTCTAAGCTGTCCCGTCTACCCCTTGGGAAATTTTCATGCCAACTTTTCAGAATTCCTCCATTGGTCAATAGACACCGGAGTTCCTACAGAGATTAACCTCTGCACCTCTTGCGAGGCTTTATTGTCCATCCCTTTCGGAATCTCCTGGTCTTTCTATTTCGGATTCTCCCCTTGGCCAATTAAAAGCTAAGTTCTCTCAGAGATTAATCGCTCCGCCCCGTGCAAGGTTTCCTGATTCATTCCTCTAATATAGAGGAATATGTTCACCCACAGAAAGCTTCATATGCATAGGTGAGTCTGTATTAAAACTGGAGATCGACTGGCAACCAGAGTTCGCATACTTAAGACCCAGTACCATCTTGTCCACATATCCCTAGCGTATACTGTTCCATCGTGGATTAGGGTTTTTTTATACAAGAGTGTTAACTTCTCTCCGCTCAACTTATTTAGCCAGACTCCTAGCAGCGACAGGAACCTGTTACCGGCCGCCACCACGTGGAGGTATAAGTCAAAACTTCTGACATTGTACTAAGTTACGGCAAGCCATATCTTTGTGCCTGGCAACTGACGGCCTTATTAACTATTATTTTATCAGTGACGTAGCGAGGGGATGCAAAGCGGAAAGCATACGCTGATCTCCACTCGCAGAGGGGTACCAAATTTTAGCTTCTGATAAGTAGAATCTGTACAAAAACATACATGTGAAAATAAGACGAAGTTCCTGTCCGAAATTTTAGGCCGTTAAAAGTAATGAGATCGAAATGAGTACAAAGTTCTAGGCAACCTGCTAACTTGACAACATTTTTCAGTAGTTCTTTTCCAAATTAGAAAGGTAAAAAAATATTTTCAAGCTTGGAGATTGCCTAGCAGTGCAAATTTCGTCGTAATGCGCTCCAAGTCGTATACTGATCCATAGATAAATTTAGTCTCGATTTTTGTTCAGTTCCTCAATATCATAATTTCGTGAGAGCTAATGCGAGCACCAAGTTTCAAAACGAGTTTGTGCTCAAGGCCAGCCGTCATAGAAGAATTATTTTCTCCTGCCGTTTTCCTTAGAAAGCGAGGGCTGTCGATACGGCCAATAGCAGTGATTTCAAACTCAGGCTGATCTGTTTATTTGAGCGTAGCAACACTGAAGTGATGGCACATGTTCCTTGTTGGAAGTAGACAAACAGTGTCGTCTGTTAGAGATGACAAATGATCTGTGCTTTCTTTAGGACACCAGATAATTATTCCAGACTTGATTGGTGCGAGTTGTTAATAAATAATTTCTTAATTCCCCTTTGTCAGAACACCAAGACGAACGCGAGGCAAAATATCTGCAAAAGAATTATAATTTCTTTGTGTCATGTTAGTTTTAAGCTCATCATAAGTAAGTAATCATTTCCAGATATTTGGAGAACCTCCTAATTGCACTCTAATATTATAACTTTAGTGGAATGTGATAATTTGAACGAGGGTAGCTTTGGTACTTTTTTTCAATTTTGTTTTCTCGATTGTGTTAAACAAATGTATTTGTATAAAGTTGTTGTTATATTTATATTCAGCTTTTTTTAGTTTTTTTTTCGCCCAAAACATTTTGCCGAAAGTCATGATTTTCTATAATACACCTATCCCCAGATTTACACTGTACTCGATTTACACGATATCACTTTCAGACGGTTTTTAAAATTTGAAATTAAAAAAATTCCATACATACCGATTTGTTTACATTGATAGTAATATTTCTAGGAATTCCATTTATTCCAACGTGTAAAGTTGGGCAAAAAGTATATTCCTTTAATTCCCGGTGCAATGAGATCCAGTCCCAGTCCCAGTCCTTCGCTTATCAATTCAACATAGTGTGCACTAGCGGAATGATGGTAGAAGCAGGGAGTGTAAAAAAGGCGTCGCTCTCATTTTATCAGGGCTGTGACGATGAATCTTAATACATATTCATGTGATTTAGTGGAATAAATTAGCAACAGAAAGGTATTCTTAAAAACGATAATATGTATTTACTGGTAGGTAATAAACAATTATAGTTTTTGTAGATTTTTTATAATGTATTAAAATCTTAGGGGTTTTAAAAACAAGGCTTGGGTTACTGCCACACTTTTCAATGAATAGGTTCATAACTTTTTTTTTCCAGACGTTAAAAAGTATTTAAATAAAAAATGATTGCCTTTTAAGGCTCTTCTTTTATTTAATCATACACCAGGCCATCCTAAAGAACAGGAAAATATACAAGTTGTATTTTTATCCAAGAATATGACTTCTTTATTGCAATCTTTAGATCAAGGGATTATTTCGACTTCTAAGGCACTGTACATCAAGAGAACCTTCAAGTACATTTTAGAACAAATGGAAAATTATGAATCTCTCTTAATATCGGATGCTTGGAAAAAGATCACAATCTTAGATTGGCATATCATATACGGAGATAAAGCCATCAACGCTGAATGCCTGCTGGAAAAGATTATGGCCAGCAGTAGTGAAAGGTGGCAATTCCGTATTACCATTGGAGCACGAATGTTCTCAGATAACGGAAAACCGCCCCGGGTTTCGAAGATTTTGTTGAAGCAGATGTTGTAGAACTAATGTCGTTCAAAGAACTAGATGAAAATGATTTAGTTGACAAAAAAAAGTTATTCGTGACCCAAATGTTGAACGAGCTGTCCTATTTCAGTGAAATATTCATAAATGCTTAACTCAATATGAGGAGGTCTATAAGGATTTGACCAAAACCAAAGGCTATTGTTAATAACGGAGTTCACTACCACGGTTCAGCGATCTGAAATTGCTTCTTATTCATCCAACAACGAAAGTGAATTGCACCAAATACTATTGAGTGATGAAAGTGACATCGTACAGTGACATCAACAGAAAGAAAAAACTAAGAGACTAAGAAAGTGATAGCAGTACATAATGAAATTTTCGGTTCAATTTTTTAATTTATATTTCTTGTTCCGTACACGTAAAATGAATTATATACACTATTATTATGTTTATGTTTTTTAAGATCTATTTAGTTTTATTTTACACTGAAAGAAATAACTGAATTATGCACAATTAGCTTATTTTCGATTTACACGTTTTTCTCTGGAACCTATCTTCCGTGTAAATCGGGGGATAGTTGTATAACTTTATCTGTTTTATATGTATTTGGTTTCTTCATTCAGTGACAAATAAATAGTTTTTCATCGTTAAAATATTGCTTACTACATTATCCTTATAAGATTTGATTTATTTAAACACAAAAATTTTCCGGAAATACTTAAAGTTTAAATACATGACACTGAAACTCACGTGCTTTAAGACAAATTCTAAAGAATTCACCAAATATCCCAAAAAAAACAATCAAATAAAAAATAAGAAATTTATATCGAATTTCATTATGAAACCGCAAAAGCAGAAGTAAATAACAAATAAATTTAACTCAATTTTGAAATCTTATCAAAATAAAAATTTTAACAACAAATTGAAAATGAATGACAAAATGTGAAAAGCAAAAATGATGTGAAAATATAAATTTAACCAAAAAGTCATGAAATCGCAAACAAATTTCACCAAAAAAAATTCGTACAAAAATCAAGAGCAAAATTCGCCAATTTACCGGCAAATTTCAAATTTGTAGAAAATACAAATTTCAACAAAACCGAAATTGACCAGAAAATATAAATTTTGGAACTTACTGAATTTCTTAAGAAAATTTAATTTCCACCACAAAATTTAAAATTTTCCAAAAGAAATCCAAATAAAATTATTCTACAGATTAAACCAAAAACTCATAATACGTCAAACAGTGGAACGCACCGGCTAAATCGACGAAAAAGAAAAACATAAAAAATTGGAAGAACCAAAATTGTTAACCGATTGAAAATGTCTAAAGTAAATATAACGAAAGAAAACCTAAAATGTAAGATCGGTGCTTAAAATAAAAGATCGTTTACGCCCGGAAGAATCTGTAGTTTACCAACATTTTCACTAGTTCACACTTTGCTGAAGGGTATATAAGATACGGACGGCACAGCTCTCGTTATATTATAAACTTGTGTTTGTATTGCAACATACATACATTTTTAGGTGTTGAGGAAGCACACTAATGAAATGTTAATCGTTTGTATGCATTTTGGAATTGTAGAAATTTCGGAAATTCTTTGTTAAACTTTTCAATAAAAAAAAGTATTTTTTTGGAAAGCTTATATGTGAAAATTAAAATTTTTAGTGAGATTATTAGCTGTACACTTACTAAAAGAATAACTTTTTCTAATAAAAAATATTAATTTTTTTTAAATTCGTTGCTTTTATTAAAACCAGCAATTTTTACTGCATTTTGTACTTCTTCGCCTTGAAAGCTACTTTACCTAAAATAATATTTTATTATCAGATTATATTTGTAAAACATTTTATGTACGCACGTCTATTTTATACAATTTATTTTTTTTATAAAAATTATCAGTAAAAGTTATCATTAATATGAGTTCGACAAACGGACAGCTCGTGGTAGAAGCATTGCAAGAATTGGGAACACCAGCTACAGCTTTGATGATTTCGCAACAAATTGCTAATGCGGTTGAGGTAAGTGATTTCAAGGTGTAATTTTTTCAATCGGGACTAACTTTTTGTAACTTTTTTGTATTGTTTTGATTAAAAAGGCTGAAGTAAGTGATGTCATGGAATCTATACAGGAATCACTGGATGCTGGCGTTCACCATGGATATATTCAGTGCGACAACCAAATGTACTTTATTGGCAAACAAGAGCAGGAAGATGAGCAGGATGCCGTGCAACATGACGGCAATACCACTTCCAATGACTTGCTAGAACTCGTGAGAAAAATTAAAAAAAAGGTTTGTCGTCACAAGAGGCGCTGCGTTGGTAGTCGAAGACGTAAACGCCAGTAAATTTTGGTACTTGAGTGTGTGTATATTATATATCAATATTTTATTGTTATGAAATATATCTCTGGCAAATAAAAGTTGATAATTGAGTTAATAATTTTTTTAATAATGAAAGTGCGCAAACAGTGAGTGATAAAATATGAGAATTTCGTCACCATTGGTCAACATTGAGAGTGCGTGTGCATTACAGGAATTTGAGATTAGTTCATACAAAATTATTTTGAACTGTGCGAAGACAACATAAGTAGGGCCTCACGTGCTTCCTGAAAAACGTGTCTCAGTTCTCACAAATTTATTTTTATAAAATATACATATTCAATAAAATCCTTCAGGTGCAATGAAATCTCTATCGATTGAAGAAAAAACCCAAATCCTTTCTGTCGACAAAACTGTTGTTAGTGAAATCACTGTTCAAACTGTAGTTAGCGAGCCCATGTTCGAAATACTAAAGAGACGACAATCCTTGTCGTACATTTGGCGCGTAATGGGTTTGCGCGTTTAATTTTTTACTCCAGTCGAAATTCATTTCCCAGCACTAGTAGCATGTAAACGCAATGTAAGCTGCTCTATCAAACTGTTTTGTATTAAGGGGGGCGTTATATTGATCTATTTTTGAAGGCAGCGGCATTTTTGTAGAAAATTGCAGGTGAAAAAATGTATTTCATACACAGGTCTCGCTGACAAAAGCTTTTCTGCATAACCGGGTGTGCAAAGTGTTTATGAATTGGAACCTTCTTTTCTTCAATGGAAATAGATTCCCTTCCGAAATGACTGTATTGCGATTACGAAAAAATTGTTTGATTCTTGATAAAAATAGTTTCTTTTGATATTTAAAAAAACAACTTTTTCAGTTTTATACTTTTGTGACGAAAAATGAACAAACCACTTATTCCGCGGGGCTTCCAAATTACCAAACTGCCAGGCAAAGCGTAATGCTTTGCAGCTTTATCGGCAAATGCTACTGGGAACACTACTCATGCTCAAAGCACAACTTTAAATACCAACTCTTGCACATCTGCTGAAGCTGCAGCTCAAATAAGGCAATCGTTCTAGACGCCTATACAGTCGCCATCGAATTCAACAATTTTACCAGGTACTGCTCTTTTGGATATTTCTTCAGCGGATCTTAAGTACACGGTTCATGCATTAACTGACTCTGCTACGAGTACCTTTATTTCCAAAAGATTGCAGAATAAACTCTCGATGAAAACTTCTTTCTCACATACCGACGTCCACGGCATAAATGAGAATTTGATGGCTACCTCCACTCAGTTGTACCATATTCGCCAGGATCTCCAATTAGGCCAGTGTTTTCGTAGTTAGACAATTAACTGGACTACTTTCTTGTTATGCTATGACAGCCCCAAGGGATAATGACAGTGTCGTATATGTGCTATTTACAAGCGCAAGAAAAGTAAACAGATAATGGCTGCATTACTCCCCGAGAGGACGATTCTATCTCGCCCATTTACTAGCACTGGTGTCGATTTTGCGGGTCCTTTTCGCATTAAAACTATGCAGGCCGTGCTTTGCAACGACGGCTATTCATCTCGAAGCCACAAGTGAATTATCGACATAGCTGCGTTTGCACGGTTTTTTTTCTTGTTGAGGCTCTCCTCATGCTTTATACTCGAACAATGGTACCGCTTTTATTGGCGCTGCACACATTTTAGATGCTGAAAAATCAAAACTTATTTCGCTAGGATAACATAAATTGCTCGATAGAGATAGTTTTACACCTCTAGAATCGCACTTCATTCCGCCAGGTGCCCCATACACAGGAATCAAACGCTTTAAAGTCCACTTTACGTTTGAAGAATTTTCAACGATGCTAGCCCGAATTGAAGCATGCCTTAACTCAAACTCAGCCACAATCCAACAGATCTGTGTGCGCTTACCCCCAGTCATTTCGTAATTGGCTTATTATCACCCCCAGGGTCGAATTTCTCAGAATATTCGTTAAGCCATGCTAACCGGTGGCAGAAATTAAAAGTTTTGGATCATCAATTTGCCCAACGATGGAAAGACGAATGAATACCTAAAAGCGGAAATGCTCACAGCGTTATTACGGGATCGGTCATCTTGTCGTAATAAGACAAGATAATCTACCCACTAATCAATGGCGGCTTGGTCGCATTGAAAAAGTTATTCAAGTTCTTGACAACCGTGTCCAAATCGCTGAAATACGAACTGCCAATGGCAACGTAACCAGGCCTATCACAAAATTAGTTTGACTCCCTTGTCCTGAACTACATTAATGCCTTTTATTTCTTTTTACAGTTTTATGATGCCACTCCACAACCGCGAAGGTCCCCTGCCATTGGACAATTCACCAGATTGTCGGTTATGTAATCGCGATCATCCCCTACATCGGTGTGACAAATTTAAACGCATGAATGTGACAGATAGAATGAAAGTAGTAAAACGTCATCGCTATTGCGAAAACTGCTTAGCTCATTCGCATCTAGTCAACCGTTGCCGTAATACTGATCGCTGCCGTCAATGTGACAGCAGGCATCATACTTTATTACATCAATACAAGCGTCTACGCTCTGTGAGGTCACGTTCAAAAATCAGTTGCCAACTGTGTTCAACGCCCCGCGCGGTTACCTTTTTACCCACGATCATTATAAAAATTTATTTGGGAAAAGATTGGGCTAATATCAGGGGTATGCTTAACCCATGTGTGGAAATAAGCACCATTGCCGCATTCCTGGTTGAGCGCTATAAGCTCCCAGTAGAGATTATTGGAACTGATCGGTGGGCTAAGATTCGGTTAAAACCACGATTTGATGATAATCCTATATATACGCTTTCGGTTCAAATAACCAACAACTTGCCACAAAGGCAACCAAAGGAAACATCTGATGAGAGAGTGGCTCAATTATATTCTAATTTACGTCTGGCGGATCCTCATTTCTACAAACCTCACGACATAAACATCGTTCTGGGTGCCGATATATACCCGCGCCTAATAAAGTCCAGCATTCAGCAAGAGTCTAGAGGGATGCCGATGGCACAAGATACGATACTTGGCTGGACAATCATTGGAAAATTTGGAATCTAAAATCTTAGAATCATATTTCCTAATGTACTTATCATAATTGTATTTAACTTTTTTCTATTGTCATAATCTATTAAATACTGTTTAAATTGAAGTAAATCATGTACGAGTATATCTTCTGAATTATTATTGTGAAATTATATAAATTTACTTCCGGTCACTTTAGTTGCAATACAGCAAGGTGGCCGGGATGTTGAGGTCTAAAAATATGTTGTGAAAATAGAATGTAATGGAGCGTGCAAAGAGTGAACAAATTTTAACGATACTCATAATTCACCACATACCTCTTTGCGAGTTCACTAAGAAAACTAAATTGTAAAACTCTATACTTAGTAAATTACTGACGTCAGTAAAGGTAAAAAAATAAAACTCAAAACTTGATTGTTGAGTATATATACCAAATTAACCCCCCGTAATCTATTTCTTTATTTGGTTTTGTATGAACATTTAGGTGTGAGATGGATTCCGCATAATTTGACCGATTGGTGTCAGGAAATGTTGAAAAAATTCGACAGAGGACGTTTAAAATCCGGATTCCCACCATCCCTTGTCAAGTTTGGTTTGGCGATAAGGGACGAAGGAAATCCGTACCAAATATCTATTATTGTGTACGTATTTGTTGTTTTCATGGCCTCCATATACCATGTATACCATGGTTTTGTCGCTTCTGTTGTTGAGATATTTCCATGAACGCGCTGTTCGTGGTGATTTAAACATTACCAGTGGTAGTGGTACTCTGGTTGGTCCTTCCGAGTTAGCTTTACGGTGCGTGAGTTGTTTACTGGTCCTGTACCGGGCGCAACAACGACACAATAAAAGATACTATAATAGTACCACTATATTTTGCTGGACTCCAGGGTCGATGGTTGAGTGTTCCGATGTAATGGACACTCGTGCTTTGACCCACCCTAACGGATCGCCTCTAGTTAGACAACCCCCTTAATGGCAGCTGACCGCAAACTCTCGTGAGTGCCCCTCTACGGTATGACTCACTTACCTTGCCGCAAGAAACTGTTACTTTACCTTTTCTTTCTCAGCTGGTCTTACCACATTATAAACTCATACTACAACTATTTATTTCGGAATTCATCTTAATATTTTTATTCTGTATGGAAATGTTCCAAGACTAATGTTCAGAATTTCGAATTACATGAGGTCTAAAATAATTTCTTTGCTGAAAATGAAAAATAAAGCGGCTGAGTGGCAGTTAAACGACTAAGCTCGCAAACTCGATGAGTTTGACGACAAACATGGCCTATTGATCGAGCTCGATAAGATAGGAAAGGTGAATCTTAATGACTTCACCGTGTAGTTGTGTACAAAAAACATAAGTAGATTTAACCCCAATCTACCACAATTTATACGTGTCGTTTTACACAAATACACATGTATACATATGAGTATATGAGCCACTACATGCATAGATAAATATGTTTTTATATCATCCTTGTATACTTCTAGACTTCACAAGGGTCAATACACTTTAAATATGTCAGAAATATCTAAGATCCAGATAATATTAAAATTTACATAAGTATAGTTTTACGATTTCTAAAGTTAGTCACAATTTTAGTTTTTTTACGGGCTTTTATAAATTACATGTTTTAAGAAATCTTTATTGAAGGACATTTATAAAGTTTCTAAATGTAAGTATAATTTAGGTCTGACTTATCTGATTTGTTCCTGAATGGTTGGGGCCCTCGCAGAGGATGATATTGAGTCCGATGTGGTTGGGTTCCCTAATTGCTAGGAGGTTCGAATAATACTGTGGTCGCTCACTGTTGATGTTGTGTAAAGATTACTAAAAGTAAAGATTACTAAGTGATGTTGTGTAAAGATTACTTACGGTGGCGTTCTTTCTGTTCTTCACCACTTTTCCTTTATTTGCTTTATTCTTAATTATATTATTTATGATAACGCCTTAATTTTCTTATCGTACATGTTTAACTAATGCATTCATATAAACCATTTATTGCTTTTTATAACACCAGATCACTTTTAAACACGTTTTTCGTTTTTAGTTGCACAACGTTTTTTTGTCACTATCCCTTATTTTTATATAATACAATATCACGAGGATTTATTCTCAACACAATTTTATATTTTCAGTCCCCGTTATAATGGACGACGATTCTTTTATACTCGCGTTCCTTTTTTTTCAAATTTATTTTTTTAAACCATTATTTTTGTCACCTGATGCTGCAAAGTCTAGAAACTTCGTCTTCTTCTTTCGTTCTTGTTTTCGCCGTTCATGACTGCCAGATATTTTGTTTATAACTGCCGCGCAAGAGATTGCTACCGATATTATATTAGGAAGCTTTTGCACCTCATCTTTTGCTACGACATATGTATATCATACCACTATAGCAAATATAAGTGGTAATAATGATGCAAAGGTTGTATCTGCATAACTTAAGGGTCATATTCAAGAGCTAGAGGGATGGATTAAAAAAGTGGAGAATAAAGCTAAAAGTATCGAAATGTGCTCACGTAACATTTTCCCTCACAAGGTCAAATTTTTCGCTGTATTAACCTAGATACACACCTAAATAAAACAGAGATATTGAGCCTGGCGAGACGGCTCTCTCAAGCCGATCACAGATAGTATTTTAAGGTTTAAAGACAATAAATTAGTTGCTACATTGGTAACAGTATTTATAAAAAATACTCTAAAGATAAGATTTAAATACTTATTGGAAATTTCGTTTAGATTCAATAAAGTAAAATTAATATAATTTAAATTTAACAATGTGTCAACAAAAAATATGTTTTTGAATTCTCACATAGAATATCAGTTAGGCCATAAAACTTAACAGTTGTGAGAACCAGGTACAAGTAATATTTTTATTAAGTCACCCTAGAGGAGATACGTGGGGTGTAAGGATCCAACTCTAACCCCTCTGAGATTCAATTAACTTTTTAATTACATCATGTTGATGTACAAACAATCTTTTAGGAAATTTTCTGATAATGTCAGTTACATAATAGCCCAGACATCTGCAAGACCGTAGGAGGGAGACATAAAAAATAACCCGAAAAACCATAGAATAATGCAACTTTGACCATGTTTTATAAACTTATAATGTTATCGGAATGGGTAACGATTTAACTCGTAGCCAACACTCTGCCAAAATATCCTTTAATTTTATAAAAAAAAACCTTACTAATGAAAACAAAAAATTCTTCAATTTTTCTAACTTGGGAACAAATTAATTTTGTAGGGCTTGGAGGGTACATTTCCATTTTTCACTAGCCTCTATCCGCGCCTAATGGGAATTCATGATGAGAACAGGGTAAAAGATCATTTGCACAGAGAATGACCGTTCAGTTTCAGTAAATGTGCGGGAAATCCTACATTAAATTATTATATAAATTAGGTGCTACAATTGGGCTCAAAACTTGACACATATCAGATACTGAGTCGTTTAGTTGAACACTAAAACATCTATTGCTAAAAAAATACCTTTCAAGTAGTTTATTTATGTGAATATCAATTCCTATATTTTTCAAGTATTTTTCTACGTCAAGTGAAATAGCAACCGTAAAACATTATTCGCTTAGGTTACCAATTACGTGATTTTAAATTTATTTATTTATTTCTGGTAATCATACGTCATCAAAGGCCTAAATCAATTATATTTCTTAATTATACTGCCACACAAAAATTCTTGCAAATAACCAAATTATATACTAAAAAAATATCTGGAAAAATTACAAAAATATAAAAAAAAATAAATATATAAATCTTCATTCCCTAAGCACGATGCTTACATACGTATTATTCATTAGGTAGAGTTACCCGGACCACAAAAGATCCTTGCATCACTAATATAATAATCCTGTGACATAAGAGGGAATTAGTCCGCAATGAATTAGAGAAATTGAATTTGGGAACGAGGTACAATGGAATTTTAATATTTTATTAAAACTGTTTCACTTTAACAAAGTCATCAAAACTACATCCTAGGAAGTCATAGATATATTCCGATACATGTCGCAACCTGTAAAAATAACGAATAATCTTATTTACGAACATCCTTTTCCATTTTGACATATAGTTTGCATTCGCATATAAAGGAACTGACACTAGAAGTGAATGCCCGACAATTTTTTCTAATTCTAATAGGTAAATTAGAACAAGTGTTATAATATAAATTCTTCGCAGTTAAAATAATGTGCTAGAAATAACCATATTTATATGTTTAACATAAATTCCCAATACCTTAATACATGATACTGTGCTAAGCATTGACCATTTCAAAGAAATTATTGGATTTACCGTATCGGAGCCAAAAAACATCACTTGTGATTTGGAGTTATAAAATGTTCAGCACACCAAGAAATAATACTCCGTAATCCTATGTCAATTATATTCTTCACTTCACTTGTAGAATTAGAAATCGCAACTAATTGAAAATCGTCTGCTTAGAGAAATCCTCTTAACGGTGACAATTCCTCAAAGTATCATTGATGTGCATCCAAAATAAAAGGAGACCCGGAATAGATCCTAAAGGAACTCCTTGGTGTATTTCTTTATTTCTATTGGAACATATTGCGTTCTTTTTTTCATAAACGTCTCAATTCGACGACATGCAGAAGTTTAGAAACCATACTGACGAAATAATTTATTCAGTAATACCTCTTTAGAAATAGATTCAAAAACTCTACTAAAATCTAAACTTCTCTCTGTAGCGACACGAACATCATCCGCAATATTTAATAAAAGATTCGTGGCATTATGAGCTTTTCTGAAACCTGATAGCAAATTTCCTTCCTCTAAATATCCTGTTAATTAATCATTTATTAAAAGTTCAAGTATCTTAGAGCATTTACGATATTAATGGGTCTAACCTGAAATATATTTGATGGATTTTTTACCTTAGGAATTGGTAAAACTCTGACAACTTTCTTTTAATGCCAATTTGTGGCATTAAAAAAATGTGTTAAATGATGAGAAATCAAAGGAAAAAGTAGTTTTCTAAATTTTATGCTCAAGCCATCAGGACCAGCACAATTAGACCTTATTCGCATTATTGTATTCCATACATCATTATCATTAGTATTTTGAAATGAAAAACCCTGATGCGAAACATTTTCAATTCGGCAATACAAAATAGTAGGAGGGTGCGAAATAGGAGGTAAAATAAAGAATTCAAGGAATTCCTCACTATCAATAGTATTTTCATTATTATAATTCCTACCACTAACACCTACCCTTTCTAACTCCTTCCAAATTACAGAGTAGTTTGTAGAAGAAAATATATTCCGTCAAAATTTTTTTAGACTTTCCTGATAAACCAAAGGTTACCCATCCCTGATTCCAAAATGGCTCTGTAAGCAAAATTCCTATTCTCCCGAGCCATATATGTATACCTCTGTACATTTAATCGAATCATTTTTTGCTTCTGGTATATATCTGTTATAAATCTGTAATAACTGTTATACATAGGACTGAATCCATATCATATGCACAATGATCAATATCAAATTGCCTATAGTCTCTAATGCATATCCTACTAGTTGTTTTATCTAATTCAATATCACTTGAAATAAAAATAGCAGCATGATTAGAATTTAGTGCCGGAAACAAAAACTGGCCATTTCTGCAAACCATTCGAAACTAAAAAGAAATCTATTAGTGAATAACTATTGAAACGCATATCAATGTGTGTTGCTAAACTGGTATTATGTACTGTGCTTAATCCATGAGTGAAACATGATGCTCTTAACCTGTCTCCATTATCGAATAAATTAATATTAAACTCTCCCATGAAAATAATGTGTTCATTTGAGGGAGCGTCTACTTTCTTTGACGCCTTCTTATTTCGCTGCGCCTTTGTGAAGCATAAAAATTTAATAAAAATAAGATGGGAAAATAAGATGTACCCACCCCACCCCCGATTAAAATAATATTTTCTAATAAGAAACTTTAAATTTGGTTGCTTTCATTAAAATCAGCAATTTGTACTGCATTTTGTACTTGTTACTTCTTCGCCTTGAAAACTACTTTACCTAAAAAATATTTTATTATCAGGTTGGCTTTTCAAAATATGTATTTGAAAATAAAATTTTTCTCATTATTATATTTGTAAAACTTTTTACGTACGCACGTTTATTTTATACAATTTATTTTTTTATTTTCAATTTATAAACATTTTCGGTAAAAATTATCATTAATATGAATTCACCAAAGGGACAGCTCGTGTTAAAAACATTGCAAGAATTGGGAAAACCAGCTCCAGCTTTGATGATTTCGCAACAAATTGCTAATGCGGTTGAGGTAAGTGATTTCAAGGTGTAATTTTTTCAATCGGGACTAACTTTTTGTAACTTTTTTGTATTGTTTTATTTAAAAAGGCTGAAGTAAGTGATGTCATTGAATCTGTACGGTATACGCTGGATGATGGCGTTTGTTATGGATATATTCAATGCCACAACCACATGTACTTTATTAAACGAATAGAGGGCGTGAATGTGCAGAAAGCTAAGCTAGATAACGGCAGTAACAATAATCTGAAGAATTCCAATGAAGTGCAAGAACTCATGAGAAAAAGTAAAAAAAAGGTTTGTCGTCCCAGGAGGTTGGAGGTTGGTAGTCGAAGACGTAGACGCCAGTAAATTTTGGTATTTGTGTGTATTTTATATAAAATTTTTGTTGTTATGAAATCTATCTTTGACAAATAAATGTTTACAATTCAAATTGAGTTAATAAATTTTTTAAAAATGAAAGTGCGCAAACAGTGAGCGATAATATATGAGAATTTCGTCACCGTTGGCCAGCATTGAGAGTGCGTGTGCATTACAGGAATTTGAGATTAGTTCATGCAAAAGTGTTTGTTAAATTCTGGAAATGGAAATGGAATGGAAATGTGTACCATAGGTAGGCCCTAAGGTGCTTCCTAAAAAACGTGTCTCAGTTCTCACAAATTTATTTTTATAAAATATACATATTCAATAAAATCCTTCATACATTAAGTTTGAGAAGTTGTAACTAGTTTGTACCAGCGGAGAGGCTGGTAGTTCTTCTTCGACTAGTGGGAAGGGCACGTGCACGGCTAGTGGATTTGATTTGACATGTTATAAATACAAAAGATAAAATGCCACAGACCATTGCGTCGTTGTGATGGCAGTTTTAAAACAAATTTTTTACATAAATAAAATTATTAGTCCCGATTTGCTGCAATTAGGTGCAGTGTTATTAAGCCATAGGCAATAACGCCATATAGCCTGACTTCCCCATGACCTGAAAAAAAGTCCATATGGCTTTATTGCCAAAACCCAAATCCTTTCTTTCGTCAAAACTTTTGTTAGCGAAATCACTGTTTAAAATGCCATAGAGGAGACAATCCTTGCGCCTGGTGGAAGGCCGGCTATACAGGCAACTGTAGTTAGCGAGCCCGTGATCGAAATACCAAAGAGACGACAATCATTGGACACGGCCAAACAATAAGCGATGGACTGATGAAGAAATTAAAAAAAATATTGGATTACTTACTAGAGAATCAAGAAGTTGAGGTTTGTTGTTTATTTTTTATGTTAATTTTCTTTATTTTGCGAACAATAAGCTGTTGAAATAAGTTTGCTAAACGCTTAAAAAAGACACTCACGCTTTGTGGCAGAAAATCATACTAAGTGTGCAAAATTGCAGATATGCAACGAAGAGTGATTTCCGCTAATATTATACCGATGCATATTTACGATAACGACCTTTTATTTAAAATAAACAAGTCGTCCATTTGGCGCGTAACGGATTTGCGCATTTAATTTTTTACTCCAGTCGAATTTCATTTCCCAGCCCTGGTAGCAGGTAACCACAATGACAGCTCCTCTATAAAACTGGTTTGTATTAAAGGGGCGTTATACTGATTTAGTTTTGAAGGCAGCGGCATTTTTGTAGAAAATTGCAGGTGAAAAAATGTGAAAAGTACGGAGGCGCTAAGCTTTCCAACTTTGGGGTATTTCAAACACCGGTTTCGCTTACCCTTTAAAATTAAATGACATTCATTTAAATTACTGTTAAAACGTGTAAATAACTATAATCATTATAGCTGTAGCTCCGTTTCTGTTTTAATTTAGTTTAAACTCTCTTTATAGCTCGGTTTCCGCTTATTTCTAATTCGATTCTAATTTGGTTCTGTTTCAATTAACGATTTGTTCTATTTAGCTTACAACTGCTTTTAGTTTAGTTCTTCTTCAGTTCTACTTCAGTTTTAGTTCAGTTCCTAATTAGTTTTACAGACAAGACTAATAGAAAAAGACATTTTAATAAAACAACAACTCTGTGAGATATCAAGTTGATACTGGGGTAATTTTAAAGGGATCATTATGCAAGCGCAGATCAACGGGGATGAGACTAAAATGGTTGAAAGTTAACATTTTTCAATACATATTGTTTAGCAAAAATTAAAAGCATGTTTGTTTTTGTTCATAATTACTACTCTACCGGAATTCAAGTAATATTTTTATCTTATGTCCGCCGTCTTGGCAACGCTTGAAAATTGGAAACAAGTATACAAGTACTCACAGAATAGTGAAGAAAAATGCAGTAATTTTTCATTCAAAAAATACCGCTCTCTCCTGCTAAGTTAGTAACAAGAATATAAGCAAACGCAAGTGTTATCAGTGTTTTATAGTGCAGAAATGAATAACTACAGTTAATTGGGGGCAAGGATGCAGTATCCAAATTCAACTGTTCGCAAAGTCGTGTAATGCATTTTGGAATGCTGCATGATGTGCATTTGTCACCTCGAAACGTCACGATTGAAGTGATAAATTGGTTCGGAAACATACTCGTATACGTATAGTTCGCATTACAATTACAAAAACCAATTAGAATTATGCTAAAAGTAAAATTGCTATAAAAATCAATTAATTTGCTTAAAATCTCTTGATTGTTAATTAATTTTTAATATTTTTTTATTTTGTAAAATTCTTTTCTGTTAAATAAAAAAACAATTTTTTTAAGCTCTCATTTATTTCACATATCCTAACAAATTGCTGTCGTGTTATATAGAAAATTTGAATTAATATTTAAGAGTACTTACTTTAGATTTAGCATCTCGTATGCCATTATAAATATCTGCCACATATACCTGCTAAGTTAGTAAAAGGTGTTGCCTTTAAAGTTTTTACAATGGAACAATAGGTGGCGTTAATGAGTTGTGGAACCACTGTATTTATGAACATTGACGTTTGTTAATGCGAAGCCAGTGGCAATCTAGAAATTGACTGAGCAAGTTGTTGATAGTGACCATTTACTAGAAGCAAGTTGGATGATTTTTTATGATTTTAAAAAAGGCATTACTCAACAGCAATACAAAGAATCGCTGTTTACAATTGGTTTGCATAATTTTGTCATGGTCGTACGTCCGTCAGTGAATAATATCGAGAAGGTCGGCCAAAATCGGTTATCATTTCGAGAGACATCGACGCTATGTTCGGCATGTGTTTAAGTCTAAAAATATGGTAATAATTATGTTAAGTTTAAGTGTTGAAAATAGAATGTAATGGAGTGTGCAAAGAGAGAACAAATTTTAGCGATACTCATAATTCACAACATACCTCTTTGCGACTTCACTAAGAAAACAGAAAACTAAATTGTAAAACTCTATACTTAGTAAATTACTGATGTCAGTAAAGGATTTCGCATAATTTGACCGATTGGTGTCAGGAAATGTTGAAAATATACGACGAAGGATGTTCAAATCCGAATACAACATTGTTACACGAGACGACACTGGGATATATTCGTATGATCCAGAAAGCAAGAAACAGTCTACTGTTTTCGTTTAACGATGGACTCAATCCCACTACAGTTGTTCGATCACGGAGAACTTCGAAGAAAATGATCGCTTGTCTCTTCGGTTGTACTTGACACATCACAACGAGTCCATTAGAGGATCCAAAAACTGTCAATGCCGAATGGTATACAACAATTTATTTGCCAACGGTGTTCGATGAAATAAGGATAAAGACGTTACATCATTATTTATCACGACAATGCCAGTTTCCATAAAGGACGTCAAGCAACTGAATATTTGAAGAAGAAAAACATCGAACTAAAGTCTCATTGCCCGTATTCGCCGGATTTATCGCCTAATCACTTTTCTTGTTCCACACTGTCAAACAAAAGATACGCAGACAGCGATTTGCATCACCTCAAGATGCTGTTAAAGACTTTTAAAATGTTTCCTGAAAAAATGTACAGATCTTAAGGCCGAATATTTTGATAAGCAATAAAACACTTTGTTTCGAACTTTTTCGTCTCTGTTTCACTTTTTGGAAAAACTTAAAAGGCAACCCTCGTATATTATATAATAGAAAAAAAATATAAATGAACCACCCTAATAACTGCAAGATGTAGTGCCGATTGAATACAGTTATCCCAACCTACCGACAAATGCTTACCTTTATTTTGTTTGCTCTCAATAATACTGACAAATCTTCCTCTTTTTAGTAAAACAATTTCATTCTGAAATCAAAGGCGATTCATTTTAATGACAAGAAATAAAAAAAGTAGTTTAAAACTAACTGATCATCAGTGGTAAATAAATACACCCGAATGAAATATAAAAAGAAAAATAATTTTAAACAGTTTTACACAAAGAGAAATTTATGATTATTAATTAAGGATTAACCAAGAGATTCGATAATAATCAAAATGAGGAAAAAATGTTTAACTTATTCACAATAAGATGAATTTACGATGGATGTTCCATTAATGATATTAAAAGACTGAATGAAAATGACACTTAGGAATAATATTATATATGTTAGCGATAGTAAAATTATAAATAACAAAAGTTTATTTCATACTTTTAGGAAGAACTTATAAAAGTTTAAAAGTGTGATTAAGTTTTTGAGTTTGCAAATTTATTTTTTTTTTATTAATTTTTAATTTAGTCTTAATAAAGTTTTTGACTTTTAAACTTTTCATATTTTGAATTTTTAATGACAATATATTAAGGGAGCTTTACATTTTTAATAAAATTTATTTAGATAATTTATATTTGATAAATTATAGCTAAAAATATTTAAGTTTAATTGCTATGTATATTTGTATTTTGATACACGTTTGTACACGTTGTGAAAAATGGTACTTATGTTTAATTGAAATTCAAGATTATACAATATTATAATAATCTATAACCTCATTTTTTGTTTAATTTGAAAATTATTCTTTCTAACCTCAATTAAAGCTAAATGAAACCTTTATGAAGAAAAGATTTTTTTAATAATTAAGCTTTTAGTCTAATATACAAATACATACATCACTGATAATAATTTTGTTAAGAAATGCATATGATGCCCATTTGGAACTTTGAAGGCCAAGGAAAATGGCGTCCAATTTACGAGTCCGCGTGTTGAAAACACACAAAAATATCTGAAACGTCTTAACCAACTCTGGTTTCATTGGTTTTCGTGTCCCTCTAACTACTGTAGTGTGGATGAATTCATCAGCAATTTAAAATTGAAGAATATTCTAAATAACTCACAGGGGTATCATAATAATGATCTCTTAATTATCGGTTACAAATTATTAATTAAAATGTTGCTTTCTTATGTGTTTGATGGATAAAGGGAGATACTTGTTATTTTTTAACTCTCATTAGTTACTTACCGGGTAATTAATTTTTTTTTTCGATCTTAATGTAACTCCTATTTTTCAGTTAAATTTTTTTGTTTTAAAAATAACGATTAATTAAAGATTTTTATTTTTTGCTTAGATATTTATTTTCGATTATGATTTGCTTGAGAGATTTGATCATTAGTGACATATTTGCCGATTTCTTTGCTACCACATACTCTGACAACTCGAAAAACTATCCATATCCCATAGCGCAAGTCAATCAATATCATTTCCACCTATACAAAATGCAGATAACGAGAAAACTACAAGTTTTCAGCCACCTGTCGTCCTAATGGCTTTCCTAGCTGTTTACTTATTTAATGTGATCACACTATGGCGACTCCTTTAACCAAAATCTTCAATATACCGCTAATATACAGCAATTTTCCTAAATTATGAAAAGAGTCAGGAAATAAATCAAATGTTTTGCAAAATGAAGCGCAATTACGAAGCTAATAGATAAATGCATTACCAAAGTATTGTGCCATCAAGTCTTTCAACATGGTTTTCTGAAAAGCTATTCGGCGACTACAAATCTGTTACATCTGTCAAGTTTAAATGGTCGTGGTTTTACCAACAGTAAACATACTGACGTCAATTACCCTGACAAGGTCAATCACGAACTGCTGCTTAAAAACCTTTACTGGGTTAATGGGTTTCAAAAATAACTGCTTAAGCTGGATTAGTTCATACCTAACTGTAAGATAACAACGTGTTTGTTTTAAAAATATATTATTCCAAAATCCATCTTGGTCCAATTATCTTTACGCTTTTCATCAATGATCTACTTAACGCCTTTAACTTTTCTCACGCCCTCGAGTATGCTGATGGGCTAAAAATGTTCCTTACCTTCAGCAAAATTGGTGACTAATTGCTTCCACAAAAGGATGGTGTACTATAAATTTATTGGATTTGAATTTGAAGAAATGAAACCCACTTTTTTCGTATCGCTCTCAGCTGCAGGTGGTTAAATCAATTTGGGATTTCGGTCTTCCATTTGACCCTAAACTAAACATTGTACAAGATAACACTATGACATTTAGTAAAGGGGTTGGGGTTCTTGATTTAATCAAACGATGGACCAAAATTACCAAACTGCTATACACATCTTTAGAAGTGTTCGGATATTTAATGTCTATATTAACGCAATTTTTTTTATGTCTACGAAATTGTTAACGAAATAACTTTAGGGATGTACTACCACCTTAAAAACCTGGACTTGCAATTATTGGACTACATACACTGGAAAGCAGAACTATGATGAATGTCAAGTTTTCAATAAATTTGACTAATGGTGATGTCTGCTCGAGCTTTCCATTGGACAAATTATATATTATTATCTAAATCCTGTGGGAATATCAAATCAAGAATCAATTTCTTTATTCCTTCACGACCAACCATAGATTTTTATTCACTACAACTTAAATTTTAACGACAAAATCATTTAGAAGAATTTGTCGCGACTATATTAATCTTCATAGTTTAATTGATTCTTCTGTTAGTGTGACTACTATTAAACGTAACATAATACTAACCTTACCTCTAACTATAATTACTAAATAAATAATTTAATTTGTAATTTAATTAATATCATTGTATTGTTTTAATTACTAAAGTAATAACTTTATTTGTAATTTAATTAATGTCATTGCATTGTTTTTATAAGAGTCTCTGAGGATTTATTCCTTAAACTTATTTAATATTTAAATAAATAAAAATACCAAAAAAATAAATACAACAACAATTGTATTTATTTTTTCCTATTCCCTAGAGCTTTTAGATCTATAATTGAAATATTCAATGGATACTAAACCTTATACAAAAATTGTAGGCTGATTAAGTGTGAATTAAAGTATCCGCATAATTTTTCTATCGCATCTAGATCCCGACTTAGGGTAAAATCAGGATGACTTTGGGGTTTATACAAAAGTATTAAATTTTTTTTTTATATTTGTATATATACACGGTGTCCGCCGGGAAGGTATACTACTTTGTTTTGCCGCCATTTTGGTAAACATTAGTCTTGACGGTTCATATTTGGCAGTCGTAAAGTAGAGACGTGGCAAATTTATTACGGAAAAATATTCGGTAAACCAACGTGTTTTAATCGTTAAAACATTTCATCAAAATCAATAATCGATTACTGTGACGATGAGAAAGTTACGTGAAAGTTTTGGGAGAAACAACGTTCCAACAAGACGCACTACTTATCGTGTAGTGAATGATTTCAAAGAAAGAGGGATGGTAGCTGATAGGGCCCAGCATGGACCATAACGTACTGCAAGATCGGCTGAAAACTTTACTGCTGTTCAAAACAATCCATCAACCTCAATTCGATACCGTGTTCAGGAGCTTGGTCTTCAGAGAACAACTGTGGCCACAATTTTGCACAAAGATTTGCATTTGTTTCCATTTAAGATTCAGTTGACACAAGAGCTTCTTCCAGAAGACCATTTACACCGCCGTACACATGCCAATAGGATGCTACAGCTCGCCCATGCCAACCCCGATTTTCATGAAGAAATCATAATGAGTGACGAGGCACATTTTCATTTGAATGGATATGTGAATAAACAGAATATTCGGTTCTGGGCAATGGAAACCCTCAAATTGTTCATCAGTCACCTTTGCATCTATTAAAAGTGACAGGCTAAAGTGCAATTTGGTCAGGAGGAATCATTGGACCTTACTTCTTTGAAACTGAAAACGGCGTAACGGTAACTGTCCATGGGGAGCGATATCTTGATATGATTGAAAACTTTTTAACGCCACAACTGCATGTTTTGGGCTTGACTAATATGTGGTTTCAACAAGACGGTGTCACATCGCATACAGCGAGGATTACAATGGAATTACTGCGAGACCTCTTTCCGCGACTAGTTATTTCAATATTGATGTTGATTGGCCTCCACGGTCGCCTGATTTGACTGTTCCGGACTTCGTTTTGTGTGGATATCTGAAAAGCAAAGTTTATGCAAACAAACCAGAAACGCTGGAGCAACTGAAACAAAATATTCGTGATGAAATTAATGAAATACCGCGAATGAGTGAAAAATGTGTTCAAAGGGCTCGCATTTGTGAGGCTAACAGAGGCGGATATTTATTTGATATTGTATTCCATACATAATTTATCGGCAATTAAATAAAACATTTATCAATATACGATCTATTCATTCTCTTTCATTTAATCAAAAATTATAAACAATCAATATAGTAGCCTTCCCGGCGGACACCCTGTATATATGTGTCTACTAGCTTACAAATAAATTAATAAGTTACATTAAAACATTTAAAATCTCAAAATATTTAAAAGAATAATAATATATAATTCAGTCTCTTAACTCCAAATACCACAGAGTGTAAGTATGTTTATATAATAGAAAAAAAATATATTGATGAACTACCCTAATAATGACAAGTTATAGGGACGATTGAGTAGAGTTTCTCTACTCTACTGACCCATTGACACATTGATAAAATGCGTAAAATTATGTTGTTTCTGTCCCTAAGAATGACGTAACTACTTATTCAACTTAAATTATTTTGTACTTCCAATTCTTTCCCTTTCTAGTAAAACTTGAATTTCCTTTCATTCACGACAAATAGAATAAAGAAACTTGTCGCTGTTGAAAGTAAGTTAAAACTAACTGATCATCATTGATAAATACGAGTGCACATGAATGAAGCATAATTTTAAATGATCAAATTATGGATTTTTCTTGACCTTTTTCAATGCAAAACTCTTTTATTCTTTTCGATATTTCGCTACTCCGTTGTGTAGCTGCATCAGAAAATAAAATATTTCTTATAGCAACCAAAACCAAGAAACTAAAATTAATTAATGTTTGTCATAAAAAGTAAAAATTGTTTCAAAATTTACAGAAAACACAAGTGTCATCGGCACTAAAAATCATTTTACGTTTCCACAAAAATAATTCAAAAAAGGTGTCAATATTTACACCGAACAAAAGGATATGGCAAATGTAGTTTAGAAAATTCCTTGCAAGGTAGGGATCCGTGAAACAAGCTACAGAAAATTAATAATGAAATAGTTAAGAAACCTTTTTAGTTCAAAGCTATTAATGGAATTGAGAGAAATGAGCTGAAAACCTAGATTGTATGGGCTTCCGAAAATTCATAAGGCCCTCAGGTCAATTATGTATTGTATTGTATTTTATTTCCTAGCAAAAATGCCTTAGGGCGGATTAATAAATCCGTGACTTTTTGAATAAAACACAGTGTTTTTGCAAAACAAAAATTTATTTTTCAACATATGTGGATTATCCCACCTGCATCCCAAAACTCTGTTACCATCACCTTATTGGCCGACAAACTTACCTTGGCCTTCTTCGGAGCAGGTTCACCCTTATAAACCAATTGTTTAGACTGCTGCTTGGTCTCCGGAGTATAGTAATGAATCCATGTTTTATCCCCAGTTACAAAACGCCGCAAAAACTTATTCGAATTGCGGTTAAAAAATTCCAAACAATCCTTTGAAATTGTCACACGTTTACGTTTATGGTCAATTGGGAGCAAACGCGGCACCCATCTTGCAAACAACTTTCTTAAGACCAGCTGATCATTTCAAATCGAAAGCACAATGCCATATGAAATGCCTATTGCATCAACAATCTCACGCACTTTTACTCTTCGATCGGCCAACACCATATTTCTATTTGGTAAAATAATCGGTTGCGTAAATAAGAACCTTTTGCATACGCTTCGCAATTGGCGTTTGAGACTTTTCCATGCGAGATGCATGCATTGTCATCGGTATAAAAGTCTACGTCATTACCGTCTCTTATCTTACCTAGCGTTTACACATGCCACTAGGAGTTCGAAAAACTCAATACACTAACACATTTTTCCTAATACATTAACATTTTTCGCAATGGCAGCTCCAGTGGCAGCTAAAATTGCATGCGAGTGAAAATTTGGCATTTGCATGCACTAAATGTCAAAACGACAGACAAAGTTACCTTGTTCAATATTAAATGTAAATTTACTGGATTGCGGTTAAATTGTAATTAAAGTTCTACCTTTTTAAATGCATTGCTATGATCTATTTCTTAAATTGTGCATAAAAAAATTCAAGTTTGTTAATTAAAGAGCAATAATATTAGTAATAATAATAAAATATTACTATTAATAATAAATGTAAATCGCTTCCCCAAAAATATGCCTATATGGTGAACTCGGTAACTCTATTTTAAAAAGAAAACAAAAAGTTAAAATGGAATAAAAATTGAGCCAACAGATTATTCAACAAATTATTTAAATCTTTGACATTGTCCTCCCAAATTGTTCTTTCTCATTTCCTGGTAAAATTTTTTTTAATTTAAAAAGTGAAGAAATGTTCTGAAGTTTACGCTTCGAGGACATTTTAAAAATGAACTTACACTTGCATGTGTAAACACAAAAACGAATGGCATGAGATTCGACTATTTCGAAGAATTTTTCGTTGATAATACGTATACAACAATTGCATGCCACTACTTGCATTTGTAAACGCAGGGTTAAGGTCAGAAATATAAAGATTATAAATCCAGGGTCATAAAGCGGAACCCTGTGGAACTCCTGCAATTAAGTTCTTTTCATCTGAAAATGATCCTGTCACTATGACTTCGAATGTCTTACCAGCGTGAGTTATTGAACTTTCTATGTATAACGTGAAGGACTCTCTAGAATTTCGAAATAGAATAAGATATCAGGGAATAGAAAATAACGAAGAGTTAAGCTATGGATACAATTAATTAATATAAATGCAATGTAGTCAAGGAGGACGCGAAAATAGAAAAAAGTTGTTGGGTTTTGTTAAAATTTTAATGTTTTTTTTTTTATTTTCTTGGATTTTCTCTCTTTGGTGTAAGTAAATTCAGGCATAGGACGATTACGTTTTTCTAAAAAGTTTCGAGAAAAAAATTGTTTTTCGAGAAAAAACGTGGCTTTTTGTGAAAACAAAAGTGACTTTTTGAAATAAGTAAAGTGGCATTTTATGCAAAAATGGATTTTGTGAAAACAACAGCATCAAAAAAAATGTCTTTTTGTGAAAAACGTTGCTTTTTAGGACAACAGTGGCTTTTTCAAAAAAAATTGTTTTTTGTGCAAAAGTGCCTTTTTGAGAAAAAAGTACCTTTTTGAGAAACAAAGTAACTTTTTAGAAAACAAAATTGACTTTTTGCGAAAAAAAAGTCGCTTTTTGTGAGAAACAAAGTGGCCTTTAAGAACCATCGTTGGATTTTTGAAGTAAAGAAAGCGGCTTTTGTGAAAAAGTACGTTTTTAGAAAAAGTGTTTTTTTTAATTTGTTTTTTATGAAAAAAGTAGCTTTTTTTTGAAGAATGTGGCTTTTTGTGAAGAAAAGTGGCTTTTAGGGAAAACAAAAGTGACTTTTTGAAAAAAAATTGTTGGTTTTGCTTGTTATGAAAAATATTTTATTTTCAAATGCTGCTACACAAGCAAATTATCGAAAAGAATTTTTCTTGATTAGTTTTTAAAGATTTTCAGCGAAGATGAATTTATGATTATCAGTGAATCATTAAATAAGAGATTTGATAACAATCAAATAGGAGCAAATTTATAATAAGATGAATTTACGATGTTCCATTCATTATGTTACCACTGTAGGGCCCAGCAATCGATACATGATTCTCCGATCAAACTTAATTAATTATTATAGTTTATGTGTGATTTAAAATTACACTTAGAAATACATGTTAATCCTATGCTAATTTTAGGAAGGATTTTAGGAAGAAGTTTAAGAGTCTGGATATTATTAAGTTTTTAAGTTTACAAATTAATTTTTTTTTTATTAATTTTTAATTCAGTTTTAATAAAGTTTTTGACTTTGATGACAGCATTTTTAAACTTTTAATTTTTAATGACTTAATATATTATTTTCAAGGAATTATAGTTAAAAATATTTCAAATCACTTGACTTGAGTATTAAGTATAATTGATATTTTAAGGGAGCGATTTAACTCACGTTGAGAATATCATAATGTTCTTAAACCTAATTATCACTACTATTTAATTTAAAATTTT
The DNA here is from genome assembly GCA_963932375.1 of Phania funesta. Taxonomy (NCBI): domain Eukaryota; kingdom Metazoa; phylum Arthropoda; class Insecta; order Diptera; family Tachinidae; genus Phania; species Phania funesta. The sequence continues at coordinate 5,194,423 of OZ010657.1, read as the reverse complement.
GTTGTTGTTCCTAAGTTCCTAAGCTCTTTAAAAGTTAGTTGAAACCTTTTTGGAAAAACCTTTTTTTTAAATAATTAGACTTTTAGCCTAGTGAAATGCATCTGCTGCCCATGGGGAATGTTGAAGACCTAGGATAATGGGTTCTAATCTAACCATCCCTGTGTTAATAATATCAACAAATATCTGAAACATGTTAAGCAATTCTGGTTCACTTTTTTTGGTTGCCCCTGAACTTTTGTAATTTAGATGAATTCACTATCAATATGGAACTGAAGAATATTCTAAACAACTCACAGGTTATTAATAAAAAAATTAGCTTTACTTATTTGTTTGATGAAAAAAAGTATAATTTCCCAAAGACTTGTTTACCAATCACTTTAGCATCGATTTTTAAATATTTGTTTCTTTGGTTATGTGAATTTCCAGGAAAAAAATTCATTTAAATTCATTAGTGCCTGGGCTCTTACTCACTACAACCATTTCGATAAGGAAATTTGTTAATCTGACAATAATATAATAAACATCGTGTTGACTAGTAAAAGAATTTGTCTAGTAACAACTGAAACATACTTGAATATCTTTATAAACTCATCAGTGAGAATGGGTTGTAACTTTTCCGAACCAAAAAATCTTACCATATGTGGGAATAATTCGGATTGTTTTTTTAAGAGTGCAATTCAAATTTTACTTACTTATGTATGTATGTGTGTACTTTTCCACTTATATACGAGATAGTGAGTGATAAAAAAATACTTAAAAGATGAGAGTAAAATAAAATTTTATCATGCGAGACTGTGAGAAGCAGTGTGCACGTGGCTTTGTTTCTATTATAGAATAAAAAACAACAATAATTTCAAATTGTACTTACATCTCAACTGAAAACACATTAGGGGAGCCATAACCTTAATTGATGTTCTTATATTTACTGCTGGAGAAATTAGGAGCCCTAGGATGACTTGAAGGTTATAAACTTCGAGCCGCCACAGCCGTGTTTAACAAGAAAAGAAACAGCTGTTGTCCCTTAAAATATACAGCGATTAATTTATAAATAGTATAGCTATGCAATTCACTATGGGCAACTCAGAGATGTAAGTGACGTTTTAATATTAACATGCATCATGCAAATAGTAAACCAATAAAACAATCATTCTTGTTTAGAAACTCTTTTAAACATCCTGCGGCCCCCCGATTGATGTCTTTATTTGAAAGTTTTCGCCAAGCGTTCAAGAGCTCGTAAGGCTACCAACAAAATGCATCTTGGATTCAGGGTTGAACCTGATGGACGCCTGTTTATCTGTGCACTCATCTGTATCGGTGCAGATTCATGGTGCTGACGATGGTCTCGGTATTAGTGGCCGTGATATAGCACGCGTATTATAATCCACACTTTGTCGATTCACCTGTGGGATTGTTAGCGCTCGACGTGGTGATTGATGAAGCAAGGTATGATGGCCTCACCCACATCTTTAACATACATCGGCAGGTGTACTTTCGTTGGTTAAATTCAATCTGGTCAGGCAGCTCTTGTTTAGAAATGTTTTGTAGAACCGCAGTGGATGAAATCTGTAACATTACAAGGCATTGATTAACATCGGGATTTCTAGGAGCTCTGTGGAAGAGAACGAAGAGATTAGTAAAGGTCTGATAATGCGTATGTAGCTAACTAAGTTGATGTTGTAGGTTTAGGTTTAAGGCTGCCTCAAGCTCATTCAATAAGGACACCTTTTCAAGTTGGTCTTCCCATTTCTATTAAGCAAACGGTCCTACTTTAGTTATGCTTTTGTAGTCAACTGATAAGACTATTATCCAATAAATATTATACAAAATTAATCAAGGATTTTCATACATCATCTCAAGGCTAGCCAGCGCTTTCGCATAATTTCGCTCTGTTACTTGGTAGGCTTTAACCGTAACACGGCCTTTATTTCAGAGACATGATAGGAAGTGGTTAAACGTTCCAATATCAATTAGAGAATTATAGCTATAAACAAAATTTTCGAAAAGACACTTGGTGGCCGTCCGACTCAGGTCTTTCTCTATGGAATGTGTTCAAATTATCAATTCGAGTTTGATGTGAAATAGTCTGGCTCTAAGTAGCTTTCAAGAAGGTTGAGGCTTCAGTTCAATTCATTTAAGGTTATGACGACTTATTCTAGCAGTATTCTTTATCAACGTATTCTCACGTTGGTACAATAGTTCAGTGCTAGACTGTTGTTTTCAAGAAGCACCTTGTTTTCTATCCTCATCCACATTCAGTTTTGAATATGAATATCAGAAAATTAATTTGTTTTTGTTAATTGCGCTTACACTCTGTATAAACCTAAATTGTTTGGCAACGATTCCACCTAGGAAATTTACTGAGCATGTAAATGCTCAGCTGGTAGGCATAAAGATATGGGTTACCGTTCCTCTCTCTGCCGGGAGTCTGGCTAAATAAGTCGAGCGGTGAGAAGTTAACACTATCGTATAAAAAAAACCTAATTCACGATGGAACACAGCATACGCCAGGGATGCCTGGCCGAGAAGGTGCTTTGTCTCAAGTATGCGAACTCTGGTTACCAGTCGATCTCCAGTTTTAATACAGACATATCCGTGCATATAGAGCTCTGTGCGGGTAGGCGGACATATTTTTCTTCATTAAAGGGATGACTCACGAAGCCTCGCAAGAGGTGGATAGGTTAATATCTGAAAAAACTAAGGTTTTAATTGACCAAGGAAGGAATCCGGTGGAGATGAAAAGACTGCCTCGCGGGGGGTGAACGGCTCAATCTTTAAAGGTATTTTTAAGGTGTTGGACTGTGAGATTTCGATAGGGATTGACAATGAAGCTTCGCAAGAGGTGGAGAGGTTAATCTTTGTAGGAACTCCGGTGTTTATTGGCCAAAGGAGGAATTCTGCAAAAATTTACAATAAAACCTCGCAAGGGGTGGACGAGTCAGTCTACAAAAATACTCCTGCGGAAGAGGCTTAGACGGTGGTGTACATTGTGTGTGATGTATTCAATTTTTTCAATTCTCATAAAAATTATTTGGACTTACGATGCTCGCTTTAGATTAGTTTAAGGATTGGAACTTTCCTTGTTCTCCTTCTGGCATGTAATGCAGTCCTAGCTGCAGCTCTCCCAGATGCTGTATTAAATATGCACATTAAGCCAGTGTGCAATACTTTGTTGTTACTTCCGTAGATTTGAAGACTTCTGTAGTTTAGAAGTGTAAAGTTTGCCAATAAATTTCTTTTATAACAAATTAATGAATTTGAAATAAATAAATAAATATATATTCCCTGCTCGGGAGGAAATGAGCAACCCTTTTTTAAGATTTTAAAAATCTTCCGATTGTTTCGAAACTGAATACACGTCTTCACTTGTACAGTTTTATATCAATAATAATCTTTATATTCCAAATCTTTTACAATTCAACCTCATAATAAAATTTCCTATCGTGTATTCGCTTTATAGCAAAGTGACAATTCTATTATCTCACGGCGTATCGTGGTGGGAGGGTCGCCAAATTTGAGTGTCTTAGAAGTAGACATTTTTTAATAGCAATCTGCAGAAATACTGGGGTTTAATCGTCGCTGTCGATATCGTATAAGCCATCGTACAAAAAAAAATACGATACGTGGTGAATAGCCTAATTACGGCATTCGATTACTATCGAATCGAGTTTTCATTGCAATTGTAATAGGTTTCATTAAATTTGTAAAAGAACTGAAACATATGTTTTAACAAAAATAAACAAAACTGAAAGAAAAAAAATGTAAGCAAAACAAAATATTTTTAATTCTTTAAATTAAGATTTCGTAATACGAAGAATAGGGAGCAGCAGTTTTTGCTATATTATTTGCCTTCATTTGACTCAGAGGATGAAATGCGGGATAATAGCAACATCCTATCCTTGCCAGCTAAAACGTAAGTAACAAATTTACTTATTCACATGGATGTTAATACAAATTTCTAATTAAATTGTAAATTGTAGATTTAAGCAACGTCTTAGACTGTCAAAAGGGCATTCACCTATGTCCTCTCACAATTAGATTTTGCTAGGCACATGTCAACAGCAGTGCCACCGATGCTTCAGTTAGCCGCAACTCTATCTGTTTTACCTACTGGCTCCTTTCAGCATGCGGGCGGAAATGGCATGTCTCAAAGCACAGTGGGTAAACTGCGAAATAATGTGGCGAAGGAAATGGAGACAAAGCTAATAAACTTTTTCTCCATAGCAGTCAACTGAATGCATGGAAGCTTTTATGAAAAAAATTGAGATTCCTGGAGGTTTGTGTTTTAAATTAACTTTTTTTAAAAACCTTAATTTTTTAATTCTTTAGTTAGAGACTGTATAGATGCCACTCACATTGGGCTTCAAAAGCCTTGCCACAATGAACACATGTTCTTCAATAGAAAAGATTTTCATAGCCTTAACTCTCTGGTGGTAAGTATCTAAAAAATTAATAAGCTGTTTAATAAATTCATTTTGTGTTACTAGATTTGTGACCATGAGTATAAACTTTAAGCGATCAACTCAAAATACGGTGGTGTGGCTCACGATTCCTTTGTATGAAAACATTCCGATGAAAGAGATTTATTAGAACAATTATTCAACAATAAAAAACTAAAAAATGCTTGGCTTTTAGGTACTTATAATGATAGTAGTGTGTTAACATAAAATGACGCATTCTCTTCACTAATTTTAGGGGACTCCGGGTATCCTTTATTCTGCAGAAGGCTCAATGGAAGCTCATTTCAATAAAGTCCGCTCTAAAGCTAGATGCATTGTTGAAAGATCAATTGGAATTTACAAAGCACGTCGGAAAATTCTTTCAAATGATAAACTAAGTCGTTACCACCACGAAAAAATTGCACTTTTTGCAAATGTGTGCGCAGCATTACACAATGTTTGTATTAAATTTAGAGTGGAGCAGTATACTGAAATAACAATTAGTGAACCTAACTAAACTTACATTGATGTTGGTGCTGAAACAAATTTGACAAAAATTGTTAACAAAATTCGAGACCTTATCAAAGTTTCACTGTTAAATAATTTGTAAATTTTACTTAAACAATCAAAAGCAATTACATTTTTAAATATAAATAAAATAGTTTATTAAAAATTAACACAACCTTGTTTTAAATTAAGTTTAAACTATTCACGTTGTTTCAAAAATAAAGCAAAAATAGGGACTCCATATCCTTCTCATTTGGTTGCCGCTTTATTAGTGCATATAGTTGGTCTTGCTGCTAATTTAGATCACCTGTCTTCATATCCTTCTTCGTTTTCATTTTCACTATTAACCTCCGATACTAGAGATGTATCCATGAGAGTTTGATCGACGTCATTAGGTGAAGTTGCGTTTCTTTTAACAGAGCCGAATGATTTGACTGCTGATAAACCCTCCATTGCTACATCAATTGCAGCAGCCTGTAGAATTTGCTCCTCAGCAGAAGACAATGGAATTTCTTCATAGGGTGCACCACCAGTTTTCTTTTTCGACGCTTTGTTGAAAGATACTTTCTTTTTAACATTGAATTTTTGATCTGTATAAAACTTAATAACAAAAAACAATTATTTAAAAAATTATATTAGGAAACATTAATTCACACACAACATTAATACACACTTTTCGCCATAATTTTGAACTTTTAGTAAGTGGTCCAAACGTGTTCAATCGCACAGTTAGAGTTTCCCAAAGCCTATTGGCAATTACTCTCCCTTGCCCACAATTTGGCAAAATATTTTCTGCTAAGTTGGGGTGCTCCGACATGAAATCTGCCAACACTTCTTTCTGTTTGAAATTTATATTTTTTACGGTTGTCCTTAAAAATTTAACAAAAATTAATTGTATTTTAACTGAAATGAAAATAAAACTTTCATTTTATTAAATTTCTTGTCAACCTCACACAAATAATAAATTATTTTTTTGTTTACGATAGCTATTTTAGAATCGAATAATGAATGCAACGATTACTCTCGATCAATAACCAGCTATCGAAAGCCATAATTTGAAATTTTGTTTATTATTGTACGATATCGAATGCCGTGGTCCCAAAATAAAATTATACAATCAAAATAATTCGATATCGACAGCGGCGATTAGACCACTGCTTAAAACTCATTTGCATATTCGTATGAAGGCATGTATAGACATGCCTTGACTAAATTTGGTTTCACACAAGTGCATATGGTACATAAGTATCTATGTAACACTCTCCTTCAAAACTACGTACATAAAACTTCGGTCAATGCATAATCCTTTCACACTTGAAATATATGATGTAGTTGAAATCACAATATCTAAATTAGGCGTTGTATTGCCGTTTGGCAAAATGTTTTTTTTTTAATATTTTTGATATTTTTGTTCTTTTATTATTTTGGAATTTGCGATCCTTGAGGGATTTCCGATTTTGGACGAATTTCTCGAATTAATTGATGAATTTTTGAATGTTTTAGTGACTTTTTGACTTTCGAATTTTAATTTTTGGATACATTTTTCGGTGAAGTTTCGAGAGTCTTCATCGAAATTTGATATATTTGCTTATATTTCAAAGTTTATTTTTTTACAAAATGTAGTTTTGGTAATTCTTTTTTTTTAGAAATTATTAGGGATGACAAATAGGCCATGATGTACTAGATCCTAGGCCCTGTAAGGCAATTATAATTTGTTAAGTAATAGACTTGCGTTGTGTGATATTAGAGAATGTTATAAAAGTGACTTTTGTTTACTCTTGTTGGAATCGAAAGTAATTTTGTGGGATTTATTATATTTTTAAAATTTGGTTACGTTAACTTTGAAACTTTGGGCAGGAAGTAAGGATATGTTTAGGGATGATAGGCAAGGATACATAGCAATTACGAATTCGTGGGATTGATATGTTCATTAATTTTCCTTGTGAGAGTTTGGAATGTCCCAGGTGAATCCTTTATATTTAATCAAGATCAAAGTGCTAATTATATTTTTTAAGAAGTAGAAAATCATTAATTTTTCACGAATTTGTACCAACCTGCGGCGGCGGCACTACTTAAACCGAAACTGAATTAAATAATACACGTGGCTAATATTGATTTTAAACGTGATGGGAGGATTTTGAGGAATAAAGCCGATAATGCCACCATTCGATACCTGCAATGAATTTACAAACCCAATTGAGGATTTCCAGGCGGCATGCTGGAGGTAGTTGGCTACTGATCTTTTTATGCTGAATGATGTGCGAAATTCGATAACTTTTGTTGTATCTATACCATCCACACAAATATTTTATTTATTCACAAATAACACAAAACAGATAAATCGTTTTAAAGACACATATCCTTTTTCTGTAAATGTGCGTAGGTATGCACGTGTATTTTTCAACACGGCATACCTACGCACTTGTTTTATTTTCTAATTAGTTATCTATAACTTTTGTGTTTTTCAATAAATCAATTTAATTTTGAACTTATATCGCGCGTATTCTGCACGGAGCACTGAACCGCTTTAAGATCCTTGACGTACTAAATGTTATCATTGTACGCACAACTAGTCCTTAGATATATCACGTACGAACTGTGTTTTTGATTGACGAAGTGGGTGTATTTTGTTTTGTCGCAGCTGCCGTTTTAGCATTCATTCCTTTAATTGAAAATAAACAAATATACTCACAAATACTAAATTTCAAGCTCCCCATTTGAAAACTGTAAACAAAATACAACCACCAGTACGTGAAGGAATACAACGAACAACAATACTGCTTGCTCACTTATCTTTCGCTCCTCCTTATTTCGCCGCCTGCCAATAAGAATTCCAAAAAACAATTGGTTGTGGGTTTAAATGGATTTTTATTTATTCGTCGAAGGGAGTGTGAAACAAAAAGCAGAAGCGAATTTTGTCCTTGAAGGTATTATTTCAGTCGTTATTATTTAATGTAACTATGTATGAATCAGCGGTGTAACGAGGGGGCACCGGGTGCCGTAAGTAAGTTTTTTAATTGATACCAGCACAAATCCATTTTTTTAACTTAGTTCTTTAGATAATTGATTCTTCGGAACTTCCTGAATTTTTCGATCTTTCCCGATTTTTCGTGAATTTTTGATTTTCGATTACAATTTCGGGTTTCTGCAATTTTTTTTTTTTGTTATAAAATTTCATCTTTTGAAGAAATTTTTCTGTAAAATGTCGACTCTTTTCTGAAATTTTTGGCAAACTTTTAAAGTTTACTGAAATTGAAAATGTGGAATCTCTTTATGTGGCGAATTATTGGTTTTTGTCGATTTACCGATTTTTTCCTATTTTTAGGCTGTAAAATTACAATTTTTTTATAAAATTTGTTTATTGTGAAATTTGAATTTTGTTATGATTTTTTTGTTAACATCACTTATTCTCACCAATGGGGCACTTGTCTGGTAAAAGGTGGTGGACACAAAAGTACAGCTTCGCAGTCACTCGTAAAATGAAGTCAACTTCTCTGGCCAGTTTGGTGACAATGTTAGATTTGACACCCCTGGATGTCTACGCAAAATACGTACCTGCCAGGTAGGCCGTAGGTATCAAGGAGTCGACTGAATTAAGGCATGGTCGTGTTGGACATGGTATCATTCTATGTAAGGTAGATGAAAATATCTTGGAGAAATGACTGAAAATATGTTAAGAGGGGCGTCAACAAGATATCATGTACCGGGCGCCAGTTACGTTCGCTACGCCACTGGTATGGTTGTGTGTTTTCTTTTGGCTAATTATGTCCAACAAAACATGAATCGTTTGAATTGTTTTTGTTATTCAGTTTACTGTGGGCTTGTTTTCTTTGCCTTAATTGTGTTCAGCTTGCTTTGTCATCTAATGACGAATGTATCCGCCTTATAAGCAGACAAGAAAATTACCCACGCCCGCTTTTTATTAAAATTAAGCACAATTGGTCTGCTTTAAGTAACGAATTTATAAGGAATAAAATCAAAAAAACGAAAATATATCAAGAGGTATATATCCACCTACACATATATTTGACTACCCAATTGATTAAAAAGGTCAATTTATAAATTGATATGTAACATTTTTTGTTTGAATAATTTTGATGAATTTAAAAAGGACATAAAAATGTACTTATAAAAAGTATCCTGTCATTTTATTTTATAAAAAAAATATTCCTGTGTTATTTGCGCAAGAGGTGGGATAACTTGTACTTACATTAATTAAAATAAATATAATTTTGAAATTTTTTTAGTTGCTGCTTTTAGTACCACTTGAATTTAACCACTAGGCTGACAATTCATTGAACTTACTAAATAAATAAATAAATTATGATAAATCTAATAAATTCTAGCATGATATTGAAGTTATATAGTTTTTTTATATAGTTTTATGGATTTTTAAAAAAGCACTTTGTAATCCAAGGCCAGGGTTGAGTTAGAACTTATTAGCCAATGTACGTGATTTATTCGAAACTTTATGGATGTTGTTTTTGCCTCAATGTGACAGGGCCAAGTTAGGCGTCGATCTAGATGGATACGTAAATATTTAACGAGCGTTTCCGTTGTAACTGTGGTATTTGTTATTGTTATTGGTGGGCAATTTTGCCTTCTGAGGGAAAAAGTTACGTGTACACATTTCGATGGGTTTACCTTTATTTTAATTTTTCCTCTAGCTCATGAATGTGTGACTGAAGTTGTTGAGATGCAACTTTCGGATGATTATTAACACTTATAAATGCAGTGTCATCTGCAAACGTTGCCCTGGTTGGCATATCTACTGTATAATTGATATACAGTATAATAACGGCCCTAGTATTAATCCTTTGACCTTACCTTAAACGTTTTTATTTTTTTTTTGTTAAATAGCTCCTCCGAAGTTTGTAAGAGCTTTTAGGTAGAACTCGAGATATTTTCGTAATTAGCCCGTCATGACGGACTTTATCAAACGCCTCGAAAATCTTAATAAACAAAGCTGAATAATATTGCTTATTTTCAAATGCAGATATAATAACGGTGACGATTCTGTGGACTTGGTCAATTATACTACGATTTGCTCGAAAACCAAACTAATGGTCCGGGATGATGTTTTTTTGATAAGTAAGATACGGCTTTAAACACGAAACGAATAATTATTCAAACCATTTTGATTAAATTGACAGTAGGCTAATGGGCCTGTACGACGTTATCTGACTTGACTCCTTGCCTGGTTTCAGGGATCACGAGACTATAGAGAACTCTTTCGCTATCTGTCTCTTTATTAAATGATTGACCGCTCCTATTCTCATTAGTGACATTTTTCTTCTTTATTTTGAATAATTTTTCTGGCAAATATTCAAAAACCTATGCACAAAGGCAAAAACAAGGGTTAAAAAGTTTAGATTTATTTTAAATAAACTTATGCTGTAAATATTAAAAGATAAGTTTAATTTTCATTATTTAATTTTGCAGGTTTTTTGCTTTTGTTTTGATTATTCTTCGCATTATTTTTAAATGTTTGTAGCGATGTTCTAACGTCACAGTTTACACCTCTGGTTGCTCTGTGATTCGTAGACATGGGGACATTTTAAGTGCCTTGCAGCTAGCCACACGTCATAGTCCGTGTTTTTTCTTGGATCCAAATTTTTTAAGTCTCTATAGCGGATTCTTGTTTCAGTCTTAGTTTATTACGTAAAGTTCTTTGACATAAGTTCAATTGGGTCTCGATGTCAGGAGAATGACTATGTTGGTATTGCCTTCTGAGCCTTCTCTTTTTATTGACAAGAGTCTGTATATCAGTCGATGATTGGTATAAATTTCTTTTAACTGATCGTTTATTTGGTGTTTAATTTTTTACTGCGGCCGTCACGACGCTCGTAAAGTAATTAACAACTGCATGAATATCAGCCGGATTTCTTAATGGGACGTTCGTAGGTAAGTGAGAGTTATATTTCAACCAATTAGTGTTTTTATTTGGATAGGAAATAAATGTTTCATGTGCAGTGTCAATACTGTCCTGCAAAATCTTGCAGCGTTTCATTCGGCTTCTGCACTCTGCCCCGTAGTTCCATCCTGTACAGTTCTCTCTTATGTTCGCCACCGTACTTACGTTGCAAAGCCACCATTATGTCGTCGTAGCTATCTCTGCAGACAGCTGGTAAGCTTTCAAGGATTGCTGCTGCTGTTCCCTTTAAGGCCAGAATTAGTTCTATAGCTTTTTCTTCGAACTGCAACTTGAAGACATTAAAAGGTGCGCACCATCAAAGCTCGGGGCCTGTTTCTTGCTGGCGTGCTCAGAGATAATTCTCACCGGTCCTTCTCGAATTTGTAGATCGCTCATCTTGTTCTTTAACTCATGTATTTCTGCGTCTACGCCGGAAAATTTTTCCTCAAAACTTCTCGTTATTGTTGTTTCTCATCATTTGTTGTTGTTTCTCATCAACATTTCCCGTTATGCCGGAGAATTTTTCATCAAGCTCACTGATTTTCAGGTCTTTAGCTTCAACTCGTTTGCCAAAAACTTCCGAAATTTCCTGAAGTGTCTCAATGTTGGCTGTGACCACAGCTAAGAGTCTTTCGCTGTTAATCTTTTTTTTTTATGGTAGGACCAGCACTCAGGGGATGACCCCTATTCATGCAATGCATTGTGCTAGAACTAGGAAAAGAGGTTATGGGAAGGAGGATAGAGGGAGTAGTGTTTATTAACATTTGATTTGAACTTTTCCACAGAGAAAGTGGGATGAAAGACCTCTGCTGGAAGCTTATTCCACATACGAATGGTCCGGCTAAAGAACGAATTCTGTCTGTAGTGCGTTGTGCGATCCACTGACCACAAATGGATGTGCTCTTGATGAAGTACGTGTGGTGCGTATGAATGACCGGGGTTCGGGAATAATATCCCTAATTTCATCAGAGCACAATCCATTGTAGTAGCGATAAAACAGCGAAACACACCCCACATTGCGACGATGCTCGAGAGAGTCAATAGAGTTGGATACCCTACTGTCACCGATGAGCACCTTCGCCCTCTCCTGTACGCGGTCGAGTAACTCCAAAATAGACTTTGAAGCACCGGCCCATACATGAGAGTTGTATTCCATTTTCGGTCGGATATAAGTGGTATAGATAGCTAGGAGATCGAATGGGGTGAAGTACTTCTTACACCGTTTGAGGAAGCCTAGGCACTTGAGTGCTTCTTTCGACACTTGAAAGATGTGTTGGGTCCATCGGACATCACATTGAATCTTCATGCCAAGAACATCAAGAGCTTCTGATTCCTCAATATCTATACCACCCACAACTACAGATGGAGCAGCAAAGTTCGTCGTGCGTCTGTGTGTTAGCATACAACACTGGATCTTATTGGGGTTAAAATCGACCCTATTTGCACGACCACATTCTGTAATCGTCACAAGATCACTATTTAATGAATCATTCATGCGGTGCCTGTTGATGAATGAGTAAGAATGGCATATGCTGCTGTCATCTGCAAAAGAATAAATAGGGTTGAAAGTTTGTCGAAGAAGGTCATCTATGAAGATACGAAATAGAGTAGGAGAAAGAACGGAGCCTTGTGGTACCCCTGAATTGATCTTGAACTCGTCTGAAACTCTTTCGTCTGTTTGCTATCATGATGAACAGGTAAAAAATTATACCATGACTCGTTTTGGTAAAAATCTAACTATCGGCCCACCCTAAACCTTTGTAAAGCAACTAAATTTAAAAAACCTTAATACCTTCCATATACCTTCTATCCATGCTTAGCTAAGTTTGAGAAAAATATATTTTCAATAAATTTGTTCCCAATTATTTAACAAGATTTTTCACCACACCAAATCAATTAAAATTAACTATATAACTTGGTCGTCAGCTGCCAGGCACAAAGATATGGATTGTTGTAACTGAGTGCATTGTCAAAAGTTTTGACTTATACCTCCACGTGGTGGCGACCGGTAACAGGTTCCTGTCTCTGCTAGGAGTCTGGCTAAATAAGTCGAGCGGAGAGAAGTTAACACTCTCGTATAAAAAATTCCTAATCCACGGCGGAACAGCATACGCCAGGGATGCGTGGCCAAGATGGTACTGGGTCTCTGGTTACCAGTCGATGTCCAGTTTTACCCGTGCATATGGAGGTCTGTGTGGGTGGACATATTTTCCTCAATTAGAGGGATGAATCATCAGTAAGCCTCGCAAGAGGCAGAGGAGCCATAGGAGAAATCCGGAAAAGATGGCAAGGACTGCTTCGCAAGGGTGGACGGTTCAATCTGTTTAGCCGTTAGACCGTGAGATTCCGACAGGGATGGACAATGAAGCCTCGCAAGGGGTTGAGAAGTTAATCTCTGTAGGAACTCTGGTGTTTATTAGCCAAGGGAGAAATTGTACAGAAAACCTTGCAGCGCCCAGGACAGCTTTTAAAGATACTCCTGCAGAAAGGGCTGTGACGGTAGCACACATTGTATGTGAATGTCCAGCATACGACTAAGGACCACAGGCAGAACAATTTTAAGTGTAAATGCCAGGACCTAAGCCTTAAATAAATGCTAGCAATTACAGGCTAGATGAGGAGGAAGAAGGTCGACAGTCTGAAAACACTATAGTCGCTATTAAAGGCTAATGGTAGCTCGACACTTGATTGAGAGTAAGGTAATAGTAAATTACAAATCGGTTGTCTGCAATCAATTCGAGGAAAGATGTGGTTCGAAAAGGGATCCATTAACTTAGCGGTCTGGTTCGATATCCCCCCTACATAAAAAAAACTATATAACTACAATATCATGCAAGAATTTATTTGATTTATCATAATTTATTTCTTTATTTAGTTCGTTTGTCAGCCGGCGAAGTGTTATAAAGCCATATGCAATAAAGCCATATGACCTTATTTCTCAATGGAATGGGAAATTAAACCATATGCGCGCATTCGGCGGGCCCGCCCGCGGCAGGTCTGCCTACATTGCATTTTAACCGCTGTTCTTAAATATACTGAAAGCGATTTAGATGTGGCTAAGTCAAGTGAATTTTTAAATCCATTGCCGGATGAACATCTTTATACGCAAAGAAAAACAGTTATCTTGAAAAGCGAAACAAATTTATACAGAAGCGTTATCAGCTACTGAGGGAGAAGAAAATAACACAGTTCTCTAAAATGAAGAACTGTATAATTGAGTATAATTTCATTAATACGATTGAGAGCAATGACGACGAATCAGATGCAAATAGGAGTGGAGAGGACAGTACTGACACAAATACTGTTTGATCCACGCAAACATTTCAAACTTTGTCAACCATGTTACCAACAACTAGAAGAAAGTGCTGAGAAAAAAGGAACACAAACATTGTATCCAATTTGTCATGCCATTATCAAGAATGGCACATTTATATATTGTTAATTATTTAAAATTTCTAAACATTCCATTTGTGAACTAAACTTAATTTTTTTTTGTTAATGTTTTTGTAAATAAAAAAAAAAATAAAATAAATTTGAATTATATAAAAAAAAAATTAAATATGCAATAACACCATAATGGCTTTATTTCATTCCTTACATGGAAATAGACCCACATGGCCTTGTTTCTCATTCCATTGAGAAACAAGGTCATATGGCTTTACTACCTATGGCTTTATAACACTTCGTTTATCAGCCTAGTGGTTAAAGTGGTACCAAAGGCAGCAACTGAAAAAAATTCAAAATTATATTTATTTTAATTAATATAAGTACAAGTTATCACACCTCTTGCGCAAATAATACAGGAATATTTTTTTTAATAAAATAAAATGACAGGATACTTTTTATAAGTACATTTTTATGTCCTTTTTAAATTCATCAAAATTATTCAAACAAAAAATGTTACATATCAATTTATAAATTGACCTTTTTAATCAATTGGGTAGTCAAATATATGTGTAGGTGGATATATACCTCTTGATATATTTTTGTTTTTTTGATTTTATTCCTTATAAATTCGTTACTTAAAGTAGACCAATTGTGCCTAATTTTAATAAAAAGCGGGCGAGGTAATTTTCTTGTCTGCTTATAAGGCGGACACATTCGTCATTACATGACAAAGCAAGCTGAACACAATTAAGGCAAAGAAAACAAGCCCACAGTAAACTGAATAACAAAAACAATTCAAACGATTCATGTTTTGTAGTACATAATTAGCCAAAACAGAACATACAACCATACCAGTAGCGTAGCGAACGTAACTGGCGCCCGGTACATGATATATGGTTGACATCCCTTTAACATATTTTAAGTAATTTCTTCAAGATATTTTCATCTATCTTACGTAGAATAATACCATGGCCAACACGACCATGCCTCAATTCAGCTGACTCCTTGATTCTTACGGCCTACCTGGCAGGTACGAATTTGGCGTAGACATCCAGGGGTGTCAAATCTAACATTGTCACCAAACTGGCCAGAGAAGTTGACTTCATTTCACGAGTGACTGCGAAGCTGTACTTTAGTGTCCACCACCTTTCACCAGACAAGTGAGAATAAGTGATGTTAACAAAAAAATCATAACAAAATTAAAATTTCACAATAAACAAATTTTATAAAAAAATTGTAATTTTACAGCCTAAAAATAGGAAAAAATCGGTAAATCGACAAAAACCAATAATTCGCCACATAAAGAGATTCCACATTTTCAATTTCAGTAAACTTTAAAAGTTTGCCAAAAATTTCAGAAAAGAGTCGACATTTTACAGAAAAATTTCATTAAAAGATGAAATTTTATAACAAAAAAATCAATCGTCATTATAATTTGAAAATAAAAAAAGACCAAACAATTTGAAACTTGTTAGAAACTATACATTATACTAAAATCAGGAAGTGAAGGCGAAAAATCGCAGAAACCCGAAATTGTAACCGAAAATCTAAAATTCACGAAAAATCGGGAAAGATCGAAAAATTCAGAAAGTTCCGAAGAATCAATTACCTGAAGAACTAAGTTAAAAAAATGGATTTGTGCTGGTATCAATTAAAAAACTTACTTACGGCTCCCGGTGCCCCCTCGTTACACCGTTGATTCATACATAGTTACATTAAATAATAACGACTGAAATAATACCTACAAGGACAAAAATCCGCTTCTGCTTCTCGTTCCACCCTCCCTTCCACGAATAAATGAATATCCATTTAAACCCACAACCAATTGCTTTTTGGAATTCTTATTGGCAGGCGGCGAAATAAGGAGGAGCGAAAGATAAGTGAACAAGCAGTATTGTTGTTCGTTGTATTCCTTCACGTACTGGTGGTTGCATTTTGTTCACAGTTCTCAAATGGGGAGCTTGAAATTTAGTATTTTTGAGTATGTTTGTTTATTTTCAATTAGAGGAATGAATGCTAAAACGGCAGCTGCGACAAAACAAAATACACCCACTTCGTCAATCAAAAACACAGTTCGTACGTGATATATCTAAGGACTAGTTGTGCGTACAATGATAACATTTAGTACGTCAAGGATCTTAAAGCGGTTCAGTGCTCCGTGCAGAATACGTGCGATATAAGTTCAAAATTAAATTGATTTATTGAAAAACACAAAAGTTATAGATAACTAATTAGAAAATAAAACAAGTGCGTAGGTATGCCGTGTTGAAAAATACACGTGCATACCTACGCACATTTACAGAAAAAGGATATGTGTCTTTAAAACGATTTATCAGTTTTGTGTTATTCGTGAATAAATAAAATATTTGTGTGGATGGTATAGATACAACAATATTTATCGAATTTCACACATCATTCAGCATAAAAAGATCATTAGCCAACTAACTCCAGCATGCCGCTTGGAAATCATCAAATGGGTTTGTAAATTCATTGCAGGTATCAGAAGGTTGAAGTGCCCGCGCTATGGTGGCATTATCGGCTTTAGATTTTAATAATTTTCCGCTAAATAATCCGTGGTTACATGGTCGCTAGTGGCGGCGAATACATTCCAAAAGCCCTGAACCTGATTACAAAAGAGACTCCTAGTGCGCGTGGGAGGATAGGGAATAACAAATTGACTTTAAGGCAGAACCACCCAAAGACGTTTTATTCCTCAAAATCCGCCCATCACGTTTAAAATCAATATTAGCATCGTGTATTATTTAATTTAGTTTCGGTTTAAGTAGTACCGGCGCCATGTCTGTAAGCGAAGCCCTTTACATCAGCCCGCCATCGCCATCAATGATTTAAATTCGCAAAGTGTCGCTCAAATTTTCTCCCCGGTTGGTTTAAATTAAATTATGGATAACCGTTTTTCTCAAAATATGGGTAAAGTGTTAACAGATACCGGAGCCTTAACATCATATGCCATGGCACCAACATTGTTAAGTCACCCTATAACGCGTAGTCCTCCTACAGGACAACCATTGCCAAATAGTGTTAGTTTGAAGAATCATTCTGAAGCTTCTTTGCATGTCTAACAATGTCACCCGAATATTACAGAACTGAAATTTATTAAAATCATACTAAAATATATTAAAGTAACAGCAGAGCAAGTCGTACTAAGAACTGCAGTATATTCTTCAAACATATTTAATGGGCCAAGTCCATTTGAGAATTTTCTTATTGGTGTGAAGCTAGAGATTTTAATATATTTTTGTACAACCCAGCAATTAAATCTGTGATTTGCAACATGACAATATGACCAAAAACGAATAAGAAATAATACAGATCCCCAAATAGTGATGCCAATTATTTCAAAAAGCAACAAAAATAATTTTTACTTTTTTTTTAAATCTTGCCGATGATTGATGTTTGGAAAAATTCGGTTTTTGGGCCTTGTGAAGTTTGATTTTTTGTTCGTTTTTTCACATTTCTGTTTTACTAATGAATCTTTGGTGGATACCCAGCAGCGGCATAACTATCGCGCGGTGCATGATACCTTGTTTGCGGCCCTATTTGACACATTTTCTGTAATTTGTAAATATACATTTACTCCAAATAAATGGAATGCCTCCCTTACTCATGTGTATGGATGTTTCTTACAGTTTTTCTTCTGAAATCTTTTAGCCTTTATCTGTACGCCAAGCGAGTGACTCGTCTTGGAAATTATTGTATTTGCAATACTCTCTGAATACACGTCTATATTTTCTGTAGAAATAATAGCCGTTTGGTAGGATGTGCAAATAATTGTGAGTGAGCCCGGAAATTACGCAATATACACTGACACCTTTTTTGTCTATTATGGAAATATAGAACCAACCCATTTGACACCAATTATTAGGCATTCCACATAAGAAAGACAACAATAATCTGGAGCCTTGGTTATTGTGGAATTGAAGCAATTAACTTACTGATTAAGCAGCGACCGAGGCGCTAAGATCGCCTCTCCTCTCAACACCTAAATGTAAGTTAATTGATATAAACAAATGTACAAAGACGTATTACATCCGCAAAAACAATGTCTTTAATTAGCCAACAGAATGGTACAAATTCGTGGAAAATTAATGATTTTCCATTCTTAAAAAATATAATTAGCACTCTGATCGTGATCAAATTTATCCGCCTAGGATATTCCAAACTCTCACAAGGAGAATTAATGAACATGTCAATTCCACGAATTCGTATCCTTGGTTATCATCCCTAAACATATCCTTACTTCCTGCCGAAAGTTTCAAAGTTAACGTAACCAAATTTTAAAAATAAATCCTACAAAACTACTTTCGGTAGCAATTGCTCCACATCCATAGCAAGAGTAAAAAAAATCACTTTTATACCATTCTGTAATATCACACAACACATGTCTAAAAAGTCACTAAAACATTCAAAAATTCATCAATAAATTCGAGAAATTCGTCCAAAATCGGAAATCCCAAAATCGGAATCGCAAATTCCCAAACAACGTAGCGACGTACGAGTATATATATAGTCAATATTTTGTTTGGATTTTTTTTTAAATTTTCCCAAAATCGAAAACAAAATTTAACCATAAAAAAATCACATTTCTCAAAAAATCAAAATTGACCAGAATGTCTCAATTTTACTATCACAAAAATAGTTTTTTTTAAACCTTAAAGTTTAAGCAGATGCTAACAAAGAATCATAAAAAATCCAATTTGACGATAAAAAAAAAAATTATAAAATTCACAAAAAAAATTGGAGGTCCTTAAAAAATATCAGTCTTAACAGCTGAAATTATGACCCAAAAGGAAAAATTTTACTAAAAATATTAAATTTATTTAAACAAATTGTCATTCAAAATTAAAAATGTCAACGGTTTGGAAGTGCCAACATCACAGTCAAAAACTCTACTAAAATTCAAATAAAAATGAACAAAATCATTTGTAAACTTATAACCCTAATGATGTAACCAAACTTTGTAAATTCTTGCTAAAATTAGCATATGAATTTAACTTTTTCTTATTTTACTATTACTAATATATATTTATAAATGTATTTTGTAATCAATATAAACTCATATTATTAATTAACTTTATCCAAAGCATTAATTAAGCTTATTAACTACAATATCATGTATTCATAACAGATCCCTACAGTGTTTACGTCTTGATGAAACTCCACACATTGTAAACCTTTGCTAAAATTAGCATATGAATTTAACTATTTTCTTATTTTACTATGACTAACATATATTTATAAATGTAATTTTTAATCAACATAAACTTTTACTATCAATTAACTTTATTCAAAGCTTATTAACTACACCATCATGGTTGGACTGCTGATCCCTACAGTCTTAACTTCATGAATGGAACTTCAGAAAAGTGCGTAAATCGTTTAAAATTATCAATGTTACATGTTTTATTTGTCGTCAATACAATTAATGGTTTTTGTAATATGATTTAAAAGTGAAATCGTAAGATGTACCTAAAAAGGGAAGGATCTACCGTTTTTTTTTTTGGGTTTTCCTTCCAACAGCATATGCTCATCAAGATCGACCCAGTTTTCAGTTACTTTTTTGAATATTTCTGCTTAAATCTCATGAATGGCAAAATCCAATGTCTCAAATATCAGCTACGAGCGGACAATTGTCATTCAAATTTTGTACTGTAGGGCCAACCGTGGCCCTACTAATATATATTTATAAATGTATTTTGTAATCAATATAAACTCATATTATTAATTAACTTTATCCAAAGAATTAATTAAGCTTATTAACTATAATCTCATGTATTCATAACAGATCCCTACAGTGTTTACGTCTTGAATGGAATTCATAAAAACTTATTAAATGTAACAAACCACACATTGTAATCTCATGCCAAAATTAGCATATTAATTTAACATTTTTCTTGGTTCACAATGACTAACATAAATGTATTTTTATTATTAATTAACTTTATTCAAAGCATTAATTATATTTATGAACTACACCATCGTGGTTTGACTGGTGAGCCGAATAGTCTGAACTTCATGAAAGGAACTTCATAAATTTATATTAATGTTCGTAAATCGTTTCGAATTATGAATGTTACATGTTTATTTGTCGTTAATAAAATGAATGTTCTTTGTTGTAAAATGATTTAAGAGTGAAATTGTAAGTTTTAGCAAAAAGGTGAGAATGAACCTTTTGTGTTGACAGCATAATGTCATCCAGGTCGACCCGGTTCTCAGTTACTTGTTTTAATGTTTGTGCTTAAATCTAATGAATGGCAGAATCCAATGGCCCAAATATCAGTGACAGTCATTTTAATGAGACTGTATTTCATTCCAAAATGTTAAGATTCATTATTCAGAATATAGCCACACTTTTCTAAAAATATTCTGTAGTTTTTATAACTTATTCAGATTCCCATCCTATAAAAGTATTTTAATAATTATGACTATTGCTTATCCGCTTGGCATGGTTGTTTGTTCTTTTACCATAATTGCTACGAGAAAATCGCAACTTCTGGTAAAATGAGGTACCTTTACTTAATTGTGAGTAAAGTCCAAATTTATGCATCGATCTTAATGACATAATTCCTGTTTTAAATACATCGTATCTATGTGTACACCTTGAGAATGAAACGACCTTTTTTTGTCGTTTTCAAAAATAAATTTTGAAAGAAAATAATATCTTTCATCACAATTTTTGAATACCTCCGAAACTGAAGCTGATCAGGAAATAATAAACTTGATTTCAATTTTTTTACAAAAGCTAACTTTAAATGGTAACCCTGTATAACATGTTTAAAGTCGACTTCCCTCTACCTACGTGTCGATACTTTAATAGCATTTTCATAATGAGAAATTTTATTCATTAGAACAGGTGACAAATTAGAAAAAGTTGTGAACGTTTAGCAATACGAGAACAAAATTTGTAATTTACGTAGTCGGTTCAGACTAATTTAGACTTTTGGTAAAATTTATAGTTTTATTCATTTTTAATCTTCTTCGTGAATTTTTTTTTTTTGTGAATGCCACATTTGTGGCGAAATTTGACTACTTAACATAACTTTGGGTTTTTTTTACTTTGCAAAATGTTTGTGGTAAAATTTCAAAATTTGGATTTTTCTATACCGTGTTTGATACTGATTTGAATCCTAAGATCTCATCTGTGTATGCCCCGCCTAGGCATAAGATGGAACGCGTTCAATATAACAGGTTCTTGGCTACACTAGGACACAATGCAAAACACTCTTATTGGGGCCCTACACATCTTAGTTCTAGAGGTTGACAGCTCAGGAAAATAAGCTAGACTTCGTAGCTGGATGTAAACAGACTTTAATAAGCTGCCACACTTTATTGGTTTTTCCAAGGCATAAAATATCAAACGTGGTCAACTATTTGCCAGTTCATCTAATGATCTATCTTTTCACCATTCACTAACAATTGTTACGATACACGACAATTTTGACCAAATAAAAACAGGACTTGGTTGATATATAAAATCTATGTGAGCGCTCACCTAACTCCCAACCACAGAAGATAAACAGAATACCCAACAATGACGTTTAACAAAGGCTGTTCTCATGTGTGATTACCCCGTTTATTTAGATGAATATGAAAATGACACTATATGTTCCCAACAATGAGTTGGAAGAATAAGCTATACTAAACTGTTGTGAACATATGATAGAAATTTTATAAACAAAAATTGTGTGTTTAAATTGATAAAAAGTTTTCAATACTAGAAAAAAGTAATAAATAAGCAACAAGAACATACATTTTTGCTGTTTAATTATATTACTTTTGTTCCAGAAATGGTAAGTAATATCTGAAGAAAAGGAAAATCCATTCTGCGTCTTTTTATACATGTTTTTTTTTTTGCTTTTTCCCCTGAAGGCTTAGTTGGTCTACATTTGGCCATCTGTAAATAAACTGTCGACAAAATGATGTGATTTGTTTCTTAATTCTTTCCAGGAATATAGGTAAGTACTATTGTATATATGAGTGGTAAAAAATTAAACGGGTGTAAACCATATTTTTAATCAGTGATGTTTGTAGGAGTCCAACTAATCCAAAAATCTTTGTTCGCGTAGAAAGTGGTTAGAAAGGCTCTATTCTTTATGGGATAAAATGTAAGTGTAACAAATGCAGTGAAAATACAAGACAAGGCTTACAAGTGCAAAATATTTTTTTTTTGTTTTGCTTTGCAGAAAAACAATGTAGTGCAGTGGTTTATTTCTCTCGGCTAAAGTCCTCTGGACGCATTACCATTTCCATATATGTTTCCTCTTCAGAGGCATTTTTGGTTTCTAAGTAAACTTAACAAGGAATGTCGGAAATTCGATTAAAATATCTATATCTAATCACCATGTTGCAGAATTAGGCTGAAGTTGTAGTTGGCGAAGATAGGAAATGTAAACAAAACTGGTGACAAACACTGGTTCTCCGAGACATGATTTTTGCCCTAACTCTTTCTAGGTGGAACAACTGTAAGTATAAAAACTGATGTAAAAATAAAAAATCATATTTCCAAATACAAAATGTTGGTTTTTTTATTATTTTCAGTAAAACATGTTTTAATCACAGCTGCATGTGTAGAGAAATGCAAAATAAGCCATGAAATAAAAATTCGATGTGGCTAGAGGCCAGACCAAGTGGCAAAATAATCAACTTTCAACCTTTCATTTGCTGTAGTATTTAATAAATATAAAATCTCCTTTTAGAATTTTTAAATTACTGGTCTAAACAGTGGTTATTTGTTTTTCCATTACCTAGTTTTTAAATGAATATTTATATAATTGTTATATAATTGTTTTCTACAAAACTGCAATTTAATAATTAAAAATTTTGTACATGTCCTTCAACAAATTTAAAAAGCTGTTAATTTGTACTTTATTTTTTACAATAATTAATATTTTGCCAACAATTTTATATAAATTTTGACTCAATCTTTTTCAAGAATCAATAACACTTATTCCTTTTAGCATGTAAGAATTGTGGTATTTGTTACCTCCTATCTAAAAATAAAAATATATGTAAATGGGATTATAAAAACGTATTGTTCACTTGGTTAAAAAAAATTCAATTTCAGTGGTTGAGAGCTTATCTAAATAGATCCTGGGTTTTCCTGCTGTAAAATTAATTTTTGGAATGGCCCTTAAAGGGACCGTTTTAAACTGCTTTTTCTCTTTTAATTTTTTGATGGCCCTGAGAAGGGCCGATTTGAACTGCATTTTCTTCTTTTTAATTTGAGTGGTGGCTCTATAAACGAGTTTTAAACTACTTTTTCTCTTTTGTAAATTTTATGTTGGCCCTGACAATTTTAACAGTTTCACAGACCTTTAAAAATATAGTTCAAAGGCTCTGTAAAAAAACATCTTAAATTTATTGAATAAACATTCAAGATAAAACTTAAAAATAAATATATTCGACTTTGCGGTATAAACAAAAATACCATCACCTTTGTCTGATTTTTCTAAACTAACACGTACATATTTCCATATTAAAACTCATACTTTAAATTTGAACAAAATTTTTTTATTTATTTAAGATTTATTATAAATATAAAACAAAATCTATTAGTACTTAATTTCACTTAAACAATTTTCTTTTCCTTAGAGTTTTTATTTAATTGAAAACAATTTCATTATATTAAGGCACGATTGACCCTTTTATTGAGCACGTTCCATCAATCCATAACATTGTTTTTTCATTGAAGTGTAGTTGAAGTATATTTATGACTTGTCAAAACACAAAACCTTTATTTAAAACTAAGCCGGATACATGTTTAGCCAGAATTTGTACGACTTCTTGTCACATGACCAATTGGAGTTCAACTGGACTTGTTTGAAACACACAGACATCACTATTACACTTTTCCTTTTGGTTACATTGACTTTTTGTCACATAACCAATTGGAATTTTAACCTGATATATGCTCAGCAAGATGTGGTGCATTAGACAAACAGTTATTTCTAATACACAAGATCTTACTACTTAAATAAAAATAATTGGAAAGAACTTACCTGGTCGGATCTCTCGTGAACTTGTGGAGTCTCTCCCCTTTTGGGCAACCCATTATACATCGACGGCTCCTGAAAAACATTACGTTAAAATCTTTTTATTTTAGCCAATGTGTAAAATTTTTGCATACTTACATTGTTTTATCTTCTGTTACTTCCTTGATATGTATACTTATGTATATATGTATATTTTCCTTTTTGTGGTTCCTTTTCTAGTCACGCGTTCAAAACACTTTGTTAACAATTATTTTGGTTTATTAATCAACAATTTTTTTCACTTTTTTTAAAATTCGCACTACAATATCGTTCGTTTTTAATAGTTTTTAACAAATTATTTATTTGACGTTTACCACCATCATATGAAAGGGATAGTTATATAAAATACAGCACTATTTGCTATCCCTCTTATATAATGGTGTTAAATTGGCAGCACTATTCTGCGAGTTTTCGGGTCTAATTAGTAGTGTATGCTCCCAACATCAGCTAAAAGATATACTTACAAAAACACTTACGTCAGGATAAAGAGATGGCTTAGATAACAATAGCGACATACTCGTTATCCTGACATCAAGACCGAAATGAACTTATGTCAAAGAACTTTACATAATAAACTGAGAAAAAAAACGAGACTCTGGTCTAGAGCTCTATTTAAAACAAATTGATCCAATGAAAAAATACTGACTGTAGCCTATGAAAAGCTTTAAGGCACTTAAAATATCCTACTGTGGGGCCAAGATTTGAAAACCGTAAATGGGCTAAAAACTCAATTAAAAATCTGGCCACTTCGAAATGGAACGAAATGGTTTTGCACCATGCAAATTATCAGTGACATTGTAGATGATCTTATAAAATATCGGCTGTGTTTATTACAAACGACATTTAAAAAACTCGCGCGCACCTGATCGTATTATATGATCAATGATAAGAAACATACCTGCTTCTGATGTGAAAATTATATTGATTAATGGAAGGCAAAGTTATGAGGGCGGTAAAAACAGCGCGAATGGTTTCGCGTAATATAAACACTGTGTGCTTTATGGATTGGCACACTACCGTGCGCCTTAATTCAACTTTCTTTCTGCCTTATCACATATTTATGGCTAAAGATAAAATGCGAAAAACTATAGAAAACATAGATTTACTTTCTTGTATCGAAGTCTTAATACTTTTAACCCCATAAAAATGTAAACTTATGTATGTATGTGCTAATGACATACATACATGTTCACCTGTGTCATCAGTCCTCTGTAAGCAACGTATTTCATAAATGCAAAGAAGCAAATTCACTATAGAACTTTTTTTTTTGCTGGATTTTGTTTGCAAATGGAAGAAAAGCAAACAAATCAAAATAAAAAATATTGATTGACGTTTGCAATATCCAAATATAAAGTGTTTGTTTGGCTTAAACTTAATGGTGGAATGAAATATTTTATATCGGTTAAGCGAAAATCCATGTAACTGACAAAACACAAATTATTGCGGGTTTTATTTACTATTCCACGAATACTCGTATATAGTAAAATTTGTGTTATTCAGATTAATGAAGCGGAACCTAAAGTTAGACAAAAAAAAACAATTTTCTAAAACAAGCGGATGTAGTGAGAGTATTGACACGACTCATGCTGCAACCATACCCACATCAGTTAGTTGGACGTTTTAAATACCTAAACGTAAGAGATGAAAGAAAGACAAATATACAAACAGTACCAAGGACTTTGTCCTCTTAGGTACCTGTAAAGTAGGCTACGCCATATACGACCTTAAGCAACAGGCGGCCTTTGGCTGGCCTTAAAATGTTTTCTTCTAAGCTATGTTCGGCCACATAGAACATTGGATAGGCGAGCAAAGATACTTCAACAATGGAGATGCCCTTCCATTATCTGAAAATATTAATGTTTCAAAAAAAAAACTTAGATATGAAAAAAGAGATCAAAAATACCAAAAACATTATCACTGCTATTGTTAAGTCTAGAGTATTCTATAGTTAACACTGCGTCTTCACTACCCATAAATTTGTTCGCACATGGAGAGAGCCTTGGCAGAATAAGGGAGGAAAATGTGTTCCTGATCTTCAGCATGGGGAATACGTGTAGATGTTCCGGTTCAGTTTGAGCATACTTTTTCGTCTCCCACCGACATTGTTTTCAAATTTTCAACATAGTTTATGTGCGGGTGTTTACAATCGAGCTCATACACATATATTTTTTATTTTGCCTGTGGGCATTTTGTTTGTGATCTCGCGGAACAGCGTTGTGCGAGCGACTGTTCAAACTGCTTTGTTTGACTAACGAACAGAACGTCAACAGCAACGGTCTTCACGAGCTAAATCCCTGTGCGAATAGCAATCTGTACGTTGTCAAGACGCAAACATTTCTTGAATGACCAATAAATACAACAACATTATTGCCAATCTGATCACCACGATGTTCAGCTACATTTTCGAATTGGGCTTAAATCTTATAAGCGGCAGCTTTAAATTCAAGTTACAAGGCCTCAGATGACTTTATGTGGTTAACGTAAGGGTTAAGGGACATATAGTAACAGCTGGGAATGAAGCAGCAGACGAAGTGGCAAAGAGGGGCATTGTGGCGAATACTTGTGGATAAAAAAAAACTTATTGCGAGCAAAAGTTATATTAGCCCTAAAAACGAGGAGCGAGGCTACCAGAAGTAGACAGGCCAAGAAATCGAGATTTTATCAAAAATTTAAAAGCAATAGAGAAAAAGAAAACAAACCGATCGAAGAAGAGTTCAAATGTAAAATACGCCGGCTAAAACCGGAGGGCAAAATTAAATATCGCAAATAATCCTTTGCACCAGGAAACTCTATAGCACATTTTAGTAAATTCGTGACAGACTTGTTTTTTTATAATTGAGCAACATATTTTCTATTAAAATTTTTACCTTTTCATAATTATTGTTTTTTTTTTAATTTTCGGCTTTTGGTAGTTTTTTTTTTCAATTAAATTTTTATTCCATTTTTTTAATGGTCAGTTTTTTGCAAATTTTAAATTTTGGCAAAATTTCTAATTTATGTAAATTTTTGGGTGAATTTTGTTTTTTAAAATTTTGATTTTTAGGAAAATTTTGTCATTTAAAATTTTTTGCGGAAGTTTTTTTTTTTTGTGGTAAGTTTCAGTTTTTTTTTTTTATTAATTTATGCTTGTTTGGCGATTACAATTTCTTATTTCAGTTAGTGTGGTGAATTTCGGAATTATTCGCAATATTTTTGTGCAGTTTTAATTTTTCTTAAATTTAGTTTTTTGGAAAAATTTTGTAATTTTTGTACTGTAAAACTTTCGGATTATAGTTTGGTTTTGTGGTGAATATTAAAATTTTGGATAATCCCCAAATCGTTTCGTTTTTTTTTAATTATTTTCGATTTTTGCTAAAATTTATAATTTTAAGTTTTAATCTTGTTTTGTGAATTGCCGATCAGTGGTGAAATTTGATTTATGTGTGTATTTGTTTAACATCGATTTTGTTGAACTTTCGACGCTTTTCATAAAATTTTAATTTTTTGCGATTTTTTTTGGTACAATTTCAAAATTAGGTGCATGTAGTCATTTTTGGAATGTTTTTTTTTTAAATTGAATTATTTTTTTGTTCTAGTTTTTGGATATGATGGCAAATTTCTGAATTTGTTGCGAACTTAAAACCTTGGCAAAATTTCTGATTTTTTAAAATTTGTTTGTGAAATTTCGGTTTTCGAAGGAATTTGGTTTTCTTTGTTAGTTTTGAAAAATTTCGAGTTTTTTTTTAATTACACTGGTTTGTCACCAAACCAAACTTAATAAGTGATCACGGAAATTCGTTCTAAAAATCTACATCAAAACACACACCCTGTCGGAATATCAAATCAAGAAAATATTAACCTATCTCTTTCTTTTGATTTAGCTATTCGCTTGCTGTGATTGATAAATGTATTTCATCTTAAAATGAAAGGAGGTGCCACAAAAATAAGCACCAGGGAATGAAGTAGTAGAAAAATAAATTATAAAGTCCAGTGAGTTATCTTATGCCTATTTAGAGTTAAACAAATTTGCACTTAGCGGGCAAAACTCTTCATATCTGCATTTTGCCATTCTGGGGAGGTAAAATCAGCAAAATGCAGGTAAATCTTAAGTGGTTGTATAAATTTCCTACTGGGAAACTGCTGTTTATTACATGGCATTCTTTATTCTACCAAAAAAGGTACAATGTGTAATGCGGGGGTTAGTGTTATTGGCGCTCAATTAAACAAACTGTCGAAAAATTAAACAAATACCTTAGAAGGAAAATGTAGTTTCGATAAGCAGTTATATAGTATTACATTTTTGTGGGCAGGAAAAGGCTACTGCTTTCTCCACTGTACTTATGGCAACTATGCTGCCATCTACTCTATCAATTCAAAGCAGAGAAAAAACTATGTCTCATTTTTGTGGTCTCCTTTTTCAGAAAAACAAATTCGATAAACACACAAACACACACACATGAATGCCTTAATTAGTCTTTAATGTGAACATAATCCACGCACATTAAGATCCAAATACCTCCCCAAAACACTCATCAAATACAGTGTAGAATACACATATGCAAATAAAAATTTTTTATTCCAATTAAAAATAAAAATGGTCTTTCCTGTTGTTTAAACATATACACACACACATGTGTAGTTAAGTGCTTCAATGGATTGTTCTGATTGGCTCTTAAATTACCCAGGTTAAGTGTGCTATGAATGACAACCACCCTTCACTGTATCCACTTCCTACTTCAGCCTTTTCTAATTTTAAAAACCTCTTCGATTTGCATAATAAATTCAACCAATGCTACTTGAAATTTCTTCGGTCAACTAGAAATTAACATTATAACCTTAGACATTCAACACCTCTATATGCCACGGTTGCTGTTTGGTATAATAATACGAAATACACTGAAAAAAATTAAGAGATCATGGAAGAAGATGTTTGTCGTTCATGCATACTGTTTGTGATTAATTTAATTATTGCATTAAAAACAAGGAATAAAATAATAATAAATAAATACTAATAATAAAAATAATACTTTTTATTTTTAGCAAGTTCCTTTTAAAGACTTTGAAACCGTAAAAGAACAATTTATTACCTTAAACTGACTTAATTTTTGTAATTGACAGCTGGTATTTTAGCTATGCTACGTTAGGTATCTCAAAATACTTCAACTTTTTTATTTTGTGCTGAAGTTTTTCTTTTTAAGTCTTAAAACTACTTCCAGTCAATTTAATATTGTAAAAACCAAATAAAGAAACAAATAAATTCCAGAAGCAGTTAATGCAAATAATTCTGCACATAAGTTACGGCTTTCAGATCGGCCAATTGCATCGTTTGTATAAACTTTTTCTACTTACAAATTAAATAACAAATTGTGCTGCAATTTCGAAACACCGAAGTACGATCACAAATAGGTAGCAATTTTTTATACCAAAATATATTTGTCTCCCGCTTATGATTTATTAGTTTTAGTTTAAGATTAAAATTTCTTCTAAAATTGTTGCCATATTTTTTAATTGCCCAAAGAGTTTCGCAAAAAACAATCTCACCAGTTGAGCGCTAAAATTATTTATATTTTTTTCATTTAGCTATTTTCTAAATTTGTTTTTTTTCCCCTAATTCAAAGATATTTTTTGGAGAGGAGTTGGAGTTGAAAGATTTTAAGCCGCTTATTATTTGGGATGTAACGAAGCGGTATAATATTGTACGAATTAGCAGCTGATACTCCAAGAAATAAAAGCACAAAAGTCGTGACACATTCAGTGTCAGAAATGGTAAAAACACAAATAAAAATATGTTTGGACCATACAGTTACATAGTAAAAATAGGATATTTATCGACAATTACATTACATACATTATGGTGTTAGAATTGACATTATTGTGTTAGAATTGACATCTTTATGTACGTACATACATATTTTCATATACAAATTTGTTATTCATATATTTCCTTACATTGTTGGGGATTTATACATATTCCTAAAGGGCTGTTGTTTCCCCAGTTTTGCATACCCTAACTCTCCACTCATACACACTGCCTTGCCTGCCACATTTTTACATTTATCATGTTCATGCTTTGCTTGGCTCGGTAAACTTTGACACAAGTAGGCCGCCCCGTCCTCCGTCTTGTCTACACGAAATGATATTTATGTATCCCGGTTGCGTAAGAACCATAAGTTCTTTTACCGTTAGCCGATTAAATGTGTAACAGGGAATAGAAGCCATAGCTCGTAGAAGTTAAATTTTGGGTATCAACAGTTTGCTGTGTAACATAAAGTCAGTTGTGAAACTTGCCTTGTGAAGCAACATTTGGAGTCTTAAATAAAATCAATCCGAAGTATTTATATGTTCAACAAAAATTAAAGTGGAAAATCTCAAAAGGGAATTTATTTGAAATAACATTTCCTAAAGAAAAAAAATTGAACTTTGTAAAACAATCAAAATAATAAAAGCAACATAATTAAGCCTGTGGCAAAATAAAACAGAATCATATACAGTCAACAAGAAAACAATTTATACAGCCAGCACTCCTCTTTTCCAGTCAAAGTACCTCTTTAGCTCTTTAAGATTCTGAACTAAAACTAAAAGCTATTAAGAGGCAAAGGGTCAGCTGCCTATAAAAACTTTAATTTAGTTTAACAACTTCACTTTAATACAAAAAAATAACATAAATAAACTCCGTTTTTCAAAACAAAAATGAAACTGTACACTAACTTTTCCTGTGAAACGAAGTTCTGAAATAAGTGCTAGAATTAATATTAGTTTTGGTGGGTACGGTTAGCTCTAGCATCTAACACAGTTTTATGTGTTTTTTATATTAAGGGGTAACTAAAGGCTTTCGTTAGATGCTAGAGGTGGCCACACCAAGAACTCATTTTTTTCTGGTACTTATTGCACAACTTTCTTTCAAGGTACCAGTTTTTGTTTGGTTTTGAAAAATGGATTTTTTTTAAATTCATATTTTTTTTTGTATTAAAGTGAAGTTGTTGATTTAAATAAAAGTTTTTATGAAATGATTAATTTACCTATTGATTGCTTTTAGCTTAGCTTGTAGTGGGAAATGTGCGCTGTACAACTTTTTTTGCTCACTGTATATATTTGTTGCTGTGAAAAAAGACATTCAATTATTTATTTATTTTAAGAATAAAAGAAATAAAACCCCTGACATATAAAGCCTTAAAAAGCCTTTGCAGAGCAGCTTTTGTTAAGGTATTTGGGAAAACACAGGGTTAATGCTCTTTACTACTATCTTACTTCTTACTCTATTGACCACTACGGATGGGGTCATACAAAAAAAAATATATCAAAAACAAATAAGAGAGCTATGTATGTTCGGCTGTTCCGAATCTTAAATACACTTTACACAAGAATTATGAACTATTAAAATTGTAAGAGTACTAGATATTTTTCGCGGTACAAAGATTGTTTTTTTTTTGCCTCCCAGTTTGTTCGTCTTACTTTACATAAAACTTTCCTTTCGCCTTTAGATGGTTTTTATAATTTCTGCTCTTTTGATTTGTTTCATCTCTTCTCTGAAGGCTTATCAATTTTTAATATTGGCTTGATTTTTGGTGAATTGTAGAAAATAACGGAATTTGATTTGGAGTGAAATTTCGAATTTTTGAAAAAATTTATAGTTTTCGGTTAAATTTCGGCATTTGGGTAATATTTTATTATATGCTGAAATTTTATTATTTAAGTGTTTTTTTTGTGAAACTTTGGTTTTTTGGTGAAAATTCGATTTATGTTGATTTTTGGTGAAATTTTTGGTTTTCGATAAAATGATTTATTCTGGAGGTTTTGTTATTTAAAATTTTTTGGTTAGATTTTTATTATCGGTTTAATTTCCTTGTCATAAGGACGAAATTTATAATAAATTCTACGTATCTTTTCGGTTTAAATTTAGACAGGCTGAAACTTGATAGTTTTCTTGCAATTAGTGAAATTTTATTTACTGGTTTCAGTCCTTTGGTGAAGTTTAGGGATTTATATTTGTTGGTAATTTTTGTAAGTTTTAAAATTTTTGGTGAATTTCAGATTTGTAAAGTTTTCTGTTGTTAAGGATAGTGAATTTTTGATTTGTGTTGAAATTTAAATTTATTATAATTTGTTTCGAATTTAGGAAAAGTTTCGATTTTTTATTAAAATTTTGAATTTTTGGTTAATGTTCTTTTATTTGTTAAAATTCCAAGACTTTAGTGAACATTTTTTTAAGGTTTATTCGTTTAGTAATTAAAATTGTTTTTGGCCAGTTTTTTCTTCTGTGGTTAATTTTCGGATTGAAGCTTTTTAAACTGTTTGGCGAATTTTATATTTTTTGTTAGTTCCCGATTTGAGTTCAAATTTGAATTTTTCGTGATATATTTGTTAGCTACGACTTTTACTTAAATTTTGAAATTTTTCATAAAAGCTTAATTTTTTGTAAAATTTCAGAGACGAGTGAAATGCGATTTTTGCTTATTTTCATTAAATTTTGCTATTTTACCTTCAGCTATGACGTCTAGGTTATTTGCTTCAACTCAATGTTATACAGGTGTCTCCCTCTAGGATTACGGAGTCCGGAGCCTGTCTGATATAGTGTAGCAAACAACCTGTGAAATTGAATTGAAATCAGTAAGAGTAATGGATGAAGCCTGTATAAAGTATTTGCTGAGTTCTGGCATTAGAAAGTGCCTTACGTTTTGGCGCAGTATGATTGCAGTGCCACCACATTCTCTTCGTATGTGAAAAATCCATTGACTCCAAAGCAATTTTTTTAAGGTGAAACGTGATTCAGAAACTAAATTAAGTGTATTTTCTGTGTAAGCGGGAGCATATTTTCAACTGGTTCATTATTTGCTCAGCAATACTGGCAGAAGCATGTTTTGGTTGCGCATAATTTTCTAAAACATAACCTGCAAAGTTGTCATGAAATTATTTATTGTTTGTATTACATTCTCGATTTAGGTCGAATTATTCGTGAGGGATGTCTGTGCGCCCTCTTTTAAGACGTGGGCATATGAATGTGTATTGTTTTGGCATTCACATTAGGTATATCATTATTCAATGTTTGGGCACACGAAAAGAGCGGTTTTATATTGCGTACTACTACGAACCGCAACCAGTATGAAGCCTAGAAAATTGGAAAGTCCTATAATGTACGTATTTAGCATTACGTACGATTTTTGCACTAATTTTTACGTATTGGAAGACTTTACAGCCCTTATACTTTGCAGTGTGGTTTTCACCGTAGTTACTGCATATTTGTCAACATGGATTTTTGGAGAAGTGCACTCCGAAGTTAGTTCGGCAGTATGCAGTAGGTTTTCGTGTGCCCAAATTCCTGACAATTAGTGCACTGACGGGGACCATTATGTTTTATTGGATGTTCTACAGTTATTATTCTGTTCAGGAAGTAACGCAAGTTTATATGCATTCATTGGGGAACTTTATTCTAGTTTAGCATATTATACACTGACCTTACAACGTAATCCTCCGCTTCTATAGAAGTTTTTATTTGCTCAATGGGAACATTGCTCTTTACAACAAGAACTTTTCCTTTCCTACGAGCTGTGGCAGCATGTTTACAATGTTATTGGACGTTTGCCACCCCTAGTAGATTGGCGGATGTTTTTGTGTTTTTATATTGCTTCGTTGTGCGATATCTTACCTGGTCATACCTGTTTGCAGTTTTTTTTTATTGGCTTTCTTATATTACCTGTCTCGATTTTTGTTGAATTTTATTTTATTCAACCTGTGAAAATATGTTTATATTTGCGGATGCCTGGCGGTTAAAAAACCACTATAATTTTTTTTATTATTTAAATCATTTGTAGCATTATTAGAGTCTGTTGCACTGGAAGAGTAATATTAGCATTATTATATAGTTTTCATAAATGTTTGGTACACTGATTCATTGATTATCATTGGAATTGCTTAAAATGGCTTAAATAACCATTCCCAAGTTGTTGTTGTTGTTTACAATGCACAATATATAATATAGTATGTTGTTGTTTTTTTGTTTCTTTATAACTATGTCTCTGCACTTGTTTAATAGCATTTTTTAATGACGTAAGCCATATATTACGACCAATAATTGTGCGTTAAATATGACGTACGTCGGTACACAACCACGATTAACTGAACTCGCAAATGCATATGTGATTTGTTTCTTTATTTAGAAAATATTTAGTAGAAGGGCTACCTTCTGTTGGCTCGGTAAACGACATTAAAATACTCTCTGTAATTCCATTGAGACATTTAATCTAAACTACTGTATGTATAACAAATTGTTGGTATGTTTGGATGTTAGGAAATTTGTTACTCAACATCTCAAAAACGATTGTAAGTATAAGCATATAGCTTTTAGGCTGAATTAGAATATAAGTAGGTTACTTTTTATCCAAACACAGCGACAAATAAAGTGTAAAAGAGACTAAAAACAATTGACATATATAACGCAAACTTTGTTATTTCTCTCTGGCTACAAATCTGAAGTCCACGCGCACGAAGTTGCGGGCAGAATTTTTTAATATAATTTTTTTTTTATTAAAAAGAACATGTTATACAAAATTCTATTAACAAGTAGGTTTATGTACTCGTATATATGTATGTAAATATAAAAAAGATAACATTGCATTACACTTTAACACTTGTTTGTCGTCCATTGCACATTTTAATACTAAACTCATTGTGCGAACATTTGTAAATAATTTACCTCTATATCTGTGGCAAAAAGTGATTAAGTGGACTTTAGGTGAAAACGTGTTAATTACAAAATTTCACATAACTTTTATTTATTTTTTATCTTTTTCATTTGGAACAGTAACTTAACCTATAACCACAATATTACGAGTTGTTTTTTGCAATAAAGCAATAAAATTTTTAAAATCAATTTTAAAACAT
The DNA here is from genome assembly GCA_963932375.1 of Phania funesta. Classification (NCBI taxonomy): domain Eukaryota; kingdom Metazoa; phylum Arthropoda; class Insecta; order Diptera; family Tachinidae; genus Phania; species Phania funesta. Next base: position 5,159,273 of record OZ010657.1, on the reverse strand, counting down.
AAAATGGCTCTCATGTAAAACGCCACAATCACACTTAAGCACTTTTTCCTTATTGGCACAGATAAATTAAGTTACGTTTATTTCAGTTTGGAGTGAACAAAGAAGCTTTGTGAATTTTACGTGCGACCCCCCTACTTCTTAATCCCTCAATACTCTTTAGAAGGTGTACCCCAAAACAATTTTGTGGTCACCCTTGTTTGTTCCCTCGAAAAGAATCGAAGGAAGTCAAGTGTACGAGGTAAAGCTGTGAAGTGCTAGAAATTTAAAATTGCCTTATGATGTAATAAATAATGATTTAGTAATTAATGTAAAATTATTTTATACTTTTATAAGTTGTTTTAATAAATTATTAATTAAAAGAGGGTTGGCATAGCCAAGTTTGGCTGTAGGGTGGAAAGAGACCTTTCCGTCTCGTTCATCTCTCATGTCGTTAAAACTTGGATTGCTGTTTGATCCATGTAATATAGGATGGCGTAACAATTACGCCGTAATGAGGACTGGCTGTGAGTTTGTAGCAAATTAAAAAAAGGTTCTTTTCATAAAAAGTCTATTTAAAAGTGTAAAATCGAGGACATTATTGACAACTAATTCTCAATATACTTACATCATAATACTCAAAGCACCGTGACATTTGGCCGCATCTGCGAATATGGTAGAAAATTCAAATTATGGCGCCGCTTTTAACAGCACCACAAATTTAGCCGTCATAAGTTTAAGACAAACAAAAAAAAAAATAATAATAAAAATAACGTCTCTGTTGGAACAAATGAAGGAACAGAGGAGTCATTTATAATAAAATATCCAAAGATACAGGTTTTCAAGTGCGTTGTTGTGTTACTGACGACAGATTGAAGCCAACTTCGAATATCCTTAAAAAAATTTGTTAAATTGTTATGCAAGTTCGTATGTATGTGCGTTGTGAGGCCTATTTGTGTGATGTACATATGCATGTTTTACTTTTATCGATATTTTGATATTCCAGGATATAATAACCAAAATAACAAAAAATACTAACATATGTATATGAGAATATGTTTCTCACAAAAATTCAAAAATATTTCATTATTTACGCGAAACAAAAATTAGCATTAAAGTTTAAATAGTTTTACATTTGTATGAATATGTGTACAAAACTATCTTACTGATTAAACTGAATGATTAAATTTAAAACAATGAGTGGATAATGCCGTATTAAGGCATTGCACAGTGGGTTGAAACAAAGGTAAATTAAGGTTTAATTCAAGGAAGCCCATTATCGTTATTTACATTATTTTGTCATAACTATATATTCATCAACTCCCTTATCATGTTAATAATGATCACTATCATCATCATTGTCGCCTTCTTCGGGTAGAATTAATAACTCCAATGCCAACTGTGGTATTCTGTATTTATTTTTGTTGTTGTTATTAGTTTCACTCATGCTGGTAATGAACGTATCTGAAGTAATCAGACATCTCTTATAAGTAGCATCTTCAAAATGAGGAGTTTAAACAACTTTCAGCAAATTATTAAAAAATTCACTCATGATTTACACAACCAACATTTCACGGAAAGGAAAATGCGGGATTTTTTAATTTATGAATAATTTTCCAGAAAAAGTTGAAAAGATACAAAAGAGAAAGTTTGATTGCCTTTTGTAATGTCATAACCAGTGGGGTTCAAAGTGGAGATAGCTGGAACAAAATTTTGAGATTAACAGAAAGAGATAATGTTATATTGAGTAAGCTTGAATTAATGGAAACTTTCTTGAAAAGTAATAGAGTTATACTTACTTGAAGAGCCCATGAAGACAACACTACTGTGGGCTTTAAACAAGAGGACTATGTCGCTAACATCAATAATGTTGTAGGAGATATTACAAATTATAACTTGGTGATTAAGGATCCGACAAATAAGTTACAGAAGAATACTAATAGAAAACATGTATTGCAATTGCAACTAGATTGTGTGTGCTTCTTAAAATTCATAAGGAAGATTTTCCTCTAAAACTAAACTAAGCTAAGCCCTAATGTCACAGCACATTTCCTACTTTTATTAAACAGCAAAAGAATTTCACATAAATTTGTTAAAATATTTATAAATAGCATATTATCGTTAGAGTTATGTTTTTTTGTCTATACTTAAAATACTTTGTGGGTTGAATTTGAGGAAAAATTCTATTGTTCATCTCAACCAAGTGGCAATTTTTATTTAGATAGTGATGACATATTATTAGCTACGATAGCTGTTGATTCACATCCTGAAATATTCACTGAAGTGCTTAAACGAGGATGGGAATTCAAACTGAGCAAGTGCAAATTTATTTATCAATCAATAGCGTATTTAAATGGGGTATTTAAGAGACTCCGTAGAAAATCACCCAACTCAAAACGATTCGCATGTAATACAAAAAACTAAGATCTACCCATACTCCAATTTTCAGGTCTCTACCATACACATGCGGGGCACCGTAGTCCCCCTATCTAAAAAGTTACAGATTTAAAATATTTCTGATTAGTTATTCCCCAAGACCTACCTGTGTACCTAATTTCAGTTCACTAGCTATAGTGGACGTTCCGTGGGCTTTAATGGACATATAAAAAAAAATAATTTAGGAAAAAAAAGGTAGTTTAAATCGGTTTTAAGAAGCAAGCACATCAATATAATACTCAAATAAAATACGGAATAAATAAAAGTTTAATAAAGAAATAAAATTGTGTTTTATCTAAAAAGGCAACAAAATTATAGCAATCGGTAGGATACCAACGTAAGCTCCCAGGTATCCCTTTGCTTTTTTATATTTAAGTGAAAATCGTCGAATAGATTGAGGGATATTCGGCATTTTTATGTCGTAAATGGCTTTTCAGAATAGAACATATGAAAACACAAAAAGTGGAATCAAATTTGATTTAAAATTTTGTGAATTTTGTGGTATTTTTGCAGTTTTATTTTCTTTTATTCCAGTTTTTCGAATTTGTTCTGAATTGTCGAAGTTTTGGTGAATTTAACCTCTGGCTAAATTTTTAATTTTTCCTTCCTTCTTGGTGCAGTTTGGATTTTCTTGCAACGTTACTTTTTTTTATAAAATATATTTATTTTACTAATTCAGTATATTTTAAACTTAAATATTTAATCTTTATGATTTCAAAATTTTATGGAATATTTTTAAGTGAATTTTTTATTTTGTTGGTGAATTCCCGATTAGTGGTGATATTAAAACATTTTTATATAATTGTGTAAAAAATATTATATTTTTCCTCCAGACGCTCTTGCAGCTCTCATGAGACATACGTCCAATAACACAGTGCCCCGTTGTGATGTCAACTAGTACCTATATCGATTTTTTCTAAAGGGCCAGTAGTGCCTTCCACCTTTCCTTATTGATCGAGGGTCTGTTTCGCCGGTTTCTTCAAAATAGAGCCAGAGATCGAAAACACATCAGTACACATCTCGCGTTCCATAATGATGGTTAGACTGGCCATAAAAATATCAACTGTCGTTGTATCTGTAATAAGTTCCCCAATTGTCAAAGTTAGGGTATCCTTGGTGAGAGTGAAAGCATTAAGATCCTTAGAGGAGATCCCCGATCCAGTCCCCGAGTCTGCCTTAGAACCATCCGGAAATATCAAAACCGCATTGTCTCGAATTGCGGAATTCTCCTTCCACTCATCCCTGCTCAGTCCATAACAGCGGTCAAATAATCAGTTTGCACAAAAATATTTCCACTTACGTTACGTAGAATGGTGCCATGTCCAACACGATGATGTCTTCATTCACTCGACTCTCTAAGTTTTAGGGCCGACCTTAAAGATATGTATTTGATGCATAGATCGAGAAGGAACAGATCAGTTTGTGGACTCCTAAACTGGCCTGAGGAGTTGATCTCGTTGCACCGGTGACTGCGAAACTTACCAACCTTTACACTTTGTCTAGAAGAGAGAGTTGAACTTTTGTATTCACTACTTTCCGTGCATATCCTATGTACAATGAACGGTCGCCTGCAGAGAATGCACTTAGGGCCTTCCTTATGTTGTCCTCAGCATTTCCACGAGAGCTTTCAGTCCAGGATTACGCCAAGATATTTGGCCTCGTTCGCTAATTCCAGAGTAACTGCTTGAGTCTAAGAAACCACCACAAGGCCCTTGCAAGGGTACGATTTCGATTTTAAGTCATCCTCGTTACGCATGAGTTCATCAATCAATCTTCGTAGGATATTTTCTCCCATTTTTTTATTAGTTTATTTTTATTTTTTTAACTTTAGTTCAAAAAGAGTTCGAGTTCTCTATTATAAAAATCCAAAATTATAGTTATAATTTGAACATAAAATAAAATATATATATATAAAATATGTAATAGAACAACAAGTTGTTTTATTTTGTTAACCACTATTTTACTGGCGATATCGCTAAAAGAACCAAGTGAAAACAGAAAAAGGGAAAAAATGTAACAAAAGGGGTTTCTCTCAAAATACATCAAAGAAAACATCGAACCTTTTTTTGTGAAAATGAGTAAAATTAATAAAATTTCAACACTGAAATTTCAAATAAAGTAATTGGGAAAAATAAAAACCCAGCCGATTTGTGGAGGAATGGAAAGGCTGAGAAACTAGAAATGTTTGCGAAACACATTGGCTCAATTCGTAAACTTGTTAATGCATCCCTACTCGGGCTGTTTGATTTAAGTTTCAGAAATAAGATCACGTCCAAAGCAAGCACTACTCTTATTCAGTCCTACAAATTGGGCGGAGATCAAGTTAATACTAAGAGTTAACTTCATTATATCTGCAAGTATAGAATCTATTATTATTCAAATGTAAACTGGAAAAAAATTAATTGTTAACAAAATTAAATTTAAATACTAGTTTAGATAGTAACATCGAACAATGATATACATAGTTGCAAACGTATTGAAAATATTGTGTTGAATATTTTTATATCTTAAATTCCTAATGAGCCAAAATTGGTTCTTAATTCAAGAAATCCATACTCATTAGTAAAAGCAAAATAGTTGTTAATTGACACTGAGTATTTTCATACAAAATAAATATTATAATTTTTAGCCATGTCCATGTCCATGTCCATGTTCATGTTCATGTTCATGTTCATGTTCATGTTCATGTTCATGTTCATGTTCATGTTCATGTTCATGTTCATGTTCATGTTCATGTTCATGTTCATGTTCATGTTCATGTTCATGTTCATGTTCATGTTCATGTTCATGTTCATGTTCATGTTCATGTTCATGTTCATGTTCATGTTCATGTTCATGTTCATGTTCATGTTCATGTTCATGTTCATGTTCATGTTCATGTTCATGTTCATGTTCATGTTCATGTTCATGTTCATGTTCATGTTCATGTTCATGTTCATGTTCATGTTCATGTTCATGTTCATGTTCATGTTCATGTTCATGTTCATGTTCATGTTCATGTTCATGTTCATGTTCATGTTCATGTTCATGTTCATGTTCATGTTCATGTTCATGTTCATGTTCATGTTCATGTTCATGTTCATGTTCATGTTCATGTTCATGTTCATGTTCATGTTCATGTTCATGTTCATGTTCATGTTCATGTTCATGTTCATGTTCATGTTCATGTTCATGTTCATGTTCATGTTCATGTTCATGTTCATGTTCATGTTCATGTTCATGTTCATGTTCATGTTCATGTTCATGTTCATGTTCATGTTCATGTTCATGTTCATGTTCATGTTCATGTTCATGTTCATGTTCATGTTCATGTTCATGTTCATGTTCATGTTCATGTTCATGTTCATGTTCATGTTCATGTTCATGTTCATGTTCATGTTCATGTCCATGTCCATGTCCATGTCCATGTCCATGTCCATGTCCATGTCCATGTCCATGTCCATGTCCATGTCCATGTCCATGTCCATGTCCATGTCCATGTCCATGTCCATGTCCATGTCCATGTCCATGTCCATGTCCATGTCCATGTCCATGTCCATGTCCATGTCCATGTCCATGTCCATGTCCATGTCCATGTCCATGTCCATGTCCATGTCCATGTCCATGTCCATGTCCATGTCCATGTCCATGTCCATGTCCATGTCCATGTCCATGTCCATGTCCATGTCCATGTCCATGTCCATGTCCATGTCCATGTCCATGTCCATGTCCATGTCCATGTCCATGTCCATGTCCATGTCCATGTCCATGTCCATGTCCATGTCCATGTCCATGTCCATGTCCATGTCCATGTCCATGTCCATGTCCATGTCCATGTCCATGTCCATGTCCATGTCCATGTCCATGTCCATGTCCATGTCCATGTCCATGTCCATGTCCATGTCCATGTCCATGTCCATGTCCATGTCCATGTCCATGTCCATGTCCATGTCCATGTCCATGTCCATGTCCATGTCCATGTCCATGTCCATGTCCATGTCCATGTCCATGTCCATGTCCATGTCCATGTCCATGTCCATGTCCATGTCCATGTCCATGTCCATGTCCATGTCCATGTCCATGTCCATGTCCATGTCCATGTCCATGTCCATGTCCATGTCCATGTCCATGTCCATGTCCATGTCCATGTCCATGTCCATGTCCATGTCCATGTCCATGTCCATGTCCATGTCCATGTCCATGTCCATGTCCATGTCCATGTCCATGTCCATGTCCATGTCCATGTCCATGTCCATGTCCATGTCCATGTCCATGTCCATGTCCATGTCCATGTCCATGTCCATGTCCATGTCCATGTCCATGTCCATGTCCATGTCCATGTCCATGTCCATGTCCATGTCCATGTCCATGTCCATGTCCATGTCCATGTCCATGTCCATGTCCATGTCCATGTCCATGTCCATGTCCATGTCCATGTCCATGTCCATGTCCATGTCCATGTCCATGTCCATGTCCATGTCCATGTCCATGTCCATGTCCATGTCCATGTCCATGTCCATGTCCATGTCCATGTCCATGTCCATGTCCATGTCCATGTCCATGTCCATGTCCATGTCCATGTCCATGTCCATGTCCATGTCCATGTCCATGTCCATGTCCATGTCCATGTCCATGTCCATGTCCATGTCCATGTCCATGTCCATGTCCATGTCCATGTCCATGTCCATGTCCATGTCCATGTCCATGTCCATGTCCATGTCCATGTCCATGTCCATGTCCATGTCCATGTCCATGTCCATGTCCATGTCCATGTCCATGTCCATGTCCATGTCCATGTCCATGTCCATGTCCATGTCCATGTCCATGTCCATGTCCATGTCCATGTCCATGTCCATGTCCATGTCCATGTCCATGTCAATGTCCATGTCCATGTCCATGTCCATGTCCATGTCCATGTCAATGTCCATGTCCATGTCAATGTCCATGTCCATGTCCATGTCCATGTCCATGTCCATGTCCATGTCCATGTCCATGTCAATGTCCATGTCCATGTCCATGTCCATGTCCATGTCCATGTCCATGTCCATGTCCATGTCCATGTCCATGTCCATGTCCATGTCCATGTCCATGTCCATGTCCATGTCCATGTCCATGTCCATGTCCATGTCCATGTCCATGTCCATGTCCATGTCCATGTCCATGTCCATGTCCATGTCCATGTCCATGTCCATGTCCATGTCCATGTCCATGTCCATGTCCATGTCCATGTCCATGTCCATGTCCATGTCCATGTCCATGTCCATGTCCATGTCCATGTCCATGTCCATGTCCATGTCCATGTCCATGTCCATGTCCATGTCCATGTCCATGTCCATGTCCATGTCCATGTCCATGTCCATGTCCATGTCCATGTCCATGTCCATGTCCATGTCCATGTCCATGTCCATGTCCATGTCCATGTCCATGTCCATGTCCATGTCCATGTCCATGTCCATGTCCATGTCCATGTCCATGTCCATGTCCATGTCCATGTCCATGTCCATGTCCATGTCCATGTCCATGTCCATGTCCATGTCCATGTCCATGTCCATGTCCATGTCCATGTCCATGTCCATGTCCATGTCCATTTCCATGTCCATGTCCATGTCCATGTCCATGGCCATGTTCATGTCCATGTAATATCCAAAAGGAATTGTTAACAAATGTCGGCGTATATATTAGAGTATATTTATTTGCCAGGAAGCTTAAAATACAAAGAGAATCTCACAAGGAACCTAATATGAAATTGCAAAGATGGAAATTACAAATGAAAGAATACGGTTTCGGCATTTAACATATAGAACGTAAGACCAATTTAGTGGCAGATTTTCTTAGCCAAGTAAAAATAAATCATTTTGAAGAAACTTTACAGAAAAGCAAATATTTATAGCGGAAAAAAAGTTAAACGTTATATTTCAGAATCGTAATTATTTCAGGAAAAGTATTTCAGGAAAAAAATATAAGTACGAAAAACAAATTTTTTATGAAAAACTAGTAGGCATACTATAACAATAAAAGAGTTTTTTGAGGAGAAAGTTTTAGAGTTCTTGAAGCAAATATTATTATTAGAAGGTACTGCTACAATATCTTGTGACAATTATAATACATATATTCCAAAACTTTTAACAAACAATAGTACATTACTTTTCAAATCTTCCTGGAAGTAATATTTTACATTATTCTAAATTTAGAAAAGGCATAACGTAAAAAATCATAGAGGAATAGAAGACACAGTTTTGGAATTAAAAAATCAAATATATTGCCCCATTTTGAAAATTGTATCAATAATTATAGACACCCTATAAAAACTAAGTTTTGTATCAGAGAGATTTCTATACAGTCTAATCAAATAAGTCATATTGATGTGTGATTTTTAAATAAAACTACAAGTTTTTTACATCGGGCCTGGATACACCATTTACTATTTAAGGAAAACCAAAGAAAGTTTTAGCAGATAATGAGTTTAACACAGCCTATATTAGAAACCTTTTGAATTCTGAGGAAGTTGATTATCATTTCATTTCACAGGCAATGCAGACGTTGAACGTTTTCACCTCGCACTGAATGAACTTGAAAAGATAGACAAATACTTTAATGATAAAAGCCTTATATCTGTGTAGATTTACAATAATTCGTTCCATAGTACAGCAAAACATAAGCCAATAGATTTACCACAGACCAAAGTTGTCAAATCTATCTGCCAATCATTGCATAATAAAGGCCATGAAAATAAACTTAATAGGATTCAAAAGCTAAACGAAGGAGGAAAAGAATGTTATGGATTCCAAAAAAAAAAAGTTGTTAAAAAAGATTGAAAATTATAACTTGATACAAAAACCTAAATACAATTCGGTTCACTTATTTAAAGGCACAAAAGATTCCATATTCAAGAGCCGGTATCTTTTGCAATTTTTAACCGATTCCAGAATTTTAAAATAGAAATGGAAGCTAGACATCTTGAGATATAAACAAAATCATGACAATGGTGGTTTCTTAACTAAGGATACCGGCTCCTGAATATGGGATCTTTTGTGCCTTTAAATAAGTGAACGGGAGTGTATGTTATTAACGAATTTAAAGAAAAAAAATTAACCATTTTAGATGATAAAGAATGTAAAAATGATAAGTAAGTACTGGTAGTTAAAAAATTTTTAAATACTTAAAAAATAATAATTTGTTATAAAAAATTACATGTGATTATTATTTTTATAATAATTATTAAACATTTCGGAAATAATGTGTATTTAAGGCGTAGGACTGTTATGTGCTCCTTAGAAAGATTTTCCTTTTATAAGTTTGATTTTATTGTTATAACTTTTAGTTAAAAAAAAACCTTAAATTCTCTGCTATTAAAAATCGATCAATCAAAAGAGTTTTTTCAATAAACATTAATAATAATTTTTAATATAAAGAAATATTTTTAATATAAAATAAAATTCAGGAAGACCTAAAATTATGTACAACAATAAATAGTTTTAATTTGTTAACCACTATTTATTCAGAGTAGCTGGCATCAATGAGAGTTGAAGGTTTCAACCGCTTGCCATCAGGTATCTGTGTTTCACCTGGCCTTTACCGCTGAGTTTGTCCGCGGGTCCCTTCCAGATTAGTTCAGGGCCTCGGGTAGAGGATTGTGTGTTGTCTTTTGAGCGATTTGTCACGCCCAGTGTTAGGACAAGTGTCGTGATCACAGAAGCATCAGTGTCACTCAAGCCTGTATCCCTTACCCGAGTACTCACGTTATTACCATTGGGGATTTTAGCACCCTCGACCGAGGACATAGGACCATCTATTAAATTGTTCATTTTATGGGGGAGTATGGTGGATTATACCTCCACAAGAGACGCAAGAACAAGGCTACCGCTCACTAAAAGTCAGACACATCTTGTTCTTTAATTTGATGACCTCACCGACCTACAAGAAACGGACAGAAGAAAGCTCTAGTAGTCGCCCTTAATAATAAGTAAAGGAATGATTTATAAGGATTCTTGGAACTAAATATTACAGTAATAACAAGAGGGTATTTTGATAACCAGGCTCGTATCACTGTTGCAGGGTAGACACGCCAAAATATTGTAATAAAATTATTTATACACTTGTGAATTTGTCCACCAGCTTATAGAGCATAACTCTAAAATCACAAAATCGATGTAAACCTACTTGAAAAGGAGTGCTAGAATAGATATAAATGATGCCCATTACCTTGAAAGTTTTAGAGCTTTAAAAATGTTCCTTACTAGTAAGTATCAAGTTTAACTTTGCCGTATGTGTCGTATTATCATATTTGCTATGCGATTAGAACACCCAACTAAAACGAAATTAATTATAGCACTTTCGAGAAGCAGCTGTTAGCGGTAATATGTGCTGAAATATATTTCAAACGATATTTATTTGGAAGCAAATTCGTTATTGAGACAGACTACTAACCATTGCAATGGCTTACTTTCATCAAAGAACCAACTTCAAAATTAAAAAGAAGGTGGCTGAAGTTGGCAAGTGAAATGTAGGTACATTGTCTTCAATAGATTCACAGATAATTTTGATTGAAGACAATCCAACAAGTCCAATCCAACATTTAGTCACCTCTTCTCTCAAAATATATGTTGACCAAATTGTATGGGAAAAATCTAGTTCTACATCGTTGAGGATGATATGATAGCAACTGTAAAATATAATATCCAGCCTTCATGGGAAAATGACATTTTCATCAAAGATAATTTAGTCTACAAATATTTTCAAGAAGCAGTTGCAAAATATTTTCCAAAAAATGCAGCCTTAAAAATAGCTTAATGCATTGTTGAAGCTATACTGGAATGAAAGCTTCTTCACAAATTTATTTAAAAAAGGAGCGCAAAATATACCCATCGCGAAATTAATGAAAATTGTAAGGAACTTTGGAAGCAAATATACGCTGCACGTTCTGGACGGCCAATGGGGGTCAGTACACCGGAAAATGTCGAAAAAATCCACGATATAGTGTTGGCCGATCGAAGAGTAAACGTACGTGAGATTGTTGATGTCATAGGCATTTCATTTTGGCAGTGTGGTTTCGATTTTAAATGATTAGCTGGGTGTAAGAAAGTTGAACTTCTATCTTTAGCAATTTCTTTTCCTTTTGCACAATGTCTAATTTTTATTTTGTTTTCAGCAACTTTTTTTTATCAAATCATCAAACTGTTTTGACATTAGGCTTAGCGATTCTTAGCTCAGCTTTATTTTCGTTGAGTGCTCTTTTAATGGTACCACTATCGTTATTATTACTGTTTTTACATTTATGACACGCATATTCCCCACTTTCATGTTTTAACAAGTGTTCACACATTGGTTTGTTTAGTTTTGCCTGATAGTTTTTTTTTACACGAAGCGCAGTCAATAAACTCTTCATCTTCTTCTAATGCTAAGTCACATTCAAGTTTCGACGACCTTTTCCAGTCATGTTCCACAAAATAAGATGACCCAATAGACTTATAAATGAGCTGCACTGTAGGATAATAGTTATAATATTCTTTTTAAATAGTATTGAAAGGATTTTCAATCAGTTTTCTGAAGAATGCACACAAGTGACGCTTTCACTCTATGATCGCAGTACAATTTTTAGAACATCTTTAGTTCTTGGCTCGCGTTCTCAAACTTAACCGTCCAGGCGAAACGACAAATGCTTGTTCGCGATTTCAGAGATTGTGGTGAAGCTTTACGTAGTTTTGAAGCATTTATTTACAGCAAGCGCCGTGCGCTACTGGTTCAAATCTTGTTGGAAAAAAAATGACCTATTTGAAGCTAATTTTTTGCACTAAACGCTAAATTTGTTCTTTAAAACGTCCAGGCATTTGTAGTGGTCCTTTATAACGTCGACAAATTTCTCACATCGACGGCAGATATACACTCCCATAACATTTGAGACCAACCCCCATGTTTCACTGAGCCATCCGATCCATGGATATTAAATTTTCTCTCATGGAAAAACTTACCGTGTTCTAAAAAGTCTCCCCATAATCCTTATGATCTTTTGTGAATTTGGTGGGTTTTTAGCGGTATTTAATTATTTATCAACACTTTCTTCTTAAATTATGATCGTGCTTCATAATAACACACCGCGGATAGATTGATGGTTCCATGTCTTTTCTTGGATTGTTTTAATATCACCCTCAGTTTTGTTCTTCTTGATTATTTTTTGTACGGGCATTGGGCTTTTGTTAACAATTTTAGCAACTGCTCGTACATACTTCTTTTTTACAATAAGTTCTTTCAGATCTTTTGAAAGTTTCTTTACTCATGTCAAAATAACTACAAACAGGGTCAACAGTAACAATCCGTGTTTTTACAGTTATTTCACAACCCGGTGATAGATTTGGAACTTCATGGTGTCTGATAGTTGGTGTAGTTACATTTCTTAGACAATGTAAGTTAAACTCAATCAATGTCAGCTATATCTTCGACCACAGTTCCCGGGCCCAACTTCATGTTCTTGTCGGTTGGCATCTTACAGTTTGATACGCGATATAGCCGTACTGTTTCTAAAGGCAATTAACCATTTTTCCAATTATCGAAAAATATGTTATAGTTTTGTCGTTGTGGTACTGTAGTTACTAATCTGGTTGCAACGTTATCAATTACTCCAAATTTAGATGTTCCTTCCGAAAGTGTATCACTTTGAGCTCCGGCATCAAAAGTACAACTGAAACCCGAAACTCTACCTAAGACAAAATTTTTTAATCCCCATTTATGAGCTTTAGCTGCGGTTTACAACATTTAAGCTGATGTCGGAGCTTTGTTGGAATTATTTCTTCACGAACAACTAAATGTTTTTTTTTTATTAAGGCAATTATCGTTCATGATTTTTTTCAACAATGATCGGGTCTTAAATAGCTTAGCAAACCCAGGTTCACCTGGTGGTTTGATATTTTCTCATCTGCCACAATGAAATTCATCAAATCGTTGGTGGAAAAAAAAGTCAAGAAGATTTGTATCTCCTTGAAATGGAAAGGATTCACTCGAATAAGTAGGCAAACTACCGAATTGTAGTTCTCCGCTTTTTAATAGATTTTGGATTCGACGTAGTCTGCTTGTCATGGTCAGCTCAGCCATCGATCTAATCAGTCTTCCGTGTATAAATATGACCCTGATATGATATATTTCGACCGCATGGAGACAAATATGGATAAAGCCCAAAATATGGATAAAGCCCAACTAGGAGATGCAGTTGAAAATTTTAATTCCATTTGTCAAGCACGGTGGAGGTACCGTTATTGTGTAGTGGCATATTGCGGTAGCTGGTACGGGAAAATCCAATGAAAATCTTAACACTTGTAGAACGCTGTGAAACGCCCTTTAACAACACACCGCCATTGATCCTGAATATAAACTCTTTTAAAATATTCATATTGATCTTTTAATCGAGTTTAAAATATTGGATAAAACAAATATTAAATTTTTTTAAGCTCTAAATATTGTTTTCTAAACTGGTTCATAAGCTCTTTAAAAAATTCAGTGCAAATATTTCCTACCTCTTTTTCTTTTCAATATATATTTGCTTTAAAAGGACCTTTTGCTGTATTAAACTCCCAAAAGGGTTACTGCTAAAAAGTCAATGCTGGTATGCATGTAGGTGTTAATTTCACGAATTACTTCTCTACCCTAAGCTTAAAATAGTCTTTAAATGGAGTTTTCGTGTGTTAAACAAACTGTTGCTCTGTTAAAGAGTACATGCCTAATACACCCTTAAACAGGACATATTTTGAATATAAAAAACGGGCAACAAATGTTACATTTTTCCAGAAACGAAAACACTATAAGTGCACAGGAGAAGAGACATGAATTCAAGGAAAACAATACCGTTATGAATTTACTGTGTCAATTGACAACAACAAAAAATCTATAATTTTCGCTATCATAAAGAAATCAAAAGTAAGACACTCGAATGAATGGATTCTTAAATTAACTTAGGAACATCAACAAACTGAATTAATTCATAAAGTTTAAAGAAATCATAAATAACTTAAACTATATTTTGACCCAACAACCAAGTTAATCCATAACCCCAATATAAATATTTATACTCGTATATGCAACGATTTGCGTTGCACTTGAAAATATTAAAAGTTTCGAATTGCAAACACTTTTGTAAAAAAGCCCAGTTAGGCAAAATGCTGAAGTGTTCTGTTTTAGTATTGAAAGTAATATCTGATAACGAATTGGAACTTGGGCAAAACTTAGTAGTTTACTCAAATTAACCCAACACTTGATATCGAACTTATTCTAACAGCAAACAAAGTATTTTTATCCTTTGTGTAGCCAGTAGAAATGATTCTTCCAAATAATAAAATTTCATGGATATAAATTTAAGTTTGCTTAGAATTTTTCTTGAATTTTGCACTCAATTTTGCATTTAGCGTAAACGACATTATCACAATTCCGTTTAATGCGGTTAAATTGGCGTTGCACTTATTCATCAGTCGAAAATAACTTAAAGCTCTGTATTTTACAATTGATCTATGTTTCGCGGAAAAAACGTCAACGTTGGAAAATTAAAAGGTTAAGGGAATCTCATACATTTTGTATTGCAACTATTAACCATCATTATCATGAACAAAACCTGAGTCATTGTGTTATCCAATTAAACCTTATGCTTCATTCCATTCTTTTTGGCCTTGAAATTTCCGTTTAAACTTCCTAATTCGTTTTTATTTTAATTAAAGGCTACAATTATATCCTCTTTCAGTAGGTGACGAATGTTCACGCTTTCTAAACGCTTCACTTAAAATTAACGAACCAATTTCGTAATAAGGTGCGTGTGTTAAAAAATTTTAAATTTCTACTACGTAAATTACAAGCCTTGTTTGATCCTCCTATAACAGGTATCTGTTTCTCATAAGTACGATTGCTGTCTAATTCCAAATAATTATAAAAAATAAAACTTTCATAACTTTTGATATTTTCTCACCTGTTCTTATGAATACATTTTCCCATTATGGAAGTGGTACTAAAGTGTAGACGTACGTGCTTTGCATGTAGGTAGGGGGAAGTTGACTTTTGACATGTAATAAAGGGTTACCAAAAAAAATATTCTTTTGTGAAAAATATTCTTTTGTTTTTTTTTTAACTTCAAAAATAATTATTATTTTCAGTCCACATACTAAAAAGTTTGCCTCAAAGAGTAGCCTGCACAACAAAACGTGAAAGTTTTTTTATGGTTAAACCGGCTTTTTCATGACTTGTAGGATTCCAAGAAACTTGTTTTTATTGAAGCTTTTTAATTAAATTTCCCAAAGTGATATTTAATGGAGATGCGTGAAGCCAACTCCAGCAGAACGAGATGCGACCAAATATATTCATATTACTTCACTTCACGAAAACAGGGGCGCTGGAAAATCAAAGTATTCTTTCATTTGTTTCTATTTGGAGTGACATTCTCCTAACTTATTGTTTCTCCAATATGGAGAAGACCTAGGCAGAAAATTAATGAAGGAAATGACTCAAAGTTACAGCAAGAAAAAGCAAAATGAAATCGAAAAGACTCAGGTATGTTCTGCAAACAAGCAAAGATCTGCAACATTTTACATTTACAATACTTCAGCAGTTGGTGAGTTCCAAACTTCTTTCTAAACACATAAGTCGGTCACTTGGTATAACAGTACAAGTCAGCCGCACTTGTGATGAACAGTAGCTAACACAATTTGTATATTTAGAAATATATTCCTAGTGAAAAGAATAATTTAAGTTCGAACAAAGAATTATCTGTAGTAGAACTTCAGTTAACCGCTCGTTAGCAAATGTGTTAAATGTGATCTACCCCTGACCAAAGCCACGATTTTAAAACCATTACTGATTTTTGCTGCCTTGGTGTGGTGGCCGAAAGAAGAACATGTTACAGCAGGAGCCATATCTTGGGACATTTTTTGAAAAATCACCTGTTGTTCATTCACACGATCACACATATTTACACAGTGCAAAAGTTTTGCCAGCAAATAAATCGTCATTATCGTGTTCGCAAACTTTAATCGTAAGCTTGACAATGTTACTATTTTTATAGCTATTATTTTTTTTCTACTTATATATCGCCTTTAAAGTTTACCCATTCTACATATATGAAACAATTAGATATTTTTTAGATATAAAAGTGAATAGTTTTACACCGGAAGTCATGAGAGTTGCACCATACAAAATTTGCAGTATGAATTACCCTTTTTTTTAATTGCGGTTTTAATTATTAAACCTTTTGATTATAATTGCTAAAATCTAAATTTATATTTCCTTACAAAGTAAGACCTTTTTCAATAACAGATTTGTATAAGAATATTTATTTAATAAACATTTTTTTTTACAACAAACAGAAAATCGACACCAAACAATACAAAGCGTATACTTTTTAAAACGCTGACAACAGAAAGGGAAAAAAAAGAAATAATGGATTCCGATAAAGCAGTACCACTTGCTGTATCCCAAGAAACAGTCGAGCAAATAGATACGCTCCTCCTAGGCGCCGATCACTCCATCTACTTTGAACTTGTTGACTATCCTCTATATTTACGTAACCGGCAGGGTAGATATAAACGCGCTATGATTGAGAATGTAAATCGGGCAGCTTCGACATTACATGATTTGGCCTTAGATGCATATAATTCTATACGGGGTGAGGATAATCCTGGAACTTCTGGAACTGATACAACTAAAAAGGAAAAATCTTAGGGTCAACCACTAATGAACCAATCAAGTCTACAACAAAAAGCCCAACAACGATATTCAAAATCATTGAATGATGGCAACAAAGCATCAACTAACCGTAAGTTTTTTTCTTTTTACCCAATATTACAGTCAATGCCAACCAACCATCGATTTCACTTAGCGTAAATAACAATAGTTTATAATTGGTTTGTATCTGTGACAGAGACCTGTGGACGAATATTACCCACACAAGATTTTTGGAACGAGTTTCCGTCCTCTCTTGTCAAGTTTCGTTTGCTGAGAAACCGGTTTCGGCTGTGTGTCATCATCAGTGTTATATTTCGCTCTGAACGAAAAATCGGTTTGTCAGCAATACACACTTGGCAAGGGATGACGGATATTCGTTCCAAAAATCTATATCAAATAAGCCTGTCGGAATAACAAGAAACAATTTATAAACGTTTTATATTCGTTGTGTCTAAGCTTATTAAACTTAAGTAATTTTTAATGAAGTTTAAAAAATTATATGGTCAATATAAAACTGTAAAATTTCTAATACTATTACAGCCTTTTTCTGCTCGTTATGCGATAACATATTCCATGCAATATGTAACGATATCCGTGGTGCTGGCTTTAAGATGATAGAATCGCGACAAATTTAATGAAATTAAGAAATTCACGTTTAAGTTAAAATCAGTAGCTGCTTAGTCTTCAGGCCGGCCATTCTATAACATGAAACTCGGGCACACACCTGACCCAGATGACGGTAATACAGGTGGCGATTTGAATAACATTCGATTCTACCGTGGCTGACGTAAACCCTTTTACTTCAGAAATTTGTCACTATGGCTGGCAAATGGCTTTGGACAAGCGTTTACGAAAAAGTTGGAATATGAACGGGAAAGTGATGTTAATCAATACACTTTGAGTTATGCACCATCCGCTGCCAAGTTCTTCATATCCAAAGTAACACTAGATCGACAGTCAAACAGGCAACACAGGTAAAGTTACTGAAAATACTATTGGGGAATTTAGTAGCTACGGAAGTAGTTATTTCTGCTCAGTTTGTACAATTAGGAACACCTTGTACACTTTTAACGGCTGCAACAAATAACGAAGCAAATATGAAAGGAAGTAACAAACAAAACTAGCTTCATTGAATGATAGCACCGATGTCTCAATCAAGCATATTTCCCTTTTGTATTCTACAAGTTGGGCCCGCCAAACGTTTTTTTTTTTTTGGTTTCTTGCCTTCTAGGTAAATATAATATTGACTTGCAGTATTGTTCGTCCGTATAAATTCGAACTAAAACAACTGCGCTCCAGTAAAATAAATTGTGGATAATATCTCAGTACCATTGGGGCTTGAGTTACTTTATGATCTTTAACCTTTAATCCGGCAAAGACGAGATCAAATAATCAAAGATCCTTAAAATCGGACCACTGTTCCTGAGTTATGAAGAGTGATTGTAAATTAATCCTACTTTCTGTGTTAATATTCATTGCCAACCATCGCTTTCGCTTAATGTCATTCCTGTCACTAACATAAAATCTTTCAAATATTTCTCAGCATTTTTTTATTTGAATTAATCGAAGTAAAAATTTGTATGTTATAGCATCTACAGTATTAAATTTGCCAAACTAAACCAGGCTAAAATAATTGAAATTTAAAGTTGTTGTATGATTAAACAGTGTCCTCCATTTGCACAAAGAGTTTTTGGAGACAAAATGCCCGAGATGTTTTTATTGTGGTTCAGTTTGCCAGCCAGTCACGAGCGTAAAAAAATACTTTAATACCTGAAGTCATGTTAGCGATGCCAGAAAAGCCTTTGCGAGTTGTGCCTAAGAAAAAGCAAACGAACACAATATTGGGCAATTCCGTACTTGATATCTTTTGAGCGATCGTTTAGGTACGCGACCAATCGCTCTGAATCTTTTTTTCATTTATTTTACTCATATACGTTTTCTGAGTAAAACATTTCCCTCCATGGAATATAAGTGTGGTGATTCTTATTTAAAACCTTCATTGCGTTTTGCTTGCAGTTCACAATAATGAAACTTTTTACGTGCTTTTGGGCATAACACTCATCATGCAGTTATTTCGCCGTGTCCGTCCCCTAGCGACTGCGAGTACATACATCACTACATATTATATATATATATATATATATATATCAGCTAATGTAAGTATTATACAATCGCGTGTGATTTTACGGGAATTACGCCAGAGACCAGCAGTTAATCCCTCCTGCCCGTGAATATAGGGTGGCCCAACCAAAACGCACGATGTCAATTTGTAAATAAAACAAAAAGTTTTCAGGTTTTTATTATGAAAGAAGGATTCTATGACAATTATGTGTGAAACAAAATATCGGCCAAATGCTCGCCACGGCTTCGGTTGCATACCTTTATCCGATGGTCGATATTTTCAATGACTGAGAGTTTATTTTCAATGTTCAATGTTGTTAATTCGAATTCTTTAGCTCTTGAATTGTTCTTCGCTTATTGACGTACACTTTTTCTTTTAAATATCGCCAACGGTGTCAAATCACATGATCGTGACGGTGAATTAACATCGCCGTCTTATCTCACCTTGTGGCGTGTCTTATCTCACAGTTTCTCGCGCCGTTGTTTCGTTGGCTGTGTGGCAAGTGGCACCATCCTGTTAGAACCACATATCGTCCAGGTCCATATCTTCAATTGTGAAACAAGAAGTCCGTTATCATATCGCGGTTGTGACATCGGAGGTCCAACATCGTACATTAAGGTTGGACCACCCTATGCACACACCCCGGTGGAACGTGTTTTCACACGGGGTTCAAAGTAAATGCTAAATATTTGATTCAGAATCGCTTTTACTTGTGGCATTCCATGGCTTATATCGCGCATTCTGGCATCAGGTGCTTTAGCTGCAACACCATGCAGTTAAACTACCAAAATTTTGCAGCGGAAGTTAGAACAAGTTTTGATCAATTATAGAGGAAAATATAAAAAGTGTTTTTGATTAGTTACGAACTGGATACAATTAATATGCGCAATTCCGTATTTATAACAATAATTTATTTCCTTAAATTAACCCGAATAACAGATAACTCCAACGCAGTCTTGTGGCACTTACTATTCCAGCGGGAGTTATACGAAGTTTGTTAATTTCTGGAATCCTTGCGAAAGATCGTAAAACCACTGTTATCGTGTAAGTATACTAGTTTTATTTAAGCGCCTTTTACAGTTCTATAGTTGTGTTTATATTTCCGATTGATTTTTGCAGAGAGAAATCAAAAAAATCAAAAGTAGATATTGCTTGTCTACACTATCGCTCTTCTGTAAAAATGTAACTGTGGTAAAGGGAAACGTCTAAGCTTTTATCGAAATCGTAACAGCCGTACAACTGTAACATTTCCATCCGTCTTCTTATCTGATTCACTAAATTATTGTTATTTTATTTTAATTTTTGGCAAGTCCTTTTACGCAGTCTATTCATAGGGGCTGGAACAGCAATGGTTAGATAAAGCAGCCTGATTTTTTTTTTTAGGGTAGAAAAAAGAGCTTTGTTTAATGTTACGGAGTTATTAACATGAATACAAAGAAGAAACGAACCGTGATGAAGTGGAGTAAAATTAGCGGCACGGGCAGTGTTGTAACAACCGGGACATTGGGATTTTATTATGCACAGGACGCTACTGGCATTCTTAAGCAAAGTTTTCATATGTATATAAAATTTAAAACAGACCAACACAAACAAAGGCGACCAGCTAGATAAACTGCGCGTATTGAAATTAACGCGCACATGTCTGGACAGCTACAAAGGACAAACAGAACGCAAAATAAAAAGAAGCTATCGCGTACATATAAGAGACTATAGCAAGAAGATACGTAATCCCGGCTTGAACCCAGAATATATTCTTTTTTGTTAATGTAGCGGAGGTATCGAAGCAGACCTGTAACTTTATGGATCCCTTTTTGACCCCCTTCTTTCCACAAATTGATTTCAGACAACTGATTTGTAATTTTCGAACTCTTATTTGAGTCTCGTGCTACCACTAGCCCTTACTCTTGTCTGTAGTAATTTCAGACTATCGACTGAAGACCTTCTTCCTTATCACGGGGTCTCTTGTAATTGCTAGCGTTTAGGCCCACCTTTAAAAAGTGTCTGCCCGTGGACTTTGACCTTATGCTAGCCAGTTCTGGACATTCGCAATGTGCGCTACCATCTCTGCTGCTCACTTGGGCGTATCTTGGAAGACTAACCAGTCCACCACTCTTCCCCATCTCACCAAAATGTCTCTATTGTCCAATAAAAACCAGAGGTACTACAGCGATTAACCTCTCCACCTCTTGCAAAGCTTCTTTGTCCATCCCTAACGGAATCTTTCAATCCACCTCTAAATACTGACCCGGCCACTCCTTGTCCATTTCTTCCCGATTCCTCCCTTGGCCAATTAAAACCGGAGTGTCTTCTATCCGCCTCATGCGAGGTTTCTTGATTGATCCCTGTAATGGAGAAATAGATGTCCACCCACACATATGCACGGATAAGTCTGTATTAAAACTCGAGATCGACAGCTATCCACAGTTCGCATACAATAGACCAAGCACCCTTTTGCCATTTTTTATACGACAGTGTTAGCTTCTATCCGCTCGACTTCTAGCAGAGACAGGAACTCGCTACTGGCCGCTACCACGAGGAGGTATAATTCAGAACTTCTGACAGTGCACTCAGTTACGGCAAGCCATAGATTCAAAACTCTAAAATTAATTAAAAATAAAAGCAGCAAAGCATTTAAAACGCAACACGAAAATAATAAACATATTTATAATCGAATAATCACTGACTTCTGCCAACCCTCACAAAAACACCATATACTCGTATAACAAACAAAAAAAAAAAAACTCTGCGTATTACCTGTCATCCACAAGTACCAATTTTCGAACAAATCTTTACAAAAACACCCGTCCTACCAGCTTTACCTGTTCACACCTAACAGATGCCGATGTGATAATCGAGATTGACCTGCTACCAGCTCACATGACAAATGAATACTTGACAAACATAACACACCCTCGAATTGATACAATCCTCTCCTTAGAACGAAAAATGACAATGAAGATGGCACATATCCAACAGAGATTAGGCAATGTATTGACGTTTGGTGAATATATCGCGTTTTGGATAATTTTTTTTTTATTAGTGTAAATGTTCAGAAGTTATTTTGGGGGCAAATTTTTTGGGTTTTCCGTTTAATTGCTTTTTGGCAAAAAATTTACGGTTTTTAACAACTCAAAAATTTTTTTGATTGGTTTTTATATTGTTTTAGTGAATTTTAAATTTTTTTTGGTGAATTTTCGATTTGTGAGAAAATTACGTTATTTTATAATTTGTTGGTTACCCATCGACTTTTTTCGATAAAATATCGATTTTTCGGAGAAATTCATGGTAAAACTTTAAAATAAAATCTAGTTTTCGGGTTACTTTTATCGTTAAATTTTGTTTTTTTTTGACAATGTACGGGAAGCTCGGCATTTGAGATCGGTTTTCGGCTTTTGGCGAATTTCCGATTTTTTTTTAATTGTTCGATATTTTTTAATGATTTCACTATTTCTTGGTAAATTAAAATCGCAAAAAAAAATTAGTAATATATAAATTAAAATTTTAACGAAATTAAGAAATTTCATTTCATTTGTAATTTCACCAAATAATCGCAATTTCTTATAAAATTAAAATTTCGGGGAAAATCAATATCAAAATATATTAATTTTATTTCACTGGTTTTTTTACATGGCTTGGTATATTTTTTTACACAAAACAATTTTCCATCCCAGTGCGAAGAACCTGCTATGTTTTGGGAGGCTTTGAAAAATATTTAATGTGAAAATTCTAGAATTTGTCTTTCTAATTCAGTTCAATATTTCCTACATTTGATATTCTCCATATATACTCGTATTCGTATGTATATGTATATAAACTTAAAAGTGTTCTTTAGGTGTATAAACTTAAGAACAATACTCCTGAGCAAGCAAAATGTGGTAACATCATATTTCTCTTAAACAGGTGTTTGTATGAAAATTCTCTCATATTTGAATGGCTGTATAATTATTTTTAAATATTTTCTTTTTATTAATGCGAGATATAATAGAAGACAGCTGCTAATAATTTATTGTTTGTTTTCTATTTTTTGTTAGGTAAATAACTTATCGAGCACCATATATATAAAGAATGTTCCTGGTACCAGAGTATATTTTGGATGTTGTCCTTACGCATCTGCTGGATATAGCGCCAGAGCAATTACATAAATGCTTTTTGTTACTACCACAAATAAATATATAATCTATCAAAATTTTTTTCAATTTTATTAATATATTTCTTATCTGTATGTTTAATCGATGTAATTATAAAAAAAGGTTTAAATAAATAAACAATTAAAAAATTTGTCTTTGTTACTTGGATATTTTATTGTAATACAGGGTGTCCGCCAGGAAGGTATACTACTTTGTTTTGCCGCCATTTTGGTAAACATTAGTCTTTTCACATTTGGCAGTCGTGAAGTAGAGACGTGGAAAATTTATTATGGAAAAATATTCGGTGAACCAACGTGTTTTAATCGTTAAAACATTTTATCAAAATCAATCATCGATTACTGTGAGGATGAGAAAGTAATGTGAAATTTTTGGAAGAAACAAGGTGCGAACAAAACGCATTATTTATCGTGTAGTGAATGATTTCGAAGAAGGAGGGACTGTAGCTGATAGGCTCAATCATGGACCACAACGTACTGCAAGATCGGCTGAAAACATTGCTGCTGTCCAAGAAAGTGTTCAAAACAATCCCTCAACCTCAATTCGACAACGTGCTCAGGAGCTCGGTCTTCAAAGAACAACTTTGGCCACAATTTTGCACAAAGATTTGCATTTGTTTCCATATGAGATTCTGTTGACACAAGAGCTTCTTCCAGAAGACCATTTACGCCACCGTACATATGCAAATAGGATGCTACAGCTCGCCCATGACAACCCTGAATTTCATGAAGAAATCATAATGAGTGACGAGGCACATTTTGTCATGAGGTATCATTGGACCTTACTTCTTTGAAACTGAAACCGGCGTAACGGTAACTGTCAATGGGGAGCGATATCTTGATATGATTGAAAACTTTTTAACGCCACAACTGCGTGCTTTGGGCTTGACTAACATGTGGTTTCAACAAGACGGTGCCACATCGCATACAGCCAGGATTACAATGGAACTACTGCGAGACCTCTTTCCACAACAAGTTATTTCAAGGAATGGTGATGCTGATTAGCCTCCACGGTTGCCTGATTTGACTGCACCGGACTTCTTTTTGTGGGGATATCTGAAAAACAAGGTTTATGCAAACAAACCAGAAGCGCTCGAGCAACTCAATCAAAATATTCGTGATGAAATTAATGAAATACCGAGTGAAATGTGTGAGAATGTAATGAAAAATGTGTTCAAAAGGGCTCGCATTTGTGAGGCTAACAGAGGCGGATATTTATTTGATATTGTATTCCATACATAATTTATCGGCAATTAAATAAAACATTTATCAATTTACGATCCATTCATTCTCTTTGATTTAATCAAAAATTGTAAACAAACCAAGTAGTATAACTTCCCGGCGGACACCCTGTATATATGTGTCCAATATCTGTCCGCTTAAAAAAGAAAACCTAAAAGGAACGAAAAAACATCTACAAAACAATGTGTATCAGCCAAAGATCAATGAAATGTAATAGACAGATCTGTTCATAAATGTGTGTATAGATGTGTTTATGTTTACTATTACGTGGTGTGTAGATATTGGCAAAGCTGTAGTTTGCCTAACAGACCGTCTTGACTAGCCATAAATCTGTTTAGCTATCGCAAAGTTTGCTGCTCGCGCAGAAATTTGGCTGTCGCTGTTCATGGTTGCCTCATGCTCAAACAGAGTTGTCCGAACAATAGTTCGAACAATAGTTCGCACAACTCTGTTAAGACATTACAGAAACAAATTACACAGGCAAAACTGTAACCTCCCGTACATAAACTATGCAAAAGCTTTCATACAATCTCGATGAGAGACACAAAAGTATGCTCAAACTGAAGAGGGACATCTACACGTATTCTTCAAACAGAAGATCACGAATGCATTTTCTCTCGTTATTTTGCAAATGCTCTCTCAATGTGGGAACACATTTATGGCTAGTCAAGCTGTAGTGTAACCGACCGTCATAGCTAGCTACAAATATGTTGGCACATGGAGAATGTGTCGGCAGAATAACGGGAAGAAATTTGTTTGTGGTCTTCTGTGTGTAGGATGTTCTTGTTCAGTTTGAGCATAATTGTTTGTTTCGCATCGAGATTGTGACCATAATTTTGTTGCGAACTACTATTCCTGTGCGAACAGCAAACTGTACGTTGGCAGCACAAATCTATCGCTTGTCAAGACAACATGGAAGAAAGGACAATGAAAGTGTAGCAGTTATTTTTTGTATT
Organism: Phania funesta; assembly: GCA_963932375.1. Lineage (NCBI taxonomy): Eukaryota > Metazoa > Arthropoda > Insecta > Diptera > Tachinidae > Phania > Phania funesta. The sequence continues at coordinate 5,133,730 of OZ010657.1, read as the reverse complement.
TGTTTAAAAAAAATATAATGAACGAAAATTAACGATTAGTACTAAATAGCCTGGAAAGCCGAAAGGATACGGGATATATAAAATTATAATGAGGTCGTCAATTTAAACTATTAATAATTACAAAATGCGGATAGACTGAGAAAAGGACATATAAAAATATTTAAATGGAAGGATCATAGAGGTCAATGGCTTTTAGTACAATCAATGCCTGCCAAATATATAAATAAATACTTTATTATTAGAAACTTAGTATATTTATGTGTAATAAATAAATAAGTCCCGTAGAATTTAAGTATGTATGTAGGTATGTATGTATGTAAGAATTAAACAAATCCCGCAGTTTTCTTCGCAAGACTAAGAAGAAAGGATTTAGTCTAGTTTTGTTTGGCGAATGAATGAACGGTCATGCAGACATAAGGAAAAATAAAAAAAAAATGTTTTTGTTGCTATTCTGTGAGAAAGCCAAGTGAAAAATTTTTGGTGCAAAGTGCAACAAAAATCCAATTCATGAGTGCAGTAAGAACTTGGTGAGACCAGAAGATGCAAAACACTGGTTGGAAGGAATAAGCCGAAACAGACGGAAAAAGGCGAATAATATCCAAGTCCCAGAAAAATCTACTGGTATTGGCCAGGTAGGCCAAAATTTATTAAATAGAATCTCCCAATACAAAGAAGAGTTGATAAAAAAGACCAAAATATGGAAAATTAATTAATAGTCAGCCGAAATATAAACTATAAAAATCGATGTCTTAGTGCAAGAAAAATAATTTGAATAAAACAAACCGTGAACCATAAATAAAACAAAATTATTAAACTAGTTTTAAATATATTGTGAATTATGAAGGAAATTGCGTGTTTTCCTGAGTGTTAAAGTTGTTGTGTCAGATATTTGTACGATTTGGCGTTCGTACATTGCCAAAAATAAAACCATTTGTTAATGGGGTAAGTAGGAAAAAGAGTTTGGATTACGCACTCAAGTACCAGGACATTTAACTAATACAAACTTCGAGGAACGTGTCATTATCACGGACGAATGTAAATTGAATGTTTTCGGAAGTGATGGTTAATGTAAGGTGTGGAGAAAACCTAATTCTGCTAGGTTACAAAATATTTGAGAGCTACAGTCAAACACGGAGGGGGTCCTGTCATGTCGGCAAATGGTGTGGGGAATTTGAATTTCATAGATGGAATAATGAATGCGCGCATGTATTTAGATATTTTAAAAGACAAATTTCTTCCAAGCATCGCAAAGCTCAATATGGATATCGCCTACACCTTTATGCAAGACAATGATCCCAAGCATTCTTCTCTATTGGTAAGGAAGTGGTTGTTATATACCGTTAGGTGAAAGTTGGAACATCCACCTGAATCCCCTAACCTTAACGTTAGTGAACATTTATGGGCGTATTTGAAGATGGAGGTGCAAAAGGCAAGGCCATCATCTCTCCAGGATCTGAAATCAGCTTTGACGGAGAAATTTTCTCCAGAATTTATGAGAAAGCTGGTTTACTCCTTAACTAATAGGCTACAGGAACTGATAAAGTTAAAAGGAGGACCAACTAGTTATTGAGTGACAACAAAAATATCATGTACGCAGAATTTTGTAAGCTTAAATTTATCCCTATTTCAATTTTATTTAATGTTTTTGGATTTAATTAATTTTTTTTATAAAATTCCAAATAATGTCGTCCTTATACTTTTGTAGCACAGTGTATGTTTCAGTGACGGAATTAACATCAACGTTGGTCGATTCAAACTCTAAGCGAATCTCATACATTTTGCACTTCAACTATTAATCATCATTATCATGAACAAAACCTGAGTCATTGTGTTATCCAATTAAACCTTATGCTTCATTCCTTTTTTTGGCCTTGAAATTTCCGTTTAAACTTCCTAATTCGTTTTTATTTTAATTAAAGACTCAAATTATATCCTCTTTGAGTAGGTGACGAATATTCACGCTTTCTAAACGCTTCATTTAAAATTAACGAACCAATTTCGTAATAAGGTGCGTGTGTTAAAAAATTTTAAATTTTTACTACGTAAATCACAAGCTTTGTTCTTGTGTTTCTAAACGTTCATAACTTTCCATAATTTGTCTGTCACCTGTTCTAATGAATAAATTTTCTCATTATGAAAATGCTACTCAAGTGTAGGTGTAAATATGTATGTAGAGGAATGATGGCTTTTAACATGTAATATATCGTTACCAATAAAAGTTTCCTATTGTAAAATAATTAAAATAACATTTACTATTTTATAATCTGCTCTATGGTTTCGGAGTTATTCAAAAAGTTGTGGTAATACTTTAGTTTTTTTTGTGTGCAAAATTTGTGTTTTTTTTAAGTACAAACATAGATATGCTGCACATAAAACGGGATATATGTCTTTAAAATCGATGCAAATATTCTGACCTTGATGACGATAAGAATAGGTAAGATACCATTTCGACAGCAGCTTCTGTCATTCAACAGATGCTTGCGACAGTGTAAAGTCACATTATATCCAATATTCCCCTGAGATTTTAATTATAGAATACTTGGACTTCAAAATAGCAGTGCAGTAAATATTTAAAATTTGTTTGGAATGTAATTCCAATTATATCTTTATATCACTTGCTGCAAGTTTTACTACTTTATGCTTCAACAAAGCATGGAGCTGAAATTGGCCTGGTGCACTACTAAACGCCTTAATTGACTCTCAATCAGATTTGTGCATTCGAATATGTGTTCAAATTAATTTTCGAAAATATAAAAATCCGAAACAGAGACTTGCTATATCTAAACTGCAGATGCTACGCAGTAAAAAGTTTTGGTTTACTTAAAAGAAATATTTTCAACATCATTAAAATATAATAATTATACTTAAACGGAAAAATGACTAAGTTCAGGGGGAATTTCGGATATAATGTGACTTTATCCTCTCGCAAACATTTGTTGGATGACGAACAAACCACTTGATTTCATCATTCAAGGCTCGAACTGCCTATGGACAATTGACGTAACACATTTCCGTAACGGCCATCCACAAAATCCAATGACCCAAATCACAGATTCGAGGCGGCCATTTGTCGTCAGAATTCCGTATTGTAGGGCCAGCAGTGGCAGTTATTTGAATAATGCACTACTTGATTCTTTATTTATAATAAAACCACACCTTTGAAAAAATCCCTTTAGTTTTTATACTTTAATCTCTGTTCATCTTCTATATATATCAAAGTGAAACTCTGTCTGTGTGTTAGCTATAGACTCCGAAACCGTAAAGCCGATCGGACTCAAACTTTGGCAAGTTGTTGTACACATTCCAAGGAGTGTTTATGGGTGGTAACTTAAAAAAAATGTGGGCTGGGATACGCCCATAAAAAAAGTTATAATTTTGAGGTACTTGCACTGGACCGATTTTCCGAAACTTTGCACACATATTGAGCTCATGAAGAGGCGTAGCAACGTGCGCCGGGCTTGGCTAGTATTCTATAAAAGTAGTTTACTATTCATGACTACTTTTTTTACCTCCATCACTTATCCTCCTGGAGTGGTTGTTCTTTTACCAATATCGTTATGGAAATGGTACCTTACTTATTGTTATTAAAGCCAAAATTTATGCAACAATTTTAATGACATACGGGTATATCCCGTTTATGTACTTAAAAAAAACGAACGTTTTGCAACAAAATAAAATAAAATTTTATTACCACAACTTTTTGAATAACTCCGAAACCATAGAGGAAACTTTTATTAGTAACGATATATTACATGTTAAAAGCCAACATTCCGCTACATACATATTTATACCTACACTTGAGTAGCATTTTCATAATGAGAAAATTTATTCATTAAAACAGGTGACAGACAAATTATAGAAAGTTATGAACGTTTAGAAATACAAGAACAAAGCTTGTGATTTACGAAATTGGTTCGTTAATTTTAAATGATGCGTTTAGAAAGCGTGAACATTCGTCACCTACTGAAAGAGGATATAATTGTAGCCTTTAATTAAAATAAAAACGAATTAGGAAGTTTAAACGGAAATTTCAAGGCCAAAAAGAATGGAATGAAGCATAAGGTTTACTTGGGTAACACAATGGCTCAGGTTTTGTTCATGATAATGATGGTTAATAGTTGAAGTACAAAATGTGTGAGATTCCCTTAACCTTTGAATCTTCTAACGTTGATGTTGTTTCCGCGAAACATAGATCAATTGTAAAATCAATGGCAATTGCTTCAGATTACACTGCTATAAGCTACTTTCAACTGCGGAATAAGTGCAACGCCAATGTAACCGAAATAAATGGATTTGTGGTAATGTCGTTTACGCTAAATGCAAAATTGAGTGCAAAATTCAAGAACAATTCTAATCAAACTTAAATTTATATCCATGAAATTTTATTATTTCAAAGGCTACAGAAAGAATAAAAATAATTTGTTAGCTGTTAGAATAAGTTCGTTATCAAAGCCTTATGTATATCAAAAGGAAAGGATTTTAAAAATATTGGCTTAATTTGAGTAAACTACTAAGTTTTGCCCAAGTTCCAATTCATATTACTTTCAATACTAAAACAAAACACTTCAGCATTTTGCCCTAACTGCGCTATTCTACAAAAGTGTTTGCAATTCGAAACTTTTAATATTTTCAAGTGCAACGCAAATCGTTGCACATATAAATATTTATATTGGGGTTATGGACTAACTTGGTTGTTGGTGGGGTAAAATATATTTTAAGTTATTTATGATTACTTTAAATTTTATGAATTAAATCAATCTGTTTTTGTTCCTAATTTAATTTAAGAATACATTCATTCGAGTGTCTTACTTTTGATTTCTTTATAATAGCGAAAAGTGTAGATTTTTTGTTGCTGCCAATTGCCATAGTAAATTCATGATGGTGTTGATTTCCATGAGTTCAATTGTCTTTTAATTTGCTTTTACAATGTTTTCGTTTCTAGAAAAAATGTAAAATTTGTTGCCATCGAAATTTTCTTACGTTTATAATAGGCAGTTCCTTTTTTTTTTGCCCTTAATAATGACGAAACACATTGCGCTTTATGGCCTGTATAAAAGCCCAAATAAAAAGCGTGTGTGTTATGCATGTACTTATTAACAGGGCAACATTCTATGTAAGAAACGAAAACGATATTAGATTTATTGTAAAGAATTTTTTTAAAGTTAGTGTAGAAAAATTCTTGAATTGAATTTTAAAATGCTCACTGCTATACGAGTTTTTAGCCCTATGCTTTGGTTTAAAGCATTAAAAGTTTTACAAAATATAATAAATGCTGTTGTAGCATAAGTCGGTTGAGGAAAAATTTGTTGTATGTTTTTCGGGTGTGAGAATTTGCTATTCCTTTGAAAGTTTAATACAGCAAAAGATTCACTTTAAAAAAGTATGTATTGAATATGAAAAGGGAATATGAAAATATGAACTTTTTAAAAGAGTTCTTAGTAGTTTGCTAAAAAACAATTAGTGCACAGAAGGGGAGCATTACGTTTTAGTGGCTCCTCTACGATTACTTTTTTATTCAAGATGTATCGCAATTTGTAGATATGATTAACAGAGGTCTTCGATTTTAGCTGAGTTGTGTTAAATAAAATCTCAACACGATGCATTCATTGGGGAACTTTATTCTTGTTTAGGAGATTGCACACTGACCATACGATATAATCTTGCGCTTCTATGGCACTTTTTATTTCCTCAGTGTTACTTTCAATGCGATTTACAGCAATACTCAAACCTCTAACACTTTTTAATTGATACGTATTTTAGCTCTTATTAAGTTGTGACAACCAACATGTTTGAAATGATATTTGACATTTGCTCACGCAAGTCGACTGGTAGGGGTTGTGTTTCCTGCAGCGGGTTCGGCACTTTCATTATACGATTTTCGGTACTGTTCCGAAGACTGTTTGGCGGTGGTCTTTTATTACGAAGACTTAGAACTGGTCTTCTTTATTATTTTGTTTACGTATCTATCCATACCTGGTTCCAACTTCTTTTTGCATGGGTTTAGGTAGAATATCTATTTTCTTTTGTACTGGTTTTAGTGCAGTGCCTGTAATATTTTTTTGTTCAATTTTATTTGATGAATTCCTTAAAACTGGGGCATATATATTTATATTTTCCGAAAATGAGTGCGTTCTTCGATTGGCCCTGTTGTTAAAAAAGCACTATCATAATTTTTTATTATTTAAATTCTTCACTATTAGTTTTTGTTACAGTAAAAGAGTAATATTATTATTACTATTCTCTTTTGTATTTTTTTTTATGAATGTTTGATACACTCATTCACTTACTATCAGTAGAATATCTGAACCGATTTGAACAATCATACACTTTTAGTTATTGTTTACAACACACAATATGTGCATATATTATGTTGTTGTTGTTGTTTATTTCTTTGTGTTTTTTTTTTATTTTTATAATTGTTCACTTGTGTCTGTCACTTCACTTGTTGAATTGTATTTTTTTTTTTATTAAAAACTAAAACCACTCATTACGAATATTATTTATGCGCGAAATATGATTATACTTCTATTGTCAACCTCGGTAACAATACAACTGGTATTCTGTGCAAAGAAAATCACAAGTTTTCATGCAAAGGTTCAACACTCCGTAGATATGCGTGAGACTTTCAGTACTAGCAAACAGTCGGTTGAAGGGTTCGTGACCGTCAATCGATGACCTAATTTTATTACAACAATTTACCGGCAGGCTCCCATTAATTGGAAAAAATGGTTAAAAAAAGTAGTTGGAGCGCTGTACATAGCTTCTATAATTTAAAAATCCCTGCTATGTACTGATGAACAAACAAATTGGTACTGTCGAAACATTGTTTCGCGAATTTGGAAATCGCGTCAAAGCCCACCCAACCTTGATCTTCGACACAAAGAAATTTATTTCAGGATCCCACACGTAACGCATTCCAACACATCACGCATCCACGCTAAAGCATTTAATTAAAAGGGTTAACAATTCACTTTGAATAGACCAATTTAAAGCAATGGGAAATTAGAGATGTTTCATGTGAATTCCTTGATCCGACTTAGGTCCGGCTATTCAAGCCTTAAGCATATTTTTCGTTGTACCAACATACACTTAACTACAACTCTCCTGATCATTTCCATTAGAAGGTATTTTATGAACTACATATGACATTTGGAATTTCAAAATAATCTCTTTAATTTAACTAAATAAACTATTAAATGTTTTGTAAAATTATTAAGTTATTCTGTATTTATCATTACTAAAGATTTTTAATTTTTCCAGTCGCTCTGATGTTCCTTGAATATAAGTTACTTCTTATATTGCGATTTATTCGAGTTTTAAAATAATAAGTTATTTGAACAGAAAATCGATCATCCCTCCATTGCTGTAATCCTTTATTTATTCAACCTGTTAGTCACATCCTGTTGTTTGTAGTCAAATTTTAGCATAAATTTGTTTATCATTTTTGTACATGTATCAAGAGAGTGTTGAAGTGTTTAGGAATAACTTAAGGAAAAATACATGCCTGCGTTTACCCACACCTATCAATTATAAAACAAAAACAAGTTGTCAAAGTGACTAAAAATATGAAAGGTTTGTGTAATTTGTGGGAAAAATTATGCCTGGTAATTATTACGATAAAATTTCAAAAGATATGTATGGCCTGCTAAGTAAGAAAAATTGAGGGGCTGAGAACAAACAAAAAAATAGTTAAATGCAGCAATCAATACTTAATACGAATATTTATCACGCTACAAAAATTCAGACCAAACTGTCCCCTGTTGACAAAAAGTTCTACTAATAGCAAAAATAAACCATTTGTTGGCCGTCAGCTGGCAGGGCAAAGATATGGCTTGCTGTAACTGAGTGAACTGTCAAAAGTACTGGCTTATACCTCCACGCGGTGGCGGCCGGTAACAGGTTCCTGTCTCTGCTATTTTGCCCCATTAGAGGGATAAATCAGAAAGCCTCGCAAGAGGCATAGAGGTTAATCTCTACTTAAACTACGGTTTTTATTGGCCAAAGGATAAATCCGGAAAAAATTAACAAGCATTCCACGCGATGGGTGGACGGAGTAATATTTAAAGGTACTTCTAAGGCGTTAGACCATGAAATTCCGATAGGGATGGACAATGAAGCCTCGAACAAGTTGGGGAGGCGATCCCTATAGGATCTCTGATGTTTATTGGCCAATGGAGGAATTCTGAAGAGTTGGACAATAAATCCTGCCATGGGGTGGACGGGACAGCTTATAAATATATTCCTGAAGAAGAGACTTAGACGGTAGCACATATTGAGTGTGAACGTCCAGCACTGGTTAGCACAAGACTTAGGACCACGGGCAAATAATTGTTAAGTATATATGTCATGGTGAGCAAGAAGGTCGACAGCATGAGATGACTATAGTCGATAGTAGAGGCTACAAATTGGTTGCCTGAAATCAATTCCAGGAATGTAGGGGTTTCAAAAATCATCCATAAAATTAGCGGTCTGCTTCGCCATCTGGTTCGTCCAAAGTTTTACCCTATCATCAATATGGTTTTCGAAACAAACATGGAACTCCCAAACAATAGCACAAAGCTTTAAAAACAATAAGAGACTCTTTTAAAATCAAACACCACTGTTCATCAGTATTTTTTGATTTTACCTCCTGCTCAATTCTTATCTTAGTTATCGTAATTTTTATGTCAACATCAACGACGAAGATTCAGAAATCAGACTCATTAAGGCTGGTGTACCACAAGAAAGCATATTGGATCCAACTCTGTACACATTATTTACTTCTGATATGCCAACAAACAACGATGCAGTAGTTGCAACATACGCTGGTGATACCGCTAGACTAACATCCAACGAATCCAAGACCATAGCACCAAGTATTATTCAAACGCAGCTTGACTAAGTAATTGGCTAAAAGAGTAGAATATTAAAATGAGTGCAGAAAAATCCACCCACGTCATATTAATGGTTAAGAATGGTGACTGTCCTGATGTCAACTTAAATGGTGACGTAATACCCAACTCAAAAGAAGTCAAATATTTAGGTCTTAATATTGATCGGCGCTTAGCTTGGAAAACACATATTAAAATCAAAAGCAAACAACTCAACACTAAAACAAACAAAAAAACTGTACTGGCTTCTTAGTCCAATGTATAAGACCTTATTAAAACCAATATGGACCTACGGTATTCAATTACGGGGTTCCGCTTTCTACTCTAACATTGGATATAATTCAAAAATATCAGCCAATAACTCTTAGACTTATAATAGGTGCTCCTTTATATATAAGAAACACTACTATACCTTATGATCTGAATATTCCAAATATAAGAGATGAAATCAAAAACTACAGCACAAATTATTTGAAAACGCTTAGCGACCATCAACACATTCTTGCAAAAACACTTTTAGACGACAGTGATGAAGTTAGACGATTGAATAGAATGCACATGCTAAATCTCCCATTTAAATCTTAAGTTATACTAAATCTGTGATTGTATAGAGAGTATAATTCTTTAAAGTTGTTAAACTTTAAATTGTTAAATTCAATGGAAGTCAACGCTACTGTTATTTATTGTTAATGTATTTATTAAATTTGCTTATTTTTACATTGGAAATAGATTGCAAATAAAAAAAAACGAAATAAAAAGAATATAATGATGCCCTCTTAATAAGTACATGCATAACACACTCCCTTATTATTAGGGCTTTTATACAGGCCATAAAGCGCAATGCCTTTCGTCATTATTAAGGGCAAAATAAAAAGGAACTGCCTATTATAAACGTAAGAAAATTTCGATGGCAACAAATTTTACATTTTTTCTAGAAACGAAAACATTGTAAAAGCAAATTAAAAGACAATTGAACTCATGGAAATCAACACCATCATGAATTGACAATGGCAATTGGCAGCAACAAGTATGACACTTGAATGAATGTATTCTTAAATTAACTTAGGAACATCAACAATTCAAATAAATCATACAATTTAAAGTAATCATAAATAACTTAAAATATATTTTACCCCACCAACAACCAAGTTAATCCATAACCCCAATATAAATATTTATATGTGCAACGATTTGCGTTGCACTTGAAAATATTAAAAGTTTCGAATTGCAAACTTTTGTAAAAAAGCGCAGTTAGGCAAAATGCTGAAGTGTTTTGTATTAGTATTGAAAATAATATCTGATAACGAATTGGAACTTGGGCAAAACTTAGTAGTTTACTCAAATTAACCCAACACTTGATATCGAACTTATTCTAACAGCAAACAAAGTATTTTTATCCTTTGTGTAGCCAGTAGAAATGATTCTTCCAAATAATAAAATTTCATGGATATAAATTTAAGTTTGCTTAGAATTTTTCTTGAATTTTGCACTCAATTTTGCATTTAGCGTAAACGACATTATCACAATTCCGTTTAATGCGGTTAAATTGGCGTTGCACTTATTCATCAGTCGAAAATAACTTAAAGCTCTGTATTTTACAATTGATCTATGTTTCGCGGAAAAAACGTCAACGTTGGAAAATTAAAAGGTTAAGGGAATCTCATACATTTTGTATTGCAACTATTAACCATCATTATCATGAACAAAACCTGAGTCATTGTGTTATCCAATTAAACCTTATGCTTCATTCCATTCTTTTTGGCCTTAAAATTTCCGTTTAAACTTCCTAATTCGTTTTTATTTTAATTAAAGGCTACAATTATATCCTCTTTGAGTAGGTGACAAATATTCACGCTTTTTAAACGCTTCATTTAAAATTAACGAACCAATTTCGTAATAAGGTGCGTGTGTTAAAAAATTTTAAATTTCTACTACGTAAATTACAAGCCTTGTTTGATCCTCCTATAACAGGTATCTATTTCTCATATGTATGATTGCTATCTAATTCCACATAATTATAAAAAATAAAACTTTCATAACTTTTGATATTTTCTCACCTGTTCTTATGAATACATTTTCCCATTATGAAAGTGGTACTAAAGTGTAGACGTACGTGCACTGCATGAGCTCTGCATGTAATAAAGGGTGACCAATAAAAGATTTCTTTTGTGAAAAAAGTTAAAAGCACTTTCACTATTTTTTAATCCGCTTCAGTTTTGAAATTATTCAAAAACTTTTTGTGAAAATATTTAATTTTCTTGCAAAATTTATTTCCGAAAAGGTCAAAAGAGAACGTTTTCATTCTTTAAGTATAAACATAGATACGTTGTAAATAAAATGGAATATGTGTATGTATGTATGTAGGTATGTCATTAAAATTAAAACTTTTATTTTACAACGACAAAAAATATGTATATAAAATATTTTCTATGAAGACTTAAAGCATTGATTTTTTTGCAAGTTAAGAAAAACATTTTAAAATATTTTTTTTATTTAGTTCTTAGTTCTCTTTGTTATAACCCCCAAAAAGTATTTTTCCCCATTTTTGTTACTTTTAAATATAATTAAAGGTGCAAACCTTATTTGCACGGAATATCCATCATCCCTCCATTTCTATAAATAAATGTTTTTCTATGGCTTATTTAAGATGCCGTAATCCTTTAATTATTCAACCTGTTAGTTACTTCCTGTTGTTTGTAGTCAAATTTTAGCATAAATTTTTTTTATCATATTGGTATATGTATCAGCAGAGTGTTGTGGCGTTGAGGAATAACTTAAGGAAAAATATAAGCCTGCGTTTATCCATGTCAAAGTGACTAAAAACATGAAGGATTTGTGTCATTTTTGGGAAAAATTTTGCCCAAAATATTGATGTTCTTAAATTTTAACTTCATCATTAGAATTTAGACGCTGATAGAAAAATGTTTGTTATTACCAAAAAGTGTCAAAAGGTATGTGTGGCCTGCTAAGTAATAACAATTGAGGGACTGAAAAGCAAAATTATAAATAACTAATATCTCTCACCCTGGCCTCTATAATTACCTCAAAAGGCCCTCTTTTGACAGAAAGTTTTACTACTTACCAAAATCAACCATCTGTTTCGTCCCAAATGGGTACATCCAAAAGTACTATTTTTGCCACTTTCGGCTTATGAAAAACTAAAACTGCTGGCTGTTTTGTTAGCTGGGGGAGGGGTACAAGTGTACAACTTGAAGAAAAACAACTTTCTATTTCTTAACTATGGATTTATATGCATTTAAAGATTTTTTGGTATGTAAAGAAAATGATTTATTATTATTTTTTTTAATATTCTAAGGATGTATTTGTTGTATAATGATGACAGCAGTACTTAGTAGTCTACGATTTTTGTGTCATTGCGATATGGCGAAAATACAAGCCAAGTCTGTGGTTAAAATAACCTTGTGTCTTTGCAACAATAAAGCATCCGATACCGATTTGGCCATATCGGCGATAAATTTATTGCCGATACATTGATATAGTAACGTACGTATCGCACACTAAAACAAAAAGAGTCACAGCTCAAAAAACCCAAAATATTCTTTAGTTGACGAGGTTAGCGAGGCAAGTAACCTATTTTGATTTAGTGTGCGGTAAGTGCATCATGTGGACTGTAGGAGAAAGACCTTTTTTAGTTTTGTAATTAAAATTTAGATTCTTTATTGTTTCATCCGCGATTAGAGCTTAAAGATGATAAGAATTGGTCTGTGTCTTAAACTAAAACAAACTCTTCTTTTATACTGAATATTGGTTGACATGGAAATTTTCAAATCACCGCTTATTTCTATATTAATTCTATATTTCTATATACTATAATACATGTGCATGTGATTGTATGTTCTTATCCTAATAGTTTATGTGGAAATACTATGGGAAAAGTCGGTGCAATATGACACAAGCCCATTGCACAATTATAAAAAATTTTAGTTTCTCACGGTAAAGAATGAAGTGAGCCACACACACGATCACAAGTGTTGCAATATAACAACAACATGCATCATATGAAGTGTACGTTCATGAAGACGGTCAGCGGCATGACAGCAAAATATGAAGTGATCGCTATTTGTGTGGATACCAATACCCTGCATGTTAATAATAACTCTAAAGTCATGCTATGTTGAGTCGGTATTACAGACTGTAGAATCATGCTACAGTACTTTATAAATTTTATTTAATTTACTTTAAGTTTTATTCACTAGCATATCGGTATCACCGATATTTTGTTTCAGTATCGGCGTAGTAACGGCAAAAAGCCTAGCATTTTCTCATATTTGCTAAATATTGTATTTTGGGCCAAGTTACAAATTTATGTATTTTACCGATAGAATACCGGTTTTTGCAATAATTCAGTTGGTACAGGAGTTAGTGCAGGTTTCAGTCCTATTTTTCAAGGTATGGTCTTCAGTATTCCTTGTGGCACAATTTTTCTTATACTTTTTGTCCTTATACTTACAGTTAATTCAGGAGCAAATGCCACAAAATCCATATACTTGTCAAATCCTTTCATTTGGACTTCTTTTTTATGTCCAATGTTTGCGATGCTTCTTTCAACCTACAAGAGAACAAAATACGTATAAAATTAATCAACTTTTTATATTTATTTTCTTTACAGCCAATAATAAAAGTTAACTTTTCTGAAGGAGAAATATTGAATTAACGAAAAGATTATTTATAATTTGTTTAATACAAATTAAAAATTTGCTTTTTATTATTACAAATTTGTACGTGCGATAGTAGATAATAGGAACAAGATAGCAACGACAGTGACATTCTGATTTTTACTAGCAGCCGCGTTGCAGTTATCTTCCTGACCGGTTGCTTTTAAATATCTAAACTGCTCCAGGAATGCAGGGCGTCCTTGTCTCGAATGGCAATATATTCAAGAATCATTTTGATTGGTCGATAAGCTATTCATATTGATGAATTCTGGGGCATTCCCCTGTCCCCCTGCAAGAAGTAAATTAGTAATGTTATATACGGCTCAGGCCAGGTGGTGGGAGGAACCCGCATGTGGAAATTCTAGACAAATTTTGCCCAGTTTAGACAGCGCTCGAACCGGAGAACTGTGAAGATTTCAGAAGACGCATTTAAGAGATATCATGGCACCAAATGACTACTGTAGAAGTTGTCACAACGAGGAGGAAGAGGAGAGGATGCATTAGAGGGCCTACGCCTAGCTCATCTCAGGCGGAGGACTTTTGTTAGGTTCTCCTAGATATCCGAGGTTGAAACTTCTTCATATGGAGCACCAACTGGTTTGGTAATGACTCCACAGCGGCACATATGTAGTAACCACTCAACCCCAATTCTCCATAGTAACCTTCGAATCTACACTCTAAAATCTTTTTTATTTCTTTACTTTCCTTTCTACCACACACGATCTTCAGGTAAACGATTAACGGACCCACATGGAGTTCGTGGCAGGTGGTCTATTGACTTAAGCTACTTAAACAGTAGGAAGATAAGGAAGATACTTTCAAATACCCTAAATTAGGAGATTTTCTTATTACCAGGAATCTGGTACAACGCGCAGGCGTTTTGTAGAAAGTTGCCTACCAAACCTTGTACCATCCGCATTCTCTTCAAAAATATTTTCGTTAATACGAAACAAATACCCAGTCTGCTTTCTATTTTTCTACATTTAGACTATTAAAAAGTTTAAGTCATCTGAAAAATAAAAACAACACTTTATCATAATTTGGAAATTCACTACAATTCGCAAATTCATCTCAGGACTAAACGATAAACTTGAAATCTTATGAATTTGAAATAAATAAAATATCGAAATTTAAGAAAAACACGAAATCGCACCTGCGAATTTCGAAAACAAAAAAATTTGGTTTAATATTGGCAAAATTTTAAATTCACCAATAATTCGAAAATTTATTATAAATCGAAAAACTGGAATAAAAAAATTCAATTGCTAAAAAATCAATGTTTATTTAAAAAAATACCATAACAACTTTAATATCACCAAACAGCCGAAAATAAAAAAAAATAATTTTGTGTAACACAATTATATAAAAAATCTCTGATTTAACCACAACTAGGGAATTCACCAATATTTAAAAATTCGTCAGAAAACCAAACTATAGTCTAAAAATATTAAATTACATTTTCCAAAAAAGCAGAGTTTCAAGAAAATTCAAATTCCACCAAAAAATTATGAAAAGTTCAAAATTTGCAAAGATTTTTATTCACCAAAACTTCGAAAATTCACCACAAAATCGAAAAACTCAAATAAAGCAGAATAATTACAAAAACACCACAAAAACCAAAGTTCGCCAAATTTTAAAACAAAATTCTGAAATTCACCAAAATTTCGAAGATTTATTAAAAATTCACAAAAAAAAATCTATATTTTATGAAAAACGTCGTAAAAACCGATGTTACAAAAAACCAGTACCCAGAAAGAAACCACACCATATTTGGAAATTTAACGACAACTTTTATACAAAGGTCGAATTGGACCGAAAACTTTAAATTTGATCAAATATTAAAAATTTTACTATAAAACCAATTCTAAAATTCACAAAAAAAACCGAGCATTTGTCAAAAATTTATAAGCATTCAGAGAAAAGAAAAACACACTGATCGAAAATGTTAAAGATAAGAGGGTCATTCAATAAATAAAGATACAAAAGGCTATAGCTCAAAAACGGCTTATTTCAAATTTTCAAAATTAGGCTATTTTTCAACATAACCACCCCCCACAGTTATGCACTAGTCTTATCTTTCTTGTAGCTTCCTAATTCCCTTGGCGAAAAATTCTTTTGATTAACCCCGAAGCCACTTCGCTTCCTTAACATCCTCATTGTTAGCAAATATTTTTCCACGTAGGGCGTCTTTGAATGATCGAAATCAGATGGGGCGAGGTCGGGACTGTAACAGGATGAGATAAGACCTCCCAACCCAATTCTTGAAGCTTATCTCGGGTCAGCTGGGCTGTATGAGGGCTGGCGTTATCGTGCTGAAGTATGACTACTTTTGACAAGAGTCCACGACGTTTGCTTCTGATAGCTGGTCTAACTTTATGTTCTAGCATCTCAGACTAGTATTGGCTATTGATAGTTCGCTGACCTTCAAGGAAATCGCAATAGACTGGACCCTGTGAGTCCCAAAAGAAGGTCAGCATCACTTTATCGGCGGAAGGTTGAACCTTGAATTTTTTTCGAACTGGAGAGCTAGTATGTTTCCTCCCCATACTCTGCCTTTTGGTCTCAAGGTCGTAGTGATGGATCCACCCCTCGTCGCTGGTCACTATTCTTTCAAAAACACTTTCTGTAATTAAAAATGACTGAGCGCTGCTCTTCAAAGGTGCAATCTTCTAGTGGACTTGCCATGGTGAATTGAAAATGTTGAGGTTATGTTGACATAAAATAACGAAACAGCTGATCAGAGCATATCCCAAGGTTGCCAACTAACACCCCTGACAAGATTGTACACATTCATTGAGTAGTTTTAAAATTATAGAATTTGTCTCTTTACTTATTGAATGACCCTCGTCTATTTACGAAAGGAAAGTCTAATTGTAAAATAAGACGACTAAAATCGGAAGTCAAAATTAAATATCGCAATCCTTTGTACGGGAAAAAATCTGTAGTACTTTTTTAGTAGTTCATACTTTTGTGAAGGGTAAATAAGCTTCGGCACAGCCGAATATAGTTAGCTGTGTTACTTGTTTTTTATATTTCCATTCTCCTTGTAATTTTGCTGTCATTTTGACACTTTGATTGTTTACTCATGAACTTGTTTGTTTTTCAAAGAAAGGTGGAGGCAAGTGTTTTTCCAAATTTTTTTTATTGTTATTCTAAGCCCATTAGAATTGTTAAAGCATTTTTTATTCATGCCATTGATATTGTTTGTGTTTTTGTTTAGCAATAACATTTACATTGTTAAATTCCTTTATGGTTTTATTTGTCAACAACATTGTCGCTAGTGTTCGCCTGCATGCTTGGGTGTGTGTGTGTGCTAATGAAGACATTCTGTATATTTGGGGAGGTTTTCGTTGTTGTTAACTAACGATGTGTCAGTAAAT
The DNA here is from genome assembly GCA_963932375.1 of Phania funesta. Classification (NCBI taxonomy): domain Eukaryota; kingdom Metazoa; phylum Arthropoda; class Insecta; order Diptera; family Tachinidae; genus Phania; species Phania funesta. The sequence goes on along the minus strand of OZ010657.1, from coordinate 5,116,804 downwards.
TGACAAGTTTTGTTATAATTTGATTTACCCCCGTTTCCACATGCAAGCATAAGTGCAAAGAACTCAATACACTCACACTTTTTTACTAACACAACCGCACTTATGCTACTTGAGACTGAGCTTACAATGAAATATTGAAGCAAGTGAATTTTTAACAATTGATGCAAGTAAACTGTTTGAAGAATTCGTGTAGATGTTCCTGTTTAGTTTGAGGATAATCTTGTGTCTCTCATCGAGATTGCATGGATGCTTTTTCTTAGTTTATCTACAGGCGTTTTCAGACGAGCACACACATACACACTTACACTTACTTCATACTTTGACAATGTATTTTGTTTGTGTAATGTCAGAACAGAATTGTGCGAACTATTGTTCGGACAATTCTGTTCGACCATGAAGCGACCATGAACAGCGCCGTGCGAACTGCAAAATGAGCGATAGCTGAACGGATTTATGGCTAGTCCAAACGCCATGTGATAAATCGGAAAACAGTGTTGCCTACTACTGAGTTTCTTTTTTATAATTAGTAGTAATTGGTGCAATTATATTTTGGATCTTGGTTTGATATTTCGGCAGGGTGATTTGATGCAGATTTTTTGAACGAATTTCCTTCATGTCTTCTCAAGTTTGTTCTCGAATGAAAAACGGCAAAAATCTACGTTGCAATTATACGTTACTTTTTTAGAATTGAAATCTGGCCAGTGTTTTATTTAAGAATATTTTGGAATCGAATTGTTCAAAAGCTCTGTAGTCTACTATTTGCACTATAAAAATATGTATTATAATCAGTGTCCATTGTACATTATTGAGGTCAGTTGGCGAAAATAATTAAGCCTACAATTTTCTCGGCTACAGAACGAAAAGACTGTATGTATGTGTGTATGTACACACTTGCACAAATATAAATGTGCAAACAAATTTGAATGCAGATTACACACCTTCATATCGAATCTCATTACAATAGAAGCATTTACAATTTTGTTTAACACGGATTCATTGAATATCATTAATAGTTTCTGACAACTTATTAGTGTTAGTGAGTGTTTGGTGTAAATGTTCTTGCAAAAGTGCAAATGCAAAATATCATGACGAAACACGAATTATTTGCCCGATAACAACTTAACTTAAATTATTGGCAAGTTGTTATAATGGCACTAATCAGTTGATGATATATTAAAATTGCGGGATGTATCCATTGCAACTAGGTATTGGGGTAGATACATGGGAACATAAGGGGGAACTAGACGATGGAATCGCTGAGGAAAACATAAACAAAACATAAGTACTGTGTCAGTCTCATAGAAACTATTTCACAGAAAGAAAAGCATATGATGTTAGTAAAATGAGAAAATGACTTTCACAGCACGACTTCTTTCAACGAAATAAATCAAAAAACAAGAGCAAACATGGATGCAGCCGATGGAACATTGTACTTGCCAAAACGCACAAGGTTAATTGCGGAAGTATATCTGAAAATTATGTGTGAAACAAAATATCTGCCAAATGCTCGCCACGGCTTCGGTGGAATACCGATAGTCGATATTTTCCATGACTCTGAGACATAATTGAGCTTCAATGTCGTTAATGTGCCGAATTATCTCATCGTTTGCTCTTTAACTGTCCTTGGCTTATTGACGTGGACACTTTTTCTATAGAATATCCCCAAAGAAAGAAGTCCAACGCTGTCAAACCACATGATCGTGACGGCGAATTAACATGGCCACAACGTGAGGCAACAAGGCCATAGAATTTCTCGCGGAAAAGAGCCATTTAGTTGGCTGTGTAGCACCATTCTGTTGGAGTTACATGTCGTCCAGGTCCATATCCTCAATTTCTGACCACAAAAAGTCTGTTCTCATCTCGCGATAGCGAACACCAATCACGGCAACTGCTTGGCCGACCTCAGTCACTCTTTGTGGTTGCATCGGCTTTTCAACAATCACTCGTAGATTCTTATTTGCCCAAATGCGGCAATTCGTGGTTGTTAACCAATCCACTGAGGTAAAAATGTGCCTCGTCACTGAAGATGATTTTCTTTGTAAAGTTACCATTCACTTCTGCCTGTTCAACCAACCAATCGGCGTATTAAAGACACTTGAAATTATCAGTAAGTTTCAGCTTTTGAGTCAATTGAACCTTGTAAGTGTGTAAATTCAGATCTTTATTCAAAATTCCCATCAGTGCTGTTCGTGAGGTGTTCAATTGTTGGGCAAGACGACGAGTGGAAGTTGACGCCTCTTCGCCACACTAACGCGAATAACATCAACGTTTTTCGCAGAACGCACTGGGCGAGAATGCACAGGTGTTTTTACATTTCTTACAGGCCCAATTTTCCCGATTGTGGACACATTTGGTCGATTATGCTGACAAAAAAAACACGAAGTGCACGAAATGCATTTTGATTTGAACGCCCATTTGCGCACAACACTTCAACAATCTCCATGGTTGAACTTGTCAAACACTGAATGAAAGAAATGTCATATAAAGTTGTGAAAAAAACTTGACGTTAAGGTTTGATTCACAATTAACATCGTGCATTATGTTTGGACCGCACTGTACTTTCAAATTCTGGCAACCAAAATAGGGAACATGAGAATCAATAAGAAGTAAAGCCACATTCGAATGAACATTATTTGGAACACCCTAATGTTAAGGCTTCATATCGTCCTTCGTTTTTTCTTCTTCCACTGAAAACTGAAAATTAGCAAAAAAATAGCGAGAAATTAGTAAAAAAAATAGCTTTTTCTGAACTAGTTTCCTAAATTGCGCACATATGCATATCATCAGTTGCTTACTTAAATGATTTTCCATCAACCCACATAATTGTCGTTACTTTGAAATCTTTTGGTGAAAGTGAACATTTTACTAGCAGAGAATAACTTATTTCGCTGAGGGCATTAGTTAAACGCATCAATATTTTAGGCATAATTTTCCCCAAAAATTTAAATTAATCTTTTATCTTTTTTGACACTTTGACATGTTTTTGCTTTTATTATATAATTGGTGGATGTAGGTAAGCACGTTTGTACATAATTATAAATTAAACGAAAAAGTCTAAAGCCGATTTTCATATATTCTTTTGCTAAATTATTCTTGTCATGCCATCGCACACGAAACCATAACACTCTTCTCATACCTGTAAAAGAATGATGAACAAATTTATGCTAAAAGACTACAAAGCAAAGGATGTAACATATTGAGTACTTAAGGATAAAATTACAGAGACTTAAGTTTTCCCCCATCTAAAACCTCCTGAAAATTGATAACATCTTTAAGAGAGAATATTGGTTTAAACATTTTCAAGTCATTAACATAAAAATTAACTTGAACTTTTTATTGAAGCAAATACCAATGTCAGTAATAATAAAAAGAAAACAATTAAATGTAGGGTGCCCGCCGGGAAAGTATACTACTTCGTTTGTTTATAACTCTCGGCAATTATGTATGGAATACAATATCAGATAAATGTCCGCCTCTGTTGGCCTCACAAATGCGAGCCGTTTTGAACACATTTTTCATTACATGAAAAATCGGGGTTGTCATGGGCTAGCTGTAGCATCCTATTGGCATATATACGGCGCGGCGGCATAAATGGTCTTCTGGAAGAAGCTCTTGTGTCAACAGAATCTCATATGGAAACAAATGCAAATCTTTGTGCAAAATTGTGGCCAAAGTTGTTCTTTGAAGACCGAGCTCCTGAGCACGTTGTCGAATTGAGGTTGAGGGATTGTCTTGAACACTTTCTTGGACAGCAGCAATGTTTTCAGCCGATCTTGCAGTACGTTGTGGTCCATGCTTGTTCCCTCTTTCTTCGAAATCATTCACTACACGATAAATAGTGCGTCTTGTTGGCACGTTGTTTCTCCCTAAAATTTCACGTAACTTTCTCATCGTCACAGTAATCGATGATTGATTTTGATAAAATGTTTTAACGATTAAAACACGTTGGTTTACCGAATATTTTTCCATAATAAATTTGCCCCGTCTCTACTTCACGACTGCCAAATATGAACTGTTAAGACTAATGTTTACCAAAATGGCGGCAAAACAATGTAGTATACCTTCCCGGCGGACACCCTGTAATAACTAAAAATACTACCTCGCTGATGACAGAAACGAGAATCAAAGATTGCGAACAAACTCCATCCATGGAGACCGTGGTATGTTTATCAGACCAAATGCACACCGAATTGAAGTATGAAATTTAAAAGCTTACATACATATGTGCTGCACGATCAAATGCCTGGTATCTATCCACTTGCAACTTGTCCTCAACATTACAAGTACATAATCTTGTAAATACTGCCAAATTAGTAGTGATTGATTTACCAGACAAATGCCGTAGTGAGCAATAGAAATACACACTTCCATACATACATACACATATATGTATATACATATGTATGTATGTGCTTTCACACGAAAAAATAACTTGTCACACACTATACTTGTATCCTTAGAGATTATCGTCATTTCGTCCTGATTTAAAAAATGGCAAACTTGTAGTATATTTACACTTGTTTGTAAATTAGCAATAATTTAAAATTGATGGCAGATAATCCATAAAGGTCAACAAAAAGGAAAAGAACAATTCTGTAAGGACATCATTATCGCCATTAATTGAATCATAAAGCTAAAGAATCGTCACAGCAACATCATCAACATCACTGATTTGCAGGGAACAAAAGCAAAGCTACCATGAGATTCATATACATACATACATGCATACATACATATGTATGTGTTTTTACATGTACAAATGCACAAGTTGTATTGATGATTAAAATAAAAACTTATTGAACAAGAAATAAACCTGCTTACCTTTTTCTACGCAACATTGCGTAGTTACACACTTAAACTAACTAATGCGTATATTCTTCACACATACACACGCACACCCATATACATGGCTTAATGAATGTGTGTACATACATATATATACACTAAATACGCTTGATTTGTTTACAAAATTTGCGTCAAATTTTAACGTAAATATTTTTAATATTTTCCACCTAAATAAGTTTCACCCGATTTGAGTAAATAATATGTGCGTGTATGTATTTACACATGGATGTATTAACAGCGTTGCCATGACAGTAAAGTTTTTGTATCCGAAATTTGTTAAAAACATAAACAAACGCAAAAAAGGAAATAATCAAATTTTTAATTCATATAAAACCCGCACAAAAACATACATGTGAAAATAAGCCCCAGTTCCTATCGAAAAATTTCAGCCATAAAAAGTACTGAGACCAAAAATGAGGACCATATGTACCTGCCTACTCCTAGGCAACTGGCTAGTTTGGAAACATTTTTCCCATAATCCTTTTCCATATTAGAAAGGTACAAACATTTTTGCCAAGCTAGCTAGAATTGTACATATGAAGAACTTTCGTTCTCAGTATTTTTTACGGCCGAAATTTTTGGATAGGAACTTGGCCTTATTTTCACATTTACACAAACTAAAAATTGTGGTATAATTCAGAATATTTTATAAATAAATCTGCTGGTTGGGGTTGGAGAAGTTGTTCTACCATGGCCACCCCAAAATTTCGCTCTTAAGATTATAGAGAGTGTCTGGGCATTCGTAAAAAAGTAGAAAAATTGACTAGAAACGACAGGAAACAATTGATGAAATAAGAAATATGTGAAAGCCCCTAGTACTAGTTTTAATAAAATGTAATTTTTTTTTACAGAAATTTAAATTGTGTATCGAGTTATGAAGGGTCAGGTATAGGCTTCTTTTGGAATGTTGAATCAATAACCACCGACTTCATTTATAAAAACTTGTTTCTAACTTAGTCTATACACTTTTTTGTTGCAAATGAATTAAAAAGTAGTAAGACTTTATTCATAATTTTAAATTTCTTTATTTATTCTGCCAAATCTATTTCGCCCCTCTCAAAGTAATCCCCCCCAGCTGCAATACACTTATGCTAAACTTTTTTTCCAATCTTCATAACAGTTGTTAAAGTCAATCTCCCGAATAGCCTTCAATGCGCGTAGCGATTCACGTTTAATGTCTTCAATTGACTCAAAACGATTTCCCCGGAGCGGTCGCTTTGAGTTTGAATTGTTGGCGAAAAACTCAAGAAGAAACAATGCGGTATGCGACGTTGCATTATCGTGGTGCAAAAACCGAGAGTTGCCGGCCCAAAATTCCTGCCCCTTTTTACGGATAGCTGCGCGAAAACGACGCATAAAACTCAAATAGTATTCCTTGTTGACAGTTTGGCCGTTCGGAAGGAATTCGGAGTGCACCACACCTCGATGATCGAGGAAAATTGTCAACAATAGCTTGATTTTTGAATTGCTTTTACGTAGGTTTTTCGGCTTCGGCTCACCTTTGGCACGATATTCGGCCGATTGATCGTCTGTTTCCGGGTCGTAAGCGAAGATCCAAGACTCGTCGCCAGTTATAATACCTTTAATGACATCCTGGTAGTCGGAAAGCATTGTTTGACAGACGTCAAACAAATCACGTCCATTTTCAGGAAAATTGAGGGATGAATAATCATTTAATAAATAACAAAAGCCGTATTCGTACAGAATAGCAATTACCATAAAATTAAGAATTTTTTACATAAGGATTAAAATTAATATTTTGTTGGATATTCTTTTTGCTTTATGAGAGCATTTAGACGTCTTGGCATCGATTTCACTAGTTTGGAAGTTAATTGTGGTAATATTTTTATCCATTCTCTTCTCAAAGCTACTTGCAGGTCGTTAACGTTTCTGATGGCGTAATGTGTACATTTTTTCTTGAAAATTTACCACAAATTCTCGAAAGGATTGAGGTCTGGACTTTGAGGTATTTTGGGGCATTTGCACAAGATTCAAAGTCGGGAATCCAGCGCTGTATGTTTGAAATCATTATCTCGCTGAAAGATAAAATCCCTGGAAATGCCTCCACCATCCTTGAATGTGGGAATTAGGTTATGGCGAAATAAGCTCGTGTTTTTCTCTCGCCAAATTTTAACGCGTCCATCCAATAATTTTATATTAAATTTGTACTCATCTATTAAACCAACTCTTTTCCAGAAGTCGAAATCCTTATTTTGGTACTTTTTAGCAAACACAACCCGTTTTTGTTTATTAATTATGCTAACAAATGGTTTTCTCACAGCATACCGTAATGTAATTTCGAACTGTTTGAGGTGTAAGGTAAATTCCAAAATTCTGTTCCAAACTTCCAGCCTGTTTAACGCCACTAATAGAAGGATCGATGCGAATTTGACGTCACAGGAGTGAGCAGTTTCTTCTTGTTAACTTGCGCCGGCTAACATTTCATAGCGATTTTTTAAATTGTCCGCTTTTTTTCATTTCGACACCACGTATTGGATGGTAGAAGCACTGCGCTTCATTTTTCTGGCAATTTCCCGTAAATATTTTCGTTGTTCATCTGAAAGTTCACTTGATTTTTGACTTTGCTTCTTGGTTCAACAGCTGCTTCTGTAAAAATGCAACCCTAATAACACACACAGCGCTTAGAAACTTTTCAGAAAATGGTGAGAGCCGTACGACTGTCAAATTTCCAACCGTATTTTTATTAAATTCATAATATAGTGTTTTCACACTATGACACTTTCTCATTTATATTTTTGACAAGTCGCTGTACTCTATCTAATAGTGTGAAACGCACGCCCTTTAGCAGTTGTAATGAAAACGTTTATGCAAGCCATAAACTAGGAATGGAACTACTTTTGTTTTTCTAAGTGAAATTGTGTTTTTAGTGACTCAAATTTTATTAACACGTTGAGTGCCACGCGGTTTTATAGCGTCATGCAACGCGAGTTTTAGCAGTGCGAAAATATTGCAAATCGTGCTATGAAGAAAATGCGGCACAGAGTGGCAGAAAAATAGCACGAAATTTGACCAAACAGGTTATAACATTTTGTGACACTTGCGAGGGACAACCATTTTTATGTTTATCTTGTTTCAATAAAACCCATTAAAATTTGTCTGAAGACATGTTCAATTTTTACCTTTATTATCATATTTTATACTGTCAGTCATCGGTGACTGACGCGGCCTAAACGGAAAGGTCGGTGTCAGTCACCGGTGATTGACGTGGCAATTGCATATTTGTGTGCCTGAATAGAAAACGTATATTTTTCTTATCTAATTGATATCACTATTTTAATAATTGTTGCACGCAATTTTTTTGCGCAACCCACTTTGTTGTCGAAAGTAAAGATTTGGGATTTTAATATATATTTACGAGCCGGGAGTTGTGCACAGTTGACGTGGCAGTTCAAATTCTGTGGGTCATCCACCAGAGATTGTAATGGCTGGATAAAGACATGGGCAATTGGCTAGAGCGTGCGAACTATACAGGAGTGTTGAAGGTGTTGTGGGTGCAAAAGCTTTCAAAAAGATGGATTTGAGTGTACTTTTTTTTGACGAAAATGACGAGTAAAATATGCAAAGCCAAGAAATTTTAGCACACACGAGCGGCAACGAATAGAGGTTATTCACGCACACAAACACCTGAGCCAAAGCGTTATAGACCACGTAGTCTCTACACCAGAAATCCGGCCTTAAACTTCTTGTTGAACGCGCAGTACAAAAATTAATAAAACCATTGCCCAAGTTATAGAAGACCAACGCAGATTGTCGATTTATTAGAAAGTCAGACAGCGTAACAACACAGAGATGCAAAAAAGTTGACATAAAAATAATGAAATAAAATTAAAGTTGCTTGAAATAGAGACTCTAAATTTTCAATTAGAAAGTATGTAGACTCAAATCTGCTCCCGTACAAATGTTTTTATTATTTTTTTTTTTTTAATTTAAGTGTGATGAATTAAAAATATACTATTTCAAGTCTGATTCCGAAGGAAACGTTCATATTTTAAAGGAAATGTGTTGCTTAAATTTTATTGAAATATACTTGGATGTATAATACCCATTTAGCTTATTTCCGCAGGAATATTGTCCCTTAAATGCTGGACAACATTAAACGTGCTTCTTTGGGAACCCTCCTCCACATCATCTGCAAATATTTCATCGCCATAGTTATCCAATATTCGGTCTTCCTTAAAGTCTATATTCATTTCTCTGCATATATTATGCAGTGCACAGCAAACACCCATGATTTTAATAAGCTTTTCTGGAGAGAATGCGGCCGGAAGCGTGATGTTGATTAAATGTGTGTTCAATTGTACCAGCAGTAACATCTTTGTCAGGGGTAAGTAGAAAAGGTTCCCACCCTTACACCAAAACACTCAGTAATCACTAATTGAAATTTCTGTTAGAATAATTATTTAAAATGTAGTTTCTGGTACTACTCATGGTCCATATAAAAGAGTCATGACTTTCATTTTAGCAAATCTGTAATTAAGAATCCATAATATGAATACGAGTCATATACTCGTAGTTACGCATAAGCGAATCCAAAAAAAGAAACCGACAATCATAGCAATGACACTAAAAGCTTTTTTCTTATTTAAAATAAGAGAGTCGTCTTGAAATGACTTACTCAATGCCACCTGTGTGCGATTAAAGCATCCAATAAAGCACAGAATTCGAAAAAAATAAGCCTTGGAGTCTCACTCTTCGGTTTCGGTCACAAATTAAGTTTTCAACTGCGTTTAAAACTCTTGCCATCAGTGCAGATACAGTACTCCTGCCAAGACGTATATCAGCATCCTTATGTAAACTCAGTAAAGACTGAGTGTATTGGTACGAAAATGTGCACTTACCATTCACGTCTTAAAATGCACCAGAGGCTAGGAAATGAAGTGTGGCACATAATTGTTGATGTGGGTTTACTGTATCGCATACTATAAATAGCAAAAGCTTCCTTATTTAGACGGTAATAGCTAATAAAAATAAAACCAAAGTTAAGTCTGGAATAAAATTTATCTATGAATGTGCATATGTACTTACAGGTATGCTAGCGGTTCCAAAGCAGCTCTTAAAGCTCCTCGTCGTTATTTTTCAACAGCGTCTTGAGCATACTCTGTGTTCACTACAGAAACTGTGGAAATTCCTGGCCAATTTCTATATTTTCATTACAATAATTTTTTCTTTCAATTAATTTTGTTCAATTCTCTTTTAAACGAAACATGGTTCTTGGTTCGATAAAGCAATTTGTTAAGACTTCAAGCAATTAAAAAAATCGATCGTTATCTGTAGAAGGTAAAATTAATTACATCGGCATTGTAACTACGGAATTAAAACCATTGCGATCGGAATGTGTAATGGACCTGTGTATTACTACTTTCAGTATTTTTTGATTTGCGAATTATCATAGTACCTTCACGACATTAAAATTACTTTTTTCCAGACTTCTCAAAATTAGAGTAATTCAGACAGTATGTAAATTACAAAAACGGTTTTATTTCTCTACTTCATATAATAAAATAATCATTCTACACAAACAGGACAAGTTGTCCCTTTAAATTTTTGAAATAGTACTTTTAATGTATAAAACATAATTTTAAGTTAAAATTCAGTACCATTTTAATCTCTTGATTTTCAAAATGAAATGAGCTTGTGTGAAATCTCCATTTCTCTTCCGACCTAGTTGTACAACTTGCCAAGAAATTTAAAGTGTTTGTTTTTTTTATACAACCAAGATACAACTGAATACAACGTGCCTACAAACTTTGCAATTTGATGTACAACCTCCTCAAGGTTGCCACGTCTATGGTTTGCTTGAAATTTCCAGATTTTATGATGACAACTCAACATGGTCCAACTTAATACACCAAATATAAAAAAATATGTGAAATGAAATTTTTTGTTTGGACAAATGTACACAAATACACATTTGAAGAAAGAAATAACCCATTTTTGTTAAAAGTTATCAAAACGGCAACGCTGCTTTTTAGTATTACTGTCTAGGCCTTGTTCACGAGATGTATGTGTATATGTATGGTTACGCGAGGCAACACACAATATGTAAATTCCTGCATATAACTTAAAGTTCTTCTTGTTGTAATAAGATTATTAGTTTCAAGTGGCGCGAGACTAGACGTGTTTTCGTACCGTCCGTAAAAAATAGGAAATTCTTGGAAAACACTTTAATAAAATTAAGAGATTAGTTTAAAAAATCCTTAAGGAACTTATGGAATAAACTAAAAAACACATTTAATAAAAACAAAAGAATTTTACATAAAATAGTGTTAATTAGAAAATAAAAACAGTGAGAGCTGCTTGTTATTTGAGTGTTGGAGAAAAGTAAGAAAATCATCGAAGGCAACAATTTTTGAGTCTGTAACCATTGATAACTAGTTTCATTAGCTTTTTGTAACTCAATGTTATTTGGAAATTAAATTTAAAAATACATTTTCGATAAATATTGGTAACAATAAACAACTCAAAAAAAGTTGTACAAAAACAAAACAAAGCCAGCAAATAAACTTTGATATAAATACAACCTTTAAGGGCTAACTACATATACACGTGGTTTATACGGCAGTTAGTTGCAAATAAAAACAAGCGCAAAGGTATGAACTGCAAAAAATGTACTACAGATTTTTGCCGGTGCAAAGGATTGTTTGAGACATTTAATTTTGACCTCCGGTTTTGGTCGTATTATTTTACATTTAAACTCTACTTTCGATTAGATTATAGCGGATTGTGTTAATAATTTCAAATATTTGATAAAATGTAGAGTGTTCGGTGTAATTTCAGCCTTTTTGTAAATTTTTTAAGTTTTTGGTGAATTTCTGATTTATGGTGAAAGTTGAAATTTTTTATATAATTGTGTACGATATAATCTGTTTTGAAGTTGTCATAAAATGTTGTTTTTTTTTAATTTTCGGCTTTTTAGTGAATTTAGAATATCTTTGTAAAGTTAAAGAAATTTTTTGTAATAAAATTCCAAAATTTGTGATTTGAAGTGTTTTTGATATTTTTGGTAAAAATTCAGTTTTTTTTATTAAATATTGAAGCAATAAAATTTTTTTATTACAAGTTTTCGATTTATGATATATTATCGAATTTTTGGTGAATTTTAAATTACCACAATTCTGTAATTTCGGTTCTTTTGGAAAATTTCATTTTTTCATTAAATTTTTTTTTATTTTCATAATTTAAAATTGTTGGTCTTTAGTTGATATTTGTGGAAAATTTTCAAATTACGGGGAATTTTTTTTCTTATTTTTATATTCATGTTTTGTTTGATATATTTGTGTAACATAAATTTCGTAAAATACCAAAACTTGCGTGAAATTAAAATGTTTGTGGTGAAATTTTAATATTTGCTGAACCTGTTTTTTCCGCATTCTTTGGTAACGATTCGGTTTATATTGAATATTGATTTTAAAGCAATTAAGTTTTTTATTCCCGTTTTTCGATTATATAGTGAATTATAAAATTTGTAGCGAATTTAATGTTTTGATAAGAATTCGGATTTTTTGCAAATATTTTGAAATTTATCACCTCAAGTGGTGAATTCCCCAAAAAAATATTTAAAAGTTATAGATTTGATCAATAATCTTAATTAATCTGAAAATTAAAAAACCTGAATTTTAGCATAATTTTAGAAATCACCAAAATCCGAAAATTCACCACAAAACTAAACTATAGTTACAAAATTTTTTACATCATTTTTCAAAAAAAGCGACATTTTACCAAAATCAAACCCTTTGCACTGGCAAAAATCTGTAGTACGAGTATATATTTAGTAGTTCATACTTTTAAATTTGTTATGATTGATATGAAGATATTTCACACAAGTGGGAAATTCAGTAAGAAATTAAAAATTTCACCAACATATTTAAATATAATAGAAATGAAAAATTGTTTCGAATTTTGGTGAATTTCCGAATTATGGTGAAATTTAGTTGTTGTTTATTTTCAGATTAATTTAAATTTTTGGGTAAAATTTTTACTTTTTATGATATTAAAATTCCACATTCGTTATAAAATTTAATTTTTTTATTTAATTTTATAAATTTTGTAAAATACTAATTTTTGTGAATTTTCGGCTATTTGGTAACGGTTTTGTTAAAATAAAAAAATTTTATGAATTTAAAATTTTTTTTGGGCAATTCTTAATATTTGGTGAATTTTCCAAAGGGGGATATCGCGAAGAAATATAATTTCTTCCATAAGCAGGTTTGTGTGCAATGCCAATCCGAAATGCTCCTAAAGAGCTACTGATGGCGAAACAGTAGTTTTTGCTGGGTTGGCACTTAATACAACAAGTGCATGTTCAATATTTATAAAAAAAAATATCTTGGGAAAAAGAATTTAGATTTACACAAATGCTTAAATGCGAAAATTAGGACAAGTTCCTATCCAAGAATTCGGGACGTTAAAAAGCTACTGAGACCCAAATTAGGACCAAATTTTTTATGTTTGCATATACCTCTCATTGCTAGCCAACCAGCTAGCTGATGTTTTAATTTAGTTAGTAATATGGGAAAGAACTATGGCGAAAATATTGCCAAGGTAGCAGGTTGCCTAAATGGACGTGTTATTGTAAATATCAAGAACTTGGTCCTGATTTTAATCTCAGTACTTTTAACAGACGAAATTCTTGAATAGAAACTTGATCTTACCTTTACATGTGTGTCTTTATGCGGACTTTGTTTGCAACAAGATCATATACAAAGTATATATCAGCTAAATATTGATCTCATATATTTAAGTTCGTTTTAATATTTACGGCCATAACACTATTCTGCTTTTAATACTCATAAGTAAAAAAGTAAAAATCAGTTTTCTTCCGTCACGTTAAGATTTTTTTTAATGGGCATGGAAGATATGACCCCCTTAATAGGGCGGTTCAAACTTGTTCATTGCACTAACACTCGTCCGATTATCAGCTACCCATCGTTTCTATATTTCGTTTTGTATGCTCAACAGTTTCGTGGTTATTCTGAAATTAGAAAACGGAAACAACTTCTATTGCAATACATATGGAATTAAATAATATAGTAATATTATTGTTTTATGATGCAATAAAAACACACAAAGGGTATTTTGAAAATAAAGGTAACTTATTGTACTCTACCAAATATTGTAAAAAAAAGTTCCCTGGAATTTTATATCCGATTACGAAATTCAAAGGACTTGCAATTATTCTGCAGAATTGTTTTGCTACATTTGTGGTAAATTAACCACAAAATCATCATCTTCTTTACTTCGGGCTTCCTAACGATTAAAAAGAAAGATATTGGCCGTTGACAAGTTCAAAGAGAGGGTTTATAATGACAATCCCCAATCTCTTGTGGCGGAAAAGGAAAATATTCGGAGAGAAATCAGCTCAATTAAACCAAGCTTACTGCAGCGAGTGGCGCAACACTCCGTTTTGAACAGTGTGTTCAACTCGACGGAGGACATCTGGATGACAAACTCTTTAAAAAATTAAATCCGCATTTCTATTCGATCGTTCAATGCTCTTAATAAAACTTTTTGTCAATTATTACGTTTTTTATTTAAGTTTGAAAATATAAATCTGCTATCAGACACCCTGTAACATACGATAATGAATATTAAAATTTTCATGTTCTTGCTTTTTCCTTGGGTGAGAACAAAGTTTACAATTGCCACAAAAATTAGTAGAAAAGTTGCGAAGAATGTTGAAAACGTGTGTAGCGACACAGAAAATGTAGCAAAATGGAATTGTCTAATAAATTTTAATTTTTACTGTATTCAAAGTTACCATATGTATATGTATTAAATCTTTCGCGCAACAGGGGTTACAGTTATTCGTGTTACTATCCTAATTTACTTTATTAATATTCCAGGTCTAATCAAGCTCGCAGAGCACGCTTTAACTATCAAGAACTCATAACATACAATAAGGTATCTTTGTTTGGGTAGTACATTTTACAGACACCCACACAATTTATAATTTCTAAGAGACACATTTAATTTCTTGTTCTTAAGCTGAAGGTATGTACCAAGCGTTTATGCATTAAAGCGTTTCATGCTTCTCATCCGCTCAGTGCTGGAAACGCTGCAGACTACGATAAAATTACTGTTTTTGACTTACGATCAAAGACCTGTAACTTTTCATTGGATTGAGAGATTTTCATTCGGCCATTTGTAAGTAAAAGTAGAATCTTATGGAAGCAAATTCTGTTTCCCCTATTTTGGATGTGACTTCACAGAGACATGATCTCTTTACTAACAAAAAAACTGTCATGAAGGTGACATGATATACACGCCATGCGTGTAAAGGAAATTCCTGTTTCAATATGTTGAGAATTCTAGTATTTGATTAGGTGTGTGTGTGTACGTGTGTTGTATCTTCAACAATGTTTAATACAGACCATAATAATCACAACGGGAATTCTACCTGACGTACAGACCAAATAGTGAGTCGAATATATGTATAACAATTTATATACCTCTTTGATAATATTAATTTTTAAAAATTCCTTAAACTAACTGAAAAAAAATGTGAATGATTTTACAACAACATATTTAGTACACTAGCAAACTTGAAAATAATTCCTAAGGTTGAAATTGGCGTTTTATAGCATGTTCACACGGCCAACAAAATTCGATGGTTCGCTCTCTCTCTCTCACTCATGGTTCGCTCACCAAGCATGATTGAACCAACATGTTACGCCATACAAAATTATTAGAGCGAACCAACTTGGTTCATATTTAATCCTTCTGCGAACCATGAATAGTTTACTATGATCTCCAATTTTTATAACAAATTATCGCTAGATTATCTTAACTAATAAAAATGAAAAATAAAAAAAGAAACAGTGAAATTTCTTCAGTCTTAGTTTTTTAAATCTCAAAATGAAACGAAAACAATCGTATGTACACCAGGGTTCGCAATCGTGATTCAAAGAGCCAACCAAGTGGTACATATTACCACCGTATGAACATGCTACTAGGCGAATCCAACCTCTTTCAATAACAACTTTATCTAAGAATATGCAATTCAAATTACCATTTTTTTTTTTTGCAACAAACAGAAAAACTACGCCAAAGCGTGACTTCTT
This sequence comes from Phania funesta, assembly GCA_963932375.1. Lineage (NCBI taxonomy): Eukaryota > Metazoa > Arthropoda > Insecta > Diptera > Tachinidae > Phania > Phania funesta. The sequence continues at coordinate 5,100,878 of OZ010657.1, read as the reverse complement.
AAAACGCTGAAGAAGAAAAAGAAATGGATTCCAACAAAAGGGCTGCTACATCTCCTGTATCACAAGAAATATGCAGAGTTATCGAAAAACGTTCAAACTCACTAGGCGACGTTCTGGCAGAACTAAATAAAAATACACATTCTCCATTATATGAGTATCAGGATTTGCACCGCAGTTTTAGCGAACATGTCATAACGCCAAAGCTACACACAAATCTAACACATTTAAAGTCAGTGCAGTCGCTATCAGATTTTGTCAGTAACCATACTAGTACTGCGTTAAGTAGTAGTTCTAGTATCACTGGAGAATTTCAACACAATCGCCAGATCGTACCAGAAAAACAATTTGATTCATGCAGCATCCAAACAAAGTTCATATATATAAGGGAAATAAAAAGTTTAGCCAAGCAATATAGAGAAGACGAAAGTTATGCTACAACTGTTGATGTATGGCAAAAACAAACGGCTTCTCCTACGCTCAGCCACGTGAGTTCCATAGACAAAGAGGGCGGTTGTCGATCAGCTTGCGAAACAATCACACGATATTTGTGCATGGCTCGTAAACAAAGTGTACATGAAGATCATGCGATCTCTTTTGAACAATTCGTTAAGTCTCAAAGATATTTTCGCAACTTTAAAGCTAGGGGTGAATCAAATCCTCCCGGTATAGATAAGAAAAGCAATAAGGCAACTCAGACCTTAGATGCTTGGACTTTAATATCATTAGATTATATGGAGGGAACGCTTCATCGTGCTCTTTTAGAAATTGCTCACACTCAATGGCAAAGGGACTTGGATGATCGTTTACAAAGAAAGTCAGAATACGATCAGGAAATGAGTCATTCGAGTTGTTCATCATCGTCGGCATCGTCGTGGATTTGTGTATCCAATCAATCAACAAGTGTACCAAATATAACGCCAGCTTCGCCGCTTATGTATACCTTTCGACCTTTACCAACAATACTACTGACAAATGTTGAAGGCAACACCAGTTTAATAAGTGAAAATATTATTGAACAAAAGACAAACTATGGAAGTATTGATCACACAAGTCCACAATTTGTACCGAATCTTTGGCATGGTAACATCTCACTAACCCACCTGTGTTTACCACCAATTTTGCCGGGAGCGATCATCTACGAGCCAAATCTGCGAGAAGAGGATGAAATAAATCTGGCATCAGTGAATGGAGCTACAGATGCCCCATCCACGGGTAAGTGTTTCACTTTACTTCGTATGTATTACATATTATGCCACTTCAAACAGCCTGTTTTCATAAAATTAAAACATTTGTTCGTTCTTAGCAAACAACACGAAAATGGTTTTACGTTTTCATGTGAGTGACTTAAAAAATAGCTTTTAGTTTTTCAATGCATTTTTGATTTTCCTAAATGAATTTGTTCGTAGTAGACGAAATAAAACGTCGATAAACAATAATAAAAACGGTGCTGTTCAAAAACATACAAAAATGCACTCAAATAACTACCTTGTAGCGAATAATGTTATAGTAATTATGTATGTTATATAATATATTGACATGGACATGGACATGGACATGGACATGGACATGGACATGGACATGGACATGGACATGGACATGGACATGGACATGGACATGGACATGGACATCGACATTGATTTGACAATCCTCATTATTAAATGGAGATTATTGTTAATGTCACATTAACTAACTTGCATTCAAAATTGTTCATCGTCATTAACGTTCTCATATCGCCTGTGTAACTCCTACTCTTTAATATAAACCTAAGCTGAAAGATATATTTTGCAGCATATCTTCTATCTCCTTCTAAAAGTTTAAAGCCTAACTGAAATGTAGAGTATTAACGACACCTCACGTAACTACTTCCGCAAAAAAGACAATCTTGGTTGCTCTCTTCTGTTTCAACCTTTGGTGAGTTTGGTACGATTTTCTTCCTGCAGTTAATAAACAAAATCTAATTTCAATTTTCATACTTTGTTGTTTCATTTCATGCATTGGATTCTTGTTTGTATTCTGCATTGAGTAACAAAAATCATTTATTTTGTTTCGGCTCAGAGAAGTTTTATATCGGGTTCCAATCAATCCGGATTTCATCCACTCAACCAGCCCTGAGCTAAACATTTTGGTCCTTCGAACCGGATTCATATATTGGAAACCTAAAATAAAAGGCTCTGAGATTTCAACTCTTTCATTGGAATCATATCGTCTCACTTAGCAGAACAAACAGGTTTGATTGTTTGTATTACGTACTAATTGGTTAGTATAATTTGTGGTGCATGGTTGAAGAGCCATAAGATTGCTGTTGGAAATTTGTTAAGAAAAAAAAAATTAACTACATTCTAAAATTTACCAAGTGAAAAAAAAGTGAAGGTAAAAATCTAAAGAAAAAGCAAATTACTGATTACTGCATATATTCCTGTAAAAAAAAAATAGTCGCAAAAGGAGAATTGACCTTAGTTTATTGTAAGGGCATTGTTCTTATCCATTCAAGTAAGTGTTTTAATTATTTGCCTACATACATACCTACTTTCATACATAAAAGAACAACGTGGAAAAAATTTTTTGCCGTCATAAATTAATAATTTTGAATTCGGTTGACCAGAAAAATTCTGCTCTTTTTTTTCAGCAAATGTTAAAAAATATGTACATATTACATTTTACATTTGTTCTTTAATTCATTTTCTCCTTTCATGTAAATTGAGACGAACATTCTCTTAGTTTTTATTTCTTTTCGTCTCATTGAGTGATTTGCATCAAATTATTATAAGCTTAAATCAATTGTAAGCTCATCTTTTTTACTACTATTGCGTTACAAATACATGCTGTAAATCACTAATAACTCATTAACATTCTGTTAAACATATGTGTTTCTCATTGAGTGAAGTGCATGTATGTATGCATGTCACTTAAATAATTCCAGTAAAAAATACTTTCCATATTTTTTATTTTTTTTGAAGAATGTTAACCCTTTTCGAAGCGGATAGTTTCAAAAAGTAACATATCATTTTTGATATATTCACAAATTGATTAAATAATAACAATTTAAGATTGAAGTTACTTTTTATTGAAGTGCAACTCAAAAATTGCATTCAATTATACAAAAACATAGAGAGTCAACGAAAAATTAAAAGAATTTCTCATTTATTTTTATAAATTTCTTTTATATTGTTTTCGTGAGTGAAATATAACCTGTGAATAGCGCCGTATCTCAAAGGATTATTCTTAACGTAGTACAATTCCAATGGCCTTGAAATTTCTAGAATACAATTTTATAATATAGGCTATTGGAATTATTTATTTCCAAAAATATACACAAAAGTAGGTCAAGGCATTGAACTTCTTGTTTTGTGTATTTGAACAGCTGATCAGTCTTTTAGCCGTTTGTTTTTTTTGACAATTTCTTAGTGAATTTACTATTCATAAATTACCAATTTTTAAATGAATCTAAATTTGTATTCTTGGATTGCGTTACAAATTTAATTTCCATCATCGTGTCCACAATTTTTTCATTTCATTCCATCTTTATAAAAAACTTTTGGATTCGGTGGGTAAGCAATTCATTGCGAACATTTTGTTACAACCTAGTATTCTCCCATTTATATATTCTCATTATGTCACTGGATAATTTTATACGACTCGCCGACAGCATTGTAGAATTTGAAGCTGATCTTAACGATAATCGCTTTCCGGTCAACACTATACATTCAATAGAAGTCCATACATCTGAGCTAACATCAACGTGGAGTCGTGTGAAAACTACCTTTGAGCAATATTTATTGGATAAAGATAATGATGAGGGCACCGATTCTACAGATTCAACCGACCTTGAAACTCTCAAGGTGAAATATAAAAGTACATATATTACTTTTTGTAACTGCATTTCTAAACTTGCAGAATACTCTGACAATATTCGCTCAAAATTCACTAGCAAAACTAACACACCTATGCTGTCCGATTTAGATCGCTTAGCCCCAGTTACAAGTCAGAAGCATCGATTTCATCTTCCGCCCTGTGAGATAGACCTATTTCATGGAAATTATCAGTCTTGGCCGACATTTCGAGACCTTTTTACGGCTATGTATACTAAGAATGCGGACTTAAGCCCTGTAGAGAAGCTTTTTCATTTGACACAAAAAACATCGGGTGAAGCTAGAGAAATTGTCAAGAAGAGTCCATTGACTAATCAGGGATTTGAGCTTGCGTGGGCAAATCTAACTGCCCGTTATGAAAACCGCAGAATACTAGTCAATGGCCAGTTAAAAATTCTCTTTAACCTTCAGAAAATTGCTTCTGAGTCTGGTAAGGCGATACAACAACTACAAAGAGATATAAATTCCTGCATTTCAATCTTACAGCTGCATCATATAAACGTTGAAAGCTGGGATCCGATTTTTGTATTCCTCTGTTCAAATCGCCTTCCAGAATCAACACTGACTTTATGGGAACAAGGTATAAAAGACAAATCATCTCTTCCAAAATGGTGCGAATTGGATTGTTTTTTAACTAATCGCTATAGAACCTTAGAATCTGTTTCTGAAATTCGAAACATGTCTTCTCCAAAAACTTCAGATTTAAAACCTAAATTTACGAATAATCCGTCAAAAAAAATAAACACATTTCAAAATAATATATCTAATCCTAAATGTTCACTGTGTCCTAAAGAGTCACATATAATTAGAAAATGTCCTAAGTTTCTGAAAATGAATTATTTTCACCGGTTTAATGAAATTAAAAACCAAGGGTTATGTATTAATTGTTTTTCAAAAACTCATTCTGTGAAGAATTGCAAAAGCACTAACAACTGTTTTCGCTGTGGAAAAAGACACAACACATTGCTTCATAAGGATACTGAACATTCTCCAAATACAGTACAAATCACAAACAATAGCCCTGCGCCATCCAACTTAAATCCTCATACAGCTCCATATACTAGGCAATCAAATTCCATTACTATACCGTCCCCTAAAAAATCAAATACTACCACTGTAGAATCTTGTTTTGCAGTTAATTCAGGTGGGATTTTATTAGGCACTGTAGCTCTAAACATTTGCCATTTAGACGATAAATATCGAGTTCGAGCTTTAATTGATTCGGGATCCGAAGGATCATTTATATCCGAAAGGCTATTTCACCTTCTCAAACTAACTTCTAGAAGCACAAATGCACAAATATCGGGGCTTAATAACTCCATTTCTGCGAGGGTTCATAGGGAGTGTTCTTTCAGTGTCACTCCACTTTTTGATAGTGATGTGCGGCTGTCTGTCACAGCATTGGTTGTCCCTCAGCTTTCAAACAACTTACCATCCATCAGCTATGAGATATCACAATTTCCAGATCTCCCAAATATCCAATTGGCTGATCCAAACTTCTATTCGAGTTCCAAAATCGATCTGTTAATCGGTGGTGACCTTTTCCCTCTTATTATGCGCTCCGGTATAAAGCACGGAGTTTGTGGGTCCTTAATTGCCCAAGAAACCATATTTGGGTGGATTCTTACGGGCCCATTATGCAAAGGCTCTACTCCTAATTCTACTTGTGTTTCATATTTCTGCGAGGTATCGCTAGATAAACAGCTCTCTCGCTTTTGGGAGGTGGAAGATCTTCCAAAGAAGAACATTATTTCTTCCTCTGATGAATATTGTGAACGCCTTTACAAACAAACTACTGAAAGAGATATGACTGGGCGATATATAGTCTCACTTCCATTTAAGGACGGCTGCGCAGATGATAACAAACTAGGACACTCACGCAAAAGCGCCATGGCTCAATTTCTAAGGAACGAGTTCCGATTACGTCGAAGTCCCGAACTGAAAACCGAGTATGATAGTGTGATCAGAGAATATCTAGATTTGGACCATATGTGTGAAGTTACGTCCTCAGATTTAATATCTTCAAATTACTATTTACCACATCATGCTGTCATTAAACCTGACAGCACTACAACAAAACTACGTGTTGTCTTTAATGCCTCTTCCCCATCGTCCAACGGCCTTAGCCTCAATGATATACTTCACTCAGGACCTGTCCTACAGAATGATTTGACAATCCTCATTATTAAATGGAGATTTTTCCAGCATGTTTTTAATGCCGACATACAAAAAATGTATAGACAAATCCTAGTGAATCCGAAGCACACCCAATTTCAAAGAATATTGCATAGAAGTGACCCAGATGAAAATCTCCATGATTACGTTCTAAAAACAGTCACCTTCGGCGTAAACTGTGCGCCATACTTAGCAATTCGTACTATCCTCCAACTGGCTGATGATATCGCCGCCTCCTATCCCAAAGCCAGTAAAATCCTTCGTAGTTCGATGTACGTAGATGATGTTTTAGCTGGAGGCTATTCGATTAAAGAGGCGATTGAGTCCAAAAATGAGCTAATCCTTGCTCTTAAAACAGCTGGTTTTTCTCTACGAAAATGGACCTCGAACTCGAAGGAAATACTTTCTCAAATTCCACAGGAACATCGACTTTATAATGATTTCCTGGAATTCGATGATAGAAGTTCAGCAAAAACGCTAGGCGTGCGTTGGAATGCGCTCTCAGATTTCTTTTATTTCCTCCCCAAACCTTTTCCAGACTCCAATTGTACAAAGAGAGAAGTGTTGTCGCAAATTGCCAAATTGTTCGACCCAGCGGGATGGCTTTCCCCTTGTGTAGTTTTGGCTAAGATTCTGATGCAAAAGATTTGGATTGATGGAACAAAATGGGATGAAGCTCTTTCTCCAGAAGCCTTGAGGCAATGGAAAGTTTTTCAAGCCAGTTATACCGATATTCAGCACATCTGCATTCCGCGCTGGGTAGGTTATGTTCCTCAGGGAGAAATTCAGTTCCACGGGTTTTCCGATGCTTCGGAAAAAGCATATGCCGCCGCCCTATACATTCGAATTAATTATAGAAATAAAATAAGCTGTCACCTGATTGCTTCTAAAACCAAGGTGGCTCCTGTCAAGACGATGTCGATTCCTAGATTAGAGCTCTGTGGTGCTCTTTTGCTAGCGGAAATATTGGATAACTTACTTCCAAAAATGGAGATTAAAGACTATTCCTTATATTGCTGGACGGATTCGAAAATCGTACTATCTTGGTTAGCTAAACCACCCTGCGCTTGGACAACCTTTGTAGCCAATCGAATATCCAAAATCGTTCAAATTACTAATCCATCCCATTGGAATCATGTTTGCTCCGATTCTAACCCAGCGGATTTAGCGAGCCGGGGAGCATATCCACAAGATCTTATTGGAAACAGTTTGTGGTGGCATGGACCTGACTGGCTTAGTCATGAAAAATCGGAGTGGCCACAAAGCGACCAAAATATTCAAGCATGTGAAATTGAACAAAAAATTATCAAGGTAAATTTTACATACTTTCAAGCCTATGACGATATTTTGGATAGATTTTCGTCATTCCACCGCGCGATTCGTGTTGTTGCCTATATTTATCGCTTTTTCTTCCGTACTCATCCAGAATTGAGATCTACATTCAAAAAAAATTCTATCGCAATAACAAGCGCGGAGATTCTGTTCGTTCAAAAACAGCTTATATCCGCATGTCAAAAGGCGAATTTTCCGGATGAACACAGAGCATTGGCCGCAGCACAGCCTATAAAGTCAAACAGTTCACTTGTCACTCTTAATGCATTTTTAGATGCAGAAGGAGTGATTCGTTCTTGTGGGCGACTTGAAAAAGCACCTAGCCTTTCATATAATGAGCGATATCCAATTATACTTCCGTACAATTGTCCATATTCTCGACTACTTGTTAAACATGAGATCAGTCTTCATGGAGGCAACCAGCTAATCCTACGGCTTATACGGACTCAATATTGGATTCCGAGAGTAAAAGTTCTCATTAAAGCAACTATTCGAAAATGCAAGATTTGCGTTTTATATAAGAAGAGATGCCAAAAACAAATAATGGCGGCATTACCTCCAGAAAGGTCAGAATTTTCTCGGCCCTTTACTCACACCGGACTAGATTTTGCTGGCCCTTTTGACCTAAAAACATATGCAGGCAGATCGTGTCGACTGACAAAGGGGTATGTGTGCATTTTTGTGTGTTTCTCCACAAAAGCAATACACCTTGAAGCAACGACGGATTTATCCACTAACGCTTTTCTTGCTGCTTTTAGTAGGTTTGTTGGTCGTCGTGGGTGTCCTCTCCACTTATATTCTGATAATGGAACCACCTTTATTGGTGCTTCAAAGGCTCTTTCTAGAGAATTTCTTCAGGTGTCCAGCCAAATTATAGCTTCTAATTATGCCCATCAAAATCTCACATGGCACTTTATTCCGCCAGGAGCACCTCATATGGGAGGACTTTGGGAGGCAGGTGTCAAAAGTTTCAAGACTCATTTTCGCAAAATTTCTGGTGGTCTGAAATACACGTTTGAGGAGTTCTCCACTCTCCTCATCCGTATAGAAGCCTGTTTGAATTCACGACCTCTGTCTCCTGTTTCACAAGACCCTTCCGATCTTTCGGCGTTAACACCTGGCCATTTTCTCATAGGTTGCCCTCTTTTAACCCCTGTGGACCCGCACATTCCTGCAGAGTCTATTTCTATTCTAAATCGTTGGCAGCGTTTGAAATTAGTACATCAGGAATTTTGTATACGATGGAAAAATGAATATTTACGGGAATTACTAAAAAGAACAAAATGGAAGAAACCAGAAGAAAATATCAAGGAAAATGCGTTGGTGGTAATCAAAGAAGAGAACCTGCCTCCGAACGCATGGCGGCTAGGTAGAGTAGTGAAACTATACCCGGGATCTGATCACTATGTTCGCGTTGCCGACATATACACCCAAAAAGGGACAATAACACGACCAATTAGTAAAATTATTTGTTTGCCAAGTCCTTGAAAATCTTTCTTACTTTTTAATTTTCCAACAACAATCTTCTATAAATTTCTTTTTCTTTCAGAACAACATGCCCAAGTCCAATACAAAGAAATCTTACTCACCACCACAAAGCCATGCAAATAGTGAAAAACTCCAAAAGAAACTTAAATCCTATACATGCCGTGTGTGTAAACGCCACCATCCGTTAAGATTTTGTCCAAAATTTATTGCGATGAGTATTTCAGATCGTATACGGGCAGTTCGAGTTCATAAATATTGTCAAAATTGCCTTGCACATAATCATTCTCACGGAACTTGCTTTTCTAAACACGGTTGTCGCTACTGTAAAAAGTACCACCACACATTACTCCACATCAATCATCAACTTCGACAAGTTGTTGCCCCCTCGCTTACACCTTCACGTGCTCCAACTCCTGAATCATCATCTCCAAAACCAGCTCGTGCAAAGACCTCACCGCAACCTGCGGCGACGGCCACTTCTTTATCGTCCTTATTGCATCAAAACCGAATCATTCTTCTACCAACAGTTTTAGTAAAGATCAATGCGCACACTTCCTACGCGCGCTGTTTACTCGATTCTGGGTCACCTATAAGTCGAATTTCAAAGAGGTTTGTGGAAAAGTTAAATCTCACAACTTTAACTATGCAGACCGAGACGATGTGTCCCATTATTATTGAATCTAGGTTCGATCCGAACTCAAAAATTGAGGGAGTATGTAGAGTCGACAATAGAATAACAATCAAAACTCCCACCCAGTTACTTGGAGATGGTTTTAAGCAGTATTTTCGCCACTTATTCATAGCTGACCCAAGGTTTTACGAATCTGCGGGAATTGACATCATATTAGGAGCTGATGTATATCCAAAAATTATATGCGAAGGGAGTTTTACAAAAACTGGGCTACCAACGGCCCAAAACACTATATTTGGCTGGACTATATATGGGCCCTGCGACACGTCATAATTTTTGTGCATGTTCTTAATAACATAATATATTAGACATCCTTTTATACTTTGAATTTCAAACTTTATGAATTAAATGAATATGCATAATGTAAACACATGTATCTATGGTAAAAAAAAAAAAAAAAAAAAAAAAACCAATTTTTGTATCATATTAGTTTAAGAATACTGTACCGACAATGTGTTTTTGTAGCCAAGGTTGACTTTTCACGGAGTGGAGTGTCTGAGGTATACACTATACATCCCGGGAATGCTGCAAGGCGGCCGGCAATGTTAATGTCACATTAACTAACTTGCATTCAAAATTGTTCATCGTCATTAACGTTCTCATATCGCCTGTGTAACTCCTACTCTTTAATATAAACCTAAGCTGAAAGATATATTTTTCAGCTTAGGTTTATATTAAAGAGTAGGAGTTACACAGGCGATATGAGAACGTTAATGACGATGAACAATTTTGAATGCAAGTTAGTTAATGTGACATTAACAGACATGGACATGGACATGGACATGGACATGGACATGGACATGGACATGGACATGGACATGGACATGGACATGGACATGGACATGGACATGGACATGGACATGGACATGGACATGGACATGGACATGGACATGGACATGGACATGGACATGGACATGGACATGGACATGGACATGGACATGGACATGGACATGGACATGGACATGGACATGGACATGGACATGGACATGGACATGGACATGGACATGGACATGGACATGGACATGGACATGGACATGGACATGGACATGGACATGGACATGGACATGAACATGAACATGAACATGAACATGAACATGAACATGAACATGAACATGAACATGAACATGAACATGAACATGAACATGAACATGAACATGAACATGAACATGAACATGAACATGAACATGAACATGAACATGAACATGAACATGAACATGAACATGAACATGAACATGAACATGAACATGAACATGAACATGAACATGAACATGAACATGAACATGAACATGAACATGAACATGAACATGAACATGAACATGAACATGAACATGAACATGAACATGAACATGAACATGAACATGAACATGAACATGAACATGAACATGAACATGAACATGAACATGAACATGAACATGAACATGAACATGAACATGAACATGAACATGAACATGAACATGAACATGAACATGAACATGAACATGAACATGAACATGAACATGAACATGAACATGAACATGAACATGAACATGAACATGAACATGAACATGAACATGAACATGAACATGAACATGAACATGAACATGAACATGAACATGAACATGAACATGAACATGAACATGAACATGAACATGAACATGAACATGAACATGAACATGAACATGAACATGAACATGAACATGAACATGAACATGAACATGAACATGAACATGAACATGAACATGAACATGAACATGAACATGAACATGAACATGAACATGAACATGAACATGAACATGAACATGAACATGAACATGAACATGAACATGAACATGAACATGAACATGAACATGAACATGAACATGAACATGAACATGAACATGAACATGAACATGAACATGAACATGAACATGAACATGAACATGAACATGAACATGAACATGAACATGAACATGAACATGAACATGAACATGAACATGAACATGAACATGAACATGAACATGAACATGAACATGAACATGAACATGAACATGAACATGAACATGAACATGAACATGAACGTGAACATGAACATGAACATGAACATGAACATGAACATGAACATGAACATGAACATGAACATGAACATGAACATGAACATGAACATGAACATGAACATGAACATGAACATGGACATGGGCACGGACATGGAGACATGAACAAATGAACACATGGACATGTACACCCAGATCCAGTGACAGAGTAGCAGTAGTAAACAAAATTAAAAATGCTTAATATGTTGAAAGGACAAAAAAAAATGCCGTATGCAGGGTATGCAAGGAAATCACGATAAACTTCAACTGTTACGGATATATGTAAGTAGTGACTCAAGTACGAAAATATGCAATGGAGTCGCATGCAAAATCTGCAGAGGAACAGTCAAGGCCCCTTAAGCCTTTTGCTGAATAAGCAAAACTTATTTATTTTTAATGAAAACATTTTGTTTTTGTAAACAAATGTGATTTTTGTTTATTATTTATAGACAGAAGGCGACTGATAGTGTAGTGAAAAGACCTTTGATTTTATTTTTAATACTTTATTATTTTCATCGAGTTCCGCGATAAGAGCTCAAAGATGATTACAATTGGTCTCTATCTTAAACTAGAACAAACTCTCTATTTATACTATATTTTTGGTTGAGTTGACAATTTTCAACTCAGCCCTTATTTCTATACTAATTCTATATTTCTACATACTACAGTACATGTGCGTGTGATTGTACATTCTTATTCTTCAAATGCAAATAATGTAGGGTAAGTACGTGCAACATGACACGCGCCCATTACAATTATAACAAATTACAATTCCCATTGTGAACAATGTAGTGAGCCACACGATAACAAGTGTTGAAACACAACAACAACATGCAGAGTACGTCTATGAAGACGGTCAGCGGTATGACAACAAAATATGAAGTGATCGCTGCTTGTGTGAATACCAATGTGGTCAGTACCGCAGCGACAGTCAAAGGTTTGCTGCTTATACTGCGTGATATATGACACTGTTTTGTTTTTATACATTGTACATTTCATGTTGATAATGACTATAAAGTCTTGCTATGTTGTGTCGGTATTACAGACTGTAAAATCATGCTACAGTAGGGTTGAGATAAACTACCATTACAGTTACATATAAAAGGACCGAAAACACATAAAAATAAATGCACCGGCAATTATGTTCTCTCATGAAAGAAAAAAGCTTTCTTTATGTTACTTCAAAATGGAATAGACGAAAATTTTCAATTGTTTTTTTTTATTATAGATTTATTAATAATAAAATGAAACTCGAATGGGTGCTCCGTTGTATCAGATTTACGTTGTATACCGATTCACCTCGAACACTATAGCACATTTTGGTGTAAAACTAACGCAAGCAACCAGGCATTATGGCATAACATAGGAGGATTAAGATTTCAGAAGCCCCAGCTTCGCTGCTACTTTAAGAAAAACTACGTAAGACCAGGTTGCTTGATTTTATATAGGAACTCCATAGACTAGTGTACGGCATCCATCAACCGAGTGCATTACAGTGTCCAGAGATTTATACTTATGAACTTCTCTAGCGTAAAATATGTAATGATGAAGTGCCCCAAGAGAATCCAACAAAACAAGTGGCAGGTTTCAAATTTAAAAGTTTTAAAACGAACAACTACAAACGAAAACTATAAAATTATAAATTATATTTTAAAACTATTAAACGAACATGAAACTTTAAAAACTAAACAGAAAAGTTGAGCACAATCCAAAGAAAAATTGTATTTTTTTATACTCGTATATCACTAAACTCTTTATTGCAACATATGTAATAAAGATAGGCACAATAAATATATTATAAATATAAATACTTTTTATTAAACATCAAGCGTACTCGTAGTTTATTTTTATTATATTTCAATATTCAAATTTGTTGCCTGGCAAGTATATTTAGGTTTTTGATTTGATGTTCCGACAGGGTATGTTCTAATGCAGATTTTTGGAATGAATTTCCGTCATCACTAGTCGAGTATAGTTTGGAGACAAACCGGGTTCGGCTACGTGCCATCTTCAGTCTCATTTTTCGTTCTGAGGACACTGAAGATTCACATAGCCGAAACCGGTCTGTCTCCAAACCAAACTTGCAAAGGAAAGGCGAAAATTCGTTTCAAAAATCTACATATTTAGATTTTGTTTTCGTTGTTGTCAATTTTATGTTAAGTGGTTGTTGTTGGTTTGTTGAAACAGCCAGGAGATTCGCTGTACAATCATTTTTTTTGTTTTAATTCAAACATTTTTTAATTATGCCTAAAATATGTTTTCTTTCGGCACAACTTCCTGAAAATCTATGAAACTACTGAGCAGACTTGAAGACAAAGGCCCATTTTCATAGTCAAATTTTTAATTTTAAACTAATTAGTTGCAACGAAAGCTACCAACTTCAAATTAATTTCTATTCATAGTGGATTTTTTGAAGTTTTTTAAGAAGTTTTGGCTTAGTTTTACGATTATAGACAAACAGCCCTGCTAGATATGAATGAAAAGAAAATGTTAGTAATAATATCGTGATGGATAAAAATGATATTTTTATATAACAAAATTAAATCTTGTTCTCCGTGAATATCCTTTGTTTTTAGAAATGTATTACGTAAAAGAAATCTACGTTTTTTGTTTGTTTTTCCACATCTTTTTAACATTAATTGTGTTTGCCAAAATCGTATGATAGTAAACCACGTCTCCATTTTTTTTTTACTTGAAAAGCAGTAAAAATTATTATTTTAGAATATTAGTTGTAAAAGTGAGTTTGAATAATAATTTTATACAATATATTAACTGTAACATTTACATTGAACTAATGAATTTCAGAAAGAGGGAGCGAAAAATAAAGTGGTCACAGAAGGAAAAATACATTTTTCGCGAGCTGATTTTAAAGCACGTAGCAATTTTTGAAGGCGAACGGAACGACTCAGAAGTCCGTGGCCAAATATCAAGACTGATATGGAAGTAGCAAGATACACCCGTGAAGCAGCCAAACTAAGGCAAGAATGGTTGCACATGCAGGTATCCGGAACAACAGCAAATTACGTGGCGATTCCTAAGCTGGATGTATCTGACGAAAATGTTATCAATATTATGCGACTCAAGGTCTTACAGGACACAGCCTTGAATAACAGCAACTCGGAGTCCCAAGTCTTTCCCCAGCTTCAGGTGGAAGAGCATCAGTCGCATGAACAAGGCTCAGACTGACCGATATGTCAATGGACACCAGCGGAAGTAGTGTTGTCAAATTATTCGACTTTGAAATCCTTCAAGCAATTGAATACAATTTTGTAATTATTCGAATAAAAAATTTATTCAAATAAAATAATAAAAAAGAAATACATATAATCTTTTTTACTAAAACTAAAAACAAATTATAAAATAATAAAAAAATGATTAATTAAAAAATAACAAGGATATTAAAAACATTAGAACATAATCCCAGAAGTTTTATTATTGCCTTTTTTGATTCCAATCTATTTTTTAAATCCCAAAAGTTCCAAAATCTTTTTTATAGGATTTTATACGGTAAAGTTATGCATATATATCAAATCAAAATATATATACTTATATATTATTAGGAAAAATTGGTTATAAATACGTTTCTGCACTTTATGTCAATAAATATACAATTTCACTTAGAAGCCTAAATGTGATTTAATTCCGAAGACATTTTTCGTGTTTCGATGGGAATGGAATTTCACTTCAACAGAACCCGTTGCCAAGTGTTGCATAATTATCAACGAGTGTTTAGGAAACTTTTGACAATTGTTAAAATTGCACTTTATGATTTAAACAATAATTCCACCACCACTTCTAAATTTGACCAAATTTTATACTTTGAAACTTCCACTTTTTTTCCTTTTCAGTTTAATTTCGATTTATGTTAAAATATTTAATTTATATGTTTTTAAAATTTTGTTGGTGAATTTTTAAATTTGTTGATGCATTCCTGATTTTTAAAATTTTGCTGAAATTGCAAAATTTGGTGAATTTGATTTTTGTGTTTTTTTTTCGCAACTACATTTTTTATTCCAGTTTTTCGATTTCTGGTCTATTTTCGAATTTTTAGTAAATTGTAGAATTTCGCAAAATTTTGTGAAATTTTGTGTTTTTCATAATATTGGTTCAAATTCGTTTTTTTTAATTTCGATTGTTGGGAAATTTTTTTATTTTTGTACTTAACATTTTTGAATATTAAAAATTTGGTGTATTTAATTTTTTTGTAAAATGTCGGATTTTCACTTAATTTTAATTTTTTTTACCAACAAAATTTCTTTATTTCAGTTTACCGATTTTGTGGTGAATTTTCAAACTTATGGTAAATTTAATATTTGACAAAATTTCGATTTTTTAAAAATTTTTTTGTGAAATTTCTGTTTTTAACGAAATTCGGTTTACCTTTATTAGTTTCTATAATTTTTAGATTTTTGCCATTTGGTCCAACACTTAGGTCCGTTGGTTATCTGAGGGGCTCGTGGTGATAATTTCTGTAGGGGGACTTTATAGCAAATTTAATATGGATTCAAACTATGCTTGTGTGTAAGCGTTTCCCCGCGAGATTGAAAATACCAAGAAATCAATTCAATGAGTAGAGGGGCCAAACGTTTTGATTTTGACCAGCTGTGTAAACAAACGAGGGCTATGTCAAACGTAATAAACATGTAGTAGGTACGGTTGTGACCAAATATTATATTTTTCTGTAAAATAACAATGACAGACATTCAGAATTACATATGACTTACGAAGTTTGAAAGTCAGATTTTTAGCTTTCTAATATGGGAAAGAATAATGGAAAACATTTTACCAAACTAGCAAGATGCCTAGAAATGGGTTGTTATTGTAGACATCAAGAATTTAGTGCTCATTTTGATCTCCCTGCTTTTAACTGCCGAAATTGTTGGTTAGGAGCTTGTTCCTATTTATGTTTTTGTGCGAATATTTGTTTATAATAAATTGTTGATGGAATTCTAGTTTTAAAGCATTAAGTACGTTTTTGAAAATTGTCAAAATTTGTTTCACATCATTTTTAGTTCCTAAAATCAATAAGTCCTCAAGTCCCATTGGTAGCTTGAAACTCTTGGCAACTGGTTCTGTTTAAGAGCAAGTAAGGCATTAAACACATTGACCACATCAGACCACACGGCTACACGACTACAAATGCCGCTGGCTACCAATGACGCCCTGTAGTCAGCTACTTAATTATTTTTAAAACGGCAGCTACATAGTATTGTTAAAATAATAACAGCTATTGCAACAATTCATTTATATTTCAGTGATGCCACTTTAGATTTTTTACGTTTCTAAAGCTCGGTTTTTTTTTCATGAGACAAGCCCTGTAGAAATATAATAGATGCAATGCATCAAGCTCTTCGAAGTGTGTACCCAAAAAAGGTACTGTGCATACTGTGTATATATGTATTCTAAAAGCAAAGTAGTTAATAACTAAAAGAAGTAAATGTGCTGAGATATAGGGGCGAATGTAGGTGTTGCCAACAAACAATACTGCCAAGTATTTTTTAACGCTGAAACTTGGAGTATGATCGAAGGGGTTTACATAAACGAGTCTTAAGCAAAAAAAAAAAAAAAAATACATGATTCCAGACATGTACATAAACTTCACTCAATATTATAAAAATACAATTAAATATTTTGAATACATGTATATAAAAATAAAACAAATGAATTCATTTATTTAAAAACTTTTGATGCATATTTATTGTAACATTTAAATTTTATAGTTTCCTCTTTTAGTTTACAATAAAAAATATATCTAAGCACTAATTTGCTTAATATATTTTGATCTATTGTCCACAATGTTTTTATTTTGTAGTTAACAAAAATAAAAATTAGTTTAATTTGACAACAACGACGAAAGCAGCATGGACAACAACCTGCAGCCATGTTGCCTTGTTGGCGTCAAAATAATCGTTCTTATATAAACGTGTGTATTTTATTTTTGACAGATTGTAGTCGGTAGTCTGCTGTCCTGAATGTGTTTAAAGCTTAAGAGTTTTCATGGTTTTTTTTCTCTTAGTGCTTTACTTAAGCTGCTTTCATTTACAGCCGTGTTGGAAAACTTTTCATTGTTTTTTCAACAAGTAAGCCGTAAACGATGATTAAATATTGTTTGCAAATTTCACTAAAATACTAATAATGAATAGTACATTAATACACCAAGCAAAAATTATTTATTTGCTACATTATCCGCTCTGTCACAGAATTCCATTCCGATCGAAAGTGTATAAAATTCCGCAAATTGCGTCTCCCCACAACGAACAACTTTTTCGGGATTAAACCACATCTATGTTTCTAGAAATATAAGCACCTATCTTTTGGTTTGATACCCATGCGAAACATTGCCTTATGAAATACTAAAAGGGAGATTTTTCGAAATCTAAAGAAGTAAAATTAAATTTGATCGGAATTGCAAATACGGAATTAACACCATTCCGATCGGAATGTGTAAGAGATAAAAATAATATATATATATATATATGTGTGTATATATACAAATATATTAAATGTGGTCTAATTTGTATACCCTTCAAAAAAATGTATACGCTATAGGTTTGTCATTTCGTTTGTAGTTTTTACAATATTCATTTCCGATCCTACGAAGTATAAATAACGTCCATCTGTCTGTCAGTCCAATGTTGCAATCAACTTTCTAACGGCACTTGACAACCTACGATCTTGAAACTTGTACCATTTGATCAGCGGGCTCGTCGAATTTTCGCTATTTAATATTAGCAATATCGGGGCACAAGTGCCCGGGAAAAAACGTGCGCTTTTTTTTTGTATTTTCACTCTTACGGGAAAACGCTTTTACTAAATTCCATAAAATTTTCATATTCTGAATTCTAATTCAGCAAATATTTCCTATTATACGAAAAGTTATAAAGATTTTTTATATTATTAATTTTTTATATTATTAATTTTGTTCTATTATTCTTGATAATTGTACCTACAAAAAAAGAGGACACTTCTAAACTTTCTCAAGACATTTGTTTTTGTTTTACTTTTAAAAAGTCAGGAAGACAAAACTGATGTTTTTTATTGGCTGTGAATATTTTATTCTCATCCCTACGCTGTGTAGTGGACAGTATAAATGGATAAGTTCATATGGATCTGAATGCATATCTTTATGAATTGTATGAGTTATTTTTTTATTTCGTGTGTATTGTGGTATGAATGCTATCATAATCTTAAACTGAATCCAGTGTGGTTGAAAGTAATGAATATAATCATGAAGGTCTACGATTCTGATTTAGCTGGGGAACTGAATGGGAATTCAGTTTCTGGTGCTCGATACTTTGTCACATTCGTAAATGATTTTTCTAGAAAATTATATGTGTACCCGCTAAAGAGAAAATCTGACGTTTTTGAGGGATTTGAGAAATTTAAGAAAATAACCAACATCCAATCCTTAGGACAGATAATAGGCGTGAGTACGTAAATTCATTAAAAGACGTGCCCATATCTCGCAGAACAAAATGGTATAGCAGCAAGGATAAACCGAAGTCTTATTGATAGCATTTTAGGCAACCGTTTTTGGCCACACCTATAAAGACAGGGTGTTATTTGATCGTCTTGTTATGGCGAAAAAACCCTGATGATATTTGGTCCGGTCGTCGATGTTACGGATTTAAATTATCACGTATTACTTTCACCTTGATTACAAAAGTTAATGGGAAATACATTTTAAAATTTCTAGAAATTTGCGTCACCTGCCTGGAATATTCTTTGCTTTGCAAGAAGGGTCAAACTTACATACATAACTAGTCATATAACAACAAAAGTATGTAAATACGGTCACACATTATTTCAGTTGACAACAAAATTCCCATGTTTTTCTTCTTTATTCGCGATTGATCAAACTGAGCACTTTACCAGAGTGATGGTGAAATTCCGTACTATTTTAATATATTTCAGCACCTTTTCGACCGTCAATACCGCAGCACCGCCATTAAAAGTACTTCTTCAAATTAGAAACTTTAAGCGATATACTACAACACATAATAATAAAATCATCTTAAGTTTAAGAAACGGGTTAAATCTCCTACCTGTGCGTAAATATTTGAAATATCACTCTTAATATGGGGAAAGTACTTAACAGGATGAAGTTCGGTACCATTTTAGACCCTTGATTTTCCATCACTACTCTACCACTTGTTATTCCTATTACC
Organism: Phania funesta; assembly: GCA_963932375.1. Taxonomy (NCBI): domain Eukaryota; kingdom Metazoa; phylum Arthropoda; class Insecta; order Diptera; family Tachinidae; genus Phania; species Phania funesta. Next base: position 5,081,107 of record OZ010657.1, on the reverse strand, counting down.
TTGTAGATCATGCGATGTTACCGTCAGCTAAATTGACCGAAGACGTTACGACACATGTCAAATTGTATCACGCATTTAAGGCAGAAGTGGTAAATCAAAGAAAACAATTTTTGTTTTAGTGAGTTGGTAGCAAGACGTCGATAAGTGCGGTCATAAAAGAAAACATATGCAAGGGAGTTTGTTACAATCAAATGTGTGTTGCAAAAATACATAAAATAAATTTTTTTTACAAATAAAAAGTACAAATTTCGATTTTTGGAACGAATTTCCGTCGTCCCTTGTCAAGTTTGCTTTGGTGACAAAAAGGTTTCGGCTATGTGTCATCTTCAGTGTAATTTTTCGTTCTTTGCTTTTGAAAAACAAATTAAAAGTTGTGTGAACATAGTTTTGTTGTAATATTTATGTATTTTTATTTCAATTTTGACCAACGAAAAATTGTGACTTGAGGCGGAATTTTAAACTTAAAATGAAGTAATTTGTGTTGTAAGAAATGTGTAGCTGTTTAGTAAATCCAAGGAACGTTATAATCTAATGTACAGAGAGGTCGAACCATTCTGTAGAACTTAATAATTGTAAAACCGTGTATTGCAACTGTACAATAACCCCAAATGTAAAGAAAAACAGCACCAGTATACAACTAAAATCATCACCAGCAGTTGCAACAGCATTGACCATAACCCAGCTGAAATCATCGCCAACAGTACTAATAAATAGAAAGGTAAGTACGATTTCCTGCTACAATCAGTGTCTAACATATTAGAATTTCTATGTACCAAAATTTAAACTACAGTGTATACTTATGTGTTGTGCCTCTGAAAAGCGGCTCGGGAACCAAAAGCCTCCGATGGAGCTAGTTTATCTTTCCTCTTGGTCACCGCTCTTTATAAGAATTAAAAACGAAAATTTTGCTTTCATTAGCAGCAGCGCGTAACATTGTCCTGACTTAAAAATTTCAAGAGTTTTTGGATGCCCTACTCTAGTGCGCATATTAAAAGAAAAGCGTCATAAACTCGACACGAAATCTATCAAGTGCCTCATGGTGGAATACAGTGCCGTAAGCAAAGCATATAGATTATTTAACCCAGAAAATTATTGTATTATCATAAGTCGTCATGTGGTGTTTTTGGAAGGGAGCAGAGTCACTCAGAATGCCGGGCAAGTTTCTTATTATCATGAGCTAATGCAAGCCAACGACAGTGTTGATTCAAGGGAAGGAAGCAATGAAGGCGAATTAACAAATGGTAAGTCTTAACAGGAAAATGAATAGTTTCCACAGACTGATCAGCTGTTCAAATACACAAAGCAAGAAGTTCAATGCCTTGACCTACTTTTGCGAATACTTTTGGAAATAAATAATATTTCCAATAGCGTATAGTAAAAAATTGTATACCAGAAAATTGCAAGACCATTGGCATTGTAATACCGTAAGAATAACCCTTTGAGACAGGACAGGAATCACAGGTTATAAATTTCAGTCACAAAAGCAATACAAAAAAAATTTTATAAAAAAATATTAAAAATTGTTTTACTTCGTCACTGATTCACTATGTCTAATCTAATTGAACTTCGTTGCTAAAAAATTTCAATCTCAATTTGGATTTTTCTTTCTTCTTTTCTATTAAGGGATGTTTTTGATTCCTGAAAATTGAGATTGAATAGCAAATTATTTCTTATTTATCCGAATTCAAATGTGATTTCTTAATCAATTTTTAAATATCTCAAAAAAGACATGTTACTATTTCAAAACATCCGCCTTGCAAAGGGTTAATAACCTTGAATTGAAATTATTTATGTGACATACATACAAACATACATGCACTTAACTCAGTGAGAAACATATGTGTGTAAACGAAAGTCAAGGAGTTAACATATTATTGATTTATAGCAGGTAGTTTGTAAAGATATTAAATTGATACAAATCACTGAACGAGAGAATATTCGTCTCAATGAGTGTTACATGGAAAGGTCCAATGTCACTTAAGAAAAAAAGAAAAGGGGAAGTTTTGTGATCAAATCTTGTTCGAAATGACTCGTTTATGACGGCAAGATTTTTTTCGCGTTTTTCTTTTATTTTACACATATGAAAATATGTAGGCAAATAATTAAACAAATTACTTCTTGAATGGATTAGAACAATTAATTCCCTTAAAGTAAAGAAAGCCCTATCCTCCTTTGGCGACTTATTATGTTGTACTCAATAATTTCCGTTTTTCTTGCTTTTTTCAAATTATGTTTAGTTGCCCTTTAGTTTGCTTTAACCTTCACTTGGTAAATTTTTCACTATAGTTATAATTTTATTATTTTAACAAATTTCCAACAACAAAATTTTATGACTTTTCAACAATGCAGCACTAAAGATACTAACCAATCAGTACGTAATACAAGCAATCAAATTGATTAGAACGCTGTGTAGAAGCTCTCTAAGCCGAAACAAAATAAATAATTTCTGTTGCTTAAGACAGAAATAACACAAAAAAGTATTGATATTGAAATGAAATTTTGTTTAGTATCTATAGGAGGAAAAATCGTACCAAAGCAGAAGAGCAAACAAATGACTGGAAGTAGTTACATGAGGTATATTTATTTTCTACGTTTTAGTTGTGGTTTAATCCTTTAATAAGAGATACAAGATATGCTGCAAAAATATGTCCTTCGGCTTATGTTTATATAAAAGACAATGATGATGACGATGAACAACTTGTATGAAAGTTAGTTAATCTGATGATATATACATTATGGTTTTATGGTTTTTAGTACTTCATACTTGGGTCATACTAACCTTAAAGCACAAACAAGAATTGTCAAAACTCAAAATTTAAAGTTCTCCGCCGCTAAAAAAGGAAATATTCGATAATTCATATGGGCTCACACATACAAGTTATTCTGGCAAAAGGCGAATTTTTCTTAGGAGGTTTCCTTAAATGGTAGTTAAATGCCAAAATGCTATAGTTAACCGCTGCGTTCACAGAATAAATTACTCGTGCCGTTACAGCCATACATAATGCCATTGATAAGCTCTTCCAAAGACAAAACTCTTTGATTTCATACTACCCAACTTGTTCCATTGTTAAAGTTCTTTGTAAATAAAAAATATTTTTGTTACCTTTTTCCCAAGGTTTATGTTGCATCATAATTCACCTACTTACTGTTTATGATAATAAAAATGTTTATTCTTTTGCGATCATTTCGTGAAATGAACTAAAGATCCGAAACGTTCAGAAATTTGCGATGAAAAAACAGAAAAAAATTCAAAATTTCTTCCATGAAAAGTGAGTTGAGAACAGTAGGAAAACACACTCATTCGCGAAAGTGAACAAAAAGCAAGAAAAATTCAGTATTGTACAGTGAAAGGAGTAAAAGTACTCCGTAAAATACTTCTTCGTCGCGAGTTATAGCATTCATTTGGCGAACCCATAATATTCCCGTACTGCATATACTAGAGCTGTAATGCGCTTTAGCAGTGACTGTTACGAAATTCACTAAATAATTCTGAGTCATTATTTAGCAACCCAAATATTGATTTTATCGACACGTCAGACTTCGTTTTAATTATAATTAAGTATCTGACTACACGTCGACGATTGCAACCAACAGTATTTGCAATCCTGTAGTTGAGTAGCCGCAGTCGTGTAATGGGCCTAGTATGTACATACATATATCCACCGAACTTCAGTTGAATTGCCTGCTGGTAACCAGAAATCTTCGGCTGCCTAACATAGTACTACTTGGCAAGTGCGATTAACATCTGTCAGTTACCAGTTACCATCTGTAATAATAACCGTACTTTCGGCACCTGTCACTGCAACTGAAGTTTGGTTGTTATCTATAATAGACGCATTAGAAATCTAGCAACGCTAGATTTCTAAACAAGAGAGGAAGCAACTTTTGATGAAATGTAGGTTTTCGCGAGAATTAGAATTTCTGGCGCCCTCTTCTTAAAAAATACAATAATTGATATTGATCGGAGGTGTTGGTGCCAAATAGCAAATAAAAACTCTAAAAAAACAAACTGTCTATCAAACTGTATTCTAGTATTTCACCAGAGTATTTTGTGTGGGTTTAAAATTACCTCTTGTAAAGGTTTAAACGTTCCAAATTCATAACTTGTTGCCCAACGCAATCTGATGACATGTTAGAACACGCACACAATCTGTTATGGTGGCAAGGACCACTTTGGCTAATATAAACACAATCATAATGGCTCAAGACCACTCAACTAACCGCTCTAGAAATGGACAAAAATGTTCAGTGCTCTCACACCACCGCACAGTGATTTATTCTACTCGTATAAACAAAAATAAAGAAAAAAATTATGTATTTTATTGTAATAAAAATTATACCGTTCGATAGATATCAAAATAAATGGAACTTATTTCATAGAACTTTATAAGTTTATCACTGTTTCTCCCCATCACAGTGCGCCAAGGTCGGAGAATTTTAGGTAAAAATTACTTTAAAAAAAACAACTTAGGATTTAAATGTTGCAAGAAAATAACTGTAAAAAATGCATTGTTTGAACTAGGAGATTGATTTGGCTAGAAATAGCTAAGTATATTTGAAATTAAATATGTAAATATGATTTGAAAAACTTTTATTATTCAAATGCAATCTGAAAAGTTTAAAGTTGGATGTACGAGTAATCTTAAAGAGAAAAGAACATTAGGTTCTAACGGCTTATTCCTTTCTAATAGTCCCTAGCAAAAATTTAAAAAACGTTTTGCCGGAACTTTAAAAAAATTAATTTAAGAAAAATGTCTGTGTTCTTGAAATTTCACTAGTTTCACTTGTAGTTTGTTACAAAATAAAAAAAAAATAATAAAGTCCTGATTTCATATAAAAAAACCTTGAAGCTTGAATAATTTAATAAATATGACAAATAAAATTTAAAGAAATATTTAGGTTTATCGCGGGAATTTTGTAAATAATGCAACAAATTCGGATTGTTAAAAAACAATTTTTTTTTAATTTAATTTGTTTGACTTCTTTGTCTCAAGTCAAGAAGATAACTGCTTTTTACATTTTTATCTTTCTTACTCGCTACTTATTGCTAAGGCTAATTATCGTATTGTCAGCATTAATATTTTATTTAGTTTTCATTTATTGATATTGCAAAATCAACGTTAATATTCTACTTAGCAGTAGCAGTAGGGTTGTTGTCCCAATTCTTTTATAAAAATATCAAATTTATCTGGGGTTTTGTCAACATTATATGTAACTCGGGCGCTAAAATCACCGAATTTTTAGTAAAAATAACTAAATAAAGGAATAAATTCGACTAAGTGTTTCAAGTTTTGGCTTTTGATAGCTACATATATTTGCACCTAAATGTGTAAATAGTTTTAATTAATTTTGTGTCCAATAAGAACTTTTTATTGATGTAGATATCGCTTATTACTCAAAGTATTTTTAAAAAGTGAATATTAAAAAGGAAAGATAAAGATGGTCTGTTGGTTATTTGCGTTATTTTTTAAAAACTTTTAAAGAAAATTGAAAAAAAATTAATTCGAAAAAATATTCATATTCTTGAAACTTGCTCCCTTCTTCACTAGCCTGCAAGTGTTTTTTTTTAATCATATTAATCTTTTTGAGATATAACAACTGAAGCCAATTTATTTATAATAAAAAGCGCTTAAGGCTAACTCTCATTTTGCACTAGAGGGCATTAAAACGGATAATTTTAAGCAAAAATTATTGAACAGTAATTTGTGGTTTAAATGTTTAAAGAAACAAATTGACTTAAGTTTGTTTAATTTGTTTTGTTTTGTTTTTGTTTATTTTATCGTCGCTATTCTTTAATAAGACCTAAAATAGGTTGCTTTTGCGAAGAAGTTATTGAAGCTAATGTCAAAAATATAGCATTAATTTTACTGTCTTCCGATCCGCTGTTATTTTGAAAGAAGAACATAATGTTTATAAAAATTAAATGTAAATGCTCAGAGAAAATGTTGATATTAAAGATAGGAAGGCAAGTAAGGACAATGATTACAAGTGTTTCCTGCCTTAATATCCATTGGGAAAAATCATACTGCGAAATTATATATAATACTATTAATGAGAGAAAATAAGAAAAATTCCAACAATAATATGACTTTGTTCCAAATCCAATATGGCAAGCCCTTAAAAATGGCTGATCAATTATTCTTTTTCACCTCCATGAACGAATTAATTGCAATTTAAAAATTTTCATTTTATCGTTCACAAAAATTTCCCTTTAGATTACTGCTTAAATAATTAACTAATTTGTTTTATTTTCGTAATTAATTATCAGATGTTATTCATATTTGGCACAAATATGCGCTTGAGAAACATAAGCTATAATATATTCAAAGTAATCGGAACACTTTTGTAGGTGTTATAACATTTTTATAAAGGATATGTGACAGGATCTAAAATCCGTGCTCGGAATGCGTGCAAAACTGCTACATTAAATACTGCTGTTGTCTGTCTCATACTGAAATAACATTTTAAATTTTTTAGGACATATGGGAAGTACGCGTGTCGTTGGTCCGATTTTTCCTATCACGTTCTTAGTTTATTATCTTATCCATTTCGACTATTTCACAATGGCTTTAGAAAACATAGATCAAATTCTAATTTCTCTAGCATATCTCTAACACACAAGGAATTTAATTTCGTTAGTTATCGCTTAATTTCGTTAGCTCAAAAATCTCACTATCAAGCAGAATTTAAAGACATCTCAACCTCTCTGCCTATCTCTGAAAAAAGACAGTTAAAACCCAATTCTAGACTCAAGTAATATTTTAACGAGTAAACGGACGACTTGCTAATTCATTGTTTACACAAACCGAGAAAGAATCTTGCCGGGGACATCTAGATTTGGTCATCTCTACTTAACACATTTACACAAGTTTTCTGGCTAATGCTGAATGCATTCAAATGTGTAGAATAGTTAGAACGCAGTTTTATGTTTCCCGCTTACCATGTTTAAAAATCATTGCTCCTTTGCCCACAGATGGAGGCATCCGCACAGTCCCATTTTAAAAGTCTGGTTAAGATTTCGCTGGCTCCTTCGACCGCAAAAGTTTTACTCTTAAAATGCTCCCATTAAAAAACGTTACGTATGTGTGTGTATTTGTATTTGCAGGCTATATTCGGATTATGGGCGAAATCTCTCATGGATTTGAGTGTATATTTAATCCACCTTATACTTCCCATATAGACGGATTTTTGGAAGCAGCAGTCAAAAACAGCTTCAAGGTTACAAGTTCATATTTTTCAATTTTCTTCTCCGCCGTTAGATATATGCTTATCTAAATACACTTGGTAGAAAAAGTGTGCGTACATTAGGTAAATTTTTTTAATTGATAATTTAAAATATAAAATAAAATATATAGAAATCAATAATCCATACTGCGAATACCAAACCCTTGTCTAACTGCTTCAGAATTGGCAAAGGCAGTTGGAGATAATTTTTAGAAACTTATTTCCATTGATGCCGTTCGAAATATTGTGAAAAATATGACTACCATGGCCGTGTAGAATAAAGTGAATTGCTTTTGCAAAATATCATTTAAATAAGGCTCCCGAATTCCGGAAACAGATACTTCTTCGGATCAGAGCAAATTTTGTAATTTTGGCACAAAAGGCAGATAATTGGTTTGGCGAAAACCAGGTACAGCCTTAAATAAAGAAAACCTTTTGCCTACTATTAAACACGAGGGTGGGGGAATAATGATTTGGTGGTGTATGGCGGGTAATATTATTGGAAATATAGAGTTTATTGAATCTATAACGAATAAAAATGATTACCTACATTTTGAAGCGCAACTTGAAACAAAGTGCGGAAATCAATATTACTTTCAACAGGACAACGATCCGAGGCACACTGCAGACTTTGTTAACCTTTAGTTGTTGCATAATGCGCCAAAAGAGCTTCGTTCGCCACCACAATCACCCGTTCTAAATCCAATCGAACGTTTGTAGGATGTGCTCAAGCACGTATCCGCCAGCCCACTATTTCATTACAAGACAACAATTCCTAATATGAACTCTTATTGACATGCGCCATATTGATGTTATATGCAAGAACAAGGAGGAGCCGAAGATGAGTGAGCAAGCAGTGTTCTTATTAGATGTACTATTTGATGGAATGGTGGTTGTTTTATATTTTCAGTTTCAAATGGCTGGCTTGAAAATTAGTATAAGTGGGTAAGTTTGCTTATCCGCAATTAAAGGAGTGAATGCTAAAAGGGAGGTATAGACAGTTGGTCAAGCAAAAATACAGTGATAGTTCGTACGAGACATCAAAATGTCTTCTTCCTGCGAAGTGCAATTGGATGCTCTACAAATATATTTTCAAAATTAAAAACTGCCCTACTCATAAAAAACACATTTTACCTGCCACGTTTTGGTTTGAATTCATCCACATTTGGCAAGCTTTCGCGTTTGCTCTGCATTTTGTTCTTTGGCACTCGAAAACATATATACATACATATGTATACTATGTATATAGAATTTTACAATTTAAACACTTCCCTTTAACTTTCTTCTCGTTTTACACACAAATAATTATGTACATATATATAAATTTTTCACAGAGCGTCTTTGCTTGTCCAAAAATTAAAATTTATTTTAATTTTTCATTTTTTCCACTATTTTTCGTAAACAAATCAAGCTATCGTTACCATATTAAATACGGAATGCACCTGTTAATTAACAACATGATGGTGAAACGCAATTGGTTAAAAACTGTCTGTTAAGGAAAGTGTCCGTTAGTAAATTTTTTTTAATCAAGCTGTAATCATACTTTGTGAAATCGGCCGTTAGAGACTAATTTCGTCTTAATCGTAAAAAGTTATATTTCGATTTCTTATTCATGGTGTCTGGTGGCAAATTTGTATTTTTAAATGCGATTATTTCAAAAAGTATTAAACATTGTGGAGGGAGGGTGGTGCCGTTGGAATTATCGATTATGCGGATTTGTCAGCCACGATGTCGCAGTGGTCTAGTGACCATCGCACGTTCCGTGTGTAAATGTAAATCGTTCGTGGGTGCAAGGATTCCGCGCAACTGTTTCGCCTATGAATGTTCCACGGCCAGGGCCTCGTCCATCTTTAAGGACTGCCCAAAAGATTGAACTTGTTGAAAGCAGTTTACGTGAAAATCCGTGATTTTCATTACGGAAAAGATCAGCCTTACTGGGACTTCCAAAAGCAATTCTAATTATGAAATTTAAAAAAGGGATCTGAATTTCTATCCTAAAATTCATTTCGTTCAAGAACTGAAAGAAAGTAACTTTGATTTACGTATTTTTGTAAAATAATGTTGGAGCGTTTTCGCATTTTCACTTAAACGGCCACGTCAACAAGCAAAACTGCTGTTACTGGTCTCCAAGAAACCGTAACCTTCGATTGAAACATCAAAACCCATTGCATTGCCTCAAGGTAAAGTTTTGGACCATTTTTTTCGAAAATTCTAGAGGCCAGGCGTCAAATGTCAACGGTGAAAATGATCGCCGCATTCGGATATTTTTTTCGCCAAACCTGTGAGGTTAACCATCGTACTCTTCACACACGTGGTTTCAACAGGATGGGGCGACTGCACACACAGCCAGAGCTTCGATGAATTTGCTTCGGGAAAAGTTTATCCAAAAACTGTTCTGTCTCTTTGGGGACATCCCTTGGCCCCCGAGGTCGCCCGATTTAACTCCCACCTCAAAGAGAGGGTTTATAATGACAATCCCCAATCTCTTGTGGCATTAAAGGGAAATATTGGTCTAGAAATCAGCTCAATTGAACCAAGTTTACTGCAGCGTGTGGCGCACAACACAGGGCTCCGTTTTGAACAATGTGTTCAACTTGGCAGAAGACATCTGGATGACAAACTCTTTAAAAAATAAGATCCGCATTTCCATTCTATCGTTCAATGCTCTTAATAAAACTTTTTGTCAATTATTACGTTTTTTATTTAAGTTTGAAAATATAAATCTGCTACCAGACACCCTGTATATGTTACGTTTAAATTAATTTTGAAATATAGTTACAGGCTTCAGCATTTTCTATTCTGTACAGCATACATTTTTCCTTTTCAAGAGGGTGTATCAAGTTTTAGCTTCTTATGCTTAAAATAGTTGATGATTCAGTTGTAATCTTGCATCCATATTAGGCGATGTAGTGACGTTTGGGAAAATTGGGTTTTTGGATTTTGTGAGCTTCGATTTGTTTTTTTTTTTTTTTTTTTTGAAATCTTAAATCTTTCGGCCATTTTTTTGCACATTTCTGTTAGTGGCGTAGCGAGCATAGACACCTTCCTAGCGCCCCCTTTCAACGAATTTTTAATTATTTATATAAAGATTTACTCGTAAATAAGGGCCTGCCTTAACAATATGTATGCATATTACAGTTGTTCGTCTGTAAAACTTATGGCATGTTTCTGTATGACAAGGAAACAGGTCTTTAATAACGATTTTTTGTGACCGGAATTTAATTTTCCCCTAATTCGTTTGTGTAGGTTTATAAAATTAATAAATATCTTATGATCCAGATTGGGTTCTGTCTAAAAAAAAAATGAGTAAATTAATTTGGTTTTGTGAAGAATTTTTTAGCTTTAAGCGAATCTCTAAATTGTGTTAAAATTTCGATTATTTATGATTTTAAAATTGTTTGGTGAATTTTTAAAATTTTTTGCGAATTCCCGATTCGTGGTGAAAGTGGAGGTTCTTTATACAACTATGTAAGATATATTTTGTTTAAAAGTTTTTTGGTCAAGTTAAAGTTTTTGTGGTGAAATTCAGAAATTCGGAAATAAAATTTCGTTTTCTTTTTAAATATTGATTTTGTAGCAATTAGTTTTTTTTTTACTGCAGTTTAAATTTTGGCAATTTCGTAAATTTTTTATAGAATATCAGTTTTTCTTGTTGTTGATTTTTTTGGAAAATGGTGTTATTTTCATCTATTTCGGACTATAGTTGGATTTGTGGTGTATTTTTGAATTTTTTGAGAATTTCTCAATTGTGGAAAATAATAAAAAAAATATTTTCAGATTAATTTAGATTTTTTGTAAAAATTCATGATTTTTGTGTTGTTTACATTTTTGTAATAAAAGAATTTGGTGAAAGTAAAATTTTTGTGTTGATATTTAAAAGTCTGTTGGATATCTTTTTTTTCGTATTTTTTGCTAAAATTTTAGTTTAAAATAAAAAAGTGATTTTTTAGCAATTAAGTTTTTTTTATTGCGGTTTTTGGATTTTTTGGTGTATTTTCAAATTTGTGTTGAGTTAAAAATGTTCGCAAAAGTTGATGTTTTAAGAAAGGCAAGTTTTTGGACGCATTCGGCTTTCTTTGTTAGTTTTAAAATTATTTTTTACATTTTTTATTTTGGTCCAACATTTAGGTACGTGGTTATCTGGAGGCCTCGAGATGACTATTTTGCAGGGTGCCTTTATAGCACATTTAATAGGGATTGAGAATATGCAATTGTTTAGTGAAAATGCTAAAAAGCCCTTATCTCGGAAAATTGTGCACCTGTTTGACTGACTTTAAATACCAAAAATTTGATCAAGAAGTGCAAATTTCAAGATTCTTGGTAGTCTAGAGCCGTCAGACTACCTATAAGGATGCAGAATATATATACTTTGTTGGGTCGGAAATGAATATTGCTGACATTACAAACGGAATGACAAAATACCATTTTTATTTTTTGAAGGCTATAACGAGTACGAGAGCTAGAATTGGCTGTGCCAAATTTAATGTACCCGTCACAGAAGTATGAACTAGTTAAAATGAACTACATATTTTTCTTGTAAAAAGTATTGTTGGCGATTTTTAATTTGGACCTCTGATTTTACTGCTAATTTAAGCGTTTTCGATCGGTTATTAAAAGAAATGATTGTTTTTCAATTTCTGCTCAAATAATTGGTTCATATGTGCACGCGTGCATTATCTTGGCCATATGGGGCCGTTTTCTTTTCCTCATTAAATCGGTCTAATAAGTCGGCATAATATTCGCCGTTTATTGTTTTTCCCAGTTGAAAGTAATCGATGTGGATTATCCTGCGTGCATCCGAAAAAACTGTCGCCATCATCTTATTGGCCGACAAACTTACCTCGGCCTTCTTCGGAGCAGTTTCACCCGAATATACCCATTGTTTAGACTGCTGCTTGGTCTCCGGAGTATAGTAATGGATCCATGTTTCATCCACAGTTACCTTTGAAGTTGTCACACGTTTACGTTTATGATCAATTGAGAGCACACGCGACACCCATCTTGCTGACAACTTTCTTAAACCCAGCTGATCATTTAAAATCGAAACCACATTGGCATATGCCTATGGCATCAACAATCTCACTCACTTTTAATCTTCGATCGGCCAACACCATATGGTGGATTTTTTCGACATTTTCGGGTGTACTGACCTCAATTGGCCGTCCAGAACGTTCAGGGTCATTTGTATTTGTGCGGCCACAACGAAAGTCAGGGAACCACTTTTTTACCATTTAAATCGACGGTGCAGAGTCCCCATAGTAATTACAAAAATTTTCTTTGGTTTGATTGACGGTTTTTTTTCGCAAAAAATACTGTTTAATTAGCACTCGAAATTCACTTTTTTCCAATTTTAGACAAATACACGAGGTTGTATGATTTGAACAGCTGTTAAACGCAAAGTAAATGACGACACTTGCTCAAAATTTGACAGTAGTCTATTAACTGGTGATACTTGATGGGAACAATGTTGCATCTCATATAACTATGAAGAAACTTCGAAAAGTCACGGACTTATTGATCCGCCCTCGTAATATCTGGCAGATACCAGCAAAAAAGCAAAGTATGGTTAAATGCGTGCAATCTTACAGCAAATATAAATAACGAGTCAACTGAATATTCAATTGTTCAGAAATTTTGGGTCTTATTTTTAGAACATTAATAACTCGAGGAATAGTTTGTGAATTCGTTCGCATCTGGAAGACTTATAGTTATGTTACCGTTTAAATGTGAATCCAATTCAATGACTGCTAAACGATGAATTCTTCCGCCGGAATGTCGACTTTATGGAAGAACAAATTTAGGTCACATTTCTATGACAGGTAATCCAATTCCAGATTGTACGTATTATAACATTGTTCACCAACGTGTCCACAAAGTATCATTAAATGATCTCTTATTGATTGATCCTATCATACAAGAAGATATATATAATATAGTAATTCATTAAGGGCGTTTATGATATGCAATGCTAGCTGACATTAAGAAAATGTATCTGGCGAGGCAGGCAGAAAATTTTAATTAATATTGTAGAGGAAAGATATTAGTGGTCCAATACAGACTTTTGAATTGAATACTGTAACGACTGGTACATCCCCGCCAAGTTATGGTCAAAAGTAAAGACCTTGATTATGAAATTGAATGTGTAACATTTTGGACAGATTCTGAAACAACGCTTCACTTAATTCCTACTCATTCGCCAACAGCTGAGACTTTAGTTGCAAACAGAGTGTCCAGCATCCAAGAGTTATCAGAAAAAAGTACTGCGGAGGCACGTAATATTTAAAAGCAATCGAGCTGACCTAGAGCCAAGGGGATGCAACATCTATGAGCTAAAATTAACATTTTGGTTTAAAACGGACCAACATTTTTAATCGATGATAGCAAGAATTGGCCAATAAATAACAAATTTGTTTTACCGTGGAACATCTAACTTGCTCTTAAACAGAAGCAATTGTCAAGTGTTACTACATAACGTGATAACATGAAAACTTTTGACAATTTTCATCAAAAAATTACTAAGTGGACTGACTTAACAAATGCAGCATCACATTTAACTATGGCTGTCAACGAAGTAAGCTTTTCTGTTTGATCAATCATCAAAAGCGAAACATAAAGACAATGAAACAAATGGTGTGTTTGCATTAAAAAAAATAAACAGGCTCACTGAAGTATTAATAATTTGATTTGACATGCTTCCTTAACACACTGTACTGTAAACAACTTTAAATAGCAATTTGGCAAATTTAAATTTATATATTTTTTACTAAATAATTAAAAACAATTATTAGAATACTCAACAAAAATCGTTCGAATAATTTTTTATTTCAAGTTGAAAAATTTTATTCTTTCGAACAGGAATTAAAAAAAAATATTCGAATTATTCTTGTTTGAAGCACAACATTCTCCCACACCTACAACATCAACTTATTTAGCAACATACTCCTTATTAGTCCTTTACTAATCTTCATTCTATTTCACAGGACTCCTAGAAATCCTGATGTGCATCAATGCCTTGTGTGTCACAGATTTCATTCACTGCGTTTTTGCAAAACATTTCTGAACATGAGCGTAAAAAATCGTCACCGGCAGGTACGCATACACGACTACTGTGACTACAGAATTGGCTGGCCAGATCGCATTTAACCAATGACTGTACATCTCCTAATGTGTGTCAAAAATGCTTCATCAATCACGCCGTGTAGTGGTACCAATCCCACAGGCCCATCGCCGCAGCGTGGATCATGATATGCCTGCTGCATCACGCACACAGCAGTAGAAAGCTCATGATCGGCGTGGACCATACCGTTCTCCAAACCCAAGAGCCCGCACCGATAGGATTGAGCGCACAGACCAAAATAATTATCCAGCAGGTCTAACCCCGAATTCAAGACGCTTTTTGTTGGGCGCCTTACGAGCTCTTGAACGCTTAGTTAAATCTTCGAATTGAAGGCATGGATCGAGAAGCCGCGGAATTTTTAAAAGCATTTCTAAACAAGAATTATTGTTTTATAAGTTTACCAGTTGCATGATGTATGTTGATATCAATACGTTACTGTCATCTCTTCCATCACTCTCAGTTGGATCGTTGCCGTGAACGGACGTATTAATACGAGTGCGCATAGCGAATTTTTAATTGTGAGTTTTATATAGTGACAGTGCGGAAGAGCGGGACGAAGTTTTGCCTAACGAGTATAGCGTTAGAGTGATACGGAATTTTGAAAAAGTGCAAGTGTTGTGACGTCACTTTTGAGACACCTTTGAAGGGTGCTCCAAAGTACGTATTTCAAAAACTTGTATCTCCGGCCAAAAGTGAAGTTAGAAAAGACAATCCGTGTATTGCGCCTCATTTGCTGGTATTAGTTGTAATACCAAGTGTCATAGTGAAGTGGTACCAAAGTTGTACAAGACATTCGGTTTGTGACTGCGGCAACCTGGTTCAGGTTCCTGCTGCACATTATTACCAGTTGTATCGACTGGTATTCCTGTGTGTTACTGCTGAAGATTGGTTGCTGCCTTGGGTACGTGCTGAGTTGCTGGTTTGTGAGTTGGGTGAAAGATAGGGTAAGTGAAGACTTTTCATTTCCCTTGCTGTATTTGGTGTTGCCACACCACCGCTGGCAAACGTAGGCCGAAGGCACAGGGCGATGTGTCCGACGCCACTACGGACGATGTTCGTGGTCCGCCGCCGGTTGGTGTGCCGAAGGTGCGCCACACCGACAGCGAGATGTCGAGTACCGAGGATGCCGATAGGTCGGATGCCAAGCGGCATAAGCCTGGTTCGCCCAAGTCTAAGCGGGCTGCCGCTGCTGATGCTGTTGCTGTTGTTGAGGGTGGTGACGTTTCCCCTGCCGTGTGTGGTATAGTTGGTGACAAGGGCAATGCTGGTGCTCCGGGTGTTGCTGGTGTTGCTGGTGCTACTGGAGCTGCTGGTGTTGCAGGTGTTTCTGGTGTTTCTGGTGTTGCTGGTGCCGTAACGGACACCAGCGTCATGTCTGTCGGCTCTGTGACTGGAGCTGCCTCGCACAGGAATCCCCGGCAACGGAAGAGGGCTGCGGCGGTTGAAGGCGACAGGTCGGATGTGACTGTCGCGGAGATGAAGGAGGTGTCCGACGGACTGACGGACCTGGTCTTCGGTGGAGGAGTCGGCCTGGGGATCGCGAAGAAGGTGATCGAGTACTCGTCGAGGTACGAGTCACTACTGATGCGGCTCCTGCTGGAAAATGAGCGACTACGGGGGCGCCTTGACGTCTCAGGGCCCCACGTGCCGCCGACGTTCGCTGTGCCGAGGGCTCCAGCTCCAGTGAGGACATCGGCCCAGGCAACTGCTGTTGCGGCTAGGACTGCACCACCTCCTCCCAAACCGGTGGAGACGTGGTCAGTAGTTGTCCGGGGAAAGAGCGGGGCTTCCTCCAAGGTAACGTAAGTGGGCCCCACTCTTGGAGTTCGTGTCCACGAGTTGCGGCCCCTTCGGGATGGTAGAGCAGTACTGAGGACCCCCTATGTCGCAGAGAGGGAGAAAGTAGCTGCCAACAAGAAGTTCGGCGAGGTAGGGCTTGAGGTTTCCGTAAAGATCAAACTCAGTCCTAAGGTCGTTGTGCACCGCGTTCATCCGGAGATCACCCCGGATGAATTCATGACGGAGCTGTATGAAATGAACCTCAAGCAGAGAATGTCCCCAGAGGCATTCCGGAAAGGCGTGAGTCTCGTGACCGGCCCATGGAGGCTCACAGGCGGACCAGTAAACGTGGTCCTGGAGGGAAGTGGCGATGCCATGCAGCATCTGCTGGACACTGGCAGGTGCTATATAAAGTGGTTCTCTTTTGGGTTACGGCTACACGATGCCATACCTAGCTGCTTCAGATGCCTTGGATTCGACCACATGGTGCGCGATTGCCGGATGAAGGAGGAGGTATGCCGCTTATGTGGCCTACCCGGACACGTAGCCACAAGGTGCGCCAACGACATCAGGTGCAGGAATTGCGCGTTTAAGGGACTACCAGCAGACCATTTGATGATGTCTGCTTCCTCCCCTGTATACAGCGCGATAGTTGCTCGGGCGAACGCACGCCATTAATATGGAAACGGACTTAAAATTTTTACAGCGTAACTGTCAGCGGTCATATGCGGTGATCTGCGAGCTCGGGCAGGCGATATGCAACCTGGGTGCGACTCTTGCCCTTGTGCAGGAGTCGTATTTCACGGGTAGCCAAGTTAGGGGTTTGCCGGGGGGTATGCGAGGCGTGACAGTGGGGGTGACTCTGCTGTAATTGCAAATGACCGGGACCTAGACTGTACGTTAGTTAGTTGTAGCCAATGGAAGGTCTTCGTGTCAGCGGAGGGCGCGTTTGAGAGGATGTTCGTGGCTAGCATCTACTGCAGGTATGGGGGTTCCTTGGAACCGTATTTAAGGTATATGGATTCGGTGCTACTCCTTGCGAGTAGCTATCCTGTAATCCTTGGTTTAGATGCAAACGCATGCTCTCGCATGTGGTTCAGCAAGATGGCCAGGACCGCTCCTGCCCATCCGAACTACGTGCGAGGAGTTATGCTTAGCGAATGGCTAGTCGCAAAGTGTGTCATGGTAGTCAATGTGCCGAGCGACTTATATACCTTTGACGGTCCCATGGGTGTTAGCGACATCGACGTGACAGCCGCAAACGGGGCGGCAATGACGGCGTTTGAGTTTAGGTGGAAGGTGATCGAGGACTGTGGGGTGAGTGATCATAACCTAATCGAGGTTATGATTTCTCCACAAGGACGTACTCCGGTGACTGAGCTCCCTAGATCTTAGAGGGATCGCGACGTCGACTGGGACGTATACGCGGACTACTTTAGGGCGGTGGCCTCAGAGGTACCATTAGATAACTTTAGGGCACTGACTATAGATGACCAGGTCAGCAGACTAGATAGCTGGATGTGCATAGTTAGTGATGCACTGCTTGGTAGACGTCGTAAGACCAAGCCAAGCACGGTAAAGTGGTAAAGCGCGTCAGGAGTCCCAGGTAGTTATTCCAGAGAGCCAGGCGGGCCAATTCTGAAGATCTAGCTCAGCGTAGAGCAGACTACTCAGCTGGCCTCAGAACTTACAAGGACAGTATAGTTAGGGTGAAAGAGGACGAATGGAGGAGCTTCGTACGGAACAATAGAGACGATTCCTGGGGTAGGGTTTACCGTATCTGCAGGGGTCGAGGTAGGCAGGTGGACCTAGCATCCCTTCGGGTTGGCGATAACTCGTCGCTAAGCTGGAGGGAGTGCGTTGAGACATCGCTGGGGGCCTTCTTTCCGGCAGCGGAGATCGTTGACCACTCTCCTCTCATTAGGGAGATGGTTGCTTCTCCGGTCCTGGAAAGGTCAGAGGTCTCGGACAGTATCTGTCGGTTTAGGAGTAGGAAATCGCCAGGCATTGATGGTATGACTGGAGAGATGTGTAAAAGCATCTGGAAGGCCATACCGGAATACCTGGAGTCAGTCTTTGGGAGGTGTTTGAGCCAGGGTTATTTTCCTGAGGCTTGGAAAATTGCCAGAGTTGTCGTTCTCCTGAAATCTCCCGATAGAGTGAGGAGTGATCCTCGATCTTACCGGGGCATCAGTCTCCTCCCAGTGCTTGGAAAACTACTGAAGAGGATAATGGTGTCACGACTGAAGGAGGATGCCAATGAGGCTACTTCCGAGTACCAGTACGGCTTCAGGGAGGGGAGGTGTGTCGAGGACGCGTGGCTGCATGTCAGGCGCTGCGTTAGCAACTCGACTGGTAAATACGTTCTTGGCATATTCGTCGATTTCGAGGGTGCGTTTGACTATCTCTCATATGGTAGGGTTCTTGATAGGCTGCGCGTTGTAGGCTGTCGGGAGCTTTCCCTATGGAATAGTTACTTCGACGGCAGGAAAGCTTGTGTTGTCGGTGCCAGCGACACGGTGTGGAGGGGCGTTGTACGTGGGTGCCCGCAGGGCTCCATCTGTGGTCCATTTATATGGAACCTCATGATGGACCCACTGTTGGCACAGCTCGGCCGTTCCTGTAGATTGTGTGCGTATGCGGATGACCTGCTCATCCTGATTGAAGGCCAGTCTCGTGCTGAACTAGAAATCAAGGGTGAGCGGGCCATGCACGACGTTATTGAGTGGGGCGGACGTGTAGGTGTAGGGGTGGCAATGGACAAGACCGTGACAATGCTGCTGAAAGGCAGATTGCCGCATGGTTGTCCTCCACTCATTCGGTCTGGCGGCATTAGTCTCAGACATGTGACTCAGGTCAAGTATCTGGGAATAGTGATGACTGAGAGGATGAACTTTTTAGCTCGTCTTACTCACGTAAGGGACAATCTGACTGCCGTTGTAGGTAAGGTTAGACGCATCCTTAGAAGCGATTGGGACCTCAGCAGGCGTGCTGTCCGTACCATATACGATGGGCTATTTGTCGCATGCGCGACATATGGTGCGTCGGTGTGGTATAAGACTGTCATGTCTGTAGCGGGTCGTAAGAAGATACTGACGTGCCGGAGGGTTGCTATGCTAGCTTGCATGCCAGTTTCTCGAACGGTCTCTACGGATGCTCTCCAGGTCCTGCTTGGTGTGGCCCCCTTGACTTCGAGGCGATACGCCGTGCTATCGCTTTCAAGGTTAAGAGGGGTTTACCACTTCTTGGGCATGACTGGCTTTCTGCTGCTGACTTGGCAGAAGAGAATAGGTGTATCAAGACACTTTTACACGAGTATCTGGTTGCTAGGTGGAGGACAAGATGGACGAACAGTGACCATGGGAGAGTAACGTATGAATTTATACGTGACGCGGACTTCGTACGTCAACGCCCAGACTTCTGCTCCGGCATGAGCCTGGGATTTTTACTGACGGGGCATGGTTCTCTCAATGCATTCTTGCATTTGAGAGGCCTGTCCGAAACTGCTGACTGTGTGTGTGGGAGGGGACCTGAGGACTGGAGGCACGTACTGACAACGTGTCCCGACTATGATGACCTTAGAGAGCTAGATGGTATGGGCATTACCCGCAGGGGTACTGACCATACTGGGGGTTGGGATTTTAGTAGGGCCTTAGAAGACAGTCGGACTTTCAGTAGGTTGGGTGAATACGCCAGGAGGGTATTCAATAGGAGAAGAACTGGACTCTAGCGGAGGTGATCCCTGGGTTGGCTGCCTGTGGATGCGGCTGCTGCCAAGCGCACTGTCCATCCATGCAATATCGTCGGTCCCCGGCATGTAGGTATGCATATGACGGTTGCAGAAGCTATCTTCTGCTTTGTCCGTGCTACCTCGTCCGTCTTCGTCTATCATTGCCGTTTTCTAGCTACTACTGCTGCTGATCCTGTTTGCTGCTCTCGTCGTTGTTGTTCCGGGTCACTATGTGACATTGACTTGCCCGTGAGGGCAACAGCGTTCATTGTCGTCATTTGTCAGTTTGTTGTACGTATTGTCCTTGCTGGGTCACTCATTGTGACCAATGAGTCGCCCGTGAGGGCGGCTGTTAATTGTCTGTGTGTACTTGTTGTCCCTTTGTCCATCCATGTTGATGTTTGTTTTTTGTTGTGGCGGGCTACCAGTCCCGGATCATTTTGGGGTCTAACTGGAAGTAGCTTCGGCTACGAGGTCTGACCGGAGACTTAATTCTGGTACCACGGGTGTCAGGAGCCCATGGAACTTCGGTTCCATCCTGGCAATGATGCGGCCCTTCGGGAAGCTTCGTGGTGGTTGTGGTTTAAACCCAAATCGCGGGTAGATCGTAGATGTGGAGTTGCATTGCAACCGGGTGCCGTGACCCATAGATCGGTAGGAGTTTTAGGTAGGCTCCGCTCCTCACCAAGGGGGAGGCCATGTCCAAATGCATGGTTTCGAATTGGTACTCATGTGTAGTGCGTGGGGGCGTTGGTGGACGCATTGTATTCATCCGGTGCTGAGAGTACTGTGGGGTGAGGCCGTAGTGGCAGATACCCACATTAATCTGCAGCATATCTGTCATCTCTCCCATCGTCAATTGCATAGCAATAATTTTTATTTTATTATATTTTTTTCTTGCTAAGCACGGTTTTGCTGGCGTTTGTACCTCTGCCACGAACTCTTGAATACTAGAGTCCTAACTTCCCCTGTTGCAAATATAAAAATTTAAATAAATTAAAGTTAAGGTCCACTTGTTATTAAAATACACATGTTATTATTACTTGAAATTATTGCATTTTTTTAGGTGAATTTGCGTCCCCATGTACCAATTGCGCAACACGTACAATTGGAATTCTGAATTTCATTAATTTCTCCCCTGGATCAAAGGGTTCCCTATTTTCTTAGGCTCAGACAAGTAAGTTTCTACTTGATATTAAGTCTTGCCCTTGTTACCATTTATGTTTAATATTTGAAATAGATTTTTTAGCTTAAATTTATTTATAGATTAATGCTAATGAGGGAGTGCACGATCTAATTTTATTTTAGTCTTCTCAGTTATTTTTTTTGTCACTCACTGCATATAAATAGAAACGTACATATGTATGCAACTTCTTTAAATTTCACTCATTAAGGAATCCATTTCATTACCTTACTCGCTTCACCTGGTACACTTTGCTACCACTATCATCAGTTGGAGTAAAAACATTAATAATTAAAAGATGGCATTTCTAAATTAAAGCGATTAATATCCTAGAAAACAGGGAAATATATAAACAAAAGAAATTTGACGGACGCATCATAAACGACCAAACAAATACCAATTCAGACGTTATATTCGAACCTCTATAATGAATCTATAGAACACACAACAAAAATAACGGACAAGATACACAAAGCGACAAAACAATCAAAACACAATACCAAAACACTAACCCAATTCTAATCAACCTGTCATCCGGAAACACCAATTCGAAAGCAATGAAATAGTAATCAAGAACATCTACCGATTCATACAAAAACACGCCACCTGCTGCTACGTTTTCCTAATTACTGTTGGCTATGTGAGAAAAAAAAGCAGCCTATAACATTTACCTGCAATCCGCAAACACAAAATTCTGACCCAATACAAAACAATAAAACAGTAATCACTAATATCTACCAAGCCTTACAGAAACACCCGACCTACGAGCTTTACCAACCAGCCTTGGAGGAAACTTGTTCCAAGGATCTACATTAATACATCCTGTGGAAATATCAATCAATTAAACTTAAAAGCATTTGGTTTTAAATATTTTTAGTTGTAATTCATCAAAAATAAATAATTGTATAAATTAAGTATCTGCTCTTATTCGATTGTTACCAAAACTCTTACTTAATATTTCATTGATAATCATAAATTTCTCTTTGTGTAAAATCATTGAAAATTATTCATGTGTATTTATAATGATGATCATCAGTTAGTTTTAAACTTACTTCCAACTACATCATTTTATTTGTAGTCAATAAAATAAATCGTTTTTGCAATATGATTTAAGAATGAATTTGTAAATTTTACTACAAAGGGGAAGGACGACTGGCGTTATTAGTGATAGAAACAAAATAAAGGTAGGCATTCTATCTGTCAAAGTGTCTGACAGTTAACATGATGCCATTATTAGGGTGGTTCATTAATCTCGTATGCAGGATCTAAAGTTTCATTAAATATTAATTCACATTGAAAGACTTAGGCATGGTTTTAAGCTCGCCCTCGTTTAAAGGTGGCAAATGCATAATATGCAGCGGCCCAAGTTGCATTAGATATTTCGTGCACGATTTTGCATTTTGTTTACAATAAAATACTGAAAACGCTTGCGTTTGCTTACATTATTATTATTAGCATAGCAAAATAAAGTGCTAAAAATAACGTAGGGTATTGCAGTAGTGTTTAAATAAAATCAATACTGAATTTTCCTTCACTATTCTGTGAGTACTTATGTACTTGTTTGAAATTTGCAACCTCTGCGAAGATGGCGAACTGTGGATAATAATATTATAGGAATTCCAGCTCGGTACAAAGTATTAACGACAGCAAACATTTCTTTAAATTTTCTGAACTTTTTGTTTGAAAAAATGTTAAATTTTAATGGCTTTAGTTTCTTCCCGCTTGATCAGCGCTTGCATAAAGGCCACTTTAAAATTTTTTGTATTTATGTTTTTATTCTTCTTGTCTGATCACTCTATATAACTAATTAAGAACTGAACTAAAACAGAACAAGAATGGAAGTAGAACTAAACTAAAACTAGTCCTAAGCTTAATAGAATAAACGGTGAGTTGAAACAGAATCATACTAGAAGCGCATTAGAAATAAGCGAAAACCGGGGTATGAATGAAAAAAAAAATAATATTCGCACAATGCTGCTAACTTAAGACTAGTGCTTTAAAACTGAAGTTATATTGCCAAGCAAAATTTGTAATAACCATATCAAGTCTGCAAAGCGGTTTGGGGCTGCGAGAGGCATGATAAACTAATCGTGATATAGAAATTGACAAATCGAATAAGAAAATTGTGTGCCAAGTAGATCCAAATATGCTTAACAGAACTTTTAATAATATCCCTATAATCGAGGTAAATATCACCTTTCCAATTTTCCCCAGGTGCGTTGAATACAGATGACAGGATATTTGTTGTGATCTTTTTTTAATTTTCATCCGTTACTCAAAAGGCACCACAACATAATTTTGCGTTACAAAACATGTCTTTTTTTAACTTTGGTCCATAAAATTTTATTTGCAGTGTTGTAAACAACACTGTAATTATATGTTTTGTTTTTATTTGAAATAATTTTTGAGCTAAAATGTTATTCCAGAATTTTCTATTGAACAAGTCATACATGTTTTTCTACCTACTAATTTTTACCAAATAATAAACTTATAATCTTGAATTAAACGACACGGTGTTTCACTTATACTTGAGAATTTTGGATTCAACTTGCAGATTGCATAACTCTACGAAAAATCAACAAAGGTTATGGGCTCAGGAATATGTCGTCTGCTGTATCAAGTATCGAAAAATTAAACGGTGATAATTATGCAACGTGGTGCATACAAAAACACGCCACCTGCTGCTACGTTTTCCTAATTACTGTTGGCTACGTGAGAAAAAAAAGCAGCCTATAAAATTTACCTGCAATCCGCAAACACAAAATTCTGACCCAATACAAAACAATAAAACAGTAATCACTAATATCTACCAAGCCTTACAGAAACACCCGACCTACGACCTTTACCAACCAGCCTTGGAGGAAACTTGTTCCAAGGATCTACATTAATACACGGTGATAATTATGCAACGTGGTGCATACAGGTAAAGATCTTACTCATTACTTTAGATTTGTGGCAAACTATAGTAGAGAATAAATGCATGTCGACTGATGCCAAAGCGTTAGCAACAATTAGCTTGAGCGTACAAACAAGTCAGTTGATCTACATTAAAAATTGTTTAACAGCTAAGGATGCTTGGAATGTGTTAAGTTCGATGTACAAGACAGACATGGCATCTAGAAAAGTAAACTTGTTCAAAAAGTTGATGCGTTTTAAATTTAACAGAAATGAAATATTTGCTCCACAATTAAATACGTTTGTGTCAACAATTGATGAAGTAAAAGAAATTGGAATCATCCTTAATGATGATTTGCTGTCTATTTTACTACTACTGTGCAATCTTCCTGAAGAAATGAAGGGTTTCGTAGTGGCTATACAAAGCCGGGATGAGTTGCCCATATGCGATAAATTAAAGAAGAAATGAGGCAAAGTAATAAAAACATGAACCAAACGAAACTGTGTTTGCGGCAAATTCACGAAAAGTATTTAAAAGAAGCAAAAAAATATTTAACAGTAAGAGCAACTTGTAGTGTGTTGGTCACGCTTATACACTGTTGGTCACATTATCCAATAACACAGTAATATAAAATTGCATCTACAACACATTTGCCACTCTGCCCAATAAAATAAACAATAACTTGAAGTGACCTATATATTGTAACGTAAAGGTGATTCGATTACATTGACTCATAAAACATTGAAATTTGCTTACATAGAGAATTATGGCCACACACAAAGAACTGCAAATGATTGAATAATAATTATGTAGCTCATAAACATGTTGAAAGAATTAGAGTTAGAAATAAGTATAAATAGCTGTGTAAGTTTTAAATAAAAATCCGAATATTTTTGACTAAAGGACAAAGATCATCTTATTATTCTAACTGAGCACTGTAACCGGTGCCTTAGCGGAATTAAAACGTGCTACAGCTAAGTGCAGCATTCAAAACTTCTTAGCAAACCTTCTACCAAAGACTATAAATGTATAAACATGTTGCAAACATTTTACGCATCTTTAGAATGAGGGGGAGAAGTAACAAGGGAAACTAAAACTTCGTGCTCACATGTTAACTGAGAAAATTAAAGAGATCAAAAAGCAACACACCAGTGTTGCCATTTTATATATGAACAAAAGCGTCAGTAGCATAGAAAAAAAGAGTAAAAAGGGTACAAAACTCTTGTGATAAGGGGTAAAAAGCGTCAGAAGAATTAATTAGAATTTAAAATCATTTAAATTAAAATTATACATATTACTGTACAAAAAAATTACAGAAAAATAGAAAATATAGGTAAAAAGCGCCAACAATAAAAACAAACATATTAAATTAAAAAAATAACGATTTTTTTTATTTTAATTCATTACAAAAACAAAACTAAAAATAAATTCGTTTATTGATAATTACACATTTTTTATTTTACATACAAATAAATTCATTTTCAAATATATCATTTTCGTTGTCTCTCTCATCTGGCTACAAAATCGTTTTTATAAAATAATCAGATCTTTTGTAGGTTTCGTTTGAATTAATTTTGAGGATAACACTTGAAGGAAGTTTGTAATCAGAATAACAAACATTTTCTACTTTAAGGCCATATTTAATGTGCAGCAACGAGTTTGCTGAGTTTAGAGAAAGTCGATTTCTAATTTTTGATTTATAAAAATTCATTAAACTAAATGTCCGTTCAACTTCCGCGTTTGAATAAGGAAAAGAAAGTATATACATGACAAATTTTGCTAGTTCATAAAAAGGATTCTCGACCAAAGAATTTTTAAAATTATAGACCTCGATCCAAAAATCATCAGTTCTTTTTGTATTTTCCCAATTTTGCAATTTCAAATTCGTTAAGTATCTTTCAATGTTGTTTATAAGTTCTAAATCATGAACAAAATTTTCTATGAAGTGAATTATATCAGATTTTTTTACTTTTGAAAATTTTTATTTATGTTAAAAAATTTTTAAATCACAAGAATTTTTACATTAAAAATGGCATATTACTGTTCCAAAAAGGGTTAGTATTAGCTGTAATGAAAAATTAAACATAATTAAGTTATTATTATATAGTTTTTGTTCTCTGGCAAATCCAAGGAAACTGGGTGAACATTGGTTATCAAAAAGGAGTTGAAATGAAAGGATTTGCTTGGAAAGTGGTTTTTATGGCACTTGCTCGTGAACCAATTGTAAGTATAGTGAAAAACCTGAATATATAAATAAAAAACAATTATTAAAAGATACGTAAAAAATTGTGTTTCTTTACAGGCAATGTGTGGTAACGAAGAGCCCAGAGGAATAATGGACAACGGCATACCTGTGAAAATGGATGGTAAAGCTGCGGTAACTAATGGACCAACTGTGAGTATAGTGAAAAACTTGAAAATATAAATACAAAAACAATTATTAAAAGATATGTAAAAAATTGTGTTTCTTTACAGGCAATGTGTGGTAACAAAGTGCACAGTGGAATACTGGAGAAGGCCATACCTGAAAAAATGGAATTAAAAGCTGCGCCAACTAGTGGATCAACTGTATGTAAGTATAGCGAAAAACCTGAAAGTAAAAGCATAAAAATAATTATTAAAAGTGACCAAAATTTTTTGCTTCATTGCAGGCAACGACATGTAACAAAGTGTCCCAATGTATACTGGAGAAGACCATACCTGCAAAAATTGAAACAAAAGCTGCTTTAATTCCTGGAGCAACTGTAAGTATAGCGAAAAACCTGAAAATGGGAAACAAAAAAAAATCATTATTAAAACTGATAAACATTTTTTGTTTCATTATAGGCAATGACGTGTAACAAAGTGACGCAAAGAACGGTCGAAAGATAAACGCCTATTAAAATGTGATTGAAAGCTGCATCTGCTTCTGAACCACCTGTAAGTATATTAATAAATCTGAAAAGAAAGAATTATTAAAAGTAAATAATTTTTTTTTTCGTTACAGGCAATGATTTGCAACAAAAGGAAGAACAAATACCTGCAAAAATGGTACTTATACTCCAGGACCAACTGTAGATTAAATCATCTGCCTGAAAATAAAAGTAACAATTATTAAGAATATCTTTTTTTGAATAAGTTTAATAATTAACGTATTGTGTTAATTTTTAAGCATACATACAATAAAAATTTGTTACATAAAATTAAACATTTTACACATTGTTGTTATTTATGAATTTCACACACAAATTTCAATTGGTTGTTATTTTTACCACCTGGAACTGTGGCCGGAAAAATCTTTTGTTTTTAAATTTGTCACTTGCACTTTTTCCAATTTTTCACTTTTAGTTTTAGCACTTTTTATTTACATATTAATTTTGCAGCAGCATCACTTTCATCCATTTTATGGCATCAGCAATATAAGTATGTATAAGAATTAACTGCCACTGATGAAGATGCCGCTGGAAACATAAGGAAAAAATACCGCGACAAAAGTTGATTGGATAAATACCAATTAATTCCACTGTTTATAAAAATTCCAATTGGTTATAATGGAGCTGAAGCCGGAAACTTATTTCCTTTTGTTTGACGAACATATGTACATATTTTAATTACTTGCGATCGGCAGAGTAAAAACTTAAATTATTATGTCTTTTTGAATGAATTTCGTTCGATTTAATTCAGACTAGTTAAAAGGATTGCTCTATAAAAATAATAAAAATAAATTAAAAGTGTCGTAAAAAAATAGAAAGAGACTATTTAAAACAATACTATAAGTAAAAATACAAGTGTGCAAAGTAAAGTTTTATAAAATAAACTGAAATTAAGTATAAATATTAAAAAAAAAAAAAAAAAAAAATTTTAACTCAGTAATGGCTGAGTGTAATAAATGCAAAGGGACGATAAGAGGTGAAAGTGGTATTAAATGTGAGGGTGTCTGTGGTAAAATCTATCATAGCACCGTAAAATGTTCAGATATTGATCAATATTCAATTGGAATTTTAAATAAACAAAACTTTATCAGATTTATATGTGAGGACTGTATAAATTACATCCATAATATTGATGAGGTGCTGTGTAATATTCAAGATGGAGTTCAAACTAATAAACAACAATTAAAAGAATATAAAAATGAATTTGAAACATCACTGAAACACAACGAAAATGAAATAAAAAACTTTTGGAGGCAATAGAAAGAAGATATGATGAAAGAATACAAAAACTGAATAATGCTTTTAAAATATGCGAGAATAATATTCAAGAAGTTAAAAATTTTAATAAAAAAATAAGCGAATTTGAAGATAAGAGCGGTGAAATGTGTAAATCAATAGAAAACAATAACCTTAAAATGTGCAACGAGATAAAGAAAGTTGTTAAAGAAACAAGTGTAAAAACAAATCAAATGTCATATGCACAAAGTAAAAAACAATATTTCAGTGATGCCAGATCAAAAGAAAAAAGTTCCACTTATAATTAAGCCAAAAGAAAGGCAAAATGTAGAAAAAACAAAGGAGGAATTAAACAAGAAAGTTGATCCTGTGAATTTAAAAATATCAAATGTAGAAAATCGAAAAAATGGAACTTTAATAATCCAAACTGAAAATGATGAGGAAAGAATAAAAATAAAATCAGCAATTGAAAAGGAATTGAGTGAAGGGTATGAAATAAAAGTTCCACACCCTATTGAAATGAAAATCGACATAGCGGATATGACTTTTAAATATAATGATAAAGAATTGGTGGATAAAATAAAGAAACAAAATAATATGTTACGAGATAGTGAACTGAATGTCATAAAAATGTATGAATTCATAAGAAATAATAGAACAGTTTATAACGCAAAATTAAAAATAGATAATGAATCGTATTAGGAAGTAATGAAAGAAAAAAAAATTAATATTGGTTGGGAAAAATGCAGGGTTTTCGATGGAACAGAAGTTACGCAATGTTTCAAATGTCAGGGATTCAACCATAAATCAAGCGATTGTAAAAATAAAGAAATTTGCATTAAATGCCATGGAGCCCATAGAACAAGTGAATGTAAGAATGAGAGAAAGAATAAATGTATAAACTGTATACGTGTTAATCAGAAATTAAATCTTGGTCTTGATGAGAATCACTTTACAATGTTTAAACAATGTCCTGTGTATCAAAATAAATTGAACAACAAGAAGAAACAGTGGGGATTCAATTTCTAACAACTAAAAAAATGGCGTGGAATATACACTAATGCTCAAGGTCTATTAAATAATTTCAATCAATTAGAAATTATTGCCTCAAATGAACAACCAGAATTTATAATATTATCAGAAACCCATATTACACATGATACTGAAGAAAATGAAACAGCATTAAATGGATACGAACAAATTATTACTTTTTCAAATTCAAAAAAGACAGGCGGAGTCAGCATTTATTATAAAAAGCAGTTTAAAATAAAAAAAATGTTGGAAAAAGTCATGGATTTTAAATATTGGATAAATGCTTGTATGTTAAGTTATTGTAATATGCATTTTATAGTAATAGTGGTCTACAGATCACCAAATTGCAGTGAAGTTGAATTCTGTGAAGTGTTTGAAGAAGTTATAGATGAAATAACTGAAAATAATAGCGACATAATAATTGCGGGAGATTTTAATATCGACTGGTCGAAAGATGGAGTATATAAAACCAGAATTGAAAACATTTTAAAAGATAATTACATACTTGAAACAATTGGCTAGCGAATATACCAGAATAACGGAAAGATCAAAAACATTAATTGATTATGTAATATCAAACAAAGAAAATATATCGGCAAAAATTAATAATGCAAATAAAATATCAGACCATGAGTCAATTGACATAATTTTTGAATCGAAACATGAAAATCCCAAAAACATTGAACTGAAAGAAGTAGAATATTTTAGATATAATAAGTGGTCGTATAGAGATGAAATAAGATCAATAATAAGCATTAATGAGAACAATAATATAAATTATACCGTTGATTTTTTTGACAATTCTATAGAGAGTACAATTAAAAAATTTACAATAAAAAAGAATATAAAAGAACAAAATAAAAACAAATGGTTTAACATTGAACTTAGACAACTAAAACAAAATAAAATTTTGAAATACCAAATTGCTAAAAGCGAAAATACTAATGCTGCATGGACTGAATACAAAAATATAAGAAACGTTTATAAAAACAAAATAACATATGAAAAAGATAAATATATCAATAATCAAATAAGTAACACCAAAGACCAAAAACAAATGTGGAAAAGAATAAAAGACTTAGTCCTTAAAAACGAACAACCTGTGATAAAATCGATTATATTTAATCAAATAGAATATAAAGAAAATTATACAATAGCCAATCAGTTTAACAATTATTTTATTGATAGTATTAAAACAATTAGAGATAGTATAGAAAATGTGCAATATATAAACCGAGTACCTGTAACAAATAATATTTTTAAATTCCGTCCAATAAACTTACAAGAATTAAAAATAATATGCAAAAATCAAAAAAATAAGCCTGATTTTAATAAAGTAACGGTAAAAATAATTATTGATAATTGGGACATAATTGGAAAGACCTTGCTAAAAATAATTAATAAATCTATGGAAACAGGAATTTTTCCAAGCAATTGGAAAGAATCTATGGTGACACCAATTGAAAAAGTAAGCAAAACACAAAAATGTGAAGAATATCGGCCAATAAACACACTAAAAACTTGCGAAAAAATAATTGAAAAGGTTGTAAAAGGACAATTAGAAGAATATATGGAAAATAATAACTTGTTCTCAAAGTATCAGTCTGGTTTTCGTAAAAAATATTCATGTGAAACTGCTGTAAATTATGTGATAAACAGATGGAAAAAAATAGAAAAGAATAATAAGATAATCGCAATATTTTTAGACCTAAAAAGAGCATTTGAAACAATAGATAGAAATATTCTTCTTAGTAAACTTTATATGTATGGTATACAAGGCAATGAAATAAAATGGTTTGGATCTTACCTAAGAGAAAGGACACAAACAACCAAAGTTAATAACATAAAATCAACCTCAGTTGGAAACGAGTATGGAGTTCCTCAAGGATCTGTCTTAGGAGCACTGCTATTTATTATATATATTAACGAACTACCGAATATTTTAAGCAAATGTGAAATTGTTCTATATGCAGACGACACACTAGTTTTTACAGAAGCCGAAACGGAACAAATATGTCAACAAAATTTAACACAGGATATGATAAAAATAGAAAAATGGTTAAAAATGAATAAACTTAAATTAAATGAAAACAAAACTAAAATAATGGAAATAAATATGAATAGTAATATTACAATAACAATAAATAATAAAGAAATAGAAAAAGTGAAACAGATTAAATACCTCGGTTTTATTATAGACAACAAATTAAAATTTAAAGAACACATAGACTATATATGTAAAAAGATTGGCAAAAAAATTGGTTTTTTTAAAAGGATAAGAAATAAAATAAATATAATTACTGCAATAAACATTTATAATATTATGATTAAACCACACTTTGAATTTGGGTCAACAATAATTTACACATGCTGCACAACTCAACAAATAACAAGACTTCAAAAACTTCAAAATAAATTAATGCGCACAATTTTAAAATGTAACCGTTATACACCTATAGATTATATGTTAAATTACTTGAAATGGTTAAATATTCAACAAAGGCTAGAATTAAACACGATCATTTCTATCCACAAGATGAAAAGAGGAAATGCACCGCACTATCTATGTGAACAATTGAGTTATGTTGGGGAAGTACAACCGTACAATCTAAGAAATGTGACAGATTTTAGATTACCTAGAGCAAGAACATACGCAATACAGAAAACACTTTTTTACAAAGGATTAAATTTATATAACTTATTACCAATTTATATTAAAAATGAAGAAAATTTTGTATTATTTAAAAGAAAGGTTATAGAGTTTCTAAGAAACAACAATATGTAAATATTTTTTGAAATGTATGATAAAACCTTAAAGTATTTCAAATACTACTAAATAAATAATAATAATAATAATAATAAAAAACAAAAATCATTTTGGGCAGAATATATTCCAACCAACATAATATTTTTTTTTAGTTTCCGGCTTCGAAATAACCAAAAGTAGTAACATGAATGAACTTACCTTCTCGGATCTTTCGGGAACCGTTGAAACCTCTTAACTTCCGGGCAGCCCATAATACATTTTCGTCTCCTGAAATTGAAAAATTGTTTGTTTAAACTAATTTCAATTTTATCAAAACAAAATTATACTTACATGTTTTCCGCTGTTGCCGTCCACTTGCTGTTGTACAATGATGCTGCAAAACTACTTTGTGCTGCTAAATGGGAAGAATTGGCGCAAAATAATGAAAAATCCAACAATATTTCTAGTTTTGCGCCAATTTTGTTAAAGAATTTTTCAGTACAAAATGTAAACATACAAAATTTCATTTAACCCCATCGGGGATTTAGAGAAAGCAATAGAATTAGTATTAATACTGTCCTTTAATAATGAAGGGGTTAACTGAGTGATGCCCCTTTGACATTTTTTAACACTTTTTTTCATCGCTAGGTGGCCGTGTCCTATCTGGTTATAATCTGTGCTTTAAACAACAAACTATTTTTGTAGTAAAACAAAAAATTCCTTTAGAACTTTTATTACAGGGGGAAGACAAAGAAAGAAATATAAAAATTTTTTGTTTTTTATTTTCTGTCACGCTCTGACAACCAAATAAATGGTTGTGTTTTTACGTTGTGTCTTTGCAGTGCAAATATTTCTCTTAAATTTCCTTCCCTTCTATATTCCCACAAAGTTGCCTGTTCAATAAATGAAATTTATTTTTAACAAGAAATTAAAATTGGTTGTTGTTTTTGTTAATTTAGTAAAGTTGCTACCATCTTTCTGAAATATTCGTTCAGTTCGTGGCCGGAAATTAAATTTCACCTTCCTTATTCAAACACCATAGACATATAATACTAAAACCAGCATCAAAATTATTACCTTAGACACAAACCAACACATGGCACGATCCACGCAGCACACAGCCGCTACCAAATGAGGCGCAATTCACAAATGGTCTTTTCTAAACGCACTTTTGGCCAGAGATTATGAAGCTTTTGCCTTCCCTCTTTTTCAATTTTTTGTGTCTTTCTAGCTCACGCAACTAGAACAAACGCAATATTTTGAATTATTTTTACGCACTCGTTTAAATAACACATCCGGTCGCTCCAACAATCCAAATGAGAGTGGCCGTAGAAGAGACTCGTACTCTTAGTAGATTGGGTGAATACGTCAGAAGTGTATTCAAGAGGAGGACTGGTTTGGCCATCTGTGGATGCGGCTGCTGACGAGTGCACTGTTCATCCGGTTGTTGTCTGTTGCTGTCTGTTCCACTATGCAATATGACTGCTACCTAGTCCGACTTCGTCGTAATAGCCGTCTGTTGTGGCTGCTACCGCTGTTTCGATATTTTCCTGCTGCTCCCGTCGCTGTCGTTGCTGTGTGACTATGTGACCTTGAATTGGCGGTGAGGGCCACGGTGTTCATTGTTGTCATCTGTTTAATTGTCTTTCGTATTGTCGTTTGCTAGTGTCTCTCATTAAGACCCATAATCTTCATGAGGCCATTTTGGGGTCCTCCTTGAAGTGGCTTGGACTACGAAGTCAGACCGGAGACTTAGTTCCGGTACCACAGGTGTCACGAGCCAACGGGACCTCGGCTCCATCTGACTCATCGATAAGTAGAAGTTTAAGATGGGCTCCGCTCCTCACCAAGGGTGTTCATATTGGTACTCATGCGTAGTGTAATTGGCGCACATGGGCGCGTTGGTGGACCTATTGTTTTTTCAAACGAAACATATAAAAATTAATATAAAAACCGATAACATATTTTAACAACATTATAGATGTTAATATTTACATATACATACATATATCGATACCTAATTTAAGCTTACAATATTGTTCCTCATT
This sequence comes from Phania funesta, assembly GCA_963932375.1. Taxonomy (NCBI): domain Eukaryota; kingdom Metazoa; phylum Arthropoda; class Insecta; order Diptera; family Tachinidae; genus Phania; species Phania funesta. Next base: position 5,047,204 of record OZ010657.1, on the reverse strand, counting down.
CGTATTGGTTTAGCATGTCATCAAGAGAAGACATTTTTTGTTTGTTGCACATGAATAGATTTGAATCCGTAACGGAAGATTCGAACATGTATAAGTATGTTTTTGAGAGGAACGGTTATTTACTTAATCATGCTTTTTCTGCTCTTTTTTTGTACAAATCCTCGAGTTTTTGTAAAAATTTACGAACAAATTCAATTTAATTTTTTTTTTAGTATTTAATTCTACAAGCGTTGTTAGCATTAAATGAATATTGAAAGAAAACCTTTCAAATTGTAATACAAAATTGTCATTTAGCTATTTAAATAAAGTTTTAATTGAGGAAAAAGTGATTCTAATTCATTCAACGAACATTTCGATACTTCAATGAAACAAAGCTAATTATTCGCAAGTGAAACGTAGAAAAAAATATTCGGAAATTCCCTCTGTAGAATAAAATAATGAGGTTTTGGAATACAGAACAGCACGGATTATGCGATTTTTGTAGTTTAACAATTTTGAACCATAGTTTCGTTTTGTGGTGAATTCGAATTTTGGTTAATTCCTAAATGATTTTTTTTTATTTTTAGATTAATTGAGAATGAAATAATTATTATTTTTTTCAATTTCATTGAGATTTTTAGTTAAATTTATAATTTGTATAATTTAAATATTTTGGTATTTTTTTTTTACTTTTTTGTGAATTCTTTAATTTTCGTAAATATATGATTTGTAGCGAAATAAATTTTTTATGGATTTTTTAATATCGATATTCTTAAAATTTCGACGTTTTTATAAAATATTAATATTTTCCGATCTTTATGCTTTTTGGTAAAATTACAAACTTTTGGTGAATTTCAATTCTCTGTGGTCAAAATTAAAAATTAAGTAAATTTTGATATTTTTGTTGGTCTTTTTTTGTAAATTTTGGTTTTTTGCAAATGAGAATTTTTTTATTCCAATTTTTCGACTTTTCGGTGAATTTACGAATTTGAGGTGAAGTCAAATTTTTGGGGAAAATTTCGAATTTTCCAATTTTTTTTTAAAATATCGATTTTGGAAGGAGTTTGTTTTGCTTTGTTTTGGGTAATACCGAGAAATTATGGCAAAATTTTGTTATGTGACTTAAATATTTTGATGAATTTTTAAGGCTATTTTTCGTGTTGAAATTTAATGTTTTTTTAATTATCTGTTCAACATCGATTATGTTAAAATTTCCTAAAATATTTTTTCTACATTTTCGGGTTTTTGGTTAAAATACAAAATTTAATGTATTTGATTTTTTAAGTATTTTTCGGTTGAATCGAAAATTCGGCGAAATTTTTTAAATGCATCGCAAAATAATAATCGCGAAAAATTTTACAATTCATATTATCAACAAATTAAAATTTTCCAAAGAGGCAATTTTTACTTAAAAATAACGACAATTTTTAAATTCACCATAAAATACCCTCAATGTTAGAATTCACCTCAGAATCGAAATGAGTTCAAAATTTAAAATTAAAATAAGAATAGTAACTACCACAGAAAGCACATTCACATTTAATGTCGGCAATTATGTATGGAATACAATATCAGATAAATGTCCGCTTCAGTTAGCCTCACAAATGCGAATCCTTTCGAACACATTTTTCATTACATTCTCTCACATTGCACGCGCTATTTCCCCATTGGCAGTTACCGTTACGCCGTTTTCAAAGAAGTAGGGTCCAATGATTCCTCCTGACCAAATTGCATACCAGACTGTCACTCTTAATGGATGCAAAGGTGACTGATGAATAATTTAAGGGTTTTCCATTGCCCAGAACCGACTATTCAGTTTATTCACATATCCATTCAAATGAAAATGTGCCTCCTCGTCACTCATGATGAATTTTTCATGAAAATCGGGGTTGTCATGGGCGAGCTGTAGCATCCTATTGGCATATGTACGGTGGCGTACATATGCTCTTGTGTCAACTGAATCTTAAATGGAAACAAATGCAGATCTTTGTGCAAAATTGTGGCCAAAGTTGTTCTTTGAAGACCAAGCTCCTGAGCACGGTGTCGAATTGAGGTTGATGGATTGTTTTGAACACTTTCTTGAACAGCAGTAATGTTTTCAGCCGATCTTGCAGTACGTTGTGGTCCATGATTGGGCCTATCAGCTACAGTCCCTCTTTCTTTGAAATTGTTCACTACACGATAAATAGTGCGTCCAGTTGGCACGTTGTTTCTCCAAAAAATTTCACGTAACTTTCTCATCGTCACAGTAATCGATGATTGATTTTGATAAAATGTTTTAACGATTAAAACACGTTGGCTTATCGAAGATTTTTCCATAATAAATTTGCCACGTCTCTACTTCACGACTGCCAAATATGAACTGTCAAGACTAATGTTTACCAAAATGGCGGCAAAACAAAGTAGTATACCTTCCCGGCGGACACCCTTGCCGAGCACAGTAATGTAGACTTTCACTCGTTGTAGTGAAACAGACCAGAGCTTTTGGTGGAAATCGAATGCACGACCCCTCGACTAAGAGACCATCACACTACTAACTGGATTACCATTATTAAATGTTTGTTATATTTTATTTTCAAAGTGAAATGAATCCTTTCAAAAGCTTTTCTATTTGAATTTCGAAAAAAAAAATCCCACTTTTGAAAGAAGCGTTTCGGTTATTGACCACAAAATCCAACAAGTCCCCCCAAAAAAAGTGTATAAGATTCACTTATTCACATTTGAAAAGAAAATTGAGAAATAAAACCCGAATAAAAAAGTGTTATATTTGATTATGATGAACTGTTGCCTAAAGGATTTGCTCTCCTATATAGATCAAGAGCACACTACGTCAAATTAAGTACCTAGCGGCCTTTGACTTGGCATCAGTTTTCTTTATAGATTTTGTTCGAAACCATAAAACTCTGGCTAGGAGGACAAAGATATTCCAACCACGAAGAGTCCCTAATAATCTAATAATGAGTAGTAATCCAAGCACTAATGTCTTTCAATATTAAAGTTCACTTTTATTTATTCTTCTATGAATATTAAATTTACTGATTATTACAACGTCTGCGTACATACTGAATTTTTAGGTAATTTCAATATATGCATGAACCAAGAAACAAAAGAAATTGTAACAAGAGAGAGGGATAAAACAAATGATATTCCAATACACTTTGGTTAATAGTTACAAGGCAATTAATAATTGAAATGATAATTGTATAAATGGTACAGTAACTGCCACGTAAACAACGGCTATCCTAAAATTTCGGTCGTAAAGAGTACTGAGATCAAAATGAGGACTATATTCTTCATGTCTACAATACTATCTCATTTCTAGGCAACTTGCTGGCTTAGTAACATTTTCCCCATAGTGCTTTCCCATATAAGCAAGATGTCTAGCAGGAGTGAAAATACCAAAAAAAAAACCTTTTTATCCTAAATGGCTGATTTCATATATTAGCCCAAATTTTAAAATCCTGGGTTGTCCTTTGTTGTCAGAAAGCTGATTTCGGGCAGACGGACATCAGTAATTGGGCTTCCCTTCCTATAAGGACAGAATATATATATACTTTGTTGGTTCGGAAATGAATATTGTAGAAATGACTAATGGAATGACGAACCTTTTAATTTTTGTGAAGGGTATAAAGAGTTTGTCAATTCGCTGGAACTAACAAATAAAAGCATCAAATTTTTACCTTGTCAAGCAAATATACTTTGCATCTTAAAAATAAAATCAATAAAATGGCGGGTAAAATGCGACACTTGACTTTCGCCAACATTTGTTGAAGGACTACACAAAACGGCATTTTTTTTAATGTCATCAAATAGACGGAACTGGTACGAGGGTTGCATTTTGTATTTCGGGATTAGAGAACAAAAACAAATATTAGTTATCGAAAATCACTTTATTGTTTTCAAAATATCCCCCATTAAGATCTATACAACACTTTTGCATGCGTTTGAACCAATTGTCGAAGCACTTTTGCCACTCTGATTGAGGTATCTCCAGAACATGCATTGGGAATGCAGCAACCGCTTCTTCAGGTATCGAAAAGCGCTGACTTCTAAGTTTATTTTTTACGTACGGGAATAAAAAGAAGTCATTGGGTGCCAAGTTAGGACTATACGGCGGATAACTCATCACATCGATGTTTTGGGTGCTTAAAAATGCATTTGTTTGAGCCGCTGTGTGAGAGCTCGCATTATGGTGGTGAAGAGTGATCCATCTTCGGCGGTTGGTTTTGCTGATTTTTGGGAAGACAACTGATAAACAAATGGTTGTATACTACTCAGAATTGACTGTTCTGCGTTGTTCTAGTGGTACGCTTGCGACATGTCCAGTTTTTCCGAAAAAACAGGCGACCAATTGCTTAGAAGTGCTTCGTGTGCGAACAACTTTTGTTGGATTTGGCTCATCTTGAATCACCCATACAGTCGACTACTGATTATTTTTGGGCTCATGCGCGTAAATCAACGATTCACCACCTGTCACGATGTCATATACGTATTTCGAAGCACCGCGAACGTATTTTTTAAGCATTTCTTTCAACCAATCGACACGAGCCTTTCTTGAGCGATTGACAAATTGTCTGGGATCCAGCGCGAACAAATTTTTTTGACAGTCAAATGTTTATGCAATATAGAGTGTATGCTGGTCCCACTAATGCCTAAGGTTGTATCAATCTCACGATAGGTCACATGACGATCTTGCAATATCAGTTCACGCACAGCATCAATGATTTTCGGAACAACAACTGATGTTGGACAACCTTGATGAAATTCGTGTTGGAGTGAAGTATGACCACGATTGTTTTCACCATACCATCGACAAACATTGCTTCTTAATGGAGCTTCATCGCCAAAAAAATAGAACTAAGTTCATCCATGCACTGTTGCTGAGTTAATCCACGTCGAAAGTTGTAAAAAATAATGGCACGAAAATGTTCACGATTTAATTCCATTTTTTGGCCGGGATGAATCTTTTAAGTTACTGTAAACAACACAAATGGCGCTCGTATGCCAAAACGCTCTGAGTACGTATAACTTCGAAAATGTCCAACTTTACGATAGAGCTGTCAGTTGGCACATTGCAACACTAGGGTTGCCAAATACCGAAATATAAAAGGGAACCCTCGTAAGTGATATTTATCTATCTGTTATAATGAGAGAAGATACTTTTGTTGCAGATTTTCCTAACCGAAACAATTTTTAAATTTTTCTTGACTTTTTGTATCGGTGAACGTTAATTTTTAATTGTTTTGGAGGAAGAAATTCATTTTTTTTCTGAATCTTTAACTAATTTTAATCTTTATCAAAATCAGAACACTCACAAAAGAGTTGCGAGAAAATTTAACAACGAATTAAAAATCGCAATAATTAATTATTAACGAAAATCTAATTTTTAATGAAAAATAAAAAAAAAATAATTTCAACACAATTTAGGAATTCACCAAAATTCAAAACTTCACTAAAAATTCGAAATTACTCAAACAAAAAAAATCCAAAAGAGCAACAGCCGAAATCGCACAAAAATATATTTTTAATTCAACCAAAATTAGAAAATTCACCATAAATTCGATAAACTGAAAGAAAACAAAAGTAATTGCGAAAATACCAAAAAAAAAACTAAAATACTCCAAATTTTAAAATTTCAAAACTAAAATGTTAATTTCAACCAAAAATTTGCAATTTTAATAAAATCAATGTTAACACAAGATTCAGAAGATCTATAATATTCAAAACAAAAATCCCAAAACAAATTCCATCATATTTTAAAGTTTACCTAAAGGCTGAAATTGCACCAGTAAACAACTTCAATCAAATATTAGAAACATTGCCAAGCATTTAGAGAAAAGAAAAACAAATTAAAATAATTGTAGTTAAGAAAAAAACATCTCACCTATCAAACCGCGCGAAAATATATTAAAACAAAAGGAGAGTTTAAATGTAAAATAAGGCGTCTAAAAGCGGAGGTTAAAATTAAAGATCGCACACAATCCTTTGCACCTTGGAAAATCTGTAGAACGAGTATATTTTTCCTAGTTCATACTATTGTGAAGGCTATATAAGATAAGATTCTGCATAGCTTGTTAAACTCTATGACTTGTCCGCCTGAAGTGGTTGCTGTTTATCAAAATCACCACCATAAATTCGTGAGGTACCCTCACTAAAATGCGAAGACAGTCAAAATTCATTAATCGATTCTAATAAAGTATATCTCGTTTAATTTGCAACATATCCATGTAATTTTGTAAAAAAAAAACCCTTTTTGTCCACTACAACCTTTTGAATAACTTCAAAATTGTGGCCCAAATAAAAAAATAATAAAAGGAATTACAATTCGGATTTTTATTAATAGTTTTAAACAAAATCGGCCAAATCGTTCTCGAATTATGCTAAAATATTTGGGGCCATCTTCTCAATTTTTTCTGTGACGGTTTTAATCACATGCATGTCGACATGATGAGAAATTTTACTTATTAGAACAGGTGACAAAATTTAAAAGTTATGAAAGGCCTCTACTTACAAATAATAGTTATCCGGCATAGTCAGCACACAGTTTTTAATTTACGTAACAAATTCACTTTGTGACGTCTTTAGTTCTTTAATATATAATTTAGGTTTTGAAAAGTTAAAAAAATGTTGCACTTACTTTTGAGGGATAACTTACAAATTGAAATAGGGTAGAAAAATCCAGAATTTAATTTACAAGACTAAAAGGTTTTCCTACGATGACGTTAATTGGGCCTTTGAAACATGGCTTAACAGTTAGGTCAATGGCTTACAACCTGGCGTGCCACGATAACCAATTTTTATGCAAAATTCTCCCCAAAATCTACAAACACCTACTACTCGTATATGAAATCTTTGTTTTTATACCCTTTACAACAAAGTATATATATTTCTGGATCCTTATAGGCATGGAAGTTCAATTAACGATGTCTGCTTGTCCGATGTTGAAATCAACTTTCTGATTTTCGCTATATGAGATCATCCATATATTTTCACTCTTGCGGGGAACGCTTTTGCACAAGCCCATAAAATTCGCATATTCAGAATCCTTATCATATTTGCTATGAAGTCTTCTTAGAGAATTTATCAACCCGAGTTGGACCTAATTGGAAAATGTTTAAAAAAACCTTAAAATTTTAATAATTAACAACGAAACTTTAATTCCTTCAAAATCCGAAATCTCACAAGAAATTCTTAAAAAAATTTGAAATTTCACCTGAAGGGTGCCTGGCGCACTACTTTGCGCCTTAATTAAGTCTCATGTCTTATATTTCGAAAACTATAAGTGATAATAGCAGACTGACTACACAGACCGACAGATCTCGAAAAGTTTTCGTAAAGCTGAGTCTTATCTCGAAGTATTTTTCCAATTTTGTGATATAGAACATAACAAGTTGCGACGGAAGATATGTCAATGAGTTTTAGTCTGTGTTTCTCTTGATTAAAATTGAAAAACTAATATTGAATAAATAAAGAGAATTCCACTACTAAGTCTTGGCACCCCTCTGCGAGTGGTATGACGCACTCTCCCTCGCATTGTTACTGCGCTGGATGCGGCCATAAGTCGCGGAATTTTCGCATCACTATTAACACTAAGTAATTGCTAATCACTTTTCCAAGTTTGGACATGTGAATACTTTAGTTTAGTGTGTGGTACAAGAGTATTCGAAAATGAAAACTATTTTCCGGTGTTTTTTGCTCAAAAAATTTCAACCGATTTCGGTTTCTTAAGTCGGTGAATCGGTTTTTTCTTTTTACCTTTTTGTCTTGATTTCAAACACTTTCTTTATTCAAAACACATGCGTTATTGTTCTTTATCTCAATTAAAGGCATTTTCATACTTGGATTTGCAAGGGGCGAAATCATGCGTTTGCGCTTCACGTATATAAGAGAGTAGCGAAAATGGCGAGAAATTTTCTCTATTTGGCGAATGTAACTAGGTGATCTCATCCCTAGAACAATTACAGCGAAGGCGAATTCGAATTTTTGTCAAAAACTGCTGCCTATTGCAAAAGAAAAATGGTACTCCGTCCAAATGGATTGAATTGATAGATAACCTGAGCGGTACTGAGGTTGAAGACTGGCCATCAGTCTGCCGATCATTCACCTACTATCGGTGTTTTACATGACATGTTTACTACTCCTACATTTTTGGCTGAAGGTATGTAAGATTCTGCACAGCCGAACAAAACTCTCTTACTTGTATATTTTATACTAGTGATACTGCAGCGTTTCTTGGAAATCTTACTAAAGCTTTATTATTTATTCAATATCCTTGAGGGTGCCATAGACTTCGCAGTGTATTTTAAATTTATTAATTACTATTATCTTACGGGTCCGAAGGAATCTCAAAAAAGATTATTACATATTATTGAGGCCTGGATACAAGGACTTCTTATCTTAAAGTGGGTTCTGCATTGGGCGTCAGTTGAAGTTTCTCTCGAGGCGAGCAATACCTTATTTTTGGAGCACAAATTAATGTCACTGTGTAATTGGTTGCCATTGGTTAATATTCAAATAACACACGCTCATTAAAAACCAAACTGAAGTTACGTAATCGATAAATATTCCTAATAAATGTTGTTGATTTGGATGGGGAAAAACTTATTTCGATGGAGCAAGAAGAAAATACGTTATAATTGGAAAAATGTTTTGAAGGTCAAATTAAATCAATTCATCATACACATTAACTGTAAGAAGCAACAACAACGTTGCCTCAAACCTGTAATTATTGCCTCTATTTATGACACAATGACTTTTCAATTTAATTTCAATAGTTAACTGTCCCATACACATCTAACATGACATCGAGCAGGAGTTCTAGTTAGATGGAAAACAGAGAGAGAGGACATGGTAAACATATCCAACTTTTTCTGTGTATATGTGTGGGTTTGTGATGATTATACGCACTATTTATACTAAGTAACTACGCAACTACCTTGCCTTGAAAAATTCAGGATTCTTTTTTTTCTATTCATAACATATGGATGTGCTTTTTCCAGAAACTTTTTACTTTCATTAACAATACACATGCTGCATATATGTGCGTTTATATTCATACCTAAGTAAATATTTATAAATACCTACACACATACATACATATATTATACAACTGTAAGTAGTAATAGTAAGACTGTTCATAATTTTAAATTCCCCCCCAGCTGCAATACACTTATGCCAACGCTTTTTCCAAACCTCGTAACAGTTGTTAAAGTCAATTTCCGGAATAGCCTTCAATACGCGTAGCGATTCACGTATAATGTCTTCAGTTGACTCAAAACGGTTTCCCCGGAGCGGTCGTTTGAGTTTGCTGAACAGCCAGAAATCACACGCAGCTAAATCAGTCGAATACGGAGGTTGTAGAACGATATTGATTAAATTTTTTGGCGAAAAACTCGCGAAGAATCAATAAGGTATGCGACGGTGCATTATCGTGGTGCAAAAACCAAGAGTTGTCTGCCATAATAATTCCGGCCACTTTTTACGAATACCTTCGCGCAAACGACGCATAACACCCAAATAGTATTCCTTGTTGACAGTTTGGCCGGTTGGAAGGAATCCGGAGTGCACCACACCTCGATGATCGAAGAAAACTGTCAACAGGACCTTGATTTTTGACTTGCGTTGGCGTGGTTTTTTCGGCTTCGGCTCACCTTTGGCACGATATTCGGCGGATTGATCGTATGTTTCCGGGTCGTAAGCGTAGATCCAAGACTCATCGCCAGTTATAATACGTTTAATGATATCCTGGTAGTCGGAAAGCATTGTTTGGCAGACGTCAACGCGACGCTGTTTTCCAAAAAAATTTAGTGATTTTGGATCCAATCGTGATTTCACTTTTCTTAGGCTCAAATGATCTTTTAAAATGGGTTACACTGATCCCTCCGATATACCAACGATATCAGTAAGGTCTCTGACTGTTAATCGTCGATTCTCGAACACCAATTCCTTGATTTTATTGACGTCTTGATCATCAGTTGATGTTGATGGCCGTCGTGGACGTGGTACGCCGTCAAGGCGTTCTCGACTCTCTTTGTAATAATTTGTACCAATCAAAAACACTTGTTCGCGTCATACAATAATCACCGAAGGCCTTTTGCAAGATTCTGAATATTTTGGGCACCAGAAATTTCATTCCGCACACAAAATTTAATGCAACTCCTTTGTTGAATAATTTCACTCATTGTAAAAATCCCCGAATGCAGTTGTTGTACTTCAGAAAGGCAAGCGTATACTAAACACTAATGATTACTTTGACGTGATATTTGGCACAGATGTCACTGACAGTCATAGCAACGTAGAAAACAAATTTCGAAGAATGGAAATTTAAATGAAAAAATCTTACTATTTTTTGCCCACAGTAGTATATAAAACTGATTGGGACTTTGCTTTTGTTCCCTATAGATCTGTAACGATGATGTTGCTGTGTGTGTGTGATACGTTTTAGCTTTTATTACATTTAAATGCGAAAATGATGACCTTTCTTGCTAAAGAATTGTTTTTTCCTGTTAGGTTTTGACCTTTAAGAATTATTTTCAATAATCAAAAAAGTATCAGGACGAAATACTGATTGCGAACATTTCTGAGTGCATTGTGTGTGATAAATTATTTGTTGTGTGATAAATTATTTGTTGTGTGAAAGGAAATACATACATACATACATATTTTTGTCTTATAGGTGTACGCGTAATGTCAAGGTCAAGTTGCCAGTGGATACAAAGCATACTCGTATATTCTGTAGCACATAAGTTTCCATTAAATGATTTATCTTAATTGGCTGTTCATTCTTATATTTTATTATACACTACATATTTGTGTGATAGTAATACTGTAGTCTCTATTGATGGAGTTTGTTCTGTAACTTTTATTGCCGTTTCTGGCACCCCCCAAAATGAGTATTATGGTTCCCTAATTATTTAATATTTTCTCCTTTATGACTGACATTGTGACCATCAATAGGAAATTTGATTTTATTGTTTAAATTTTCTCGAGAATAGCTTAACTTTCAACATAAATAAATGCTATTCTATGGCTTATCTAAGTGGCTGTAATTCTTTGATTGTTCAACCTGTGGCAGTTAGTTGGAAATGAAGTAACATATTCTATTTCCAAATCAAAAAATTGTTTTATAATTAATGACATATTCGACGTATATTAATGCCCAAAGTGGATTAATTTGACAAAAAACGTAGAATGAAGAAAACTTTTTTAAACTTAATGTGGTAGAATATATCGGTGGGACACATGTGTAAAATCTGCTGGAAATAACGTAAAACATTTTTCGAAAAATGATACTGAAGATGGCACAAACTTGACAAGGGATGATTCGTCCAACAACTTTCGTAATTCTATTCTCTCAGCGTACGACAAGTAGGTCTTAGGTCCACAATTATCACATTTAACATCATTTAATCTGAGTTTAATCGCATTGTACGCTTTAGGGCTAGAGTGCTGTGCAGGTCATAGATAATAATTACAACACATGCTTTGTCATCTATTTCTATCATCATTAATAACGTCTTCTACATTTATGTCGACATCACCCCGTCTCCCCATGTCAATAGACAAAACAACCTTTTCAAAATTCTCATCACCGCCCGAGTCAACATTTTCAAGACAACCCGAGGCGGGGTTATAGAAAATTCTTCCCTAACACATACTCGATTAACATCAGACACGACTAACATCTCCATCTTGATAGTCTTATGTGCAACAGTTACAAAACACTTAAATTTCCAAAACATTTTAAACTTTTATTTATTCCAAGAAATATATTATTCGAACATAAAAGATGATCGAAATTTATAAATATTAAAATGCTTGACTTTATGATAAAAAATACATGATTAAAACTAGAATTACATTCACCACTGGTCGCAAGTTTCTTGCTTTGGGATTTGGCAACCTGCCGCAAAATGTGCAATGGAGTTGCAATTGAAGCATCTAAATCTGCACTATTTTTTCTCGTTTGCCTGCTCACCCTTAAAGCGTAATTGTCTTGGCTTTTGCAGTCGAATTTTTGAAAATGCTTGCAGTAGTTGCATTTTATTCGTATAGGATTTTAGACTGGCTTGAACTCGAAGTTGAGTGTCCGGGATACCCGCTATGATTTGAACAATCAGTTTATCGTCTTCTAAAGGAATTTTATTGGACAGCATTACCTTTTCATTATAATAGTCGGTGAAAGTCTCGTTGTAACGCCACTTGCGCGCTTCAAAGTTGCGGCGCGTTAATAGTTTATTTTTTGTTGGGCCAAAAGTCTCTTTCATTTCCTCAAGAATATTTTCCAAACTTTTATTTAAAAAATTCGGTTTCAAATGTAACCACAATTGAGCCTTTCCTTTTAATTTGCACATGAGCAATACTTGAATTGTATTATCATCGATACTGTGTGTCTTAGTGATATTTTTAAACTGGCTTATCCATATTTCAGGATATATTCCGCCATCATACTCAGGAATAATTTCTATTAAATTGCTAAACGACATATTGACACTGCAGGCCTGGAGTAATTCTGCACCGTCGTTTGAAATATTTTCTGCTACTTTTTCACCGCTAACTGCTGCCTTTTCGGTCATTTGACGTTTATTCTCAAACTCTGTAATCATTTTTACCACTTCATTTTCTATGCGCAGCAGCTCCTTTTCTCTTCTTAATAAATATATCTTTTTTTTCAACAACTCCTTAATAAAACTGCGACCGCTAATTTTGCCGGCAACGTTGTCCCACACACACTTATTATTTCCTTGCATACCATCAGCGTGTATTTTACCCCAACTTTCATTTTCCACTTCAGCACGTTCCGCAACCCCCGAAGTTTCCACAGGGCATGCGCCTCTTTTGTCAGCCGCTACATCATTTAAGCGAACCAACAGCGTACTTTTGGCGCCAGTTGATGGGAGACCAAGCTGTTGCAGCCAAAGGCGTAACTGACGAGATGTATATTTTGTTCCACAAACACTGCTCGCTTCCATTTTTAGGTTTTCACAAATCTTTTTCGTTTTTTTTCAACTAAATTCTTTTGTTAAAATGTTTTTTCTTGTAGTTTTAATTTCGTACTCGCCCTCGATTCCACTTCTTAATTTGTACGCTTCAATGGGACACACGTCTTTCCACTTTGAAGGTTTAATTAAACATCGATGAGAAGAAAACACACACTTTTTAGCAGAGTTGTATAAAAGAGTACAAATTGTAGTAAGCCAAATGAAAGTACTAAAAATAGTAGGAGTATTATTCGCAAATAGTAGTTAAAGGTCAGTTCCATTTGTTTTTTAAAATAGTAATACTCTGAAAAAAACATGCACTGAAAACAGTTTTATTAGATTTTTATATGGAAAATGGATTTTTATATTAAAATCGTAACTTATTTACTGATCATGCTACCCAAAGGCGAGGAGAAATATCGCATATAAACCCAATTAAGGACCTAGAGATATAAAACTGATTAATAAAAATAATAATAAAAGATCGAAAAACTGTAATGAAGTATAAATCTTGAGCCTTGTTTAGTGATGTGGGCTTAGGTTGAGGCTGTTACGTACGTCATCAGTATTCTCTGTGTCTTTCTAATAAATCTCATTCTGCTAGTGTCTAACACTCAACTTTTTCAGTATTTCTTTTTCTTAATTGGAAAAATAAAAAAAAGAACTTGAATAAATTATTTGTTTAAATAAAATAATTTTTCTTTTAATTTAAATTTTTTTAAAAATATTGAAGAAAAATGTGAAAGATGCTTTGAAATCTGAGATAAAATCACCACCTTGGAATTGACAAGCTCTTGGAAAGATGTTAAGAAACTCATGAAAGAATCCTCATTTTTTGGGGTATAATAAGTCGGTAAAATGCGATCGAGAATTTAGCTAAGCGTGCTCTCTCAAGCACTTAATAAAGGAATGTAAACTTGTACACAAAAGTCGTGTAGATTTTTGACACTCATTTCTGTCATCCCTTGGCAAGTTTGGTTTGTTGACAAATCGGTTTCGGCTATGTGTCATCTTCAGTGTCATATTTAGGTCATGACAAAAATAATAAAACTTTCTTGCAGATATTTAATATTAAAACAGCTGATGAACGCGCCGCTATTGGAGTCAACTCTTTAGTGGAATTACACAAACGTGAACCACTCCTCCTCCCAAAGCTTCACACACTTACACGCCCCATTACAACATTTTTTTCTTTCTCTTCAGCATGCTTACATTGTACATATTGCCAGAGCTGTAAAAGAATTATTTTGTTTTTAATGAAACTGCGATACAATGAATTGTGATGTCACGAATACATCCAATTTGTAAAAAAATATAACTTGCGATTAAAGAAATGAATTTAATTCACCAAAAAAAAAACAAATTATTTAAGTAATTCATCATAAATTCACCATTCTTGAATGTATTCATTTCATCCAAAAAATGAATTGATATAAAATTTGATTGAATTTATCGAGAATACAAAGGAGGATACATTCAGTTTATGTGTAAGTATATGAGTATGGCTGAACTCAAGAGGGTATACCCTATAAACGGCTAATTTCAATATCAAAATCAATTAATAATTTTTTGGCACCACTTAATATTTATCGCTTTTACTTATTTTAAATGTTTTAATATCTAAAATTGGTTGTTTGTCATAGTTAACGGATGGGTAATTTGTTCAATTTGGTGATTAGAATCGATATGGATATGAAATAACATGATTTTAGCGTACGAGAAATTGGTATTAGGGCCGCATTTTTATGTATTTTTATACCATTTTACCTTCTCCGAATTTTTCCAACTGTGCGGAACAGTATGATTTCTTCACACGCATTAATTTGTCTTCCGTCTTTTTCTTTTCTACAATTTCCACTCAACCACTACCTACAGAAATTACAGGGGAAATAAAACATATGTGGATATATCGATTATACACTAAATAGAGGTAGGGGTAGTGCATAAGTCATGATAGTAAATACACCTTCACACAAATTAGCCGATGGATATTACACCAAACAATTCTCTAGTTTTTATTTTAACTCGTAAATGGTTTTAAGAATTTATGGTGAATTGTAAATTTCTTGGCGATTTTTAATTTTGCGTTGCATTTTAAAAATCTTCGTGAATAAAAAATTCGATTTTAAAAAATTCTATTCAACATTTTCAAGAAAACTCCGCTAAGTGTTGGTAACATCTAAACCTTTTTTAATATTTGTTAGTGTGTATTCGTTACTGGAAACTTTTTGATTTTTTTGTAAGTAGAAAATTTTCAGCGAGTTTGGGTGAATTGTATAATTTTGGCGAATTTACTGATTTCATTGCAATTTTTAAGTCAAAATTCTTTTTAGCACAAAATTGAGATTTTTTGTATTTTTTCGTTTTTATACTGTGGTGAATTGAATGTTTTTTATATTAATTTTCGATTCGGGTTTAATTTCGTTTGATTAGATAATGAAATTTTGGATTTTATTCGATGAATATAAAAACTTTGGCGATTCTTGCACTTTGATATAATTTTCTTTAGTTTTTCATCAACATTTTTTAGCTCTGAGAGATAATCAACAATTATGCAAATTTTCGCTATTATCGAAAAATAGCGATTGTCATATAAAATTAGCTGCCTTGATTTTTTCGTATTTTATTGGTGCTCCCTTTTCATTATTAACACTTCCCTGGACTATGGCGAAATCTGTAACATATTTCCTATAATCCTTTTCCTTACTAGAAAGTTAAAAACAATTTTTGCAATGCGGTTACCTGTACGTTATCTTCATTATTATATGATTAACGGAAGTAAAGTTATGAGGGGGCTAATAGCAGCGCGAATGGTTTCGTATTAATATTTTGCAGGTGACAATAAAGTTGGCAAAATGTTAAGAAGGTATCACCTACTACACATTCTTATGACGCTGTATATGCATGAGTATTTTCAAGCAACAAATTAAAACCTACGAAAAAATAACCTTCATAGTGGACATCATGTGCTACAAATAGAAAAAGAGGTTACATTTTTCCAAATAACGTCACGCAGTTAATTAAAATAATTCGATTAATGAATTGATTTGATCAGCGTATTTCGTATCTATTACGGGTAGCAAACACTTGTGGGAGTGGTTAAAAAGCATCACACCATAACAGCCTTCAGTGCTTGGGTGCAATTGAGTGGTAGATGTATTGAGAATAAATCCCTACGCACGTAGGTGTGTGCCACTCAATTATAATTGCTAATCGACTGACAGCGAAGAGACAGATAAAGTTGTTAATTATAACAAAGTCAAACAGAATGACCAGTTGATTGAAACCAGTTGACGAGTGATAACAGAGTTAAGTAAAACGGGTTAATAAACAATCCAGTGTGTGAAATAATAAGAACAACAACTAAGTTGAGCAACAATAATAAAACAAGTAAGAGAACTCGCTATATTCGCTGTGCCGAATCTTATATACCCTTTACAAAAGTATGAACTACTAAAGACTTTTGCCGGTGCAAAGGATTTGTTTTTTAATATTTAATAAAATTTATTGTTTTCGGTGCAATTTCAGTCTTTGGCTAAATTTTTCTACGTTAAATTTTAAAATATGGTGAAGCGTGTTTTTTGTTCCTTGTTTGTATAAAGTGGGGTTTGGGACCTTGTGCAACAACGATTTTGTTAAAATTGCTACGTTTTTCATACGATACTTTCTTTTTTATTGAAATTTTTTTGTTAAAACTGAAAAATTTTGGCGAACTTAAAATTTTGTTTAATTCGAACTTTTTGCATTTGTGGTGATTTTCTTTTGTGGTACAATTTCGTTTTTTTTTTTAACTTTGCTTTATTGAAGAATTTTATAATTTTGGTAATTTAAACACTTTTGGACTCTGGTTTGGTTTTCTTAAGTTAAGCAATTAAATTATTTTATTTCAGTTTTTAGTTTTATGGTTTATTTTTGAATTTTAGTTTTTTTTTTGTAAATTTCTTTTTTAGATTTTTGGATTATTTAGACTTTTTGCAAAATGTATAATTTTTATGATATAAACATTGGTGAATTTATTAATTTTTTACTGCGACGAAAATTGATTTTTTGTTTGATCGTTTTTTAGTTATGTAAAATATTAGTTTTTGTTTAATTTCGGTAATTGGTAATTAAAAAATTTTGTGAAATTATAATTTTTGTGTTGAAAATTTAATACTTCGTTTTTTTTTATTGAATATTCCATTCAAGGCAATTATAGTTTTTCCACTTTTTCAATTATATAATGAATTTTGCGAATTTGAGGTGAATTCAAAATTTTGTAAAAATGTCGGAGCTTTTACCATTTTTGTACAGTTTAATTGTTTTTTTTAATTTTTTGAAAAGTTAAGATATTTATGTAGTTTAGAATTTTTGGTCTATAGTTTGGCTTGGTGGTGAATTTTTGGATTTTGATACACTTATACCTAAATTATGGTAATTTTTGTCAGTTTTTTTGTGATTTTTCGGCGTTTTGGGGAAAACACAAAATTGTGGTGAAATTAAAATTGTTGTGGAGAATATTCAAAATTTGGTGAATTTTGGTTTTTGTTCGTAAAATTTCGGATTTTAATTGAATTTTTATTTCTTGACAAAAATAAAATTTTATTTCACTCTTTCGAGTTTGTGTTGAATTTTAAAATTTTGTGGTGAATATAAAAATTTATCAAAATATCTAATTTTAATTTTTAAATATTTTTTCGTTTTTCGTTTCTTTTTAATTTTTTTTTAATTTTGATTTTATTATTTTGACCGAAATTATTATTACTTTTTAATTTTAGTTTCTGCGGGAAAAATACAAATTATTTATTAATTCCAAGTAAAGGGCAGGATATGAATTTTTAGAAAATATACTTATTTTTGCCCAGAAGATATAAATCAGAATTTAATTATAAATAAAGATTTACAAGACATGTGACTTTCTCTCTGCTCTTCGGTAACATTTTGTGCTTTTCTTTGTTTGTTTGAAAATTCACAATCAATAATTATTTTCCGTCCTTGAATTTATTCATTCCAGTGCTGAACATTGTTGTACTTCTTGCGCCACTTCATTTTGCCATATTTTTTTAAAAATAATATATCAGAAACTTCAGCCGCTGAAATTCCCAACAGCCACCTCCCTCCCCACCTATTCGAAATTGCTCGGCCATTGCCGCCGAAAGTATCGTTTCGGTTTATTTCTCTGCTACTTGCTGGAGTAAAGAACTACGTCATTTGCATTTTATTTCCAGTGGGATAGTGTGGGCATACAAGGCAATGAGAATATTTTACTTTCGTCTTTTTTGACAGTCAAAACGATTTTCATTAGATTTCTCTCTGCAAAAATCCAACGAAAACCTTAACACTCGTAGACTAGTGTGAAATGGCCTTAAGTAAATATGTTCTGTTTGAAAGATACGCATTTGTTGATAATTTTGTAACTTGTAAATGATTTTAAAAGTTTTGGTGAATTAGCGGTTCATTATTTTGAAGAAAAATCCGCTTTTCGTTGGTAAATTCGAAATCACTTCTTAAAATCTTGTTGTGTAAATTCTTGTTTTTAGCGAGTTTTGAGCGATTTGGGATGAGTTATAACATTTGGCGAATTTATTGATGCTTTGTATTCCGAAACCGCAATATTTTATTCTAAAGTTGAAATTTCCGAAAATTTGTTTTAGATGTTTTGTATTCCACTTCTGAATATTTTTTACTTTTACTTTTTATATTTTATAATGAATTTTAAAAACTTAAGGGTTTATTCGATGAATATAAAAACTTTGGCGATTCTTGCATTTTGATATAATTTTCGAAACTTTTGATGAACGTCGACTTTTTCTTCAGTTTTTCATCAACATTTTTTAGCTCTGAGAGATAATCAACAATTATGCAAATTTTCGCTATTATCGAAAAATAGCGATTGTCATATAAAATTATCTGCTTTGATTTTTTCATCTTTATTAGTGTCTCCCTAATAGTTTTGTTTTTCCCTGGATTATGACTAAATCAGCAAAAAAAAAAATTATACAAATAACCAAATTATGGATTTTTTTTACCTTTTTTAATTAAATTTATTAAATTAATTATTACTATTTTAATTCCTGATGATGCTACACAATGGAGAAGCGAAGTATCGAGAAGAATAAAACAGTTTTTATATAAAAAAGTATACATACATATGTATAAAAAACAAGCACTTAAAACCGAAACTATTCATAAAGATACTCTTCTGGGAAAAGGTTGTGGGGATTTCTGACTTGTCTTCTGGTTTTCTGCTTTCGGATATACAAATTAGTTCTTTCTAAAAGCGAAAACTAAGCCGAAAAACACAGGCTTTTCAAAAATCACAAATGATTTCAAATCATCAATCAAAGTCTCTTTGAAGAAACTCGTACAGCAGTAGGGTCCGAAATTCCAACGCAGATAAAGCATCTAAATTGGTGGAATCGATGTCCATGATGCTAGAAGCAGCTCTAAGAGCAAAAGGGAATCTAACAAATTTCATAACTCTGGAGGAACTGCACACTTTCTTGTGGTAAAACATGATGTAATATTTTGCAGGTGACAATAAATTTGGCAAAATGATAAGAAGGTATCGCCTACTACACATTCTTATGACGCTTTATATGAATGAGTATTTTCAATCAACAAATTAAAACCTACGTAACTACGAATATCATTACTTTTTCCTGCGAAAAAATAACCTTCATAAACGACGTTACATTTTTCCAAATAACGTCACGCGTTTTACTCTATTAAAATAGTGCGTATAATGAATTGATTTGATCAGTGTGTTTTGTCTCTATTACGGTAGCAAACACTTGTGGGAGTGGTTAAAAAGCATCACACCATAACAGCCTTCAGTGCTTGGGTGCACTTGAGTGGTAGATGTATTGAGAATAAATCCATACGCACGTAGGTGTGTGCCACTCAATTATAATTGCTAATCGACTGACAGCGAGGAGACAGATAAAGTTGTTAATTATAACAAAGTCAAACAGAATGACCAGTTGATTGAAACCAGTTGACGAGTGATAACAGAGTTAAGTAAAACGGGTTAATAAATAATCCAGTCTGTGAAATAATAAGAACAAAAACTAAGTTGAACAATAGTGATAAAACAAGTAAGAGAACTCGTTATATTCGGCTGTGCCGAATCTTATATACCCTTTACAAAAATATGAATTACTAAAGAATTTTGCCGGCGCAAAGGATTTGTTTTTTAATATTTAATAAAATTTAGAGTTTTCGGTACAATTTTAGCAACTTTTATTTTTTATCCCCGATATTTAAGTTTGTGGTGAATTTTCAAATTTGGTGGACATAAAATTCTTTGGTGCAATTTCATTTGTTTCAATTTTTATTTGTTGGAAAATTTTGATATTTTTTGACGATAGTTTGGTTTTGTTAAGTTAAAGTATTTGTGATAAAATCCCAGAATTTTCTAAATGACGGCTTTTTATTATATATTGATTTTGAAGGGATTAAACAGTTTTTAGATTTATGCAACATTTTTGAAATTTTTGGTGAATTTTAAATTGAAATTTCGTGATATTTTGATTCATTTTCGACTTATTATTAAAAACTCGAAACCTTTTTATTTTTGTAATTTAAAATTTGTGGACTTTACTCATGTACATTTAACTCGTGCAGTTAAGTGCATTTTCGGCTTTCTGTTGAAATTACAAAATATGGCGAAATTAAATTTTTTGTGGTCAAATTTTGATACTGGGTGATTCTGTTTCTTTTTTTTTTTTTTTGTTTAATAATAATTTTTCAGCAATAAAATTTTAAAATTCCAGTTTTTCGATGTTATAAGCGAATTTTGTGAATTTGTGGTGAATTTAAAATTTTGTTAAAATGTTGAATTTTTCGTGCAGTTTCGTTTTTTTAAATCTCGATTTTTTAATGATATTTATGTAATTTCAAATGAATTCCAAAGGTCTAGTAAATTTTTATTTCATATGTCAGATTAATTGAAATTTTTGATAAAAGTTATATATTTTTTTTTGTGAATTTTTTAATATTATTGGGAGTTCTTTGATTTTGGTTTTTATATGTTTGTTAAACATCGACTTTGTTAACGCTTAGAAAGATTGCACCATTCCGCGTATTACATTGAATTTTTCTGCTCATGTAGCATAAATGACGCCACACAAACTGTGTTCCTATTGGCTAATAATTTCCAGCAGTCAAGGCAATATTAATTGCAGGGTTACATAATCATATGTACATTGTGTTGCACGAACTTGAGGACACATACATACATAGGCTTTGCAACCATCAAAAGGGACAAACTACGGCATCTAATGGGAAATCATGTGCATGGGGTAACCTTTATTTCTATCATGCGTGATATGGTGCAAACATCATCGTTTGGTTGTTGAACGATATTCTTTGGTTTCAATCGAAGTGAATTCAATGATATTTCAATTAATTTACTTCCTTCGTATTTTCCCTTTATATATAATTATTTCATTTATTTGTAATGATTACTAATATTTTATAATAAAAAAAGATTGCTAACGGCCTTTGAATAATATGATTAAGGAAAAATTTGGTTGTTTGGTGAAACTTGAATGTGGTTATTGATCACTATCTTAAGGACAATAATGTTGGCAAAATGTTAACATGGTGCCGCCTACTACACATTCTTATGACGCTGTATATGCATGAGTATTTTCAAGCAACAAATTAAAACCTACGTAACTACGAGTATCATTACTTTTTCCTGCGAAATAGAAAAAGACGTTACATTCTTCCAAACAACGTCACGCGTTTTACTCAATTAAAATAGTGCGTATTGATTTGATCAATTGTGGGAGTGGTTAAAAAGCATCCCACCATAAGGGCCATTTATTGCTTGGGTGCACTTGAGTGGTAGATATATTGAGAATAAATACTTACGCACGTAGTGCCACTCAATTATAATTGCTAATCGACTGACAGCGAAGAGACTGAGCAAGTTGTTAATTATTTCAAAGGCAAACAGAATGACCAGTTGATTAAAACCAGTTGACGAGTGATAACAAAGTAAAGTAAAACGGATTAATAAACAATCCAGTGTGTTAAATAATAAGAACAAAAACTAAGTTGAGCAGCAGTGATAAAACAAATATAAAGTTTTACTGCAAGTTGTATTATTAAAAAATGTAATTAAACATCTTTAAACTACATGTATGTACTCGTATGTATTTAGAAAATTCTTTCAAGGTGTTTTATTGGGTTATTGATGTGCAAAGTACTCCCTTATCATAAATATATAATTTTTTAAAGTGCCTATGAATGTGTTATTGAGTTATTGGAAGGCAGAATTTATAGATGAAGTGGAAAAAACAAAACTTGCAAACATTATATCGAAATTTGTAGGAGTTTATTTGGTAAAATTAAAATTGATTCTTGAATCGAAATTCCGACATGATGAAATTAAAATTAGTTTTTTATTAAATTTCAGTAATTTATGAAATTTACATTTTCTGTTAATTTGCAAATATTTTTAGCGAATACTAATCGAAAGAACCTAAGGATCCAAATTTCTCTTCCACATTCGAACAAAATAAAAATAATATTGTTTCTAAACAAAAGTCTCCTGGCCCAGAAAAAATGCGGCAACAGTTGAATAAATCGTTTAGTTAGGTTACTCTGAACTTTCGTTCGTTTTGAGCAGACTCACAGCAAAAAGACGTGCTACGCCGATTAGTTAAGTTTTTCATAATGAATAAATACGTCGCCCAAATTTACAAGACTAGTTTAATCATGCCGCTTTTAAGCCAAACGAAAGCCAAACTAACGTCTCCTTATGCCGTTTAATTTCCCTAAATTCATGCTGTTCCACAATGTTGGACAAAATCAGTTCACTTTAAAAACACTCATCAGCCTTCATCATATGCCAACGAAAGCATTTGATATATCATACATATGATTTTATAACAACTGGATGAACCCATAACCAATGTTCTAAACATCGACCTCAGCGGTCATCTTTAGAATTCAACAAACTCTCCAATATTACGAGGGCGGACCAATAAGTCCGTGACTTTTTGAATGAAACACAGTTTTTTTTGCAAACCAAAAATTTATTTTTCAACATTATCTCCAACAGTTAGTCTAACGTTTCTGCAGTTTTTGTATCCCTTCCAAAAATTAGGATTGTTCGAGGTCTTTAAAATAGGCATTTGTTTGTTCAATAATTTTATCGTTAGAGCTAAATCTCTTTTCACCGAGCCATTTCTTTAGGGTTGGAAAAAGGAAATAGTCACTGGGGGCTAAATCCGAAGAATATGGCGGATGAGGTACCAATTCGTAGAGTTTTGCCATTGAGACTGCACACGTGTGCACCAGTGCATTATCCTAATGAAAAAGAACCTTTTTCTTGTCCATATGGGGTCGTTTTCTTTTTAAATCCTCATCAAATCCGTCTTATAAGTTGGCATACTATTAGCCGTTTATTGTTTTTCCCCTTTGAAGGTAATCGATATGGATTATCACGCGTGCATCCCAAAAAACTATTGCCATCACCTTATGGGCCGACAAACTTACCTTGGCCTTCTTCGGAGCAGGTTTACCCGGAGAAACACATTGTTTATCCACAGTTACAAAACGCCGCATAAACTCATTCGGATTGCGGTTAAACAACTCCAAACAATCCTTTGAAGTTGTCACACGTTTACGTCTATGGTTAATTGAGAGCAAACACGGCACTCATCTTGCAGACAACTTTCTTAAACCTAGCTGATCATTTAACATCGAACACTGCCATATGAAATGCCTATGGCATCAACAATCTCACGCACTTTTACTCTTCGATCGGAAAACACCATGTCGTGGATTTTTTCGACATTTTCGGGTGTACTGACCTTAATTGGCCGTCCAGAACGCTCAGCGTCATTTGTACTTGTGCGACCACAACGAAAGTCAGGGAATCACTTTTTTACCATTGAAATCGACGGTGCAGAGGCCCCATAGTTTTTACATAACATATAACATGTCTTTCAACAGCGGTAGAAAACACCTAACAAAGTTGTCAATAAGTTTTAGGCAGAACTCAAAGCGATACATGAGGCGGTTAGAAAATTTCGATATTCCCGATGGAAGATCGAGATTTGTAGCAGTTACTATCCTAATCAAATTCGGCAAATTATCATCATAGAAAAACGGTAGCACATTCAACTAATTTGGGTAGCTGGCCTCCCGGGAATTAAGGGTAAGGGAAGTGCTGATAGCAACGCGAAGGATGATATATCTGCCCCCTAGTTTCTAAACCTACACGGAAACAAAAAACACCTTCTAAATTTAAGTATTTTTTTCTTACTTTTTGCTGAAATCTTACTTCGTAATTTAATTTTGATTTATAAGAAAGTACACTTGAAATAATTCGAAAACAGGTTTATGTCATGAAATCTAACCGAAAATTTCTAAACTAAGTAACAAATTTATTATTAAGGCTGGAATTCTTGAACTAAATCGGTATAGAGGAATAGAAAAAAGAGGGGAATAATATTGAAACTTTCTGACAATTTGCTTCCGTCTAAATTAGAGCTTCAAAATTACCGATTTGAAAAAGACAAAAAACTGACTATCGCTGACTGCTACTAGAGTTTTGTCCTACATTAAATAATTATTAAAATATTAGTTATTTCTCAAGCTAAAATAAACATTAAATAAAATCTTTTTTTTTTAAATTAAATTAACATTTTTCGAATCAAGCGATCTGGATTATATTAACAACGGAATTGGAACCAAATTAAGGTAGAATTTCTTGGTACTACACGCGTGCTTTTATATCAGTCATACTCTAGGATTACATCAAATATGAATCAGTACTTAAATCCAGCGCCAAACTCTTGCAATAAGAAGTTTTTGGCTAAGGGCCAGCCTATAAATGCTCAACTGGTGCTAAAACTAAGAACTCAGCGCCATGTAAATGCGTTTCGGAATCAAACATTTTGTAGTTGGCTTAAGAGAATAAGTACTTACCGTACTTTTGACATCCAATCTCTCACATAAAGGTATCTAAGACGGGAATTTTACAGTGCAATAATAAACAATAGGGAACCTCGCAACACCTTGTTATGCTTCGAAACTATCAACACTCTCTACCGAAGAGACCAAACTAGAATAGTACGGCTTAAAAATAAAAAATTTTTCCATATAATTAACATCACAATGACAAAAAATGCCACCAAACAAATAGTCCATTTTCTAAAAGCCACGTAAACTCCTTAATCTCATAAACCCAAGGCCAACGTTGCCATAGCTCCTCTTCTCATTAATATACTGATAGTTTAGAAGTAAAATATATTAATCCGCACAAAAACATCAATGTGTAAAAAAGGCCAAGTTCCTATCCAAAAATGTCGGCCGTAAAAAGTACTGACTAAAATCAAAATAAGGACCAAGTTCTTCATATGTTTAATACCAACCCAATTCTAGGCAACTTGCTAGATAGGCAAAATTTGTTGTAACTTTCTGATATGAGAACGGATTATGGGTAAAATGTTACCAAGCTAGCAAGATGCCTAGAAATGTGAAGCATATGTGAAGAACTTGGCCCGACAATTTTGAAGAGGAACTTGGCCTTATTTTCACATTTATATTTTTGTGAGGAGATGAATCCTCTTTGAACTTAAAGCTTACAGACGGTTGGGTTCTATCAAATATCAACTCTCTACCTACAGAGGACAAATAAGACGGAACCGTAGTTCCCTAGGTAAAAAGTGTCAATTTTAGCAGTGCCCCATAATATTGATGAGTAAGTAAGTCAGTGAATATGTACTAAAATATTTACAAGATAATATCTCGGGAAGCTTTCAAACTTGGCCTATGAGGTTACCTATACGTAGATTTCTTAAGTTTCAAGTTTCAATTTTTTATGATTAAAGGAAGCCAAGTTATGAGGGGGGTTTCGTGTAATTTACATAATGTGTGCATTAGGCCTGAACTTGGTCTGGCGCACTACTGTGCGCCTTAATGTTCATTAGAAATTTCAGAAAATATATCAAAATTCAATAGTAATAAATTTTTTTAAATTACATTGACTTACAATTCATCTTTCATATGTTTGCAGGTATATTGTGAGCGACATGCAACCTTGAAGATTCTCGACATCGCTGAACTACTAACCCATTCAGCCCTTTCAGGAGTGACCCCTCCTAAAATTAAGTATATTTGAAAATTCGCGGTAAGTATAGCATTTTCTTTGTCATAAGTTTTCAAGATTGATTGATTAATATAACATAGATTGCACTTAATTCTGTTGGACAACAGTTTTTAATGTCGTATAGATTCAAACTACTGTTTGTTGGCTTTTCTTAAACATTTAACAACTTTTTCCTACATGAGCCTACAACGCCTTTGAATTCGCTTCATCATAAAAAATATTTGAAATTAAATGTGCCCAACAGTTTAATCGCGGTAAGTCTTTTAGTGCACATACGAGTATATTCTTGCATCAAATTCCCCAAGAAGGTTGTCTAGTTGCTGAAGTTTTCAGCAGTGTTTGCCTTAAAATCCCTTGGCTTCATACTAGAGCTGTAAAAAATCGATAGTCCGCCCATTCGATAGTTTGTTGTCAAAACTGTCGTTGGTATCGATAAAGTATTTTGAATTTTTGAATCAAATCTAAAATTTGTTTTTGTTAAAATTTTATTTTGGGGTAAAATTTCAAGATGTGGTTAACTTAGTTTTGTTGGCAAGAATTCGGTTTTTAATTTAGATTTTTATAAATTTTTCTCAATTTTTGAATACTTGGTATATTTTATACAAATTATTTAACGTTTTTCGTGAAATTTCGGTTTTTGCAAGAGTTAAGATTTTTGGTAAAATTTGGTTAATTTCCAACATTGAGAACCGTAACTAATTGGCCACCATCGGGGTTGTTTATTTCAAAGAGCAAAAAAAAAGAAAGACTCCGCTTTCATACAGTTTCTGACATAATAATTTACTAAAATTTATTTTTACTCTTCCCTTTATTATTCGGGACTGAACTCTGATGACAAGCTAACCCCTCGTTTGAGTAAAACCATCCCAGCAAAAGCTACTGCTTCGCTTTCAGTAGCTGTATAAGGAAATATTCAATATTGAGTGGGCATTGAATATCAACCTGCTTACTTTTTAGTTCGCACTGTCCCACTTTGGAGCATTTCTTTCACCACAAAGCCACCCTTTAGTGCAAAAATTGCAGCAAGAAATTACAAAAAGTTCGAAATTTTGGCCAAATTTTAAATTCACCAAAAAGTTCACAATTTTATACAAAATCAAAAAACTGGAATAATAAAATGTAATCGTTAAAAACTCTAATTTATAAAAAAATCGACATTTTATCAAATATTAGCACAAAAATCGAAATTGGAGTTTTACAACAAAAAATTATAATTTCACCAAAATTTTGCAATTTCACCAAACAGCAGAAATTAGGAAAAAAACAATATTTTATGAACACATCAAAGTAGAATATATGTTACAGAATTATATATAAAAAATTCTGAATCTTTACCCCTAATCAGAAAGAAGTTCACGAAAAATTTAAAAATTCCCACAAAAATTACAAAATTAAAAAAAACCGAAATTAATCTAAAAAAAAAAAAAATTGAAGTGTCAACACCATTTAAAAATTCTTCACAAAACCACACTTAAGTTATAGATTTTTAATTAGCGAAATAAGAAAATTTTCCAAACAAGCGACGTCCCAAGTTAACCGAAATTGCGCGAAAAATTCAAAATTTGACAAATAATCGAAAAACTGGAATAATTCAAAAATAATTGCAAAAATACCACAAAAATTTAAATTCATCAAAATCCACCAAATTGCGAAATTAAATTTCTAATTTCAGTAGAAATTTCAAAAAGTCTAAATCGTTGTTTCACAAGTTCAAAAGGGCTCAAAACTCAATTTTCATAAACAAGTGAACAAAAACAAACTTCATCATATTTTGAAATTTACTAAAAATCCATTCAGTATTCTTGGGAATTATCATATCATTCCGCAATATTTTACTCGAAAGTGAAAATTTCGAAAAGTTTTGGCTGTTCAGAATAATTGCTTTCGTTTTATTTCGAATAAAAAAGGTGGTGTAACGAATCGGAATAAGTAGTGCTATTCACTAACTTTTAACCATTCGACAGTCGCTAAATTTGTCGACAATTTTTGTTGGTTGCAGTAATTCACAAATTTTCTTTCCACTCAGATGTCAGAAGAGGAATGAATGATAACACTTTTTTGAGCAGCTAATATCTTGCTAATAACGAATGTAACATATTTTTCAAGGAAGTGGTGTTCTGTTGTGTAATAGAAAATATGGACGATTTGCTTTCGACGGTAGTCCTGTTTATATACTCGTAAATATTCTTATCAAAGTATGGTAAAAACATTTTTGGGTGTTTTCTGTTCTAGTAAAAATGTTTAACCTTTTGCCCATTTGTTATGACTCAACATATGTTTACGCCCACAAAAGTTGAGGTTTTTTGTCAGTTAAATGCGGAAGTTCTTGCCCTTAATGAGCTGTGTACAATCCAAAAATAGTAGGGTGTATTCCGTAATAGGGCAACGTTTTATTTAAGAAACAACAATGCCATAGGAAAATGTTAAAAGTCGTGAAATCAAAAAAATTATTAAAAGCATATAGTTCTACATAGTAGTAGTGTTGCATTCTTGGTGCCCTTTAGATCTTCTTATCCGCTTCAAAAAAATGTGGTATTCACAATGGTACTATTATTGTTTTTTAGTACCATGATTAATTTCGGTGATTGGTTTTTAACTCAAAAGTTTAATTCCTTTAACTTTGAGTGATTATAATGAATTTTTTCACAACTTCGTAACCTTTTGGAATTCCTATTCAGACTATTCCCTGGCAATTCCCTGGTAGCGGATTTATATATTCAAACTTAAATAAAAAACGTAATAATTGACACAAAGTTTTATTAAGAGCATTGAACGATGGAATGGAAATGCGGATTTAATTTTTTAAAGAGTTTGTCATCCAGATGTCTTCCGTCGAGTTGAACACACTGTTCAAAGCGGAGTGTTGCGCCACTCGCTGCAGTAAGCCTGGTTCAATTGAGCTGATTTCTTGAGGAATATTTTCCTTTACCGCCACAAGAGATTGGGATTGTCATTATAAACTTTCACTTTGAGATGGCAGTTAAATCGGGCGACATCGGTGGTCATGTGATGTCCCCAAAGCGACTGGTCAGTTTTTGGGGGAAATTTTCCTGAAGCAAATTCATCGAAGCTTTGGCTGTGTGTGCAGTCGCCCCATCCTGTTGAAACCGGGTGTGTGAAGAGTACAATGGATGAACACGCAGGTTTGGCCAAAAGAATTCCGTAATCATGTGTCGATAATTTTTACCGTTGACATTCGTCGGCTGGCCTCGAGAATTTTCGAAAAAAAGATGGTCCAATTATCTCATGCGTGTATAAGGCACACCAAACAGTTATTCTGGGGCAATGCAATGAGTTTTGATGTTTTAGTCGAGGGTTGCGGGTTCTTGAAGACCAGTAACATCAGTTTTGCTTGTTGGCGTGGCCTCTTAGGTGAAAATTTGCCTCGTCGCTCCAAAAAATGGTATTTACAATGCGCAAACGCTCCAACGTCGTTTTACAAAAAATTTTTGCGGTAATCAAAGTCATTTTCTATCAGTTTCTGAACGATTTGAATTTTAAAAGGATGGAACTTCAGATCCTTTTTTAAAATTTCATGAGTAATCACTCTTGGAAGTCCCAGTGTGGGTGCTCTTTTCCGTATTAAAAGTCGCGGATTTTCACGTAAATCGCTTTCAACCAGTTCAATTTTTCGGGAGTCCTTGAAGATCGACTGGGCTCTGGTCGTGGGACATTCATAGCCGAAGCACGAACGAATTAAATTTGCCGAATACCGAACTTTGAACAAAATTGACGACGAGCAATTACGTAAGAATCATTACTCTTACAAAATGTGTCCAAAGCGAACGCGCGATGTCCACTCGACCACAGCGTTGTTAAAATATAACTCAATGGTAAGTACAATTTCTCACAAAGTGGCACGAACCCGGAAGTGATGCAAAAGAGTATATTTTAAAAAATATGGAAGAAAATTATCATGGGCATCAGAAACGGGTCAAATCGAGTATTTTAGTATCACAACGGCAACGCTGTTTTGGTGAAATTTAGTTATTTTGTGAAAGTTCTAGCTATATACAACACTGACATTTTGTTAGTGATTGTAAAATTCGATTTTATGTGAAATTATGGTAAAATTTCGACGTTTTTCACAAAAGATTTATTTATGGTGAATTTCGATTTTTTTGCTTTAGTGAAATTTCAGAGGATACATAAAAAAGTACGCTGACGTACGGTATGTTAAGAAAACATAAACACTAAATTTTATCAGCGATGGTGAGATCACAACAACGCAAATACTAAAATAATGTTTTGAACTTTCTAAAGTCTTCGCAGGGTTCTGCAAAAGTTTGGGTACCATATTTTTAGTGTCTGTGTTGTGTACTTTTTGTTAATTTTCAACGTATTTGTAGCCTATTTTTTTGTATACAGTATTATTTCGTATGTTTGATTAAACAGATTTTCCGAACTTGCCGAAACTTTTACATATGAGTCAGACGGAAAATCGATAGTTCTGTAGCTCGACTTCACACAAAATTAATTTGAGCATGAATATGGCACATAAATAATTCTTGTCATGAACCCTTCGGTCCACAAGTATATAGTAACCGAAGCTTCATTGATTTTGTCATGCCAGATATCTCATGCACAAGGAATGAGATAATCCCTACATTAATATTACTTCCGTATATTGAGCACCAAATGTTGTTATACCTTTGGCTTGATTTTTTATAGCCCAGATTTTAGTATAGAGGCTGCGAGTAAACGCAATGATGCATACTTATATTAGGCGTTTCTCCTTTTTCAATTTATGGCCATCCTGCCACATCTCACAAAACAACCTAAGTTTCTCTTTTTGAATTTCGGAATATATTTTAATCTTTGTGTTTACTAATTTCTTTTAATTTACGAATAATCTTCAGTAATTTTAATAGAGAACTGCATGTGTGATTGCGGTGTAATCTCAATCACATTGGCTTTATATCCTGGTATATTTTAGAAAATCATAGAATTTTGTGAAATTTAGCGAAATTATGGCGAAATTTAATTTCTTTGTGTTAAATTTCTGAAATGTGAGATTTTATGTTTTTCGGTTTCAAAAATGACAGTTTTTTCATTATTTGTTGGTTTTTTTTTTTGAATAATTGTGTTACTTTCTTTGAAAACGGATAGTGTAGGGAAGTTAGGTGATGAAGGAGATGGATAGAAAAGCTTCAGTGTTTACAACTCTGCAATAGCGCGTTATGTTTATTTTTAGAACATTCTTGCAGCAGAGCGTCTGGTATTTTGTGGGCGATTTTTTTTTAGAAGTATTAAGTTGTATTTATTTATACTTTTTGAATTTACAATTCATTTTCAGACAACAATATTTATTTAGCTAGCTCTGATTAGAATTTCTTATAAAGTTTACAAGTTTGTTTTTAAATATAATAAAGTTTGTTTCGTTTTTAATATAGTTGGGCATAGCATCCTTTGTAAAATAGTGATTTTTGAGTGGCACTGGTAGTTGCTCTCTGAAGCCTGAAATCTGACGCATTTCTTAGATTATATGGCTGCATATCTCCAACATACTAATTTAGTTGATCAAATAGATATTTTGGTGTGTAATTTTGTTAATGAGTAATATCGTATTAAGCTCTAGCCTCTGATGTATATTTAGAGTCAAGCAACATTCGGATTGACGTAAATCGACTTAGTTTTAGTATCGTTCTCTTCGCTTTGTTTTGTAGCTTCTGTAGTCTATTTATTTACGTTTCTGTGCAGCACTGTTGACCCGTATTCGAAATATGGTTTAATTACTGTATTATAAACGCTTATTGCTGTTATAATTGATACGTTGTCTCTTAACCGTTTAAAAACCCGATTTTTCCCCGATTTGTTTACACGTGTATTCAATATGATCATTAAAATTTAGATTTCTGTCTACTATGAAGCCCAAATACTTAATTGTGTTTACTTTTTCTATTGTTATATTATTTATTAATTTCATTTAATTCGTTTTGCAGAGTATCTCCTTCAGTAAAAATCAAAGTATCATCTGCGTACAAAATAATTTCACAGTTTTTTAAGACATTTTCCATATCATTAATGTATATAACGAATAAAAGAGCTCCTAATATTGAACCCTGTGGTCCACCATAGTCATTTTCTATTGCATTTCATTAAATATTATTAACTTTTGTAGTCTGTGTACGATTTTCTAAGTACGATTGAAACCATTTTAATTCGTTGCCTTGAATACCGTAGGAATATAAGTAGTTTTTTTTATTAGGATACTTCTGTCTATTGTTTCGAATGCGCTTTTAAAGTCGAGGAAAATCGCGATAATTTTATTGCTTTTTTTGTCTGTAGTTCCATCTGTTTATGATGTAATGCTATGTTTAAACGGTTGTCAGACCTAACAATGTCGTGACAATGGCAAAGCAATGAAAAACTGCCACCACAATGTAGATTGTCAATTCACACGGTTGTAAGACATTTGTTAGAAAATTGACAATTCCATTGTAAGACAATTATCTGACAATAATTTGATCTGGCAATATTGTCAGACGAAAAATTTTAAGTTTACACGATAATAAGAATTGCTAGGTGGCAAAAATTGACAGCTCTATTGTCAGATTTAAAACAATTCAAGTTACAAAATATATTGTAAATATTTATCAAAAATGGATTTTGATCAAAATGAGATTGCGACGATTCTGTTAGCCTACATTTTTAGCGAGGATGTTTCGGCGTAAGGCTTCTCAATTCGGCTGCAATGTATTCGGCAACAGCCGTGGATGAGTCCGTTGGTGTTCAAGCCGTATTGTATCTGCTACTTGTTGACTTTGGGGTGGTGCTCTTACGATTTCCTTGCTGCTCAGGTAGTGATGGTGACAGTAATGCAACTTCACCGCTAAATCCTAATTCATTGAAAACCGATTCTTCTGTGGTTGCACATTCCTAAAAAATAAAATATTGACAATGAAATGATAAAAAACATGAAGTTATTTACCAATTGCCTGGATGATGTTGATTGGGTAGATTGGCGCAATTTATTAGCTTCCAAAAACATCATTGGCTTGAAGTATTTTCATGTAATTGAAATTACTTCATCCGTGCCTTGACCTGATTTTTGTTTGCGGAACTTTTCAAGATTGCTATTGAAAGTTGTTCGGAGATTGACCCATTTTCCTTTGCAATCATTAAAAGTTACAGGAATGGCATCCGCGACTTCCTACCACATACTGTCCTTGTGTAGTTTATATTCTGCATATCCCACATCCCATAAACTTCGTCGAGATTTAACCTTTTTATTATTTATTTTTAATTTATAATTAATAAATTTTATTTCTTTTATCAATTAATTTTATTTGCCCGCTAAAACACTTTTTGACTTTTTTGTTTACTTTTTTATCTGACAATGATGCCGTTGTCAGATGTTTAAAACGTCATGCATCTTACAATTTGCACTGACAATGGCAAAGAAAATTGTTTAGACGATTGTCAGATATCTGGCATATTATTGTCAGGTAGAAGTCTGACAATTATCTGACAATGCTTTTTCTGATAATATTGCCAGACAACAATTGTAAGACGTTTTCTGGATATATTTCTGACAATATTGTAAGATATGACAACCGTTTGAACAGAGCTTAATTTACTGCTGTTTCACAGGAATGTTTTACTAAATCCCGATTGATACTTTGATAAAATGTAATTTTTCTCTATATACTCTTCTAATGTTCAAATGTTTTAAGGTATTTTTTTTAGACGATGTTCTTCGCATAAATTTGTATTTTTTACCTTTTCTATCGATGTAATTAAAGATTCCTTTCAAAAACCCCCGGTTAACATTGATTCATTTATAATCTTAAGAAGAATACTGCCGGTTATTTCCCAATTATCTATTATCATTTTACAAGTTATTCCATTATGATCCGGTTTGTTTTTTTATATTTTCACATACATTTTTCAATTCAATTAAGCTAATAGGACGAAATTGAAATTGATTTTATCACATTTCTGGGTGTCTTTAGAACAAGTTCTTTTATTCTTCTCCACATTTCTTTTTGATCATTTGTACTTGATATTTTATTGTTTATTTATTTTCGTTTTTCATTTTGAATTTTAAGTTTGTATGTGTTTCTAGTTGCTTTGTAATTATTCCATGCTGCTGCAGTATTTTCCATGAAAGCTTTTTGGTATTTATTAATTTTTTCTCTCTCTAGTAAACGGAGTTCGTTGTTGAACCAACCAACCATTATAGTATTCCTTGTACAGTATTTTCATAAGATGTATCCAATTGGCAGACATATTCATTTATATCACTTATCCCACCAATTTGAATTCTACTGTTTATTTCGTTATTAAACCTATTTTTATCGTATTTACATATATATCTCGATATTTTTCTCATAATTGCTGATATATTTCTCATTATCAATAAAAATGTCTATACATACATTCGTGATCTGCTATTTTGTTAAGTATATTTGTTTTTGCTGTTATTTTTTTTTATTGGTTGTTATCACGTAGTCTAGCGTTGTTCTGGTATATTCATTTACAATTTGTTTGAGTCCATTGCCATTCAACAAGCTTTATACTCTATTTTTATATAAATCTTTACAAGTTGCATTTAAATAACCGAACTTGATTGTTTGTCATTTAAACTCTTTCTGATTTTATTCATGTTAAAAATTCTTAAACTAAGTCACAAAACATTCTTAAAAAAATAAAGTAAACTAAAATGTGAATCAAATTACACATTAAAAAAACAAATTTAAATTCATTCTTTCGCAACAGAGTGGAGGCATCACGTTACGTCTGGAAAATAATTATCAATCAGCACTTTTGTTTGTTTAAAATTAAACAAGCAAAATTATAAGCAATAAAAATAAAGAATAAATTTATGGGCACAAATAAAGAATGAATTTATGGGAATAAGCTTCCAACGTCACTTACACCAATCAATATAAAAATTACCGACTATTATAATGTCTTGGTTCCTTTCACATATTTCTTCTAAGAGATCTTGCAAAGTTTCACTAAAGTCGGATTTGGAGCTGCTTGGAGATCGATATTATTGTTTTAATAATTGATATACCTTCACGTTTTGGCATGAAAGCAATAATCCAAGGTTTGTACTCTACCACATAGTCTTTTATTGAAGAAACATGGCAACGATTTTTGAAATATAGAATTACACCTCTAGTTCTTGGAGATTTTGATATTGCGTAATGGTAGTCATACCCGTTCAGTTGGAATTCACTTTCCTCCACCATTTCAGTCAAATGTGTCTCTGAGAGCATAATAAACTCTGGCATGAAATTTCTGTGTTTGTTATTGTGTCATACCGAATCCTTTCCTTTTTTGATTAAGCTTGTTTAAATACACAGGACATTCTCTATCACTTATTTTATGATTTTCATCAAGTCCTAAATTTAGTCTTTTATTTTCATTTATACAGTTTATTATTTCTTTAACACATTTAACACATTCTTCGCTTTTATGATTACCGTGACATTTATAGCATATGTCCTGGTTTCTACACACTGTTGACTTATTGTCATATCCTTGACATTTTTCCCAACCTATATTTAGTTTTTGACCTGATATAACTTTTGGATATGATTCATTGTCGATTTTTATTCTTGCATTATTTGTTATCTTATTATGTCTTTTTGTTGCATATATTCTTATTATTTCTATTTTACTAGTTTTCAATAACTCATTTTGTGTTTTTAGTTTTTCCAATAGATCTATTTCGGACATTTTAAAGTTCATGTCAGTTATTATTATCTGCATTTCAGTTTGCTGAGGTATCTTGATTTAATAGTTTTTGCTAATTTCCTTTGTTATTGCTTCTTTTACTTTTTCTCTTTCTTCCAAATCCGCACTTTGAATTACTAAAGTGGCATTTTTTTGTTGTATTTTCAACAGTAGTTATTTTAAAGTTTATTGGATGACCTTTTTTATTTAATTCAGCTTTAGTTTTTTCAATGCTTTGTTTTTCCCGTGGTTAAATAATTAAGGGGACATTTTTTGATACATCTGGCATCACTGGTTTGCTCATCACAGTTTGTGCATATGTTGTTTTTGCTTTAGCGGTATTATCTTTACCAATATTTCGCTCTTATTTTTATTTTCTAGTTCGTTTATATTTCCATACATTTGTTTAATTTCTTGTACATTTTGTTCACATTATTTTTGAGTGTTATCTAATTTTTAAAAAACGTTCATCATATCGTCTCTCTATTGCTTCTAGCTGGGTTTTAAGTTCTTTTTGGTTCTGTGTCATACAGCTTTCAAGTTCATTCTGGTATTCATTTAAACTCTTATGAGTTTTATTGACATCATCTTGAATTTCACCTAGTACAAGATCCTCATTTTGAATGCACTGTATGATGACTGTAAGCAGTCATCACATATGTATACGGCACATTACTTTGTAAAATGATAAACTTTATCACATACACCACCGCATCTAATACCACCCCTGATTGCTGATCTGCATTTACTGCATTCAGTCATATTTGTCCTTAGAATGTCACTAATTTAAAATTTTTTCTTTTATTCTGTAGTTATCATATTATTTTTATTTGTTTTTACTTATTTTTATTTTATTTATCACTTTAATTTTTATTATTTTTTAAATTCCTTCAGAGCTGTGTTATTTTGCTTGCTTATTCTACGCAGTGTTGCCAATTGAATTTCTTGAAACAAGTTTTGCCATTTTTCTATTTTACTTCGCGCCCAATTTAGTGCTATAGATACCGATGAATGAGGGCGCTGCGATATATATATATATATATATATATATATATATATATATATATATATATATATATATATATATATATATATATATATATATATATATATATATATATATATATATACACTAGGATGACTAGATGCGCTAGTATATTTACACATCAAAGAAATTTATTGCACGGGCGGCTGGGTTGGGATACGAACCCAGGCATTTAAGACCATCGACGGTTAATAGATAACGTGCTAACTACTTAATTATAATTTCGACCTTATTTAGACCTCAACGCGACCCCCTTCTTTCTTCGAATTGATTTCATACAACCGATTTGTAATTTAGGATTACCTTCCTCTCAATCAAGTCTCGTGCTACCATTAGCCTTTACTACCGACTGTAGTGATTTCAGATTGTCAACCGGAGTTCCTGCAGAGATTAACCTCTTCACCTCGTGCGACGCTTCATTGTCCATCCCTGTCGGAATGTCACGGTCTAACGCCTTTAAAGATTGACCTAAACGGGTCAGTCGCGAGGCATTATTATCCATCTTTTCTGGATTCCACCTTTGGCCGAATAAAACCGTTGTTTCGCTTCTTGCGAGGCTTCCTGATTCATCCCTCTAATGCAGAAAAATAATTCCACCGACACGGAGAGTCATCTGCACGGGTAAGTCTGTATTAAAATCGGAGATCGACTGGTATTCACAGTTCGCATACCTGTGACCAAGCAACCTCTTGGCCACGTAGCCCTGGTGTATGCTATTCCACCGTGGATTAGGGTTTTTTTTATACGAGAGTGTTAACTTCGCTGACGGCCTATTTTATGTTTCATTTCATATTTATTAGATAATAAAACATATACACAAACATTTACTTATTGATATAATCAGTGCCATATACGAGTATATACATATGCACATTTCAAAAGCTTCCTTAAAAAATGCGATGAACTCTTTGCGATCGGTCCGATCCTCAAGGTTTTAATCTTTATATGTTTCATTTAGTAACAAGCTAAGATTTTATTCAGTACAATGTCTAACAAAATATCGTCACCTTCCATGAAGAATTGGGTTGTTACTTCATCCAAAGTGTTACAAATTAAATGTCCCGTTATTCTATTTTATCTTAGTCTCTATAAACGTAAAAAGTATTGAAGCTAGCAACTTTGACAAGAACTTATCCTTCAGGATAAATCCCTAGGTTTCAATATTGTTAGATACGACGGGAGAAGCTACATCACTTCGCACTGGCTATTTACCGCAATGACTGTTGAATCGTTGCGAATTGGTGGGACTATGGTGCCACACACCGTAGTTCCTATGAATGAAGATGGAGCTTGTCTGTTTAGATCCATCTCTTATATATTGTATGGTACACAAATAATGGCTGAAGAAATACGCGAGCATATCGTTAACCATGTAGTAGAAAACTGGGAAGATTTCTCCATTATGTCCCACAAGAGCAACGGGGACAATTACTGGAACGCCAACGAATACTCTGTTGACATGTCAAGACCTTTTACTTATGGTGGTTTATGTGAGCTTGAAGCGGCAGGGCAACTATTTCCGCGGGTCTTTGAAGTTTATCGGAACGGTGAGTTATACGTAAGCTTTGGCTTTCCGGGTAATCCCGTGGCACGACTACGTTTTACACTTGACCTATCAGGCGGCCATTTTGATGTATACTTATCTGATGCTGCGGTCTAAATGTTCCTCGAGCGCAGCTCATCTTTACCTCACCCTGCTATAAAGAGAAATGAAGTGATTACTTTCTCATCAGGGTCAGAATGTGACTAATCTCTTTATCAATTGAAGCAAAGCCGCGAATAACATTGTGAAAGACAAATCTTGCAAAACCTGTCCTTTTGCAGATTCCCGCTAAAACTACTCTCTTACATTTGTTCAAACACCAAAACAACAAAATTATGCGTTTTATCACAGTCAAAACGCAATTACAATGAGTCAGTCAGTGGAAGAACGTTGTAAGTTATAAACAAAATGATATGAACGGAATTTGTTTTATTTTTATTATTTTTGATAAACTAAAACAAAAAATAAAGAAAGAGATAATAAAACATTTAAAATACGTTTTGTTGCTCACCTGAAAAATTATTATTTTGTCATTTGCAACGTTATTCGCGGCGATCCTTCAATTGTCATCTCTTACCGATCCTACCGATTGCTCTAAAAACGTGTAATCCGATGCGCCGTCGCTATTCGGAAGAAACAACTATAAAACGCTTTCAAAAAGTGTGTACAAATATATTCTTTAGTTCATCGTGCTGCTGCGTCTAAAGATAAACAAAATCTAATCTGAACAAACAGGCAGTGGCTAGGTACAAGCCAAGTCACCCTGTGGTAAACCATCAGCCGTGGCTCGGTACTAGCAAGACAAATCTGAGATGCATAGGGCGTCACGGTCTCAATATGAGCACAGTAGTGCTTACAGCATGGCATGTGGTATCAATACAGACTATAAAAACACCTGATGCCGCGCAAAACCCTCTGCTCTGCGATATTGGGAATGCCAATATGATACACTGGCCTTGCGGTAGTTTAAAAGTATGCACCAAAGATGATAGCTACAGTAAAAGGTATCGCCGAACACTTCTCATAGACACGCACACGGGCGACGATGGCAATCCGCAGCACAGGAGGAGGCCGTCAGCTGATGCCGGCTACATGAAAAATAATGGAATTGAGTTTGACAACCCCTGGATGATGCGTTGCAAGCCTGTTGTGTACCGTACTGTCAATGCTCATATTAATGTGAAGTTATACAGTTGGGCTAAGCCTATCCAGTAGCTATCAAGTGTCTCTTACTATTGAGAATGAGAACGATGATGATCTAAAAGTGTACGAAATCGGCTGGTACATAAGCAGTTCCGCAACAGTTTATAAAATCTTAACGGTCTCAATTCACAGGGTACCTCTTCCTCTCTTACATCTCACCGTTCTCTTGCAAAACGACCAGATTGTATACTTCACCTTTAAGAACCAATGTACTAACTAAACCCCCAGGGTAGTAACGAATGCTTTCGTACTATTTAAAGCTGGCTTAAGACGCATTGAAAAACACATAGATTACGCTAGAAATGCTCTTCTCCAACATTTTCTTAGCGAAAACAATGATATCACAGTATACGAAAGGTGATTACAAGTCTTCGAGCTTACAGATCAAGCCGCTTGTATGTAGCGCTAACAAACCAAAATAAAAACCCAGATTGAATAATAAGTGCAAAATCCACTTATCTGTGTGTGAGTTTTATTGAAAACAATAAAAACATCAGAAAATTAATTGGTTTAAATAATCGAATGGAAATAAAGCAGCGGATCCGTCCTGGCTGATAAATACTAATAAATGTGTAAAATAACACGTTTGGTAGTGCTTGACTGTATCGGGAAGCACTAGCTGAAATGCTATCGGACGCGTCCACATGTTGCGGATAGTGGAAGGCCCAGTAGATATACTGGGTAGCTGCAAATAACAAAAATAAGCAGTCGCGGACAATTCCAGCGGTTTTAAGGGGAGAGTTTCGGAGGGTCGCCAAATACCCAATCAAATATCCGAGTTGCCCATGATCCTTAAAACGACGTGGCGAATAAGTGGCGCCATTCAATAACCACTGCCATAACCAGGCAGTTCAAACTAAACTCAATAGAATACAGAAACCACAACAAACAGGATTCATAACGATTACCAATAAGCGACGACATAAAGTAACAAGGGTATCTCCACACCATCGAACAGAAACACAAATTGACCACATAGCCATAAGCGGAAAATATAAAAAGAACCTCCCAATACTCTTCTGTAGATTGAATGTTTCCACAGAAAGCGAAGCAGGAGACCCTGTACTTCATCGGAATAAAATATCTGCACACCAGCTATTTTTTATCTTAAATAAACGTGGCGTGATAGTCTTCCCAAACCGAAAATACTGATTTTAAAGAATCAACGGAAACTTTAGTATTTCTTCCAGCGATTTCGCTGGAAAGATGCTCGTTTAATAATTTTAAATGCCCACTGTATGGAGCCGGTAAAGATGTTCGCACCGAAGCATCTCTAACAAATACTATTCCTATTGGTTTCAAAGATATTTTGTTTTTATTACGTCGAAATTGTCGTACTAATTTAACCTCAGAATGACAAGAGTTTTCAATTAAGATATCGGCAGGTTGACGTAGTGTGTCACCGTAGACAAGATCTGCAGGCCTTGCTAGTGTCCTCTTTGTATATATATCGTAGACCGAACAAAATTGTTGACACATATGTTATGGTCGTGGCTTAAATTTACTGATTTAAAAGTTCCGTGCCATCGGTCTCTCATGCCATTCGATTGAAGGTGGTATAGCATAGATTATAGATTATATACTCCAAGCATTTTTTACCACCTCAACTCGTTTATTTGTTTAATTTTATTTGATTCAGGCGTTATTATTACCTGCGTAGATATGTCTATATTTGCGTGTAATCAGCGCGTTCGGTTAATTGTTCTGGCAGTTAAAAAAAGCAATGGCATCAATTTTTTTTATTATTTATATTGTTCATTGCGTTATTAGCATCTGTATAACTAAAAGAGTAATAATCATTGTTGTTATTCCTTTTTATATATTCATCATGAACGTTTGGTACACTGATGCACTGACTGTCAGTGGAATTTTTTAAACTGTTGTAAATAACCATACGCTAGTTGTTATTGTTTTCAACTCATAAATATAAAAAATGTTATTGTTTATTTTTTTCTAACTGTGCCCTTGCAACTTTTTCAATTAAACAAAATATGCCCAGAGTATGTGTGAATAGATTAACATTATGAGGGAACTGATCATAAACGACCACCCACAAATAACAACAATATTTGTATATTGGTTGAAGCCATGTATTGGTCGAATAAGATTTCACCACTAGTTGAGTACGAGTGGTGCTGGTATGTGGACGGCTAGTACAAGTTTGCATTAGTTTTGCAAGCAGCCACATAAAGATCAAATGGGCTTCATTCGAGTAGTAGTGGCCAGAGATATAACCAATAGTTATTGTTTTCAGGCACGTTGGTTGTAGTGCATCGGGACATGGCCACAGATCTCACATACTAATATCCATCAATAACTCACTATATATAGCGCCACAAAAAGGGAAATTCGGGAGGGTTATATTGTTATGGTGAAATATTAGACTCACCCAAAGCTTTCCTTACGAGATCTTCTTCCTAGTATCGCATATGAAGAGCTTTGAGCGCGTGTTACCTTCCATGTTTGATGATGTCTTTGACCTGATGTTTCTAATAATTTTATGCGATTCGATTTTTTACGAGCACCCAGTGAACCACAGGACCATATGTCTACAGCTTGTAAATATAGTAAATTAAATAGTATATCACTTCTGGTCGCAAAACATACAGACGACTTAATATCCATATGTAGGTTAATGGTGAATTAATGGACTAAAGGCCCATGTATGTTTGATAAAATACTTTTTCTACAAGCTCGTCATCTATGCAGCGCAACAAGCGGTTTATTCAAGGGACTTTACAAGATGATGAATAACTGAATCTAATAACTCTTTACTCAAGTGGTATTTAGAACAATTAAGTTGTCGCAGACTTTGAAAATCGAACACCTGAATTTATGTGGAATTCACAAAATGACTTTTCATTCACATACATGTATGTATGTATGCATTTGTATGTAATTGTGTACATATGTATGTAATTAAAACATGTATTTCCTATTGTATCCTAGAATTCTATTATTTGCTAGTAGTGGTCGCCTTTCGTTATCTTGTATTACTCTTCGTGTTGGTCGAAAAGCAAGTGTTCTGAAGCAATAGTAGTAATGCCATTCACACAGCTGTCATGAATGAAGGCAAATGGAAGCTTTATTTTCGTAGAAGGAAAACTGGCGTCAAGAAGCTCTTGTGATCTCTAGAAACGCAAGCTCTAGATAGAAAACCAGGCATTATTGTGTGAAAATCAGATATACTCGCATCAAGAGATCGGTTAGCATAGCAAGGGAAAGGGAATTATACTGCTGATATTGTAGGATTTTTCTATTTTTACGGCACGTCTTTAGATGGAAGACCCCTACCTCCCTGTCTCGCTCTGTTCGTGTTACGTTAATGTCTGCTTGTACTTTTCTAAGATTCATTAGATTTATTTTCTTTTTGTATTTTTTATGCTTAAATGGCTTCATTGTGACTGTGGCTTGTTTGTTCATGCAGTTGACAATATTACGATTTGATGGTTTGATTGAGATTTGATGTGCAATTTCAGTTTATTCTTCGTTTAACTCGATTAACAGCCATATCTAAAAGTTTGCTTTAAATTGGTATAAATTTCATTCAAAATAAGGAAGCTCGCATTTCATTACGTTAAAAAAAACCCGTATTGAATACTAGTGTTAAAGTAGAGAATGGGCTAAAAATTATAATTATTTTTGAATTTAAAGAAAAAGCTGAACAGCAATAATTAGTACTTTCTGATTTAAAATTTTTTTTTTCACTGAAATAAGTGCTATTTTCTGGATAGTTCGAGCTTGGAAGAGGTAAGCTGCGTTCAATTAAATTTTATTTATGAAAAAAGTATTCCTCTCGAAAAGTATAAAAATCAAGAACTAACAATTTTATTTTGCCTTTTAGGGAACTGATAATTATATCGGTCCCTGCGCTCCCAATTTAAATCTTATAAAACAGAAGTATGAGTAATAATTTTTAACTCAATATCACTCATACGTATGCATATCGGGGTTAACCTGTAGATGATGATTTTGACCAAGTATTTCATATTAATAACACAAGTACTCGTACACAAAGTTTTGGACTGAAGCAACCAAGTTACGTAAGTTGGGGGTGTTGTATTCAAATATGCACTTTATTGGTCTAAATTCTTTATGATTTCCGAGATATAGCGTTATCTCCAAAATTAAGCTGAGAAATGTTCTTACTGAGCGTAGGGCTTAGGGCTATAAATTCTTAGAAATATGCGGTTGCCAGCACAGAGGAGTTGTATCACCTTTTTTGTACAACACTACCGTATGGCCTTCTTTGGAAACTGTACTTAATAGACATCCATACGATTGCGTGAGCCAACGTTCTGGAAAAAGTGTTTGATGGCAAGTTTATCGGGGTCATTCGCATGGAAGTTAATTTCTTTTGTTAAAAATCAAAGATCGTGGTAAATATTTTTTAAGTAGAAAGAATTTTAATACTTAAGCAAAAGAAAAATAGTACAGGTAAAGAAATAAGAAAATATGTTTTGTTGTGTGTATGACACAGACACAGTGGTTTCAGGCTGTCCAAGAATAAAAAAACCTCCTGAGGGATTTTGGCCCAAACCAAAAAAGAAAGAAGATCAAAAAATAGAAGTCGGGTAAATCTTTATCGTGATATTTTAATAGGCAGCCATTACCAATTTTCTTTTTTTTTTTTTTGCTCAAGGACACATCTGCCATTTTTATTTACGCGTTGATAGCCAACCATTCATATTACGGGCTGAAACACTAAAAGGAAGTTATAGAAGATAAAATTCATTCGTATTAATACATAATTTAAATTTTCTGGTTATGGGTAAAATTTAATATTTATAGAATGATTTTTTTGTTGGTCTAATTATACTTTTATTATCGTTTAATTGTTCGAAGTTTAAATTTTTTTAAGTGCGAGTGCCTTCATATAAAGAATAATTTGAATTCATAGTGTTTGTTTTTGTTTTTTATACGCAAGTAAGCGAGCAGCAACCTTTTATTTACCTTAAAAAAAATTAGTAAATATTGCAAAAGCAAGGAAATACCGATTTTATTTTCGGTTGTTGTCCGGCGAAGGGTGACTCCTTTAGGTAGGGTAAATCAATTAGAAACAGTTGTGGTAAATTTGCCTTTTGTCTTCTGTAAGGTCATTTTAATAAAGCAAATAGAATGCAGTGTTCTAGGTAAGTGTCGTTTTTTTGTAATGTGTATATCTTGATTTATTGTGCTTGCGCCGACGTTTAGTCATGGGTTGGAACTTGTCCTGGTGATGTGGGATTTGAGTTGGCTGGCTTGGCGGTAACTACGTGTAAAAACACGGACACGTAACAGTGTCCATGGTGTTACTTACATATTCCAAATCCTAA
The DNA here is from genome assembly GCA_963932375.1 of Phania funesta. Classification (NCBI taxonomy): domain Eukaryota; kingdom Metazoa; phylum Arthropoda; class Insecta; order Diptera; family Tachinidae; genus Phania; species Phania funesta. The sequence continues at coordinate 5,002,341 of OZ010657.1, read as the reverse complement.
GTTAATAAGAAAACTTTTATTTACGATAGAACAGCTACGATAACTGAAAATCGTAAGAGCTTTAGTTTCGTGTTCATAATTCGGGTAATCTTTAGTATGGTAAATACGATTCGGTTTATCGCACTGGGTTTTGTATTCAGGCTCTGTTAATCAATGCGTATTTATATTACAATCTTAGCTTAGTCTACGGAATAGTCAGCCGAACCTATGAGAACAGCCAGCTATAGCTGCTGTGAGAACAGTCAACCGAAGATCTTCGGTGAGTATCTGTTCATCATTGCCGGCTTCCTCGCCGTCTGCCTCGGTTTGAGCGGTAGCCTAGTTTCGTATTTTAAAAGCGATTAACGCTCCTTCAGCTGGCCAAAGCTAGTCTTATTAACTTCCAATAGGGAAGACGGATCCGTACTTTGTTACCTTGTGGAGCTTTTCTAAGGCGCCCATTTAAAAATATTTATAAATTCCCTGTTTTTTTTTAGTTATGATAATTAGCTATTGGCATTTCACTTGTCAAAAAAGTACATCACCACTTTGCTTGACAAAATACTAATGAAATCATTAAAGTAAATTGTGAATAGTAAATGACCCCAACGTGGAGCCCTGGGGTACACCCCTATTCAAAAGCATTGTCCGAGGCTCTCCATCATCTGCTTAAATAAATTGTTGGCAATTGACAAATTCGTAATAAGTCACTCATGAAAAATATTATCAATAGCCTTTGTATAATCACGATAAATTACAACGACCGCGCGGCTATGATCTATATATTTCTGGTTGATTTCCTCGAAATTCATGACCGAGAAAGAGGTACTGTGATTAGCTCTAAAGCCCGATTTATAAGTCGTGATTAGTACATTAGCATTCAATAGATTTACAATTTCGTTGTGGGAAAAATACTAATTGGCCGGCAATCGCAACCATTAGAAATGAGGTAGCCAAACTTTGGCAAAGGTATCCCCTTGGCTAATTTCAATTCTTAGATACCACTAAAATGGTGTTCAAATTTTATTTAAATAGAACAATGTAAGGGAAAATTAGCGTCAAAACGTATAAAAATAATTAATTATGTCCAATTGCTGGAGAATTTACTTTTTTTTTAAGCCGCTTATAATTTCACCTTTTACAAAATTAAAATGTCCCTTGAGATCCTAGGTTGCGATCGCAGTAACCATTTGTAGCATGATTCGGCTATAGTATAAAACTCTTAAAATAATAATTCATCAAGGTCTAAGTTCAGACGAATATTGTCACTCCCAATAATACATGCATCCCTTAGCTTACTACAAATTCACTGGGAACTAATTATCGAAACGTACTAGTGCAGGTTCTTTCTCTCATTTGTTTCATCACGTTTTCCTATATTTATACAAACTGATCCATCTTCTAAGAGAAGGTGATTCTCCATATGCTCCGTACGACATATGGCGA